>JALXJV020000008.1:11588813-12983249 GCA_024633595.2 Lepomis macrochirus | reverse complement strand
AATCAAACAGTAAAAGTGTTTGATTAAATCGCACTTCTGTGTTTGCACGGCAGTCTGCTCATTATCTCCAACCACACCGGACTCTCATATGTGCCTCAAAAACAGAAAAGCCTACGTGTCGTGCAATGACAAAAATGTTAAAAAAGGCCGTATAATACTCGACAGGGAAGCCGTCTGGTCCGGGAGTCTTGTTATTTTGCAAAGAATTAATGGCTTGGAGTACCTCTGTTTCTGATATATCTGCATCAAGCAAATTTAATTTGCCACGTCAAGAGTTTACTTGTTTTGTTCCCGAATTCATAATAGTGATATCTAGTTCTGGCCATAGCTGCTTCCTCTTTGCTGGTGCATAGGTTATTATATTGCATCCTTGTTTTTGTTAGTGTGTTAAAGTGTTATACCTTTGTGGTGACAATGTATTCCTGTTCCTGCTTTTTAATATCTCTTTCCAACTTGGTTAGTCTCCCTCTAATTTGTTTTACCTTGTGGGCATTGTATGATCAAATTTGACCTCTCATATAGGCTTTAAGAGCCTCCCAAATGTTTGCATGTGAAGAGGAATTTGAATTGGCATCAAGAAATATTTCAATATTGGTAGTCATGTGTGGAGTATCAGTCAACCGGGACAGTTTGATGGGATTATGATCTGAGAAGGTAGCTGCTAGATAGCAGCATTCTATCACTGTGGCTATCATAACTTGTGGCACCAGGAACATGTCAATTCTAGAGTGTATATTATGCATAGGTGTAAAGAAAGAGAAATCCCTATGGTTTGGATAAAGATTTCGCCACACGTCAATTATGCCTGTCTTTCATACCTTGGTTTAGTGCTGTTGACGCATTTGATAGTGAAGATGTTTTGGGTAATGATTGATCGAAAAGAGGGTTTAAGACTAAGTTAAAGTCTCCACCCACAACACATTGACCCCCAATTGTAACCAATGTCATGTTCCCATTTATTTCACAATCTACAAGCAAAAATCTGTAGTTTTTATCCTTTTCAACTGAATTCAATTTAAAGTTCAGCATTTTCTTCCTCTTACTTGGTGAGTCGACCCCTCTTATATTCTGTAATCTGTATATGTGTGTAAGTAGAAATTCGAGTTTTAGTGAGAAACCATATGTAACCCCAAAACATTAAAGTAAAAACCTGCCTAGTAAAACCCCTGTAACAAAAGCACATTAGGTAGGTAACTCTCTTAAGCAACACAGGTGGCTCCAGCAACTGCTGATAATTAAAAACTAACCACTCATAACAGTTTGGATATGGGAAAGTTCACAATTTTACAATATTAGAGATAAGGCAGAAATATGTACAAGATAGAGAGGTTAGTTAAATTAAGTGTGATCCCATTCTACCATTGTTGTGTAAACCATAACTTCATGTTCATTAGCCTGCGCACAGGGTCTACAGTTTATCATAAGCCGTGGTCCCAGTTATTGTGAACATTTGAAGATAACAGGATTAGGGTATCATGTCGTAGCTTGAATCACAACCCTTCTCATCAGTGTCGATAGCGCTGGAGTAGGCTATGTACTGCAGACACTTTGGTTAGCTTTATGCTACTCGTTTGGGAGATCTTTCAAAAAACGTTGCACTTTGGCTGGAGTGGAGAAACACTTGACAATTCCCTGATGTTTGACGTGAAGCTGGGCTGGGAAAATCAGCACCTATTCCGTCTCCTTCTCTCGCAGTATCCTCTTCACATCACGGAACCGTCTGTCCTACGCTGCAGGTCTGCGTAGGAGAGAGAGGTCTGCTAATCTGGGTAGAAAGATTTTTGTTCTCGTATGTCATCTCTCCTTTACTTCTGGCCAGTCGAAGGGCTTTTTCTTTGTCTCTGGAGTTCAGGAATTTAGTGATGAGTGGCCGCGGTCTGTTGGACTTTTTCCCGATGCGGTGTGCTCTTTTCCAGGGTGACAGGTGAGGTGAAGTTACAATTAACCAGGATTTGCAGTATAAAGTTTTCCAAAAATCCTACAGTATCACGACCCTCTGCTTGTTCAGGCACATTTATTATCCTAATGTTAGACCTCCTGCTGCGGTTTTCTAAGTCATCAGTTTTGTCTTTGAGATGCGTTATCAGTTTCTCCATTTTGCTTTTTGTTAATGTTGTTTGTATGCTGGCTGTTTTCCTGTCAATATGCTTTGTGAGGTTGTCTTTAGTTTCTTGAATGGCATCGAGAAGTTTGCTGAAGGATGTTGTCCTTTTCCCCGTCTGCCACGTTTCTTGTGGTTACAGTGTGCAGGTGTCGCAAAGTTTGAGTTGCAGTTTTCTTTCGCTTTTTATGTCGAAGATTGTAGCTTGCCATACAAAGAGTTCTTATGGCTGGACAATAAAACAATAACATTAATTATCACATTTTTTTATTTCAATAACAATATAACAAATATTCAATAAATATTCAATAAATGTTTGATTTGATTCACTTGAATCACATGAATTAGGACTGATTTTTTTTTACTAAGATGTTTATTTTGTTGAGGAAAAAGGACAGAAAAAAAGCTTTTACTTAATTTTACTTGTGCATATTTGTTGAAAAAGATTTTTATCATAAATTTTTTGAATGTTCTCCCTCAGATTTTCGAAGTGATCCACTGTTTGGAATCAAATGTGTGTCATGTTCTAACCATAAAGAAAAGTTTAAACCACAATTAACCATCAGGTTTCTTCAACTTTCACTGAGGAGCAAAAATCAGCCTTTAAACTCAAAAGATATAACGATTTGATACTTATCGTGATAATTATTGATATCGAAAGATATGAAACTTTTTATTGTGATAAAATTTTTGGCCATATCGTCCAGCCCTAAGTTTTCTTAATGGCTTTGCCTCTTGCACACAAATTAAAGTGATGAGAGGTTCCTTTTGTCAACATTTTCAACTTTTCCTAAAGCCGACTTGCTTGCTAGTCACTTTTCGTCAACCAACCAATCACAGCCTGGATGGGGCGGGACATTAAAAAAAGTTTGACGTGATAAAGCAAATCATTAAATGTTGAACAATATGATTATTGACAAGTTAGGACTTAGCATTAAGAAATTAGAGACTGAAAGAGGCTTTTGCTTGCACTGGTAATACTTTTTTTTTTAAAACAACCCACAGAAATGAAACAGCTACAACTGGTTTTAATACTCAACAAGTGGTAAAAAAGTAAACTATTATATGAAATTCTAATGAATTTAGTATTTAATATATAATTATTATATTAACTATTAAATAAACATTATATTCTTTATTTAATACACTCATGCACTGTTCCTCCTCCAGGCTGTGGATAGAGACTCTGCATTAGACAGATGTACATTGTGCTGGTGCCAGTGCGCTAATATGTGCTGCTTCTAGCCACCTCCTTTAAAGAGCAACACGCTCCGTTGTTCTGTTTGTTTTTGTTCTGTTTGTTTCATTGTTATAATTATAGTTTAACTTTGTTCAAGTTGAGAAATATCTATTTCAAAATGTCAGTATTTGACCTCATTCCTTGATCATTAAGCAAGTAGACTCATAGTACTATTTGTTCCATTACAATCTGATCACAAATCGCAATATTGTCCACAATAATTCCAATGTGACTTTTTCTCCAAATCGTGCAGCCCTACAACTTGATACACCCATCTACTGTGCGAAGATGTCTGATCAGAAGTGGCCTTCATGGAAGACATGCGGCCAAAGAGTCATACCACCAATATGAAAACAAGGCCAAACAACTCAGCGATTATGCATGGAAACACAGAAACTGGGATGGAGAAAAATAGCAGCAGGTGCTCTGGACTGAGGAGTCAAAATCTGAAATATTTGGCTATAGCAGAAAGTAGTTTGTTTACCAAAGGGCTGGAGAGCGGTACAAGAATTAGTGCCTGCAGGCAAGTGATGGCAGGGACCCCACAGAGCCTGCCCAAAACTTTTGCATGGAACTGTATTTCAAGTTTATCTAAACAATGTGCAGGGCATAAAAGTTGATGCTTTGTTTACATTAAATGGTTCATTACAGGTGTAAACCTGTAATAATGAATACCGGAGGAATTACTCTGTGAGTTGTAACCTACCTGTAATTACAATGATTTTCTAATATTCTTACTATTTACATCACAAACATCTAAACTTTAAGGTGGCTGTTTGGGAGGCAGCAGCTATACTTTCAGCTGTCATTACTACACGATTTTAAGAAACAACAGCATTGTAGCTGCTGAGAAAAGTGTCATCACTACATAACAGAGGCATGTTTTCACAAAATAACAGGCGTGTCTCTACTACTGTGGCACTGTAATGGCTACAGGCGGAGAGCATCTTGTCACATATTAAGTTTTACTAGTTACATAAAAGGTGCAGGAACCACTTATCAGTATTTACAACAGGAGGACTAAAATAAAAGGAACACAAATAGCCTCAGAAACCACTAACACATTGCACAGCCATTACAGTCTTCTACCCTCATGCCAGTGATACAGATCACTCACATTCAGGACTAAGAAAGCCTTGACAAGTTTTGTGCCCAGGTCCATTAGAAACATAAATTGAATTGAGTAAGTTATTCATCTATGTGTATGTCTGTGCGGATTGGATGTTTACTGCCTACTTATCATGTATTTGCAAGTTTTACTTATTTACTTAGGACTGTTTATTACTTATATGTGTGTTTGGTATATTGTGCTGTGTTGGAACGGTACACACACTGATGCTCAGCACAAATGAAGTTCCTAACGGATAAATAAAGTTCTTTGAATTGAATTCCCTTTCAGATATTGAAGATAATGCACTTTTATGTGTTAAGAATATATTTTTTGTTTTTCAATGTTCATAGCTCAATATTGGCATCTATACACATTTGGGGTTCATTGGGATTTTATAAATATGCCTTGCATGGAGCTTTGATAATGAACTTCTTATAGATAGTTACTATTCATGTAGTTATTCAGTCTCTGAAAATGAGTATGGTTAGGCCATATTACAACACCATTATCCCACTAGCAAGCCTCTGAACTGGGTTTGTTGACTGTGGATGAAAAAAAAATATTAAGGTCCTCATGAATACATCTGCCACTATTTTTACTGACTGCAAGACTGCCAAACAATACTCCTTACATGGGAATAAACGGGGGAATTAATAAAGACCGCAAATAATAAATGTACTGAAATATCTGGAATAATGAGACTTTTGATTGGGGGGGGACTATACTATCATTTATTGTCAGCCGTGGCCCTCAGACACAGACACTATTCACAGATATCATCATTTCATTCAACCCGTCTATTCATATTCAGAAGACCCAGCAGGAGAAAAGAGCAGGGAACAGAGAACGTGTCTGAAGTAGAATATGCAGTAGCGTCATTGTCTGTAAGAAGCAAATCTTCTCCAAACGTATTCTCTGTCAAATTACTCCGATATCAAAATGTAATGAGATAGATAGACAGTGCAATAAAGCTCAGACAATAACCAAGTCACATCTGACATCCAGGTAGGTGTGTTTAAGTAAATATTGTAATATGAAGGCTTTGATAATCTGAAACTCGCACAAAAACATATTCTGTTTCAATATCAGTGTGTATTGGAAGAACCATGCATCAGATAAAATGAGCAGAGCCGAGCGTTGGCTATAAACTGAGTGGTAATCCTTTGAAAAGTAGCACTGATGATTCCTCTGTGTGCCTCACAGATGCCCCTGCTCCTCTCCATCTCTGTGCAGCCTAAAGAAATACAAGCAGTTAATGAAAATGAATGGCCAGGTCCATGCGACCTGATTGCCAGAGCTGCTTTCATCAATACATTCAATAAAAAGGAGTCACACCTCCTGCTAGGACAGAATGGACCTGTGATATAGAAACAATTAAAGAGTTTTTATCTTATCTGCAGCACTATAGTCTTTACTGCTTCTGTTTTCAGACACAGTGAAGCAGTTTATCTAGACCAAAGAATCATGAGCCTGACGAAAAACAGATCAATATTAGAGTGGGTTGATTCATAAAGTTTGACAATGCTTCAAAGTTTATATTTTACCATTGGAATTTCTCTTAACTCCATGACAATTATGTATTAATTATTTTTTTAATATCTATCCAGTGGCAGAACTTAGTATTCATTTGATTAATTTAAGAAAATGCTGTGTGTCTATTACCCCACTGGCAAAATATTTTAATCAATTCATTCAGGCCTTGGATCTGCCAAACATTTGCTTGAGTATTTACAACTGGAGGGTCTGCCAGCACGGAAGCCTTCTTCTATGGCCTTCTACAGAGATGTAACTTAGACTGAAAATTAGAGGCTGGATTAGCTCTTTCCATGGCTAGCTTATTCACATACTTTAGTGTGGAAGCACAATCTAAATGCAAATTGCTAGCTGATTTTGTTCTACCTCTGTCCTCGGGCGTTATGAGATGAACTTAATAGGTTAAAGGTTGTTTTATTGCAGACACGAGTAATTGGAGTCCTACCTGTTGTTCTGATATGTCAGCCAATTCAGAAGCAGGCATCCAAATGATCATTGGTGGTGGTCCAACAATACTAGGCTACTATAATACCAGGTGTACAAAATGACCACTTCTATGTTTTGCACAATGCTTGCTCATTTAATTCTTCTTCCTTAGTATTTATGGGCAGAATGTTAGGACTTTTTTCACCATAACATGTTCTAAAGTCATTAAATGCACATTGCACAGCCTTGTTACTGTATGACAAGACATTGTTATATTTTGGAAATATGACATACTGTTAAAGACATAAGACATGGACACAAATCCCCTGTTTTGCCCATAAGGTTGTACAGGCCCTCATTACCTTAAATACTGGACACAATTGTCAAATTGTCAACAACTTTTTTCTGGTCTGACCAAATCAGAATTCAGCTACCATGTAACTAGGGGAATAGTGGTGACTGAGAGGCCAAGTTTCACATCATTATTTCAGCATTCAATAAAAATATAAACTGCAGACTGCAACATTTTTTATCTTTTTTTTTAAATTCAGATGCCCCATAATGGTGAAATCAGAAAAAAAATAGGTTTCTCTTAGTGTAAAATGCCAGACATTTTAATAGTTAAGTCATTACAACAGTCTGTACAACACATGGACAAAATCCTGAATGACAATAGCTTTGTTTAAGAATGTAGAATTAATAATGATCATCTCAGTGAAACAAAAAAATGGCCTTGGTTATTGACAACACCTACATTTGCTGTTGAACTATATTACATTATACAGAGGGGTGTTTCTGTTATTTAGTCTACCTACCCTTGTCAATATTTTAGGGTAGAAAAAAAACAATAGAAACATCTATTAGTATAACGCAATACATTTCAACAGCACCACAAAGCCTCCAAAATGACCTGATACAGTTAATTCACTGAACACCGCTCCCAAACAAAAAGACTTAAAAGATGAGGGAAGACTAAATTATGCCTGCATGCGTGCTGACTCAGCAGGGATGACATTACATGTCAAGAAAAGTTGATCTACCGGAGAAAATACAAACCTGAAAACTAGAGCACGACGGATTTACCATTTTGCAAATATTATCGGCCGATATAAGCTACTTGCAGATAAATCTGCATCAGCGTTTATGACAGCCGATATATGAGTATTAAAAAGAGAAACAGAGAGTTGGATCCTTCCCTCAAGTCATGAGTGTTGCATAATTTCTCCACCAGAGGACATGCTGCAGCTCCTCTGTTAACAACACGGCAGCACCACAGAACAAAGCATCAGCTAACTGCAGTTTACTGGAGCCATGGAGAGTAGCTCCTGGTAGCTCTCACACTCAGTGTCCCTGGTGAGCTAGTCGTTTGTCACGTCAATTACATAACGCAAAGAGGTCATATTATGCTTTTTGGCTTTTTCCTTTTCCTTTAATGTGTTATCTTTTTTGTGCATGTAGTAGGTTTACAAAGTGAAAAAGCCCAAAGTACACCCCAGAGGGAGTTCCCATCTCCCACAGAAAACACTGCTCTGAACTGCCTGAAAACAACTCTGTTGTAGTCCAGCCTTTTCCCTTTAATCCCTGTGACAGCAAAGCAAAATGCACTTCATAATTTTCGTCAACCGGCTAGTCTGACAAGCACTCAAAAATCCCGGCGGAAAAACACAGAGCTACAGCAAACAGTGACAAGACGTCCGCCTGCTGCCTCTCCTCTCCCTTCCAAACACTAGCTACCCTCCAGGCAAGTCAGTCAATGGACAAGATGTTACCGTGACATGGAGACAGTGCTCAGTTATAACTTTATGGATGAAAGATAGGCTACATTTTTTACAAATTAATAACTCCCCACACTGAAACTCTTGCTCCATTCCAATTTGCTAAGCTGGTAAGGGGATAAACAGCTGTACCAAAGCCGTGGTTACTGGCTTCTCACGACCCGCCCTACTCTGCTTCTGATAAGCTAGTAGTCCTTAACTAGGAACTGCACATGTGCAACTCCCAACAAAGATCTTGTAAAGGCAAGATGTATCACTCCATAGCTAAAACGGAAGCGTTCAACACACAGGCCCTCACAGGGTGAAAAGAGGAACTGCAGCAAAGTGCAGTATGACAAAATATATGGTGATATGGCATATGTTTTAAAGCCAGATGGTAGTTAGAAAATGGTTTCTCGTAGCTTTGGATAGAATTAACAGTGCTTGTAAGGGATAAAGTAGATGTTAATATGCTAGTAGAAAGTAATAATTGTGGCAGATTATATGTAAGGTGATAACTATTTCATGGCAAATATGATAAACATATATAATTAATATTGTATATTATATATATTATATAATATATATTATAGTGTTATTATTATTATTATTATTATTATTATTATTATTATTATTATTATAGTAGATTGGTATTTTTTATAGTTCCTGTTTTATTGGCTCCCACAATACACTATTAATTTAATGTTCATTAGTAATAGTACTCCATCAAATCAGATATTTGTAAAACGTATTCTTCAGTTTTATACATTTTAATTTTATTTATCAAAACTTTAACATACTTTGTTGTACTTTTGTTCAAAGTACAATTTATAACAATAAAAGTTTTTTTTATACTGCATTATGTCATGGTATCTTGGCATGGTCTCAACATAAATATTAGGGATAACCTTTGTTTATGTTATGCGTTTCTTAAGGAAAACGTAAAAAGAATATCGCCTGATATATCAACATATTGGATTTTAAAATCCTCAAATATCGGAATTGGCATTGGACTTAAAAATCCCATATCGATCAGGCTCTACTGAAAGCAATGCAGAATGCCTGACTGAATTATATTCTGTTATAAGCTAATTTTGGCTTTTGAATTGTCACATGCTTCCTGAATTGTGTTTCCCTTTGCACAAATTGTTTAAATAAATATTTCAAACATAATTTGGTGCAGAAAAATTCCCCAGAATTTAGGAAATTAAGTGTTTCATACTCAAAATATTCATATAATTTAGCATTGAAGATTTCTTAAAAATCGTGTTAAAATCTCATCTTGTGTCAATCTCCCAAACCCAATATTGTGTGTCGTCTCATGAACTAAGTGTCTCATACACCCTTGGTTAATACACAGAGTACCTTGCTGCCACTTGTTTCCCCTGTTGTATTAGCTGCCACTGGCTGATTAGGGTTTTATCAGTATTACTTGCTGAACCTTCACCATCACCACATCAAACCCTCTTTTTTCACCTAGTTCATCAACCACAATACAATTACTGGTCTTTACAAAGAAACTTCAGACACTCAGTTGCAGTGAGGCTATGTAGCGATATATAGCCTACCAATGCAGTGGCTAAAGCCAGCTGGACAGTGACGTCACACATCCGAGATCAGAGACAATTAGACAACATTTAATCAATACACTCAACTAGACAGGGGGTCTACTACAGGTGATCTAAATGTCATTATTGACAGTGTTGCATTTTTTCACGGTGGATGTGCCCTAGCCTTAATTATATAATGGACGGCCTTCAGATCTTAATTTTATTATAAAAATTCAGTCAATGACAGAATATTCTGTGAACGTAGCCCATGTTACTGCATTAGTTTTAGCTAGTTGGACCCAAGTGACTGACAACTGAGTGTATGGGTACACCAGTCTAGATGGCTGTCTAACATTACATTTATATGCCACATTTGAAACCAGGAACAACTGAAATCAATATGTTGTCTGGGACCACACCACAAAACAAAGACAGCAACAAGTCTTTGGTGACCAGAGGACAGTCAGTCAGTTATAAAAAATGTTTTAAATTAGATTAAGTAAATTTATAATTTAGTAATTTGGGATGGCTGTAAATGAGAGCTACTGCCTAGTGGAATGAAAAGATTGGTCTCTGTCTGCAAGTGCTTCACTATAAATGTGTAAACATTCAGGTGACTTGGGAATCTGCTTTGTGGAGTTGCTGAGGACAGAAAACACTGGAATAATATTCCAACAGGATGAAAGAAATAGATGGCTTACTGATGAGATGAATTGATATGTGAAGAGGTTGAAGTGGGACCTCTCTGAGCCTGAGATGTTTGTTTATTCAAAAGGGCTTACCGTCAAAGAAAATACCCAAAACCTGTTTATGATCTCTGGATATTCATGTTTGACCATCTGTCTATCCATTATCCACAGTTTCCTTTCATTTTCTGGTAAAATGGATCTATAAAATTAGTTTCTTGTCTCATCTGCACGTCTGTTGGTTAAGGTACTTGTCACAACTCATTCAAGTTAATTACCTATCCAATCAATAGGAGACTTTAACCTTTTGACCTCTGTGTTATTGTGATTCAATTTAATTCAAGTCTGGGGAATATACACTTATTGTAATTACTCTCTCTCAAAATGGAGAAAATTGATTTCCTCTACTGCTGAAATGTTTTGTCTAATTAATCTACAACATAAGCAAACTGGTAAATAAAAAATATTGTGGTGTTTTTATCAACCAGCTTCTAAACAAAGCATTTTAATATGTCACCTTCTCAGAAATTGACAAAATTACACAAATACCTTGAAATTATGTCAGGTCATCTTTAACAAAACACTGGAAGCATCTTGATTACAATTTCTTTTTGAAATTTGCACATCTTCTGAGTTTTCCAATTTCCTACTATGAAAGAAACCCAGGGGACAATTATTATTAATCCCAGTTAAACACCACACATTGAATGAAGTTTACTTTTTGGAGTAGTCACTCAGGTCTTCAAACATCAGTTCAATAGCATCTCAGTGCAAGCTCTCAGGCTGAGTTTCGAAAGCTTATTAATTTGTCTGATTGATTCCTCTTCCCCAACACCCCTCAGAATAATTGTTTTGACTTCATACTCAAATGAATATTATCTGGTGAAACTCAAGCATTTATTCTATTACAAGACTAATGTTAAAAATGTAATGTTAAATTATGGCATTGGTTCACGCTGAGTGGCCAAAGAACTCACATAAGGTGAATAAGAATTGAAAAAGTCAGCAGTCAATTACTACACACAGGGACGTTATAGACAACTGATCAAAAAATTTACCTGATGAATGTCTGAGAACCAAAATGTTGTAAACAGATTAAGTACAAGTGATTGATAAATTGAAATAAAAGGGAATGTTTGAGTCCCATCGCAATTGTGGCCCATGTTAACTACCAGGGGCCAGGTGTTCTTTTAGAGAGGCCAGTTAAATTAGCTCAAACTAAGTGTTTATTTCAATAAGTGGAGGAGTGGTTCAGGCCAAATCAGAGAGGGCACATCATAGATACTTATAGCATCCAGATATAAGTTAGGTTATCACAAAAGGTAAACTCTGATACAAATGCATGTCAATGCATGTACCAAATACATGACTTACATATACACTTATCTACATGCTTGGCATACACAGGATTGCCACGTTTATTGAAGTGTGTAATGTGTAACAGTATTCTAGCTAGGCAAGCTAACTATTCTTATGTTTGTTTTTAAGTTGTGCTTAAGAATGAAAAGGTTCTCACAAGCATCAAGCATACCTTCTGCACAGCTTCATTCACTAATACTCACAGTCAACAGGTGACTTAACAAATAAATGCAAAATTGTACAAATTCCAAATTTTTCAAAACAGACTCTGTCCCTGCAACTGTGTCTGACAAACCATATATAATACATATCACATCCTTAACATCAACAAGAGCCTGGCAAGGACAGCACACCGAAGACATTTATTCCAACTATAGAATCAGGACAGAAACCAGCCAGCAAAGAGACATAACGTTACACAGACAGACAGGGTGAATGTGACAAGAGACGTTCTGACTCACGGTTATTCGACGTCGACGTCCATTTTCTTTTCTTTTGACATCCAAGTCCATTATGCATGTCATGTAGGCCCCTCTGCACATGTTGCTTCGGTGGTTATTTTGTTTGTTTCTTGACAGAACTCCTCTTCATCTCGTTCCACCTCTGCTACATAACTAGCTTAATGATGCAAAACATGGTAACCTCATCTGACGCATGGAAAAACACTGGAAAATAAGCTAATTTAGCTAACTCCCCTTCAGTTAACGTTATGTGGTTAACTTTCTATTGCTTGTTGTGAGGTCAGAGTATGACTAGCTTTACAAGTTACGTAAAAGTTTCTTTTCCACAGAACTGTCCAGCCACAGTTTCGTTGAGGGATCACAGTGACCACATCTAGCTAACTGTTTGGGTCTTGCTATTTTAATTTGAGGATGCCAACTACATCTGTCTTCCCTCTGGCAGACGCCGATAAAGATGCAATGACATTTACATTCCGCTAGAACCCGGAGGGGCGCTGTTTCATTTAGTGGATGACACTCAATGTCTTGTTTCACAAAGTAAAATTACAGCGGTTGCTATTTTTGGATGGTCTGTGGTTTTACAATTAAAGTCATAGGACACTGGCATTGTCGTCACATTTTACAGATTATATAATGCTCTAAAGGCTTAAATAGGTATCCACACAATCAGCAACTGGCCAATGAGAAGAAGGATAATAAAAAGCAGGTGTTTTCAGTCAGCTCATCAAGTAGTTGTAAAGGGCTTATATGTTTTAGCATTGATTTCATAGTTAGTGGAACTGTACTGGATTGCATTATATTTATGGGTATTTCTAATGTCCACCACTACCTATGACCTCAGTGATAAACATATAGCCTAAATGAATTTACACGAGAGGCTGATCTTTGCTTCACTGTGAGGTCTTGGGAAAGTAAATCAATCTCATTTTGAAATGTAGTCATGTTTAATAAAATACTTTCCGTTAATTGGCCATAAGCTCATAAAATTTGACATGAGCTGGTAAATATTTTACTATTGCAGGTCATCATAAAGCCAGCACATTAGAAGCAAAATTAATATTTCAGAAGTCAGTTTTAAATTGGATTAAAGTCTGGTAATAAAATTATCACTCATTAGTAGCTTTCTTTGTCCTCTATTTAGAATGTGGTCAGTAGAATTTCCTGTAGCTCAGTTAGTTGCAGTATTCATTGCCAAGGGAATTTAAAGTCAGTGTGGTGTATTAAATGTTGTAGAGAATACTGCCGTATGAAGAGGTCTCCCCAGATATTCCAAACAGCCGTTAAATAGTTCTGTCTTTAATATGTCAGTTTGGTCTCCTGTTGAGATTTTTAAAAATTCATTCACCACACTTCTATCCCCATTGGAGTATGACTGAGAAAGAGAAACACGGAGCACAAAGGAAGTACAAAAGGTTTTCTGGCTTGGAGGCATTTGTACAGAGATAACTATTTCCTATCTCTACTTTGAATGTTTGTAACGCTTGCTGAATACATGTACAAGAGAAAAAAAGGGCATTTTATAGAGCAAGTCAGGAGTGTAGCACTTGAGTTTGCTTTTTGCTGCAAGGCAGTATTTTTTATTGATTAATAGTGGGCAAAATAGATGGGGAGGAGAAAGGATTTTATGGCAGCAAAATGTCTATTGTTGAAATCTACAGTGGATTTTACTGTAAAATGCCCAGCAGATTACAGCATATAAATGGGAGGATAAGAACAATTTTCTATTACGAAGGTTTGCACTTGCACAACGATGTGTCTGATAATGGGACTGCACCCATTGCTTGTACGTCAATTTGTGTTAGCCCTTTGGTGAACGGGAGACCTGTCTAAGTTGTTTCCCCACCTTCCACTCAATGCATTTGGGTTTACATGTCATTTAAATGATAAGTCTGGCGATATTTTGCATTTTTTAATTGCCACAAACTCCACGAAAAGGTCAAAACCAACAATATTATATAAGTATTGTCTCTGTAGCAAAAATGTGATATACAGTATTTTATTCCTCTGTACCATAGACCTATTTAGTATTACGCATTAACTTACTAAACACATCATTCACCATTACACTGGATGCCATGGTCTTTCATTGTCAAACCCACATACTTTATCCCATCCAGCTGTAGACACTCACTACAGTACCAGATAGTGTTAATCTGCACAAATTAATCAATCTGCAGGGTTAATCAATCCCTATCAGATATATTACTTACTCATGTTTGAGAAATATTTGCTAAAAATTACATGTGCAATTACTTTAGGAAAGTATTTGGCCTTTTTTAAGTATATATTTGTCACCTGTTTTTAAAGATTCATGTCTTCATTAGGAACAAAGTGGCTTGCGGCTGGAGGCCACAGACAGGCTGTAAAGGTTGAGAAGTATTGAGAGATGAACTACCGCAATGATGATTTTGGTCTTTTTATGGGGTTTGTTGACACTAAAAAAATAGGATATTGCCAACCTTTTGCAACATAATAAAAATTGAATGAGGGTTAAGCTGAAAGATGAGAGAAACCAGATCAGGTTTGTCAGTTAACAATTGAAAGTGCTATGTAACATCCACACATAAATATTATATTTCCATTCATGCTATTTGGCAGGTCAATGGTATTTTCTAAGCATACTAAAACAGTGTTTTTACCTATTATTACTTATTATCTACTTATTTATTATGTCACTCTTATTGCTTTAGTCCAGTGGTTCTCAAACTGGAGGTCTTAGAGCCACTGCAACCACTGCATGGATGTTGAGCAGACCTAAAGTTGCATTATTATGATATATGTGGTGACATAAACAAACAAAAGTGTTTTGATGCTAGCAATGCTATTTTGCTTCTGAATCTTTTGTTTATTTCAATTGTGCAAGTTGTTAATGATTTATGAAAATGACATTCACTTTTTCTGGGATGGGGTAGCACAAACTTTTCTTGGCTTCTGAAGGGTGGCGTGACAGAAGAAGTTTGAGAACCACTGCCTTAGTCACACTATAATAACATATTTGAATATGCATGTAACCAATGACTTTACACAGCTGGGAAGTAAGCTACCCTTACTGCACCTTCCATCTGATGACTTGCACTGCGACCACAATGATGCACTTAAAAAGATCGGCTATGTTACCCAAGGTACTATTGTAGACCACAATAGGAGAATTTCTGTTCAACAACTACTCATGTTGCTGTCACAGACTGCAAGAGTGGCCAGAAACAAAACACAGAGAGATAGTGTTTGTTATTTGTATGCACTGTATAATGGAGGAGTGTGTGGGGAAAAATAGGAGATGCAGCCTCTGATGGGAGGATTTCGCCTGGAACCCAACACCTGAATAATAATGACACAGCCTGACAATTGAGAAGAGAGGAGTGGTTTCTGTAAACCAACCCTGTCACAACAGAGAAAAAAAAACAATGTTATTTTAAGTGAAGGGGATTATAGCTTTTAGTCACTGTGGCAAGATTGGTAAATTCCCAAAAGGCAACATGGGTAGAGTAGGGATCTTACAATCCTCTCGGATCCTCTATTCCTCCACAACAAATTTGCACAAAGTGAGTGGACAGAGGGGCACAGCTGGAAGTCTAGAATGTAGTTTTTATGCCAATAGAAACTACCACTCATCATTTACAGTTAATTCTAGACGTCAAATATATATCAAAGTCCATTTGATTATATCCCCTCTCTTCATGTAAAATTGTTATCGTAAGCTTGTAATTTGTGGTTTCATGAATAATGCAGGTGTAAGAAATCAAAATGCAATGAAAGAAAGGAATATATGTCACACAAGGTTTAACATAATAATAAAGTCTCCGCTGTTGATTATCTTCCAACTCTTCTATTGCTTTCTTCACTACAGCTGTGTCCTCTATATTTCACACCTTTAGCCTAGCTGATGGAAAGAACAATCACATTACATCAGCTGAATGATTGCTCTTAACTTGTGTGGAGTATTAGGGTTATCACATGGAGTCAGGGAAATATCACAAAGTGCCGTGGAAGATTAAATGGGACAGTGCTCTTTGTGGGCAAGCCATTTAAATGCCAGACCGTATAATTATAATTAGGAGAAGGCATCTCCCCAAAATGTTGATTGAATTAGGAATTTGGATAGAGCCCTTAATAGCTCCAGATGAATGCGTGATGATTTAGACCTGTATCTGTTGCTGGGGAGGGCACATGCTAATTTCAATTTGATCGTAAGCACAAGGATGTTATGTTGATCATACTGTTGGCAGGGTTGCTCTTTTTCCCATCTCCTTGCATTTACACATTTTCTAATGAAATTAAAAGGAAAGTGCAGTGGCATGAAAGGCTATTCAAAGTAGTAGCATGAAACCAAATTATGCTTTTATGACTTTCTGCTCTGGTGCTCAAACATGCTGTCCATTAGAAAGCAGAGCAGGGAAGACTGCAGCAGAAAGCATTCCAAAAATGATGTAGAATTATGATACATAATCAGTGAGAATGCCATCATTTCATAATGCACGACAAGCCCGCCTAGGCTGACACCTGGAAGAAGATGTCTACATCTTTCATCCAAATTTCAATGAATTTGCATGTGATTCATAAAGGCCCAGGCAGGTTCCCTCTTATAATTAAAACTAGAGAGAACTACCATCCATCCATCCATCCAACCATCATCAACCACTTATCCTGCGAACAGGGTTGCGGGGGGCTGGAGCCAATCCCAGCTTACATCGGGCGAAAGGCAGGGTACACCCTGGACAGGTCGCCAGTCCATCGCAGGGCTAGAGAGAACTACACTGAACAAAGTTATAAATACAACACTTTTGTTTTTGCCCCCAGTCATCATGAGCTAAACTCAAAGATCTAACATTTTCTCTATGTACACAACAGTCCTTTTCTCGCAAATGTTGCCTGCAAATCTGTCAAAATCTGTGTTAGTGCTGCTGATCATACAGCATGGGTATTGCACAGGTGTGCCTCAGGCTGGCCACAATAAAAGGCCACTCGAATATGTGCATTTTCACTGTATTGGGGGAGTCGGGGGGTCTGGAAACCAGTCAGTATCTGGTGCGACCACCATCTGCCTCATGTAGTGCAACACATCTCCTTAGCATGGAGTTGATCAGGTTGTTGATTGTGGCTTGTGGAATGTTGGTCCACTCCTCTTCAATGGCTGTGCGAAGTTGCAGTCAGGTCGAGACTCCTATAAGGACTACGAGCATGCAGATGGGCTTCCCTGAGATGATTCCTTAAGCTGATGATAAACAGAGCAACTTTCAGAGCAATCGTGCAGGGCAACGTTGTCGTCAGTGGTAATGCGTAAAGATTACTACGGTAATCCCCTTCCCCACCACTCCGCCACCAGCCCCGCACCGCCGCTATCCATTTAAAACATAGTCGGACTTGCCTCTAGCAACATTGCCCAGCAACATTGCTCAAAAAGTTGCCCCGTGTATCATCAGCCTTACAGTTTGTACAGAAATTCTTTGGTTATGCCAATCGATTGTTGCAGCAGTTGTCTGGGTGGCTGGTCTCAGGCGATCTTGGAGGTGAAGGTGCTTTTGATAGATTTTGACAGATTTGTGAACAATTATATATATATATTATTATTATATATATATATATATATATATATATATATATATATATATATATATATATATATATATATATATATATAGTGTATATATAAGTGTTGCATTTATAATTTTGTTCAGGGTATTTTTCACCTGCATATCACATCCATTACTGGTTTGTCATGAGAATCAACATGTGGCTAAACAAGCATTTTGTGCAGGTTCTCAAACAATACAAGCCAGGGAGATCACTTGTTTACCCATATTTCGCAAACAGCAGCTGCTTATGCTCATGACACTGAAAGTAACTACATTTCTGTGTGCACTTTAATCAGCTTTACACAAACGAACCATCACACAATGGTTTCACTACAGCAGCTGCCAAACCCAATAAAAACAACTTACCTTGCAAAATTTCCTACGGGGCAAAAAGAAGGCTGTCTTCTTCCAGACAACACATTATTATTAAGTCAAAATCAGTAAAATTTTCTAAGCCAGCGTAATCATTTTTAAAAATGGTTTTGAGCTTTTTACCCTTAATCTCAGAGATATAAACTAAGGTCACATTGCAATTTCGATGCATCTGCAGGCTGCTCAGGAGAATAATTAGATGGGATAGGTCATAAAGAAAGGTCTTGCCAATATGGAATTGGTTTGGCTGCTACATGAGCCATCAGTGGAACCACTACTAGACAGCACCTGTCAACAGTACCCTTACTTTGTGTCCATACATTTACTTTTAACAGTGCTAGTTTTTTAAATTTACTTTAGCAAAAATGAATCGGTTTCACCTGTTTTGAGTTTTTTTGGTGAGACACAACTCTGAGTCCCAGTGATTTTGTGTCATCTTGTAACGGATTGACAGTGACACTGGTGAGCTGCACTAACAGTATTTACCACTTTTCATGTACAGTTGCAATCCACATTCAGAAATCCAGAAATCAGAAATCCAAAATAAAACAAGAAAAAAACAGATCCATTTATATATTTATTCTATTTCTAAGCCACCTTGTTTTCACAGAAAAAAACAGATCCCGAACAAGATAACATTATAGTCAGAAGACTAGTGTTTAAGTTGTATTTGGATTTGATTCATTACGTAAATGCTCAGCTGAAAAGTTAAGTCTATTGTTTTGAACATGTTGACCACTTCTGATGCCCTCAGGCTCTCTATAGTGAGATTAACAGACACTAAAAACTTCCAAGAGCTGCAAGCTGTAGTACAACCACAGTCTAGTCACAGTCAGTTGGCCACGGAGCATCTCCAGTGGAGCAGGATGAGGGTTGCGGTAGTAAAGACGGAGAAGCAAGGACTGTTCTTTCACTTTCCCCACCCAGATTTATCCTGGGGATCACGGGATCAAACCCTAATTTATGACATTGTTATGACATATTTATGATAATATTTCAAACATCGTATTCAACATTTCTAATAATGATGGTCATTTCTCGGAATGTTTTTGCAAAGACGCTGGTTTGGAGGAAAAACCACATTCCTGCACGTTAAATCTTGGACATTTTAAATGATGTGCTTAATGATTGATGTTGTTTTTTTGTTTCTGTGGCTGTTTAGCCTGATGTCTATTAGCCTGTGTATGAGTAACAGTATATGAGTTGGTCTCAGCCACAATAATGACACAAAGGTTATTATATCAGCATCTGTGTTTTGGTGAAATACTCATATGAGAAGCCTCCTGGATTATCCTCCAATGTCACACAGTAGACCTCACTGATCTGCAAACAGGATTAGAACCTCATCTTTTTATGAAATTATATAACATGTGAATGATGAAATTGCCACCCTTCTGCAAAATAAATCCAATCTTTATTAGAAATGTAAAATGTTACCTGCATTCTGCAAAACGTGTTCATTTGCCTTCATCGCATATGTCTTGAATGAGACCAAACACCATGATCAGAAATTGTTGGTTTTGTGTCAAATAGTGACTCATGACGTAATACAATCTCTCAGACGATATTAGAATTTCAAGTAACACTTTGAAACTTTTCATGTTAATTTTACATTATGTATATGTATATAATGGGTGTTGCTGCAACAAAATGAATCAATTTATAAAAACTCAGAGGACCAAGTGTAAATGTTTCACTTGATGTAACAATTTGGAATTGACACCACATCACAGCCTTTCAATTGATTTCTCTTTAATAGGTAGAATACTGAGTGAACAGAACATTGAATGGCTGCAGGGTAAAGGTAAAAAGAAATCCATGCATGCAGGAGGGAGATAATGAAATAGAGTTAAGCCAGACCCTGAAGGCACATACCAGTGACTTGCTCTGGGTCCCATGACAAGAAAGACTTTCCCCTTTAATTGAAATCTAGTTATTCTCTGGTCATGATGGACAACTTTTTAAGTAAAGGCGCTGTCTCCTCTTTTCCTGTTAATTTTCCTGACACGGTAGTGATTTCCCCATTTTGAAGTTATCTGACTTTTCTGTAATGGCTGCTTTTCTAATGTTTCACTCTCAATATTATTGTTGATATGAGCTTTTCTGGACAAAAAACAATTTTAATCAATCACATTGCAATTTAACTGAGGAAGCCAGCTGAGTTCAGTTGCCCCATAACACTATAACACAAGAACATAGTGGCTTCTGGAGAAAATATGTCGCTCAGAAAAAGATTGTGGACTAACAAATTCACATTTGTGAGTCCCTTAGGTGAGGCAAACTGGCATTTTGTCGTAACAGGTGGTTGAACTCGAATATTGAATTACTTAAGTACAAATTTCACTACATTTTATAGGGAAATAGTTAAAGCAACATTATATATGCCTACGATTTTTTGCGATTTGGTGCCCCTACCTTTTCTGAGTGTAATTCACTGCTGTCTTAAATATGGATAGCTGTACACCTTCTTTTGTTATGATTACATTCCTTATGATCAATAACTATCAAGTTGACAACTTTGCTAACACAGCCAAACATCAAGCAAAAGCAACAAAACAAAACTTGGGAAGCCAGCTAATAAGTTATTACTTAATTAGTCCAATAGCAAGAAGGCCAGCTTGGCATTTGTCTGGCATCCTTTCAGCTCTTTTTGTCATGATCCTGTCTGTTTATCCTGTCTTTAGTCTTGGTTCTTGTATTCATTATTTTGGTCTGTTGGATTTTGGAGTTCTGTATTGTCTAGTGTTTTGTATTGTCTAGTGTTTCCCCAGTGATCCCTCTGCATGTCTGTCTCTGTTTTCCCCTGCTCCCTCTCTCCCTGCCTGTGCCTCGTTGTCCTTATTCCTGTCACCTGTGTTGATCCCGCCCTGCTCGTTAGTCCCTGTGTATATATACCTGGTGTTTCTGTCTTGTCTTTGTCGGATCATTGTTCTGGTGTTAGTGCTTGTGTTCTTGTTCTTGTTCTTGTTCTTGTGCTCTGTGCTCCTCCAGTTACTCCGTTTGGATTACCTTTGTTACCCTATGTTGTGGATACCTTGTGTTTGCCTTCCCTGTCTTTTTGGATTTTTGGATTTTGATTTTGATTTCTCTGAGGATCTGGACTTTGGGTTTTGGACTTCATTTATCAGCCACTCTTCTGTAAGTGTGCTTGCTTTTTGTTTGCCTTTGCCTTTTGTTTAATAAACTTTGGAACTATACCGCCGGCTTGTGTCCTGCATTTGGGTCCTACAACCTGCCTCCCACACCATGAACTGTAACACTTTTAGCTCAAGCCGAGGAAAAGTCATTCCCATGTTTACTCTTGTCTGGCCTCTTGCTCTCTTATTCTCTTCCTCGCTTCCACCGACAATGTCTTCTTCAATCTCTTTGCAGCCTCTACCATGATATCAATACTGAAATAACTTCTTTTTATGGCAAGCTTGCAGAAGAGTCTTGTGGTGAGTGACATGGTGTATTATGCCGTTCTCGTTTCTAATGCAACATGTTGCTATACCAGGTGCTCCAGGCCTGATGTGGCAAAGACAGAGACTCACAGAGACATTTTACCTGTTACAAGTCAATGTACCATCAAAATTAAGCTGTTACTTTAAGAAAAAAATCAGTACATATTGTTGCTTTATCTTTTTTGCCACTAAATGTATTTGACAGAGAGAGTTAGTGGTTCACTTTTTCTGATTTTACAAAATGAAACATACTAATGACAAGGTTAAAAAATACAATAACCAGTGGCTCACTACCTTTTTGCCTTAAAACCTTTTGGACAAAAATAACAGTGAGAGATTTCCCCTCTACATTTGATAAATATTATCCAGTATTTCACAGAGCAGATCTTTTATGTTTATGTTTTGCTTTTTCTTCTATTCCATCAATCATCTCATGGGCCCTTTTATCTTTACAGATATCTTAGATTTATCTTGTGAACCTTTGGAGAGGGCCTGAATCCTAGGTTTGGAACCACTGGACTAAACTACCAAACTAGTTAAAACTAGCTCCACCTTGACCAGCTACAACAGTAAAATCTTACTTTAATTATTAGCAGTTTAATAATTATGTGTATAATACAGTACACAGTATTTTTATTTTTACTTTAACACTCTTGGTAATAAAATGTAAGTGATAATACTTCTGTACAATTTATACTTTGCTGTACTGTTCATTTGCTTGAGTAAAAGATCTGAGGACTTCTATCTGAGTAGGTCTTCTACTACTAGATTATGATAATGGCTAAGTTAATATTTCATCATTTGGGACTGCCTGTTTTGGATAACGGGGACCCTTTTTTTCTGCAGGATGTTGCTCTGTAGGACCACAGAGTATCTTTGAAAGTGATAATCCTACTTATTTATGGGATCAGAACACAGCTGCTCAACAATCCAAGTAAAAGGTCTTCCTGGCAGAGGTGAGGAATTGCCTTTTAATTTAAGGTAGCTCACCTTACAAAATGACATCTGCTTCAATCAGAGGTTTTCTTAAGAAATAGTCCATCAAATCTTAAGGTAATCTACACTCACCTACTATCAGGCCATCCATTCCTCCAAGCATGCATCCATTCCTCCAAGCATGCATAAATAATGATAATGACTTACAGGAGCTTTGATGAGGAACATCTTTCTGTTTTGGTGGTCAAAGTGCCCTTGAAAATAACAAGGGGGTCTGAAAAATGGCTTTCTTGGAGCAATTTGTGCTTTATTCCTTAGTTGAAAACGTACAGCTCATTATGCATTTTGCAGCTTGGTAACCTTAAATTGCATTGTTTCTGCAATGTGTCTGATTAATCTATTTCAGTGTTACAAATGCCTTAGAGTGCAAGACATAGAATGCTAAATTAGTTCGAGATTAGATTATTTTTATAATAGGTTTCACATGAGGGGCATGTCTACGTTTTTCCAGAAACCCCAGCTCATTTAACACTTCCATCACAGCCAACAGTTCATGAGGTGGAGAGAGATTTGTGGTAAATTGTGGATTTTGTGGAGCAGCCCTCTTAGCTCTGTGGATTTCCTTTGAATGTACTTTCAACTCCAAATGAGAGATGGTCTAAAACCAAGCTTAGAACCAAGCTTAGAAATCCACCCATTAAAATGTTTGTTTGCAACTGCTGCATTCTGCAGAAGTTCGCACTCGACCATGAATGTTTTTCAAGGTATACAGGGCTTGTCCTTTTCCGTGTCAGAGATAAATGCTGTGGCAAATCCATCATGTGTCGTCGGCTGTCAGACTCCGGAGAAAAACAATTAAACACAGGTTGAGCTGGTCCAATAGTCAATGAAGCAACCTCTGTGTGTGGGCCTAGAGACGATAGATTCATTAGGAAATGCCAGTGAAGGAGGGGATGCATGTGGAAGACAATTAAATGACCCACAGTATATGAGGTTGAGGACTCAAGGGACTGAAAAGATGAAGGGAAAAGACAAATGATACGATAAAGCAGTAGTACAGAACAAAGTTTGCTCAGTTCACTGTAATTACCAAGCAATTAAAACGACTTGGGTCAGAACAGAAAATGACAGACACTAAAATTGAAAGTCACTATGGTGAGAGAAACCTATATACGCTACAGGAGGCCCAGGAGAACTTCATAAAGAAAACCAAAAAGTTGTTAGCTCCAGGTCTTTGGCATGTCTCTCAAAAGTCAACAGTCATCCATCCAGACATAACCATACATTCATTTGCATGCAAACAGACAATACAAACACATTCTTGGCATTTGGCCAAGTCACAGACAATTTATGGCCACTGATGCTGCTGTCATGCTGGTGCATGAAAGTAGATGCCCGTAATAGCCTATGCAGTCAGTCAGTTACCATGAATCAAATGCTCGGCCCATTAATGCTGCTTGTCATTGGTGTCTACAACGCAATCAAGAAAATGTGGAGTATTGAATCATGGGGCACATTGTTCACTAACAATACTTGGCATGGCATTGATTTCAACCAATAGTCTTTAAGCCCTCAGGCACAGGGATGTGGCTCATTGATGAGACACTTTATCCGGGGGAAAAAAAGGTCAGTTGAAGTGATTGATGCCCTCTTTTATGAGTGGTAATACAGATGGTATTACTTGTGCATTTTGAATGCTCAATCTCAATGACATTTGCTCCAACTGGGCCATAAAAGTCAATATAAGAGTGAGAGGAGGATGAAAGTAATAACATCCTTATTTTTGGGTGTTTGAATGTTATGCATCTATAAAACATGCCAGGCTATCTTGAATGTGATGGCAGCAGAGGCGAGAGCCCTTGGGGTCACTGTGGAAGCTTTTTGCACTGTTGTTTATAGTTGTTGAGCAAGAGGAGAGAAGCTGCCGCCCTTGGGTAGACGGGGTATGGATTATTTGTTGAAACATTGATCTTCACAGTGTAGCTGTAAGGCAATGTGTTATTAATCTATCTCACCTTATGTCCTTTGAAGAATAAATTTGAATAATGTGCTAGAATTGCAAGTTTAGAAAAGCAGATTCAAGAATAACCTTTTTTAGTTATATGGCTAGTGTGGCTCTAGTGATGGCAGTGACTGAAATATCTAAAAAAGGTCTTAGGTCTTAGAGTGAAATTACCAAGATGGATTACCCTGAAATTTAGATACAAATTGATAATGATGAATTGTAACAACGCTTTATTTAATTGTAATAACTCACCTCACTAGTTTTTATCTAGCATTATCATCAGGCCAAATTTTAAATGCAATTTGTCATGGATGACATTTTGCATCAGCCTTAGCTGTACTATGGGTTGAGTGTGAGTGTCATTTTGAGTATTTTGTCATGCTCACTCAAAGCTTTGCCATCCAGTCTCACAGAGATACTTTTAGTGTGGCTGAAGACTCTAAATTTGTTCCAATAAAGCTTGACTGAAATAAGGAAGGAGTCTTTCATTAACTGTAAAGTGAAAAGATGATACCCATACTTTCTGACAACAGGCACAGCTAGCAATTTAATTTTATTTCCATATGCATATTTCTCACCTTGTTCTGCTTACAGTGGCAAATTCACTTCTCAGCATGATACTGAAGGATCCACGCATAGCTAATGTTCAACTGTAAATTACATTAATTGTTTTAAACCCTGACATATCAGCACAATTATACCTGTCTCAGCAGTGCTGGCAAATGTATTATTGATCAAAATGTTCACTAGTTAAAGGATATCCTTCTGCAGCAGGAATGGTAGGGAACAGAGAGATAGATGCACAAGGGCAAAACAGATTTTCTACTTGGTCCATTCAACTGTGATGAACTTCTTTCTTTCCTCTCATACCCGCTCTGGTTTGTCACTTTGTTCAGTTTATCAAACTGACAAGATACATATCTTGCTGCCAGGTCCATGGCTTGACTAACTGGAGTCTCATCCTCATTCAGAAGTGCTGTCTCGCAAAATGAGCAGATTGAGGATCAGCCATTCTTTAGAAGTACCCTTAATGAGTAAAACTTGTGTTGTCATGACACGTATTGAGTAATATGTTTTATCTATGAAAGCCTCAACAGCCCTTTTATTTGATCTTACTTGTCTTCACGGCAGCCCTCAAAACATATTGAGCTGTGCTGTATGTATGGAGCTGTCCTTAAACTCTGAAAACACAGTGGATCATGACCCATCTCCACGGCTCTAATAGAGCTTTTAAACCTCTTTTAGCTCATTGTATTAGTTTTAAGGCAGGCACAGTAACTGAAGCTTTGGCAGAAGCTCAATAACAAAGATCTTTGGTCTCATATTTTGTTTTTTTTGTTACACAGGAGCATTAATAAGCTAAATCAGCAGAAGCTACTGGTCCAGTGGCTGGCAGAGGAACCCTAAACAAAGTAAAAATCTTAAGTTCTTAACTTCTGCTTAGAGCCCCAGAACTTCTCAAGGGCCCTAAAAGTTTTGATTAAGAAATGTTACAGACTATATATATATATATATATATATATATCTTGTTTTTAAATGTTTTTAAGAATGTAGCAAATGAAAACCATGTGACAAGATGAAAGGGAAGAAAAGTAAAGCAACAGAGAATTTTCACCTGAATCTGCAGCTCGGTTCTCCTTTACGGAGCTTTATAGTGAGTTTCAGCTCATTGTTTAGTTGTCTGGCCTGCAGTTTTACTGTTTTCACTCACACCATTGTTATTGCAGGGTTTAAATACAAGGTGTTCAACATTCAGCATGCGATCAGCACACACTGTCTCAGTGGACATTCTACTAAATTATTGTTTTGTGAGTAGGAAATGGTGCATGCATCGTTTTTATGAGTACACATCATTTTTACATCTGGTCCCAGATGGAATGGACTCTGCACTCCTGAAAAACAGATCCTGTCATCTTGAAATTCTAATGTGCACATAACTGTTGATGATGTAAGCTCCACACGCTCCTCAAGTAAAGAGGAGGTTGATGACTTAACACTGCCTAATATTGCATAACCCTTACTTTGTGACCCTTTTTGCTCTGTGTTGGGCCATTTGACTCCGACTGTTTCAATTTATGTCTGGGTTTTAAATCGCTATTGAACATTACAGAGGCCAAGTGGTCCAAGCAATAACATGAATAATCCATTGGCAGTTCCTGTTAGGCCGAAAGAGAATGAGACCTTAATCACCATTATACTCAGGGGGAGTGAAACCAGCCAGAAGCTGCAACAGACTTTCCCCTAAAAAACTGAATGTTGTAAACATTTATCTTACTAAGGGTTGTGCTTCAAATAATTCAATAATATCATTGCGCATTTCTCTGTAAATGTATAATCACTTCATTGAAGAAATGAATTGAGCTCTAATGTAGGGATTTTTTATATCCACACAGCAAACCAAAATATGCATTCACTTAACCCCTTAATAGGTGGAAGTGGAAAAAACCCTCAATTTCTCCATTAAATATATGGACCACAATTTATAAGCCAGCCTGTAGCGTATCAATCAACCCCGAGTAGGAGCGATTTGCCCTAAGGTTTGGAGTGTTCTACCAGTTTGGCCGTAGCTTTTCCCAATTAAATCAACAAAATCTTAAACCGTTATTGCTCACTAGCTTACAATGCAATACAACCATTAATTACCTAATATGCCAGTCTTTTAGTATCACTGCTCTTCTGGGTTGCTACTGGCTTCACATCATAAAATTGAGCTTTAGATGTAACTTGTAAGGCCTGTGAAGGGATAATGCTTTCTTAAAAGACAGAACATGTTTTCCACTCTTCACTGCGCACTTAGTAATTTCTCTGCAAGAAAAATGGATATATCACCAGCTTCTTAGAATACAAACCAGTTTAAATTCATCTTGCAAATCTATTGCCTATTCCAGGCACGTCTGTCATTCTGCCTGTGAAATGAAGAGCCAGAGGCTACTGACCCAGACACATCAGCTCCTTTTTGGCCATCTAACAACACTTTCTGAAGTCTTCACACTCACATTAATTTCCTATTTTCAGCCTGCTGCTGCCTTCCAGGACATGGCTCATGCTCGGTCTTTGTGTGGAGTGAGTGGGCATCAAATACAGTTTATGCAAAGTGGTTTTGATGGCTGATGCAAAAGTCTTAATAAGAATACAATATAAAATGTTAAAAACTGAGAACTGAGCATTCCAAGTGAAACCTTAAGGAATTTAAGTCAAATAACTTCATTACTGCTGAATTAATTTGCCTTAATTCCTTTATTTTTTGGCAGTACTTTCAGGGGTTAAGTGTATTTACTTTTGAAGTAACAAAAGGAAATTCCAAACCATTAAGTACTTTTAGTGGTGTGTCACATTTAAAATGCTATGACTTTTTCAACTCAACCTTTTCGCAAATATTTTAGAGATACTACATAATGAATCATTAGTACCATTAACCAAATATTTCCCATTCATTTCATATACATTTAAATCTATGATGGCTTTTAAAACATTAAAATCACATGCATGATTTTGTTATTAAAATCCTCAGTTTCTCAAATCAATTTGTGCAAATTGGGAGCAAATTTCATGATGCTAGTTGATTTGATTGAATACCAAATGCTCTTTATGACATCGTTCCAGTTATAGGAAAAAATATTACTGAAATGACTTAACCATTAATACAATGTACAATAAACACTGCTTTGAAAATTCCCATACAAGAGTATCTGAAATGACAGCCTCATGTTACATTTTTAAAATGGTACCCCAAGAGGACACTTTATATTGTTCCCATCATAGATGTTGAACAATAATAAATACTGATACTTTTAGAAGTTTAAGTATTAAAAATTATTAATGAGCATTTTTGATCAATAAAAACACAAGAAGGCATGTGTAACTATCAAGTACCTGAAAATAAGTACCATTTTCCATT
Source organism: Lepomis macrochirus (assembly GCA_024633595.2). NCBI lineage: Eukaryota > Metazoa > Chordata > Actinopteri > Centrarchiformes > Centrarchidae > Lepomis > Lepomis macrochirus. The sequence goes on along the minus strand of JALXJV020000008.1, from coordinate 12,954,801 downwards.
ATATACTGCAGTGACAAAAACATGTATGCAAAATATATTAAAACAACTCTCAACATCAAACTCTGAAAATAATCTCAATAAGAACAGCATTTTTAAGTACACTGGTTTGTTTTTCCCCACAAAGACCTTAGATATTTGTACAAGTAATTGTAGATTCTTTCCCAAAATAAAAAAATAGAATACAAACTGATTGTCTGAAATACAACAAGTGTCCTTCTTGTCAGCTATAAAGTCCAAAATCTTTGCAGGCCAAAGTGGATTCAGTGCATTTTCCACCATGGGGAGAAAGCATTTGTGACCCAATTGTGTGTACAAGCATTGCCTTCACTTAAAAATAAAAGATACAATCTGTTCCCCAGATTATCCTCCTCCATTTCTACAGTCTTGATATCCAGTTTGTAAACAGATGATGGCTCAGTGTAAACCTGACTCTTGTTTGTTATCCAGCTCATTGTCTCCACAGGAGTGCCTAAATCAAAGTCTCTACATTCAGAGAGAAATTAGACAATAATCATGGAATGATATAATCAATACAGTCCCGATCATCTTTTCTGTGTGACATCTTGAAGAGACATGATGCTCTGTTTTAACTTCTTGGTAAACAGGTGACTGGCTCTTCCACAGTAGGTGTTCGTGGTAATCTGTAGGGACTCTTCTAGCGGGCGAAGCAGTGAGGTCTCCATGTTCTCGCCAAACTGGTACTGTGATGAAAGGAAAAATGTTCAGGTATTATATTTCTAATGTGTCAGTTTTAGCAGATATATTTCTACAACTGTTGCCTCTTGTAACAGCCACGAGGCGACAATAAGAACTGCATTCAAATAACGCAAATTAAGTGCCACATTTATCACTGTCAAGACAATAACATTCTGCATTTGATTCATATCTGTCAATTCAGAGTGTGTTTGGATGATGAATATCTATCGCCACAACTATATGAGAATGGACTCAGTAATCCGTGACAGCATTGGTGAAAGCTACACCAGCAGCATTCGAGATCTGCTTCATTATTGTATGCTTTTGTTGTCACCAAGTGAACAGCAAAGATAAAACTCACACCCCTTCACCCAGTTATTAACAGTCAAGGTTTTTACAACGTCCAGTATGTAAATAAGGTACGTACAGTGTGTAATTCATTGTTTTTATATTGAGGTACACCATTCTTTTACTGGTCTAGTAAATAAGAAGAAATCACTATTTTACAGCATCTCATTTGACTCTAGTTTGGCCAGGCATTAGGTTACTCAAAGCACACTCTTTATTATCTCTCATATACCGGAGCAGACAATAAAGCACCATTAACAGCCTCCTATCGATTTTTATGTGGATGCTGCTGGTGCGTTGTCCACACAGCCATCATGATGACTCAAACTAGCATCAGCACTAAAAATTTTACAACTCTTCTGTGGGCTTGGCCGGGTAATGGTAGTGCCCTTTATTGCAAGCTCCTCTGCTGGCTGGGAGAGCCTGCCTTGGGAGCCGGGCTGACTAAGGAGCTCTTGGTGGGATGGAAATGAGAGTTTCCTCCAGAATTGCCCGCTCCAGGCTTTAGGATGCTGTCCTCAAAGGACTGAGTGGGAACAAAGTGGGAAGGGGCCTGTGGAGCTTGAGCAACAGGAAGCGTTGATAAAAGCTTCAAGAAAATATAGCTTATAACAACAAAGGATCTTCAGTTACACCAGGCTCTTTTCTAATGGGCTTATTGTACACTACAAAGACCCGTATCTTAAAAACAGGACATGTATTATGCTTACTAATGACAAACTGGAGCACTCCTCCGCATCCTAAAATCAGGTGGAGTCTGGTACGTGCTGTCTTGGATGCTGTATGCGTATTTGTGCTGTCGGGGAGACTGATGGAAGCATGAGGGCCGAGTGCCCCATAATGAAGGCTGCTCGTTTACCTAATGGCTGAGAACATTGCCCGCACTGATAGTGGCCAGGCTGGGCCCTGTGGCGGTAATGGATGGAGACCAGCTAATGAAGCTTCCCTTGCTCCCCCTGATTGCTGCCTGCATGTTGACCGGTGTGCTGAAATCGACAAGAGCAGATCGAAGACAAGCCACAAGCGAAGCAGTGAGAGAGCTCTCTGGCTGACTTGCTTGCTCACTGATGACAAATGTGTAGCGGACTGTTAAGCTCTCAACTCTGAAAGACATTTAGAGTAAATCTAACAGATGTCATACTTTTTTAATCCAAGTTATGTCTTCATTTTCAAGTGCCAATGATACACTGGCAGTGCTCTGCAGGGTTTCATACCAACTTAAAGGATGCTGCAATTCTGAAAATATTTAGATTTGACAGAAGATGTAAAGAGAAAGCCAGACCTCGCCACCTGTTTCAACAAACTGAAATCAGTTCAACACACAAATCCAAGAGGAGAAACAGTACCACATATACTGTCCTGCTACTGTTAACACTAACTACAGCATCGAGTCTGCAGCAGGAATAGCCCAACAAAAACTATTACACTATTTCTTCCTGGTCCAGTAATTTCTGCTAAAAACTATACTACCCAGGTGTTTTAGGAAATTAGTCTGAAACTGGAAATATTTACTCATGGCCTGCTTTTAAAGATTTACATCTTTATGCAGGAAGGAATGTACAGTAAGGCTTTATTAAAAATTGCATTTGCGATATTATTGCGATATGATAAAACAAGATTTTCTAAATGCAAAGGCTGCGATTACACTGTAATGACTTATTGTACAATGGCCTCAGGCTTGACAGAAGATATATCGCATTCACTGCACAAACTTTAGTGTCAACCAGGGAATAAAATTAACACCCACCAATTGCAGATGAATTGTTGGCGATGGCGGGTGAAATCGTTGGGCCATCCGCCACTTTGGCGGACAGAGAAAACGCACAACAGAAAGACACATGTAGTAGGGTTAGCGTATTGTGGTGATCTACGCATGCGCCTGCAGCACACACACACACACACACACACACACACGTCAGGCTCAGGGAATATCATGTGAAATGGCATTTTAAACCAAACTGATCACCCCACTGATCAGGCTGAAGAGGTCCAGCCTGTTACAGCCAGAGTGCTGCTTACCAGCAGCATCAGGCGGCTGCAGGGGAGGGTATGGGGGTGTTGTTGCTCTTGTGAAGATTTGATTCGCTTACTGTATAACACACTGTGGTGAACTTTGTGTTTCTTGTTATCTGTAGGTAGGCCTACATGATGATGTGATATTATTAAATTGCATGACTCGACTCAAATTATCTTTCTCTGAAATTATTATTATAATTTGATACTACTTCTACACCATTGCACATAATAATTCATGCAATTCATGCATCAGCTAATTTCATCATAACAGGAAAGAAAGAACAGTGTTTGTTTAATCTATCTAATATTGTGTTGGTCATACTACACACTGATTTATTGTTTATCTGTTTTGAATAATACAGAAGATCAAAAAAATAATTGCATATTAAGTCACAATCGCAATATTAGTAAAATTAAATAAATAAAAAAAAATTCACAATTATTTTCCAAAATGGTCCAGCCCTAATGGACAGACAAACAGGAGAAGTTAAAAAGACGGACTAGCACATTGTTGGTTTTCGCCTTCTTATGGGATTTGGGGATAATAACAAAAACTTTTATTTAGAGATCTCTCTCTCTCTATCTCTCTATCTATCTATGTAATACAACGAGATTTTTCTAATCGCAAAGGCTGTGATTATACTCTGGTCACAGCCAAAGCAGTCCGCAGACGAAGTTGACACTTCGAAGTTGATTCTTCTTCTGCACGTAACTCTTTACCTTGCCTTCTTGTTGTACAATGGCCTTAAGCTTCACAGAAACTGTCACTACATAAACTTTAGTGTCACACAGGGAATGAAAGTAGCAGCCGCCACCGTGGGTAACTTGGTGGTGGGTGAAATCGTCGGGCCTAAAGCTTGTCTATTAAACATGAGAGGTGTCACTTGGCTTTATTTGCATTGGCCAACTTTTAAACTGAACCTCAAACTGAGTATTTTTATTTGCTTACTGGGATATAGAAAGATGACTCCTAGAAGATTTGAACTGAGATAAGGACTCATTAATTGCTGGTTGAACTGTGGGTTTTGTATTGAGCGTTTACTGTATAATACACTGTGGCCCAACTGATGATATTATATGATATTATTTAATGCCATGACTTGACTGTAGAATTATCTTTCTCATATATTTATAATTTGATATATCTTCTCCACCACTGCTCATAATAATTCTACCTAATTCATCATAACACAAGAAAGAACAGTAGTTTTATCTAATATTGTGTATACACTGATTTACTGCTTGTCCATTTTGAATAATACAGAAGGTAAAGAGCTTAAAAAATAATTGCATATTAAATCCGCAATCGCAATATTTGTAAAAAAAAAAAATCGCAATTAGATTATTTTCCAAAATACATATACACACACTTTATATAGTATTATTTTATAAGTAAGCATTTATGTTGTTGTAATTTTGTTATATTGGAAAGCAGTGTAATTCAGTAGTAAACACAAACAGAATAAACCTTAAAAAAAAAAAATCAGTTTTTAAACAGATTTATTTTGTTAATTGCTCATTAAATGCTCATTGCTTGACTGTGTTATAATAATCTAAAGTTGTCCTACCAATAATGATACCAAAATCCAGACCTCTTTGATGTGGTCTATTTTGACACTATCCCAATTAGTAATTATTGACGTAAATGTTAGAACAACTGCCTTTATTAGAATTTATATAATAAGGTGCTTTAACTCTACAAAAAAAATAAATAAATAAATAAAAAAAAGTCTTCCAGTTGACATCTCAAGGAACCACTCGAGTGGTCGAAGCTGGGTGCGGCCGATTTGTCTGGTTTGGAAGAGTTAAGACAGGATGACGGAAATGTTTAACAGGCTATTGATTAAGCAGTTGGAGGAAGCATCTATAAGAGAAAAGCAATGGCCTGGAGTGCCTATTGATAATGTAATTACTAGCAAATGTTTTTCCAAATAGTCTGGTCTACCTACCCAAATGCCCTCTGAAGAAACAGAGGCCCCAGAAAGAAAGCCTATAAAAATTATCCCCATCTAGAAAACACAACCATTCAAGTTTTTCAGCTGACTGTGTGTGGAGTATTCCTACCAATAACGTTTGGAAGAATACATATACTCATTTCTATTCAGAAGCTTTTTTCCAATAAAAAAAAACTAGGGATGTCCAGATCTGATCACAAGATCGGAAATCGGGCCCGATCACACTGTTTCAGACTCGATCGGAATTGGACGTTACCTCCCGATCAGGACTTGGATATAAATGTATATATATTCTCATATTTTTATTTACTGTTGCACTAAAGTCCAAAATGAAGAATTTATGTTATTTATTACTTGGTTGTTCATGCTACCTCACAGAAGTGCTCTGTTTGTTAACAGAGTTGTTGGATGTTAAAATAAGGTGAATTAAATAAAAAATAAAGAAAATCCTGGATCTGCTTTTTAAGTATTATAAAAGTATCGGTTCGGGACTCTGTATCGGTAGATACTCAAAATCAAATGACTCGGAGGCAAAAAAACCTGCTCGGGACATCCCTAAAAAATAACCCTAGAGTAAAGAAAAGCTTTAATTTTCATTTTACTTAGTAGAAACCATAGATATTCTGGTTAAAGGGACTGTCTCTACCTTTTGGATGGCTTCGTAGACAGCTCGAAATGCTGGCTGCTTGTCATCATGGTAAACTCCCCTGTTACCATGGAGAATGAAGACGCCTTCTTGTTCAGCCTGTTGACAGTTACTGCCATAGATACAGTGGTCTGGACGGTAGTTCCACTGGCAGGGGAACACATACATGCTTTCTGTAACACAGACATCATGATAATGAAGAAGATATTTATTTATGCAATGGTAAGTGTCCAAAAAAACAAACGTTGTTTTAGTGAAGTCTTGTTTGTGTCCCAAACTAACGTCATTCATGACTACAAATAATTCTATGAATGTACACACCTGGGTTATGGTGAAATATGATATTAAGAAGGTCCTGGTCACCCCAGGTGATATTGAGTTTATACTTCTGGAGAAGAGGCATCAGAATTTCCTCCCACTTCAGTGCAACTGTTGTCATGTCATTCTAGAAGGACAAATACAGCAATCAAGAGAACATTCATATGATTTTACATGAGTCAACTATACACAATGCTGGAAAATGAATCCCTCTGATAACCCTTCACATCAACTCAAAGAAACGGTTTTCTCTCTCTCCATTTAGCGGACTCATTGGTGGTGGACGGTTTACAAAGAATTACAAGAGTGACCTCAGCTGGCCAATGTTGGTGGTACAGCTACTCCTGAGGCCTCCTTCAGTATTCTCAAGGGTTTGTCAATGTCTAAATTTCACACATCTCTAGTTTCAGTCATTAACCAAATGTAAAAATGTTGCTTTAATATGGCATCATATTACTCAATAGATGAGACTTATTCTTTACAACAAATATCCATAGGTATTAAATGACACAGCCTACGGACAATGACATGGCCCACTTAAGTGAGTAGTTATGATTCCATCAACACCGACTCACACTTTTCTCATAATCACTGAGGTGGAATTGTGAAAAATTTCAGACCTGGATATAATAACATTCCTCATTTACATTTTGGATATTTCACACCTGTTGAGTACTCTTTGCTTACAGTAGGTGAGCAGTGAATTTTCCACATCCACATTGTGAATTTTAATATCACAACAGCTATCATGACACACTGGTGTATTAAATTGACAAGATAAAGTTCAAACTTTTAGCACATAGCATCAGCTAAAAGTGGGTGACAAACTGCAAAAAAAACAAACTGAAAACCAACTAAACAAAAAAAGGCAAAGAAAAATACTGAAAATCGACCTGCACATTACCTTAAAATATTTATCCCTGAGGCGCGTCATGTTCATGAGCATGACCCCTGAGTTGATGCCTGTTTTGCCATAGTAAGGGTGGCGAGCAAAGCGGTTGTACCAGCCGATGCGCGGCTCCTCGTGCTCTGGAGCCATGGCAGCTAAGTGGCTCGAATTGAACTGAGAAAGGAGGGCCCAGATGTCCTCTACTGGCTGCAGAAAAAGGATATCTGTATCCACATACAGCAAAGAATCCACCTCCTTTAGGATCAGCTGGAAAAGAGATCACAAAAATTAAGGACCACATTTTGCAAATGTTTAATTGTATAATTACAAGTTATATGCATGAAGGATGGCTCAAGACCTACTGGCAGGAAGAGCCTTTGAGAGGCACATGGTTTGAAGAGCTTCTTCCACTCCTTCGCATTTTCCTTAGGAAAAGTGATGGGGTAGATGGTGAAGTTAAACTTGGTCTGAATTGTCCTGGGCCAGGAATCCAGCTTTAGGAAAAGATAAGCACAAACAAGAACTGTACCTCAGCAATATCCACATGTAAAATTTTAACATAAGTCGTTCTTTTATACATTTTACGCCTCACGCCTTCAACATCAGACGACGAGAATAAGAAATCCTTTACACAGATTTAGTCATAACTGGGCCATTGCTTTAAGAAACTAAAATTTCTGGTGTTGTCGGGGAAGACACTTACAGCATTTCTGAAGCTGTCATGTAGATCATCCTCAGCAAAGATGTAGAAGTGCAGAGGCTTTTTGCTGAGGAGAACAGCAGACTTCAACATGGTGAGAGTCTCCTCTAACCTGGGGCCACAGGCCACCACAGCCAAGTGACTTCTCTCATCACTACGTTCCTTGACTGCAGAACCTGATCTCCCTCTAAAAGCCAAGACAAAGCAAAATTAATCAGTAATCTTACAACAATGGATACATAGACAGGTGCAGGAGAGAACAAAATAATGAAGATATCAGTTAGGCTCTGCTGAACGCTACTCAGTCCTGTAGGATTGGAACTGTCATTAGGTTTAATGAAAGGATGTAGAACAGAACTATCACTCATGCTTTGTGCTGCCTGCAAGTGCTCCTTGTTAACTGCTACTTTCAAGTTTGAAAATCATAAATGTAACTTGTCACACTTTGCAAATGTTTAAATCATCTCGCTCTGTATACATGACACTTTATGGTAAGCCTACATACATAATTATTATTCACAAACTCAAACTAGATATCCCTCATATGTACATCTGATAACGCCAGCATAGATTAAACTGTAGCAAAACATACTCAAACAAGCCCCCAAAACATTTATCATTCTCTCTGCCAACACTTATACATTAAATCTAGAAAACCTAAAGGTACTGCTCTGCCTATGACTGCAGTACTGTGTGTAGGATTAAAAATCATAATAACATACTGGCATGTTTAATGATATATTACGTCAATCTATGACAAGTGACATTTCACCAAATTACTAAACAACTGACCAAGTTGTCAACATGTATTTAAGAGTAGTCACAAAGTGCACTGTGAGTGCAGCAATATCCCCAGCATTTACTCTGAACTGTGGACCTATGATTTAGGTGAAAGTTTTATGTTGAAGTCATTGGTATCTTTTTATAGAGATGCACAAAATCAGCCATACCTAAGAGATGATTCCAAAAAGCAGTTCACTCCACAAACATCAGCAGGCAGTCTCCAATATGGATTCCAGTAAGAAACTGACAGTGATTTACACCTGACAGAATAAAAACATGATCTTTTGGATCCTCAGCGTTAAATTCATCTCTTGGACACCAGAACTATGTTACATGTTTTGGGATTAGATATGGCCTGAACTGCCTCCTAGAGTTAGTTGTTTAACAGGTGGCGGTCCTTTAAGTCCATCCAAAAGCCACTGATGCACAAAATTAACGAGTTAACAGTGGTTAATCAATTACCTAGCTAGCTAACAGGTGGTAGCTGATCAATTTGTACCAAATAGCATTAGCCATGTTCAACACATAACGTTATGTGTTTGCTAAAACAGCACAATTAAAACTCTGAATATATTTTCAACGTATCCAACTAGTTAATTAAATAACCATCTGCTCGGTAGCTAACATAAATAAACTATGTGCCGTTAACGTGCGCTTGTTAACGTTAGCAGTAGCAAGTTAACCAACGTTTTAACAGCAACATCATGTATTATTTTGTTAACAGCCACGAAAACTTTATATCAACAAAATATTTAACTGTTTAAATGTCTTACTTTACGGTAAAGTTATTAATGTGCTCATGTGTTAAATGAAATTAACGCTAGGTGACAGACTAACTTCACGTTAGCTAACGTAGCTAAGATACCTGTCAAACCCTCCTTCACGGTCTCGAAGGCCTGCCAGTCCTGGCCTTTTCCTGAGACGGTGACCGGTGTCATGACTGCTCCTGTCGGGTGTCCGCTGTTCCTTCAGGCCCCATGCGTCTCTGTCCTCCAAAGTGGAGGCTAGTTGATTGAAAACATATAACACTGAAAAGAAGGTGAAAACCATGCAGAGGAGAAATGCGTTAAGATAGCATCGCATTTTGCGTTTCAAGTTTAAAGCGCTAACGGAACATTTTTGTTGATCTTTGCTACCATCTGATGTACAAGTAGCTAACTAATCCCTGTCAGAAATCAAGTGCAACAGCACAATTAATTGGTGTTTACAGTTTTCCGCCCCACCCATTTCTGTTACACGCGTGTTTCATTTGATCAACCGTTTGTCTCTAACGTTACAGTGCGTGTGTCCAGTTGACAACTTAATGTTCAGTGTTGTTACAGTTGAAAGCTAAATGTTCAGATTTGGAAAAACTACTGCCAGGTAGATACCAACGACTCAAAGCTCGATGCATAGTACTTCATTCATATTACAGTAGTAGTACAGTAATATTAATCCAAACCCCAGTAGCATGTGGTAGTTCAAAATGGGGCTTGTGGAAGTGGTGTGAATACTGAACACAGAATAAACTGGATGTGAGATCTCAAAAACAGCTACAAATATTGCAATGTAATAATAAATGTAATGTTCCTCCTTCCTTAAAGCTTTGTCATAAGTAAAAGCACAGAAGTAGTATCAGTAATAAGTATGTATTGCTGGATTATAATTACTGTATGCAGCATTTTAAGGTTGTAGCTGCTGGATTGTTTAATGTATTATGATCTAATCTGCATGTTTTGTTTGTAAAAATCTTAATATGCAAAGGACCTGGCAAATTTATGCAAAAATTCATGTAGTGGAGTAAAAAGCACAAAATTTCTCTCTGAGATGCCGTGAAGTAGAAGTATAAAGTAACAGGTGGAAATGGACTTCAAAGTTGTACAGCACGTGAGTAAATGTCATTACTACTGCTTTTTGGGGCCTTCATTTCAAGACACAATTTCCTCCCCAACCACAAGTGTAAGGAACATGGTAAAAGGTGTTAAATTAACACACACATACAATGCAATGAAGTGTATGCCACTCACTGAACTGGCTAAGCAAGTTAAATACCATGTACATGGCCTTTTTCTGTGTTGCCTCCTGGAACTTATTGAGTCATGATTTGAAAAAAGGGTAAACAAATTCCAAATTCCAATCCAAACTATGGAAACTCTAAAGCGAATCACTGAATATTTTTTTTATTCTTCCAATAAAGCAACTTCAGAAATCCATGTCTGACAAAAAGTTCACATTTATAATGAAAAATTAAAAACATATCCAAGTATCTACAACTTATTTTATTTAACATTATTTTACAATATAAATCATTCTATAGATTAAATCATGCTTAACTCTACCAAGTGAAGGAGAGGCATATTTGGAATAATTATTCAATATCTGTACTCAAATGTTAGACAGTAAAACAATTAATGACATCCAATGGCATAAAATGAGGGCTGGATATGGCCAGTAACCAAGAGTGTTATGATTGTGGGAAGTAATGCTAAAAAATGTTATCATGAACATAGGATGCCATTAAGTGCAAATAATGATAACAAAATTCAAGGATAAACTACAATTCTGAGATGACCTCTTCATATTTTCTTACATAATGCATAATTTATTCTGTGCAGCAGGGACCAACAGAGTGCAATGCTGATGTAACAAAACACCAGTCACCACAACACGTGGCACAGTTCCACTGACATCCGGGATTTAATGCTACTGTTCCTCTTTTCAGTTCATTATGGTAGAATAGATGTCACTGCAACAGTTCTTTGAAATAGAGCATACAGCATTACATCCTGACTCCTGAATTATTTATCATGGTGGGAAGGCAGTGAAAAACACAACCCCGATTGGAAGTGAATGCTATTATATTGGCGTTTATAGTATTATTTAAAAAAAAAAAAAGTGCAGGTTGAAGTTTAATCTCTGGTTGAGGCTGTTGAGAGTGCAGAAGAATGGGTTGTGCTTGTCTCGGAGGGGGAAGGTTAGTGAATCTCTCCATTAACCGACGAGCCTTCCCCGTGGGGTGAAGAGCACCTGGAGACCCCCCGTTCAGTGTTATCAGAGCTTGAGCCACTTTGACTGTGTTGGTCTGCTGAGGCAGCGCTTGTTGAAGTGGACATGGGTTTAGCTTTCTCCTTAAAGTCTGTGATTATTACAGTCAAGTCTCCCACCGTGACCTCTAGATGCTGGACGCTGCTCCTGTCAATGTTTTTTAACCTGGGCCTGGCGAAAAGACAAACAAACAGAAACAGGCTTTGAAAATGGCTTGGCGGATAATAAATATTTCCAGTGGTGGCAAAGCCCAACAACAATATCAAAGGCCACTGAATATGATGCTGTTTCCTACCTCATCTTTTTATGGTTTTTCTTTTTCAGTGTTGGTTCTTTATCACTCTTGTCTTTCTCAGATTTTTCTTTCCTCTCCTTTTTTGGGTGTGTGGGTGATGCAAACTGCTGATTTACTTGCTGTGCAACAAGCTGAGAAACAGGCCGTGGTTTTCTGAAAGAGACAAAAAAAAGGTTATTGGCCTTATAGATACATTTACATCACTGAAACTGTTAGTAGGGTGAGCATGTGGCTTACGGTGTTAAACTGTGTAACTATTCAATACGATGGGGAGAACAAGGTGCTTACAACAATCATTTACAATGGCTGACTCCTAAATCTCAAAAACTCTCTACAATTTTAACAAAAAGAGTTCACAATGTTTTCAAGGCCGTCTTAAGGCCTCTTTCTGTTTCTCCAAACAGCATGAGCTGCTGTGGAGGTATAGTAACAAAGAGGGGATTTCACACTAAGAAGACTTTTTGTCACTTTGGAAGATACCTACTTGATTTGATTTACTCGGACTGCTGACTTCTATATTAAATTCAGATAAACTTTGGGAATTCTGCTGTCCAACATCATTTTTTATCGGAAGTGCATAATGAAGGGTTCTCTTCACAGCCAGTATGAACAAAAGAAATGATTACAGCAAGCGAACCTATTTCAGTGTTCATCTGGGAACCTGGCTACTACTTTTAAAGAGAACATATGTGAGCCTATCTTTTGATTTATGGTTCTGACAGGTATTTGGGCTGTCACGTCAGTATTACACTAACTGAACTGTACATTTTCTATAAAAAAAAAATTAAAAACTGCACTTACAGCTTTTATTGATTTAAAAAAAAGATGTGTTTGACATACTTCTGACAGGATTTGGTAAGTTTAATTTACCAACTGTGCTACATCACACGCTTCGTTGCTCTAATTGTTTGTAGGTCTATCCAATTGTGCCCAGAGGCATTTTGGTCTGTGCCTGTTGGTAACGCCCTTTGTAATCAAAAATGAACTAAAAGTCTGGAGATGTGAGGCAACCCTTGGTGCTCTCCACAGTGGAAAGTGTTAAAGCTAATTATGCAGCTCTTCCCCTCATATAATGGCAGACTGGGATACATAGAAAAAAAAGTGATCAGTTTACGAAGGTCTTCTCAAAATTCATAAAACCACTGTTTAACGGCTCTCCAGGAAAGAGCATATAGAAGTATTTTGTGATATTCTTAACAGGAGAAGCCACTTTACCACCGGCTAGCTGCGAGATGCCTTTTCCACTTTTGTTTTTTTAAACACCTTTGCTAGTGCGTCTAAGTGTTGCTATGACCATAAGCTTTAGACAGAATTGGTGATGTAGCGAGATAGAAACTTGTAGGTAGACTTCCAGCTATTAATCGATTTCATACAATTAGGGATGAAACGGTTACTGGTTTAATGATAAACCATGGTAAAATTCCCAATGGCTAGTATTACCGGTTCAAATTTTCATTAAAACCATGTTCGATTATCATGCTTTGAAAAACTCACAGTAAATGCTGTCCAGCATCAACCAAAACTTAGAAACACTCTCCCAGGTGCAGGAGTAAATGATGACATGGCGAAGGGCACAGTGCTCTGGAGATTTTTGTGTGGTTGTATTTTGGGTTACACAAGCCAGCTGAGAGAAACGTAGTCGAAAAAAGAATTGAGTCATCTACGAATGTCACGTAAGTTAACTTTTAGCTCAAACGCTTTTCTGTATTTTCTATCATATCTATAATGTTACAATGTTGGATGTTAATGTTAAATTTGGCCAAAAGTTTCAAATAATGAGATAAACATATTTATACCCCGTTTCAATGATGTATCCAATGAATTTTACATACCTGATATGTAAATGTACTTTCACGTTATATCTTTGGCTTGAGTACCCAAACATCAGCTCAGTTACAGTTTGTTAGCTAAAACTAATGCAATCTAACTTAACATCCCCGCAATGAATCCTCCTTTTAGCAGAATCAGAGAGGTGCTGATTCAACTCTATGGTCATGTTGGAGATTGTGGATTGAGATGTTGTTGATTGTGTTGTGTTGTCTTGTCAGGCATTTCTAGTCTACCCTACCCTCAATTATATAAATTGGGTGATCAGGATAAAAAACACCTCACCTTTATTTTTGTTGCCCTAAAAAGTTGTCAAATGTGCTCAATTCCCAGGCAAAATGCTGACAACATGGCCTCAGTGTCAGCTATGTCCATGACCACGTATTCGAGTCTCAATAATGCCCAAGGTTAAAGTTTAATCCTCAATCATCATTTAAATCATGCTGTTAACATCAAAACAGTCCTGCAGTGCTTTGATCGTTAAAAAAATGAACAGCCACAGCTTATTCTTACCGAGTTGACGTCCCTTTCCTGACATCACACATCAAGCACTTGAACGCCTCAGCGCTGTTCTTGAACGTGCAGACACTACAGTCCCAGTACCCATCGTCGGCAGAGGGCTTGGATTGCCGCTTTGGCCTTCAGACAAAAACAAAACAAAAACACTGTGATAACGGCGCATTTTCAATGAGCGCAATAATTTGAAAGAAACCCTGGTAGACAATGAATACCAGAATAGGAAAGACACGACTCTAAAATATGTTTTCTGCTCAGAAGTCAGTCATTGAGGAAAAGGGAGCTTTCAGTTTACACGGGCAGTTGCCCCATATTAAGCAAGCAGCCAGCCGCCATGAACGCTTCAGTAAAGCAGCTCCATCCATTGACCGAGCTTTCTGTTCTCAAACGGCCCGACAAAGTCTTCATTCAAAGATACCAGCGGCAGGTTTACCTTGTGGGGCTCTTCTTGTCTCCCATTTTATGAAACTTCGACTGACTGGGGTTGAAAAGGATCAATGATACAGGTGAAAAAACGCATTTAGCTGCTACTCAGCTGTCGTGGAAACTCCTGTCGAAGGACGGTCACGTGACACGGATTCACCCAATCACTTTTAATGTAATCACAAAAGAGACAGCAGTAAATGTGACAGTGATGAAAGGCGCTTTGTAATGTTTTACATCATGGTGTGAGTAAGTGAGTGAGCACGAAGACAGCCTTCATGCGCACTCAGGGGAATGGGGAAGTACACAGCTTCAGTTTATAAAATGCAGCACTGCAGTAAAGGCTCGGGAGAGATTACACAATTGATCAAACCATGAGTAAAATGTGATTTGGCACAGAGTTGGCATATGTGATCAGGGATTTGTAGGCTGAGGTGGTAGGTGTAAGATACAAGCCTATTGATTTCTCTCAGAGGAACTAAACTGTCACAGCAGCAAAGGGAAGCACAATAACAGATAAATAACTGCATAAGTAACTACAATGTTAAGCATGAAAAGCAAAATTAACAAAAGGTGATATATACACCATACTAGGCAGTGGATTGATACACAAATAATCACAAACAAAGCGAGGAAATATTGAAGTGGCAATAAATAATTATCAAACAAAAATTACACTTGAATAAATGGTATGGTGTGTTTGCATATAGCAAATATTATTAACTAACATATTGCACGTAGTATATTTATTCTTTTATAACTTAACTTGCACATCTTGTTTATTCCATATTTTTATATTTATATACGTTAATGTCTTGTGCCTAGACACCAAAGCAAATTCCTTGTACATGTGAAAATTACTTTGTAATAAAGCTATTTCTGATTCTGGGTCTGATTTAATACCTCTGCTCCTCTACATCTCAGAGGCAAATATTGTACTTTTAGTTCTACTTCACGTTATTGAAATGAACTAGAATAAATTGTTACTAATTACATTTCAACAATAAGCCTATATAGATTGTATAGAATTAGCTCCACATTGACAGGGTACAACATTGAAATTCTGCCACAAGTTATTTCTTCCATTAATGGTCAATATAAGAAAGGATGCGCATTACCACCAGTCGCCACTACAGGGTGGTAGCGCAATCTTTTCTGGAAGTGGTCCATATTGTTCAGCGAAGAAGACCAGACAGGAAAGTGTGTAAACTGTCGCTACAGTCACTGGCGTTGCAGCTCGGATTGTTTTGGTTCCACTTGCAGCTGTGCTCGAAGATAACATTTTGTGCTGCTGTTTAACGTGGATTCAAGTATACGTGTCCTTTAGCTATTGGAGAAATATGTAAAACGCACAAAGCCGCGAGTATTCAAATCATTTGGTGAGAGAATTTCCTACGACTTCCTCTTGTGCTGTGATGCTAATTAGCCAGGTCTGCTAACAACAGTGCTGATACAGTAATACGTTACTTGGGATATTTTCAGTTAAAACAAGTGGAAGTGGAGAAGCAGTGTCCCTCGCAGAAGTCACCGTTTATGTCGACAAGTGTGGGTATGGCAGGGGACCCATTAACGTTAGTTAAGTGTAATATAAACTACACTTGATTAGTCAAATATTTGAAAGAGTGTCTTAAATAAATAGATTGCTTTGTTTGGGCATGTCAAAATCCAGGCCAACATGTCTCCTTAGGGCTATGAGAATGGCAATATGTGTTTGTGTTATGGTTGGGCATGGTGTAGAAATGTTGTTAGAGGTCAGAGTTCATGTGTGTTTGGCTTGGGTTTGGTTATGTGTCCAAAGTGGCCTGGAGCAAAATGCCTATGCTGAGTTAGATAAACAAGGCTATACCATTTTCTACTTACAGGTTCGTCATTTCGTACCTAGACACCTTCAGCATACCAGACGGGGAAAGAGACTTATTCCTTCAACAGTAAGTGAAAACAAACAACTATTAACCAGAAAAAAAATCAGTGAGATTAAAAATCACCTTTTCAGGAGTGTCCTGGCCAAGACAGGCTGCAACACAAATAACAAGGTTGCAGACATAAGAACATCAAACGTATAACATTTTACAATGGGGATAAATAACTTACACACAAGGTCATAAAATATCAACATTTCTTAAATATTTACTACAAGTAATCAACAACTGGATCATCTGAGTAATCAGTCATAACATCTACAGCCAGAATTGCCAGCCTCCAAGTCATTTTGACTGCACATGCTCAGCAAGTGACCCTGTACAACACTGTAGTGCTTTAGCTGTGCACTTTCTCCAATGTCTTAAGATGACAGTGTTAGGGAGGATGGATGTGTCTGTCTCTGAAGTCTCTTGGTGCTTCATTGTTATTTCTTCTAGTTGAGTGAAAGATGATTTCCTCAGCAATTACCGCTGCTGTCCATTCCAAATCCTGTTTTCACTATGGGATTTTAGTCTGGAAAACATCCAGTGCGAATCATATGAGATGGGCAGCGGGAAGCAAGACCACTCAGCGTTCTTTGCAAACTTTTGCAGATGACATGATTAATCACCTCTATGATAAAAAAAGTCCTTAATGTGCATACTAAATAAGCTATTTTTCACCACATACTTATTCAAGTGTGTATTTTGATGGATATTATAGTTAAAGAGAAATTTTAAAACTATCAAAAGCTGCTGCAGAGTTTTTCCAGTTTAACGAAGAACAAGAAGACCTACTTGTGTGGTGTGGTGATAGAACAGTGGATAAGACACATGCCTTTGGTTTGAGAGATGCAGGTTCGAATCCACTGTGAGACACCAATGTGTCCCTGAGCAAGACACTTAACCCCTTGTTGCTCCAGAGGTGTGCAACCTCTGACATATTTAGCAATTGTAAGTTGCTTTAAAGCATCAGCAATATGAATAAATGTAACATACATTTTTTCACTCTGTTGTTAATTAGTATTTTACACAAAGGTCTTAAATACACACACACATGCACATGCACAAACATATGGAGAGATGTCAGAGCGAGGTGGGAAAATGGGGAAAAAAGACTGCCGACATGCCAGTACGTGATGGATTTGCCCAAACAGGTGTAAGAGGGGGGCATATCATTGTGTGAGTGAAGGAAAAATCTGTCAATAATGTACAGTGGAGCCTATTTCAAATAACCCCATTGAGTGAAGTTACTTCTGTGGGTTAGCTTTGCAAGCTAGAGGACAGTTGGAGGGATGTAAAAGCCAACAGCTTCTACCTCCCATCCCCTATCAACTTCTCAGTGGTCTTTTGCAGGGTGCCTACAGACTGGCAAGGGACCAAGGCCTGTCTGTAGTTGCCCCAGTGTTTGAGGAACTCTGAGAATGTGTGAAAGCGTCATGGTCAAAAATCCAATCTGAAAGATTGTGGCTCAAGTCTGCAGGCTTGTCAGAATTCACCGGGGGGGCAGAGGAAATCCAACACTTTGCATCGAGGCATTCCTTCACTGGATGATACACCGACTGTCCAGTTTTCTCTTGGTTGATTGGTAAAGTTTGAGGGAAAGTAACAAATTTCCAGCTGACAAGAGCTGCAGACCAGCTGCAGGACTGTCGTCTGTGTCCGCCTGCATCGGAGGAATGTGATGTTTAACAAGCTTTATTAACTGCTGTAATCAGCTGTTACGCTTGTTTTGGAGAGGTGGAGACCGACTACAGCTCTGTTGAAAAATTTCTGACTGATGAAAACTTAAAAAACAACAACTCAGGACCCAGTATTTAGCTTAACTCCATCAGCTGTTTGTTGATAACACACTACTGCAGCTGGCTACTATTTCCGAGCAATACATTTATTGCAGACATACAACTCAGGTGGACATCGGCGAGACTTGTGTGCTATTTGACTGTTGATTGTGATTTATTGGTTTGCAGACAACGGTGGAAAAGAGAGGAGCAGTCATAGGAAAAACTGCGAACATTCTCCAGTTAAAGCCAGTAACCTCTACTCGTCCATTCAGAATTTCACTGCAAGGCAAGCCCCACCCCTAAAGTACCGATACTTTTGGAAAGTACTACCCCCCGAGCAGGGACTTTTTGGTGGGTAAAATGAAGACCTCAGAGCTACATTTAAACACTGGTCCCTCCGGTGGAAACGCAGTTCCTCCAAAGGTTCCTAGTTCCAGGCAATAGTTCCTTTGGTCGAAACGCAGCTTTAGGGAGTAGAAAGCGTTGTCACCTGCTCATCAGGGATAGAGACGCTGCTTGCATGTACCACAGTGTTATTTAAAAGTATTAGGCCTTTGCTTTACTGCTTATTGTACAGTGTTGTAGGGCCTTAACCCTATTGAAAATATCTATTCTATCCTCTTCCAATTTGTGTCCAATCTTTTTAAAAACTCGTTATGCACAATTTCAAAGTTACTTCACGGCTGTATAGACTCATAGTCTGACCAACAAACAAACCTTTTTTTTTTTTGTAGTGGCATATCGTGGTCGAAAATCAATTAGAGAGGAATATGAAGAACGCTTCTCAGCAATGGATTCAAGAGAGGTATGGGAAGATGTTGTTTTGCATGACCAAAATACGGTATTAGTTTGACTAAGCACCCTTGGTAATTAGTTGGAAGAACGGGTATGGTAAGAATCTGTGGTATCATAAACGCTGTTTTTAAGTTGCTTTTTATGACCATGGTAGGTATTTGTGGTAGTATTGAGTATTCATTTAGTTTTTATGCTTTTGTAAGTCACTGTTTAGGGGGATATCAGTGTTGTATCTCATTCTCATGACGCTTTTTATCTCAGTATCATAAACCGGGGGCACTGTTTTTCAGCTGTTCGTTACCTTAGTCTGGCTAAATTATGTTTAAATCACAATTAAAAAAAACAATTATTTGTGTTCTACGATGCTATGAACCAAGCTCCTAGACTTCGGAGACTAGTTTCTCGGTTCATTTATTGGAGTAGGGCAGCATTAAATGATCATGGTCTTTTGGAGCAAGTGCTTGTCACATCATAATTTAATTTTGAACAATGCAATGTCAATTGCCATGAGTAGGAATAGGTATTTTTAAGGTTTAAAATGGGAGCACTTCCATACATTCTGCCTACAAATTCAATCTAAAGAACAGCTATATTTGAAGCAATTAGTTTGGTTTTTGGTTTTTGATTTCTGAACTCTGGGGTACTTTGAACAGCATGTTATATAGAAAGTTGAGTTATTCTTAATCAATAGGCTAACGGATTTAAATGTAATATGTCATATCAGGTGACAGTCCATCGAGTTGTCAATATTGTTGAAAAGAGGAGCCCTATGCCTCGGCCAGTGGACAGAGGCTTTAATGATGACCAGTGGTATGGTGGTCCTCGAAAATACCCAGATGCAAGGGAATATCACGACGAAGGAAATTATCCTCCTAATGATCGTCGATATGAAAACAGCAACTTTGGCAATTTTCGCCGAAATTCCTCACCCCCACGAAATGTAAGTCAAGCTTGGCATGCATGGTTTATATACAAAAATCTGTTTTGTGTTACAGGTTTGAAAACAAGCGTTAAAAAAAACGACAGGACAAGTGCCTGTTTAAGTGTTGAATCGTCTGATCATATCAGCTAAAGAAATGGCATACCAATGTGTATGACTCAGTTAAGTCATACACATTGGTTAAGAAAGTTAACGACAGAATGGCAAGTTGCATTTGTTGTTCCCAACAACATTATCAACCAAAAACAAACTGAATTTTCCAATTAAAGGGGCCCTGTGGAGTTTTCTTGTAAACAAACAAAATGTTGAATGCTGAATGTATGTGTACATTCAGTGTTTCTCACCAAAATTCACTGTGTGTATCCCTGAGGTCTACCAAATGTGTTGAGTGCATTTCTTCCTTTATAAAACATTTACAAGATTTTTTAAATTCTGCGTTTTTTACCCCATGTTTATGGGCCAACTTCTTCTTCACTGTTTTTTTTTGTGCACTGCAGCATATTTTGCCACGTTGCCCCGGCCTATTGATCAGTAGAAGTGGATCATGCTCATTGGCAGAAACAAGTTTCATGTTGCTCGCATGCACGAGATAATCATTACACTGGCTCGTAGATAAAGACCTCCATAGGCTACTAGAGGCCAAAAACTCCACAGGGAACCTTTCTTTAAGATTTGTTGTAATTGTGATTTTGTTTTCAGGAGGGCTTCTACTCCCAACAGAGTTACAGCAGGGATGATTTGAGGCATCAGTTAGGCTCAAGGTAATTATATCATATATTATTGATTCTTCTCTTAATACATTTTTTTGTCACATCCTGATTATGTGAGAGTGCTTGTTTCTTCACTGAATTATTTGTGTAATGCATCAAACTGACCATTAGGTGGATGCACAGTTCAGTCTTTTGAAAGGTGTATATTTAAAGCTTGATGGAGATTTAATGACCCTCATAGTTTGTGTCTTTCTTTGCATGTAATACCATTACAGAAATAAAAAATGGTTTAACCGAGCTAAAATCACTTTAATCTTTTTAAAATCTTAACTCCTACATTCCATCCAACAGTAAAGAATGTCACATCTATTATTAGGAATTGCTGCCCTGGCAAATGCCTTGGCAGAAAAGTATATATAGACATAAGACATATTTAGGAAGCATATTTCAATTATCTAATTTTCTCGCCCTGTCCACTTCCAACATACCAACAGTTTATCGGCCCAGACTCCCCTTTCCAGGAGTCATACCAGGCTAGAGAGCGGGACAAAGGGCACTAGTGTCTACTTACTCAGCCAAACAACCCCACCCCTAGCCCTTACCCCACCCTGAGAGGAAAAACAGCTGGACCACTCCCTCTCCAGTCAAACACCCTCACACATCAGATATTTGGAGCGGCGTATACGTCTCTTTTTTGGACCTCACTACATAAAGCTCCATGTTACCCTAAATTCTATCTGATCTGGTAATGCTACAGAGGAAGTTAGGCACATATTGGTCAAATTATGTGTGAGGACATGCTTACTATTAAAGAGCATTTTTGATTTGATTAGTACAAAATTTGATTAGTACTAACTGCACGAATGAGAACAATGAGCAAAAAACTGTTCTGAATGTTCTTATAGGCAACTGAGTATTATTGTAAGACAGACTTGAAAATTATGAACCTCTCCTCTAATGGCACCCATATAATAACGCTCATTTTTTATCAGAACAGCATAACTACAGTATTTTGGTGTAGGGAAGATTTATACTTTTGCCTCTCCTATCAAGAGGCAGCTGATTGCCTTTCCCCTCATCCTATCTCCGAGACAATGGTGGGACTGTCCGAAGGTGATGCATTGGCCATGTTGACAATATAAAAACAACTCTCTCTATCCTAGCACAAGACAGAAACTCCAGGCTCTGTCGCACACTCATGGGGGCCACAGATTACGAAATGAGCTAACTGCGTGACGTAAAGCTCCAAGTTGTTAGCCACTCTCTTAGTGAACAATCAAAAGCTACCATGCTACATTAAGCCTATTTCTTATTTGTTTTTTTTTTTAATATATCCAGTTCATTAAAGAACTCTGGTGTGTTTTTTTGTGTAGTTATCATAGAAAGCAAAGGCAATAAAGCTGCATAGTTTATTAGGTGATGTTAGTAGTTTGTTTTGTCTCTTAGGACTCTTTAGCGTTGTTCTGGTAGGTTCTGGTTGACAGTGTAGTGAATGTCCAAATCCTTCATACAGAATATCTCTGCTTCTGCAATAAGCTATGGCCTTTTTAATGTGCTGACTTTCTGGGCGAACGTCTGTCTTATAAATGCTCAATTTACGCTCTCTAGATTTTTAGTTTATTTCAAAAACAGAGTACACTTCCTTTTTCTATCTGTAGCCTTTTGATGTTAGTTGTGTACTGCATGGATGGCAATTCAGTGTTTGGCAAATGGCAGGCTGAGTCTTGGCTACTTCAAACAAGACCACGAGTCGTAAAAGTTGTAAAAGGCCTTGTTAGACCTGCTCTGCGTTAGAGATGTGGCTTGAGTTCAGGCAGAGGTCATAACAAACTGGTAACTTTTTACAGGTCATTTATACCTCTAGGCCTAAAGGTTGTTGTTCGGACACAAGCTTTGAGTGTGGAAATTCTTGAAAACTTGGTGTGATGAACGGTGAAGTTTTAGTGTGTGTGCTAGGCCTGTGATATGTTAGACAAATGCTCAGATATTGTTCATTGTTGAATAACAGGTTTAGCAACTGTGATTTGTGACATCAGCTCCATGCTAAGGTTTAATCATGGTTCTGCTTACAATTGAAGACAGTAGAGAAAGAAGACCGAAATTGGTTCAACTGTCAGCCAGTTGAATGTGCCAAAGTGGAAGTGCCTCCATTCCACAAATTGATCAGTGTGCCACAGTGCCCCACTGAGTCTGAATTTAATTCTTTGTGGTTTTGTCTTCTATTTATTCTGTTTTCCATTACCCATCTGAAGGCATTTACTGACAAATACCTCAAAACCTTTTCGAAATTCTGCCTTTTGATTTGAATCTTAACGTGTTCTTGAGCTATTCATCATATTTTCTTTACCAAACAGTTGTTTCCAGGTTTAGAGCAACTATAGTAGTCACTCATTTGTCTGTATTTGAGCCTGTCCTTTTTTATGTTTTGCAGGAACAGTGGCAGAGCCGGTCCCTATGTCTGTAACAGAGGTCGAGGGCTGGGCCCCCCTCTAAGGTCAGTGCCAGACAGAAAAGCTGACTCACTCCCCTTACACCCATATGGTTTTCTGCTATACATTTAACAAACTGACAACCAAGCAGGCAGAGTTTAAAATAAGTTGTCTAGATTTTGATTTAAGTGAAGTATGCTTCCATTAAAAAAATGACAAACTTAGTCTATAAAGAGCAGGTGGGAGGGTATTGTATAAATTGACATTTGAACACACAAAGATGTCCCACTTTTAAATTGTACATCCAAGTTTTTTTCTTTGAAAAGTTCATGCATTAGGAAAGTCTAAAAGGGCATGAAAGCTAAGATTATCTTTCAGGTGAAGCTCCCTCAGAAGAATTAATTCTAAAGGACATGCAGATATATAGTACTTACATTTTAAGAAAATAATAGAGATTCCTATGGCTAGTATTATGTGCCTTCTTTGTGCCTAAACTATCATGTACAGATATAAATGGATAAATACATTTATACATTATTAATGTTTTTGTTCCACTATCCACAACACTGGCTGCACAGAACCTATAGATGTTTTCAAGTTATAATTTGGGAGGATTCACTGGACTCCTGAACCTGTTGATTGTTTATTTATTAATTAATTAATTAATTTATTTATTTTTCTTAGAGAAGACCACGATGACTATAGGATCTCTCCACCTGTAGTAAGCAAACGGGACCGCTCTCCTGGAAGGAGGGAAGCCCAAGCATCAGTTCGCTCTGGATCAAACACCAGCAACAGGAGCTTTTCCCCTGACAGGGACAAAGGCTATTCCTACCAGCAGGCCCAGAAAAAACGTAACTATTAAGTCTTCTGTGAATCTCAAATAGCTAAATGCCTCAGCTATAATCTTGCATTGCGATCATTGTTTGTGCCAATATTGATTAGTAACACCACCTAAATTCATATGGCAGACATTGGGCTGTTCACGGTTTGTAATGAAACTGCTGTACCTTAGAACGTCCAGCAGTCATTATATCTTCTTGATCTGATGTTGCTATTTTAATTTCAAGCCAGGCTCTCAATCTTTGCTTTTAAACCTGTTGCAAAGAACTAGCAATAATAGACCTCGCTGTCTGACCTGCTGCCCCAGACAGTATGACATCCAGTAACAAAGCACCACTCGGAACTACCTGCCACAGCATTCAAAAAAAGGAGCATAGATAACAGGTGTTCTACTGTGGGGTTGTGAATTTACTCATATCAGATGCATTGTCTCTCGATGCAGCTGTTCTACCCTCTGTAATGACAACATATTACAGAGGCATATGCGTAATTATAATGTCTGAAGGTATTAAGCCATTCCAGGTGAAGCATCTGTTTTCAGAGGTGATGTGTAGTGTGAAGGGTCAGGGTGTGCTGAAACATGTTAAAATGTCAATTACACTAACACCACACACGCTTTTAGAGGCTGGGAAAAAGGATACCCTTGGTTTATTGGCACAGTTTGGCTTTGGATCCAAAATTTGACCTTTTCTTCGGTGAGAAAGTAGTTCATGCGTTGGCTTAACAATGTCTTCAAAATCACTTTGGGTCTGTCATTTGACATACTTTCTTTTACAGGCTTTAGAACTTAATTAGCAATACCGAGCTAATGAATTTTATAGATTCACATTTTACCAAATCTTGTTTTAAAGTGATCTGACATAAGCAATATTATTAGTCTGAGGCAAAGTGTGGACAGTAATTGCTCCAGTGCTTTGATTTCTAAGATGTATAAACATATTTGTGTTGAAAGCTTAGCTCATGTTTTACCATCCTTTGAAGATGCAATAAAACTGTGAGAAAACAGTTGTACCTCCCACCTCCACAGCCATCTGGGATACTAATTAGGCCAGCACAGCAAAGAACACATAAAGAGGTTTTTGGTGATTGGGTATGTAAGCTTAGTATGTATACTAAGCTTTGTCATACACAGTGAAGCTGTGTACAATGTCTTTTTTACAAAATCTTAGTCAATGGTGACTGTTATTGGCTGTTACAGGGGCTGCTGCTGCCACATGGGCCCAGCACCCGCAGGGCTTGGTGTAGGGTTCTGATGAACTTGCAGTCGGGGAGCAGTAGAATACCTTTGGGGCCTTGGTGGTTTGAACCAGAAACAATGTGGAATATAACCTGGAGAGGGTTTTAGTCTGGACGTAGTCGGGCCTCTAGAACCAAACATGTGGATAGGGGCTAGGCAGTGTGTTTCCGTACACTTTAGTAACCAGGTTACTCAGAGAAACCAGTAGTAACTTTGTTACTTAAAATCAACCTATACATGCAAATTGTCAATAATCAGATGTCTCCGCTACCCCTTATCTTATTTTGGAACCATTGCTTTCTTACATATTAATCGGAACATGGGAAAAAAAGTTCCATGGTGGACTTCTATAGCTATTTTGTGTTAATTTCAGTAAATCTGGGTGTGAGGTGCCAGGCAGGTGTTGAGATACTTATGAGCTCCGCTGTGTTTGAGTTTTCCCCAGAGAATGTGTCTATGCTACTGCATGTCTCAGAGAGTAAAGGGGTCAGTATGCTTCAAATGAAGTCCTTGTCGGATTGTCAAACAGCATCTAGAACCACCCCCCACACACACCTTTCCAATATCGCTATTAGGGTAGCTTCGTCCAGCAATTTTTGTAACTCAGAAACCGTCAATCTGAGAAGCACGCCTACTTTACACTGCAATTGGCTTGGTGTCCAGAGGGGAGAACTACTCTGCACACACAACTGCTACCATTACTTTTGGTGTACACAAACAAACGGAACACTATGAATTCCTTTGATGAGAGACTGTCTAATGTGTGTGCACTGTTCGAACAATTCTTGCCATCAGCCCCTCTGTACAATGGCAGGCCTTCCGCTTCTTCAAGTGTGGCCATTTGGCACAGCTACGAACACTTTTGCCTTTTGAACAACATGTCATATTAACTAGTTTGTTTTAAGCATACCCCGGCTTTAACGCTGATGTATGTATGGACCAAACTACAGTTTGTGAGCACCGGCCTTTTTGGAGTCTCTGTGGGGTCCCGGAGGGAGCTCCTTATGGGGACTCCATAGTCCGGCAGAGGGATGGAGGTTTTACCTTGGCTCACTCCAATCACTATGGGAGAATTCTTCATTAAAAACAAACAACTTGGCCGTATTTGTTTTTTTTCTAGACACATTGGAGCCAGTAGAGGACAATGTTTCATTTTAGGCACAGCTGAACTCCTCGACCACTATTGTGTGGGAGGAACCAACAAGGGAGTATTTAAAAAACATCATGATATATACTTTTCAGCTTCATAAAGCCTTGGTTTCACAATTGTTCTTGATGATAAGTGATTGATTGTTGGATGTCACACATTATAAGTAATTGTTCCTCAGGGTATTAAAGTTTTATTATGGCATTTTGCAGTTATTAGACAGCACAGTGGAGAGAGCTAGGGAATGTGTGTAGAGATGGGAATAAAATACAATAAAAAAACAATCTATCTAGATTTGAACCAGGGATGCTGCAGTTAACAACATGGCATACGTCCCAGACCGCTGACCCACCAGGAGGCTCTCCCAGAGTTTATTTTAATACAGAGCAAATTTAATAAAATAATGCTGTGGTCTTCCTTTCGTATTCTATAGATCAACCTCTTCTTATGGCTGACTGGCCTTTGTCAGAACATTTTATTTAACTTTATTATCTCAGGAAGATCATCTGCTTGTTTGCTCACTGTTCTTTTTATTTCTGTCTGCCCTGATACTTTCTCCGTAGATAAGGCCAGTGCGCTGACGGGCCACACTCCTACCAGCAGCTCCGTGGAGGGGTCTACTCACAGCTCAGGATCTTCAAAGGTAATAGCAGCATTTGAGGGTAATCTCAACTACTATTGCTCTCGCTATAAATAGCTAAACCTTTGGCAGTACAAATATCCTCCACAGCAAGACAAATGGAGTTTGTTGCATATTTCTTGTGGTCTTGTAGTCTTCTCTATTTTGTGGTTTGATATGGACATTGAGCAAAGAAATGTTTACAGTATGTCTATTGATGGCACGTCCAATCGGGTCAATCCTGAGAACTTAGAATAGGATAAGAGCAAATAGCAGACACACCACCACAGGTTTGTTTTATTGCAATCATTTTTTAACTGTAATAACTAGGAGCTCATGTATATTTAATCAAAAAGAAGTGTTAAACTCCTTAAACTCATCAACTGCTTTGCAGTAAAGAATTTTATGTAAAATATTACGTACATTATTTATAGAAAATTAAAAAGGCAGAAACAGGCAAAACTCCCGGGATGGTACAGCAAAGTGTCCATCCATCCATCGTCAACCGCTTATCCTGTGTACAGG
Organism: Lepomis macrochirus; assembly: GCA_024633595.2. Lineage (NCBI taxonomy): Eukaryota > Metazoa > Chordata > Actinopteri > Centrarchiformes > Centrarchidae > Lepomis > Lepomis macrochirus. Next base: position 12,927,438 of record JALXJV020000008.1, on the reverse strand, counting down.
GTCATGGGACTGCAAAGTGTAATATAACATATTACTTGACTTGTGGACATTTAGGTTACGTTTACTTACTAATTGCAGGCATAACTGACTGATCTATTTATGTCATTGGGCCTTTACTTTAGCTGTAAGATCCTTTAATCAGAGAGGCGTACTATGGTACTTAATTTGTGTTTTCTGTTTACATGCGGCATGCATAAAGCCACATTTACAAAAACAAGAACTCAATACTCGTAAGAGAGCTTGAATAGTTGTGTTTGAAACACTTTGAAATCAGAACCAGCTTCAAAACCTGGTGACCTCAGCTCTAACCCTTAAACTCTGACCCGCCAGGAAAAAATGCCTGCATCTGTAGCGGAGACGGAGGAGGTGGTGGCTCCCAGCATGGAGCCAAAGCTGACCAGCAAACCAGAGGAAGACTTTAAGGCTCGCCGGTTAGAGGCCATTAAGGCTAAGGCTTTGGAAATTGAGAAGGTAGCAAGATTTGCTCCATGAAAAGAACTAACATCTGTGAATTCTCTTAACAATTTGTTGCTCATGCCATAACATAACTTGTCTCCATTGTCATTGTTAGATCTGCATCTTTTTCCAGTTCTATCACAGGGTCTTTAATGTACTACAAAAAGCTTAATCCTAACCAGGCATCACCTATTACTGAGTTCTAAAATCTTATTTTCTTAATGCAAGTAGAAGAAACCTGCCAGTGATGTGAGGTTGGTTTTCTGGTTTCCTTTATAAACCTTTAGCTTTAAGACATTTTCTTCATAATAAAGGAGCAATCTGCTTTATTCTGTTTTGTTTCAGGGACACACACTCATTTCAGAAAGTCCTGAAACAAGCAAAACAATGAGGAGAACATGCAGACTTGTCTCACCTCATTGGCATTTTTCAGACAGCTCAGCATTTGTATTCTAACATCAGGCTCACCCATGATTGACATGATTCACCACACCTGAAGACCCTTAATAAGTCAAGTTTACACTTGTTGGGATTGTGTCAGCGGGCAGTTGTCGAGAGAAACTAAATTGGTACCCCACACTATAAAACAACACACATAGTGAAGCACTATATAAAAATATGTATTTTGCGCATTGCAGCTGGGACATTGTATCTGCATAACTTAGATTTGTAATTGGTTGACCTTATTGTTTGGTTTCCCCACATTATATGTGTGGGCTTTACGCTGATCTTGAGGAAGGTCATGTATCCACACAACCCTTATACAGTGGCTTTATGATGTGGCTGAGAGTCAAGGCGTTGATGTAAAAGGTGTATACATGTGCCTTGGCTTGCTACACATAACATTTAAGAAACCCTTTATTTGAGAACCATTTTTTGGTGGAGAGAAGGAGGATAAGTCAGCAGAAAAGTCCTTAGCACCTCAGGTTGTGATGCCTCTTGTGGCCTGCTATTTGGAGTTGTGCTTTTTTCCCCTCCTACTTCATTGCTCTGCACTACAGTACCACTTATCTGTTCCCGTTAAAGCAGGGCAGGAATTGCCCTGCAGGATGCAGGCGGCCCACCCACAGTGTGGTACGTCTCTTGGCATTAGCACACACATGCTTACCCCACCATTTCCAACTGCTTCTACAGACGTGGTGAGAGGTAGAAACCTCTACTGTATCTTTACTGTAACATCTGCCCCAGGCTCAGTTAAACACACACTGATCCATCGCTGCTGTGGATTGCCAAACTGAGCACATCAGGTTGTGGGCAGAGCTGGTTCTCCGACTTCCTTAAAGTGGTTTGAAGAAACGTCTCTAGTCCATAGCAGTTAGTGTAAAACAAGCATGTCGCATAGACCAAAATGAACTACTCCATCCTTTTTTTTGGGTCTTTCCTAAATGGGCTATAATACTGTGCATATAACCGTGTAGCATGGGGCCGGATCAGTCGGAAATGGATTTGTCACACCAGCATAGCTCATTGTTTGTAGGCCGAGAGCATTTTGTAATGCATACTTTCTGTGGGCGTTTCAGGGTTTTAAATGAAATTAGAATCCTCAAACATGTTCACTGACACAGTCAACATCCCTTGCTTATGATACCACTTGTCATAAGATGTTAAATCATTTCATCACAGTCATATTGACCAGCTTGCAGTTGTTTTGTAAATTTTCATCCCCATACCTCATTCTCTCACCACAGAACAAATGATGTGAGCAACAACACAGGAACTCAGAAAATTCAAACCCCTTTCAAAATTTAGCCAAGTGCCTGGGAGTGATTTTCAAAGAAGTCCATTCATCATCTCAATCAGCACAAATGAAACATATCCATTTCAACTATTAGCCCCTCCATTGAGAGGTCCGGTTTGCAGCTTGAGTGATTAAAATGGCTCTTTTAATATCCCCTAATGTGTACCAGCCCTCAAGCTGTTACCCTACTTCCCTTATTATGCAGGACCCCTGCCTGCATCAGCGCTCATTTGAACATAGCCTCACTAAATGTCCATGTGAGTGCCTCATGTATAATCTCACTTACCACCCCCAACTTCCCAACCCCCACACGGCATCCCAGCGCACACTCCTGTCAGTATGTTCACAATTTGGACCTCCAGAAACATCCGATTTGGGCAGGAGCCCACTTTTTAAGGCTCCTTCTTAAGTCCCCTAGTGTTGCTGTTTCTGTTGGGGCACCAGTCCATCCTGTGTGGCCCCTTAGTATCACGCTTAAAGATCAGCTCATGGCTCCCACTACAGGGAGGGAACTCCATGCAACCTTTTCTCACAACACACAGAGCACGCTGAGGTCAAAGCACTCTTCCTGTTTGTTCAAGTAACATGGCAGCAGTTTTTACAAATAGAGCAAGCTGTTTGAAGTCACCCTGTGATTGTACTGAAACAAATGTGATTCTCTCCATCTAATGCATATATATATGCGTGGTCATGCGCATGTAAGCACATGATAGCTCACAGTCTTCTAAGCTCCAGTACCATCAAGGGAAATTTCTTAATTTGAACTCAGAGTTCATTATAAGGCCACTTTTTCCAACCCTTTCCTCATCCTATTTTGAAGCTTTCAAGTGTGTAAAACTGTGTATACGGGATATAATGAAGTGAAAATATAATCACTGTCAACAAAGGCTGTAGCTTGGGAAAAGCTTAGGAAGGCTTTGTTTTGAAAGATGGCAAACATAATCAACCCTAAGTGATTAGAGGGGTACTGGTTTGTGGGACATACACCACATGTTTGTATCTCATATATCCCATGTTTCCTCTCACATCTTCAAACCTGGAACTGATTTTTTACCTCTCCTAAATAATGCTCACTTAGTGAAAATGTTTATCAAAGGGGAAATCTGCACTTAAGAGGTGTAGAAATCTAAGAAGAGATCTAGGTTGTGTAATGTTAAATTAAGATGATATATAAAAAAGGTTTAGAATAGCTTGGGAAGGGACAGCTCATACAGTAAGCAGACATAAGGAAACCTGTGTTGTTGCATGAAGTTGACCCTAAGCTTAGCTGGCCACACGTGTCGTGCGTCTCTCACTTCCTTGTGGTCGGGGCTAAAGACTATCATTATGTGGGGCCTCGATTTCGCTTGACATGATCTGCAGACATTAAATCATCAGCCTGAGTCCAAACATCTCCCACTGTCTGGGATATTTCTGTTGGAGTTTACGTGACTTGCTTTTCTCTGTGTGTGTACAAGTCATGTTGTGATAATAACCTGTATTGCTATAATATTCATAGTCATAATAGTTGTTTTACCCTACCATAACATTTGATGATTTTTTTCCCGGTAACAGGAGCAAAGAGTGTTCCAAATTCATGTGCTGTAACACAGAATGTTGGTTAGGGATGCGGGAATGAACAGATAAGTGCGCATCAACTATCTGAACATGCTGTAGCTAGTTCAGCAGGGGAATTATCGGGGGGGGGGGGTGAATTTTTTAAGAAAGCCATGAAGGAGAACTGAAGTTGTTTAGGGGCTGGAGGCATTGCAATTTTTTTGTTTTCTGAACATCATTGTAACTGGCTGGTAGAGCAGAGAAAAGGAGATGCTTCATTTTCTCCCACCAAGTTTGGTGTGTCTAATTTTATAATTTTGCATTACCTTATTTAGCCTGCTTTCGTCCTAATCTGACACACAAAATGGGTACCTGGGATTTTTCCCTCTCCCCAACAGGTTCTATCAATAGCCTTTAGGCTTTTTTTTAACATGGGACCTTTCTTTTGCCTGGAACAAAGCGAGTGGTTCCCACGTGGCAAATTATTTCTGTCCTTATTGTTCCAAGCTGAATGTCATTATTTTGTTTCTTTGACCTTTTCTGTATGTTCAAAGAAACACCCAGCCAAGCGCCCTCCCAGATTTAAATGAAAAGGGTCATCTCAAAACTGACTGTGGCAAATTTCTTGTTTCTTCAAATAGAGTAGACTCACAGTCCTACATTTGGATTTGTTTTCTTTCCCTTTACTAGTGACACTACTAAATTCTACTAAATCAGTTATTCAGACACTCTTTTTGCTCAAAACCTTCATGAAATACTCATCAAGTATAGTTAAGTCATGTGAAAGTGATGCAAAGAATTTACAAAAGCCTTTGTGATTACTATACAAATTGATGGATACATGATCATAAGTTAGCCTTGATACATATTATGTAATGTGTATCTAGGCAAAGAAATGGCAGTTTGGTGGTTTTAAATTCCCCCATAACTGACAGAACCCTGGAATATAGCCGTCTAACCGGTTAACCTCACATTCTGCTCAAGACTGGACTGATTTAAGTTGACAGGCAGCATTTTTCTTTTCTAAGTTACCAAAGCTGATGGCTTGTGTTTTATTGCATTTAACAGACAGTTAATGTTTGATGAAATACAGCTTTTTTTGTTCAACAACTAAGGTGGGCACAGCCCACATTCCTTAAATGGTTATGCGGTTTGCACATGACACAGATATACAGTCCCTCTAAGGAAGCTGCAACAGTTTGATTAAATCACTACTTTTAAGAAGTAGGTCATACCTCCTGAGACTTCAGTAAAATGGATGCAAAGATTGACTTTTCCATCCAATGAAGAGATTACCTACAGCTGATTATGGAAAATAAAGCTTTATTATCTGGAAAAAATAGACATTTTACGGAGACAATATGTTTTGGGGGGTAAACATGTCCTTTATGGCCACATAAATGAGCCTCTCTGTGTAAGGAGCCGTGTATCTAAACTTTACTAGTAATTTGATTTGATTTCTTACTTGTAGTGGCCAAGAAAGTGGTTGTTTTAAGCCACAGAAAAGCTTTCTGTCTGCACCAGTGACTAATTGGAGGGGAGAGGTGATCTGTGCTGCATTAACTCAACCCTGAAAGACCCCGATGTCATAGAGTGCTCCTTGACAGGGTGGTGTAGCCCTAATCCTGTAGGTGAATTCAGTGCAGGGCCCCACATTAAGCCATTTCTCCCCAAGTGATAAAGATGTTGTGAGCTTGCACCTGGGACTCTAATAAATAACTTAACAGCCGTTTTGGGTCAGCAGTAAAATCTGAGAGGGATGTGAGAGCTTGTTACATTGTGGTGTGAAAGAATGCTACAGCACCGGTAACATACTCTGACACCTCATGTCCCTTTTGTTATGGGCGGACATGCACTTGAATAGGCTCGCATACAAACATTTTCACACTTGTTTCATTGAATACACCAGTTTACCAAAATTGACTTCATTAAGTTCACAGTTGGACGTCAATGTGAGAGCCGGCCTATAGAATTCAAAGAGCTGTGAGATAGAGTTACTCACTAATGTGTGAGGTCAGTTCAAATTTGTGCTCAGTGGGCTGATAAATAATAACAATAAATTAATAAAATACAAAAAAATTGAATTTCCTTTAATATACTGTAATTACTGCAGCTGTTCCATGTACAAAAAATTCAACTATTATTCAATTATTATAAGATGCCTGGCAAACTTTGTAACACAACCTGATATCTTAGATTTAGCGGTCATATATTTTAAAGTTGTAACTACAAATGTGAAAAATACATGAGCATGAGTAAGGTTTAACCACCATTTCCTCTACTGGATAATAAAAAAAACATTTGTTGAAAAAATTCAAAACACAGGACTGCGGCGCTCTCAAGTTTATTGACTGTCTGCATTTATGATTATGATCAGTTGGGAAGCACAACATTATTATTTTCAGTTTCAACTTAATTATATATTTGCATAACCTTTCAATAATATTGACCTGTAAAAGTTCCTTGAGGACAGACCAATTTATAATGTGTCATGCTCTTTAATCAAAAAAAGTTGGGCTTTTTCTACAGTATATATTCCATTGTATCAAATATGAATATTAATATTCCTAATGTGATTCTTTTATGTGCAGCATTACAGGCAGGACTGTGAAACATTTCGCACAGTGGTGAAGATGTTGGTGACCAAGGAGCCCAGTTTGGATAATCTTCTGCAGGCTCCACTGGATGAGAACCTGTTGGAGATCAAACAGCGCTGCCTAGATTCCCTTAGGCACTTTGTGAAGGAGCTGGATGAGGTATTAGAGCAGCCGGATACCTCAGCTGAAGCCACAAGTCACAAGACACTGAAGTGACAATATGTCTTAAAATATTATTTTTTAAGTAAGTACACAATTGTGGATTGAAGAATTTTACAATTTTCCCAAAGTTTTATTTTAATTATGTTAATCAAATAATGTTAAAAGTGATTGATTATAAAATAAAGATTGTAAAAAGTTGATTCAAATGTATTATTAACAAAGACACGATATCTGATGGCAGTAACAGTGACACCTGACTCAATGCTAGATTAAATAGTTGTTAAAATGGATATGTTGTAACAGTGAAATACCTATAGTGTTATTTGTGAAACATATTTGTTATACAGTTTCTATCAAAGCATGGACAATTGAAATTTGAAGCTTCAGCTGTATTTTTACCCCAAGCTATATTGTGGAAAAACTGTCAAATATTATTATGTTCAGTTGATTACAGATGACATTTTAAATTGATATAAGTTAAATGTCTGATCATTGACCAAACTAGAGGCTTGATCGTATTGATGAATCAAACTGATTAGAGCACTGGCAGAAAGAATGACAGTGTCAAATAATTAGTCTGTCCTGTCGCAACTTTTTACTCAGTCTTGATTGATATATAATATGTTGTGCTTCCAGTATCTGTATTGCAACTAACGCTGACTAACGAATGGTCCGACTCCAACTGTTTAATGGATTTTTCAGTGGAGCGCTATTTTTTTTTACAGGAAATACTTTTTATATATAGATCATGTATTTTTGTCTTACTTTGAGTTGTACAGCTTGTGAGTATGATCATAAGATTTTCAGTTAAACATTTGTAAATAAATGTAAAGGCCTTGAATTAAATGATGTCTCCCAGATTTTTATAGCCATGAAATACTTTTGTACAGGAAAGAACAACACAAATCATGATATATAGATATTTTTATTACAATTATCATCTTACTATCTTAGCCTTATATTCCAGTTTGTACATTTATACAGATTACAATGAGTTGCTTGCAATACAGTGACCCATAAATACACCACTCACCCAGGCCTTTAATACACTGTGTGTATGTGTGTGTGTGTGTGTGTGTGTATGTGTGTGTGTGTGTGTGTAAAAAAACAATTTTAAAAGCTTGGGTCAGAGTCAATTTGTCATTACACTTCTGACACCCTTATGGAAAAATGGCTCAGTACCAACTGCCAATAGTTCTATGTCAATGCCATTGTGGTACAAAGCATGTCATGAGGTCAAGTGTATAAAAATAGCCATTTTGTTTTTTTTAAATTCTACAATATATACATCAATATCTTCACTGTTAAATAAACACAGTTAAGATGGTGATTTATAAATATGTATTACTCTAAAATACTTTGTTACTTTACTGGCATTTGTGATGTGATGCGTACACCTCTGAAGATTCAGAAGGACTTGTGTCTTACACAAACACCTTGGTAAATTGAGTGCTGTGAAGCATTTAATAGCAAGCAGACTGTTATTGCCTTTTACACCGTGGATATGAGTGGCAGAGGGTGACCCAAAGCTGAGGATAAGAGAGTAATGAAAGCCTATGAAATTATACAGTTTTTTCCTTTGTGCCCTCTCTTCTTTTTGGACTTAGTCCGTTGGCCATATGAAGGAGAGGACATGCCTACCACGGGGCTGGGCAAGTCATCAGTGTAGTAGTGTCTATGGGGCCTGGGCTGAGGGATGGGCTGACCCAGGAAAAAGCCTTCTTCCTCAGAATCAGAAGAGGAAGAAGAACACGTGGAGCACCAGTCATCATCATCCCCATACAGCCCCAAGAATCTCCCCATAGCTGGGTCCTGTAGCCTGTAGTCTGTCATGGCAGCAGGATTGGGGTGACCGTGGAAGGCTTGGTGGCCCTTGGGGCCGAGGGCGTTCCCTCTACGGTCCACTTTGTAGCACATTTGGGCCCTCTCCTTGGGCAGAAGGTTAAGAGCATTGTCAGAGCGAGACTTGCGACTGCGATGCCTCCTGTGGTGGTGATGTTGGCGACCAGAATGGAGTTCCTGACCCTGCTCCTCAAAGTGGTACACTCTCCGACGGGTCCGTTCACTCATAGGCGGCTGACGCACTGGGAGATCGCAATAATGGCCATTGTCCACCACGTCGTCAGAGAATTTCACTTGCTGTGGCCTAGATTGCGAACGTGTCCTCCTGAGGGCAGGGACATGAGGTTTAGGTCTGTCGTCTGGCAGAGGTATCTCCTCTTCCTTTGGAACATTTTCCTCCGCCTCCTCTTCCGGCTCAGATACAAGGCTCTTAAGGGAATTTGCACTTCTGTGTAACATAGAGGAGTTGAGGGTTCCCATATTACTGGTTTTCTCACAGTCTTCTGTCTCCAGTTCATGGAATCCTTGCAGGGAATATACCAAAGGTCTATCTTTACTATCTCCATCTACTGAGGCCCCTGGAAAAGAAAAAGAGATGAATTGTAAAATGTTTACACATGGAGGGAAGCATTGCCATCACATGAAACTTTATTATCTATGATTTGGTTTATCTTGTCATGTCTACTCACCAGTAATATTGGAGAGTGCCAGGGAATCCATAGAGTCTCGGACACTCTGATCGGTCTTCTTGAACTCGTCTGTAATACATTCCAAAGAGTCATTATACCATTGTGGCTCCTCTCCCTGGAAGCCAGCTCCAGCCCCATGATCCAGCTCCAACTCCTGAATTTTTCTGCTGCTTGCTGGGCCCGGGTGGCTACCGTAGGCTGAGTCCCCTAGCCCATCCTGTGACTGGGCCCAGAACATGTCAGCCTGGTACTTCTTACTGGCCAGGCTCCCCCTTGCTCCTCCCCCACCACTGCCAGTTTTTGAGGAGTCCGGCCTCGACTTGGGATCCTTTTCGGCGATCCAGAAATCCGTGGGTCTGGAGTCATTGGCTTGCTGGAAGACCCCATGTTCCCCAAACTTTAATAGCAGCTGTGTCATGTAGTCTTCATGCTCAGCCCACTCCTCTTCTTGGTCTTCAGGTGCCTCTGCCTCCTCACCACGTCCCCTCCAGAAATTCTCATCAGATAAGTTCATGTGGGCAAGCTTGTTTGTCAGGGTGTCGTCAGCGTTTCCACTGAAGACAGGGAGTTTATAGTTGACAGAGGGTGAGAAGAGAAGCGACTGTCGGCATTGGTCAGCTGAGCGACTGCTCTTGCCCATGCGTACACTGCGGCGGGATTCACGAGAGCGTGCTGACTGAAAAGCAGAGTCAGAGGAGTCAGAGGCATGCACATCTTCCCCGAGACTGCAGGCCTTAGAGCAGTAAATCCGACCCTGGTGTGGCAGGAAGGGGCAGCCAAGTAGAGAGCTCTTACACTGGGCACAGCTAAAGCAGCTCTCAGTGGCGTGCCAGTGGAGCCCATCGTAGGTCATCTGAGCATGATCTACACCTGGGGAAATGTTGAGATGGTTAGCAATGCTACTCAAAAGGCTAGATAATCAAGGCAATTGTTTTGTTTTAACTCTAGAAAATCATCATCTTACCAATATGTTCTCCACATGCCTCACAGTACTCTGCATAGAGAGACTCAAAGCAGCCACAACAGTATGGTCTGCCGTCCTTCATGATATAGCGCTGGCCTCCCAGAATTGTCTCACATTCAAAACAGGAGAAGTGCTTCATGTGCCAGTGGCGACCCTCTGCCTCTGTGCACTCATCAGCAAAGATAATCTGTAGACAGACATACAATAAATGAGAGAAAAATTCTTCCTTTGCTTTCCTGTCATCAATCTATATATTCATGTTGGATTTATTCAAGACAGCGGAGTTATAACATAAATGTTATTGCTATCCCTGAAAGGCCATAAACTTCAGAATCTGCATGTTTTTCCTTCACTACACTGTTTTCTATCAGTATTAAGTCTTGTGGTTTTACCTCATCGCAGGCTGAGCAGCGTGGTTTGAGAAGCTCAGCATGGTGCCTTCCACAGTGGATCTTTCCATCATGGTAGAAGTAGATCAGATCCACCAGTAGTTCACTACATGTGGAGCAGGCAAAGCATGCGGGGTGCCAGCACAGCCCAGGGCTAGCCCTCGAGGTGAACACTGCCATTTCCCCACCGTTGATGTTTTCACCACACTGCAATATGCAGACATGATTACATTGATTATAATGTCCTGTAATGACTCTGAAATTGCACTTTAGATGTACTTCCCAAATATTCTGTGATAGGACGATCTGAATAGTGTAGAGGTAATTAAATATATTGCACAACTGCATGGACATAGCTTTGGCAAGTTCAAATTAGCTTCAAATGTAACACAAAGCCTGGCATAGAAACACCATGGTCTTCTCTGTCTGTTTGCTGTGTTAATGATGTGTTAACTATGTTGCCCATCTGTGTGTGCCAGCCCATCAGGTTGTCCAAGCTGCAGTCCCAGAGTCAACAATTTGTTTTTCTTTCCTGACCTATCTTCATATCATATATGATCATACAACATAACAAATGACAAATCAACAGTGTGACTGTGGGAGAAAACAAAAGAAAACTTTAATATCTATTTTTAAGTTTATGGGAATCCTCTGGCTGCTCAACGTTGAATTTAAATATGAAGTGAAACACTATCATGCCATCGTGCCACTCCAAACCACTCAACAGAGAAGACTTTTTAGTCTGCATGGCTGCAAATCCAGCTAGCATGGCTAACACTGAGATCTTTATTTCAACTTTCCCTCTGGGTTTTAGCTAAAACTGGATCCAGATTAGCTAAATACCCATGGAGGAGATGTACAGAGGACAAGCAGCAAATATTTTTTCAATACAACAGTTAAAAAAAGGCTTTAGGATTTTGAAAGAATTTGGGCTGAACTTTAAAACAATTTCATAGCACAACCACGCTCCCAGTCTTCTCTCTATGTTTACAGATAATGTTTATAAATAATTCATGCACAGGGAACATACATGCTCACAAATGCTGTTCAGAAGATTGCGGGGCAACAGTTTCACTATGCCCCTCCCCAGTGCTTCCTTCTTCCTCTGGACGCTGAACATAAGTAGCTCCTTCTTTTCCTCCTCACTGAGGGACTGGCAGTAACGCACCTGAGAAGAAAAGCGATAAGTTATAGGTAAGAAGTTTCACAATAATACGTTTACATCGAGGGATGGTATTCCTTTTTTATAACGTTAATGAATGATGAATTTTGTCAAGTGTAGTTCAAGTGACCTTTTAATATTACACACCTTAAAAGATCCGATTTCAAGACTGTTCACCACTAATAAAAGGTTATAAGTGTTGCTATGTATGAGAGAGGGTAGAGTGCATACCAGAGCTTGCTGAACAATGGCAACTCTTGACCCCAGTTTGCCCTTCCTACACCCCCTACATATCTCCACCCACAGTCCCTGATTGAGAACATCATTTTTACAACAGGCCTTTTTGATGTTTCTCAAAGCCTTAACAAGAGGGAAAGCAGACGTTTACACAAACAGGGCCTGTGTTTAGAGTGAAATCAAGAGGACGGGCAACAAAGGAAGAGAGACAGCCAAGTCGAACTGTGGTGCCACTGCGGTGGTGGCATCACATAAAGCCTCTTTCAACCAGCATCCCTCTCTCCCGCTGAGCAGTCCTCGTAAAAACCACTGCTATGACAGGAATCCTGCTGGTGGGGGTAACCAGCAAACATCATAAAATCATCAAGCCAAAAGTCACATTGTGCCCACATTACATGTCTACAAGATTGTGGAACAAAAATCCCCTAGTGTGATGTCAACGTGAATGCCAAGGGCTCACATTAGTGGGATGGCATGGAGATGGTGAGGCTCTTAACACTGTGGGTTTAGCAGGCAGCAACAGATATGTCTACACAAACAAAATAGAGACTGGATCCTTTTTAGCAACGAGAGTACCTGCTGGGTTGAAATTTTAGGATACTTGCATTTATGCACATGCACACAAAATATTCTCACCTCATTATCATGCGGTGGAAGTTGGTAGAGGAGCTGCTTGATTCTAAACTTCTCTCCCGGACTGTTCACATAAGGGATCTTATCCTCAGGCAGACAGGAGAAGTATAACTGCACCTGGAGAAATCATGCCATGGAGTACAGAGATTAGGTATAGGAATACTGTCTGATACAAAGCCAATTTAGAGAGCCTTAAGTTTAGGTACAAGGTTTTGGTGACTGCTGAAAAACATTTTGTTGAACTAGAAGGTTCAGTAAATCCCCAAACAAGACAAAGGAAACCCATTCCAAATTATATATTATTTCAAGAATGTGTGGTTATCAATCTGAACATATAGCTGTTTTTTTGGTTCCCCAGGAAGTTGATCTTTTAACCCAAATTCTCAACCACTGAACTGCAGCAATATATTATTGTTATGATTTTTGACAGAACTGCCCATATTTATGAACACACATTATTTTCCAAGGAACCAGAGATCCAACACATTTATGTGTGATGAGACACATTCTGGGACAGCTCTGTGTTAAATGTATGGAAGACTGACTTTGTGGAATTAAAGTGTTGACTTGAGGTTTTCCTAACCCCAAAATCAACTTTATTTAAAAATGACTTTCTTTGATGATGGCTCTGGTGGAATCATTTTATCATAAATCTTTACTAAACAGGTCAACAGGTCAAGTCAGTTTGAATGTTGTATTTTCCAGTCATATGCTTGTCTCTATAGGGACAGGACAAAGCAACCTGTCACAGTGGCACTTTGACCCTTGAGGCTGACCACTGAAAACTAAATTTTATGAGGGAGGGGCTATTAAAGCCAGCCAGATAAAGAGGTGGGGTGTGCTTGTCTTATGTGTTGGTTGGGTTTCCTGCAGCTTTGGTCGTCTAGAGGGGGGGTAACAGCAATTTACCCTGACAATCAACCCAATGTTTATCCCACCATAAATTATGCACATTTTCATGCTGCTATTACCCCTCATCCAGCTCCCTAGGGGCTGGAGAACAGTCAGCTATCACCCAGGCCCTATGTGTTTATTCACTGTAATGATGACCCATAATACAGGGCCCATTCAGGGCAATGGCTGCAGTAAAGGCATTACAGTTGACCCATGCATTTCCAAAACAAAAGGCCCTTTAAGGTTCTATGTTGCTGCAAACCCATCTCTTCGTGCCCATCTCCCCCTCATTGCTTCCATGTGTGTTGTTTAACAAGGGGAGTGGAATGGAGAAACATCGAGAGGAGGAGAGAGACACAACAAGAAGAGAGAGAGAAATAAAGAGAGAAGAGGAAAATGCAGCAGATTTGGGATAACTGGCCACATCACACTGGCTGCCCTGCGGACACAACTAACCACCCTGCCTGTGTTTGTGGCAGAGAAAGCTTGTTAAAAGACGGCCCCTTGATTCCTGATCCTGCCAGGAGCAGAAGGCTCAACCCACCAAGTCTTCCTCTTAACAGATCTCTGATAATCACAAGCAGACTTTGCCATACCGCAGTTTGTAAATAAAGTACACACATCCTGCCTATAAGTGGCTCCCTGGTAGAGCCTGACAAGTCTGCCTCAAACAAAGGGACCAAGCTAAAGTTTTATGAAATATGATGTCTGTCCCATATGTGCCATTATCCAAAGACTCTAGTTGGTATGTTATGTGCTGAATAGCATTTATCTGGGCCAGGCAAATGGGCTAGAAGGGAGTTAAAATCAGGTCAGAGCTGTTTTTATTCTCTGTCAGGAGGATACACCATTATTCACTGTGGTGATTTGGGGAAATAGTGATTTGTGAACCAATGAAAGAGGTAACACAATTAAAGAGAACATGTTTTTGTAGGCAAATTCCACACTAAGCAGGCTTGTTTAAGCTCAGTTCAGAAAGCCTATATGACTTTCAGTGAACAGCAGCAATAAGAATAGGCCATTGTAAGTATATTTTGCTCACCTGTTCAGGCCTAAGGCCAGGTGGTACCCAGGCATACTCCTCCAGCGCACAACCTGAGTCATCATCAGAGGTGGAGCTGCGTTGGAAGCCAGAGGTGAGCTTACTGACTTTTTGCTCCATCATCAGGTCTCGCTGCCGTGCCCCACCCTGGAAGCCAGTTGCCGACACTGCTGCACTCGCCAGGCTCATCAGACTGTTTTTACTAGACAGACAAAGCAAAAAAATGGAAGGATAAGGGGGAGGAAAGAAAGTGAATTTGGGCAAGAACATAAAGAGGAGGGAGGTTGAAGTAGACAAGAAGACGAAATGTTTGTTAACAAGCTATTACATCAACCAATCCCCACATAATGCTATACTCACTCCATCTAATCCAGTTCTGATGTCAGTGCTCTTCCACTGAATGTTAACCACCAGCTGAATCACACCATCACTGTCTCTTTGATGAGGCCCGCAGCCCCCCTCAAAAGCTCATTATGGTATCTGCGCAAGCTTTTCTTGGTTCACTTCTGGTGATGAGTCTACTTCATAAAGACACTCATAAAGTGAACTATACCCTTTCACTGCTATTGTGGTGGCAGTTAAACATGTGCCCTCGTCATGTGGCTTTTGAGGATACAGGGACCATTAGGAAATTCCCAAAGCTTTATGAGGTGACGTCCAATCTCATTATGGTGACAATAGCAAGATGTTAGCTATTCATAAATACTTCTATTTGCTTATATGTATATCCAGTCTGGCAATGTTCCACAAACCTCACATTCCTTTCCTACATTGCAATTCAGTTTGCAATCAACATAAAAGCAAGAACAACACCAGACACTGGCTGTTAAATCTTTAGGTATCAGCCTTATCTGTGGAGCTTAGGTCTGAACGTGTCATCAGTCAGCCTGTGGAGGTGCTACGTCATACTATGTCCCAAGAGATGATGCTGGCTTGATCAGTTGAGCCTGAGGTCTGTATAAACACAGGCCTGGCCTTAAGACAGGGCCAACATATGGGGAATGTCCACAAGCCTGGTCTCTCCCTTCATCTCCCCTTTTTCTTTGGACATGTTTGTTTTCCAACCTGCCACAGTGAGTGTCTGATCATTCTTTCATCTTTCAGATGGAAAGAACAATGCCAGACAGGTGAAGTAGTTGGATGGATGGAGGGTGATGGATGGATGGGGTCAAATGAACCTTGGTTGGATAGAAGAAGACAAATAGAGCAAGGAGATCAAAGACTGGAACAGTGTTGAGCTATGTGTGTGGTGGCCATAGTCACTAATGCTTTCCTACATAGCCACACATTTGCAGATATGACTGTACTTCAGTTGTTAAATATGGAAACAAAATAAAACAGTGGATAGCTGCATGAAATACAAAAAACATGATTGATTAATGTAATCTTAATTGTTTACCGTAACTTTGTAAAGCAAACAAATAAATAAAGTTTTATTTCTTTTCCAAGTTGCGTAGGTTGAGTTTAAGCACTATATTAGCATTGAAAATGCGTTTTTTAGCAATTTTGCGAGATTGGTGAAACTGTTTTTTTTGTTCTTTGTGACAAGAGTTTAGGTTCATGAAGCAAGTTCCTTCAAAATCTTTAATTGTTTAGGCTGATTAATCAACTTGATAAGCCCGCTTTATTTCCTCAGCAAACATGAATGAAGATGATGAATGTGTGTCCAGTTGTGGTCATTTCTCACAGGCCAAGGGCTCTAGCTGAGATCAAATGGGACCCCAGTCAGTGTCCAGCAGCCTGGCCCTTACACCACCTCCCCCCAAGCCTCCACCCCCTATGGCTGGCAAGGGCACCGAGGGCCACGGAGAGACAGCTGAGAAAACCAGACACACTTGAGTGCAGCCTTTGAACATTGGCGTGACAGTAAAGGAGCCTGAAAATCTGCGCTCTCTCCTGGAATGATATATGTGCCTTGCTGTCCTTGTGAGTGTGCAGCCTCTATGCATACACAAAGAGGGAATGCACACATTTCTGCTGAAGCCAACACTGACACAGGAGTGCAGACATCTAGGCACACACTACTCTTGGCTAAGCTGGTCCACACATATAACAACATTAACACCCTGTCAGAGTCAGCTGTATGCTCATGTGCCTGTTTCTCATTTAGTGACGACTCTTTCTGAGATAGTGGCACACCAGACCCTCCCATGGATGATTAACTACTGCACACAAGGCATGCCAGGCTAGTCGGCTACTGGCCATTCACATCAACTCATCTTCCTCAAGGACAAGACAGTCACTATGGGCTTGCCTCTGCCAACAACTGGGCTATTCCTCCACTAGCCCACTGAGTCAGACTATCAGAATTATGCATGATGGATAGTTGTGGCAGTGGATTCATGCATTTTTTGGAATTTGGGCCTGCATTGCACCTTAAAGAGTCATGTCAGGTGAATTGGCTTACGACACGTCCATTAAAATGCCTGATATCTTGAACAATGGCAGCTTTATGAAGGAATCCTCTAAAGGCTTGTTCCATCAAGAGCTTGTTTATCTTAAGTCTTTTTTTCACTTGAAGATGTGCATTATCTCCTTATATGTGACAGTTAAAGCCCTCAAACCCAGATAACCCCTCTTCAGAAGAGAGAGATGAGGGCAAAAAATAAGACACTCTTGTTCTATTAGCATCTATTGACTTGCAAATGAGACCAAAATAACCTGCAAAAATGTGGCCTTGTGTGAGAGCAGCTTAGGTTTCACGTGGGAGATAGCTAACTATAGGCAGGTTCAGTCAGGAGTCGAGAGACTCAGACTCACATTTTATCAGGTTCAGACTCACTCATGCGCTACATTTGTTAGAAAGATGTGTGCTTTCACGTGTTAGCCAAGTCTTTGCGAGGATGTATCACACAGCCAAACCTGACTCACAGGAATGTCAGGCTTGAACCTAAGCCAGGCCCGCAAAGAGGAATAAAGGAATAAAGGATGTACGTGGCTCAAAACCCCTTTCTCATACAACCACATCTGCTTGCATGCTAATTTTTCCTTTAGATGTCATGCAGTTAATTTCCTCTGACTTTGCCTAGAACGGTTCCTTAACTTTTGAATGACAGAAGCACTGAGCCAACTAACTTAGCTATGCTTATACTAACTTGCCAAGTCACTGACTCATCACTTACGCTGGCTTTTAAAGTCTTTCTCCTAACAATGAAGCTATAGTTTGTGAGATTATTTTTTACTCTCCTGCTTCTCACTGTTCCACTCCTGCTGCCCTGCCCTCCTCCCACACTAGCCAGACCCCTGCAGTCCTGAATGTTTAACAGCCCCTCACTCTTTTGTAAAGGTGCTTGTTAACATGGCTTTGGGAGCTACGAGCCTGTATATCTGACTGATCTGCCCAAAGAGGGCCTGAGGGTGGAGGGGGTGCGATCAGACTAAGGCTAAAATGGGTTGACCTGACATGTGTGAAAATGTTAATGTGTCTTGTTCCACAAAAGAGATGAAATGTAAGTCAAGGCAGATGAAAGGGGGAAGCTGGAACACATGCTTACTTTGAACGGTTTTCAGTGAATGAAGATTTGAAAACATACTCAAAATGAATGAAGAGGCCTGTGTTCGAGAAAGAAAGTGCACAATGAATCTGATAGTCTTGTTGCACAGAAAGCTTATATTCCAAACAGCTCTATATAACAGGAGCTTACTGAACAAATGGGTGAAAACTTGATTCATCGAGGAACAAAAAAAACACAGATTTCTGTTCATCCTTAAGAAAGCACTGCAGAGACTCTGCATCCTGTGTTAACTCCTGTGTAATGTTATTTATCACTTTATGGAATACAAACCTCTCGCAGCACCGCATACTGTGACTGACCAATAAATATATTCATCAGTGACATTTTTAAAGAGTTTTCAACATCACATGAATCATTGTCCCCCAAAACCAGACACTGGAGCATTGGATTAACAACCCTTGAGAGAGTGCACAGGAAAAATAAGCAACTTCTGGTCTGAATCACTGTCTATATTCCTCTAGGAAGTGGATGATGGACATGCACACAACCCAACACAGTGCTCTCTGTCAGTTTGGACCGGCCCAACATGTTTAACTTGGCTCCTGCGAGCTCGGCAGTGCAGGGTAGCCTCTTCTTGAAGAGACAAACAAGATTTTCTTTTCATAGTCCCTGCTTACTTGCTGAGCTTGAGCTCAGACAAATCTGTTTTTATGTCAGGAAAGATATGTCAAAAAATATGCAGCATATTATTGCTCCCTGCTATGCCTATATACATAAATATCTTCAAATCAAAGCCTTCACAGCCTGTCAACTGTTGGTAAAACAAAAGTCAACTAACTTAGTCAAACTGCAAGCCACAGATTGGTTAGACAGATAGATCCTTTTATGAACCAGCAGCCTCATATGAATACCTAAGCAGATCAGCATTTAAGATAAACTTGTAATTGAGTGATCTAATAAACCAACTGAGCATTATAAAATCAAGAACTGAAATACAACACTGGGATATTGATTAATGGCATTTCTGTCTGCAGGAGATTCAAATCCAATCAGCTTGGAAATGCCAAGGTGGAAGAGCTGAGTGCGGCCGATAAGAAACCCAGAGAGGAGCTCACCTTATGCAGTGTTGAGGTGCTACATGGCTGGAGTTTGTTCAGCTTATTGAGGCCTCCTTTCATGGCCGGGGGAGTGTTTTTCCAAGACCAAATGGATGGGAGTGACATCCCCACAGAGATCTACACTATGGAGACCACCTGCATGCACTGGCCAGACTGAATTAAGACTCAACACACACGTGCTCCTGTCACACAGCGGACATCAAACACATTTACATCACAGGAACTAAAATCAACTCTCTGAAAATTGCCACTCTTCACACCACCTCAATTGAAAACAAAGTCCTTCTCAGGGGCAGATTTTGACTTTAGCAATGATCAGAAGTTGCATGAAGCTCCATCTACACATGTGATGTCATGTCTTGTGAATCTTGCAAAATGCAGATAAATCCTGTTAAACTAAATTATCCAAGAGATTTCCTGTCCATGTCTTATCTTTACAAATCTACATCAGAGTCAAACAAGCTTATTTCATCTTATACCAGCAGACAGTACAAAATGAGTTATGGTGCAATATTTTAACATCTCCACTTGTTTAAGTAGTTTTTTTTATTATTTCAGCCTCTCTACAAAAAAGCACATTCCTATGGGAAAAAACAGATTATATCTTCATTCAGTTCCCTGCCAGTCTTACCTCAGTGTAGGTCAACTCTCCTGAGGCGAGTGGGGAAAATGATCTTATCAACACTATATCCAGTCCTAGATTCTCCTCCAGCCTATGGGCCCCATATCTATGCAAGATCCTCAGCAGTCAGCCTTCTCTATCAGAGCTGTCAGCACAGTAACAGCCCATATCAAAGCTAAGACTGTAAAAAGTCAGGGTGATGTCTGTCTGAGTGCGTGAGAGAGAGTGTTTGAGAGGGGTGTGTGCGTTTGCATGGAGGAGCTCAACCAGATGGTTATCCCACCCTTGTCTCTCTCACCCACTACTCCCCCTCACCTCCTCCCTCTCCAAACCCAATCCTCCTAACCTCAGCCCGGCCCCTTTACCTCATAGCAGCCAGTCAAGGCAGGGTATGGAAGAGCGAGGTGTCTCTCCTCCACTGACCCTCCCCTTGTACTTCAAACGTATGCTTCCAAATGAGAACCACCGGCAGAGCTCCAGCTCACAGGAACTGCGCTTTTAAGTAGCACATCAGTGATGGCAGAGCTCATTTTACCACACTGACCGCCCCATCTCCACAAGAGCTTTCACATGACATTCTTCTTTCTCCATCCCTATCAACAGCTCAAAGATGTGGGGAAGGTGGTGAGCATTACAGTCAGGTTTTGGTTTATCTGGTGGTTTGTCTCTCTTCTCTTGTACGCTAAAATGTCACTAAGTTACAGAGAGCTGTTTGCTAACTACAGCTTTATGATTATAGAGTGATTGCTGGATCGAGTGAACAAAAGATGCTTTATTTATACAGCTACAAAAAAATTGCTTCCTACAGTCTACATCATCCTGGCTTAGCCTCATATAACCCTTCCCTCCAGCTGAGCATGATGTCAGCAAATCTAAATGAAGCCAACTTGAAGGCTTTTAACATATGAATCATAAATAAATTACTTGAACGACTAAGCTGTTATTATCAGCTTAACATTGTCTGAGTGAGGGTTAAACATGTCTAACATTGTTCAGCTCAACTTTGTTGATAGTGTAGCCATATTATGGGAATCTGTTATAAATATAAATTTGATTTAAAAAAAAAAGTTTAGTATATATGAGGAGTCTGTGACTATGTGATATTTAGTTCAGAGTTGAAACGATTAGTCCATTAATTGATTAGCTGATTTACAGATAATAAATCTACAACAATTTTGATGATTAATGATTTAATAAATTTAAAATAAAAAATAACTATACAATACATTTTCTCAGATGTGAAGATCTGCTGCTTTTCTTTGTTTTCCAAGATAGTAAACTGCACATATTTGTGTTTTGGACTGCTTTTTCAGACAAGATCCATTTGAATATGTCAACTTGGGCTCTTAATCTTCCAAAAAAGATCAAGAGATCGACACATAGCTATTACCCACACTTTGTGTTTGCCTGTATCATGTACAGGTAGGACCGGAGCTAAAAATACAAAACTGTTCTATAAAACCCAAACATACATTTCCTCCCATCCATTGAAACTCCCTGGGAAAAACACAGTTGACCTCTGCCTCTCCTTCACCTCTGCAGGAATGTCAGAACGTGGTTCTCTTCTTGTTGCCTCAGCAAACAAAAGTGACCAGCTCAGGTCAAACTCCGGACAGTTGCAACTTTTGCATCCTTTTGCAGTTATTTGGTTGCAAAGTCAAAGTGTTACTTTCTTCCAAAACGACATATTTTATAGTGGATATAACTGTGAGTGTAAGGGAATTAAAATGTTCATCCTTTTCAACACAGGGTTTTGCTATATAGGGTTAACATACTTTTAGACTGTAAAACAAAGCAGTAGAACATTTTACTAGGAAGCAAGGAATCTATTAAACAGTTAGAATTGCCTTCTTTATTAACATTTCAGAAGCTGTTTAATTTTGTAGAGATGACGTCAGGGCCTAATTCTGTGAACTTGAACACATGCATGAAGCAATTACACTATGGTTTTTTTCTGATATAATGGGGTTCACAAAGGCCAATACTGTTAAATAACAGAGGCAGTGAAATTGATTAAGAAATGTATCTTCACACAGCATTTGAAAATGAACAAGCTACAGAATATTTGATTTGCATGCACAATTCTGCCAATTATTTGATCATTTAAGACGTCCACATAATCAAAGATAGTTTGCACAGTCCACAGTCTCCTTCAATCAGATCAGATGCTGGCTGATCTGTTGTACAGAAAAACGCCATTGTCTGCATTCTAACTGGTCAGAATATCTTCTAGAAAGCGTGTTTGTTTAATTAAAATATCAGCCAAAAACAAAACAAAAACATGGCCACTCATTCTGTGTGACTGACAGCATGTGACAAAGAGGCAATTTTCCCATCCTCTGCTGGCTCACACACCTCACATTCACATAATTATATGCTGAAATATGATTAGTGATTAGTGAAAAGAATGTAAAGAATAAAAGAAAAAATTGTATCCAAAGAAAAGCTTAATGATTAAGTACATTGATGATTGCTATTTTGGGGCATACAGACTAATATTTGGACACCTACAATGGTGCATGTACAGTAGTTGTGTGTGGGGGTGAGGGCAAAGCCATTGTAGCAGCCAAGGCCAGGGAGGAGAGGCACCCTTTCAGAGAAAACCTCACTCCTTTGTGCTGGTCAAAAAGACTTTTCACCCTGCTCCATTAGCAATTCTTTGAGGGGAGGGACAACACAACATCATGTCTTTTCTTTTAAGGGGTGGACGGGGGGGACATTCATGAAATGCAAAGCTAAGATGGTAAACTAATCCAGACAAAAGTTGCAGTGCCTACTCAGCAACACCAGTATGAGTTAACAGAATTGTGCCAGATTTCCCTAAAAAGTTTCTTCCCATTTCAAAGTCAAGTCAAAGAAAGTAACAGGTAAAAAAGTTCAAAGAAGCAGTTGCAAATATGTTTGAAGTTCAAATGTGGGGGGCATCTTACATGGAAACTGCAAAAGACAATCAGTGGCTTTCGACAATGAACTAAGGTGAGGGCATGTGTGGATTATCTTTAGTCTCTCAGACGGGAACCTGTATGAGAATAACAACAAGTATTGCTCTGAGATGGTACATCTCTATAGTTAGAAGTAGCTGGCTGCACAGTTCAAGGTTTGTCTCAGATAGTTGAATAATATCAAGTCATGCATCCCTGACCTTTGACCTTAGAGAGCACCAGATGACTCATAAATCTATGGCCCCTGGGCTTTACAGCCCATTCCCCTGTCATAGCCACAACGACCTGAACAGCACCTCACACCTGGTCTGCACCTTCTCACCGCTATAAAAAAACGCCCCCTGCTAGCGGCGAGGTAGTCCATGACCAGCATGCCCTGACAATGACAGGACAGAGATGATCATCAACGGCACCAACGCCCTACGATAAAGTCGCATTCTTCTCTGGTCCAAACACGTCCTTGATGAAGGGGACCCATAAAACCAAGCTTGTAGTCGAAGCTGAATGCTGTATCTCACATTAAGCATATCATCAACCATGTGAAACATTGTGTAGGGATAGGCACAATCATGAATTAAAGTCTAAAGCAACCTGTTTAAATGAGACAAATTTGAGTGCCATAAATTGGGGTACCAAAGGGGGCAAAGGGAAGGTCAGTCTCTAACTTACCGTCACTGATGACCATTGTTGAGAACAGCGCTCACTGTGAGTGAGCTAACTTATAAAAAGTAGGCATTCTCAAGGTTTAAATGGCTTGCCAACGAGTATTAGCAGGACACAGGCCCAACAAAAGCCTCAGTTATAAAGGCCAATAAAAGTCTATCACTACTGTAACAACAATCCTTTTTACGCTTTGAAAGAGGGAGGAAAAGGTCAACTGGTGGAGCAAGTCAGCGCATTGATATTGACTTAGCTAGATTGGCGCTGACAAACTCAGGTCAGACTGTGCGCTTGTTAGCCCTATAACCCTCACATAACCCCTTTTATTGTTTCACTCTGACACATTGAAGGCAGCTGAGGGCAGAGCTTAGATCTAAGCTTAGTTTCTGACAAGAGACATTTGTAAAATTTAAAAGAGAAATATCTACTCACTTGACACTTGACCTTACTAAAGATCATGTGTTTCTCAAGAGCACTGAATAGGAATAATCAAAATGAAAAAAAGGAAAGGTTTAATGTTTATTGGACTAAATTGGTAATGAGATATAGTTACTTCTGAACTTTTCAACTCTAACTGAAAATCTAATTTTCTGACCAATCAGCAACCAAAAAAGTCACCGCGCTTAAATCTTAAATACATAACTAAGCTGTTTGTGTTTAATTATTAAATTACAGTATGTAATGCTAATATACAAAATCAGCAACACAATACTTGTTAAGTATATGATGCCATGTTTGAATAGCTCTGAAAATATTACTGATCTACCCATTTATTTCTGATTTATTTAATTTGCTGTAACCCTGTTGTGTCATGTATGATGTAATACAACACAAAAGTCCAGTTTACAGGGAAAAACCTAAAAGACATGACAGAACACATCTCTACTTGACAAAGCTGGCTGTTTCTTCACTTTATCAAAAGTACACTACAACTGCTTTGCCAAACATTGAAGAGATGTACGATTGGGACAACTCATATTTCACCCTCAATTTGACACCCTCTCACCTAGTTGTAAAAGCCGGACCTCATTGGGAACAATGGGAAGTGGAGCAACAGAGCTCCTGGGGCTATTAAAGGGAGGAAGCCCCTTTATTTGAGGACACTATAACTCAACAAAAGCCTGTGGCTGTCTACACACAGAGCGGGCTGAGGATGAATGGGCTGCTCTTACACTACTTGCACTGACAAAAGCAATGGATCAGCAAAGGGCAAAGCCTGTCATGTGTGGTCTCCACTGACAAACTGGGGAGAACATAGACATAAAATGACAGCCCTATATACTCCTTAAACCAATGATTTCGACCAACAGGTCTCTGTTTTCACCATCATTTTTTATTTCCTCATTTAAACATTAAAATTTCCCCCATGCCTTAATGTCCATGCTGAGTGAAAAGGTTTTATCATTGCTGTTAAAACAGCACCGCGCCAATGTTCAACACTTGTGACCTTTTAAGACTTCACTAAATTTTTTGCTCATGACCTCACACTCTCAGAAAGTCTAACTCATACACCACTTCAACCTCACACCTCACACATCTGGGCTGTTTTCAACTTTCCTCGAAGTTCAGCCATATATCCTTCATATGGCATTTCCTGTGTGTATCCAGCCCTGGGCTCAAACGGACACATGAATGAGACCGCCGTGACAAAACATGCAACAATCGGGCGTGAGTGCCACGAGCAAGTTGCTGTAGAAGGAGAGGATGCAGTTTTTTTTATTTTAAAGACAGAGAAAGTTGGCAATTCCCACACGTGGAAGCATTTTCCTGAGCTGCGCAGCTTCAAAAGGCAAACCATGGAATCCAACAATACTCTGAAACAGTTAAGAGCTGCTCAGTCAGGATCCCACTAATGATTAACATTCCTGGAGAAACACTCCGTTACAGTCTTTTTAGGGTGTTCTAATTAAACACATGCTCCAGTGCCACAGCACAGAGGGAACTCTGACGACTGAGAACGGGGATGCTTCTTTCCAGCTCTGCTTAATTGGACACAATTTAAGTCATTAAGGCGGTAGTAAAAAAAACAGAAAGAGCCGAGGAGAGGCCCAACGATCTCCCCTGTGAGGCTCCCTGTTGCTCTGATGTTATTGACCCTTTCACCTCCTCATGTGACTCAAATGTACAGAAAAGAAATGCTAGACTTTCATTATGAGATGTCCAACTGGATATTTAGTCTTGATTGACTTTGAGAATGTACTGATACTGGTTTGTGATATCTATGTATGTATTTGCATGTATGTATTTGAGGTTATATGTGTTTGGAGGTCTTACATCTTGGGAGGCAAACTTATATCTGATTATCTGTGCATCTGCTTTCCACATTGAGTTGCCTTTCTCTGTGTTGATATATTGTCTATAGATGAATTGTGCAGCAGTAAGTGATTAGGAGGGATATCAGAACTGTAGTATGTTTTGGGAAAGAATTTGATTAATAATGTAAATGGCAATACCTGATTATAATTTCACTTATTCCACTATTTAAGAAGTATGTATGTCTGCTTAGAGTTTCGTAAGACAGGCCCTTATGATTGAAACATTTGTCACCCTTTTCCGCTTGTTGCATTGCATTGCAGGGGCGCCAACCATGTAATCGCAAGTTCCCTGATTTAACTCTCGCCTGGTCGCCATGTTGCTGCATGTCATTTCACACACTTCTCACCTCTCAGTCTACAGGATAAGAGTAAATGTAATTGTGACAGAAGTCTGCTATAAGTAATAATAATAAAAGTGGAGCTTTATTAAATAGCCACTCTAAACTAGGGATGCACTCATCTAACTTTGCAATCCTGGTACCAATACCTCACTGAATGGAATTATTTTATTTTTATGCAAGGTAACAGGAGGCCAAGGATTACTGTGGCCCAATAAACTTCAGCTGATGGCCTGCCGTGACTGAACTGCCAGGAAAAAACGCTGCGTTTTATAATACTACTTACAAAAAAACTGTATATAATGTGAATTGGTCACATCATACCGGGGGCCAATGCAGAGTACAGAAGCTTGCCTGTGGTAGACGGAATATGTGTGTGAGCTGTGTGTGCATGTTATGTATTGTATGTGTGTGTATTCATGTCTGGTGATATCCAAACTGAAGCCCTCAGGAGGCCTCACTTAGTTTAGCAGATATACAGGCAAGGCATGGGGTCATTAGTGCCTGAGATCTGTGTATGTGTGTGTGTTTATGCATGTATGCGAGTGTGTGTGGCATAATCTATGTATACAGTGGAAAAAAGGATTCTGGCTACCTTATCGCCCCCCAAATTAAAGATACCAGTTCTCGAGTGTAGAGCTTATTCTTAGAAACCTTGCATGTAATACAACTATTTCTGTCAGCATCAGTGTGTTATTTTTGGAGCTGCTAATACTTAACATACTAATGACACCAAACCATTTTCAGTCAGCAACTTGGGCCAGCATAATGGAACATGTAACATGTGAGCTTGCACACTGTATGTGCGTTAAAAAATAATAATCTTTTCCATAAAAGTCCCTTCTCTGCAAGTTTTTATGCCTTTTCAGGAACATAAAATATTCTTTCTTGAATGGTCAAATGTGTGTGTTTGCCTGCAGACAGGACACACATGCACAGATATACACATCTGGTGAGCCACTGCTTTTGTTTTCTTTGGGAGCCCAGCCCCTAACAGGAAGATAGTGCGAGCATAGCAAACAAAAGCCCGGCTCTTTGAACCGGCCTCTCACTAGGAGCTGCCGTCAGGTTATTGTGGCCAAATGAACTGTCTCTGTGTCAGCTCAGTGGGACCATTGTGAGCCTCAGGCTGCTGCTCTGCAAGACATGTCCTCAGTTAGCCCTTATCAATATTGACCCATCTGTACCCCACAACAACGCCCTTCACTGTGACAACTATTCCCAACTGATAATAGCGCATCTCCGCTGTGTGAAGAGATGAATTATATGCAATTACAAGGTAGCAAATCCTAAACATAAATCCAGTGATGTTTTTCCACTTACTTTTTTAAAATGCTAGCATTAGCTGAGTTTGGGGTAATCAGACTATGCTGAAATAACAGCATCATTTGTGTTGAATGGTCTTCTTCTCTTGTATGAATTTACTTTAATTTTTGTGGTCTTTTTCTGTCTTTTGTGAAGTCTAACCTCACTTTTGAACACTTAATCCTACATACTTGTCTGTAATGTAGACGGATTAAAAAGAGGTCCGACAAGCATGTTTATTTGCAAATCCCTGCTTATTTCAGATTTATTATTATGTATAATTTATCATCATTATCTTTGAATTAGCATACATTAAAAACTCCTCCATTGAAAAACAAAGAAAAGAAGCAGCAGCAATTTCAATATTTCCCCGGAGAGCCGGAGGGGACTAATGTATTGATATATTGCTTTGTGTTCCAGCTAATCTTCTTATGATATGTATTAAAGATACTTTAAATGAGTTATTATAATTAAATTCAGCAATGTGTGATTTGGGAATATGGCCAACCTCTTGTGTGTATAAATTTGTTTTCCAACCTGATTAATGGCATTGTAAAATATAACAGGATTAACGTTTTAATGAGTAAATGTTCTGAGAGGAATATCCTGGCAGACATCCAGCAA
This sequence comes from Lepomis macrochirus, assembly GCA_024633595.2. Classification (NCBI taxonomy): domain Eukaryota; kingdom Metazoa; phylum Chordata; class Actinopteri; order Centrarchiformes; family Centrarchidae; genus Lepomis; species Lepomis macrochirus. The sequence goes on along the minus strand of JALXJV020000008.1, from coordinate 12,899,718 downwards.
CTGTCCCTACTGTCTGTAACCTTTCAGAAAAATCACAGGAAATACCTTTGTTGTCAGACCAGAAATACCTTGCCCTGCAGAGTTCATTTTTAAACCCTGCTGACCTTTTCCATATCATCCATGTTCACTGACTCCACCCCTGTGACAATGCCAACAGAGCTGGAAGAACAAGAGCCAAAGGAAGAGGAGGAGGTGGGGTGGGTGGTTGGTCTTTTGCATATTTCCAGCCGTGGGTCTGGAAAGCTTTAACTGAATCCCCTGTTGTGTCCCGGGGATATGTGCTGGGCTTTCTAATGATGTTTTCTTTTGCTTCCAGCCCTTGATACTGTGATTGCTTGGATGGATCCCTATAGATGCAGAGGACAGAGGACAAAACATGGCCTCCTGCAGGTTGGGTCAGATGAACTTTCCAAAAAACTACATCAACAGGGTTGCTGACATTGGGCATCTGTTATTCCCCTTTATCAAAGACAGACTTGTCCATAATAACCGGTTTTGTAGCATTGCACTGTAGTTATTATGCAGTATTCATCCAGAGCTGAACATCATGCCTATACATGGCGGTGATAATGAAACATGTGTGTCGGGTATGACTTTCATCATCGTGGTGGTCTGATGGTTAGTCCCGCAATTACGCCGTGTGGTTACCAGAGATCTGCTGGGACATTAAACTCCAGTGTGAGAGCCAAACCAGTTTTCCTCTAACATCATCCTGCAGCTCCTAATAAACAGAGTTGTGCCTGGAAGCGCTAAATCACTAGCTACCTTTAATCACTTTGGAATAATGCTTAGCATGTGGATCCACTGCATGTGTGCCACTGCTGCCGCAGGCAGATCCCACTGAATCTCATACATGATGCTGTTTGAAAGTTACAGGAGCGGGATCTATACTGCATGGTAAGCACAGTTGTCTCTCTTTCTCTTGCTCTCTCTCTCTCTCTCTCTCTCACCCCCAACTGGTCGAGGCAGATGGCCGCCCACCCTGAGCCATGGTTCTGCTCGAGGTTTCTGCCTCTTAAAAGGAAGTTTTTCCTTGCCTGTGTCGCCTAGTGCTTGCTCTTGGTGGGAATTGTTGGGCTTCTGTAAATAACTTCAGAGTATGGTCTAGACCTGCTCTTTATGAAAAGCGCTGTGAGATAACTGTTGTTGTGATTTGGCGCTATATGAATAAAATTGAATTGAACTGAAAGTTGTCCCGCTGAAAGCAGCATTGACAGTGGTTATCCCAATCTCTAAAACCACAGTGTAACAGTGCCCTAAATTTGACCATCCAGGCCATCGTCCATTCAGCCAGGCCCAGTGACCACAGATTCAGGGACCACCGGCGTTTAAACAAGCCATACTTCATCCAACCTTCTGCCAACGTACCACAAACAGTTTACAGTCAATGTGCTCTGCTCACTGGAGTTTGTCTATGGCAACCCGACTCCATGCCACATCTCCCTGTCCAGAGCCATGAAAGACTGGGCTCCTCTGACAGCTCCTCACAACACACGGCTCTGTCCCGCTCTGCTTTTAGCCCTGCTGCGGTGAGCTGGACCACGTCTGGGGATAAAAGGCTGCCAGAGTGTTTGGCTTGCAGGCGCTTTACACGGACGCGAGGGTGATTCATTCTAGCTTTGCACAAACAGGCCTCTGTGTACATTTCACTGGTACTGGGCTTTTAAATCAACAGTGGGAAACGTATACACACGGGCACTGGGACTTACATTCTGCTCCTTCACACCCAGCCGGGCGTCTGCCACACATGCACACATTCTCCGACACCTACAGACAGTCATACACACACATATGTGATCACTTTGTCTCTGTCAAACACACATACATGCACACACACACACACACACACACACACACACACACACACACACACACACACACACACACACACACACACACACACACACACACACACACACACACACACGACTTGCCCAATTTTTTATGTCTCCGACTGGCCTCATGTCTGTGATTTGTCCCCACTGCCATGACTAATGTTGTGCACTGATACAATTGTGCTGACACAAATGTGCTGATGTTATAGCTAGTTTCTCTAGTTGAAAGATGCAGGCCTTTCTGCTGCCCAGCCCTCAATCACACAGTCTCTATGCACAAAAAAATGGACAAATTCCACATTTATTAAGTGAACACTCATAAACATCAAATTGGCCAAACTGATCATAACTTTTTCCATTGCTTTGTCCAAGAACATTTACGATAAGGCCAGCTATTTTATGTCCCTACATTTACACACAAATCGAGAACAAAATGCTTTTAAAGTCTCTTGATTCTATTAATGGCACCTTTTATTCACTTCGAAGCTTTGGCAATGAGACGTGAACAAGCACCATGTGACATGTGGATCTACTCCCAAAACACCACTTGTAAATCATTTAGGCTATAAATAACAGACTTTTCACAGAGAATCACATCTCCCCTAACACATGCCTCCTCGCCTCCTCGCCTGCAAGATCAGCTACACATTAAATGACTGCAACCTAGATTTTGGCAGGTGTACAGTATGTTGATACATCCGATATCATACAGTAAAATATATTTTGCATTAGATAATGGGTCTCAGATGCAGGACAACGTGCCCTCATTTTGTATTTACTTACAATGACAGCTGTAATAAGGCTTGTTTTGAACAGCTGTCCTTACCACACACAAAACCTCAAAATATATTTTTTAGTTTATTTTGATGAAAATGTGAAGTAGTGCAGGTTGTTAAGACAATGCTACAGGTAAGTTTCTGTGATCCTGGGCAGTGAAAGCGACAACCTGTATTCTAGCCACTAGGTGACACCACCACCTTGGTTCTGTATTCTATCCTCCCTGTGTTTATTTCCACAACACTCACACTCACTCAGATTATTTCTTCACCCTCATCCTTCTCTGGCCACTGTCCCAAGAAAAATAAAAACATCAAGATGGTTAAAACTGGTGTAATCATGGATGGAAGTGACCATGTTTCTAAATGCAAAATTTTGACCTGGTGAGTTACACAGTGAAGTGGCTTTGCTGACATTGTGCAGATCCGGCAGTTAATCTTCCTCCATTGAACTGTCAAAATGCTCCATGGTATAATTCCATTTATTTGAATCGATTTTCATTTGTGTTGTTTTGCAGTACCTCAAATAACTTCCACATGGCACCTCCTGCGTCTGTCCTCTCACTTAGCTGTCAGGCTTCAAGCTGAACAGTCCTGGGATCAGCAGCGCTCTGTTTTTGTCAGCTGTGACCATAGTGACAGACTTCGTCTGACTCTGCGCTCTATGGCGATCGGTCTGAGCCAAGAGGACCTGTCATTCTCTCAGCCCCCAAGAGAGCCCCCATGCACGGCACTTAATCGCTTATGGTGATGTTTACTGTGCTCCAATGAGAGCAAAATATTATCTTAGACAGCCGTGGTTAAATATAACGGTAACTGCTCTCCTGTGCCTCGTTGTTTTAGCACTTTCTATCACAGCTGAGAATGGAAATGTTTGAAACTTGAGGATGTCGTTGTCCTCCAAAGGAAATACTTTATGGCATATTTAGCTCTGTGAGAGATCCATAATGAGTGATGAATTTACTCAAGCAGCTTGCAGGGTTATTTTTATTTAAAGAGCTGACTGCACTGAAAAAATGTCCATCCTAATAAATCGTTTAGGCTCATGCTCAGTCTTAAAACCATTCACTAAATCGGGATCTCTTATGTTTTTTCGTTAGATTTTATCTAGAGACGAGGCAGAGTAGTGCAGATCACACTATCAGGAGGATGAAACCTGACTCAAGAATTTCTCAAAAAAAGTTCATTTCTAGTATTGCCAGATGTATTCAATCTTTGATGGAATAACTCGTCAGAATGGATGGGTCTCACTTTATCAATCATGGTTAGAAATGAAGAAAATGAGAGTGGCTTCTCATACTGTATGTGGCCGGGGTGTATGAACACATTCTCCCTCACTCAACAGCACTCTTGACAGCTATGGAGCCCAGCAGTGGCGGACAAGCAGCGGTCACCCAGCGCCGACCAGTTGTCACCAAAGTGACAGGCGACAGCTGAGTCCATACATCTGGAGGCCCCGGGGACTCCACACTTTCACCCGCCGACCAAGTTTTTTCAGCGTCAAAGAAATGAAGCTACTTTCGCTACACGCGCAGGGGAAAGTGTTGGAGATGTTGCTGCGTAAAAGCGCAAAAAACGTTGAAGGGTTAGAAAAATTAAAGTCACTTTGACTTCTAGGGCTGACATAAGTAGCCATTTACTTATTTAGAGTCTATAGAGTCAGTTCAACTGATGAAGTTGGGTAGTTTTATGTATATTTTGTGCTATTTATGTTCCATAATAAAACCACAACACTGAGGTCGAAATTTCCCAATGTTATGTACCACTGCATTTAGAGCATTTTAGCAAAATGTGAAAATAACGTGGCCACAAAAACCCGACAAATAGACTGGTACAACCGTAAACAGTAAAATCATTTAAAAACTCCCTAAATGTATGTCCCAAAACAACTGTTAAAGAACACTTAATGATTTGGTCCACTCACCCCCCAAAGCTTTCAGGCGCAGTAAACCGAGTATCCAGAACCAATATTCCTGAAGTGAGAAAAGCGATTCACGCTGCGTCTCATTGGCATAAGATGAAAAGTCCAGAGAGGGTACACCACTGTGTCGCAAAGCTGAACCCAGAGCTGTGCAAAGCGATAAGCTTAAACTCCAGATACCGCCTGCATGGGAGAGAAACGCTGAGAGAGCCTGGTCTGACTTCACCCGCTGTCACCACATCTCAGTCATTTGAGCGACGCACGGTGCGCAATGGTGCTCCTTCTCGGCGGTCACAGTGAGATGACATTAGCGTTGCTCCCAGCCTATTGGCTTAAACAAGCAGCCCCCACCAATCCCGGAGAGACGGACCAGTCTGGAACACAGTGGACAAATGCTCCTGTGAGTTTAACTCCTGCAGCTGCAGTGGGAGTTTAAGAAGAGCTGTGTGTGTAATTTAAGTGCTTGAAAACTAGAGAGTTAATCTTCCTCTGTTGCCTTTACCTATAGGCTTCCCTTATCTTCATATGAACTTTTGCCTTATCTAGGCTACTTATGAACTTTAAAATGTAATGTTTCTCTTAAATGTTAATCCCTCCACTAATTAATTTTCATCAATTCAATAGCAAGGACTTGATGTGCAAATACACCCTCTTTTGCACCACCATCCTCACATACAATTTGTCACTGGGTGTAGAAATATGATATTTTCTTTGCAAACCTATTTGTCCCGCTTGCCATTAATATGACAATTTCACAATGTGCTTTATGTTCCCACACAGACTGTAACACTACTCCTATTGCAGTGGGCCATGAAAGGTAAGTCTATATGCATACACTGAAAAGAGGCTAACTGTCTATTGAGTTAGACAAAATGTTCCGGGATGATCAAAGATTGGAAGAGAATGGCCACCACCCATAAATCAGTGCATGAGCATAATACAATAGTAAAGATTCGGGTTGGAGCTGCAATCAAAGTCAGGTGAAAACATTTTTTCTGTACTACATTTAATTTTGCTTGCAAAATCAGCTCAATATTTCTATTAATGTGATGGCACCATTAGAGTCCATAATGCTAAACATAATATCTGTGGGTTCTGCACATCAGAGGTACAAATGATCTCATGTGATGACAATCTAAACACAACTGAGATAAGATTTTTGACTGGTGGACCTTTAAAGAGCTCTCTGACCTCCTGCAACCCAGATAAGGTCTTTCCATTGCCCTCAAACAACTCAACCAAATCTGGATCATTTGTTGCATCTGAAAATGTCTTTGGAACTCTGCCGTCTTGAAAACACGAATGCTGAAACATGAAACATAAATGTGTCAAATGCGTCGATTCAATCACATGCTCTTTGACCTTCACGGCTCTTTCTCTTACTGGAACAGACGCTACATCTTTGGCTGACCTGGGTTACGACCCAGTGACCGTCACATAGATTTGACTGTTCTAATGTATCTTAAGTAAGAACAGGTTTAGCGAGCTCAAGCCTGTCAGTCATTTTCTACACAGCCTTGGCATTAAGGAATGGAACGCATTGTAGTGCCAGATCTTATGTGGACCAGATGGACATAAGCTACTATTTGGTATCACACCTCACTGCAACCATTCGCAGTGTATCTTCTTTATCAGCGCCACAGATATGAAGATAATTCATAGAATTAAAGCTAAATGAGGTGGTACCTTATTTAAAGCACCAACTCATATTTGTAGTAATCAGTCACAAACAGCTACGTTAAACTAACCTTAAAATGTTTTACTTTGTTTGTGATGTGTCTTTTAACATCAGAGCTAAATGTTTTAGATGTACTTAGATATATTTGACCTGATTTTGTTCTATATTTGCCTGCTTTGACATAAAAACTGCACTAAAAATAAATGTAAATAAGATAAAATAGGCCAGAAATGCAACCCTACTAGCATTATCTTGAGGTGAGGAAGCACAAGTTACAGCACAACATCTCAAAGGAGGACAGTTATAAACAAATGGGGTGTATATGTTGGGTTTCTGTAACACTGAAGCAGATAGATGCCATTTCACATCACTGACCAGAATGTTCGACTGGTTAGACCTGAAAGTTAAAACCACTTCGTCAATCGCTTATCTATCCTCTTCTCAGAGCTTATCTACAGCTTATCTAATGAGATAATTATGGCAGTGTTGGAAAAAACAAAACAACTCTGAGCAGCATCACATGACTTTGGACCATAAAGGTGGTCGGCATAGTTTCTAGCGTATCGCTCGTTAATGTGGCATGTGACTGTTCCCCCCTGGTTTAATAACATGGAACTTGATTCTGATTGCTTAGTATCAAATGTAATCCTGGTGAATTGCTGAGCATCAGGGCATCATTTGGTGAACAAACCAATTTTTTTTTTCCTGTCACAGCTGTTTTGGGTTTGTCGGGCTGTGTGACAGAGCAGCGGTGAAAGTCTTGGTTAAATTGTCAATCCCTCTAAAAAGATTAGGAGCTTAAGGGGCTATAACCCCAGAAACAGGAGCTCACCAACACATTTGATCTAATTACAAAAGCTGATTCTTCTTTATAAGTCCTATTTACACCCAAGTGTGTGATCACTTTATATTTTTCTTTGTTTCTTTGCACTCTTTTACTTTGTCCTTCAAGGGGAGAACTCTTCTATTAATTGTTAAAAGGCCTATTGTGAACCTTTGTGTTTTTCAGCTGTGCAGAAACATTGATGCAACTAACTTTAAGAAATGCTTCATTTTACAAGCTTGTGGGAATTCTGAAATGAGCTTTAGTGAATCCTATTTGCGTCTATATTTTATTCTCAGGAAATGTAAATACAGATGGTTGAGAAGTAAACAGTTCATTCAAGATGATTTGTATTTGGCCTGAAATTACAGTTATTAGGCTGTCTAGGAGATACAAGTCTCTATTTAACACCTCAAGCTACCAAAAGTATGTAGTTATAACCTTGGTTGCCAGATTGAGCAAGGGTATTTGCTGGTGTGTTAGTGTGGTCTTAATCAAGTGGCTTGTTCTGCCTTTCATGTTTGCTCCACTTTTTATGTGTGGCTGCATGTTTGCTTGGCCCAGGGTGAGTGAATATGAAGCTGCAGTGTATGTGTAATTTTGCTGAGATAGTTTGATTTTTTACTATGCAAATCATGACTTTCTGTAACCCACTGGGGTACTTGTATATAGGAATATATGAAATAAAGAGATACAAACAGAGACCATGTCTACCCCAGAAATGTATTCCATACACATATTTCCCTGTAATTCCATTTGAGATATGGGGATAATTGCTTTGTTGCTGGCACATTACTCCCACAAAGAGAGAAAATAAATCCACATTGAGGTGCATTCAAACAATTTGGGAGGGGATTCTTTTTCTAAAGGGATCTTGTTTCTTTGAGTTTACACAGGAAATCTCTAGTCCAAACAAAGGCAGGAAAACAAACAAACAAGTGACTGGGGCAGAGGCTGAAGGCAAAGGCGTTACCAGTCAACAGAGCAGCTGGACCTCTTGACCAGTCACCTGGCTGGTGTCCATACTCAAACACTTGTGACCAATTAGGACCACTGGTCATCCCAGAACCCCAAAAGGCCCAACCGATTTGTTGTTGGACAGCTTGTCACAGATTGACAAATGGGACCACATTACTAAAACAAACAAGTTAATGCATGATCTGAAGATATAGCGAGAAAGTCAGATCCTGATTGGTTTCCACTGTTTCTGTAGAATCCCTCAAAGAAAGGCAGTCATAGACTCCCGGATTTACATGTGCTGCTACTATAACAATAAGCTATTGGCATTCTGTTTGGCTTGTTGATCAAGCATTCTGTGAATACCAGACTATTATAATTGATATGCCACACTTTAGACTTTGTAGTCTTTAATTGGCACTTGTTCTCCCCAAATAACTACAAACAGCCACTGAAACAAGGCTTTGTTTGCTGACTGCATGCTAAGTATGAAATTGTTACAGGGTGAAAGTAGAAATCAACTCCTCATAGTAGTGTCATGATATTTCCTGGCCTCCATCCCTGCTGTATCTCTATTGGTGTTAGCTAGTATGATCTTTGTTAATGGTCTAGAAGCCGAGCAGGAGGGAGAACAAGGGAATTATTTAACCATTTTGTAGTTTTGTTTTATTGAAAGCACATTTGGGTGGCCAGAGCACATGCATTCCTTGTAGGTCCCTGACCTTTCCAATTAACGCTCGGACACCTAACCCTAAGAAAACCTGCAACTACTCTATTTTACAACCTTATTGTACGCATTATAATTAATGTTGTTTCCGTCTTTTGTGTCCACCATCTACAATCATCCTCGCCCCCAACAGTCATATCTGAAAGAGTTGCATCCTTGAACATTTTTCAAATGGAGAAGCCATTCTTTGATTTAGGTAAGATCCCAAAGGAAATTTACATATCCAATAACCCTGCTTCCTTACTGAAAAAGTAGTTCCAGTGAGGAGTTCTAATACTGATTTTGCATACAAAAACAAGGCACCTTTCCAGATTATCTGTTATACAACCATCCAAACTGGGGAGAGGTGGTGTTTCTGCATCTGCACAACATAACTTTGATCTTTGAAAACATTTGTAGGACTTTAAGTTGGGTAATTTCAGCAGGTAATGTACATGTGCAGGTGGAAAGTCTGAGGGTTTTAACTAGTTCACAAACACAATACTCCCAGTCCAAGGCTGAGGAAGTTTTGTAGGCCTCAAGGCTGAAAAAACAGGGAGCTCGGGGAAAGACAAACACTGGGAAGGTTCAACTGAGCCATGCCACCAAGCAGATTTGAGTTCAAGGCATATCTTCCCTCCTCACGCAGTTTGGTCTGCATCTTAGTTCATGTGGGCAAGCTTCCCTGCTGAATTTTTCACGCCCCTTTAAATGTTATGCCTCAAACATAAATTGTCAGAGGATCAGACCCTGATGTTAGCTGGTTTCCGTTACTTTTTTTCTATCTTTGTGTCCTCCTTCAGCCTTTTATTCTTATCCCAGACATTGCAATGCTTCTGCTATTAATTCCCCTGCAGTGGACTGAATCTCCTTTAGGCATGCTGCATTCCCCAGGCCGGTCTTCTGTTGCCTATGAGATAGTGCAGAGCACACAACCTGAACTACTATTAAGATTCCTTATGTTACCCAGATAAGGGACATAAGAGGACCCCTGCTTTCTCTCTGCCTCTACTTACTCTATAATGTCTTCCTTCCTTCCTCTTCCCCCTGTCTTCAATAGGGATTCCTGATGCTCCTGTATTTGCGCCATCTCTCTCCCTGTCTGAGTTTTCAGACCTTGTCCAATCAGAACTAACACACTGGCTCCAGTGTTCGGTTTCTGTATCACTGTCAGTGGCTCTGCGACACAATTTTTTGGCACCTTAGACTGAAACTAACTCCTCCTGAGGGATCTCTCCCCCAGCCGTTATCCCCTTGTTAAAAGAACTTGGGAAGACTGATATTGTACTCCAGGCAATGTCTCATATATAGATATACCCACAGTGTATGATTGCATGATTGCAACTCCAGGGGAGAAACTGATGACGAAATTCACACCTTTATACGCTCAACACAAACTTGAGAATTTTTGTGGTTGAGAGATGTCGCCTGGAAGCTATTTGTATAAATTCTTACTCTGCTGTATAAAATCCCTTTTCAGCATTATCCTGTCTTAACTTGGCAATGGGAACCATTTGCAAAGGGCTGGCCCAGTGGATAGTGTCTGTTTCCCTCATAACAGCGGCTGTACATCTTCGACTGCAATCCTGTGCAGCTTTCAGCTGCACTAGGCTGTAATTTAATGTGTGCCTGTGGAATTCAACATCGGGTCATATTGCTTCAGTAAAATACCATCAACAGCTTTGTTCCGCCACAAAAAAGTACATTAACAAAATGAGGTCAGCCGCAATTCTGGGCGACACTTTACGTATAACACATTACTTTTTACGGACCTGTTAGAGGCTGAAAAGGGCCAGATAACCAGATTAAGGGCCCTGGTTCTAGTATCAGCAATAGCAGGCATAGGTTTCACTTCAACTTGTGGCACCATGATCATGGAATTTGCTCTGATGAAAGGTGTCTTTCCATGCAAGGATTTTTCATGTTCTTGTAGATCAGTATCCTGAGAATCATCAACCTGGGGTTGCGCCAGACCATCTCTGTCTACACCTCTGCATGACTGACAGGCTGATGAAGGAATGTTTTTTTGGGGGGTAGGGGTGGTCTTGTAAAGGTAGTCTGAAGGTAGCAGCCCCATTCCCTAAATTCCTTGCTAGGCAACCTGCTTCAGAAGAACATGTTGAAATTAGGGATACTTGTTTGTCTAGCAACAAGGGTTTTTCACTGGAATACTTTGGAGCCCCTGTTCTGCACCCCTCTCCATAATCGCTTAAACTCCTTCTCCCTCCCTTCTTCCAAACCTCTGTCCTGTGGAAATGCACTATTGACAGATCTTTATCAGCAGCCCCATCCCTGCTCAGGCTCGGCATTTGCCTTTGTTTTATTTCACCGACCAAGCGCTGAGCCAGGATGAGGGATTTGTGTGTGCTCCCCTCTACAGCTCTGCTGTCCTAATGTGAAACTGGTGTATTTGTGGTTGTGACAATCCTTTTCCACTCTACAAATGTTGCTCTGGATGATAATAACATGGGTCTGTGCCTGGGGGACAACGCAGTTTGGTCAGGGTCAGCCACAGATGGTTGTGCCTGTGGAGGATATAAACAACGGAAATGTCAAAACAACCCTTGGACTAGTAAAGGCAGACGGAGTGAAATACTGAAAAAGTGAAACAGAAAGGGGGTAGAAAAAGAGTTAAAGACAGATGGAAACAGACATTACAAAGAAGAAGACGCTAAATATAGACAACATGTAGAAGACATGTAGAACTGCCCGCCTGCCCTTGATGGTGCGATTATATGGTGATAGTGAATGGAAAGTATGTTGAGCAGTATATAAAACACAAGGCTGTGGTCAGGAGGTGTCGCCTTTCATCCCCCTGGGCTGGGGACAAAACAGGCTGGATGAGTCTCTAGAGAGTACCAATTCCACCCAGCCACTCGGGCCTCACCAGACTCTAAAACTGCACTACATTACCCAGAAAGCATGGTCACCCAGGCTTTTAAAGGTTGGAAAGGACAGTGAGAAAAAAAGTGTTAATCCATGTCAGCTCTTTCTATTGGCAGCCACTACCACACACCATATGTGAAGCCAACTGCTTGTGATTTCATTTTTTGTCCTTTGTTCATCATTCCGTATTTGTCAATATCTCTTCACTCATTTTCACACAATTAACAATTACGCCTGGAAAACTAACATCATCTGACCAAGAAAATAGGCCCAAAGAAGCCACTTAAGACAGTTATGTTTTTTACAACCTACACTAACATTGTGCTTAAAGTAACTGGTGAGATCCCACAGGATAAGAAACACGAGGGGTCAGGCAATCATGTAAAAAAGTTCAGTTAGGTTATCTAAACCACTTCATTTGGAGGTGAAACAAAAAGTGAACATGTGCAAAAATGTTGGTAATAAGCTCTCATTTCACAAAAAAATTGTCTGCATGGACAGATTTGTTGTAGACTTGAACCTGTCTGTGAACTCTGATAAGCACAATTTCTTGTGTGCCTGATTATGACTTGTTCCCTCTTTTTTTGTCCAGATCTCAGTAATTAACTTGGCGACTGTAATGTTAATGTTGGTGATAAGAATGACAGCCAAATCTGCAAAAATAAAACCTAATTTGCCAGAATTATCCATTAAGAGACTCATCACATTATATTGTTTCTTCTTGATGTTTTTTTAAAGAAACGTCATTATTTACTCGACCTCAGGAGGTGACTTGTCAGGGAAAAGTATGCAAGGGTCGTTTCAGGCATTTGAACAAACAGATGCTGTTTTCCTGGAGGAAAGTCTCCTCTGCTTATGTAAAAGCTATAAAATATATAAAGAAATGTGCTTCTTAGCTGTCTGGCTCTTTCATAACACTTGAGTAACTTTCTCATGTTTGACGGCCTTAAAAACAGTGTCCTTGATGTACTTTTGCCAACCAAACACTGACGACCAGATGCATGATTTGAAGGAACGAGCCCAGAATAGAGATAGGTGACACATCCGACTGCACCATCTTTCATTTTCTGTCTCTTTGGCTCACTTTGTTTCTTATGCACACCCACACCCACACCCACACACACACACACACAAGGTGGCATCAACTACATGACTGGGAATGTCTCCTCACAAAGAAAGTTTGTCAATCAATGGTCACCTAATTAGACACATTCACTCTGTGTGAATGTGGTCTGGTTTTATTTTGGAATATTTGCTTTCAAAATGATCTGTCTTTAACTAAGTTGGAATTTAATGAGATGGAGACAATGAAAGCCAGACCATGTGCACAGCTTCTGTGCTACTCTTAATGACCGAGCTATTACCATTGTCACAGATTTCTTTTGTACACTCTTCTCATTAAAAATGTCACCAGAGAGATTTCATTTCCTTAGACTGAAACTTGTGGCCTTTGAGGGACAGATCTGTCTAATTAGCCAAAAAGAGGACTTTCCCCTGAGATCAGATTCTAAAATCACACCCTTGACCTTTTGAAATTTGGAAAACAATCCAACACCTGTGTCAGGCAGGGAATTACTTGAATCAGATATCCAAGGAAACAATCATTACCTTTGATCCTATGTGCATGTGTGTATGTGTCAAGGCCCCTCTAAGCACAGTCTTGTTGTATTGCAGGTACACACACAAACAGGCAGACACACACACACCTGCACATGCACACACATGCGCACACACACACACACACACACACACACACACACACACACACACACACACACACACACACACACACACACACACACACACACACACACACACACACACACACACACACACACACACACAGAGGTCATGCTGGCCCATTAACAACCAGTCTTCTGTGACATTCAGAGACAAACAAAAGATGCCACACACAGGAAAATTAGACTAAATGTTTTCTGGGGAAATGACATGTGGGTGATGGTGACTCAGGAAACAGTGATGTATTGTGGCATTCTGATGAAAAGCATCAATCTTAATAGTTGTTTTATTTTTCCACACTGAAGATTATTCATGAACTGCAGCCAGAACAAAATGGAAGCTGTGCTTTCGAGAAGCTGCATCATTTAATAGTTTGATTCAGTTCAAGAAGAGAATTTTCTCTCATGCTAAATGAAGTGAATTCTGGAGGTTGTGACTGTCATGTAGGTGGCAGATCTATTTGATGTTTTACACTGTAGAATAAATGTTTCTTAGTTTGGGTTTAACCTTGACAGTAAGCTTAAAAGCAAGGTGTTTCAGCATTTATATTATAAGCAGAATTCAAGTCTTTTTGCATGCTCCTTTCTTTAGGCAACCCTGCAAGATGAGATTTGCTTACAAATAAATATCAATAAACATCAAATAAAAATAGGTTTTATTGAACATTTTCATTGGGATATGAAAACACAACCTTCCCTGACACTCTGTGTATTCCTTCATGGGTCTTTATGGATGTTTAACATAAAAACCCATATTTCTACTCACAGATTCATACATTGAATTCACACCTTTATTTAATACGAAACTGCATTTTAACACTCCAGCTCCACACTATGGGTTACAAAAATGGTGGTGGTTAAAAGGTTTTATGTGCCCTGCAATAATTATCCAAAATCATACATGCTTACCAATGTTTTTCTCTACAATACCACATTACATACTGCATCATTGTAGAATCAACCAACAGAAATCACTAACCTTGTTTGTTTAAAAACTTGTCATACAATACAGGCAGCAGCCACTTGGAGATCAGTTATAGCAAAGTCTGAGGAGCTGTCAGGGAGACAAAAGGTGTTTCTACTCAGGTGGTGTAGCATAACGTCTGTGTATACACCCTTGTCAACTGCTCTCTTTTTCTTGTTCAAATGCTTATCCATAACTTTGACCCAACACTCCTTCACTGTCTCCTGCATAATCAGTGTGGTGTGGAGTGATCCGAGCACCCAGGCGGGATCAGCTGGGAGCAACGGAGAGTGTCATCACCCTCTTTTTCCTTCTTCAGGCATGAGCCATTTGAGACACAGCAATCGATCATGTGCGCACTAAGAAGGACACTCAGTACGGACACACACAAAACTATAACTACACATTTTCAGGTCAGTGAGGTGATGGTTGGAGTGTTGGAGCTGTGTCCATCACTGCGGATAGAGTCTGTCACCATCATAATGGGGTGGGATTTAAGAATATGCCTGCAAGAGAGAAAACTAAGAGCTCTTTAGAGCTCAGATGGAGGAGGCTTGTTTAAGTGTCCACATTTTCTGCAGGCACTTTTGATGAAGACAAATTATCCTCTTTCAGCCGGCACTGCAACAGCAATTGAGTTGGGCAATGAGGCCGATCAGGCCAGAATGAAGATATAAATACAGGGTAAACTAGGAGGATAATTCATTGTCAGGGCATGCATATTGTTCTGGGTTATATTAGGCAATGGTTTATTCCAGAAAGTGAGAGCAAGCTAAAAGAGGATCACGCTGCAAAAAATATCCATCCTTAAAAAAATGATTCCCCGTTTTTCACTTGCTTGAAGGGAAACACTATTTTTAGACTCTGTCCTAAACAAACTTACTTATTTGGTTCTTTTTGAAGTCCTACAAAGTAAAGCAAAGCAGTGCTTCAGATGAACTTATTTGAACTGTTTACTGTGAGGCTGGAAGCTTTAAAGAGTAATAATAATTCTGCAATAATCAGAATTCTATGCATAGTTCTTTGTTTTGTGAAGCATTTTTCTGTATTGTTTTGATTTTACTGCCCATAATTTTACTGTTTTGGTTTGCAGTGATAAACTCACTGTACATTACCTGCCAAGTAACTAATGACAGACAGACAAAGTTAGTGATTTTCTGGTGAAGATAGTGAAGCTTCCAATGGATAAAGAAACAGATGCGCTATTTTTCTTAACTAACGGTGTTGACCAACAGAACTTGAAATAAAAGTAAATATTGGAGTTAATTTGTCGTCATGTCACCAGAAACACGACTCAAATTCATTTTAATGTTGCTCCATGTCTGCTGAATGTAAATGTAATGTAAATGTTTGCTAGCATGGTAGCCATAAGGCCAACTTGTTTTGGAGTTCTGGCCCCAAGGGGACCATAAAATGCATTAATGCTGCTTTAAGGCATTGCATGCTTGCTCACGTTTTGCAGGTCAATACACAATTTCATAACAATACAGACGTGAACTAAAATGGTTGCAGCTAAACTATGAGTTGTACACAATATTCGTCTTGATCTAAACTCTTGAACTAAATAAAGAATCAACACACTGCTGACACTAACCCTTCGCAGTGATACTCATGTCTTTACAGCTGCTTAATTGTATATAAAAGGTGACACTTTAAGTCTGAGCTAATGTGAACAACTATGCGTGACTTCGCTTCAGGGCAGTTAAACTCTGGTCAACATTACAATAAGGCATCAGTGGAAAATGAGACTTGTTCCAGTCTGTTATTATGGTGATAACCACAGTACAATGCCAGACAGATGTCACTGTGAATGAGACAAGCTATGATGAGTGGATTGAGGCGGTGTTCATGAGTGACACAATTTAAGAGACATGAGTCACTCTGCGGACACTCTTTCACTGTTCTTTCTCATGCTTAGCCATCCGACTGGCTCCTTTGCCCAAGCCTTAGATGTCAGCGAGATGGTTCAGGGCTGGCAGTGTCGAGGAGTGTGCGCAGAACAAAAGAGAAAGGAATGAAAAAGAGAGGATTGTGTCAGGACTGAGTGTGTTCACTGTAATTTGTAAAGTCCTCCTAATGACTAGACTGAAGACTGCAAAATAAACGGTTGCAAATGAGACCGCCACTACACAATGAATGAAGAATGGCCCATTAACAACCAGTTACAATAAAGAAGAAAAAACTTAGTGAACAGTGATATTGATTTAAAGAAATACTCAATTCAAAAAGATACCATGCAGCTGCTACTTTTTTGGTGATTTGGGCATTTGCTTAGACTAAACATTAAGGTGTCATTTTATTAGTTTGTGTCTGAAATGACCACTGCTGCGGCAATCCCCGCATGATATTGCTCTTTTCCCATAATGAAATATAAAAACATATATAACGTGTACAGTGTCATAAAGCCAAATTGGAAACACAAGAAGGTCGGACAGTCTGTACAGATTTATGTTGGGTTCACGCGCTGATGATTTACACCCTTTTGCCTGAGCACAAACCACAGCTGAAATAACCCAAAATGATCCAAACCCTCAAGCAGTCAGTACCACTTCAAGTAGTGCAAGAAAGTAGCATGAATTATATGGAACGTTCCCTTTTATGTGCTGTAATGGTATGAAGAAGAAGGAAAAAAAAGAGCTAAATCTGTGTCATCCTTGCAGGATATCACAATAAAGAAGAATAACGAATTACTCTACTATGAAGACATAACCAAAGGAGGGTTTGTATGTTTTGTGGGGGGAGACCAGAGGCTGGATCAGTGAGGCTTGATTCAATCTGATCGTTGTCAGAACCCGCGGCCTGTCCACCAGCTGTGTCCAAACAACCCACACCTTCTGCCTGTGTCTGGGAGCTTTGACTGGAGCTGGTGGCGGTGGGAGGGTGTAGGTCAGCTGAGGGTGTACAAAAAGCTCTCTCTCCATGCTACAGTAATTTCTGCTTTTGACATGTTGAGGGCCCCTTCCCCCCTCGCAACCCTGACAACTCAGCTGCTCAAACAGGCAGGGGAAGGTAGATAGGTTTGGGAGAGGCTTGTTGCTTAAAGTCATAATCTGTGATATTTTTTCATATACTCATATCTTCTCTCTCTTATAGAAATGAGAATTAGCCAATTGTACATTGCTGTGCTGGAATTGTGCATTTAATGGCGGAGTCACACCTAAAGGTCACATCGTACATTCATATATTGTTCAATTTTACAGCGGGACCAGTTTGCATCCACAAAAGCAAAACTCAAATGGTCTAGAAGTTGTAAACAAAAGCTAGGCAACATTTCGGTAGCAAAGCAATACTAGTTCACCAGTCACCAAAACAACATGAGAAAATGCTTTTTAACAAATAAATGACACATAGGTACATTTAATAGACACAATAGTACACTTCCCGTTATTGGTTCGAATGGTGTTCACACCAGAAATCAACCACTCCAGAGTTCACTTGCACCTCTTTGAAGCAGACCAACGAGTAGTTTTTTTTTGTTTTGAGTCTGGCATTAACACCAACCTAACCACACCAAGGCTAAATGCTCCTGGGTTCGGTTCAACCAGACTCAACAAGGTTGGTGTGAACCTGCCCTTATACTTTCAGTTGCAGTATAACTCTGTGTTTGTTTGGAATAAATAAATAAAACAAATAACAGCTAGCTTGAGTGGTGAGAAGTCAAACTTCAGCTACATAAAACGGAAGAAAAATGGTAACAATACTCGCCACAATAATTGTTATGCCAAAAATACTAGAGCAATGACAAAAAATCAGCAAAAGTTAGCGGACAAAAACATACACACTTATTTGTGTGTAGAACTAAACTCTTGAAACTCTTGGTTTGGTCACGCTTTACAAAGTAAACTCTGCTATCCACATTGCGCAAAAAGAGGAGAGCAATAATACAAACCATCCTCAGGGGGTAAGCTGGCTTGTCAAAGTTTCGCTCCCCATCACACAGAGACTATACAAAAAACCTGGAGGACATAAGAGAGATGCTGCAGTGCAGATGGTGTATCTTAATAGATGTGAGCTCAGTGAGCTGTGTTAAGGGACCATGTCTACTTTGAGCAGGGACAACAGGCAATCCCTGTTCTGGGGGTTGTGCAGCATCTGCAGCCAGACATTAATAGATGACTTCAAGTACTACGATGACAAATTGAATGCCACAGATGAGTAATGGCAAGAGACTTGTAAAAGAGAGATTGTCACAGGAAAGTACAGACTCAATTGTTCCCAAATGCACAATAATAGTATAGTATGGATGTACTGAATGGAAAATTCCTCATACTTTGCAGTATATTTGTTTGAAAAAATTGGGTTCCATTTAGGTGCTGTAGGTTTTAAATAATAATAGGCAGAAAATGTTTTTATGATCAAAAACTAAACACCCTCAACAGCAGATGGAGATCTGCCCCAATCAGAGAGTTGAAGTACTGTTGCTTAAAGTGGCTATAATCAATATTTTACAGTGACGAGTCAAATGACAACGTGAAAACTCTTATCCTCCAAATCTGCAGCTCCCCTCAGCTTTACAGATCTTTATAGTGAGTTTCAGCTCAGTGTTTTCCTGGTTCACTCTGCTCTCAGTGTTGCTTTCAGCTGCAGCATGCAGCAATGAAAACGCTCTAAAAACCCACTGTACACTACCTGCACAAAACAGCAGACAGACAAAGTTTGCGATGGGCTGCTGAACATAGTGGAGCATTTAGAAGCTAAATTTCCCTCAAGAGTTGGTAGAGAGAGAAAGTCTGCCTACATTCAGTTTATGTGGGACACGAGCGAATAGTTTTGCAAGGCATTGTGGGATTCCAGGTCATGTGAGACTGACTAGCAATGCAAAAAAGGGAGAGATAGAAAGTTAAAATTAATTACTGAGTTTAGAAGTGCTAGTAGGTAGATTTTTTTACCTTTGGTAGATCCAGGATAGTTGTTTCTCATCTCTCAACCCTTGGCAAGAAAGCAAATGAGCATATTTTCCAAAACTATTCCTTTTAATAGTCCAACTACTACCAGCATTACCTTTTCCCAAACAACTGGATATGCACATGACTTCAGACTGTCGGCACAAAACCATGCAGTCTCTCTCGGTTCATGCAATAGCTTAATTTACATGGTGGTTTTCCTCCGCTATAGCGTTTAACCGTAATCTTTCAGCATTCATGTAAACTGTACAAACACCGAAACCTCTGGCTGTGAATGGGCAAAATATAGGCCGAATCCAATCTCTCCTCACACTGGGATTTGGGTAGACTGTGTTAATAACAGCAAAGAAGCAAAAGGACCATGCTCAGCTTGCCTAAATGTGTGAAGACCATAATAAACTTTCAGTCGGCTGTATGGTGAGAATAGTTCTGTGTTCCCAGACACCTTTCCCCCTGACTGGCGATATTGCAGCTAAAAACATAGCGAGGGATTGAGTCATATGGTTTCACTTTGAGGAATATACTTTCCTACATGCTCTCTGAAAAGCTCGTGTTTCCATTTTCGTAGGTGTGGTCTTCTATTTAGGTCACAACAGAACTCAGAGGAATTCCCTGTATATCCATGTGAGGGAGGGTTTTTAATGAACTGCTCAGTGATTGAAATGGGGTGAGTCAGTTACTTTTAAATGAAGGCACGACTGTTTCTGCTACATTTTGGGAACAAAAGGTACATAACTTCAATTCAGTTCAGTTTGCTAAAAAGTAACAGAGGGAACTGTTTTAACATGTCTGATAATCTGGTGATATAAATAGTGAGAACTCACGTGAAAATCTGTGCTTCAGAGCCATCATACTTCACATAGGTAAAAAAATTACCATACATTCTCTACTCTTCATCAGGTTATCATAAGCTGCATACCAGATAGTTTTTCATCTATGCAAAAAAATGCATGTGTTGAGGTTGAGAGTGGAGGATCCATGAGTTAAGGCCAGTCAGTGTGTCCACCTAGAGCTCCCACTCATACCCCAGGACAGCTTTCTCTGATGAATAAAGAGGATGCTTTATGGCCTCTGGTCCTGCCGGGCTTTGGCCAGTCATGCGCCACAGCGCTTTAGCTTATTCCAGACAGCCATTATCATCAAGCAACCATTTGAAAGGCCTACAGAGAGCAAGTGGTCTCATTAAATAAAAAGTTGGTTTGTGAGTTTGTTACATGCTGCATGCCAATTTACTTTGGGTCTCTGGCATATAATAGTAACATGTAGCAGATATGCGCTTGTCCCGCCATCATACAGTGTAAAATATAGGAGAAAGGAAAGGGAGTGATTTCATGAATTCATATTGTAGAAACAAAAGATATTCCAGTCACAGTGAATCATTAGAGCATCACCTTGCTGGAATGCTTTACCAACCACTAAACTATTAGCAGATGTTAAACATGGGGGAAAAATGCTGCTTTGATCCTAAATGATGGTGTAAATGTTCACCTTGACGGATTCAGTCAGTTGTGGAAGTAGTATTAAGATCTTTTAAAAATAGTAAATGATCAGTACCATAATGAAAAAATACTACATTACAAGTAAGAGTCCTGCATTCAAAACCTTACCTTATGAACCTTATGAAAGTATGTAAAAATTAGCAGCACATGTATCAAGTATTGATTATGCAAAATTGCCCCATTCAGATTGCTATAGTTAACAGATATAATATTATTACTCACTCATTAAGAATTAAATGGCATCAAACTGAGCTAATCTTGACTGTATATACCATTAGGTAGTTTAACCAATAAAAATGCATAATTTCTAAACTTATGACGTTTTAGATATAAAGCCCTCATCTGAAAAATATCTAGTGACTACAGCTGTCAAATAAATGCTGTGGGGTACAACCCTAAACAAACAACCCTTTGAAATTAAGTGGAATTATTAAAATTTAAATACTCAGGTAAAGTACCTCAAAGTCATACTTAAGTACAATACTTGAGCAAGTGTACTGCCTAGTTTGATAATTAGCCCATTACATTTAAAACCTTGGGCCACATTGTGCCCCTCCCAAATACCAATTGACTAGTTATGAGCAACATTAGCAGTTTTCTGGGGTGTTTTTGCATGAGCAGGCACTTTTCTGCATGTATGCATGTGCTTCTGTTCGTTCGAGCTGGGAGTGTGGATTAGGTCTGGTCTCTGGATCTCGTCAGCACATGCCGGACACGGTGCTCTGAGGCCCTGTATTCATTCCATGTTGTTTTCATTCCCCCACCTTCGCTAGGTGCACAAAAAATGTTTTCTCAAGTGTTCACATTCCAGCAAAAAAAGTGCTAGCATTTACTTTTACACACACCTGGATTGTGGCCTTTCATTTGATACCCAACATTTTTCAATTACGCAGCACAGTCCAAAAAATACTCATCATTTCTTCTCCTGCACTAAATCGTTTTGGCACACAGGACAGGCAAACAAACTGTAGGTGAAGCTATATTAAACACATACTTCCCAATCCTTCATTTATCAGAGAAATCTACATTTATCTTGGCCATTAGTACTGCTGAAAGTAGCTGTATGAACATGAGGGGCTGTATCACTCTGTTAGCACTGTAAACTTGAGCAGGAAATATCAAGGCCTGTAATTACAGTCAGATACAGAAGGTAAGGAAGTGAGCTAACATTCCTGATCAGAGCGCAGCCTTGATGGAAGACACACAAGACTTCCTCCACTACACATTTCATTTATTAGCTTTTCATTAGGCAACTCACCCTCGGTTTGATCCCTCCTTAAATAAAGCTACACAGATTTTCCAAGAAGCCGTTTTAGGTTTTCTGCTCCTTAGTAGACAGCCTGGGGTCAGGATTTAAATCTCTCTATATAAAGCTATCAAGAACACTTACCACCGCACGATGACCAACCACTGTATAAACACACACATCATGGCTTCATCAAGCCTAGCATAACATTGTCACTTCATGTTGTTTCTAATGGCTTTTGCTTTGATCCAGATGACATCCTGTGACATTCAGGGACTGGCCAGCCGACAGGAAGCGGTTGGCATGCTCTGGCACATCCTGAGTCTGGCCAGCAGTTCTGCAAGTTTGAGCTGAATGTGTTGTGTCATCTCACAGCCCTCTTACCGGAATCAGACTTGGCTGAGCACCATCTGCCCTCAGCAAACTCTACCACCATATATTTACCACCTACAATCACACTTGTCATTCTGTTATGATTTTTTAAATCTGGTTCTAAATTTGTATTTAATCAGGCCACATTTCTATCATGCATCTGTCTTTTGTTTGTGTTTGTTTTAATCACACATTTACATTACTTTGCGCAGACTGGATATACAACGCTGCTGGATTGTACCCAGACAGAATTCAGATAATGAGCCATAGTACTTTCAGTTGGCTTATAATATTAAACAATGTGAGCAACACAATATATTTACTTTGGGTTTAGTCAGTTGATGCGTCCAAATGTGACTGTATGCTAACAGTGCTAGTAATAATGCTAATAATAATGCTAATAATGCTATTATTATTACTACTACTAGCTTAATGAGCCTTTGTGTGTTCATTTTGCTCCTGACCTTTATTCCCTTTGTCAGTTTGTGTACCACAAATCTGCCAATTGAACCTGTACTGGTTTTAAACTATGCAACTGGTTCAGCCCTGGAGATGGCGTAGTTGCTAGATGCACCACTAAAATATTTCAGCAACTATTGAATGGATTGCTGCAGAATTTTATACAAACATTTATGTTCCCCAGAGGATGAAATCACCTGACCCTGGTGATCCTCTAACTTTTCATATAGTGCAACCGCCTAGAGCTAGCGTGGCTGCAGACTCTTCAGTCTTCTAGTCTTCATATGTTATATGCTTACAAATGCGTAAACATTGTACGATCTCCCTCACTCCTGGTGCAATCTTGGTAGATCATCTAACAGTTGGTATATTTCCTAATTTACATTAGTAGCATCAGCAATAATTCACAATATGATTTTAGCTCCTCTACTGGAAACCTAGTTATTTAAAACCTTAAATTACTTTAAATTAAGCATTTTTCAACCGCTGATCATGCTAAATTAAAAAGGTAAATAATTGAGTTCACTTGCTTTTATCTACTTAAATGTACTTCACTGGATTGAAAGGTTGCATCAAATCCTTTACAAATAAAGCAGTTTAATTATTATTTCTCATGATAAAAACAAGAAATCATTTTAAAAAAAACGATGAGTGTGTGACTGTATTGTCATGTGTTTGTGATATACGACCATATTTACAAAATGATTTGTGCGATTGCTGGTGTGATAAAGAGGTAAATTCCTCTGCATATCTCATTGCCAGGAGCAAGACTGTCTGTCTCGTAGTAGGGTGGTTGCCCCTATGACACCTCGGATCGCACAGACGACCTCATACCAGAGAGATGCGCTGTCCTGACGAGGAGCTGGGATTCTAACACCACACAGACAGCCCTGAACAAGGTAGGCTTTCACAACAACGCTGCCCTTTCCGTTTTCTCTCACTGATGCTGTGTTTTGTGGATGAGTCAAATAAGTCTCCAATTTACCAACAGCAGGTTACCTGAGGCCATGCCAGACTGTCTCTACTTTTCAGTATTCTCTCCAAGCCTGAGAAGTCCAGCTTAGAGAGCTAAAATACATTCCCTTGCAGGATCTTGATATGATTCAAAGCTCAGTATTCAGCAGATACGTGCTGACATAGTTTTTGCTGGAGTATTGGCCTTTAAGCAGGAAGCCCCGGGGTGCTTTGTTGTGGTGGGAAGCAGTGCTGCTATCCCAACAGAGATCTCTGCCGCATGGTTTTCGGACAGCAGGAAAGCCAACAAGAGGGGCTTTCACATGAAATCCGCTGAACCCATTGCTACTGTGCTATCACACTTCCCCTATACCTTACCGAGCGGAAACAGATCATATCTTTCCTTATCATGGGGGTAACTTAACCCATATTTGTTTAATTCCATCAGTTGACTGTTTGCAGAGGCAATAGTGACTCACGTCATTACATCATCTGAGCAGATACAGAGAGATACATAGTCGATAATGTAACCCAAAAGCTGAAACTTTACCAAGCAAACACATCCAAAACCTGTGTTAAAGTTTGGGCCTGACTAAAAGGAAAATACCAATAACAAGCAGAGCAAGACACGCTGCTTCTCCCTTTAAAAAGAATACATTTCAAACACTCCATAAGTTGGACAAACTGCTGAAAACAAGCTGAAGGCAAAAGCGCTGGCTCATAGTGAAGGGGAAAATGATTACAACCGCACAGACTTTGGCTTAGACGTGATGGGTTGTTTACTGCCAAGAACAGCAACTCAGCCGAGGAAACAAGATCATTCTGACACTCTCCGAACGAGTCCCCGGGTCTTGTGGAACAAGTTATTTACTGACCAAGTTTAATTAAGAAAAAAATGATTTGAAGTTTTATGTGGTTGTAACTTGGATGAACAGGCCAGGTCTCACATAACATAAGTCACTGGAAGGAAGGCTTCTTTGGCTCCATCAAGATATTCTCTCATAAAATATGAACCTCTACAGCTTTGTCAATAAGTATCTGCTCTTGACAGGATAATATCTAAAGCACATACATGAGTTTGAGGGGTTGCATCAGGGCTCACTTTTCAGCCAGCAACACTTGCAGTGCAAACAAAAGGGAAAAGGTTGACCTCCTATTAAATTATTTCAGTGTTCAACATGTGAAAGATTTGAGCTTGTTACTGCCTTGAGGTCTTTGTAATCCTGACTCATGTGTGCACGGAAGCTGATGTCTCCCTGTGGCCCTTGAGGCATTTGACTAGTTCCCAACCACTGGTGGAGGATCTGCCCTCAGAGCCACAAGGTTCACCACTCAGTGAACTCAGTGCCTATAGGGATCAAGGGTCAAGAGCCCAGGGCCAGGCCACCGCCACTGCAGCTGACAGCTATGCTTAAAGATCATACTTAAGCTCATTTGTGAGGTTTGCATAGAGCATGGGCGGAATTGTCAAACAAAGCTGTTTATGGCCTAAGTGTTTACCTGCGTCCTGTCCTGAAACATTATTTACAGCCTATTATTCTAAAACTACAACACACAGGATATTTAACAGCAATGACAGGAAGTTTTGACCAACTAAGTCACATCAAAGAGTGTTTCTTGAATTCACAATGACATTTCTCTCTATCCCATTAAAGGCGCGCATGTAGTATAGGAAAGCTTTTAAACTTTCAAACTAGCAATGGTGAAAAGCTAATTATCTTTTAAAGATGGACAGCAATAACAAAGTAGCCCATTTCAAATCTTGTCAAGGCTTTTTGAAGAGCGCGCTCTCATAACGCCTACTGACCTGGGGGTAGAGTAAACATTCCATTTGGCCTTGCCAATAATTACCCAGACTGCCATGGGGCCTTGCTCGCTGCCTGGCTGGTAAACTAGCTGGCTGGCTGGCTAGCGGGTTGATTTTTCTAGCTTACAGACATACAAAGAAACATGCATGCATTTCCTAATAGGTTTATCCCACATTAATAAATCAAAGTGCATTCACAAGGAGCTTGTAAACTCACCTTCATAACCGTCAGAGTCAAACCAGAGGGATTCTTTCTAATGGAAAACAGCTTATACAGTATGTTTAAATGGATGTGTTCAGCTTTTTCCATACTTGTCAACAGTCCACATTATTGCTGCATATATAATACAACCTACAAAGATGTATATAAAATTGGATGTTTCGGGTCATTAAAATATGTTGACTGCTGAAGGCTGCTCTCAGGTGCAGTAGTCGTTACTGTCTGGCAGCCATGACACTGGATTGACGCACTGACGACTGTTTCTGTCTGTGTGCTCACACACTTTCATGTGAGCACACACAAACACACATTCCTCTATCCCTGTGGGTACATCTCATTGACAAAATAGATACCCTAGCCCCTTACCCTAACCTTAATCATCACAACTACATGCCTAACCTCAATCCAACTCAACCCTAGGTTGGTGTGTTTTCAGGTTCAAATCCCCACTGGGATATAAAAACATGAAACACACACACACACACACACACACACACACTGGTCTGATTGTCCCCTGTTCGGCTCCACTCCCTCATTATCTTTATAACTGCATGTCTGAGACCTTTAGCTCAGCAGTCAAGCCAAGTCTCCACAATGCAGACAAACATCCCAGTCATGATAATTCACCTTTGGGACTTGAGTATGTTCGTCTGGCTTCACTGATTTGGTTAAGATGTCACTACTGTTCTAATGTTCATTAAATTTGGTGGAAGTCTCATATGAGGTACTGAGAATCAAATTTGTCAATTTAAATTCATTTTGACTACTGTATTACTGTAATTAAGTAAGCCAAAACATGTTGTGCTGGGTTTACAATGTAAGTATAATCATTTTTTAAGATTGTTTCATTTTGTCTCTCTCTCTCATGCACACAAACACACACACACTTATTTGCCTCTAGCCACATGTGTGGTGACGCTTCTACATGTCTGTTTGTGCAAGACAGTGACTCCCCTTGAGCAGGTGATTCACAATGGGGGATTGAAACAGAGGTTGAATGAACCTAGAGAAACAATGCTGAAAGAGTCTGGGTAGCCAAATTAAAATGAACTGAGGAATTTCATTTTTGGCAAAGAACGGCTGTACAAAAAAATGTGTTATTAATTTGTATAATCTGCAAATCTAGTGATTTAATGTCATAAAAATAAAGGCAGAAAAAACATTGCAAAGGGTATATGAAAAAACAACATCAACAGCATCCTTCTTGCACAAAGTTGTCTCACCACAACAGCCACTTCAGCCAATCAGACTGACCTGATATTCAGCCTAAATGGTAAATGGACATGTTGTTAGCTTGATGGATGTGCTTTTCCTGAGAGCCAGCACTCGTCTCAACATAAAACCATACATCATTTTTAATTGGCTGGGGTAGACTGCAACTTGTGTGATAATTAAAATGCAAAGCCCTGGCAAATGAGCAGCTTCTGCAGCAAAGCCCTACAATCCTATTAACTTAAGTTCCATTAGTGGTTTACTAATAAACTAAGCATGTGTGAGCCTTTAAGCATGTTAACTATCTGTAGAGGATCTGGAAAAATGTCTGGCTGATAAAAAAGAAAGAGCAAAAAGTAAACAAAAATCAATAGCAGCTTTGGTGGAAAACAAAGCAATGAGTGTTTAATTCCTTGTATGTTTTGTCTTAAAAGGTTTGTTTAAAACTTGAAAATCAGCCTAAAATTCAGCTTAAATTTATTTAAAATAAATTTCATTGCACAAAGCCAAGTTCCCATGTGTTGTAGCAAGTGGTTTAAAAGGGACTGGGGTAGACTACTGAGCTGAATGCAAGTACTGTTCAAGCAAGACCCTCTCTGTGGATATCTCAATATGTGTTTACTCAACCAGTCACATGTCCAAATCTAAGCAGGAAAAAGTCATATTACTGTATTCCAGACAGATTAACCCTAAGATTCAGGTTAACAGCCCTCCAGCGCAGGAAATTCCTGTTTCACATGCTATGAGGGACTCATAGCACTACTTTGTCATTGCTGCATTATACAATATGAATTTTGATCTGTGCTATGATAACCACTGCAAATCTATAAATTTAGGGTATATGAAATGAAATCAGCCATTTAAGTCTTATAGATGGAAGATTTTCTATGGTGTTTGGCAACATGTCAGACAGTTACAATTTCATAGATGGTTGAAATACTAAACCTCACATGCACATTTACAACATTTTTCATTTCATTTCACACAGCTAGTTTAAAGGGTTAAACATAACTTTGTGTAAATCGTATTCATCTTCTGGAACAAAACGGAGAAGCATGTAAAGAATAAAGTTAGTGTTTGCAGTGATTGGTTGTGCCACATTAGGATTGTTCAACAAAGCTTGTGAAGAAAGTCTGATAGGGTGAATTTTCCATGCTTGTGTGCACCCACAGTCTGTGTAAATAAAGGGAAAGGGCTGGTAGGGCTCTCTCAAGGCTTTGCTCTCTGTGCTCCGACCTTATAAGGAGGCTTGCTGATCAACTGAGCAGTCGCTGGGACATTTGATCCACAGAGACAAATGGAGACCACTTGCAGTGGAAACAGCAGGCAGGCTTTCTGGGTGAGGGGGAGCTATCATGGTTAACCATCCTGGAGATATCACTGACATTTCTTAAGGCGCTTTCCAGTAAGTTTAGTCTAAATGCATGGATGAGTTACTGCATCCGGACAAAAACATTTTCATTATATAGAGTCATCACTGAGGATATAAATTATTTCACAGTTAATATCAAAAGTTCAATGAAAATATAAATGAAAATCTCTAATTTTTCTCAGCTGACTTTGTAACATGCAGGATCAGCTTACTTTGCCCCACAGGCAACAGTTGCTGAGTCACTGAAGGCTGAAAGCTGCTAGGATGAGAAGGTGCTGCCAAACTCACAGAGACTTCAAGATAAAAGAGATGAACATGTTCATTCCCAGGAGCTGTTGACAGCAGAACTGACTTCCAGGTCAGGATGGGTAAGGATCATCCACAGGGTCCAGACCTTTGCGGTAACCATCAGGAAAACAGCTGGTCATGGGCTCTCATTCCACCCATTCTCCGTCACTCATCCCACTTAGCAAGAGCTGAGTCAACGACATTAAATAGACACTCCCCCTAACCGCCAACCACGATACCAGACAGTTTACGGTTATCTCAAGCTTACACCATCAATGGGAGCTTTGACAGTCTTAGATGATTGTAGGGTGACTGTGAATGCCTACGTGAGGGGTTTCTCAGGACATCTGTTTGTGAGAAATCCTCCTGTTTGCGGTCTTTTCTTCGCCGCATGTTGAACCTGCGAGTGACAGTGAGAAGTCTGTTCATGCAGGCACATGCGGGGTCTCAGGTGGCACAATGGATGTAAAAGAGCGAGAGAGTCAAGCAAGACGTGTAGAAGGTAAGGGAAGGGAAGACCACCAATTGGACAGCAGTGAAGCAAAACATTACACATTAGCTCTGTTGGTTCACTGATCGGCCTAACGTTGAAGCTGCCCACCTGAGGGATTCAGCTTGGTGACCTAGCAGCACTCTTAATCAGTGAGTGTGTGTTTTGATCGCTGATCACTCAGTAGAGCCCCTGCAGGTTCCACATCATGTAAGCCCAAGGGGGTGAATGCCTGTGATGCAGAAACGCTGTGCTGAGACATGGTGTTAAGTGAGTGACAGTGCTGTGGTGCAGATGTGTGGCTGGCAGGGCTGGGGTGCAGAGGCAGGTGTGAGGCCCAGACCACCTACAGTCCGAGTTGAGAGGGCACACTGTTGAATATTTCTCTTTTAGTCCCTCACACAGTGCAGGTGTACCAACACCTAGCCGTCAGCTCATTTATGAGTCATTAGTCCCATCTCCTTCTGTCTCTCTCTTTCTGTCTTCACATATCTCTATTTAACCCTCAGTAACTGGCTTGTTGCCAGACTGTCAATTATTGTCACTAGGTACAGCATATTGGTACACAGTATTTTCTAACATTTGTGGCTTGTGACCCCTTATGCTCACATCTAATAGTTCAGGCCTTAAGTATGAGCAGCCAAGTGGGAAAAACCTTTCACATCAACTTGTGAGCTGGAGATATTAAGGATTACTGATATATCATGCAATATTTTCCACTTGATTGGAAGACATGACAAAGACTCAACAAAGTGGTGGCAAAATGGGTGCAAGGCCTTCATCACTGGCACTTTGGTCTAAATAAAATCTGATTATTTATAAAGGGAATCTACGCTGCTTGTTTGTATCTGGTGGCTACCTAAATAACAAAAATTTTAGCAATTTATCTGGTGTGCATTCAAGGCTAGCAGTCATCTTGGAATCATGCGTAAATATTCCCAATTCAGAATAACAACACATTTTACTGTTTCTCATTTTAGCTAATATTGTGTGAATACAGAATTATAACAAAGCCATATCTACTTGCAACTAATGGTTATAATATGCAGTGTTGGTCAAGCTACTTGTAAAATGTAGTGAGCTAAGCTACAGCAACAAGCTACTTTGAATTTTTATTATATTTTATAGTTAGTGGTGGGTAGTGGGTAGCGCTACTTATAGCAATGCTACTGCCCAACACTGATAATATGTTTACTGATTGTGGCCATTTTCCTGCTTTCCATCTTGTGACCCCTTGTGAAGATTTATCATACGACCCCTTGTGTGGGTCCTGACCCACAGGTTAGGAACCGCCGGTGAGGACAATATATTGCTGCAGGGAAATGGCAAGATTATAATTTTTTTTGGTTGGTGTGATCAATTCTCTGACAGCAGTTTACATGATAATGACTTTAAAAAGTCAAAGTGGAGATTTAAAGGTCACTCAAAAACAGAGTTGAAAGAGCCAGTAATAATACAGACAAACACAGCTGTTCAAGTGAGTGATTTATGGTTACAAAGTGTTTTGTAATCTTTACTCATAGAGGAATCATTACACATTTTCATTCAGTCAGAAACATAATGTTTTCCTAGTAATACCACAGAGTTCTTTTGGTCACTTTACAATAACACTGTGCCTGCATATACTGGAATCAAATAAGGGTTAATATCTTTAAAAGAAAAAAAAGAAAGAAGAAATTTGCATTTTTGCAGTTATCTTTTGCAGACTGTGTCTTTATAATACTGTGTAAAAAGAGTGTCTTGGTCGTTTTATTAATTTGCAGGTGTAATAATACATACTGATCTGCTTATTTGTATGCATGGAAACTGCCATAGTCTCTAGACCAGGGTCTGCACCTGAGTGTTGCATGCGGTTTGGAAAGAAAAGCTTTTTGGTTAAGTTCAGGACAAGATTGTGATTTTGCTTAAATGTTTATAAAGTAAGTTTGACTTATCCAATATTTAATCATGTGCTTTGAGTCTGAACATAATTATGACAAGCAGTTAGTTTTTAAATTCACCAGTAAAAACTCTGAAGCTACTTCCCTTGTCAAGTAACAGGATCACTTAGTATCTACTTACTATGATTCTTTAATATTAATATTTTGATGATTTATTAATATTTACCATATATGCCTCCATGCAGTTATTCACTTTATAAGTTATAACTACTAATTTTGTGTACTGTATTATAAACTAACTTAACAGTGAGAAAATGGAATATAGGAAAAAAATGTTATCATGGTGTTGATTTAATTCAGGTAGAACAATAAACAGTTAATTATTCTGCTGAAAGTTTTAGACTGATTCATAAATCAGACAATAATTAAATTCTTGATTTCCAGTGTCCTGTAAAGTCCTGTTCTGCTCTGAAGTCATGATTTATACAGCAAGAGGCCCCTTAGTAAACAGAGGGAGCAGACGCACTGCTCAAGGGCTCCTCATTCATCTCGTCATCCCAGGGACACTGACAGCTGGCCTTCGTGACGGGACAATGAGTCCGAGAGGAGCTCCAGCAGGGAGACACTGGCCAAGGGCCCTATCTGCTCCAGAATGAGACACTCTCTCTGAAGGGGTTAAAGTCTTAATCCTCTTCTATTCTCTATGGCATAAGGATTAGCCAGACAAAGTTAATACGCACACCTTCAGGTTAGGGACTAGAGGAAGATCCCTGCTCTGTGGCTGTTAAGCCTGCAAACAACATGCAGCCTTCACTGCCCTCATTGGCTGTAGCCAGTAAAAGAGGCCATTTTGACCAGAGGGTGACCACCCCTATTTCAAAGCCCTTTATGTAGAAAGAACAGATTGTTTGACTTGTCCCTCTGCTCCTTATGCGTATGCATTTTGTCACCACTTAACCCCTGAGCTAGGTCATGATTGAGATAGAATTTTCATTCACCATGAAAATATTGTAAGAGCTATGTAAACAAGCGCATAAATAGAGTGATTTCACAGCTCAAACTGCTGACCCTCAAAAAGGGGTTTTTGTTTGCCGCTGCTCAGCAGTATATAAATATTCAATTGCCTGTTAGCCCCGACTGCTGCTAATCCTCAGCAGAAGTCGCTGCCAAGTTGGAACATATTTGAGGGCAGCTGGATAATAAATCAAAAGAACTCAAACACAGAAATATACCAGAGATCTTGCTGTTTACGCCTTTTGTTCTGGAGCGATGATAGCTGTGACAGCGGGCTTGTGAGACGAGACAAAATCCACCAAGAACTTCAGGCTCTATCATGACCTGTCCATGCTCTGAAGCAAGCAAGATGAAAGAAGAGCACCACTCATGGCATAACAATGCAAATGTACTGTTGTGAATACTTTCTCCATATTATTTTATGTTTAAAATTTGTTGTTATAGTTCATCTCCATGACTGGCTGGTGCAGGCATCAATGCTGCCATGTCTATAATAACATTTGAAAGAACTATACCTTGTGTATATGTAGGTTGTAAAGAACTTTATGTCTGAAGATGTTAAATCTAAAGCTGTAATCAGAGAGGTGGAAAATTATTAACATTCTCAAATAGTAAAAGAAAAATTGCGTGCTGACTGCTCTAATTTTTAGTTTTTACAGTACAATAATTCACTCAAACTGTTTATTGGCTTAAGCAAATGGATACTGGTATGCTGTGTAAGTGAAAACAGGTGGTACAAGAGCTGTGGTTGGTATGGAGACATACATGGTCTACAATATGTCTATCTATACATGTGTATTTTTCATATCACTTGGATATCTATATCTATCTGCGACTCTATTTATCTCTCTATTACTGTTTACACTGCTGTTTCCGAGCTCTTAACTTAATAAATTAAACTTTTCGATTTTTTTAATTTCAACAATCATTACCAGAAGTACTGTAGGTATCATGGGAGATATAACAAATTTAATCTAATTTAATAGCTAGATAAACCATTATATTCCACAGAGAAACGAGGCAACAGGGGACACTCGTGGCATATTTGTGTGACATTCAGAGTTGTTATTTGGCGCCTGTGCTCATACCACCACTGTCAATCATGTCAGATGGCCAGTGAGTGAGCATGTGTTTGCTGAAACACTGTCTGCCACAATAACATGTTTACACTGTGGAAACAAAAATCTATTGGTCTTCTGCAGAACACAGGCATGTGTCTTGAAAGACACAGTAAGATTTGTGACTGTTTTATTGAGTGAACAGACTTTCCGACTTTATCCCTCATTCATACAGTAACAAATATTTCCATCCGCACTCGACTTTATCAGGCAATACTTACAAAAAGATCAAATAAAATAATCATGCAAAAGTCATAATTTTTATCAATGGTAAGTATTGGTTATGGTTAATGGCTTGCAGGGACCAACTGGCAGGCGTGCAGATCCATGATAGTGCTGTTGCAAACCTGCAGCCATATTAGGTTTGTTGGTTCAGTGGCTGGAACATGAAGTGGCTGCTAAGTTAGAGGAGACAGGACAGGGACAGTGTTTAGGACATGTTTAGTTTCACTGATAAAAATATCTAACCATTTTGTTTTGTTATTTGTATGTTGTAAATGTTAAGATACAAGTGAATCTTCAC
Organism: Lepomis macrochirus; assembly: GCA_024633595.2. Classification (NCBI taxonomy): domain Eukaryota; kingdom Metazoa; phylum Chordata; class Actinopteri; order Centrarchiformes; family Centrarchidae; genus Lepomis; species Lepomis macrochirus. The sequence continues at coordinate 12,866,075 of JALXJV020000008.1, read as the reverse complement.
ATTTGACATGTGCAATATTAACAATTAACAAATATTAACACATCACATCCTATAGAATGATGATGACAAGCACTGTCAGCTCTTTTGCCTGAGAGATCACTGCATCTATTTATTTACCCCAAACAATCAAATTAAAAGACATTAGTGCCTGGCTAAGAAAAGTGAATATGTGGATCCTAAAGCCTAACAGATGGCTTTTTTGCTGAGATCACGTTTCCATCTATATACCATTTTTTTACATTGCCATACCATAACACCCCTCTAGGTATCAGTGGAATCTATGGAATGGCTAAACGGCTTGTTGAAGTTGTTGTGAGATTGCCTTGATCTATCTGTAATCCCGCTCAGATAAACCTGCCATATCTCAGGTGACATAAAGAATAGCTCCATTCATCTAGTCAATGAGAGGGATTCTGTGTAAAGCTGAGAAGTCCCTCTGCTGACCAGAGTATCCATCATTGGTCATTAGAACATGAGTGGCAAACCGACAGTACAAACATGGCTCAGATCCAGGTGGGACTTGATTGCTGATTGGGCCGAGCAAATTCCAGCATTCTCTCTGGCTAAAGGCACAATGCATCAATAAAGAAAGCAGGATATCAGTAAAGAAGCTCGAGCTTTGGAGGGCTACTTTAATCCATAGTGAAACAAGAGTGGCCTTTGTCACCAATCCTTGTTTATTACTGAAGGGATTAAGGCATTGCTAGGTTAAGAACAACTTTGATCATGACTGCTGGCTCTTGGAACGCACAAAGGCTTGAACATAAGCCAAGGCAACAATTACCAGCCAACAGAGGGTCATTAGACAGAGGGTTGCTGCCCACGTTCCAGACCCCCCCTACCAGGACCTGTTATAACATCAAACCCACCTCGACTCCTCCGAGCGTTGCCATAATCTTGCAACCAAGGCTGACTAATGCTAAAGTACAACTTTGCAGACTCCACTGAGATCGACTATTCCCCACAACTAAAGCAGAGAGGAGTGGCCCGACAGGAAGTGTCCAGGGTGGGCCAAAGTGGGAGGCACTGAGCCTCTGGGTGGTTAGGTCCACGGAGAGCTGCTCAGATCTGGTTCAAATGTGATGCTATCTTGCTGCTGTGCTTTGCTTGATATCTTTTTGCTCTTATTGATTTACCCAGGGGATAGTCAATTCACCTAAAATAAGTGCAGTTTGAGTAGTGTTAGTTTAGTTTTATTACTGTTTTACGGTAAATGTATCCCCATCCACTTGGACATCCAGTATGATTCTCTAATGAAACTATAATTGCACTGTTTTACTGAATTTATAAACTTATTCCTGTAAATAGAAAACATCCCATGGGTTATCTATCAAATTAAGACATGTATTAGTTTAATTCAAGTTAACTATAAAAATATTACATAGTGCAACTTCAAATCCAGATATGGTCACACATTGTTATATTTTAGCACTTTAAGGCTAAGCAACATAAGTAAAGCCGGCTTAAATTTTTACATTGCAAAATCCACTTTTCATTTCTTTTCAACCTAAAAATGTGTCTCTGGTGTGTAGACTCCCAAACTATGAGACTTTCTCCTACACCGTCTTGTCAGTAAATGTGTGTGCAAGCATGTGGTTTGAATTTGGCTCCCTTCTTGACATCATGAATGGATGGGACCTCCTCCAGTTCTTCAGCACAGTAGATGCCCCTGTCCACTGAACATGTACAGTCTAACACAACACCAAGTGTCATTTCATTGCTGAGCCAGAGCTGGAGGTTGTGTCTCACAGAAAGTGCTTTTGCAGAAAGTGTCTCACAGAAAGTGTTTTTATGGTTTTATGGTGCTACTACTAACCATAGCTGCTGTTATCAGCTGGCTCTGCCTGAACCAGTGGTGTAAGGCTAGGAATCCACTGACGCCAGCTACAGCATGTTACCGTAACCCTGTGCTCTGGGATGCTTCAGGGAGGCGCTGCAGCTGCGTCTGGTGGACTCAAAAGCACTGCTAACCCCTGTACGTTCATTAGGTGTAATCACCAACACACCACTGGAGGACCAAACTTCCAGTCTTGGCAGAGTCAGCTGATAGGTCAGCTAGCTGTATGGCTAAGTGAGCAGTAGTTGGCGACTGCTAAGAGTCAGTAAAGCCATGGTATATGTTCATCAGCACACTCAGTAAATTGAAAGTTGAAGCAGAACAGGTGGAGAACATTAGAGGGGAAAACAGAAAATATTAATATCGACAGTTTTACGAAAAGTGATTGCAGAACAAAAATGTGCTTGAAAGTTTTTGAGTTTCTCAAGTTTTTTCGAGTTGAGGAGCCCCGCAAGTGGTGGTGGTGGCCAGCCACCCGCTCACAGAGCCCTCTGGTCCCACCGTCACAGAGACCGCTGCGGCAACAATGGCAGAGGAAAACACAGCTGTAAGGTTTTCATACCATTAATATCTAACTTACAGTAATTACAGTAAAAGCATACACTTTTGCCATGAAGATGACTGAATGTAACCGTATTACTCAGATTGCTCTGCCTTGTGTCTTCTCTTGCAGCTTGAATCTCTCACAAATGTATAATCTGTGCATAAAATAAATAAACCCAGTATTTATACCATCTTAACACCATCTTATTAAATGTGTGGTAAATTATGTGCTTTAAAAGTTACCAAAACATTTGATCATTTCTAGACTTTTTCTTCAGCTCCCACACTCTTACACATTCTCTTTAATGTCTATATGGAAGTAAGTAGATCCAAATACTTTCAAACACATGTACAGAGGAAAGCAAACAGTGTAGCAGATCAACGGAATAGCTAATGTATCCCTCCAGTTGAAACTTGTCCTACCATCTTTGTGACCTAATTATTTTGCTTTGTTGGAAACTATAGTTACACTTATGATGGGTCACAGGTGATTCTGAGCCTTGTTAAAAAAAGAATCAAAGACAATTTTGCTTGAAGTTTACTCTCTGGTTGTCCAGTCGTAATGTGTGTATGACAGTCCTAGTTAAGAGCATGAAATCAACAGACTAACCTTTGACCCATCTGGTCCTTTCTGCCTCTTGACCCCAGTCCTGATGTAAATTAGGGTTACCCACCAAATCTCTGCAAGGTCAGAGCAGGGTCAATGTACCTGTAAACAGGGAAGCAGGACCAAACTTTGATTAAGAGCCTGATAACATTTGCCTTTTATTAGAGTGGTGAGGGCCTATTACACTTACTCTTAGTCTTAATTCATGGGGTCAGGGCAGTGAAAACCAAAGGAAAACTCTGTTTTAACGTTTTGAGCTTCAAGATTAGTTTGTACAAAGTTGAGTGGACTGGATCTTAAACTGCACCAGCTGTGCTGAGTTCAAGACATCCTGCAAATTTTGCTCGCTAATCAACCAGTTTGCATAGCAAGCGTCTGTTAAATACGCTTGTGTAAGTTATGTAGATTCTCATAAATCTTTGAGATGCCCCAATAAAATTCCAACTCAGCAGTGTTTGTCAGTGAATGAGCAGTGTTGACATAATCAACAACACTCTATTTGGGTCTGGTCATGCCACAAAATGATTCAGTCCCGACAGTGTTTTTCACTCGCTTTGGAGTTATTGCTTTCAGCTGGCTGAGTACCACTGATCCCCACACTATGCGCTTATACTGTGCATATCAACAGGAAACAAAATCGGCAGCGAGCATACCAACAGTGTTTTGGTTAAATTCACAAAAACCGTGAGATCACTGGCAGGAAATATGTAAATAATAGCTCTATTTTTTACCCAGGTCTCCCACAGATGCCACAAAAAGCTGAGAGTTTCACATAATTAGTGGTAAATAAAGAAAGTGTTTAGTGAAAGAAGTTCATCAGCAACTGCATAAGTAAACATCTTGCAGTAGTTGTCATGTCTATAGGATTTTAGGTTCAATAGATTGAGGTGTCAGTATGCTTCAGACAAAGTGCTTGTTGGATCTTTGAACAGTGAAACCCTCCTACACCTTTCAGATGCGGAATTACCCGGGGTAGGGGTGGGTTCAAAACTGACAGTCCAACACGTATGCCTGCTTCATGCAGCTATCAGTCAGGTTTGTGGATGTAGGCATGGGGACCATATAGGGGGGAAAAGTTAGGACAATTCCAAGGGCCCCTTACTGAAGGGGAGGCAAAAAATAATTATAAACTAATATCAAATTATATTATATTATGCATAACAAACCATCATCATCATTGAGTATAAATATATTTCAAATATAATAATAAAATCAATGATCTCTTAGAGGACCCCTCAGAGGGGGTCCAATTTGATTTTTTTTGTCATGGGGCCCAAAATTCCTTGCGCCCCCCCTGGATGTAGGATTTAACCTTGTTTCATTCCTCACGCAGTACTTTGTTCACATTGAATTCATACCTTTAAGGAGTGATTGTGAAAGTGTGCGCTGTTACAACCAAAAAAAGTACTTAGGGAGTCTGTCATACAGAAAACAGTTGAGAATGTTAATAGATCATTTAAAACTGAAAGCAGACATTTTTACATGCACTCAGGAACGCACACACACACACACACACACACACACACACACACACTCAATTGTGTACTTCAGCTGTCCTACCGGCAGACAGAAAAGATTGAATAAATGACTGAATTTGAATAAATGGGATTAAATAACACAATTTGTGAATTATTTTCCTATTATGCAAGTTGGCTTGTTCACATAAGTCAAATGGTGGGATTTTGACCAAAACAAGCATTTAGCTTTGAACGGGCGCCCTTGAAACAGATTTTAGCGCAATGGGTATTTTCCCTTGGTTAAATAAAGGAATGCAACAATACACACATGTTAGTTAGCAGAACTAGAGAAATTTTCCCAGAACCCGATATAGGCTACTGCTCTCCAGTGCATCCTTCCTCATCAGTTTATCTGGTTGTTGTAAATTAATTTCTGTCACTTCCTACCACTGCTTTTCAAAACCTGATGTTGACACCACCGTATGGAAGGAACTTCAATTCATAGTGAGTGCAGAGGCATCAGCTTGCAGCATAGTATAGGACAGTAGTTTGCAAGCCTTTGTAAACATGCCAAATTTGATTGCATATTGTATCCTGAGAGCTGTAGTCTTTGACACTGTCCAAAGAAAAACACAAATTTACTTTCAATTGCTCTAGGCTGATTTTGGAACCATAGGCGATATTTTGTCAAGGCTTTTGGGAATGTTATCACAAACACTGCACTCTAGAGTTTATAAGACCTCTGCTATCCCCAGATTATGCTTGAACTCTATGTTACCTGTGGTTGGTAAGCTATACTTGGCGCCATCGCTAACACTGAGATAGGTCATATGATGGACATTGCTGGCCTTTATTTAATTATTATTCCAGATTAGAGGGCATTTCATTAATTTTCTGTAATTTATTAGGTTTGACTATAAATGGCAAGTTCCCATCCAGATTTTCATTTCAGATTCATGGTAATTCTCCTGTGACCTGAATCTAAAATCTATTCCAAAATAAACTGAAGATCTTTTGGGAGTTGTCTTCTGCTACAGTAAAATATTTCAGATGCTCACAGACAATTTATTCTAGACTGAAATAGTCTGTGTTGCTGCAGTAATGATTTTAAATAATACTTTTCTAAATAGGGGATTTCTCTTTTTCATAGTCCCCTCTCTCACTTTCTCTCTCTCTTTTGGTAGGTGTGCAAAGTAAAAGTGTAGCATATCATTAGATCAGCAATGGTTCCAAGGCCTCTGCCTCTATTGCATGTTCAGGCTTTACAACGAGACCTCACTCTTATCGGAGACAACGCTACATTCCACTGCAGGGCAGATGGAGTCACGTTTTTCAACACTCCATTGACAAGATTTACTATTGTGCCCAGTATCTCTGTGATTTGTAGGTGCAACCCACTTTGAAATACTCCCATTTACCTCTGCTCCCTCTGGCACAATACAAAGCTGAGATATGTTGATGAATATGCTTGGTGTTCACTTTTGCATTCCCCTGTAAAAATATTTGTATTAATCTGTCTCTCTTAGGCTATCCTATCAGGGTCAAAGTTGTTGACTTTTCTTCTTTTTTTCCTTTTGCCTCATTACCAGGAATAGTGGATTACAGCATGTCTAGGGATCAATATAGAAAATCCACCTTCCTGCAACTACAGCTTCTAATTGTAATACAACATCAGTACATTTTTCCATGACCTAATCTTTTAAATGTTTAAAGAAAGGATATTCAATTAGAATTCAAAGAGGTCCAGTTAGAGAAAATTTCCCGAAGCAAAGGTCCGGAACATCAAAACAACTAACTTGCGTTATCATTCAGTACCATAATGTATAGTTTATCAAACTATGTTTTTAGTCAACAACAGACTGTCAAATCAAATAATAGTTCAGTCAGTATTCACATCAAGCTAGAAGGATAATAAATAATTACTATAATAAGAAATTCTAAATTTAAGTAAACTAAAATCAAGTGCCTTATTTTTAGAAAAAATGAAATAAAAAGTGTAGCTAGAAGTGATAAAGTGTAGTCTTAACCAATTTTATAATAAACACTTAACACATCATAACAAATGAACAGTTGTAATGCCTCCTCTTCTCTTTCATTCCCTCTCATAGAGCTACCACTTCCCTACTTTCTCTTGTTCAGTGAGAAACGTGAGCTCTAGTTTGTCCTGCCAGCTAGCACTGGAGATATGTGAGATAATCTGGTTCTTACATGTACATGTAAGAATCTGTACATTCTTGATTAAAAGCTATGTGAAATCTCTTTTCCCTTTCGTCTCCTCAATTTGTGTGTTTCCAAAACGTCTCTGGTGAATCTCGCAGACTCGACTCGCAAGCATCGAAATGCACAGATTTGATTGGCTGAGCACATGCGATTGGTCTGTGAGTTTCCTGGTCCGCTAAACCAATACAGTACATGCTAGAAAAGCTGCGTAGGTTAAAATAGAAACACTCCATCCTAGGTAGTAAGTCTCAATAATAAATCTGCCTAATCGGCAGTCCGGAAAGGACAGCGTCTGGGTCCGGATCCGGACCACTGTCTGCCTTTTAGTGACCTCTGGTTTAAAGTATGAAACAGACTGACAAACAAAATTTAATTTCAGTCATTCTTACAAAAGACTAATTTCAGAATTTCATTCAAATTAAATTTCTGATTTGTTTTCTACCTGATGGTCTGATCATTGTCATTCACTGTTGAATAGTAATAGTGGATAGTCACTACATCTCCAAGCTTGAAGAACCAAGTATGATGACACATGAATGAATTTTAATGTGCGCCCTTCTGGTGTGACCCAGCCTAACATCATACTTCAAGTTGTAAGACTCATTAAAAAAACTTGCATTAAGATCTTAACTCTTTAATTGGAGTAAGCATGAGGCCGTTATCATAGATGGATCTTGGTCTCTATCAAATCACTACCCTTGTTGTGTGTTGTCGTGTTCGTCTGGTGTTTTTATTCCATTTTAACTTGTGTTTTAGAATGCAAAGTAGAGACTATACTGAGTGGTTGATCTTAATCAAAGAAAAGAGGAAATGTGTTCAATTCTGTGTATTCAAATCAACCACCTAAATGTCTATGCTAGCAAATCAGCTCATGCAACTGGTTTCTTCATGTACTGCAAAAGGCAAAAAGGAAATCCTACATTTTTTTTTCTGTTGGGATAAGAACAAGGAAACTATCCTCTTTCAAGCCATTTATACAGCCCAATGGCTCTTCGTCTGTCTTTTGACTATATCGAAATACAAAATATAATTTCGTATAATACAATGTAATATAATACTATAGGAAAACACAGAAGCTTCAGTATTCAAGGAATGTTTGTCAAGGTTGATGTTACAGCCTGATTACAACCCATGAATTAAGGAGTGCAAGGATTATGCAGAACTGACAGAATGGCCTCCTTCCTGCATTAAAGTAAATCCCCGTTTCTGCCTCTCTTTGTATCTACAGACAGCTAAGTCTGTGCTGGCAGGGGCAGGGCACCATACCAGGGCGCTGTAAGCTGTTTAACCTACATGAAAGTGTTATGCCTGAATAGAAAGGGTGACCCCTTCTTTATGGTCACCATATCCTACTCAAAAATCATTTGAAGTTAAGCTCTGTTTTAAATGAGTCTCTGGTCTGCAAAGATAGGAAAAACTCTACAGGAGGCCTTTTGATGGCTTCTTCTCTTTGTGGGTTTGGTGATAAAAACTGAATGGAATATACCTGTATTTAAAGCGAGATGCAGGAATTTATGAAAAGTAATTTGGATTTTCTAGAGCTATATTAATTATTGTCATTGTGGAAATAATGGTACTGTGTTGAAAGAGATTTCTCATTTACAATGAGAATTCATAAAGGTCTATATCCTGGAGAAAAATGTCCTAGCTTATGGGTGAAAACTTGATATAACATTCATGCAATCATTTCCCTTAAAAGCTGTCTATCTCCCCTCGTATTAAATTACAGGTAAAACTCTAAATATTAAATCATGTGCTGTCAGTTTGCCAGAACACAAACTAAGACAGCCCGAATGTCTCAGCAGTAAGATTGAGAGGGTTGGATGATTTTGAACCTGATACAGTCTAATCTCTTGAAAGGCTCCATTCCTGTCGTCCTCACATTAAAGACATGAGCATACTCTGGCCAAACAGTTCAAAGCACAGGGAGGAGAACAATCACTTTCAGAATTACTGGTTTCCTTTTGGCTTATCCCCTTTGCTGAGGAATTTCTTTATATAAATAGTTGTTTGCATGGATTTGATCTGTTCGAACCACACCCTTCAATCACTCAAGACAAACTATCTAGTCTCACTTGCTAAAATCCCTGCCACCTTATCACCAAACCAAGAACACAGCCTTTCGATTGCTCCATCCGATTCAACTGACAGACATGACCTACAGCTTCATCTCATGGACGCGAGTACGTTTTTGATCTCTTGATCTTTTCTCACATTTGAACCAACATCAAAGGCTTTAAGCTATTCACAGAAGGTGGAGAAAATAGCATCCTGGCTTCATGCAAGCTAATCCAAGCCAGGCGGAAGCAGAAGAGAGGAATGAAGACTGATGGATGGCTTGACATACAGACATTGCTCGTGCATTGCCAGACCTGGAGTACTGTGAAGCTTATATATACTCCAGCACTGCATTCAGACTCTTTGTTTAAGAATCTGTCACCGTGCTATACTACAGCCACTTTTGTGTTTGTCTTATGCCCAGAGTGCACTTTTGTTGATCTGTGTACATCTGAAGCGTCAATAAATATTTTCAAATTCTGCAAATTTGGAGCCTTCATTTATCTTTATTTTATGTCAGTGATATCTAAGTTTAATGATTATAAATGTCCGGACAGACTTGTCATCATTGTGAGGGTGCCAGCTAACCTTGGACACTACAGGAAGTCACAGTGCCTGTAACTCCCTATTAAACAGCTACTTTTTAACATGTTAACATTTCTGTTTGTGTACAATTAAACATGTTTGTGACTTTTGGACAGAGCAAGGCTAGCTGTTTTCAACCTCTTCCAATCTTTATGCTTAGGTAAGCTAATTGCATGGCTCTAGGTCACACATACTTTCAAAATGCAAAAACTTGAGAGATATCCTTCTTCTACAAATCTCAGCACGTGAGCTTATTTCCCTCAAACTTTTCCTTTAAAGCAGCAGTCAGTAACAATTGACCATACAATGCAAAACCATCAGCGTGGTTTAAGTGATATGTTTCACATAAACATCTGATTAATGACTCAGTTTAGTATGAGGGAATCCGCTAATTTGGGGTCTTTCAAAGATGAGAGTCATGCTGTCCAGGCCTCCCACAGAAAAGAAGCAGTGCCACCAAAGAACCTTCCTTTATAAACTCCACTTCTAATTAGTGGGCAGGTTTGAAATCTAACCACCAGGTGTGACTTGTTACACAAGTTTTTACTAATGAAACAGTGAACTATTTTGCTTTGCAGTACCTGTTAGCTCAGTGAAAAAAGAAAAACTATGTAACCCTCAAGGACATGAAGAAAATCTCAAGATTGACAATAGTTATGACCACCTGGATGAAATACTTGCGTATACTTGAGCCTACCTAACTCACTTTGACTTGTCATTATAAGTTGAAGTATAAGTTTTAAAGAGCACCAAGACCCACCTGGCACTCACTTAAAAAAACATCAACAAATGGTATCATGTTTCTAAATTTAAAAAAGATGGTATAAACTGTATAAAGTACCACAGCTAAATTTTGATGGGATTCCTCCTCGAGCCTGCCTGACAAAGCAGTAGTCCCAGACTCCTGAGTTCAATAGACCTTAACGATAAATAAAACTGACAATGTGTTCTTGTGGGTTGTCAGCGCAATGAAATTGTCCATTTTTCATTGCACTTAGTCAGGCTGCTATTTTTCACCTCAAGCTATGCAGTGATTTACGGCTCGGTATGGTGTCTATTTTGACCAGCACTGTATTTTAGCTTGTTCAACAGAGTCATTTAAGCTGATATACAAGCCTTAAATCACAGGCTTCCTGATTTACCCCCACACCTTGTATCCAAAAACACCACCTTTCATTTTATCATTGATAGTGCTGTTGATTAAAAAAAAGTTCAATGGCGTGACAGAATTCATCTACAGGCAAATAATTGAAATGCAAGATCTATGTGTTAAACACGTGTGTTCAAAAGCATGATGTGTAACAAAGGGATAAATAAACAAATGCATAAAATTAGCAGATAAGACATAGAGAAGAAAAACACAGTTTCAACTAAAATAATTAAGGAGTTTTACACTACTCACAGAAATAGTGAAGAGCAAGACAAAATGGTGAGATAAAAGGAACAAAAGTCAAAATCACTGAGCAGAAGAATGGCCTTTATCATAACTTTCAGGTTTGGCAGCATTGTTAGCACACAGAAAACAAAAGGAAATGCCCTGGAACAAGTCAGATGCTTCATCTGTGAAGGTTTAGCTGTTCATTAGTCACAAAAGCAACACCACATGATGACCTTCAGGCAAGTATAAATGACATAATCTGTGGTGAAATATCCTTCTGTCCAGCTGCTGAATAAACTTTGCTTTAACAGAATTTCTTGAGTTGGCTTTAAGGGACCTAGAAATCCTGTTTTGAAAAAAAACTGTAACATAACTGTTAAGGTTTCTTTTCCATTAAAATTTACACTTGTTGGGAATGCAGCTTTTCTGATTGAACTTATTATACACAACTATGTACAGAGTTCATGTCCAGAGCTTAAGGTCAGCCACAAAATGTCACTTAAATATCCTTCTCAGTTTTCATTGGCTACTTAGACACTGGAGAACAGATGCCCTGTAGCCATGAAAAAGGAAAAAGGGAAAAAAAAGTTCTTTTCAGTTGTTTAAACTTGAACTCCAACCGGGTGACGGGAGGTACGTCAGGGTCATCAGTGTCAGAGTGATTCTCCTCTATGCAGTGCCTCCCTGCACACATCAAAGATCCTCGGCATCAGCAGATAGCTGGTCAACCCAGTGAGCAAAAACAGCTGGGACAGAGCAAAACAAAGATGATATCAGCCGCTTCCTACTCTGTGGCAGCAACAGAGCAGTCAACAATGATGAGCCCCAGCCTATATTGTGTTTGAAGCACAGTATCCCCCACTACCACCAGCACCACCAAAACCAGACAATTTAGAGACCCATGTAATGCAAGAGGAAATATAAACTCTGATCTCTTGAACCCTGTCAAAAGGAAAGGTCTGGCTTTTCTCTCTAAAACCATTTTGGGGAAGTAGTGGGAGTGACTTTAACTTAGAGGGACTGTGATCTGTGAAAGCATTCAAACATGCCTTAATGTCAGCAAGGGAGAATGAAGGGGGAAGTATAACGGAGATACGCAGGATATGATTTGACATAAAAATGATGTACACGTGAAAAGAGTCCTCTCTTGAGTTAAAAGTCTGACAAATTTTTTCCTTGTTCTTCTGTTGCCTGTGTGGGCAATATGGAGAGCTCATCAGCCATCATGACAAACTCCTGCAGTGTCAGTGAAACACAACGGTTCTCTGCAATATGTTTATAAACTTTCTGAAACAAATAAGACTAAACAAAACTCTTATGTGGGCTATATGTAGTTTTCAGCAGCCACTAGTGGTGCATTTTTAGACTGCAAGCAGGTGTGTGCTCATACCAATATAATGCACAGTAACACAAAGGAGGTTAACCCTGTCTGCTAGCGGCCGATGCAGCTGTCGGGTTAACCGGTCGACATGCATATAATCAATAACCTTTAGGTTTTTTTAGGTTTAGGCACACACTTGGTGATGGTTGTGGTAAGGTAAATTGGCTTTGGGGGGGGGGGTCAAGAGTAACATAGCTGCTGGCTAGCTAGCTTGCAGAATCAAAGTAAACAAAGGCCAAACTATATATCAGTTAGACTGTAGTAGGCCTAAGTAACATTACTGTAGTGAATGCATCTTTCACTGTGTTGTTTTCCTGCATTGTAATTGTATATTATGTGGTACATGTAAGTTACAGCGACTGAGACCGTTGGAGAAGCTATGTACCTGTCCTGAGTATCAGTAAAACAACAGATATCTAAATCGAATGTTACAAAGCAAACACCAGCAGGTCCATGCTTATGTTACGTTGACCATTTATTGCATCACTATCGGTTAGTATAAACAAATCGCTCCACATTTGCTCTATACCGTTCACAACATCATTTCTTGCAGGCTGTAGACAACACTTAATACTGACATATTACTGGTGGTACACAAGACAGTAATGTGGATTGCGTTATCTAATGAAGTAATGTGGAAAGTAATGCAACTGTAGTATATAGTACCTGATAACTTTAGGAAATGTTATTTAACTTGAGCCAACTAAAGCCCAAAATCACATTTTGCTTTGCAGAAATGCTAATACCTGTCCAATAGAATGAAAGCCAATCTGTGTCAGTTTTGTTGGTTTCAAAACAAAGTGAAGGTCTCTCTGTGACTAAAGCCTTTCCGAACATGATTCTCGTTTGACCTGAAGGGCTTCAGCACAAAACTTTATTGATGGTTTTTATCCTTTTGTGTTGGAATCTGTGTTGTGCTGGGAGCCGGTCGTTTTTGGTTTTAGCGGACTCCATGTTGTTAGCTGCAGTGTCGTTGCTGTGTGAACTCGGACTCAGACAGTCTTCACATAGGAATAGGCATACTGGCCATCAGAGGTAACAGTTTTTTTTATGTGAGGTTACAAGCCCTTCATAACAGCCAAGTAAAGATGCAAAAAAGGACACAAAGTTACAGCAGACCTAACATGTGGACAGAAAATCTTATTTAAAAAGAGAATATTTTCCAGGACGGTACCCAAGGTGGAGTAAACGTTTTTGTGGGATGCACTATTTCCTACGGGATGTAGCTTACAGTGCTACAGGCCTGGATGACACGGGGTAAGCAACCATCCAAACGTCCTGGGTTGCATACATAAAATATTTGATTCTTCTAAACAGGGAGAATTTAAATGACCTTGTCTGTAATTTCAGGCTTAGTGACAAGAATTCGAAAGGAATAAACATTTTGTCCATTAACACTGGGGTTCTTGTATAATCCTAACAAAATTACAGCGTTAATGGGATAGAGCTGTGTGAGGGATTATTCAGGATTATGTAAATGAAAGGGCTAATATGATAATTGTGTGGGCACGCTGTAAAATGATGAGATTACTTGTAGTGTTAAATGGTGAATAAAGTTAATTCTCTTCCATTATGTTAAGCTATGTATGTTTGTCAGTTAACCTCTGACCTGTGTCCCATAAATAACCCCTCTCACTATGACAGATCTGACTGTGATGCACCCTCATTCAGTCAGTCAGTTTTGGGGGTTTTTGGCCACTTATTTTATGTTGCAAATAGGTAACCTGAGGTTGAGGGCCAGAGGACACACTTGTGAAGACCAGAGAGTGGGACAATGAAATTCATTGGTAACAATATAAGAGACACAAAATGTTGAGTAGTTACCAGGAGATGAATGAATGTGGAACTGTTAGTGAACCCTTAGTTAATGAATAGCTAATGATTAGTTAAAGATTAGTTATTTAAGAAATGAGTATGTGAGAATCAGGAACGACATGGTTATTGATGAATAGTAAAATTCAAAAAAAAAAAAGATTTCTGTTTCTGTACCCCAAGGAACATGAACATTGGACTATGATATTCAGAGGCACGGCAAACTATTGAAAATGTGTATAATGTAATAAATTATATTAAAAAAATACTAATGATAACAATAAATAATAATACATAAAATCTATCAGTATTTTTATTTAGGAGGGTTATGCCCTATTGCCTTCTATTAGCCTGCTGCCGGTGGTTATTATTATTATTATTATTATTATTATTATTATTATTATTATTATTATTATTATTATTATTATTATTATTTCCTGTCCATTAGTTATACATTTCAGCAGTAAGCGAGACGGTGTGCAAGAGTTCTTCTCATTGTTTTCAGCCACTATACACATATGGTTCCACATGTATTCATTTATTTGACATTGGACAAGGGCTGCAGGTGGTTACAGGGGTAAACACACTAGTCTCTGCAGTCTGTAGTGTGCCCACCCGTTTTATCTGAAAAACATGTTCAAACAAAATGAACAACATTAACCCTAACTGTAACATCCGTATTAAATTTTATAAAAGTATCTGAAAGCCCTGCATTTATTGTCTTAGCTTCCTTTGCAATCAATTGATTTCGGTCCATTATAAATGTTGGTGTGACCATGGCCCACAGAAAGCATCTGTCCAACCAGATCAAAATACTAGGCTCAGAGTGACATCAGTGTCCACAGTTATATTGACTTTGGAGAACAGGAGGGGCCACCGAGACCCCCTCACCCCCCAGGGCCTCCAGAGCCATAGCCACGTCTGGCGAGTGTGAGTCTAGGATCTTACAGCCAGGCTGTTACGCCTCCATCTGGGCCCCTGAATTAAACATCAGCCAGACGGGCTCCCTGCCTGAAAGCTTGAGGGACCAGGAACTGGGGCCAATTAACCCATGCCCAGCCTATTCAGACCTTACTTTGTAGCCAATTAAGGGGGCATAATATAGAAGGGGATCAAAAGGGATGAGAAAACGGTTGGGTTTGATTTGACATCAGGCACACAGGGTACTGTGTGCATAAAACCATAGTGCCTGAAGGGAGCACTTTGTTGTTGGCTATGATTGCACTCATCATAAGCCAATTAAACACATTCAGAATGGACTGGATAAACAATAATAATAATAATTGGGTTTACTTGAGCTTTTGTTTCCCTAAAGCTTCCAAGAACACCATCAATCTTTGAACTCTTGTTGAATCACTGAATACTGAACATGATAAATCTTGCCATAGCATCAGGCACTATGGCACATTATATCACTATGGTGGTAAGGTCACAATAGCTCAGTTCCTCTTTTTCATCTCTGACAAACATCTAGTTTGAGGAAATACTTATGCATATGAGAGAGGGACAGGAAACACACTGAATGACCAGAGCAAAAGACCCACAACCTAGTGTGTTGTTATATTTCACATTAAAATCAAATCATGTCACTAAACAAGCTGAATACAATTTCTAAATCAAGTGTGGATGTAAATACACTTAAGTTAAAAATGAAAATTATTTTTATAATTAATTTCAAATAAAATGCGCAGATTCACAGAAGCAAAACGAAACTGCCCTAAAACTTACAAAGCACCCCGCATGTGAAACATTTTGAGTGATATTCATCTCTTATAGCCATAAACAATCTGAAATTTTTTGTCTCCTGGAGAGCAATTTTATGAGTCAAAGGTGTTTGTTTTGTGAGAACTGAGACAGGCATACAATTAATGGGAACCAGATATATCATTATATAATGGCCTATATTATGAGAAAAAAAATCAGATAAACATTTTAATTTTTCCAATGCATCAATCTTTTGCTGGTGGTACTGATACAACTTCAGGTGCTGAAACTTGGCAAGTCAAAACCTTCAATGTATTTCATGTGTACGTTTTTTTGCCAGGTACAATATTGTACATATTCATCAAAATTGTGGAGAGTTGGGAAAAGACAACTTGTTTGTTTCATGTCAGCTATGACATAAAACTCAAGAGGACAATAGGTCTACTCTGCTGTATTCTCTGTGAACCTGCAGCATATACACATGCGCATACAACAGACACATTTACTCACACGTTCTTCTTTGTGATCTGGCAGGGAAATTCTTAGAGATATAATCTTTACAACATTGGTAACAAGGAATCCCATTGCATTCAGTTCTCAGTCCGCCCCCTCTGAATAGCTAACATTTTACATCAGTCTATTCCCTCAGGGTAGGAAAAAGTGTAATGATGGTGAAACTGAAAAAAAACAGGTGTTCTTCTTGCTATGGGTATCTTTGAAGTTGCTGAGAGTTACAGAAAGATTGTGAATCACTGCTAATTGCATGAAATTATAGTTGAGGGTGCAAAATGAACTCATTCTTGTGCAGCTCGAGCCAACACAGTTATAGAAGTACTTTGGAAGGTTGTAAGATGTCATAAATTATGGAATGACAAGGGTATTTCTAGATGTTAAGTGAACAATGACTCTGGTTTACTGGAAATGCTGTAGGGGATCTACAGAAAGCTCACTTGATTATGATGACAATTCAAGGGCAATATCTTTTGGTTTAATAACATGAAAAAAATGCCAACTCAGTTTCAGATCCACCAAATTAAAAACCAAAGAAAATGTTCCACTTAGAGACTTGTTGGATTAAAACCACTGAGCCAAATGAGGTCAAAATGCAACTGGGTTTGGCTGGAGCCTCTGTTATTGTTTGTTAAAAGCAAATGACTGTTATGCAGCTTTCTGTACAACAGTAATTACAAATTGTTCATACTCTATAGCTAAACTGCACAACTGAAGGCAGCAGAACAAAAGCATTTGCAACAGATATTAACATGAGGCGTGGCCTCTCATTATTCAATTGCTTTATCAGAAAAGGCATTCCTGACTAAACCAATTTAGAGCAGACAAATAAACATAATTGGCATTCTTTGACAGGAAGAAACCATACCTGTCAAGTTTTGGATTTGAAAATAAGGGAAATTTTCCGGCGCCCACCACGAGCAGTCCCACCACCCCAACCAAGCTCCAGTATCCCTTACATTTTAAGACAGGTTTTATAGCCTAACTGAAAACACAAAAGGGTATATATGAAGAGCATTTATTTAAATGCTTATTTGCATATTTTCTGTTCATTTAACATTGCTTGTCTTTACATTTACATTTTATTTTAATTGCACACATTCTTTTCATTTCTTATTGCTTTTCTTTTAATGTCTTTCTTTTAATTTCACGTAACTTTTCTTTACTCTTTTAGTGAGTTATTGTACAAATTTGTTGCAGACTTTGCTTCTTTAAGACTGTTTTGGAAGGAGTGTATCTGCGGGCTGGGCCAGAGTGGTTCATTTTACATGAGAATAGAGTGCAAACAGTTCTGTTGTCTAATGGCGCATTTGAGACTGGTCGGAACTGGGATATTTCCCAGTTGAAACTTCCAAGTTCCGACCTCAAAGCATTCCAGGTGCATGGTGGTGCATGACGCCTAAAGTGAACGAAAATCATGGCTGACCATAACAAAGTGTACACACAGTTGCACTCTCAGCAGTGCTATAGGTGTTAATTAAAAGGATGGCAGTTTCACTGCAAAAACTGAGATAAATTGCCCATACGTTACTAGTTCTGTGTACCCCTCTGGCTATATAAGTTGGTAGCCCTCAAGTCAGTCAATGTTGTAAGTTACACTTCGTAATGTTTTGCCATTTTTAACAATAACTTTTATGCAGAAAAGATGACTTTATGAGATTCTTTACTGTAACCAGCTACCTAACGTGCAAAACATATTTCTACATCAATGTGCATGTACTATATGATCGTATGTATTATTTTAATTTAAATACATGCAAATATAGGTTTTGTTGCCATTTAGTTTATGGTTTACCATTTACAAAGTGTGCTTCCATGGGCACTGACATTGTTTTGTGACATCATTCAGCTGCTACTCGTGAAGTCGGGGTACATATTTATTCTCCGAGTTCACAAGTAGGAAATCTGACTTCAAAGGATAGTTTTTCTAGTTGGAGTTTGGAAATTTCCCAGTTCCAAGTTGCCTGGAACTCCAGAGGCGGCTTAGGCGACGGGCATTGGTTTCCCGCCACTTCGGCGCTCGGGACGCTCTAGCCTCCAGCCAGCTCCCACCGTTCTGTCTGCCCCGAGGGGCCGAAGTCGGCAGAGGATTCAGCTCACACACTGTAGTCTCTTGGCAACAGGCATTGTCTTGCCGCTGCTTCGGCGCTTGGGACGCGCTAACCTTCAGCAAAGCGCCCAACCCTCTGTCCGCCTTGAGGGGCCGCAGTCGGATGGAATTGAATGCACATACCGTGGGGTTTCCCTTGGCGTTCCTTTGCTGCAGGGTGCCAGAGACCCACACTTAACACCGGCCACCAACCCCGAGGGGCTGGTCTGGACTGCAGTGGTCTGACCAAGACCCGGTGTTGGAACAGGAAGTTCGCTCTCTGCTGGACAAGGCGGCCGTGGAAATTATTCTCCCACAGGGAGTCCGGGTTCTACAGCCGGTACTTCATAGTTGCCAAAAAGGACGGAGGACTGCGTCCGATTGGGATTGGTTTGTCACGATGGATCTACGAGGCGCTTATTTTTTACATCGCCATCCGTCCCTCTCACAGGAGGTTCCTGAGGTTCGCATTCGGGGGCATAGCATACCAGAATCAGGTTCTTCCAGTTTGACCTAACACTCTTCCCTCGCGCGTTTACCAATGTATGGATGCAGCCCTGGCCGAAGAGGCTCCAGGGCATCCGCATACTGAACTACATCGACGACTGGCTCATTTTAGCCCGGTCTCGAGAGTTAGCTGTTCGGCATCGAGATGTCGTCCTTGGTCATCTTCAGCGTTTAGGGCTGAGGCTCAACTTGAAGAAGAGCGTGCTGACACCAGCCCAGTGGACCAGGGGTGGTATGGGACTCCAGGATGATGCGGGCCCGCTTGTCCCCTGCACGAGTCGAGTCCATGGTGTCCACTTTAAACAGGGTGAAGCTAGGTCACGCCATCACTGTGAAGCACTTTCAGAGGGTGTTGGGTCTCATGGCAGCAGCGTCCAGCATAATCCCTTCAGGCCTACTGCACATGAGACCCCTGCAGTGGTGGCTGAAAAACCAGGGGGTTTTCCTCGAGGGGAAATCATTTCCAGCTGATACGAGTTACGAGCAGATGCATTCGTTCGCTATCAATATGGAAGGAACTCTGGTTCCATGTCCCAAGGTGCCATGTTGGGGGCGTCATGTCGCCGGACTATAATTTCGACAGACGCATCATTCACGGGGTGGGGCGCGGTCATGGACGACCGCTTTGCGAAGGGCTCCTGGGAGGAGCCTCATTTCTCCTGGCACATAAATTGCCTGGAAATGTTGGCAGTTTTCAAATCTCTGAGGAGTTTTCTGCCCTATCCTCGCAGCCACCACCTACCTAAATCATCAGGGGGGTTTGCGTTCGCGCCCATTATACAAACTGGCACACCAGATCCTCCTGTGGTCCCAGCAGAGACTAACGTCTCTCAGAGCTATGTATATCCCTGGGACCCAGAATCAGGGAGCAGACCTGCTGTCGAGACGTGGGCTGAGGCCCGGAGAATGGAGACTCCACCCGGAGGTGGTGGAGCTATTGTGCTCAGAGTTTGGCCCTATAGACGTGGACTTGTTTGCGTTGCTGGAGACGACGCACTGTCCACTGTGGTTCTCCCTCTCGCTCCCAGCCCTGCTAGTGCTGGATGCCATGGTGCCAGACGTGGCCGAGGCTGCGTCTGTATGCTTTTAGGCGGGTCTGACGGCAGGAGCATTCGAAACCATGCTCAGCTCCAGAGCCCCATCCACTAGACCAGGGGTGTCAAATTCATTTTCACCACGGACTGCATAAGCATTTTGGTTACCCTCAAAGGCCAGTTGAACTGTAAGACTGTATAAACATACTTTACTGCACAAACGCTTCCTTAACATTTTGTGAAATAACTGTCTCTTTATTTGATTATTTAGCCTTTTCAAGTTAAGGACATTTAACCCATCAGATGTAAAAATATAAGCAACCACATTTACTGTATCTGTGTTATTATAACATACAATAATTAATTTATCAGGTTTAGAAATCCAAAATACTCCATCAATCTGTGTTATGTACTTGAAAAGTATATAACAAAAAACTATTACATTAACTTTTCCACAGAAGAGAGGGGCAGAACCATTGTAAAACAAATTATTGTGAGCTGGTAATAACATGTGTGACAGATGTGGCATTTGATAAAACAAACAGAGGGCAAACATCCAACTAATGACAGATAGTTTTATTACCTAGAAAAATACCGACGTATATTGTAGCTACTCCTTCATTAGACACTGGCTCAAAACCAGTGCTTGAAGTGGACAAAAATATTTAGATTCAGGCATTCAGATTCTGATCTGTCCCCAGCGTCCCCAGTATAAATGACACCTGTCTGTCAATACTTGTCCCGCCCCTTCCAGCCTGTGATTGGTCGGTTCACAACAAGTGACATTGACGAGCTACATTCAGCACACGGCTGCTTGAAAGGCACTGAGCTTCTCTTCTCCCTCGTCTCTCTGCACCGACAGAGTTTAACAGGCAGAGAGAACGGGAACGTATATGTGGCCGCTATTGCAGCGTTCCACGCCCCTTTGAGAGAGGGACCTCTGGGGAAGCAGCCTTTGGTCGTATGTTTCCTCCGTGGAGCCCGGAGGATGAGACTGGCAACTCGCTCTAGGATTCCCACCTGGGACCTAGCAGTGGTTCTCGAGGTGTTGCCTGAGGCCCCCTCCGAGCCCTTAGAGTCAGCTGATGCCAAGCGCCTAACCCTCAAATGGCCTTTCTCCTTTCTATCACCTCTCTGAGGAGGGTGGGGGATCTCCAAGCACTTTCAGCATTCCCTCAAAGCCTGGTGTTTGCCCCGGGGAGAGTAAGGGCCATCCTGCACCCATGTTTGGGCTACATCCCGAAGGTGCTGTCCAGTAGGGTGTGTCCCATGGTGCTACAGGCGGTCCATACTCCACCTCATGTGACAGCGGAGGACGGGAGACTTCACTTGCTCTGCCCGGTCAGAGCACTGAGAGGTCGTCCCGTTGGAGGAAAGCAGACCAGCTGCTGGTGTGTTCAGGTCCCCCAAGGCTGGGCTCCCCGCTTCCAAGAATACTATCAGCAACTGGATTGTTCAGACCATCTCCCTGGCCTATTAGGTGCGCGGGTTGCCTTCACCTATGGCAGTGAGGGCTCACTCTACAGAGGCATGGCTGCCTCTCAGGGGCTTCGCTCTGGGATGTATGTGAGGCTGCTGGCTGGGCCACTCCTCACACTTTCATCCGGTTCTTTAGTCTGGACCTTCCTCCTTCACCCGGTACCAGAGGACTCTCCTCTTAGTCGTGCCCACAGGTTGCTGCATGCCAAGGGCAGGTGGGGTTTTGGCGCGGCGTAGTGGGTATATCGTTCCCATAGTGTCATCACCGACGCAGTTCGAGTTCCCTTGAAGGGGAACGTCTCGGGTTACGTATGTAACCCTTGTTCCCCGAGAAGGGGAACGAGACACTGCGTTGGTTCTCCACACCTCACCCCGCCTGGAGTGCCTGCTTCATAGTTAAAGCTAATGAGTATTGTGTGCCGGTGTGCTCATATACACCTCTGGTTATGCCGTCACACACTACCGTTTAGAGCAGTGCCAACAGGATTGGAGTAGTTTCATTCATAGTTTAGCCCTGCCACGCCCAAGGGCGTTCCCATAGTGTCGTCACCGACGCAGTGTCTCGTTCCCCTTCTCGGGGAACAAGGGTTACATACGTAACCCGAGACGTTCGAGATGACGGCGGCTGACTTTCGCAGACGTCATAGTCTAATGTGAGCTGCAGGTGACTGCAGGGGCGGGGTATAAAAACGGCGGCGTAAAGTCGGACACATCCAACTGTGTGAGCTTACTGTGAGCTGAGATCAATGACTGATCTCACGGCAAATGCACAGAAAAATGCCGCGAGACCAGGCAAAAGTGTGGTTCCAACTTTGTGCAGCCTGAGAAAAGCAACTGCGGCCGCCGGACTCGGCGCCTGCAGCCGCCCTGCTTACGCGAGTTTTTAATGTCATGGTGACGTTTTGCAGCGCCGGCTAAAGTTGGACACGATTTCTAACCAGCATGCCTTATTTTAAGTCCAGCATGCATCACCTTAAGTCAGCCCTGTGTAGTGCCGCATGAAGTCAAACGCACCTAGTGTTTTTGTTTTTTACTCCGCCCAGGCCCGGGGCATTATTCTTTTTTAATCATGCAGGTTAAAATACGGGAGATTTACGAGAAAATACTAATACGGGAGGACGGCGGGAAAGAAAACGGGATACTTGACAGGTATGGAAGAAACCCCACAACCAGGATAAGTAATGAAACAGCCAGCAGGGAAACACCTTACTGATGATAAATATCGGAACGCCTTTCATAATACCTTATTATACTCTTAGATTCTCTTAATTTGCTAAAATATTGTACTCCATATTCCTGGCTGCTTTCTGTGGAACACATATCAAGCCAGTTGTCATCTGACAGGTTTGTTCAAGAAATTTAGTTTCTTAGTCTGCTTTGTTCTGCTCATGTTCAGCTCACTAAGTCTGAAAAAGTATGGGTGTCTTCAGCTTGGTAGATGCTCGACTTTTTCCACCAGCCACTCGTTTATTTCAGCTCTCTGCCATTTCAACCTGGATAGGTAGCAAAGCATGGTGGAAATACTATTGACAGTTAGGGTTAGGGTTATTGACGGTTTTACAAAGTTTCTGGGTTCAATATCAAAAATATTGTTTTTGTGTTGTACACGATGTTAATAAAGGTGATTTTTTTCCAACAATACACATACTGTGTGGAAAACCTACTTTTTCTGTAGAAAATTAGCATGCATGTACATTCTCTTGCACCTAACCGTGACAAAAAAGACTCCAACGTCTCATACAGTTTGTTAGCTGCCTTGTCAAGTATAAATAGCAGAACACATATCATACATGACTGAGATGTATGAGCTGTATTCATCTTCACTGGAACACATGACCCCACAAATACCTGTGCTGTACTCAGAGCTTAACAAGATATTTAGTACTGATGAACAGTGACATTAGCCACAGACAGCAGGTCTATGGCTATGTACTGGCACTTCCCCACTGGCACCCACACAGCAGGAGAGTCTCTTGTTTTAGAGCTGCTAGCTGAGCTACAACACAGGTAACCACACAGTAACTCTCTCAAAGGGTCATAAACATGCTTCTAGTGACAAAGATCCAACAGACTCTCTAGCACAGAAACACAGAGTGTGACAGTAGGTGCTCATGGCTCATGTCCCCTGGCCTCCCACATCACACACTATATAGCCAGTAGCCCACACATCCTACAGTCATTGTTGTCTCTCTTCTCTGTTGCATCTTTAAAATATGCTAGCAGAATTTAGCATATAGTTTCTTTTTAATGACATGTCTTAAAAATTTGTGTTAGTACATGTCAAGTTGAAGTATCAGTGGGTTGGGGGTACTAGCCCTCAGCAACTGACACAGTGTGGTCAACAGATGGACATCTACCACTGGGATGGGTCTGTTAGACTGGCAGGCTGAGGTTTGATTGACAGCCAATGCCTTTTAAGCCCCTTTTCACTGCTCTATATCCTTTTTTTACATTAGACTCACTCTAACCCAACTGCTTCTTTTTGCTCATTGTATGTACTCCATATGTGTTTAAATAAATAAATAAATTACATGTAACCTATGCCAGTGCATTTAAATTGAATTTCAGCATACAATATCCCCCAATCAACTCTAAAATTATTAAACCACAAACTGAATAACAATATGTTACATTTCCAAATATACGAAACCTAGGCAAGTCAGAGTTATTTATGATTACAAGAGCTGTCCCCGACTAAGGACTTGTAGTCGAATCAGAATTGCTAAGGATTTCCTATAGTTGACTGATAGTCAAATTGTGTGGTTTGGTGTGTGTGTGTGTGTGGGGGGGGTGGCCTACTGTTTAAAAATGATATTCTTTGTGTGGTTCATCAATGATAAATGATTCAAATATCCCGCAAAGTTCATACACAACTTAGCACAACGCCAGCACAGCTGGTGCTCTATCTCTCTTCCGCTAGTCCAAAAGTGTGTGGTTGTGTGTGTGTGTATGTGTGTGTGTGTGTGTGTGGTACCACACACACGCTACACCCACACATGCGTACTGACCCCCCTTCCTTAAGGGTTAAGGTTACAATTTTGGATTTATACACACACATGTTTATTTACAGCACTGGTATTTGATATTTATATCAGAATGTACAGTGTATTCGGAGAAAAATGGGAGTTATATGTAAATTCAGATATTGAGCATATACCCCAAAATGGCATGATCCTCACTTCATAATGGTACTGCGACTTTTTGGGGTCACCCCTACTGATTACATTAATTTGTTTCAAAAAAAGAAGAAGGTAGTATACAAATTTAATGTGGATTATGTGGTTCATTCAGTAATGTTTTTACCACAGTTGTTTTGTCATTAGGTCATGCTTGGAGTTACTGCAATGAATTTCGACACAAGTCACACTGTGAGCGTCGACGTGAGTGGAAAAAGGTCAGTTGTGACATGACTTTGACTATTCTTTTTGTTGTCTTCAGAGAACTGAGAGTAGACTCTTGGCTAATAGATTTTCCTTCCTACTGAAGATTCACTTCTCTTTGGAGGCCAGTTATATTCTTGACAGTACTGCTTCTTGATCAGAGCTTGAAAATCAACAGATTAAACTAAGAAAGTGACTATTATAAAGATACCTTGGTCTACCATTGTACAGTATGGCAAGTTTTGCTGCCACACTTGGTGTTATCATTCTGTCAGGGGTCATCATGCTCTCAGCAGCAAACAAGGACACCTGTGAAATCTACGCTGCTCTTGGGCAGACTCTGACTCTGCCTTTTGTCTTTAAGGGACTGACAAACTTACATCTGCTGAAATGGACTCATAATAGAAGAATCATTTTCTATAAAGAGCAAGGGAAACTGTCTGTTGGAAAGCCAGAGGACATCACTCATACCGGATCTCTTGTTCTGAAGAACATACAACCCTCCGATGTGGGGACTTACCATGTAGATGTGCTGCATCCCAATCGAACAATGGCTGAAACCTGGAATGGTCATCTCTGTATGATGGACAAGGTATCAAAACCTCAACTCACTTATCACTGTGACATCAAGTCTAGTGCTGTAAATCTAAATTGCAATGTAGCTAAACCTCAGGGTTTGCTGTTCTCATGGACACTCGATGAAAAGACCTTAACAAGCGAAACAAGACAAACACTCAGCATATCATTGGCACAGCTGAAAGGGGAGAGAAGCTTTACATGCAGTGTAACAAACAAAGTCAGCAAGGAGAAGAGTGACAGTGTTCGCCCAACCTGTAAAAGTCCATCACCATCTTTGCTATGCTTTACATCCAAAACTGTTGTGGCAGTGCTAGCAGGAGGAGCAGGTCTGCTTCTGCTTTTGCTCATTATTATCATCATATTATGTTGCTGCCACAGATGCAATAAAACCCAAATGAGATCCAGGGATGAAGGGGGACTCAGGATGCATTCTGTAAGCAAACTCGAGCCTGACACCATCAGCCCTGACTATGAGACTATGCACACGACTGAGGACTGTTACAAGAGTGTTTCTGAGCCTGAAGCTCAGCTTGAAAACAGGCCTCCAGAGCTATCCACAGCTGCTGAAAGACTACAACCTTCACCGGTGCCAAAGCCGAGGACGAAGAGCCCCCAGACACTAAACATCTGAACATGTCTCCCTCTCTTAATATCCCAGAAACTAAGACAAAAACATGTCTTTTGCTTGATAACATACAACTAAACCAAAATGAAGAAAATGTTATATTTTTGTGTACAAATGCTTTATCACTTCAATAGTTTCATGTACACCTATGCATATGCAGAAATTAACAATGGAACCGTCTGTGTTATGTGTGATCAATGCAATTGATCATGACATGGTGTGTGATTTGTTGTTAATGTTTTCAAATATAGCGGTTACAGTGCTGGGTGTTAAAAGTTGGTGGAAAGTATGAAGGATAACTGTCTATGTATTGTTCTAATTTGTTCATATTACAGATGGTCTCATCTGTTTTATTTTGAATTCTTTAACTGCAGAGACGATATTCTATGCATTAAAAATACAGCAATTTCCACACAACAAAAGCAATTTTTATGTAAAATAGTTGATATAAGGGTTCAAAGGGTAAGGCTGATGATAATTCCTTTTCTCTTAGTTGTAAGTTTAAAAAGTAATTTCTGTGTGTGAACAGACTAGGAAGTCATTGTTACAATCACTTGTATGCATAATTTTCAAAATGTCCACAAATTGTATTACTTTCAGTACTTTCCAATTTCCTTAACATAAAATATATGTTTTAATTAATAAAAATAGCTAAATTTAATAAGACAGCTGGGCACTGTAGTTTTTAGCCAGCGCTTCTAAATTGAGTGACTTCTATATTAGGACTAATACCAGTGGTGGCTCAATATACATTTGGTGCTCTAACGCTAGGAGGGTGTGTGTAAGATCGACTCATAATAAACTACAGTGGCATTACTTATGGTAATGACCATATCACCCAGTGTGACTCACTGGTATGTTTTTAATAGTTTGAGGAAAACGATGGAGCTCTACATCACAGAGAAATAAGTTATATCAGACTTTGGATACACAGACTGTATTCATTGTTGGTTTTCATATTTCCATGGGAATAATAATGACAATAAGAAAAATATAGAATACTGCCTGACTTATCCTATGAGTTTGTTTTTGTGAATTTTAATTGGTATGGTTTTATTGTAAAGCATAAACATAATGGACAAAAATATGGAAAACAACCCATGAACTTCTTTTGACCTCTTCTGTTTGAGACACTGAAGACATTTTTTAACAGCTCCACTGAGTATGCATGACATGATTTTCTGTGATATAATTATCACACTGTATACATATAGTGCTTGAAATAAATACAGCTGTCAAAAATTATCTTATATCTCATATTTGTATGGAAAACTACATTAAGCAGCTTATCTGTGTCATACAAACCCCTTTGTTCCAGCTTCTTACATGTCAGCATTCTTGCACTTATTAAAATTTGCTTGCTTGCAAGAAGTTATTAAAGGGGAAAAAATCAATAGAGGAATGGATTAGCTAAGGCAAATATCTATTATCTCCAATGGGTAAATGGTAATCCACACATGAAAGTGTTTGCTGTCTCGCCTAATGCTGTGTGACAGCCACATAATGGAATCCCCCTGAGCATCATTGCCTAAAACTTACAAGCCAATGTCATCTTTTGTCAGGCCCCGCTCCACTCCTGCTCTTTTTACATGGCTGAAATTTCAGTCCAGCCGGCAGGGATTTAGCAGTAAAGCTGGTATCTGCTCCTGGAACAATGCCATTTGTCTTTCTTGAGAAACACTGAGACTTGGCTGGCAACACACCGCGTCACTTACCCTCACCACCTAAAAATGTGCGCCATATACATACAGAGACAGACAAAGAAAGACATGGACATACATAGGCATACTGTTTTCTCACATACAGTCTGCACACAAAGGACTATATTTCATGATACAACTTAATGAAACACATCTTATATGCCTTTGCCAGATCTGCCCTGGTAATGGAAGGGAAATACTTTTGAAATGTGTTTAATCAGTGGCTCTTGGAGTCTCGAGGATATACCCGTTTGATGTTGGAGTATGTGTGTGTCCAGGAAAAGGGTCAATTACCCATGGAAAGTATTTATACTTGTGTCAGATAATTCTTATTACAGTTCTCTAGTTGTCCCAGGCTGCCAAGTCTGGGAAAACCAAATCAGAAAATCAAAGGTCAGCCAGCGCAGTGGCCTTTTTTCATCAGAGTTGACTGAAAATACAGAGATGATTATGAACCATAAACATTCTTGAGCCAATTTAGCAGTCTTTGACCTCAGTCCTTTTTCTGAAACAAAAGGCTAAAGCCACATTCCTCCAATGGTTCCTAGTGTATTGTGAATGCAACGTGGCCAATTACTCATGACTTAAACAGTCTTTGTTTAATGACTTTGAATACCATGTTGTTTAAAGTAACAGCCTTTAAACATCATTCAATGTGGGAAATGAGAGGAAAGCTCAGGTTGTGGTCTTGTTGAAAAAATCATAGCACTATATTAAAACAGTGTTAAATCCCTTTCAAATGTCCCATTAAAATCAAATTCACAGTATCTGTCAACACATCAGTCCTGTTTTTTTGTTATCCATCTGTACACCTCACACTTTTCCACCACCACACATGCAATTTGTGGACTGGGTCTGTACAGTCTGTGGCTGTCTGCAGCGCACCAAATCAATTTCACAAATTTGCTGAGGAATAAGGGTGCACTGATTTTTAATGACGGCAGAATACTTTCCAGACCTCAGCGAGATTTAGCTGATGTCTGAGGCCAAAGCACTGCTCAGTGCAAACAAGCTTTCTAACATCTAACAGACTCTAATCTGACTTGTTAATAGATTGTATCTTTGAAGGGAAATTTGACTTTTCGTCTGACCACAAATTCAACCACACTCAGCAGCATATCTCATTCCGGTTGAACCTGTGATTTGTAAATCATTTAAGCATCACGGTAGCCAAGCCCAGACAGAGAAAAAACAAGGGGTTTGGACCCAAACACAGGACACCAGGCAGAGCAGATACTGTTTGTAGTGTTTATTAAGAAATAACAATTAGGGTTCATAAGGCAAGAGTCCAAAAACAGATAAAATTCCAAAACAAGGTAAACCAATTCAAGCAGGTGCAGGCAATAGGTCTAATCCAAAGTCTAGGGAAAAAAGATAAACTCAAACAGGCAAAAACTCAGGCAAAACGAAAAAACACAAGCACTGGAGACAGACAGGGATGCTGGACAGAATACGAAGATGACTTGACAACAGACAATGGGAAGACACTCACTTAAACATACCAGGAGGGAGGTGATAACAAGGCACAGGTGGACACAATAAGGGTGGACCATACAATTGCACAGGCAGGAAGAACACCAGGGGAGAAAGTGACATGGTCAGAAACAAGAGGGGTGGAAAAAAACAGTAAAACAGGAACACAGGATAAATGCATAAATGACATAAGGAAAAAAACAACACAGAGAACGAGAAAACTGAGACATGAAGTTAACACAAACGCAAGAGAAAAGGTTTAAAGAACCTGAAAGTATAAATGTTGCTCACATAAATGTTGCCCAGGCTTATATCTGGGAATGGAGGTCACCCAACATTTCAAGTGTAAACCAACAGGCTTGTATGACAACACATCCTGTCCTAGGAAAGTTTGACTGTTGTGTGTGCTTCTTATCATGCTTATACAAGGATAGCTTGTTGAATCTCTGTTTATGAAAGGATTCATTTTTCCCCCGATTTCCCTAGCAGCACAGCTTCTCAGTCTGTTTCTTGCACCCTTGCCAAATACTCCATCATTGTCTACACTGACATGGTAAAACAGACTCCTGCAGAGGCTGATTCCATGAAAACCCATGACAAATAGACTTCCAAAATGTCTGATCTATAGCCTAACAATTTTATCATTTTCTTCATGGATAAATTCAAGTTGCAGAAAACACGTTTTTGTGTTTTGCAAAGTCCTTGCTAACTTCTAAAGCAACAGCTCATTAAAGCAACATTGTGTAAGCTTTGTTTTTTGTGTGATTTTGTGCCCCTACAATTTCAGAATGCAATTCACCTTAAAAA
The DNA here is from genome assembly GCA_024633595.2 of Lepomis macrochirus. Lineage (NCBI taxonomy): Eukaryota > Metazoa > Chordata > Actinopteri > Centrarchiformes > Centrarchidae > Lepomis > Lepomis macrochirus. Next base: position 12,836,310 of record JALXJV020000008.1, on the reverse strand, counting down.
AGGACAGCTGAATATGTTTATTTGTTATGATTACATTACTTTTAATCAAAAACTAGCAATTTGACAATTTTGATAACTCAGCCAAACATCAAGCAAGTACGACAACACAAGACAGATCAATATAATTTACTAGTTGAACAGAAAGAATGCTAGCTCTATGTCCGTCTTATCACCTTCTATTTCACAAAGCTGTCGCCAACTTGCTTGGTCATTTTCTTCTCCGTCAACATCCTCTACAGTCTCTTCACCTCTGCCATTAGCTAACATAATGTACATAATACATTTACTCTGAAGAGTTTTTTTGAGGTTGTGGGGTGCTGTTAAGCATTACACCGTAGAGCCATAGGAGGTGCTGCAGGATCAGAGGGACAATAACAGAGACAATATTCTCCCTAAGTCAGTGTACAATCAAATGGATTTTGAAGCTGTTATTTTAAGATAAAAATGACCACATAACAGGAGGAGAGAAAAATAAATCAGACGTCCCTTTTCGTGCGTATTTGTGTAACACTTTTCCAACCTCACTTTTGACTTCAGCGGCAGTTCATAATGATGCAGAAATGGCACACATTCATCATATTAGTTTTGCGAATGGACAGGGATACCCTTTAGTGCAGCTGTGGCAAGGCTCTTTAGCCTGGGCAGTCTTGTGCTGACTCCGAGGAGGAACAGTGTGGGTTTGGTCTGTTAACTGAACAGTTCAAATTACATTTGATATGCTATATTTTTCCTCTCTCATCATCATCTGATATTGTGATGAGGAGCAGTGTCTTATTTACAAATTAATATTTGCACTAAATGGTTGGGAGGCAGCCCATTTTAAGTTATGTTTTTTAGCACAAAAATTCATTTAAAAAAATGTTTCTAATGACATGTCCATTTAAAGTTTCGAGCATTATATAGTTGTATTGTTGCTTTGTTCTTCTGTTCACTTTGACAACTTTGTTGTCAGCATTGTAGTAGCCTATCAAATAGCACAAAAAAGAGATCATACGTATGTCCTCATTATTCAATTCAATTCAATTTTATTTATATAGTGCCAAATCACAGCAACAGTTATCTCACAGCACTTTTCATAAAGAGCAGGTCTAGACCATACTCTGAAGTTATTTACAGAAGCCCAACAATTCCCACCAAGAGCAGCACTAGGCGACACAGGCAAGGAAAAACTTCCTTTTAAGAGGCAGAAACCTCGAGCAGAACCATGGTCCAGGCTGGGCGGCCATCTGCCTCGACCGGTTGGGGGTGAGGGGAGAGAGAGAGAGAGAGAGAGAGAGAGAGAGAGAGAGAGAGAGAGAGAGCAGAGGGAGGCAGCCTACACAGTATACACATAGAGGTACAGACAGTAAAGGTAACGTTGCTATAGACTGAATGAAAAATGGTATAGATGTTTATAGTAATGTTAATGATAATAATAACAGTAATAATAGCAATAGGACCAGCAACAGCAGTTGCAACTGTAGCAGAGGGCGTCGAGCAGGAACATGGGGGCAGCAGGAGACTCACAACCACAGATCCAGACTCCACAGCTCCAGAGGCTGCAACACCTGCAGGAAGCCACAGGAGGAGAGAGGTGAGGGATGAGAAAGCACACGACCACGGGAAAGGGAAGAAATCGAGTTAGTAACATGCAACTGAAGACACATTTGAAGCTTAGCTAACTGATGAGTTTCATCTGGCTTGATTGATAGATATCACTGAGTATCATCTGCATAACAATGAAAGTTTATGGAGTGTTTCCTGATAATATTTCCTAAAGGAAGCATATATAAAGTGAAGAGGATTGGTCCGAGCACAGATCCTTGTGGAACTCCATGACTAACTTCGGCATGCATGGAGTACTCATCGTTAACATGTACAAACTGAAATCGATCAGATAAATAGGACTTAAACTAGCTTAGAGCGTATCCTTTAATGCCAATGAATTGTTCCAGTCTCTGTAATAGGATCTGATGGTCAATGGTATCAAATGCAGCACTAAGATCTAGTAAAACCAATACAGAGACAAGTCCTTTGTCTGATGCAGTTAGGAGGTCATTAGTAATTTTCACCAGTGCTGTCTCTGTGCTATGATGAGCTCTAAATGCTGACTGAAAATCCTCAAATAAACTATTGCTATGTAGAAAGTCACACAGGTGTTTGGCGACTGCTTTCTCCAGGACTTTAGAGATAAATGGAAGGTTAGATATAGATCTATAGTTGGCTAAAACATCTGGATCCAGGTTGGGCTTTTTCAGAAGAGGTTTAATTACAGCTACTTTAAAGTACTGTGGCACATACCCTGTTGATAAAGACAGATTGATCACATCCAGTAGAGAAGTGCTGACTAAGGGTAAAACTTCTTTAAGCAGCCTAGTCGGGATGGGGTTTAAGAGGCAGGTTGATGGTTTAGATGAAGAAATTATTGAAGTTAGTTGATAAAGATTGAGGGAAGCAAAGCAGTCTAAACATAACTGGTGTTACAGCTGTTTCTAAAGTTCCTGAGTTTAGAGATAAGTCGGTGCCAGTTGAGGGCAGGTCTTGGTGGATTTTGTTTCTAATAACTAGAATTTTATCATTAAAGAAGCTCATGAAGTCGTAACTACTGAGGGCCATGGGAATACTTGGCTCAATAGAGCTGTGACTTTCTGTCAGCCTGGCTACAGTGCTGAAAAGAAACCTGGGGTTGTTCCTATTTTCCTCTACGCTGCTTTGGCATTACGGAGGGCCTTCCTATAAGTTTTAAGATTATCTTGCCAAATTAAACGAGAATTTTCCACTTTGGTGGAACGCCAATTCCTCTCAAGTTTCTGTGATATTTGCTTTAATTTGCGAGTTTCAGTATTATACCATGGAGCTAACCGTCTTTGTTTTAGTATTTTCTTTCTTAGAGGGGCTACAGAGTCGAGTGTTGTTCGCAGCAAGCCTGCAGCACTAAGAACAAGATGATCGACTTGGGAGGGACTGAAATTAGCATAAGAGTCCTCTGTTACTTTGTGACCTGATAGTGAATTTAGAGCTAATGGAATCGCATCCTTAAATTTAGCTATAGCACTATCAGACAGACATCTTGTATAGAAATTTTTGCCCAGTGGAGGGTAGTTCAGCAATACAAGCTCAAAAGTTATCAAACAGTGATCAGATAAAGAGGGATTCTGTGGGAACACTATTAAATGTTCAATTTCAATAACATATACCAGAACAAGGTCAAGGGTGTGGTTAAAACAGTGAGTCGGTTCATGAACACTCTGAGAGAAGCCAATTGAATCTAATAGAGAGATAAACGCAGTACTAAAGCTGTCATTCTCAACATCCACATGAATATTAAAATCCCCTATGATAATAACTTTGTCCGTTTTAAGGACTAAAGTTGACAAAATCTCTGCAAATTCAGATAAGAATTAAGAGTACGGACCAGGTGCTCGGTACACTATAACAAATATAATTGGTTGCAGTGATTTCCAGCTTGGGTGTGAAAGACTCAGAACAAGGCTTTCAAATGAGTTATAATTTAGTTTAGGTTTAGAGCTGATTACTGGGCTAGAGACAAAGATAGCTACAACTCCACCTCCTCGGCCTGTGCTTCGAAGAATGTGAGTATTCATATGACTGGGAGGGGTGGATTCATTTATGCTCACATATTCTCCATCACCCAGCCAGGTTTCAGTAAGACAAAATAAATCAATTTCATAATCTGATATTAGTTAATTTACTAGTACACCTTTAGAGAGAGAGATCTGATGTTTAAGAGTTCACATTTTACTCTCCTATTCGTTTGCACTATTGCTATTGTGGTTTTAATTTTTATGAGGTTTTTATGCACAGCTCCTCTTCTGTTTAACTTTGATTTAAATAATTTCAATGGTCGGGGGATAGACACCGTCACTATAGGGTTTTCACTAAGTAACTCCTGGAACGGAGGAGCAGAGAAGTGTGTTAGACTGCAACTCTGCGTAGGGTTTTGGGTGGGTAACTGCTGAATTAGAAGGGCAGAGAAGTGTGTTAGACTGTGACTCTGCCTCCTGGTCTCGACTCTGGGTTGTCATGGATTTGGTCTGCTAATAAAGTTGGCCAGATTTCTAGAAATGAGAGCTGCTCCTTCCCAAGTGGGATGGATGCCGTCTCTCAGACCAGGTCTTCCCCATAAAGTCTGCCAATACAAAGCCCTCATCGTTTGCTGGACACCACCTGGATAACCAGCGGCGGAATGACGACATGCGGCTATACATGTCATCACTGGTCAGATTGGGCAGGGGTCCAGAGAAAACTACAGTGTCCGACATTGTTTTTGCGTATGTACACACCGACTCAACATTAATCTTAGTGACCTCCGATTGGCGTAACCGGGAGTCATTACCGCCGACGTGAATAACAATCTTACTGTATTTACATTTATCCTTAGCCAGCAGTTTCAAATAAGACTCAATGTCGCCCGCTCTGGCCCCAGGGATGCACTTAACTATGGTCGCTGGCTTCGCTAGCTTCACGTTTCTCAAAATGGAGCTGCCAATGATCAGAGTTGGTTTCTCAGCGGGTGTGTCGCTGAGTGGGGAAAATCTGTTAGAGACGTGAACAGGTTGGTGGTGCCCCGTGAGCTTTGAATGCTTACGACTATTCCTCTTTCGGACAGTCACCCAGCCATCCTTTCCTGGCTGCTCAGGAAATGCCGGGATACGACTACCAGAGGCTAACTCAGGCTCGGTCCTCACCGACTACTGTGGACTGGCTAGCTACAGTAGACTGATCTACCAAGGTGCGGAGCCAGATCTTCTAACTCACTGAGCCTCACCTCCATGTCTACAAATAAACTACACTTGTTACATGTACCATTACCGCTAAAGGAGGCAGAGGAGTAACTGAACATAAAGTCGCTAACGGCTAAGCTAAAGTACGGTAGCATTGGCTACCAAAACTTTTGAAAACAACTATGAGATTGAACAGTAGTCACTAAAAATGAAAAAAACTGTGAGTGCTTAGGCAAACTTACTGTAAGAGTAAGTGTTTAGCGGACGATTGACCGCTGTAATGACAAATCTAACAATTTTATCTGGTATTTAGCGAGAGCAGCACACATGCTACCAACACACAAGCACCGGAAACAGAAATGAGTCAACACGCTTACTGCAGTATGTCAGTACGTCCACCAGCCTGGATTGGCTCCTTATAATAAGGATTTGTGTTGATCTGGGCAAATATGAGGTGTAACTTTATTTTGTTATTTGGCAGATATTGCACATCACAGGGGATGTTATGCAGTAATCCAAAAGTAATGTAACTAGTAGTGTAACTAGTTACTTTCTGCAGTGAGTAATCTAGTAAAGTAAGGCATTACATTACAAAAGGTAACTAGTAATGTGTAATCCATTAGGTTTTTTGAGTAACTACCCCAACACTGGTAGCCAATTACCACCTTAAAACTAACTTTGCAGAAGCCTTATGAGAAATTGCAGGTTGAGTCTCAAATATGGCATGTGCAATGGTTAGGAATGCATGTATAAATGACTTTGGTACCATATCATGTGTCCAGGAAATTACACAGGGGTCATACAGGAAGAAGAGCTGGATAGAATCAATGTTCAGACCATATTGACAGTGAGTAGAACAAATATTCCCATAATTTCTTTCTAATGCCTCAGCAGCTGCTCTGCGCCAAAGAGGCTGGCGTGTGAAAAGAGAAAAAGTCGGGAAAACAACAGCCCTTTGTCAGACACAGACTGAGACAGGAGCACTGCTGCCATTTGTAGCCAGTGAAGGAATGTGACAGCACCAAGGTCTACAGACAAGATACAAAACATCAGAGGAGCAAAGAACTACTGTAATGTGATGTATTGTGTTGTAAAAAAACTGTGTGTGTATATATATATATATATATATATATATATATATATATATATATATATATGTATATATAGAGTGGATCTACACAGTATTTGAAGATATTGTGTAGATCCACTGAGAATATTCATGACACGCTTTATTTATTCAAAAACCTGAAATTCCCCCAGGAAGGTTATAGAAATAGTTGGGTTGTTTCACCTGATACTAAGGATTTCATGCAGACATTGTAACTTCAGGAGGTTCATGCAGTATCACCCAGATCCCACTCGACCCAACCATTCTCATTACAGGCATCCAACCCAACCAGCAGGAGCTGCTAGCAGGGTAGGAAAGACTTCATACCTCAGGAGCTTGGTTTCCATCCAAATTTTAACTAAATTGTCAATTGCTATGAAAATATTAGCAGTTCAGGACTCCGAGATAAACAGTTACATGTTCTTCTGGTAACAATGTGCACCTTTTTCTGAGAACTAATGTGTGTATACGCTGTTTTCTGCTTACAAAAAGGTTGGGCAGTTATTTCTGACCAGGTTGTTTTCTTTTCAGCATTTTTTTTGTTTGGGTTGATGGGTCCTAAAGCCTTGTTTTCTCATATTTATTTCTGTTGGGTTTAATTTCTAATTTTGAGTTAGGTTAGAGGGAGCACCCAGGTCCAATGGCTTGTTTTGTGGTTAGACTAGATGGCTTTCCCTCCCTTTTGTTAAGTTTGGCCAATGTGTCAATTCCCTTTCATTTCTTTTGCTAAGCATTAATTTTGGGGGCCCAGTGTCAGCTGGGATTGGCTCCAGTCCCCCACGGCCCTCTAAGGCATAAGCAAGTTTACAAAAAGGGAGCCTTTCTGGAGATGACAGTGGCACTAATTCTCCAGTCGTGCCATTAAACCTGTGATGGAAATATGGTATTTATGTTTGTTTCATGTATTAATTTGAAGAAGGTTGTAGTCCACACATCTAAAGTGTTCATCTGCTGCTATTTTTGTCTCCTCAGTGGAGCTAAATCTGTTTTCATTGCAATTTGTTGCATTTTGTTTTGATCAGTAGGTCAACTTTTTCATTGTTACATTACATTTTTTATTTTGTTTTGTACATTTTTGCATGGAATACACTTTAATGTGGCTTTTCACCTGTCAATGTATTTGTGAAACGATACAAATACACTGATTAACAATATTTTCTGCATATCAGGATGTGAATCACCTCAGATGAGAAGTGTAGCAAATAGCATTAGATTTTTGGTGGCAAGAAGGGCAAAATAAACATCTTACAGCCTAGTTGGCTGATCCTTTAGTTATCTGTGCAAGCAACCAATGTGTTGAAACGAAATTGTCTGTCTAAATCCTGGTTGTGTAACTTTCTCTTTTATTCCTAAGTATATAATGTTCTCTCTCTATGACATTTATGATTACATTCATTTTGTTTTTCGTTTTGCTTCTGTACAACTTTAACATGGGTTTATACAACCTGTGTTGCAGAAATGAGGCTTTTTGCAACTTATAATCATACCAGTTATTAAAGACAAAGTCTTTACTTTTACTTACTTTTAGAGTTTTACAACTTCAATTCTATCTCCAAGTCAATTCTACCTTCACTTTGTGTGATTGTGTATAGATGATATGAAAAATGTCTGCAGTGGTTAAAGGATACGTTACAAGATGGTTTATGTTGTCTCATCTGTCTTAGTAATCCTCAACAGGAGCCAGATGGATAAAATTCTGTGTACATTCACGACTAAAACTCACACTGTACACACAAAGACGGAAATATGCATACACATTCTTTTTGTCAGATTTATAAAGCTGTGTGTGTGCCTTGTTCTGTTTTCATAACCTCAATTATTGTGAGACTGAGAACACAGGCCCATGTCCACAGTTAGCCACAAATGGACGTATATACACCCTGAAACAATTGTTTGTGCCTGTTCCACCATCATCAGACGGCAAAGAAGAAGCGCAATTTTATTGATTGTGTCACATCAGCAAGGTTCTCCAGCAGCACCACAACAGCTGCCATTATGCTCCACCATGCTCCCATTCAGGGGAGCATGAGTCTAAACAAACATTCCTGGGGAATCAACTGAAGACAAAAGAAAGGGGGTAAACACCAGTCCACTGTAAATGAGGCCTATCATTTCCACTACAACAAGAGCTCTGTAATAAAAATGTTTCTATCAGCCAAATTACCTATATGGTCTTGCACCTGATATAAATCAGATGGAAGAAAAATTCCAACTTCTGCTCTAATAAGCATCTTGTGTGCACAGACTCGACATTCATGCAAAGATCAAACATTTCTTTAACATTCTTGGAGATATAGTGCGTGTGTGCCAACACAAAATTACAACCTGGCAAAAAAAAACAAAAAAAAAACATACACCCTACTGCTTGTGATATGCATTTTGCACAATAAGACTTTTTGATTTGACATGTGAGGTAAAAGCATTTAAGATGATTCTCCCAGATAGCTATAATACCTTTTGAAGAACACCCAGAAGATATAATTTGGATAGTTTGAAGCCTTTGTCTCGGTCTACGGGTCTATCTCCTCTCAGAGAAAAGGATCCCTTAAGCCTTTTTGTGTGTGTGGATTCATGCAGGGATAACAGCATGTCAGTAAAGGGCCATGCAACAATAGTTCAAGATGAGAGAGGTGTAAAGGAACGACGGAGCGCTAACCATACAAGGTTTTGCTTTGGCTATGATGTGCCTATCTAGCAAAGCATCAACACACCACCCCAATGATGTGTGGCCTGGGTTTCTTCAAATGTCTTTGAAAGGTACCTTGCTTTTTGCAATGCCCTCAAACAAAATTACCTGGAAAAGTACTTTATCACTAAAATACATAAGAGCTTTGTATGAAAAAAGTGTAGTGCAGGTTATTTATTGCTGCCATGCAGATAAAGAGGTTGAGTGAATTACTAAAGACAAAAGTAAACACATTCAAGTTGAGCAAGGACTGTCATTACACTGTCTCTAAATGAGAAGCAAAAGATTCACTTGCTACTGCGTGAGACACATGCCATTATTAATCTTTTTTTATTCAGTCCTAAACACAGCAATATTAATAGGTACAAAGGATGAGCCATTTATAACAAGCCATTGTGCACTTTAAAGCCAGTGTATTTTTAGCTGTCTGTAGTCAAGAGTGGTTAGAAAGGACAAAGAAATTGAGAACTATAGAACATAATAAATAACACATTACTATATCACAATAGTAGATATTATTTACTACTATATGATTAGTAATTATTACAAAGAGTAAAGATTTCATCCATGAATCAGTATGCAATGGTAAATAGAGTACCAAGCATGATTGTCTAATTAGAGTACATCTAATCGTGTGTCTAATAAGTCTTCTGCGCCAATTAATCTGAGTCAGATCTTGTCCTTATGGCAAATGACAGACAGTCTGGTCAAAGTGGCCACTGATGCTGCACTTTGTGCCAATAAATGTGTCACAAGCAGCTGGGTAGTGTAAGTTGTTGAGCTGCGGTACCATATGGGGTGCTAAAACTGAATCAAAAATCCTGCTGCCATCATGGCATGTGAAAAGCTCATGAATCTTTCTTACGGGACACATTATCATTCAACACTGTCTGGGATGTCCATGTGTTGAATGGGAACAATGGCAAGGGGTAAAGGCATGAGGCTTGAATTTGAGGTTTCTTTGAAAACAATGCAGGGAAGCTTTTGTGGAGAGGGTGACTACATGGTTCATTGCTGGCAGAAAGATTGATCAGAAAAATTTGAAAGTTAAGAATGCATGTTGGTTATATTGTATGTTTCAGAGCAGCCACCATTTTCATTTACTCCTTCCAAATTCTGGCATAGAAAACTTGTTAGATTTCTCATGTATCCCACCTACTAAAGAACAATAGCTTTAAAGGCTGTCATTCATCTAAAAAGATATAATCCTCACACTAAAGCCATTCACACTCAGGAGCAGCCAATCACTGCAGAGGTGAGGCTCAACCCCTGCAGTGAATGTTGCGACACCTTGGATTTATGCTGAATTGCTCTTATTTTTAAACAATATGTTTTAGAGTACAGGTCTTGAGGATGAGGACTAACAGAGTTTGGGAAACCTTACCATGGGGTAATGAGCCTGGCTGCAGTTCCTGTACTTACCGTTCCCAAATCCTATAAAGAGCCTGACAAAGCCTAAACTTTGAAATTAATTCATCAATCCTGAACAGAGCTTTTACTAATGTAAATTAAACCCTACAAAATAATCTTATTAGCTAATGGGGTGTTCTTGGCCTAGGAAGTAACACTTTGTTCTTCTGTAAGTAGCATGCTACTGTAATGTTAACTACTAGAGCAGATGTCAGTGTAGTTTGATTACAGTTTTGCGCTTGTGTTTTTGGATTAGGAAAGGTGATTTAAAAAAAAGATGCTGCTTCATCTTGCTCAGAAAGCTGCTTGATTGCAGCATTTTACAATTAAGTCAAAAGCTGCTCCTATCACAGAGATATGTAAAATAAAGGTGTGTATGTCAATTTAATCTTGACTGTAAAGGAGCCCTCTCTCACCTTGTGATCCTGGGTAATCAGTGTCTCTGTTCCTCCTTCACTCAAGTTCATAAAATACATCAATTCCGCCTCCAAATCCTCCTCTCAAAGCTCAGTATTATTAATAAGTACTGAGTAGATGCCAAAAAAAGTACATTTGAATGTAGTACACTCTGTTATAAAATTAGAACATCCTCAGATGGAAAATGGAGGCTGGAGAGCTTTGTTAGGGAATATAGTGTGATAAAAGCTTTTGGTTGGCTATTGTACTGGCCTATCGAAGTGGTTTTGTCTGGGTTGAAGTAGCAGACTAGAATGAATGCCCCTCTTGCCACACTAATAGACTAGCTGTATGTGTGTGTGATTGTGGTCATATTTGACTGTGTTTTCACACACACACACACACACACACACACGCACACGCACATATGCACACGCACACTATTAAACAAATATACTTAAACAAAGAGAAACCCAGACACACACACTGACTGTAGCCCAGACAGGAAGACATGCTCAACAGAAGACTACACCGCTTAGACTGATTCTTAATTAGAGCAGGTAGACAGAGGGGTGGAGATGTTTTTTTTTGGGGGGGGGGGTTGTTGGGGTTTTGAGGGCTGTTTGAAGAATGAATAGCTGGACAATAGTGGGCCTTTAGTGTGGGTTGACTATGATCACACCCTCATTCAGAGAAAGAATGATTGATAATCACCACAGAACTTATTTTCATTGAGTCTTAGTGATGGAATATCCCATTTTTCTCTTATCGAGAAATTGTATCTTCCTTTGACAGAGGAGGGCTAGTTTGCGTGTTTCTTGGATACAAGAAAGAAGAACCCATTCAGTCAAATGCAGAGAAAAAGTGACTTCTGAGAGCAGAGGACCTTCAGAGTGAGTGATGTGAGTTAACCCTGTCAAATACTGGGTTATGAATATTGCTGGATTATGAGACAATGGGCCCCTGGGCACAGACATGTAAAAGGCCCCTCATCCCCACTATACTCGAGCAAGACACACAGTCTTGCATCTCTTTGTGTTTTTTCTTTTGAGTCTCTTTGTGGTTGTTTCGCATCTCTTTGAGGTAATTGTACATTCTTGCATCTCTTTGTGGTAGTTTTGTGTCTCTTTGTAGTAGTTTTGTATCTCTTTGTTGTTGTTTTTGAGTCTCTTTGTTGATGTTTTTAAGTCTCTTTGTGGTTGTTTCGCATCTATTTGCGGTAATTTTCCATCTTTGCATGTCTTTGTGTTAGTTTTGTGTCTCTTTGTAGTGGTTTTGTATCTCTTTGTTGTTGTTTTTAAGTCTCTTTGTGGTTGTTTCGCATCTATTTGAGGTAGTTTTACATCTTTGCATCTCTTTGTGGCAGTTTTGTGTCTCTTTGTAGAGGTTTTGTATCTCTTTGTTGTTGTTTTTAAGTCTCTTTGTGGTTGTTTTGCTATTTGAGTTCATTTTACATCTTTTTCATCTCTGTGTGGTAGTTTTGTGTCTCTTTGTAGTGGTTTTACATGTCTTTGCTGTTCTTTTTTATCTCTCTGTGGACATTTTATATCTTTGCATCTTTTTGCGGTAGGACATAAATCACTTCCAAATGGCTCACCTCCTTAGATCAGACTGATTTGCCCTCTCTGCTGCCTCCAGGAATATGAATATCTTGTTATCAATCTATCATTTTAGAGATCTTTAGCAGTATAATTGTTGAAATTAGCTTAGGGTACACTTGTTGAGGACAACAGTGTTAGCAAAAGAAAGAAAATGTGGGATTTTGGACGGATTTTAGTCGCATGTATAGTCTGTTGTCTATGTCTTCACATGACAAAGTGTGAGTAACTGGATTGTGCTGTATATGCCTTGTAGGCCTCTTGTTAGTGTGAAATGCAGGCGAACAAAGGCGACATTCTGTTAAAAGGTTTAATATACTCTGCTGACGTGAGAAACAACAGTGTGTAAAAATCTCCAGAAAGCTCATTTGATCGGAGTGTTAAGCTGTTAAAAATAATTAGCCCCATTCCAAACCCCCCACCCCCCTTGTGTTGTCCAGTGTCTTGCCTGCTAGTTTCACACACAAAAGATGCGCTGCAGCTCACAGCCATAGCTGAGTCTGGCCCCATTCATTCACTATGCTGACACTAGGCAACATTTTCCAGGCTGCTTAACTAGCCTAAAGTTTTACAATGGGAAAGTATTTTCTGTAACAAAAATACTGCCACTGGTCATAATGTATGCATTTCCTTAATGACTGTCTTCAGGCTTTTATGACTGTTTTGCTTTGTTCACTGTGAGAACTACATTTCTGTCCGAGCAACAGTACTTTACCTCAATATTGGCTACAAAATATAACTTCAAAAGGTCAAAAGATATCTTGCCTTATTGCATGGAGTCTTAAAAAAGATTGCTGAGCAGATATGAAAATCCTTTAGTGTGTGTCTTCTCTACACAGCTTTAATGTGTGATTCACGCCAGAGTCTCACATTCATGGATCAAACAATGCAAGTCGATTTTTCACTAGACCACATGTGCGTATGGGCTGTTGGCGCATACATGTAGACCCCAGGGGCCCAACACCACCCACCCACCCTTCATACCTCCTCCAGTTGGACCATGCCTGTCTCTGACAACATACCACCCGTCCATGTGCAGTGAATAGGTGGTCAGTTTTGGACTAAGGCTGCAGTCTGCCACACATCGCATGCAGCTGTTACAAAATGGACTTGTAACACAATACTTTAAAATGACCTCATTCAGTCTCAGCCAGTTAAAGTCAAAACTGACATGATTTCCTTCAAAAGTGCTTGCAGCCAGACTGACAGTATAGTCTATTATGCCTGTTAGGCAAAGTGCCAACAGCTTGCACCCCCAAACTACTGATAGCCCAGTTGGCATTGGAGATGTGTAATCGTGTGTGGTTTTCATGCATTCTGAAGCAGACACGGTGCATCAAAAGATGAAACTGATACTGTTCAAGAACAACTGTTCCACTATAGGATGGATGGGTGTGTGTCAGCAAGTTAGTGACGGGTGGGAGTGAAGATGTGTGTATGTGTGAGGTATACATGGAATTGAGATTGCACAACCTTATCCCACTATAAAAACAATAACTGTTTAACTGTTTAAGAACAGTTCAACAAGAAAGCTAGATGGTTCTCACTTCTGTGTATACAGTAGTAAATACAGCCCTGTAGGGAAGATACAGAGAAGGCTATAGTATAAAAAACGTGAAAAATCTACCACATATTACTAGTACCCAAATTACCACCATCATCAAATCACTTCAATCATTCAATAAATCACTTATGATCCTAAAAACAAGTATTAAATGGCCTGGGTCTTTGGTCACAGTTGATGTTGAATGAGCTTCTATTGAACACCATGGAAGTTAGCCAGCCAGTGGTTGTGTGAGGCTCTACCACCATCTACTGGTCAGAAACAAAGATGCATTACTATGTTTACAGAAAACCATGTACAGATGACACTCATTTACCAGCCTCCAGTAATTCATGCAGTAATTCATGAAAAAGAGTCCGGACCTAGTACTGAGTGTATAAATCAACCCTTTTCAGAACTTTTCAACCTCTCAGAAGGCCAACAATTTTGTATTATATATTCTTTATTCAAATATTCAAATATGTTCAATTATGGATTTATGATTTCCATGAGATGCAAGCAGTGATCATCACCATTTAAACAAAAAAGGCACTGAAATATTTTACTTTAGGTGTAGTGAATCTAGAATACGTGGCAGTTTAAATTTTTGACTTGAATTACAGGGAAAAAAATGTACTTTTCCATGATATTCTAAATTTCTCAGAGGCACCTGTATAACACCATATTACTACATTAGTTCAGTTGGAAGTGTGAATGCTACTGTGTTAAATTGTAAACTCTAATAAAAAGTTAAACTAAATTGTAAGGATAGTCACTTTTAAAGGCATTTCAACAAGAAGCCTGCGATTATGCCTCACAATATATACATATATATATATATATATATATATATATATATATATATATATATATATATATATACTCAAAGAATGTCTTTTCCTTGCTAATCCCTGTTATAATCGATTAGCACAATTTCCGTCTATGTTATATGATGAAAAGCATGTAAATAATAAAAGTAATGATTGCTCAATTTCACTTACCTTTGCACTTTGGATTCAAGGTAAAGGCACGCTAGCTCACTGTCACACTGTCATGGCTTACTGGTATGTATGAATAAAACTAAGCCATTGTTAATGTTATAAATAATATCTGCGCTTTTCTTACAAGGACAAGTCATTATGCCAGTTATGAAAAAGGCCTATACTAACATTGTTAGGACACTTTTTTCTGTATCTACAAGCATTCATTACATTTACATTTCAGAAAATTTACTAATTTGGCAGATGCTTTTATCCAAAGCGACTTACATTTAAGGAACAACATACAAGCATCAATAAAGTAAAAGATCTTCAAGTGACAATAGAGACTACAAAAAGCAGCAATAAATGTTAGTAATAATCTTGCAGTATATTGTTATTTTATCATTTATATGCTAGTTTCTGTGGACTTTTCACATTGTCTCTGTCAGTTTTGCTCTTATGAATTACACTTATAGCATAGCATAACATCTCCAATAGGGACAGTGGATGTAAGAGCTTGTTTGATACAATAGGGGTCACTGTTTGCTCAGTTTAAGAAAATAAATGTCTCCTTTGGGTGACTAGTTGGATAGATTTTAGAATATAATTCACCAGAAATGTTACTGTAATGCAATGGTGTATTATTAAATGTGCTGATCAGTTAGCCTTATATACCTGTTTAAGTGCCAGATATGGTTGACTTTTGTTGCAGAAGTATTGTACCATCTTATTGTACCTTTCAAATGCACGTCTGGGATGTAGTTCATTTAAAATTTGAAAAAACACATTAAACTTAAGCATTTCATAAAATGTAAGGACACAGTTATTTGCCTGAGAGATTCAGTGTGTCACTTTGGTGTGTCAGTGCAAACCAATTGAATGGTGGTTTCTGGATACATGGTCTTTAGAGCAGGTGGCAGCTGCATATTGCACTAGAATGTCTATGCTGTTACCTCAAAGCAGACTGTGCCTCATGGTAAACATCAATCATTAGCATCTTTTATGAGTATTCTCGGTGCAGGTTTGTGTTTTTGCGGCTCCATCATTAAACATGTCTGGTGTACGCTCAAAGCAAGCAGGCCAGGAAAGCTTTTTCCTAACGTGTGCATAGCCTGGAGAGTCTGAAATAACCTCAGCACAGCTTGGTTTCAGTGGAAAACTGCTTTTGAGGGGAGTTGTTGTCGTGCTCCAGGACTCTTCCAAATCCTTAGATTAGATTTTAGGAACCAAGGCAGGCTTCTGGCAAGAAATCAAAGCAGTTCTTGAGGGACCGCAGTATCTGTTTTCATTTAATGTACAAAGCCATCTCTGTGCAATGAGCCCTGGGAAAGCGGCTTGTATATAAACAGTTTGCCTTTTGCTGAAGTACCTGCACCTTTATTACTGACTCATTTATGACATAATTCCTTGAAAATCATACTTTCCACCTCTTAGTGAAGTTTTCAAAGCGTACAGGGAACTTACCTTATTCTTTGATTTGACATAACAATTTGATGAGTCATCAGACCGTTGACAGCTTTAGCTGTTTCCAGGACTCAAGGATATGTGCACTTCAGTGAGAAATGGACTTAAAGATATTTGCTCTGTTTATGTATCTCTTAAGTAAATCTGAACTCTAGAAAGTCATGTTGTGGAAATGCAACCAGCACCACTAAGTGAATCCACATGAAGCCACAATCTGGCATATGTAAGCACCCAGCCAGCGCTGACCTGCTGCCCTTCTTTATTAACCAATTAGCCTCCCTGTGGTGCAGAGAAACTTGGCGATAACAAAGACTTGAGTTGTTACTCACAAAATTTAGTTTTAGCAAATTCTTGATCGTCTCTGTGTAATATGTCCCCCTCCACTTTGTTCTGTAACTTGGATGTTTGAGCTTCACAGGACAGAAATATGTAATACAGGTGCTGGTCATATAATTAGAATATCATCAAAAAGTAGATTTATTTCAGTAATTCCATTCAAAAAGTGAAACTTGTATAATGTGTACATTCATTCCACACAGACTGATATATTTCAAATGTTCATTCCTTTTAATTTTGATGATTATCACTGACAACTAATGAAAACCCCAAAATCAGAATCTCAGAAAATTAGAATATTGTGAAAAGGTTCAATATTGAAATCACCTGGTGCCACACTCTAATCAGCTAATTAACTCAAAACACCTGCAAAGGCCTTTAAATGGTCTCTTAGTCTAGTTCTGTAGGCTACACAATCATGGGGAAGACTGCTGACTTGACAGCTGTCCAAAAGATGATCATTGACACCTTGCACAAGGAGGGCAAGACACAAAAGGTCATTGCTAAAGAGGCTGGCTGTTTACAGAGCTCTGTTTCCAAGCACATTAATAGAGAGGCAAAGGGAAGGACAAGATGTGGTAGAAAAAAAGTGTACAAGCAATAGGGATAACTGCACCCTGGAGAGGATTGTGAAACGAAACCCATTCAAAAATGTGGGGGTGATTCACAAAGAGTGGACTGCAGCTGGAGTCAGTGCTTAAAGAACCACCATGCACAGACGTATACAAGACATGGGTTTCAGCTGTCGCATTCCTTGTGTCAAGCCACTGTTGAACAAGACACAGCGTCAGAAGCGTCTCGCCTGGTCTAAAGAAAAAAGGACTGGACTGCTGCTCAGTGGTCCAAAGTTATGTTCTGTGATGAAAGTAAATTTTGCATTTCCTTTGGAAATCAAGGTCCCAGAGTCTGGAGGAAGAGAGGAGAGGCACAGAATCCACGTTGCTTGAAGTCCAGTGTAAAGTTTCCACAGTCAGTGATGTTTTGGGGTGCCATATCAACTGCTGGTGTTGGTCAACTGTGTTTTCTGAGGTCCAAGGTCAACACTGCCTGCAGATTTAATTTTCCAACAGGACTCGGCACCTGCACACAGTGCCAAAGCTACCAGTACCTGGTTTAAGGAGCATGGTATCCCTGTTCTTAATTGGCCAGCAAACTTGCCTGACCTTAACCCTAAAGAAAATCTAGGGGTATTGTGAAGAGGAACATGTGATACGCCAGACCCAACAATGCAGAAGAGCTGAAGGCCACTATCAGAGCAACCTTGGCTCTCATAACACCTAAGCAGTGCCACAGACTGATCGGCCTCCATGCCACGCTCCATTGATGCAATAATTCAGGCAAAAGGAGCCAACTAAGTATTGAGTGCTGTACATGCTCATACTTTTCATGTTCAAACTATTCAGTTGGCCAACATTTCTAAAAATCCTTTTTTTGTATTGGTCTTAAGTAATATTCTAATTTTTGGAGATACTGAATTTGGGATTTTCATCAGTTATCAGTTTTAATCATCACAATTAAATGAAATAAACATTTGAAATATATCAGTCTGTGTGTAATGAATGAATATAATATCCAAGTTTCACTTTTTGAATGGAATTACTGAAATAAATCTACTTTTTGATGATATTCTAATTATATGACCAGCACCTGTATGTGATAAGTGCTTAATGCTAACAACAGCATGCTAACATGCTGATGTTTAGCAGGTTTAATGTTTGCATATTAAATGCTAATATTTGCTAATTAGTGTAAAACACAAAATACATCTGACACTGAAGTATTGGACCTGATGATGGCGCTAGCTGAGAATTCAAGCGATCACCAAAGTGTTAACAGATTACCCAAGTGTTAACAGATTACCCTGATGGGGAACATTAATGTTTGTATTTCAGTGCAATCAGCCAGTAGTTGAGATGTTTCACAAAAAACTAAAACCTCATGGTTGCGGTAGAGTAAAAGTCATGGAATCAGGAATTCAGAAGTCAGAATCAAGAATTTCCCCTCAGGGATCAATAAAGTATTTCTGATTTCTGAGTCTGATTCATCCTCTGGGGATTTCAAAATGTTAACATGTTTTTTTGGTAAATGTATTATGCAAATAAAATAAACATGAATCAACTTATGAGTCAGCTGAAAAACATTTATTATCATGACTTATTTTTACAGTGTTAGTATAGTAGCAAGACATACAGTATTGGTTTGATTAGTTATCATAGCACCAGAATCAATCATTCATTTCTCATACAGGCTACATACATACTGTAGGTACATATGATTCTTAAAAACTTCTTTGGATAAAGCATAGCAAACAAGCACACTGTTTCTCTATTCAGTACCAATGCCCATTCAATATTTAGCACGCTGTTTACAATTCAAGTATGAATATTAAAAATACACATATATCATAAGTTACAAATCTTAACGGTTATTACAAAAAACCCAAACAGGATTACATTTCTACAAAATGTATGGCACATAGTGCATCAAGTATTCTTTATCTTTCTGATACAGACCTCATAGAACAATTGACCATCATAAACATGAAGGATGGCCAAATATTTTCTAGCTGCTCATTGATGTATTTTATATTTATTTTTCAGCCATTCTTTAAATCCAAAGAAGCTGCGTTGTCTGAGAAGAAAAAAAAATCTGCATCTATATTCTAACTTTGGTTAAAACGCATCAGAGTACCAGCATGTTAGGCTGCTTGATAGTTGTATCATGGCCAGTGTCATTTATGATGAATTAAGTACTACTCAAGGGCAGATTTCCTCATGCAGTGTTTTATCGCTTGCATATTTGATATATCTAGCAACCTTGCAGCTAGATTTTTGGCTACATTATTAAGAGGACCATTACAAGCATTATAAGCAGATCCTACATTTGCTAAAGAGCCAAAAGCAGGTGTTTTCCTTCTCAAGCGAGGTAATTCCAGTAGTATAAAAGCACCATTCAAGAGATCCTCATTTTAGGTTAGTGGTTATACACTAAAAATAGTAGTAGGCTAATACCTTTTTTAGCAAAGCAGACACAAGGACAAAAAACATCAGACAATGGCTTCTCCATTGGTAGTAGTACTGTAAAACACAGAACATTACAGTCATTACAGAATAAATATGGTCAAACATAAAAATATTACAACACATATCTCAGTAGAGTATGGATGGTTGTGAGAGGTAGGGGTTGCAGGTATCTACAGTAGGCCCAATGGAGGGTGTGAGGTGAGAGATCACCCGATACTGTGTCACAGTGTAACAGATGAGAACTTGTCTGTGTGGCGTAATTAAAGAAAAATTTAAAAAATAAAAGAATCTGTTTCAAAAAACCACAGAAACCGATTGAACTGTACTGTAACACTAGGAAACATTGAAACATTGAAACATTTCTGCTATTTTGTCACTGCACTGTTGTTTATTCTGTCTCTATGTCAGTCAGTGGACCATCTATGCAGGTTTGATCAGTTTTGTGAAATACCTGACAGCAGGTGAGAGCAGACAGACTTTAGATATACACAGCGATGAAAACTAAAATCTCGTCTGTTGTTGTTCTAAAGGCTCCTCACATTCTCCTAACATTTGACCTCTGACATAAGGCAGGTCTGGAAGGATATCAGTAGTTAGTTGCTAGCTTACTCTTTCTATAAGTCTTGAGCCCCAAAGGAATAGTTTGACATTTTGCAAAATACACTTATTCACTTTCTTTCAGTGTCAGATGAGAAGATTGATACCACTTTCATGTGTGGATGATAAATGTGATGCTATTCAGCCAGCAGCCAGGTAGTCTGGCTCTGTCCAGAGATAAAGACGCCTGACAAATGTTGCAGTCATTCCCTGGAGTCTCCACTGTTTGCCGCCACCCTCACAAGTGATGTCAAGACTCCAGGAAGTTACTGTGCTCGTACAGAAAAATAGTCTGACACTTAAAAGCCCCCATAAAACCATGTTTTTTGTTACACTTTTTGTGCAGATTAAACAAATGGGGTATATCATGTTAATTAGGGAGCTTTAGAGCTGCTTGTAGGCGAATATTGCTACCATCAGACAGAGCCAGGCTAGCTGTTTACCCTGTTTTCAGTCTTTGTGCTAAGCAAAGCTAACCAGTTGCTGGTGGTAGCTTCACTCTACACATGTGAGTGGTATTGACCTACTCATTTGACTCTCAAACACAAATAAGCATAAATTTCAATCCATTCCCTTACTCATTTAGTAGTTACAAAAAAATACTGTTTTGTGTTATTACTTCTTTTTGATACCATGCTAATGGCTGCCATACTATAAAACAATAACATCCCTCAAGATATTATTTCAGTGTCTGTCTATAGCACTTTTTTGTCACCAGAGAATTACAATGATTACATACAGTCTCATTGACTGCAAGTCAGCCAGAAAAGTGGTAACTACACGCTTACAGTGGAGTTGTAAATATAAATATATATGTACTGTGGAAGGTGACATATAACAAGAATAGTACTTTCAGAAAATTCAGAATACCCTTCACTTCACAGAGCACCATTAGAAAACAAGAAATTCTCATCTTTAAAAAAAGATGAGAATTTCTTTTTTGAAGATTTTTTCCTACTGTTTATGTAGTTGATTTGAAGTACTTTGAAGTATTGTATCCCTTTGTATGATGCTGAGAGTGCATAACAGTGTCAGAAAAAAACATTTTAGGTTCCAAAGCGAAGACGTGTTTAATAGCCATTACAACACTGTTGGCAAGCAAATATAGCTGGCTCTTCTTCAGAGTTAGCAGTTTGGATCAAGGACCTGACAGCGGCCCTGTAGCACTGCGTACGTAGTGTCATGCATGTTTTAGCTGCCATTTGGGAACTGGGGATGTTACTGTTGGATGATTACTGTTAAATGCTCCTCCACCACACTCACAGATGACTACGGGGTCCAACAAATCATTATTATTGCATGTTCCTGGGCTACTGTCTTCAGGATAGATTTAGAGGTTTGGTCTCTACATGGCCCTCAGTGGACTTGAAGGAGTAGGCCGTTGTGAGCTTGGGGAATGCACTTCCCACAGAATCCACCGCAGCGACCGTAGATTCTTGTTCCGTCCTACAGACAAAGACCAATGAGAAAGAGGAAAGAGTGGGCAAAGGGCAGCTTTTTACGCAGAGAATGAAAGCTTCATAAATGTCAGTGGGGATTCCTCTTCAGTGAATCAGACAGAAACACAACATAGCAATTCAGATGACATTTCAGAGCAACAAACTCATTCAAATACTCAACAAAGACAAGTCAACAATAACAGTCAAGACCCAACATGAAGCACAATTACATCCCAGCATATTGACATCTATATATTTACAACACACTACATTACTTAGGAACCAAATAGCATTGGTCAAACAAAAAACAACTGTTTTATAAATCTATAAAAAATGCTTTTTACCTCAGATCTGTGGACTTTGACAGAAACATAGTTGCCTTGAGATGTCCACTTGGTTGCCTCTGCCACTTTGAGGCCAGTGCCAATCAGATTAATACTAAACTGGCCCTGAAAACACACATCAGATTGAGTTATTTCTGGGCAGTTATTTAACCAGGAAGGTCAAGCTCATTCATTTTTGCAGAAAAGGTCTGTGGCAATAACCGCAGAAGGAGGGGCTTAAGCATATACTACAATGTGGTGAGTACTTGAGTATGGAGCAATAGAGTCTTTGAGTTTCAGGCCACAAACAAACATATGGCACAAAAAATGTATGAAACATTTCTATGAGGCCTCAGTTTACAGTATTTCACCAACCTGTGGACACTTGGCTGCACTATAACAATCTCCCGCTGTAGCAAAAGGCACAGGTTGACCAAGAAGAGTCTGGGAAAACTGGAGGTCTGTTACTGGTAAACAGCAAAGATACAAATCTTAAGTCACAATGTGTAACAGCAGAAGTAAAAAGACTGAAGACAGCTGCTCTAAGGCAGACTAACCACACAGAGCTTTGTCAACTACAGTTTATGCAATTACATTTCATTGCAGGATGGATGTTACTTCAATGTCCCCAGATGTTTTTACGATTTCTAAAAGACATTTAAAAAAAATGTTCATGCAATGAGATTTGTGATTTGAATTTGAATCAAGAAAAGAATCTCGATTTAATTTTTTACATAAAAAAGTTATGAATATCTTAAAATTCTAAGGGTTACAATAAAAGAATGGCTTTCAAAGAACTAAAACTTATATTTCCTATGATATGTAGCTAGAATGTGTGTTGCATTGTTCTCACAAAATTTGATAAGAGATTTTTTTACTTGGAAATCTTACCAACGTTGAACCACCCCTATGTACAGTTTACCACCCCAATTACAATAGATTTGTGAGTATCCTGCTGTAAATCAAATACTTGTTTTACATTTTGAAGTCAGCGACTGTACCTTGCTTCCCTGACTCTCCTTTTCATTCCCATTTACCCTGCATTGTCACACATGATGACCATGACCAGTACCTTTTCCTGTCCTCCCTTCACTTTGCCTGTATAAACTGATGATAAAGTTCATGGGATGCTTCCCTTCATCTTGAACTCATTATCTCCCCCTCAGCCCTCCAGAAGCTGCCTGAAAGTCAAATTAGTACCGTGCAGAGGGGTAGGAACATGTGCTGTCAGGGCCCAGACGAGTCGGAAAGGATGGGAGGACAACTGTGTAATCCAACTACCCCTCACTGTGCCCGCACACACACACACACACACACACACACACACACACACACACACACACACACACACACACACACACACACACACACACACACACACACACACACACACACACACACACACACACACACACACACACACACACTCACATTCTAATAAAAAAGCCATAACTTGAACACAACAGGGAAGGTGAAGTTGACTCTAATAATGAGTGTAGGAATATGGCCTGAAGATGTGTGTATATTAGAGTATGTGTGTCTGTGAATGTGTGATTGGTCGCATGCGTGTATGAGTAAGAGTTTGATATTGATGCGGCTGCATGCATGGGTGTGTGTGCTTGTGTCGTCAGGTCTTCTTGTGTGTGCTCGCCAAAGAAAAGATGTGCAAGGCAGCATCACACATTGTCTGTCCGCGCTTGCGAGCAGGCACGCGTGTCTGCACGTGCACGCACACATTCCTTTATTGCTCACGTGTTTTGCTGAGAGGCCCCGGTGTCAAGTCCTCGCCTAGTGATGTGAACACGGAGTGCTGAAAGGTCATTATTTTGATTTCAGAGGAGAGAGTGGGGGGAAAGAGACACATCATTCGGACAGCCTGAGTTTTTTGGACAAGGCAGTACTAAGCACTACGGGACAGGCGTCTGGGGGTTAAAACAACATTAATGTGTGGTCTCATTACTGCAGACAGTGTAAGCAATTGCACAGTAATTACTCACTCATTATCCTCAGGGAGCTCAGGTCCAGACGAACTTTGTGGAAGAGTGTGTATCCCGCTGTGGAGTAGTCGTTCCTACAGTCACAGTCCTGTCTTCGGCTGCCATTATACGGACATTCAAAGGGGTTCAGCAACCTTTGTATTTAGAACAATGAGTATTAGGACAACTGCAGGAATCTTAACACTCTTTAAAAACACTATCTTTAATACACATGGTGTTATACACACCTGTGCCCATACACTTCCGAGTAGTTGTCTGTCTGACCACTGCGCAAGGTCACATACTCCTTGGGGAAATCAGTCTGCATTTCAGCACAGTAAATCTGAGGCCAAACACATTGAGACAACAGATTAAAGCCAATGGGGAAGCTGCAGGTTGAGTCATGATGTGTGTGGGAGGAATTCTGACAGGACAAACACACCTGTAGGATCCGGGACTTGACTTTGAGATAGTATTCCCCATCTATCTTCACACCCTGTGTCATCTGAATCTCTCGGCAGGACGTGAACAACCGACCTGGGAGAAGAAATGTGAAAGGAGGAAGGAGAGGTTTTAGTGCACCAGCAAGGAAACAGGAAACTCTGACATTGATGCCTGCCACCACCTTTGAAAATCACTCTACTTGTGTAAGCGAGTCGGTACAGTAAATCTGTCATCAGCAAATGCCAGAAAGATTGCAAAAGCTAATAAATTAAAAGGGTTGAAACCTGGCTCTAGTCTTCTTAAATGAGAGCTGTTGTAAATGTCTCATTATTTGTGTTGCCTCCCCTGTTTCCCCAGAGCACTGCAGGGCTCATATGACGCTGATTAGCTGATTAGCATTAATACTTCACCACAGAACTGGCTGTCACCCGAGCATGTCATTTTAATTTCAGCAGTGCCTGACTTGGCAGAAGCCAAGTCGAGAATGAACAGCCCAATGCGCCAGCACTGAAACATCTGAAATGTGGAGGAGCAAACCTACAAACTTTGGCTTGCTGCCGAATTTTACAGCGCCTGCTAGTTCACAATGATGGCTGCCTCAGCCCCAGCAGACACCCCTGAGGCGTTCGGACAGACTGTCCATTTCATAATTTGTGGAAAACTGCTGATTGTCTATTTATTGTTACACAAAGTAATCACTCCGAGTGGAGGTCACTGTTCTGCCTAATGTGTTAAACCAAAGCAAAAAGTTGAGCTTCTATAAACACAATCAGATACGGTGTTGGCTACACATACAGCACAGTCAATTTAATACCATCACTCTACACATTCCTGGTTGGCAATAAGCACTACATGGATCAGAGAAGTTGGACAAGGTGGTAGAAGAGAAGAAGGAAGAAGGTGGGGGAAGAGAAGAGAAGACGAGTTTGACTCACATTCTCTGTCTTGACATGCTGCTTGAGACTCTGGTCTTTCTGAAGGATAGCAGTGTCTGGACGGTTGGCCTTTGGAGGTCACACACTCCACTCTGCGCTCCATCACTCCTGCCCCGCAGGTCTGCGAGCACTGGTGTACAAACAAACACAACAGCAGTCAACCACACAGCTACACAATAATTAACAAATAAGCTGCAACCAGATCCAAATCCACAAATGAGATTTATCAGCAGAACCGTAAAATGCACGAGTCATCAAAATGTTTTGTGAAAATGGTGATTAGCTAGAGAGGATTTCTCAGTGCCTAACAAGTCTTTTCTGCTTCACCTTGCTCCATGGGCCAACTTTCCAGTAGGTTGTGTGCGGGCAGTGCCTGAGGAGGCACGTCCGGTTGCCAGCAGGGTGGGGCTCAGGGCAGTGGGTGCTGGCAGAGGAGGACTGGGCAGCAGCATACGGGCTCAGAGCCTGAGAGGAGGGCGTCACGGAGCAGGAGACTATACGCTGCTGGTAGCCCACACCGCAGCTGGCAGAGCACTGAGCCACACACAGATACACACACACACACTGACAGTTACTCATACTGGCATGACTAAATGTTTGCACAGAGCAGTAATATCAAATACAGAAGTGGGTGTCTTTATTTGGGACTCAGTGGTGCTAATGTACTATTAATGAGAATCTACTGTATGGCTCATTGACCACACCTTCCCTTTATTAGGCAAATTTTCTATTGAAATATAGATTATAGCTGTGCTGAAATGACAAGCTGATTAAGTAAATTAGAGGTAGTTGGATGACAAACATTGAGGAAATTTATGTATGTATCAAAAAATGCTTATCACTGTCCCGTGATAAACATGTTTCTCCAAAATGTCAACTTTTCACATGAAAAACAGCCCTGTTTTCAGCTTCGCAACATTGTATTTTTTTTTAGCTAATTTAGACTAAAAAGTTGGAGAATTTTCTCTACCTAAAAAAGCAACACTTAATTATTCGAGTTTATTTGAAAAATTCAAAACAAATGTGAGGATTTGTTACTTTTCTGTACATCACATCCACCTCCGACATGTACATAATGATAATAATAATTTTACTCCTGCCTTCTTTAGACTCTGCTCACTGCACTATTGTCAGTCGGTCTACATTGCTGTGGTTCTTGTTTATAGTGTGTATATTTGTGTTCTCTAAACTGTAGCCTGTGTCTGATTTTATTTTTGTGTTATTGTCATATCATTGAGTAGCACATCCTCGTACGTGTACACTTACCTGGCAAATAAATCTCATTCTGATTCTTTGTTTTACATACTTCCATTTACATTTTATGTTTTGGGATTTTGAACTGTTGCAATCTGAAGATGTCACCTTACAGTAAAACAAAACTCAGTCTTTATTTCTTCCTTTATTCCTACCTGAGACCATTCGCCTGTAATCCACATGTAGTGGCAGGGAGCTCCTTTGCAAGGTTTGTATAATGGTGGCTTGGACGAATGCTCACAGTAATCATCCTGGACAGGTGTCATCCCGGGGTTCATGCACCCCACCTTCCTGCTTCTCATGCCCTCTCCACAGGTTGCATTGCACTAAAAGGAAAATGTAACATGGAAGGAAATCACTAAGAGTGAAGAATAGTTGGCGGGGCAGGGTGGGGGGGGGCAGTGTTGTACTTCCAGCAACAACATCACTGACGCCTCAGACTCATGCTTGCCTCCAAATGGACACTCATTATTATGTACAGGTAAAGTCGGGAAAATTGAGTGCTGTGTGACAATGACAACATTAGATCTCAAGAAATACAATTCCAAAAATGTCCTCTGGCAGATAATGTTACCATAAAAGATTAAAAGTTAAGCTAGTTTCCTTCAGGCCCAGTAACGGTTTATAGGATCATTTGAAAGTAATGATATGAACCAGAATCTTAAAATTAATTTGTGAAAAAAAGTCTCCTTTGTGTGGATTTTATGACAATGTCTTTATATTTTATGAGAACAGAAAAGGTTTCAGGGCCAAACTGTGAAAGAAATGAGGCTCTAAGTTCTCGAGGCAACACAGCCAGGAATCTGAACACTGCAAACATTCCTGCAGCAGGATACAGCGCATTGTCCCTACATGGTGCCCCTCTTTTATGCCTCACTTTTGAGGACAACGCACAGGACATTAAAGAAAGATGAGCAAAGAAAAAAAACAGTATGCTAGCGTGACAGGGAACAGTGATATTCAACAGGACAAAATAGATGGCCATCGGTACTTCAAAGTTTGTTATAATTTACTAACTGATGGTAATCACCAAAGCCTTCACGATTGACAAGAGCACAAGGGTACCTGCAGGTTGTCCATTTAATGGTGCAGAGAAAGAGAGGAAGAGCAGAGATCTCAGCCAATAAAAACCTTAATAAGATGGTAAACCATCTGTTCATCTTTCTCATACTCACGGTGGGGGTGGGGGTGTATGCAGGAAGAGAGAAAGAATGAGTCTGTACTTACTTCTTCCCATTCGCCAGCAACCCAAGTGTAATGTGTGCATTCTGCAGTTTGGCATGGCCGGACATTGGGAGGACGCTGGTGAGCATCACATAGATCCTGTCTCACACGCCCAGTGCCTTTTAGTCTGCAGTAAACCTCACGGCTCTGAACTCCAGCTCCACAGGTGACGGAACACTAGTAAAACAGACACAGAACGCACATCTGATTGAGAAAAGGGCAGAAAATGGAAATTCAGTTTAAGGCAAACACATGTGTTCTTGTGTTTTTCATACTCAACAGTATACTGCCAGTAATATAACAGGAGTGTACTACTTATTTCCATGCCGATCCAACTTTACTAGAGCTGATCTAAAAGGAGCACTGATTTAACACAAGTCCAGTTACCTCGTTAAAAGGAGTACTACTCAGCCTGTGCAAACAGTTGTAGAATGTCTATTGTGGCTTTGGAGGGAGCGTCCCTGGCGATATCATCAGTCATTTATCATTTTTAAACGTATCGTATGAGTTCCCAAGTTTATGGAAGTGCAATACTAAACACTGGAGTTCTCCTTTAAATTTGCACGTTGAATTCCCCTTCATTTTCTAAGATTCTCTTGAGTCAGTTTCTTTAAAGACATCAGTATTAGAGGACCTGGCAGAGAGAGAGAGGAATGCATGGATGTATAATTTGCTGCAAAATTGTTCAACTGACTAACCACGGTTCTACTACAAGAAAACACTTTTTTTATGTCTGTAAAAAATACTTTTGTGTTGACAGGGCACCTTGAAAAGCTAACAAGTTCAAATATGACTTTTTTGTAAACTTTCCCAATTGCCAGTAAAGCTATAGTTAGTTGTCTTCTCAATGTAAAGTCCATGACACGGTTTGAAGTGCGCAGGGAAAGAGACATGAATCTGTATTTTAGTTGGACAGCACAATGTGGAAGCAAACCAAGAGAGAAAACATTTTTGGCATATTTTATGGTTGAGCAACATTTATTGCAATGAATGGGTGACATCTTAACACATCTGGTATCAAGCTCTCTCAGTACATTCATGGTGAAATGAGACAGCATGCAGAAAACAAACATGTCTTCTGGTGAATCTTTGAAATGTTTATTAGTGATATGCTGAAACATTGTGCCACAAGAAGTCGTGTAATGAAGTCTAGTAGTGAATTGACTCAGTAATATTGGTTAGTGGTTATGTGCCACCATAAGCTACTGGTCATAACGCACAAAGAAGGGCTGTGAGTGTATGTCTAATGAAGTAAGTGTGTGTTTTATTGCTAATGAACTTACACTGCCAATTGCAAGAGAGGGATTGTGTTATTTATTCTTTGAAAACTTTCATAGACTCACTTTAATGTGACAATATTTTAAAATGTTTATTTGGTCTGCAGTGTCAGAGTTGCTGCTTTGATGCTCCCAAACAATGTACTTAATAAACCCAAAGCCAGTTTGTCGATTCTTTGTGAGATGTATATCTGGGGTCATACAAGGTTCTATCTCAAGCATCTCTTTCATGTGCTTTGAGAAACATACCTGCATACTGAGAAGGTACTAAGGCTCGAGCTGATGAGCCTGATTTCTCTTAAACTCTCCTACAGTCCTCAAAGAACAGGGCCAGGCCTCAGCGATTTCACACAGTCAGAAAATCTGTACGTTATACAGCGAGTATCAAATTTCCCGAAAACTTCCAGATGTATTTGTGTTGTTCGTTTCTCCCTGCAGTTGTGTGTTATCATTGCAGAATGTGTGGTTGAATGTGAAGGGTCAGGTCCTTGAGTTTGGAAAGAGAACAATAAGCACCATAGGAGATCTGACCTTCAAATCAAAAAAATATGTTTTTTTTCTTTTATCTTACAAAGAACAAAAATAGAGCCTGCTGTTAAAGTGGTTATAGTCACTGTTAACTGCTACAGCTACAATAAAGCTGATTCTATACTCCTGCAAAAGACGTGTAGTGCTTTTATCAGATTCTTGCCAGACTTTAAAGGGTCAGTTCTGCCAAATTATAAAAACTTTTTCTCGCTTATCTAGCCATGCAGATAACTTTGGTTTTGGCCAGTTAGTAAGGCATCCACCTTTTAGATTTCTGCTGCCACCCTGATACAATGGATGTAATTGAATTTTATCTGTGCTGCTCAAAGATGAAATTTAAAAACACCAACCAATACAATTGTGTCTTTCCAAAAACACTGCCCTGTCTCAAAACACACATTAAACTGTTTTCTTTGTACCAAAGAAATAGTCCCCATAAAAACTGTTGACAGTCTGATCTGAGGATAATCCAGTGAAACAGGAACACTGTTTCTGGAAACAGATGTTGCTGGTGAATTTTGTGGTGTATTTTCAATGCCGTATGCCCTACACCTATACACCTCCATTGTATTGGGCTGGATGTAGATATTTCAGAGATGGATATCTGATTAAAAACATGCAAATTAAACTGCTAAAATGAGAAACTATATTTTACTTAAATTTCAATGAACCAACTCAACAGCAGTTTAAAATATTACACTGAAAATATAGACGCACAGCACACAGCATTACAAACAACCAGTGAAAACAGTAAAATTCTTGTGTCTTTGACTCAATGGACAGTCCACACACCACCACCCCAGCTTCTCTAACATGTTGCCCATTTGGAGGTGACTGAGAGGGTCGGATAGCTGTGGAATAACTCAAACAGTGGGTGCTGAGGTTTCAAAGTTGTCACATGCATGGATATTAAGATATAAAACATGTCTTTATGCTCTAGTTGAGGATTTCATGGTTGCTGGTGGTATGTGGAGGAATGGATGATTGCTTCCAGACACCAGAGAGAGAGAGTGAGAGGGGGGAGGAGGACACCCTCAAAGGGTGGGGAGTGGCGGGAGGCAGGCGTGGGTCTTTATGGACCTTTGGGGATTTAACGGTCACTTGTAAATGAGGAGGTATATGGTAGATTTTCAAAGAGGAGCTGGAATAATTTTTGAGAACATTTTTCATTGTAGCAGTGACATAAAATGTCAATTTTTTTAGCTTAAGAATGGATCACATGACTACTTGTATGTGAAAGGGGTCGCTCATAGTGATGAACCCACAAACAATCATCACCCGACTCTGCTTTTCCCCTCAGCTCTACAGAGCTCTATAACATGTTTTTACTCATTGTTTTGGTTTTCCAGCCCGCAGCTTTATTGTTTTGGTTCACTCTCACTTAGCAATCTTAACTTAAAAGTCGATAAATATGTCAGTGTTGTGCAGATGTTTTCCATGGTCCCAAGTGACCAAAAAAAAATCTGAATTTGCAGTTTTAAAAGGCAACCGATGCAAGCTGTTTGTATTTATTGTTTTTCAGCACACAGTGTGTTGTGACCCTAGTTATAGGGTTATCTGTTAGAGCATGACAAAGAGCATGACAGAGCATTCCTCTTTTCAGTGGTTCTACAGCTTGTTATAAATTTGGTTCTGAATATTTTCCTCCCTGTGGAAGCTCAATGTCACTTTGAGCCAAAACTGCTACATTTGCAGCTGCATGCATCTCCTCAAGGTAGCAAATATCAAGGCTGTGTGGTGGGCTCGGCGATGACTGTGACATCACCCCCCTAGCGACTCCTCTATGCACGGCCTTTGCCCTGCAATTGACACTAGTGTGAAACGGTACAGAAACCTGCTGTGTACGGATGTACGTCATTCTTTACATCATGCTTTCATCCCTATGTGAGGCCAAGCTCAGCTGCATCAGCCGCAACACTGGATCTCCATGTTTACTGCAACCAAAAATTCTCAACAGATTTAGTAAATGGAATGGGTTTTTGCATGAGCATGATTTTGTGTGTCATGCAATAACTTCAAACATGCAGGTCAGTGTATTGTCTGACAAAAAGTTTCAGGCTGTTTCAACATTTTATCTGATTATTTTAATAATGACATCTAAATGTTAAGTACACTATGTAAACAGTTTTACATGTAAACATGAATAAACTGAGTGGCCAGGTGCTCTGTGTGTCCTACATCTGCAGCCTCTAGGAAGCCTTCGGCTGTGTTTGTGCTTGTGTCTCAGCAGCTAGAAGCAGTTGCTGTTAGTACGGTCTCTGTGAGGCCTGGGCTATTCTGTGAGTCAGAGGAGATGACGAGAACAGTAAACATACCTCCCTCCACCTGTTGGCCTTCCAACTGGGGCATCCTCGCAACCGACAGGCCTTCTCTGTCCTTGGCCGAGGCAGATGACTGCAGTGCTCCTCCTCTATTTTTGTTTGGTTTTGAACAACACAGGCTATCTCACGCTGCTTGGTGCCCCGACCACAACTCACCGAGCACTAGAGAGGGAAAGGGAAAGAAGGGACAGTGATCATAATGAAAAAGGTATTACACAAGTATAAGCACTGTAAAGTATTATCATGCTGCATGCTATTTTTCACCGTAATTATTTGAGTTTAGTGAATAGAAGCTTGAGAAAGTAGACATAGAGGAATCAACAGAATCAACAATTTAAACATGACACAAAATGCTTCTCTCAGTACTACACATACTGCGTTTAGACCTCATCTCAAGAGCACTCAGTGCATCCAACAGTTTACTGTTTGCCATTTCATGGCCAGGTAAACGCACTACAAACACATTTGACCAAACACTCACACTGATGGATTGCAGCCAACTGTTGAACCTGTAAACAGAGGAATTACTTTTAGAGTGGCTGTGAACGGCAGAGGCGAGGCAAGAGGAAGAAAAGATGCGGAGCGAAACACGAACGGATGCACCCGGCGAGACATTCATCTGGTATGAATAAGGAACTCAGAAATACTTCAGGAAAGCAAGGGAGATGATGACAAAGGAGAAAAAAAACACGAATAAAAGCCAGACACCCTGATGAAAGCTCTGGAAAAGGCCTGAGATTGTAGATGAAAATATTCTACTCTTCAGTCCCTATGAGGCCAGACAGCAATTAGCGTGCCCGCTATTTCTGCTTGACGAGTGAGCGCCCCCATACAAAGCAACTCTAAAAATGGGGTGCTGGAATCGAATACACAAGACAAGGAGACATACATTTTGTCTTAGCATATTTTCCAGTCCAGATAATAAACATAATATTGCATTGTCCTCTAATTATGATCTCAGAATGTTGCATAACACCAAACTCATAATTTTTTCCCCCTGTGTGCTCATACTGTTGATCATACTACAGATGATGGGCCATGAAAAAAATAACCTAAATTTGCTCATTTCTAAGGGTTTTCTTTCCATGCTCAAGTTTCTAGGAGCTAAAAGACATTTCTCCCTGTAAAAAAAAATCTATTCAAAGTAGCAGTAGTAGTTTGAGTGTCCATTCGAACCCTTAAATAAAGCCACCTCCAGCCTTTTCTTCCTAAGTGTGGTGCAGGCTGTGGTTAACACTGCACACACATGCATCATACACATCGTAATTACAGAGGCATTTTAAACATAGGGCTGGCTCAGCTGACGGAGAACATCAAAGCCGAGGACAAAGCTGAGTGACGAGTCCTGAGCGTAGCAGATTCACATAGCCACTGCACACTCACTCAAAAATGATAACAGAACTCCCTCTACCTCAGACAAGAGCAGAGACAGACAAACATGTTGGGTCGGGTGGTGGGGGGGGTGAGGAGGAGGGCTAGCCCCTCCTTACTGCTGTAAAAGCAGGAGGAAAAAAATAGAAAGAAAAAAAGGAAAAAGGGAGGAAGAAAGGAAATCGCAGCCATACGGGATATGCGCCCCAGCTGAACCATATCTGCATTTTAACTGTGGGAGAAAAGACGCTATATGGCAATGTGCTCCTCCTCCTACCCTGCCAACCTCATCTGTCAGCCATTAGTTAATCAGGGCTGGTAACACAGAGCACAGAGAGCTGGCACAGCTCGTGGGACCAGAGGACAGCTTCACCTCTGAGAGCAAAAAGAGGGCAAGGACTCAGGGACCTCTGTTTTACCAATCTACAGCTGGGCTGCTTCACTCACCAGCACCCACTCAGGTATGACTACTCCACTTATCACTTAGTTTCAGAGACAAGTGTGACATGTTACCAGTCAGCTGCTTTATTCTCTTTATTTAAAAAAATAAAAATAAAAAAATGGCAGTGCCTGTGTTTGGTCAAATTTTAAATGGATGTTTGCATGTCTTTTTAGAGTTGGTAAATGATTATTGAAAAGCATTCTTTTTACAATTATAGCATTTGGTGGTTTGTACTGATGAAACACTACATGTACTTTATCTGAACTTCTATATATGTCATAATCAGTACAAACAGGTCATGTTGGTGCTCTAGTGTTAATTACTGAGGTGTGTTTTGAATATATGGAAAAATTCTCAAGGTCACTTTAACATGACGAGGTACCCTTTCTAAAATTATCCCTTGAGAAAAACACAGAAAGCAATGGGTCTCATGGGAAATGAAACACTTGAGACAGATTTACCCTCCCACGTTATCCCAGCAATTAATTTCACATGATTAGGTGGGCTAAATCTACTATAATCTGGTGAGCTTGATCCAGGTATAATGTGGATTACCATAAAATGGAATGACTCAGTCACTCTAGATTTGGCACAAAGTTGAAAATTAGCCAAGTCAAACAGCTTTTGGGAAACAAGTTGTTTTCCATGCAGAACAGAAAAAACTACATAATTGACTTTTAAAGCCACAAGTAACGAACAGGCAGCTCTCAAGCATTCCACTCTGTGGCTCCAAAGCAGCATTCTTGACTTGATAGTGTTTCACAGTTCTGGAACAAATCACATAATTGAGTGCTTAACCAGACCCAGCTAATTCATGCCTTTTCTCCGTGCAATAAAACCATAAAACAGCATTGTGAGTTCTGAACAAAAGATGTCTGATTTTGGTTAAATTAACAAAAAATGATTGCATACAGACAGATACTTTATGAGCATTGTCTTTGTCTAGGACTGGCAGGCAGCAACTTGAAAATGACCCCACCCACTGCCTCGCTGTGAACAGGTAAGCCAAAAGGACACATGGAAACTGTTAGGCATCCAAGAGATTAAATATCTGCCACTCAGCCAATATGGTAATCAAAGCCGCTAATACTGTACATTATTCCACCGAGAGAAGGTAAATTCCACAACAGATTAAAACAGATCAAAACTACTTTGTGTGTAAAAGCACATTTATTTGATCACTGTTCACTATGGCCTAAAGTAGTGCATGAAACCATTTATTACTTTGTGAACTGTAATTTCACTCTAAAATTATTTTTGCTTGGTGACAAAAGCTGAATTGAGTATTTCTAACAATGGTTTATGTTGGGGCAAAAATCATAATGCGAGTTTTGCCAAATGTCAGATTTTGTTAGATCAGTGATAATGATATCTGCATTTAACATTATGGTTTGTTGGTTTCTTCCTATATTTGAGCTGGTTTCTTAACTACTATGCCACTATGCCAACTAACAATATCTGCTAATAGGATTACAACCTGTGACTAATATACCTTAAAGGTTTAGAAGAAATTATGCACTATTAACTATAAGCATAAATTAAAGGCTGCTTAAATGCAATTTAGGCTACAAATGAGTGTGTTTTGTTTTATGTTTCCTATATTTATTGGTTCTAAGTGAGACCATATCTTAAAAAGTGAGAGCCAAGGTCAAATTCCTATCACATTGCAGCACGTTCACAATGCAAGAGGATGGTAATACCAAGCATATGGTAACTATAGTTACATAGACTCTTCAAAGGAGCTCAGTACTGACCTGGAGCAAGAACAAACATGCAAGAGTAGACTGTGAAGGAAGTGCAGAATTATACCCTAGGCTATGTGTTGTCAAGGTTGCGAGATGGAGAAGGTAACTCCTCTATATGGTTAACAATGCTCATGCAAAATCTTAATTTTTCTATACACCAAATCAAGCAATGAGCAAGTAGTAATAGTTGGGAACTTAGTGCACTTTAAGATAGTATCATGTCTATGTTAGAGCTTTATCAATATCACTATGTTCTCTGGTGCATAGATAAAACTTCAAATCACAGGAAGAAGGAGACAAGAGGGTGGAAGATAAAAGGTCACGGAAACTTCAGGTTGCTTTTCTGTTCATGCTCTTGTTTTGCAGGGGGGTTTCAAAGACAGAAGTCAAAACAACACATGCTGTCAACATGGTAACAGCTGGTAAGAGTGGCGTCATGGGGCACAGGAATGTCAAGAGTCATAGATCTTTTATCCATCAGGCCAAAAAAGCTACCCAGACGTGCTTGAAACCATGCACAGGAGCAGTGTGAAATCCTAACATGTACATATCCAACTCACCTCATGCTAACCCTTACTACCACCTTTCTGGTGACTGATCTCACAAGATGCTTCA
Source organism: Lepomis macrochirus (assembly GCA_024633595.2). Lineage (NCBI taxonomy): Eukaryota > Metazoa > Chordata > Actinopteri > Centrarchiformes > Centrarchidae > Lepomis > Lepomis macrochirus. The sequence goes on along the minus strand of JALXJV020000008.1, from coordinate 12,800,551 downwards.
AACTACAGAAATCATGAATGATAAATTGAAACAAAGCAGACACACATATATCCATATGCAAAATATAGATATGTTTTGCTGACATAAAGTACAATGATTTTTCCACATTATTAATCCCAAGATGGGAGTAATTGTAAGATATTGAAATAATTTTCTTTCTCTGTCAGTGCAGTTCCTGACATACGTTCAGTTGCAGGAGCTGCAGCGTGCGTCTGATTGCCCTAAAACTAAACAGCATATTCTGCACTCCATGCCAATGTATGACTGTCATCTTTAAAGCTTCAAATAAACAACCAGTTGAGTAGGCATATACAGTTTCTTCAACACGGTTTCCTTTTTAAGTCAACACCACTCAGCAAAGATACACCAAGGAACCATAAGTCAAAACGAAATGACAAAACAGCGGAGTTTTTCCGTCTGTTCAAAAATTCCTCTGAGAGCTTTTTCCATTACTATGTTATACAGAAACATCCAGCACTGCTCGAAATAGTACTCTGCTGAAGATGGGGAAAATGAGCAATAAGTATATGAAAAGATAGAAATATAAAAAATGTAATTTCTTGATGACAGAACATGAAAAATACAAAGAGGAGACCAGCCATGAAGTTTTAAAGTTGTGACCTTTGACACAGGACGTTTAAGTCTAACTCCCTCTTCCTGCTAAATGTGACACAGCTGCTTTCTAATCTGTCATAGCAACCAGCTTGCCACAGCTTGCACACAGGAAAGTAAGGAAAAGCTCAAAAAATCAACACTAATACAAAAATGTAAAGGTGATGCAAGAGAAGGAAAATAACATTGTTTTACAGTGTTTCTGTAGTGGAAAAAAAAGAGGACATGGCGGAAAATCCACACCTGCTAGGCGTGTGTCTCATTACCACATATCCACAGGCAGAACGGAATTGACAATATTCCTTTTATGGCAATACTATAGAGGTGATATGAAGCGTTTTTGTATTTAAGTGCAAATCTTGGTGCTTATCAAAATTGTTATTTTATTTCATGTCTTGGCATAACAAATTCTCCATTAGAAGAAAAACCCATCCAAAAACACTGTATCAGTCAGAAAATATAAATAAATATATAAAATAGTTATCCTAATGTAGATGTCAACAAATTTCCAGCACAACTGAAATTCTCAACAGGGAGTTTGTCTAAGTAGACCCAAATAGGGAACCCAGTGGTTAGCAACAATAGTTGAATACACCGGTAAATTGCACTCTAACTGCTCCCATTTCCGAGCACTGCAACATTGATATGTTGAAGCTATACTAAGTACATAAAAAACACAATTTTTAATACACCTCATGAAAACATATTTTCCCCCAAAAATGGCTCCTAGACCACACTGAACATTACAAAATTTAAATATACAGAGCTGCAATGACTACAATGACTTTTCTAATGTCTTATTGACCCAACAATTTATTGCTTAATCAGGGAAATAATATTGATGATGAAAATAATTGTCGGTTGCAGTTGTGGATTTTTCCTTTGAATGTTGGTGTCTTTTAGCAGCAAGCGGAGAAGGGACTGGAGAAAGAAAACTTCAATGAATAGAGCATCATGCACTGACTGACATATTGGAATTTCCTCACATCTGTGGACCAGTGGCTCTGCTAATATAGAACGATGAACCATTAGAAACAGACAGGTAGGTAACTCGCGTGGTACACACACGCACTTAAATAATAGGTTCAGTTCGGCTAAAGAGTAAAGCTAAATCTCTAACCCTCTACGGTGTAGCTAAAACATTAGCCTTTTTACGTTGGAGTTGAAATTAAGGACTATCAGTGCCCTGAAAGTGGGCTAGAACACCCATCTATCACTGCCTGTCTGCTACGAGGGGAAAAAGCTCTTTGACAGAGATGTCGAGTCCCTCAAACTCCATTTCACTCCATCAACTTGACAGCATAGACAGGCCCAAACAAGGCCAGGCCCCACCAAGTCTGACGTGGTAGTCCCATGTGAGAAGAATACACATTTAAGTGGAGTCTAAGAAGCAACTCCTAGCAGCTTAAAACCACTTTATAATACTTGACCGACAGGTTGAGGAAAAGCAGGCGCTCTCTACCTGTGTCAAAGGGAGGCCAACCTAAATACTTCCAGACTTTCACGCCCTGTTTCCTCTTATTTCATCTCACTGCATCTGCTCCCAACTCAGATCACCCACAAAATAACTTCTATCCTTATTAGATGGCCTCTGTTAATTTTTTTCCAATGCCCTGCACAAACTCATTGTGGTTTGGATTCAACTCTTATTCCTTCACACTGGGCTCTACGTCTACATTAGGATAATCTTTTAACTGTGCTCTGAGCTACATTAAATTGTGGTGATGTTTATGCAAAGTAAAACTATTTTGTGCAATATGTTACAACTTATCTTCATGCTATCCAACTGATTGACTTAAAAAAAGACTTTCATTCCCAACGTGAAGGCCATGCTGTAAACCAAATATTTTGAATCTTCAGATAACATCTCACAGCATCTGGTTTTCTGCCTCCCAAGTCTTAATAGTTTGCCAAAAACAAGTGGCCATAGTGCTTGACTTTTAACCAGCAAATCAGCAACTGAACTATTTTGCTTTCTCTCAAAGGCCGAAATGAAACATTATATCCCGACTCAGATTGAAATTAAAGTCATGACGAGAACCATGCTTGTGAGGACCAGGGGGGGTCTATCCAGCCACTGCTTCAATTGCCCACACTCAAATGGCATATTGGCAGGATCAGGAAATCAGGAAACACAAGCCCAATGATGTCACAACCAACTGACCCAAGGGTGACAGGTTTGGAGAATGTACTTGCCCACTGCCCTCAGGCCAAAGTATGTCAATGTTGTCCATGTGGATTTCATTTAAAGCAGCATGATTAGTTCACAGACACACAACTGCGATCCCCTACCATGGGAAACCCACTCCTGACAGGAAACAGTATGTTTTTCTTAGCAACAAACAGGCATAAATTACTAAAATAGTGCCTTGGTTGCCAATTTATCACACAAATGCTGCTTGCACACATTTGACATCAGCATTGCTTTTAAGGTAATTACCATTAGTTAATGATATTTACATTGTTGATAGTTTATGTTGAACTGTGTCTGCAATCCTATATTTGTGCAATAAATGTGATAATTGTTTTGTGTCTTTTTGTTTTTATATATGACAAATGTGTTTTGATGACCTGTACTTGGAAAATGAAGGTGGTTTTTAGAGTTTCTGAAACTGTCAAGATTAAAAATGATAAGGGTCCAGGGAGAAAAATGGAGTCAGATTATTTTGGAGACAAATTTAAGAAAAGATTTAATTAAATTTGTAAACTTGCTTTTGGGCATTATTGTCCTTCTGTAATTGAATGCCAACATAAAAGATTACTCAATATTATATTATTGAGTAATTGAATAACATATTACTCAATATTGTTAAGATCGTACTACATCATCATTAATAAAGCCATTTCCCAAGTTTTTAGGTTTATTTCTAGGAATGTAGCCTATATTTTAAACATAAGAAAAAATAAATATTGAAGAAGTGGCTTGGCTAAAATCGCTTACAAGCAATAATATCTGTGGAAAAAGCAATGTATGAATTACATTCCCAAGAATGGATTAAACAGTATATAAGAATATACCTTTTGGGAGAATATAGAGCATGTGTGAAATATATTTTCGTAAAAATATATTTGATATGTTAAAATAACTTGACAAAAAAAGCATTTTAGTCATGTTGCAAACTGATGTGACTGATATTTGTGGCACAAAAGTGTTTTTATTTATATTATATTAAATATTTCGGGGACACAATCAACTGAAGAGGCCTTGACAAGACATAAGAAATATTTTGACAATATTATGTAAGACAGGATATCCCAGACACCCCTCTGACATTTAAAAGAAAATCAGCTCCTAAACATTTGCTTGATCACTAGGATAATATTACAATTTTGGTTCTATGAAATATTAAAACATTTTAAAAATGCGTGAACGCTTCCTGTTGTACATGATAGAAGTCTAAGAATGTGTGATGGTAATTTGATAACTGATGTTATCAAAACTTAAGATTTAAGTTTAATCATTTTGATAAACACTTGGTGCTGCATGTAGGCAACACTGTTCCATCATAAAGATCTATATTAAATAAATGATTTACTGAAGTTGGTTAATAAGAGGTTTCCTATTGTAAAGGAATTAATATAATGATACCCCTATATTACCTTGAATTACTAAATTCATTGAATGAGTGCCTGATATTACTTATTACACATGTACTTTGAAATGCTATTTTAATTTAAGTATGTATTCCCAATAGTCAAAGTTTTCTGTAAATGGTTTTCTAAGGCAGATCTAAAAATCTCCTGAACTAAAAAAACCTTGCCAGCATGAATTAATACCAATTATTGTTGTAGTAAAAGTAATACTCTGTCGGGCTCCTGCCAAATGCATTACAGAGAGCTCCATTAATGCAATGGTAAACAGATGTGCCATACAGCGCCTTTGATTTGGACTGTGTATGTTTTCCCCAGGGTGATTACAAAATAAAATGTTAAAATGCATAAAAGGAAAAGAGCTGTAGTGTTTTTACACTACATTCTGCAGACGTACGTGAAGTATCGAAGCAGATTTTGTATGCCTCCACTGACTTAATTATTATAAGGATTATTGAAAAAGGCCATTACACAGAGTAGCCTGAAATGAGTCAAATGAGGGTTAAGTACCAAAATACCACATAATGACCTTCAAGTCAAGTCTTTCCTACGAGCTGGGTACAGTAACACTAGACAGTACATAAACATTATGTAAGTGAATTGCATGCACATGGTTTATCTGAGCATATTAGTGTACTACAATGCTGCTGTGTCTTAACAAAATCTGTTCCGCTGTTAAAGCAATAAACTATTATATACCCTAAGTTTTACTATTTAGTGTACTGTGTCTTATTTTCTGATCTTGTGATGTGGCTCCCTAGAGACATGCCTGTAGGATTTATGTGTTGATAACCTACATAACATGTGAATTGCACATTGCACTCTTCCTTTAGAGTTTAAAGTTATTGCTAAAGTTATTAAACAGCCTTGTAATTTGTTTGTCAGTAAAATATTGCATTGAGAAACAACACAAATTTCACAAGTATGTTTCTTTAATAATCTGTACAATGGGAAAAGCTAATTCAACATGTTTATGTATTTTTGCACGTGAATGAAATAAATAGCAAAAAGAACAGCAACCAACCAAAATATGCAAAATAACGTAGAGTTGCTCCCTTGAGTTTGGCAACTTTGCGCCACAAGGTTAAAAAATAGGAGTAGGAATGAAAACTGCCATGGCTGAGGAGTCCTGTTTGTAGTGGAAGTCTTGGTTGAGAATGACAAAGAGTGAGAGAAGCAAAGAAACAAAGAAGACTGCAGACATCCTCACTGAGAGGACACGGACATGAATATAGACCCAACTGCAACACTTCACCTGAAATATGTGTCATGATCATTTTACGTAGCCTTAACCAAAATGTTTGTGGTGCTTACATGTCACATTGCTAAAATGGTCACAAATTGCTTGAGTCTCTAAAGCTGCACAACCAGTGTCAAAGAGCACCTGAGAGACACATACTCAGACTGTAAAAGGCAAAAGCACTGTGGATCCTGTACTGAGTGCGAGTCTGGCTGGATACGGAATACTCTGTCCTTAAAGAGTAACTTAATAGTAGGCTGAAAAGCAGCATTTCACTTCCCGCTCTAGTTTCTTTGAACACTTTTAAGGTTTGGTGTGTTTAGAAGTATGCCTAGTTGCACCTGTAATCATACCTATCAGTGATATCATGGTGTACTGACACAACCTTGAGAACACCTGTCCCAGGAACAACATGTTTTAAGCAAGGATTGGAAACAAAGTTGGCCCTGTCTATGTGACTCATTTCAAGTTATGCGTTTTAATACAACAGGGTCAAAGCCATGCGGGATTGTCACCCATAAGCCTATGTATTTATATCCCTGACCATGCCATGTGACTGCAGAAACTGACTGAAGTGGCAAGTGGGCATTGTTTCTCCTTACTGTAAAAGGCCCCAACCAGTAGAGTTCAGGTGAGGTGTGTATAATGACAAATAATTCAAGTAAAGTGTTACATCAATCTTAACTGGAACAAAACATTAAAGCTGCAATAATTAATAATCTATTGTAAACAAATAAATAAGTTTAATTTGAAAAACAAAATCCTTCAGAAATACAAAAACTGGCCAAAGGAATAAAGAGACACAGCAACAAATGACTATAGCTTTATAAGAGGAGGTATCTGTGTGCTTTAGTTTGTATTATAGACATTGATGAAAGCTGAAAAAGAATGGCTCAGTGATATCCTTGATGTACTGCAGTGGTAGGTTTATGTTCAATAAGCTGCACTGATGATGCCTACCATTAACAGAATAAATAAATTCATTCTAAGCCTGGAAATATGATAAAAACTTTATCTTCATGATACCGACAATGCACCATTTTATAAAGTAAAATTTAATAGCACCTTACCATAACAGCTAAAATTTCCCTGTAAATCATATTTTAACATTTGCTTTTTTGTTCATGTAGCCTTTTGCAGAGAAACTGGATTAAACCTCAGAGTGACATCCTTTCACAGATATGACATTAGGATTAAGTCCACCATTGGACACCAAGTGTCCACCATTTCCATTAACACAAGATGATTCATTTGGACAAGCCATTGTTTTTTGTGACATAGCACAACATTTTGTGCCCAGTGGACTGTATTTAAAGTAAGAAGCATGTAAAGAAATATGTAATTACACTGTACTTTATAAGTTTATACAACTTTATACGCCTGTTTTCCTCTGTGATATAGATTACATCATATACTGGACAATATACTTTATTGAAATGTAAAAAAACAATTAATATTTTAAGAAATATTATTATTACAATGCCTAATTTCAATGATTTCAAGGCACTTTTAAATTAGTTTTTTAATATTGTTTTTAAGGTTAATTTGTATCTTTTGTTTAATAGTTTTCTTTGCTAGTGTGACAATGTGATTTAAAATTGTTTCAAATAACAGAGATGAAGCCATTCTGAATTGCATTTCAACGTGGGTAAAAAAAACACATTATCAAAAATACAAAAGAAACATGTTCTGAAAATATTTTCCTCTGTACAAACTGTATTTACTCATAGAGAGATATGAGAGACCTTACCAAAAGTAACAGCAAAAATATTAAATATAATCTTCAGTAACGAAAACTAGCTACTTGAAAAACAAAAAATCATACTGTACAGAGATACATATACAAAATACACTGACAGTCATTTGTTGCTGTTCAATAAAGATCATAATATTAACTCTTATACACAAATATACACTTGTGTACATCGTATACAGGGTGAAGACAGCAAAAACAACAAAGAACATTTACTTCACGCCTCATATATGAAATAAATATTTTCTAGAGTTAAGCCTCTACAAATATATGGCATTGTTGGACAACACTGTCCTGATTTATAGGTTTTAATTTGGAGCCTTGGCTCGAAATGGGATCCATGTGTTTTTAATGATCCCTAAGTGGAGCTGCATTGTGTTTTTGTTTATTTTTTCTTTTTTCATGATTCTAATCAGCACCATGCCACTGCAGGGCCCATCTGGGTGGGCTGGCGCTGGCTAGCCAATACTGGCCCAAGAAACCCAGCGCTCTTGTTAGAAACTCCTACAGTTTAAGGCTAAAAACACACTCAGTGCACAGGCCTGAAGTCATTTTAGCTCAAACTATGTCTACTCACAGTGACACGCCCTCAGTGAGGAAGATAAGTGATGGAGGAAAACGAATAGTACTATCGTACCGGCTTCCATGGTCGGCGGTGCCAGGAGGCAGAGCCTGGGCAGGGATGCAGGCTGCATTGCTCCATGTCGGTCGGCTTGTCAAGGACGTCACAGTTGTAGTCATTGAGCCTCTGACCGTTGGGCCTTTGACAAACCACCAGGCGAGTCCTCCTTCCTCCACCACAGGTCTGAGTGCACTGAAGTTAACAAACAGAAATTCACGTTTAATAACACTATTTTTATATAAGAATGTGTCTTATAATATGCTTCACTGGGGCATCTCTGGACTCTTTCAGAATGATATTGGACAAATACCTGTTTTTTGTATAAATCATGATAAGAGAGAGACAGACATACAGACAATTTAGACAAAACAGATGATAACTTTGAAAAACAAAAGTGTGTGGGAAATGTAACAAGGTTCACAATGAGAAGGTGGTGTAAGTGTAAGAGTATGGACAAAAACCCAACATAACCTCACCTCTCCCCAAACACCGTAGTTCCACAGAGGACAGGGCCCAGAGTCGCAGCTCTTGGACTCGGCAGGTTTGACCCTCTCATCACAGTAGCTGTTGCTGCGTCCATCAGCATCCTGACAGACCACCACTCGCCTCTGGAAACCTCCTGCACAGGTACTGGAACACTACAGAGCACACAAAGTGTGTCACTGAGGACTATGACACAAATGCACACACAAATATGCCTCACAAGCCATAATTGGTTGGGTTTAGCTGATCATAATGGCTGTTGATTTAACTGTTGATTTATGTATTTAAAGGAAGCTTTTTAAGTACTTGTATGTACTCATACAGTAAGGCTTAGCATGATGTGTAGATTTGTTAGTAAGATGATTGGGATAGATGGGATACATACATTTCTTTAAGTTTTTCCATTTATATATTATTATACTATACTAGCTCCAGTAGATGGATTTGTAGCTTATTTTACACTTCACTGCTGTTTAACTTTGGTACAAAAATAACACAAATAAGTTAGTGCTATGGTTTCTTTCAACAACTCAAGCTCTTGTGCAACATTTTTTTTAACATATTACAAACATTGAGCCCTTCTTTTTTACACTAAAAAACAAATATAGTGTAGTGGATTTCATAGATTCCACTGAAATTGGTCTTTTTAGTATTGTAGAAACCAGAAAAATACAGGCCCACATGTACAGACACACCCACATACATACACAATACACAACCTGTTGTGATGAATTTACATGAGTCTAACCAAGACCAAACCCAGCTGCAACATTAAAAATGTTTTTCCAAAGATGAAAAACATCAGTCCATGAATGACAAGCTCAAACACTGAACAACACAGCCTTGAACAGAGCAGTAGGTACACTCTGCATCCAATTAAAATGACACATCCCCACTGTCAATGGGAGTGAGTACATTCAGTGCTCTCTATACATGTGAGGGAGGACAGCACAGAGTGAGCCTGAACAGCAGTGATTTCAGTCAAGTTCATTATGTGAGAGTGTGCAGGGATGAATGCCTCTGCTGGGGGGGGAGTGGTGGTATAGAACAATGTTCTTCTCATGCCTTTCAGAAAAAGGAAAGACAAGATAAAACCCCACAAAACGTTTAACTCCTAACAAACATTAAATTGCTCTCTCAAATAGAGTTTCATAGTAAAATAACCAGGTCTTTTGATGGAGTAACAGCCATCTGTTATCTGACTTGTGTTTATTAGAAATGAAAAAACATTAGGCATTAAATCTTAGCATTTCATTTCTGTCAATTATCCTTTGGCTGGGCTCTATATTCATGAGACTAGGCTTACGCTCAATTGAAAGCTCAAATTTGGGGTGAAAGAGCACATAACATATAATGGCTATAGGGATTTTATCAACTAAAAGTGAAGGCCATCATGCTTCCTACAAGTGCTGAAAGATTATACTATTAGTAAGAATCACCCATTACTCATGTGTAGCACATACAGTACCTATGAATTGCATTAAAGGTCTACTTTGCACCACCATCATGTAAAGCCAAAATACAACTCTTTGCGCTAGTGCTTGCAATAAGGCTAGTCTGTCTTCCTGCAGATGTGAAAATACTAGACACGGTAAATACAAAAAAATGTTAAAAATTAAATTGAGCCAAACAAAAAAAAACACTGTGCCTGCTTTTTTGACAATTTGAATCAAGGCCAAGGACATTAAGAGAATTAGGAGCAGGAACGAAGGTTAAGTAGGTATATGGTAACCCTAGTTTTATAAGCACAGGCTCAGCCCTCTACTGGACTCTATGGTTACTACCTCCTCCAATCACACGCACGCACTTGCTCACTGAAATTTTATCGTGCACGTAGGCGACCAATACATGCGTGACGTTTAAATAGTAGTGTCTCTACTGCCTCAGCATTCGACCGCTTCTTCAGCAGACGGTGTCAGAGCGGCAGGGCTCATTGGTAGAGGGCTCTGCCTGTGCTTATAGACCTAGGGTTACCATATCGTAACCTTCGTTCTATGTCACACAGGCTCCACCCTCTACTGGACTCTATGGATACAGTGGGTGGAGCCTGATGACTGTCTGCCCTAGCCGCGACAAGCCAAAGTCCACCACCACCCGACCACCACATCACCTTGTGACATAATGGTGGGACACCCCTGAGAAGGCCGCTGGACCGATAGGGGCTTGGCCTGACCATTAATACCTGCACTGCCCTGACTTCTTACTGAAAGGTCAGGCACCGCCAGTGTATGTTCCCCCTCTACACCCAGTAATCACCAGATCCTCACTTTTCAGATCCTAGGTCGCACTTGCGAGCTGGATCCCGAGGAGCCTGACATAACGAAGAGATAGAAAAGCACAAAGGGCACAGTAAGGGACAAGATGCCATTGTGCAGATCACTTCGACACACACCCCACTGAAAAAGATCGTAGAGACTTCCACTTATGAGTGGAATGTGCACGCACCGCCAAGGGTGGGTCTGTTCCCGCCCGTGTACAGGCTTGGGAGATTCACTCCGTAGCGACGTCCTATTGGTCGGCTACGTGCACGATAAAATTTCAGTGGGCAAGTGCCTGCGTGTGATTGGAGGAGGTAGTACCCATAGAGTCCAGTAGAGGGCTGAGCCTGTGTGAGATAGAACTGTCCTGGACCATTTGGGTTTGTTCATGCCCAATCAACCTTGAAGTAACCAAGTGTTTTTCTTGGTTACACAGCTATAGAGCCCTAAATGTCTATGCATATACTCACACATCATATACACAGTCTAAAGTCCCTAGCATGCATTGAAAACTGTCTCCTGGGGCTGTTTGTAAAGTTCTTTACCATGTATGGCCCTCTGGCTGAGGAAATGAAAACATCTGCCAATGTGTTAATGTGTTCACAAGAATGTGTTTACGGACACGCACAGGCCTTCATGACAAAACATTATGTATACTACAGCATGTACCATGCTGACCATGCATAAAAACATTTAATTCTTTATGGGCTTTCTTATGAAATTTACATTTTGTGTGCCAATAATGAATTTTAATCAGCCTCCATGAGAAGCTCTTGAGAAACGCAACTGATGGAGAAGTACATGATGCAAATTATGACTGAAATTTCAAAAGTGAATCTACCACAAGACAAAATACTTCTGCTCAGCGCAATTTCTCCAAAATCACATGCTGAACATACTGCGCCCCAGGGTCCAGTCCTCCACTGGTTGTCCGCTGACGGCACATTCCAGCTGCTGTGGCCAGGATGGCGTCCCGGGTCCTGGGGATATCCGTAGGGTTGATCATTGATGCGCTGACGGTGGTAGATAGAAGAGCAGGGCGGCGCCGTACAGTCCTGTTCTGTTGCAGGCTTATCGTCCGGATCACAGAAAGACTCGTCCACTGGCTGGTGGTAGTTAGAGCAGACCACCTGCCTGCTGTTCCTTCCTACGCCACAAGTCACTGAACACTTGGGACATGGAAGAGAGAGGTGTTAAAAATGGAGGTCCAGTGAGGGAGAGGATCTGTCAATTTCACAAGCAAACAATGTAAACAATTAATGGTAATTTAATCTTGAATTAATTCAGACTTAGCTACATGGACTGCAATGCTACAAGAATCTAGGCTGACGTGGTCTGACGTAATGATGTGATGTATTTATTCTGTACTTTCTAAATGTGACAGTATCTTGACATTTAATCTCTGCATTCCTTTTCCCGAGAGCCCTTCCATTCAATTCTCAACTGAGATTTTAATGGGAGATTTTCCAGGTTCAATAACAGCCCTAAGTTTTGGGAGTGTTATTTTCATTGATTGCTCCCATATACATGTATTGTCTCATATATTGCTTCCTGATGTGATGTGATACACCACATCCCGTGAATGGGAATACAACAGCAGTAGAAATCAGCTTAACGTGGCATGAATTTCACAAAAGACCTCACATATTTCATTTATGCTCTAAGATTTAAAAAGGACTTAATTTCACATGAACACAAGATTAAAAGATTGCAACAGTATCACTGTAAATCATCTCTGGCTATTTAACTGCCAGTTAGACAATCCCCAGCCCTGGTCTTTTAGAGACATAAAGAGATTGGGCTCTCTTGCCATGCTGACATTCACAAATCAATACTTAACTGTCCAAGATCACGGCAGAAACAAATGACCATTTTGTTTCAGGGTAAATTTCACATTGTTCGAAAAAAGCACTGTGAGTGATTACGTGAAGGTCTCCAGAGTGGAAAACATCTGCATTGACTTGACACAGTGTTGGATGTTTAACTCACAGGAGACCACTCTCCGGCACGCCATTGGCCACAGGGGCTGAAGCAGGTGGAGGACTCCGGGGGGCGGGGCAGGTGGGTACAGTGTGATTCGTCAGCCACTCCCCCCTGGGCATCTCTGCAGCTAACATAACGCGCCCGTTTCCCCCTGCCACAGCTCACCGAGCACTGGAAGACATGCGGATACAAGTGATGCCATTAAATGAATTCTAGTTTTCCTGAGTAAAAATTATCATGAGGTAGAGTGCGACAACTTAGAAAATGCACCACAATGTTGCCATGTATGCTGTGCCATACAATTTTAGCAAAGTGACAAAATGGTAATGAGATATAGTGTATGTAAGATATATCATGTATATGCAGGTTTATAGTATCTGTAGAAGACATATACTATATAGATATTTTATAGTAAGTGATATTGGTAAGCTGCAACAATGTTTAACTGAGTTACCCAAGTTACCCAATGCCCCCTTGTTTCTTAAAAAAATACATTTTTGATCACTTCCTGTGGCTTGAGAAGATTCCCACCACAATGCAAATAGCACACTTTAAAAAAGTTGTAGGATGAAAGTCAGGATGATTTATATCATATATGTTTTCTATGAGAAATAATGTTGTTCAGCACAATTTGAATTCGGTTATTAAACTTGTTTCAGCGTAAATAGTTGCATTCTGTCTTTTCTGCTCCAGTTTCTTTGCCAGAGCTGACAAACAGACCTGCATTCACGTTTGTTTTTTTTTTTTTATGCTAGTAGGTTTCTCAAGACTTGTACAATATTTTGTTGTTGTCTGTAGTGGATTTTTTGCAGTTCAGTAATACCTCCGGTCATCATGTGTCCATGTTATAAGTAACAGACATTTCTAAATGTAATAGCAACATTTTTGGATTAAAATCATATTGTGGATTCTTTACCTGATATAACAAATAAATGTGTTAATGATTTTCTCTACCATGGCTTTTGTCCTGAAATGACTCCCTGATCAACTTTCACCTGCTTATAATTTAAAGCCGTACCACTGCCATCTCAATGGGACATCGCGGTAAACATTTCTCAGGAGATGAATGCCTAATGCAATCAAATGGCTCCAGCTCAAATAGGCGTGTTATTATCCCTCTCATATCAATGACACTCCAAATAGCATGGCAGATCCGCTGTTTCGGGGAATGTATGCATGTGTATCTGTGCATGTGGTGTGTGTGTCTGTAAGACCACACTGGCGCTGGCCTCTTTGTCATGTGAGCTCACACCAACTTTCAGATTGACAGACGGGGTTCAATCTTAGAAACAGTAGACTCGTGTTTAGATGAAATCTGGTTTTCATTTGCGACGAGTAACAATGCAAAGTATCAGAGAGACAGAGGGGCCTCTCAGCCCAGACAGTGGAGCCTGTGTGTGTGTGTGCGCGCTTGTGTGTGTAGATGCAGCATGGGGTAAAAGAGACAATGCCAAACAGGATCATAGTCCTGTACAGTACATACTGAAAGAATGTTGGAATTTACAATAAAGTTGATTTTGTCAACCTTATATTTGCAAACATACATGCATGAGACCCATCATTACTAGTGTGTTTTTCCTCTATTAAACACACACGTATACACAGATAAACAAACTTCATCAGTTTTCAGTTTTCTCATTTTTAATTCTTTGTTTAAAACAGTCTGATTCCAGAGCCCAGTAGATGATGTCCCTTAAGGTACACACACATAGAAAGATGAATGAAACAGCACACAGATGTGTATGTCATTCAACAAAAAACGCATTGCTATTGTATATTCTTTTGCACTTTCTAAGGTTAACCTACCGACTGTAATGTGCTCTGAAAGACCCATTAAACCCTACTTGTTCCTTACCGCAGTCCAGGAGCCATATCTCCACTGAGTCAGGAGCTGAGCAGAGTTGTCAGGACGAGGTGTGCTCTGTGCCGGAGAGGACCATGGGCACGCATGCGTCTCACAGTCCTACAAAAAACAATCATTCAAATACAGTAAAATTAGTAATTATTGAGACTCATATCACTACATTGCAGTGGTGGGAGTAAAAACGCAACGAATATTTCTAAATACATTTCAGATGCAAAGATCTAGAACATGTGCTACATAAATGACAAAAGTTGTCCAAAAGGAACAGGGTTAACGGTTATAGACAATTAACCACACAAAATAAAAATGCTTGAAACATAAGGTTTTTTATATACATTATGGTGGTTAAGGATGTCTCCAGCTGTTAAAATCTTGTATTGTTTAGTACCATTTCCCTAAGCTTATATATCCACCTAATACAATGTCTGTCCATATTATAGTGACCTGATCTGAGACAGATCACCCATCCGGAGACTGAAAGGTGGGATCAGGGGATCAGTTCAACACTCTCTGTCCATCACTGTCTAAGAGCCCTTATGGTATATACTTGAACCACTCAGGTAAAGTGTGCTGTAGCCTTGTAGTTTTTGTCCACATTGACACTGACTTGGACTTTGGGTCAAAGCAAAGCAGGACAAGCAAACATTTAAAGAGACTGCTGACATTAACTAGGTCGCAATGTTTGCTTAACTGAAGTTTGTCGTTAAGGTCATATGCCTGATTTAAGAGCATCATCAAAGAGTGGCGACCAAGGATACTTTGCAGGTGACATCAAAATAACTGAATGAATGTAGTCACTCACTGAGCTGGAATCACAATCAGAGTGACAGAAGATATTTTTAGGTTGAAATCTTACTATACTAAAGCTGCACTATTTAATTTTTTTATAATAATGATGGATCAAATAACTATGAGTAATGTGAAAGGGATCGCTCATAGTGACAAACCCACTGTGCATTATCACCTTACTCTACAGTTCAGCTCAGCTCTACAAAGGATTTTAGCATCTCATTGTTTTGGTTTTCCAGCCCACAACTTTAGTGTTTGGTTCAGTACTATCGCTCTCATTAACCTGCCTGTAGGCAGCTTTTTCAGGAAAAGGTTCTTTTAAACCTACTGTACTCACCCCGCACAGAACAGTAATGGCAGATTGGTAAACTTAGAAACTGGCTAGTAAACATAGGGTAGTACTTTGCAGAATCAGTGCCAGATATTTTAGTTTGGAGTTTGTGGAGACCAAAAACAGAGCTAAAAGGAATGTGAGTTTTGGATTTCCTACCCTTTATGGCATTCGGTTGTAGTTGTGGATAGAATAATGAATCCAAATAAATGGTCATGTTGCTATGTGTCTGCTGGATGTTTAAATAGATAATTGTTTGCCAATAGTGATAACAGGCCAATGTTATGTTATGTTTACAGCTTGCCCTGTAGCCCCCAAAGTGGCCAAAAAAATCACTTAATGCTGCGGTAAGTTGGCTTAGCAGTGATCCTATCTTGTAGGATTAAAGGTTAAAACAACCCAGGTAGCCAGGTAACCTATTCCTTGGCTCTACACTGATCTAAATCTGGAATGTCTGGTTGCAGGATTCACAGTAAGGTTTTGCAATACTACCAAAATGTGATGTTGCAATGTTGATCATGAATATTGTGATAATGATATTTATTTTCATATTTGTAAACATATGTAAAAAAACAACAAAAAAAAACCAGGTTGATGGGTTCTGTTTCTGATACATTTCACTTTTAATCTCTGTTGTTTTGTTGTCTCCCTGAGCCACACATCTTACTGTGTTGTCCTTTATTTCTTTCACACCTCTGACTCGCTTCGCTTTTCTTTTTTTCTCCCATATCTCTCTGTTTTGTGTAGTGGACCCATCTGTTTAAAGCTATGTCCGCATCTCTCTGCAAAAGTGTGCATAGTTTCTTCAACATTTACGATATGATACTGCACAACAGGATATTGCAATGAAGATATTGAGTCACTATATTGTGCACCCCTAATTTACAGTAATCCGCAGTTATGTTAGTGGAAGCATATTCTGAATTGTCCAAGAGTGCCCTACTAAACTTATTGTAAACATATAATTAGGGCGAAAATAAATGTAAGCCAACATACTCATTGTAAAAAATCCAGGAAGTGAAATTTTCCAAAAAACAATTGACCTGTGTGTCTTGTTTGTGCCCTGACCTCAGATATGCATAATATATGGCATCTTCATTCAATCATGTATGCACAATTTAATAGTCTTTTATGACTTGCATTTTATTTCTTTACCCCAAGAGAAAACCACTGAACTCTGGGATAACTAAGACTGAAACTTGACTGCTGATCTTTTGGTTATTTGAACAGTGTGATTTTTAACTTTTTTTACCTGACTGTCTCTCGGCCTCGCCGCAGCATTGCACTCTCGGTCATCAACTGTGTCCCCGTAGTCCCCTGACACACACCTAACAGCTCTCATCTGGTAGCCATGGCCACAGGTCACCGCACACTGAAAGACAAAATCACACAGACATACACACACAAACAGAAGAAGAGAGAAGCCCAGTCAACCACAAGTTATCTCAATCTCTATCTAAGTACGTCAAGGTTGTAATCTTAGATGGGGCTTCAGTCAAGGTTCAGCTCAGCAGAGCCTGGGTAAGACTCTGACATGCATGCACACATTTGGACACATGGGTTCACACAGTCTCAACTCGACCCTTTACCCAATTCTTAACTCACATACGAGGTGATTCAACCACATTCAGGTACAACACGAGAACAGAGGAAGTGCCACAGGATAGGTTTATTTGACCAGCAAATTATAATTACATAGGCATTAACCAGCCAATATATTCCAGCTCTGTAAATACCACTATCTGACTTCAAACAAACACGTGTGGAGGTATTAGACCTACATGTATAAACTAGACTATGAATGGCCAAAGACACCCATTCATACATGTTTCATTCAGTTTGTGCTTTATCCTAACAGGGCTACCTCAATACACGAACAGTTGGAAACTTAGACATTTTAATGTATAGGAACATGTGTATGTGTGTGTGTGTGTGTGTGTGTGCTGTGGGTCAGGTTTAGTCTGACAGGATATGAGGGCAAAGTGAAAGCACCGTGGAGGAAATGGCAGCTGGACTCAGAGCGCACTCCTTCGTAACTTGCCGTTATATCAGGTTACACACACACACACACTAACTTGAAATATACACCGTCATTCCTACACACTACATTCTCTCTGTGACCACACACACACACACACACACACACACACACACACACACACACAGTGAAACAGATACGGGTCACACTGTTGGACGGCAAGTCACACGTAAAAGCCATTTCCTCAGTCAAACACTGCGTCAAGTCACCTCGCCCTTGCGTCTATGTTGTAGCTGTGCGTATGTGTGTGTGCAGGACTTACCGCTCCCCAGACGCCGACCTGCCAGGACGCACACTCAGGCAGCTCGCAGCTCCCCACAGCAGGAGGTTTGCTAGATGGGTCGCAGAAGTGCTCGCTTAGCTTCTCCTCACCAGCTCCCATGCTGCAGGACACTTGTCTGTGCCTCATTCCCTTCCCACAAGTCACCAGGCACTGGGTGAGGAAGGTGGGTGTGGTAGGGTGTGAGATGATGGTGGAAAAGGTAGAGAAAATGTAAATAACACAAAATTGTGTGTGAGTGTATGCATTTGGGCATTCAAGATCAGAGATTCCCCTGTTAGAAAATACATTTTAATTTGATGCAGTACAAATCAACAGCAATTTAAACTACAACCTTTAAAATCATCATATGACCTTTCAAGGAAGGATTTATCACAGGACTGTTGTGTAGGGTTGCACTGGATGTGGCTAGGTATAACTTAATAATTGTATTACATCATTATTTCATGGCAATCTGGTCTACCTCCTGTATAGTATTACACACCCCAGGCTTTAGTGTTAACCTATGTCAGTGGTGAGCTGTGCTGATGGCTGGTTTTCTGACAGTAAGCGTGTCAAAGTTTGTAGATTTATGATTTGTAGTCCCCTTCTCGGGCGTAACAAATATGTATTTCAACCTTCTTGCTGCTTTTGCAAGTGTTTCTGTGTGTGTGTGTGTGTGTGTGTGTGCATGTGTGTGTGTGTGTATGCGTGTGAGATGTCCCCACCTCACTCCACTCGCTAACAGTCCACTGCGGACACGGCTGGTCGTTACAGGTTTCAGTGACAACGCTCTGGTAATCGTTGCACTCCCTGTCCACCAGCCGCCTACCCAGGTTGTTCATACAGTAAGACTCTCTGCTACGGCTCCCACGCCCACATGTCTTAGAGCACTGTTTACAAGAATAGATTAAACATGTTCAGCCTACTTAATCATGTGTTAATCTATGCTGTAATTTCTCCAATAATGAAATGATTATGAAATTATTATTTTTGAAATTGTACCTGTGACCAGGCACTGTACTGCCAACTCTTAAGCAGACAGTCCCCATGGCAGGGCTCTCTGGTTTGAGGTTTGGCAGTGTCTCCACAGGCACTGGCCTCCATCCTCTCACTCTGTCTCTTCATCAGGTTGTACTTCATACACTGAACATCCAGGCTGCGGTAGCCTGGCCCACATTTAGCAGAACATTCGCTCTTTCCAGCAACATGCCACCTGTGTGAGAGGGGAGGTAGACAAATGGTTGCCTGTGTGTACTCGGTAAAAACTAGTTTGTTTTTGGTGGGTGTATATGTGTGTCTTTGTGCATTAGTGCACACCTGACTTCACAGTCAGTGTTGCAAGGCTCAGTAACAGCAACAGGACGAGGTAAATGTTCACAGCGTTGGTCCGATACCTCAAGGTGATCACTCTTACGCACGCATACCGCCTTTCGTCTTCGCTCACCTGCACACACACATGCAAGATGAAAAGCAAGGTTCAAATCAGACAACATCTGGCAGACAGTTCACTTGCCAAAATATCACATTTAACAAGTCTGACCAGCTTTCTGACATCCAGTCCTTCATCATACAGCCTCACTTGTGGGGTCTCAGACCCCACAAATACATCTATTTATTGGATCCACAGTGCACTTTGACCTATTGGGAGCCTAGAACTAGATTTTTTTCTAAAAGAAAAATTTGAGGGGCTAAGTCGAGTTAAGGGCCAAGCTAAGGGGAAGGTGTCAGGCAATGTGATTGGCCGGGGTCGCACTGGGGTTGCCAGGAGGGGGGTTTATGGAAAGAGCAGATGAGGCCAGAGGTGTGTAAGTGAAGCAAGAGAAACGCTGATCCTAATGTGCACTAACACTTAGATCCATGTCCATGTAATATGATTACATTTAAAGACACATTATGATTCCTATAAATTTCACACTTTTTACAGATATTTTTGGTTTATATTAAGAGTAGCTGTGAAATGTGCATCTGTTGTACCACAAGCCTCTTCAGCAATAAACTTTTGTGCAAAATCACAAATATTGCAATTTTTTAAATAACTATGGGCCTAAATTTATATTAAATATGTACTTGTGTGTATTATAACTGCACACCAGCTCTCTGATATTTTGTGACAGTAAAGCGTTTTGCAATTCAGTGAAGTCAAAGAGAATTGATCCTGTTATTCATTGGTGGAGATTTGGAAGCCAAGCTGAGATCTTACCCTGACAGATGCGGCTGCACTCGAGCCAAGAGCCTGAGGGATCCCACACAAACTGCTCCCTGTGTTTCTCGATGGGTATGTTGAAGGAGTAGCGGACATCTGGGTTGTGGAGGTTTCCCACACACAAGACCTGTGGAAACAATGGTGGGGAAGGCAAGGTCAAAAGACTTGACACTGACTTTCTATCTAGCTGGCTCTGAATGTCGGTGGGTGAGAAGGAAGCAAACGTTTACAGGAGGAGATATAGAGATAGAGACTAAAGGAGAGTGAGAGGAGGCAGAGGGAAATACAGTATAACTAATGTAGGAATTTAACTGACAAAGAAAACATAGTAGAGAAAAACAAAGAGGAGCAAGCGTCCTCCTAATACCTGCAGAATGAGCTCCTCCTCAATGCGCTCAGTGCAGTTGATGCGCTCCACTTTTGTGTCTGAGCCGCTGTAGTCAATGATGGTTCCCTTGAAGGTGATTTCCCTTTTGAACATGGACACCACAAAGTTTCCATTCAGGAGGGAGTTGGACTGGCTATCAGATAATGCTGGAATAAGAAAAGGGCAGATAAGAATAACAAATCTGACCACAAACAATAAACAACATGGAAATCCAAATTTCAAAGACTTCAGTGTAAGTGAATGAATGTTTGGTCCCAAAAATAAGTCTGGCTCTTGGTTTTGAGAATGTTTACGAGACGTGGCATTTATCATTTCAGGCTATATGTTAAGGAAACTCTTGTCTCTCTCTAAAGTCACTTGAGCTGCCAACCTTTTGTTCTGAAAAGCCATTATTGCAGGGGAGGTATGTTGAAACACTGGTGGCACTAAATTGCAGTTATTTGGAGTTAGACTGCGTGACTCTTCTTAATGACTGACATTGCAATGCAAACAAAGGATCTCTCCTGACTGCAAATCCAAACAAATACACATATGCACACAAATAACACACAGGAACACATGGATAGACACTCACACTTGGCAAACAACCACATAATGCCAAAATGAACACCAACCACCCACTTCTCTACCTCCAACACTATGGTTCCAAGAAACATGCAGTTAATTACAATCTGAGAATGCATGCCGAAACAATGTATATGATTAAGTCTCTACATGCAACAGTGTTTACATTTCAGCCTGTACATTGTTGAATAGCCCAAAGACAACTGTGAGGTCTGTGGGGTTTTGGCAATGATCTGCAAACTTTGGTTACCATCACTAAAAGCGTCAATGATGATTGCAGAAATGGAAAAAAAAAACAAGACAACAATGTCACACACACACACACACACACACACACACACACACACACACACACACACACACACACACACACACACACACACAGAGTAAACGTAACAATATACACACATCTTAAAATGCATGATGCTGACTAGAAGATGCTTCTTCTGAAGCCTATTCTCCAGAAACATTTACACCTCAAATCTTGTTTTCCGGTACACAAGTTGCTCTAAATACCAAAAATAAAAGAGAAACCAACATCAACTGAAAAAGGTGCTGAGCTACCATGAGCTCTATTCAATTTGACGGATCAGTTAAAAGAGAGAGAGAGAGAGAGAGAGAGAGAGAGAGAGAGAGAGAGAGAGAGAGAGAGAGAGAGAGAGAGAGAGAGAGAGAGAGAGAGAGAGAGAGAGAGAGAGAGGAGAGAGAGAGAGAGAATGCACATAACAATGTTCAAATGTGAAAGCAATTATGTTTACTAAATTAACAGTAGCATCAGAGCACACTTTGAAGCATCATGGCCTAGGGAGGCTGTTTAGGAGAAGGTCTCATGACACAGTGCTAGGGTACTGTGAAAACATTACTGTCACTTTTTCATTGTTGTTGTTTTAAATTAACTTTGGGAACAGCAGTCGTGAACTGCATTTCTCATGTGTACTAGATGAAGCACAGCTGTGCTACCTTTGATGTCATTGTGACTTAAGGATTCCCCTTGATGAAGGTCTACTGAGCGAAAACTTGCCTTGATCATCAAATACTTGCACTGAACCTAAAATGTGCACACACTTTTTGCACCATAGCATTGTAAAATTGAGTAAAATGTATTCATACGGCACCTTTCTACATCTGACCTCACAAAGTGTTTCACAATGAAAGACAAAAGAAAGATAAGATATATAGCATATACAATACATAAGTAATATAAAATAGAGATAAAGAAAGCAAATCTAACAGCTGCTTTCTAAATGTGTCCAAGTCCGATGGAAGAAAGTATTAAAGTTGAGGAGCCACAACTTCAAAAGGCACAGTCTCATTTATATGTCATAACATTTTTCTACGTACTGTACCAGCCGGAGTCGCAAAATTGACAGGGTGTAGCAAATACTAACCATGTTTAATACAGACACCACTCACTCAATGTGCAGTTGATGCACTCAGTAACAGCAGGAGTCAAGCTTTTCACAGCAGCATGGCAACGAATCCCTGCCAGATGTGTTCTCTGACACTTGATTTCACTTAAAACATCTTGAACCTGACTTGAACCATCTGAAAATGGGCACCCGCCCTTACAACATAGGCAAAACTCCTTTTTCTGCTTTTTTTCCCTCTCCCTGTTGTCTATCTCTCTCTCTCACACACACAGACAGACAGACACACACACAGAGCCTGGTGGGTCCATCTAACCCTATACCCCTATATCCACTTTCATGCGGCCTGGGCTCCACATGCCTCTAATTAGCACCTATTGCTGCCTCATTTATCTTTCTCAGGGACTGACACTCCATTTGCTTTCCCAACCAACCCTCTTTGCCATGACCAGATGGACCAACGCCCCTTCATGTTTTCTCCATATACACTCAGTACAAACAACAGTTTCCTTTCCTTCATATAAATGGTTAGACAACCATGTCTCCTTGCCCTCATTCACTAAAAGCTTGCATTTACAGCTCTGGGTCACCAAGTCTGGGTGGTTTATGGTGAGGGGATAATGGTATTGACCTATGTGACAAGAACTGAAGGGGTGTAATATGTGCATCTTGTTAGGCTGGACTGCTTCCACTTTTGGGTTGATTCTCCAGAGAAAAAACAAAGTTTGATAAAGTGTTGTTTAAAACCACATTGTTGCACTTACACACACACACACACACAAACACACACACACACACACACACAGCACACTCACCGAGGTAGTTGTCGTCTTCTGGCTTTCCAGAGTAGCTGACCTGTTTGATATCAATGTTGGTTGCTCCAGCTGGGATCCGCACCACAGTGTTGTAACCTGAAGGAGAAATAAAGGAGGAGAGACAGACAGAAAGAACAAGAGACAGAGAGCACAGAAAGTTACACAAATTTGAAAGAAGTCTCTAAAGGGAGCAAAGCAGCCACAATAACATCAGTGAGAGGTCGCACCTTGATTTTCATAATAGCTTCACTATGCTACACCCAACCCCAGTCAGGGAAGTCCACTTCCAACCACCAGGGATTTGAATGTCACACTTGAAAAAAAATCAAAAATCTAGTCCTCTCAAATAACCTGCAGGAGGCCTTGTTTTAGTCTCAGAAGCCGGACCGTGAAATGATATATAATTATTCCCTGGACCTACCTTTGGCCTGTAATTACTACACCAGCCCTGTTGTCCCATGATAAACTAACACAGAAAACAAGTGAACATGAGGGAAACAGAGCATGTCAAAGCCAAGATGCAACAACAAAAAAGTAGGGGTGGAGACTGAGCAAAATATAAGGAAAAAAACCTGTACTTTCTTTAGGCAAAGCTTTTGTACAACTGCTCGTGTTTGGACACCATTCAAAATTTGTAAGTTTGGCTTCTTTTAATAAATACAAAAAAGGTTTTGCAGAAAAATATCAGTATGTTCAAAGCAGGCTTGCAAAAAAAAAGCAAGTCAGCATTTATCAAGTCATTTTTAGTACTTGCAAATAGTACATCATATCTGTATCTAAACATTTTTAACAGTACGATACTTGTGAGACTAGTTGCTACAGATTCTGCATATTATAGTAACAAATCTAATCTTGTATAGTTAAAAAAAGACAGAGCAGATAAGACAACTCAAAAGGCACAGTTGTGTTTTAACTGCTATTTAATCAGTTGAGTAAGAACATATTGTTTATAGCAACAATTTAAGGATTACAGATTAACTTCATGTAATATAGGCTAATTATGGCTGTTCCATACTATAGAAGACTTGTTAATATTCACTCAATTGTTTCAGGTCAGCATTTCAGCTTAAGAACCATTTTTATCACATGCTGTCTGGCTTTTCAACTACTTACTGCTGCCTTAAAAAAACCTGAATAGAACTGAACTGAAGAGGAAAGGTGTGGTGTTATCTGATGGTTAGCCTGACACCTTGAGCCACTCGGGGGCAGCACTTGGTTTACATATCTTCCTCTCATCAGCCATGTAAAATATCATCGTAAGCCATAAAGTCATCATGATTAAAAAATGTTTTCACTTGATGCCACACACTGCACAGGAAGCTACTTAACACACCCCTATTAGAAGATATATAGAAACTTACTTAAAAAATTCCTTCACAATAAAACCCAAATATTGTCACCACAACACAAAAAAACAATATATAGTTATAAAGTTTCCCTTGGAGTTCACTGTGTAATGTCAAATTCCCTCCTTAAACACTGGGGACAGGATAAGCTCATAAAAAGACAGGACATATGAACTTCAGAAACCACCAACATGGCCTCCCCTTGAGGAAACATGGTATTCACAACCCATCTGAGGCCACCGAGATCCCCCAGCTTAGCAAGTGACCACACACACAATCATCCGCCACCACAAAGTGACCCAGGAATGAACAGTAAATACACCACCCTAGAGCACAACCATGTCGCACTTAGGAACGCTAGAGTTTATCTCAAACATGCTTCTCTCTGCCACTAGTAAGAAAGAAGACGATGTATTAATAGCCTGTAGAGGAAAATTAGAGGGTGTCACTATAGTTCCCCCTGATAGATACTGATACTGACTGAGCTGATGACAAACATTTTTAAGAAACCAGAAACCAGAAAAACTAAGCCGGTATCAAGTATACTCTCAGGTACAATGTCTAGGCAATGTCTGGGTCTTGTAAAGCGGATTAAATGAGAAGTTAACTTTCTATCTTTATCCAGAGTGATAGTCTTAAGAATAGTGTCAAGATGAGATGAAAATACACAATATTTTTGTCTTCTTGAGATCAATGCGCTCATTATCATAGAATCATGATGCTGAGTCAGTTGACTTTTACTATGACACACTACATGAAATAAAACAAGCAATTGCTGAGGCCAAACGTCTTATTACATTTTCATATATAGTGTAGTCTGAATTAAGCAATAGACCTGACTGCTTTAAGTCTTATGTAGGGGCCTACTAAATGAAGGCCCCTACATGGTCAAATGAAAAGACTGTTTCTTTACATGTGAGATCATTTTTTTTGATTGATCTAAACTGAGACAATTAGGGATCACTTTAGGGAAGGGGAGAAAAGATAGTCAGAAGAGAAGTAACAGGATCAGAGACATGTGCGGGAGGAAAATGGCTGTGTATCGCTGTGTGGTAAAACTAGAACTCAGAGAGAATTAACATTTGTAGATTTAAGTACATATGTGCATGGGCACAAATATTACCTTGCAGTTAATTTCTGTGTCATTGCGGGCTCAGTCAATTTTATTTTTCCAGTGAAAGTGATTAGTGTAGCTTGTCAGTCACCTGTCCGTGTTTGCAATAACAGAGAAAAGTCTAAAAGTGCAAACTGTTGGACTTTTAATCTAGAGGGACATCGGCTTGAACTGTCATAAGAGACAACCAGCTTAGACAACAAGCTCCGTTTTTTCTCGCTAGAGCGAGCGAAGGCCGTGGGAGCTAGCCTGCTGAGTAGCAACGCTGTGAGGAGGGACCCCGCCCACGGGAATTGCATCGCCACATGGACATGTACTTACTGCACGTCACCATTCTTCTGCATCATCTACCAGCCTGTGGATTCTTATGAATTGTCAGAGTGACAGAGCCAAGTGAGTGAGGGGAGATTTTTTTCTGAACTATGAATTGTACTACCAAGGAGTTAAAGGATTTCTCTTTCATATGAGCACCACCATTTGCAATGTTTACAAATCCAAGCGCTTGGTAATAATTTGTTTTCACATTTTTTTTCCCCAATTCAGGACATACACATGGTTCAATATTTTTTTCATAGTATATATTGTTGTTCTTCATATTTGACTTACTCATAAATAATTACCATTATTCTAGAGAACTTCAGTACAGTTCTTAAGGTGAGCTTAGTAGTAGTAGTAGTAGTAGTAGTAGTAGTAGACACCATGCTATTATTGCTTCCTTACACACATTGTTTTTTATTTTTTTGTCTATAACTACTTATCCTGTCTGAAGTCACTTTAACATCTATTAGTGAATAGGGAATATTTAGCCAGCTTGCCATCAACAGCTAAGAACCCAGGATCCTGTTTAACACACTATTAACATAGTAGCCTGGTGTGATAGTAAGGCACACTTTAGATCTTATCAGCTCTACTGGTGTCAACAAGGGGTTACACTTAACTTACTTTAAAATTTACAATCTAAAGACTTGGATAGAGACCAGCCAAAACATCCAAGTGTCAAGTTTCTATCTGTTGTAATACTGAAAAATTAAAAAAATAAATAGCAACAGTCAGGTCTTACACATCTGCAGAATTAAATTATATAAAAAAAAAAAAAATCAAATGATGCGTCAATTAAATTCATCTCACATTTTGCCTTGCAATTTGCTTTTCCTTGCTTATGAAGATGTGACTTAACTTGGACCTTCCCCAAAAGACAAAAAAGGTGAAGACAGACAAAGATTGCCACAGAGAAAGCAAAGGAAAGAGACAAAGGTAACAACTAAGAAATAGAGAAAGATCAAACAGGAAAGGACAAAAGAGTGAAAGACAGAAAGACAGGCCTAGACCCAGCAGCAGAGGGATCCTGCCTGGGCTGCACTCCCACTCATGTTCTCTTTCTTAAGGTCAAGCCAGATTTCCAGGGCTGAGCACAGTGCCTGGATTGGTTCAATACAGTCCTAAAACCCTCTACCCCCAGCCAACAGAGTACAGAGAAAAAGCAGATGGATAGAGATGCTAAAGTTCAGCGCCAAACTAATGCGAAGTAAACATGACAGAGGCCACACCCAGAGCTTTTATGCTAATGTCTCAGCCGTTTTGCTGCCCAGACCTAAAAAGGATTGGATGCAATCAGCAGTTGGCCCACAATGAAGCGCCGCATTAAGCAGGACAGTTCAAAGGGGTGATGTCAGGTTTGTGTTTGCAATCGAAAGACCTGAAAGAGTAAGATCTCTGTGTAAATCAGTTTCTGAAGCTTTAGAGAAGATTGGTGTTCTGCATTTATCCAAATTTGGCTGAAGCACGCATCGTTGCTGAAAATCAAGCTTAATATGTTTAAACATAACCAGACATGACATCAGCACCTAATATGAGCGTACAGCAGTGGTGGCAGCCACATGGAAATTAAGTCTTTCTTACAGCGTATCATATATATCATAGATCATATGCAAGAGGTGCTGACACACAGTATGTTTAATAGCAACACCTTTTTGTGAACAGTCAGCTATTAGTGTACCTTACACGTAATATGAGCAGCCAGACTTACCATACTGAGCATCGCTGAAGGTCCCTGCCAGGGTTTTACACGACGAATTGTCCCCGCCACACACTCCACACTTGTCATTCCTGGCCTTCGAGTTAAGAACGTGGTCACAGCCTGCTTGCTGAAGAGGCACAGATTGAGAGAAGATAGAAAAATGTGATTTAGAGCGATGTAATATTATGCTGTACTTAAAATGATAAGTTTGAATGTTTTGAACTACACATTTGCCAGCACCTGGACACCATGAACTTGGCAAATGCAGGTGTTTCTAACTGGACCCACAAACACTTCACTGAAAACTCTTCTTCCTCCTTTCCAGTAATTACAAAACATGAATCATATAAAAGTATGAGTAGGCTGAGCGTGTTAAGTTTGTTTTTCTGCAAAAGCCAAAATGTAACTTTGGCACAGATAAATTGTTGTGAGAATAAGTTAAGGCTAAACTGACTTTGATGTTTCCTTGTGTGTGTGTGTGTGTATGCATAAACTCATTATTAACAGACAGATATACCCTGCAGAGGCCTTGAACACAGATGTCGAAAGTATCCATCCCACATGGCGTGCCGTCGATGACGCGGTCCTTCAGCTGATAGTACGTCGTAGTACCAGCAGCCCGGCAGAAGAGCTTACAGCGATCCTTCATGAGTACTTGATGGAGAAAGAAAACAAATAATGGAAAAAGTTGAACTATAGCTCATTAATTTAATGAGACTAATAAAATAAAAATCCTGATGAAATAAAACAAAACGTTAACACTTCACATTTTTGATTTCATACCCAGTTACATTTTTTGAAAAGTTCCACAAACTCCCGCGGTAACTGCCAAATTTTTATCCGTTGTTTGGGAAAATTACATTGTATCTGACAGCGTGCTGGCTCCGGGGCTTGGCCTGTTTGCTTGTACAGCACCAATTAAATGAATGAATCACTTGCAGTAACTTAGACATGGTGGTCTTCGCCAGATGGTAATCTCATGTAGCTGGGCAGGCCATCTTGGCAAGGAATGAGATACGGCTGCAAGAGAGCAAGCTGCCAGGTGGTTCCTATGGAAGGGCTGTGTGCCTTCCATAATGCTGCTGTTGTTTTGTGTCAACGAAAAGGTTTACGCCAGGCCGCATGAGTATGCAAAGGATGACAAATGAAGGATACATACAGATGTGTACCCATTTGTCAACAAAAAAAAATCTATCTCACCTCATGTATTACAATAGCAAGGAGTTAGGTACAAATGCAGTAGACACAGAGATCACAGTGTTGCATGCATTGGCCTCCACATCCCTCCTACACACAATGTGGACTTACATGAGAAGTTTACACAAGCCCAAGTTATCATTCACATAGGGACTAACTTGGTGCAGACAAAAACTGGAGACATGGAATATATAAGTTAAATGCACCAAGCTTTGCAATAATGTATCACTGACTTCAGACTAGATTGTATAGCTGGATGCAAATAGTATCCATCTTTGATGTTGCAGCTGAAGTTACCACAAGACATTTAAATTACATGCTTTAGGATTACATTTGCATACTCACTGCCACTGTACTTGGGGATCCAGCGGACGATGGGAGGTAGACCATTGATGTTGAAATGCTTGCCGTCAAACTGGGAGCACTGCTCTTCACGGAAATCTTTCTGTCCTCTTGGGCATGGCTCAGTGTTACAAGAGCGGAACTTCATCCTACGACCTACACAGAACTTCCCGCCATTTCTGGGTCTAGAGTAAGTCAAGATGGATCATAAGGAGCACTACACTTATTTGACCGGTGCTTTATGACATACATACAGGAGTTTACATTTCAATCCACACTAAGGAATCAGGACTGTTACTTAAAATTAGGTTGAGACCTACTGATTCTGACGTGCAGGTTTGTTACTCACTTTAGCTTGTATACAACTCCTTTTCAGGCATGACTGCTCTCTTTTAAACTAGTTATCTTACTCAGTCATACACATATTTATAGTCTGTAATGGCTTTGATTGTCATAACTGTCAGATTCTTTCTTACTCAGGCTTGTTGCAGTCTCTGCTGGTGCTCCGGGTTCCTCCACCACAGGACCGGGAGCAAACACTGTAGGGACCCCAGGGTCCCCACTCCCCGTGAACAGGCTGGAGGTCCAACTCCTTGTTTACACACATCCCGTGTCTGCAGTACTGCATGTGAATAGACACAAACACACAAAGATCCTGTTAAAACTCAATGACTTCAACTCTTATATTGCAGGCACAGCTTGGAGTAGTGTTCTTTTTTTACCATCTTAATTTACAAGGTATATCTTAAAAGAAGTCATAATTCAGCTATTGTTTACCCTCACTAAAGGCAATGGCATCGAACTCGCTGTCACACTCTGTCTCCCAGTCCCTCCGCTCTAGCCATATTCCCTATTATCCAAGCCTTCACCTATCACTTTCTCTCCTTTTCTCACTGTTCCCACTGCCTCAAAACCATGTGTGGTCATTCCCTACCTGTCCACCACATGCACATTTTCAGTCACTCACTACATATACCAGCCAAGATCCTTTATCCCTTTGTCAGTTTGTTCTAGGTACTATGTTATTGTAGTGCTTCTGTCACTCAAACCTGTCTGTCTAACTGTACCTGATAATAATAACAATAATAATATTTTTTATTTATATAGTGCTTTTCATTCACAGTACTTAAAGACACTTCACATAGATTAAAATACATAGGTTAAAAAGGTAATTGTGCTCTGTCCTTATCACAAAGAAAGACCATTTAATGCAAACGATGGCAGTATGACGCTCGCAACATTAAAACATTTTTTGGTCTCCAGATTTCCATAAAAGGGTATGTGATTGTGATGTAACTCATCAATAGAAATGGCATTATTAAACACATTAGTTTAGCTACAAAAACACAGTAAAAGGAAAACCATTGGCAATGGCACAGACAGTGGAAGACAATGGAGGAAATTCAGTAAAAAAACTATAAGTTTTTATTTTATCATTTTTAGCTTGGGTTGTAAATACATAACTACTGTATACATACACACAAACAATCAATACAATACATAATACAGATCTTTCATACAGTAGATCCACTTTGACGTAGAAAATAAGGCGTCTGGTATCAGTGTGTACCCACTAACCAACCTTTGCCAAGAAGTGCTAACATTGCTTTCATAAGCAAAGCACGGCAGGCCTACTTCCCTTTGTATGCAACCAAATCCCCTTCTCAGTGACTAAGATATCGAAGGGTCCTGTTCACTGAAAGAATGCAGGACAAGACGGCGTCTGTCTGGGTACATAGCCTGCCGTCCGGGCACACAGGCACGGGGAGAAGTGGCACGGTGATAAGGAAACTCTAGAGTTGTGATAAAAAGAGGAACAAAGTTCATTACTGACTTGACATCAGGAACTCCCTTCTCTTGTTTAGCTGTTTAACTACTCGGGTACACAGCTTTTAACCTGTAACCTGAAAAGGAGGATGCACTTTGCAGACACTTCAGTTTGTTCCTTTTCACTGTTTCTTTAGAGTTTGGTCTGTGAGGTTAATGCACAAGTTATTTCCATTGCCAGCTATTTCCAGATTAGAAATGCAACTACTATTATTTCAACTGGTAACATGCCCATTACACTAAAAGACATTCAATCCCACTATTCCTGATAAAAACTAAGACCACCTGTTCTGAAGACTTTTAAAAAGTGAACCATGTAAGATCCGCTTCAGTGTTTCTTTCTTAATCACGCTAATAAACCAGGGAAGATATCAATCAAAAAGTCATCCCCTGGACACCGGCTAATCTGGCCAGTTTCTGCTCACCTTAGGTGAACACCTGCAAAAGTGCAAAGTCATACAAAGAAACACATGTAAACATACAGAGAATTTCGCACTGCTGCCTCTACTCTACTGGCCTAGTTTGCATGTGTGTTTTACGCACTTGCAGGTTTAATGATGGAGTGTAAAGTCTGTGCACAATGACATACAGGTGTTAACAGCTGCAGGGTATGGACTAAACAAGCCACAAACATTTCCATAATCCAGACCAGGTTTGAGTAATGACCAGAGCCTTATTCCTGTCTGACTCCAATGTAATGCAAACTGAAGGCACTGATAATGTTGTTGGAGCACTAACAACAGATTTACAGAGAACAATTCAAACAAAATGCACTGAAAGGAATGTGATAAAACATCCACATGAGTGGAAATGGTTTCCACACTACAAAAAGGCAAACAGGTGCTGGTCTTTGTTGGCTGAGTAACCTTTTTAAGAATAAAAAGAGCTAAACAATTGGAGTTCATGGAATTGTCAAAGACGTTTAAGAGTTTTTTTTTGTCACAACAAAGAGTTTCCCTTCCCTCACATCCCCTTCCCCCACCTAGGCTTAGAGACCCCTAACCCGGACGTGAGCATCCTTTCTATACCTCCTCTCCACAAACACCCATCCCCCTTATCCCCTTCTGAGAAACTGCAAGGGTAATGCAGGGACCACCACAGTGCAACCAGGCGGCAGGACCCAAGGAACTGTCAAATACAAGGCGGACTGTCTGTCAGAGAGGACCAAAGCTTGTGTAAGCCTCTGAGGCATTCCACTCCCCCCACTGGCACCCTGTGTTTACAACTGTTTTGTTTGGCTTGAAAAGGTGATGTGGGTAAAAAGAAGAAAGACGGAAAGGGGGGAGTGGAAGGAAAAAAACATCTGTGTGAGATGATGTATGTGTGCATGTGTCTGCAAATGCACACGACTGTGTGTGTGTGTGTGTGTGTGTGATAGTGATTGCTCAGAGTCTGGAGGCATCTGGGGGCCACGCTCAATTCCAATTAGCCTCTCTTTCCAAAGTGCATAAACACACACCCTTGGAAAACGCATAGGTGAAAGGCAGTGCTTGGCAAAGCTCAACAGGCATTAAGGACACCAGCCCTTTCCTAGAAAGTTTTTCAAAATTTGCCCTCAATTGGGAATGTGGTGAGACATTTGAAGGTCCTGTGAGAGAAACAGAGAAACCTGTCCAGCTGTGACTAACATGTGTTTCAAATTAGGAATTTCACAAGGACACACGCTGACTCACCAACTCAAACCAAGACATGTGCATATGTGCATACACATATATCACATGCATGCATTTTGCCGATAATGTATAAACAGGGAGACACACAATACCTTTACTTCTATGCTCCCAAATAACACAGCAGAAACAAAATAAAGTTTAACCAACTCAGCCACAGAGAGTCACCAACAGCATGATAACTCCCACAGTGGGAATAGTATCTAAGGCATCTGCTCTGAGCTCTTCAGCTGGCTGGTTTGGAAGTTAGCGCCCTGTAATTGCCAGGAAACTGCAGAGCACCTCATTTCTGAACCCAAGCCATACATCACTGCAGGAATGAGAAGGCAGAGATTTAAAAAGCCCTGCGCTCTTTCATTTTAACACGGCCATTTCCAAAAGGCATCACCTTTCATGTTGCGGTGATTTTTACATGTCTCACACTCGGCTCGGAGTTCACTTTGGCCTTGGCCTGTTGGGTGTCTTTGTCTCGTATGAGCTCCCAGTCCTTTCCAATGTACAATTAAAACAGACTGCAATCCGAAAATAAACAAACTCTAGAGAGTCACTTTTCAGTAAAGCATTATTGACAATCATATCTAATAATTTGACTTGGAGGTGAGAGCCAATAGAGAGCCAATGAAGTGATACAGTAATGAGGGATTCTTGTCAGAGCTCTCTTTGGGTGGCAGGGGACTGTAAATAAGTAAAATGACAGTTGTTATTATAGACCACATTTACTTTACATTTTTTCCCTGTTAGTTCTGTATTTCCTCTTTCCTTTTTGTTGAAAGGGTGTAAAGACAGGACAGGAGGAAGTGAAATAATGAGCAGGAGGGGAAGGTCAACAAGAGACAGCAAGAGAGACAACGTGATGCAACTGAACCCAACCAACCTGTTTCCTAAACTGGTTGTCCACTCTCAATGATCCCTCCTTCCTGCACATCATTCCAAGAAGTGTAAAAGTGAATAAGTAGTTTGGCCCTATCAGCTGTTCTATGCACATGCACTCTTACTGTTGGTCTTTCTCACTTAGCAGTTGTACAGAGATGATGATAAGACATACGTCTTACGAACCTTGTTCATGCTGGGCTGGTAGTACATAGTAGGTTTTTCAATTAATGTGAATCAAAACAGTTAATCTGTGGGCCCTAAAACCTAAACAATGACTTAAATACTGTGGCACTGTAAACTTAGAAATATTGGGATTACATTTGTCAAGTGTCAGATTTAAAAAATGGTAATCTTGTTCTATGTCTGCTAGGTGTGTAAATAAGCAATTATTTACTAACATGTTAGTCCCAACAACTTTATAAGGTAGGTTCAGGTTACTTTATTTGTACCTGTGGGTAGATTTGGTAATGTCAGAAGTTTTCTTTATTTATTCTTTATATGTGGACTTCATTTTGTCATTATTTATACATTTTGCCAATTTACAATGAAAATATCACTTTACACAGTCATCTGATTTTAATAACTATGTATTAAAACAGCACACAAATGCATATACAGTACATCTTCTTCCTTCTACAGAGCCAGCAATGAAAGCTCCCCTCACTGGCTATCGGACACAATAATTCCATCAGCAAACTTCATGAACACTAAAACAACAATCCCCCTGTTAGTCCAAATCCACAGATATGTCTGTGATGATGGCAAATCAAAGTGGCAACATCCTGCAATATCCAGAGATTAGCTGAGAGTGACACTGATACCAGTCTCACAATCCCAAGCTCCAGTACAAGCACAGGCACACACACACACGCTGTATCCCTGCATCGTACGACAAGTCTGTCAGGCTGCCAGGAAGCTCCAGCCAACACTCACCACCTCCGCCAACAGGCTCCATTCTGCCCTGGCTTCACTTTTCAAGACCTCACTATCTCACTCTAATTGGCTGAAACCAGAGCAGGTCGTCAATCTTTTCTGAGGAATGTTCTGGAAATCAAAAAAAAGTTCCCATTAATTCACTTACACTAACCACTCAATTAAGCCCCTATTAAGAGTAGCTGGGAAAGCTTTTTTGGGTTTTACACTCACTTCAAGAAAAGCTCAGCAAGCAGTCAGTGTATTGAATGAACTCCAAAACACTCTAGTATTTTGTTAATTTTGCAACAAAATCAACCCCCCCAAATGGCTTTCAAGGGAGCTTTCAGTCAAGATCACATTGAAGTTGACAATAAAATGAGAAAACCACGGGAACAATATGAAGTTTAACACCAGACACCGCAGTTTATTCAAGCTCCGTCACCACTTTTTTTCCCCCTCTGCCACCCACTGAGCGACGATGTGGTGAGAGGCAGCGCAGGGATCTTCAGATGGTGGGGATGTGCATACAGGACCAAGCGGCCCCTGGCTGTGGCTTGACAGGCGCTTATTGAACATGCTGGCTGGCCCCTAATCTACAGACACACACACACACACACACACGTCTCATGTGTGTGCTTACACTTATATTAAATGTAGATCATTCTATAAATACAACACACACAAAAGTACTACATGCTTGTATGCACACACACACACACAATTGAAACTCATACACAGGCAGGATCCCTTTGAAGAGTGAGAGGGGCCAAAAAGGGAGAAAGAGCAGGAGACAAGAGGATGGAGAGGAGGGAGGGTGGTAGCAGTATTTATAGACAACAAGTGATGGGATGCCCTCGTTAGTGCACGGCCCACTGAGCCAGATGACAGACACACCGCCAAGAGGTCATGTGACCGCATTACTCACTCTGGTGCCCTGTAAGAGGGCCCGTTACAACAGAGAGGGGGCTAGGGAGGAGTGAAGGGAAAGAGACAGAAGAGAAGAAGCAGAGAAAGTCAGAGGAGGAGGGAAAACCCATGAACCCTGCAGCGCCCACTGCCCTATTTCAACTAAGCTGTATACAAACAAACTTTTTTTTACCCTGTATTTACGTGCCTCTCTCCCACTTTTTGGGCACTGACCTGAATTACCCAATGCGGGCACCACTCTGTTTCATAACCTGAGAAAAAAAAACTCTCCCCAGACTACACAGGCACAAGCGGTGACAGCTAGCCACTCAGAAAATCTGCTTTTTACAAGAGATGACATTTCCTGTGTAATCACATAGAATGACATAGCAGGATTTGGTCTAATGATAGGCTACAAAAGAGATGTTCAAAGGGGAGCTATGGTTGCTAAGACAATGCCCGCTGATAGTCTCCCCCTATAGAGGCCATAGCTGTAATCCTCCAGTGCTCCCCCACCTCCCAGCTCGACCTAAGACCCTTTAAAGCTTTAGACCTGATCCTCATGACTTCTTTGTAGGAAGAATGAGAAAGAGATGAAAAGGTGTGATAGATGCCGTACATTAAGGATGTCTAGGAAAACAGAGAGACACAGTGGACCGACAGGCAAAAAGAGATACAAAGATAGAACAATACAATACTGATGCAAGAGAATCATAAAGAATCACCTGTGTTAGCAGCTTATCAGACTTTTGAGGCGGGCCTAAGGATGAACACAAACATACTCATGCACACACAAACACACCATTCCAAAATACCACATAAAAGAGCTCTTGTGTGGGCAGGTGAGTGTTGGTGCAGCCCTCCCTCCTTTCAACTCACACTACTTCAAAAAGCACCCTGCATGAAGATGAAACTGGGCCCTCTGCACTACAAACAAAGGTGGTGCCTCTAGTCAAACTCAAATGACAATGTTGGTTTGTCAGTTGGTCCACCACTTCGGTTAAGACTGAATATCTTAACAACTATTGGATTGACCGACATGAAATTTTTTGTACAGTCATTGATAGTCCCCAGAAAATGTACACCAGTGGCTTTAGTGATCCCCTCATCTTTAATCTAGCACCACCATGAGATGATGATCTTTGGCTCTTTAGTGAAATGTTTTGACAACTACAGGATGGACTTCCATAAAATATGGTACAGACATGTGTTCCCCTTAGGAGAAATATGTATTAACTTTTCATCTAACATGCAGTAACCACTGCACAGAGCTAGCAGCGTTTATCTGACTATATTTCTGTATGAAGTAGGTCTTAAATACAAATGATTATATGTAACTTACATGTCTCAAAAAAGTTCACCTTTCAAACTAATTTAACCTGGTTTTAACCCTCATGTCTAGGCATTTTGGTCCTGCAAATTACCAAGTTTACAGGGTTTCAATGAAGACCAGACATCTATTGTAATCTAGCTGAGTCAGCCCAAATTGGGTTTAGGGTTTGTAGCTTATTAAAACAAACCACTTGGTGTGATTAACACACCATGTCTCCTCAACTGTTTCTCCCACATACAGGCTGAGAGTAGTATGGGAGCTGCTATCCCAGGACCATTACTGTTTAGTCCGGTTGTTGTAGTTGGATTAAGATGTTAGCTATTCCCTGTTAACCTCTCCTCGCTAGACAGGGCTGATCCACGACCTAACATAGTGAAGAGGGAGATGGTGCCAGATGAAAGGATATAAAGGGATATGAGACTTACATGGGCCACACTGCAAAAGACTCCTGGAGGGCAGAAGGTTAAGGAGTGAAGAGAACCCTCCTTCTCTCTCTCCCTCGCTCTCTCCCTCCCATGCGTGTTCTGAATGCTAAACACCAGCCGACCACATCCTCATTCCCCCGTACCTCCTCCTCACTCTCCTTCCCTGTTCTCCTTTCGTCTCCTGGTCTGCAGAATCACTGATGTGAGATCTTTTGTGAGAGCACTGGCTGGCCTCAGCCTGGGCTCTGTTACAGCCTGACCACTGACCCACTCACCCGTCTTTTAAAGAGGTTTTAGGGTCATGGGTTCACAACAAGGTGACTCAACTGTGAACGGCGGGCGGCATCCTCTTTCAAAGGGCCCACGTCTTCACCTTTCCCTCTCAAGACTCTCTCCCTCTTTTTCGCCCCACTCTGTCTCCTTTCTTTCCTTATTCTTTCTTTCTCTTTATGCCCCCCTCCCCTACAGCCCTCCTTTCCATGTATCCTCAGTGACTGACCCGCCGTCTCAGCCCTAATTAGCATAGCATCCCAGAGCGAGGAGAACATGAAGGCTAATGGGGGTTGGGGCCCCTTAACAACACTGAGGGTAAAGCTTCAAGTTTCTACTAGGGCCATCACCTGACCACATTAACATGGGTTTGTGCAACCAGAAAGCAGGCAGGACAGTAATGGATGATAAATTATTCCTTTTCCTTGGTAGAGGAAGTGAACTAGAAGGGAAAGGATACAGGATTGAAGGCACTGCATTGGAGGTTTGGCTCGGTGTCAGTAACGTATTTTGTCTTAAATGCAACGAGGTCAGCTTTAAGAACAATGCATTGGCAAACTCCCCCATAAAAATAGGATAAGGCGTTTCTTGTGAGATACAGATGCATTTTATCCCACTACACGCAGTGAAGAAAACATTTTGATATGATTTCAGGAGACAGTAGAGTTAAGGAATTCTGTACGGTGTACAATAAAGTGATTGATTAACTAACTAACAATCCAGTGACTGACCTAAACATAATTTAAAGAAGGTTTGTCTTTGTCACTCTTTCTGTTGCACTTTTTACCTCGCAAAAGGAATCAACTGTATATCATTAAAATTCACATCCTCATTGTCCATCATATGATTGCATATTATCATAGGCGTTGTTACATAGCGATACTGATTCCAACAACTTGACTGCAGTTATTAGACCTACACATATACACCCTAAATCAACAGGCCTTGAATATGAACTATAGCACAAGAAGTGTAACACTACTTACTAAAACATCTGTGAGTCACTTCAGAAGTGTATGCATTTTCATTAAAGGGAAGCAAACTCTGATGTTCTTTTCATAAAGCAACACAGATCCACAAGTGGACTGACTTACCATTCCATGTCCACAGTCAGTCCCATCAGCCAGTGGCATGTGCTGTGTGCGACATCCTTTATGGTCCCCCTCTGCACTTGTACACCACAGCCTCTTGCACTGTTTCTGTAGGGGAAGACAATGAGCACTAGCAATTAATCATTAATTTTGGCTCAATAAAACAGCTGAATGTGAGAACATTAAAGATAATTTTCCGACACATGCAAAATACACTTATGACTAGAAATTTAATTTGTTCAATGACATTTTAACTTGTAGAACTGGAGCACAATCTAACAGCTATTTCCTCCCATATCTCATTTCTTCTTTTGGGAGGACAAGTGTGCAACATGTGCAAGATCCATTTTTAATGGCACAGCATCAGGTTTTACTTGGTGGACAAGCATTCAGAAATGGGGCTTTATATTTTGGTGAAATGCATGTTATATATTCTGCATGGGAAATGACAGATTAAATGTATTCCACTGTATGTAAAAATAAAGAATCATCATGACTACACATAATTAACTGACTACAGTTTCATATCTGTTGGCCTATATGAATAACTGATCTGCTTAAAACAACTTTTTTTTTCAGTGCAGTTTGGCTTGCTTTGATAGCAAGCTAACTTACCATGTATGGGCAAATTTGGGAACCGGGTCCAAACATCAGTTCACACTGGCGGTTGGCATTGTACATTTGACCAGGGAGGAGGGTGGGCAGCTCATATGTCCTGCCTACAGGCTCATCAAGAAGGCACTCCCCATAGCCGGTGCTAAAAAAAAAAAAAGTAAGAATCTGTGCACTGTAAATGCAAAGAAAAAACCCATACAAGTGACATATGCACAAGACAACCCTTTATGGTTGAACACTTTCAGGATAGTCCAGTATTTTCTGACCAACATGTATCAACATGTATCATCATATTTCATAAAAGGAAAGTAAACATTACTATGTCATTGTCTGTGATCATCAGATGTGTTTCCCCTGTGGGTGGTCTGTAAAGTTACCTAACGAAGAGACTGATACCACTTCCACTCAATGGCCTGTTAGTAAATGCTGTCATTATGAAACTGGAGTCAGGCGCCACAGACTGAATAAAACAGCATTTTGATACAGGCCTGAAAAGGATCTGCATCCTGACCACATTTTTATCAGAGGTGTATTGCAATATGCTGAAGGAAAACGAGAATTTTGAATCATAAAGCACCACGATTAAGTTACATATATCAATGCCAATGTCGGCATTCAAGTATAATGACAGATTGTGCGCTATATCAGCCACACCCTGAGCCATGATGCAGTAACAGAGACAACAAAAGCCCAGCTGGACTGAATGTATGCAGCAACAGCCGGCATACAACATCAGCCTTTACGGTTGTGAAAAAGTACAAGTCAAACATGTTGGCAGAGTGAGCCGAGCCTCAAAGGATCTCTTCTTTTTTTTGTTTACTTTTGAAAAAGGAAACCAGCGGACGAGACATGTACAGATGTGTAATTATAAAACATGTCTGCATCACACTGACAAATTTAATCCGGAATTGAGCTGCTTAAAAACCTGCTCCATACAGCACCAGCTGATGTGACAGACCAATAATAACACAGGATTATCCTGAGTTACCGTCACTTTGTTTCTTTCCCCTTTCATTTCCGTAATGTCAGAAACAGTGCTGTGGCAGTGGAATGATTGCATAAGGAGAACAAACCAGCAGTGGAAGACACTGAGTGAAAACTATAGAGCAGCCTGTCAATGAATCCTACAGTCCCATATTACAGCATCTTTCAGCAGTTGGTCATCTGTCTAATCAGTGTCCTGGAACCTAATGGAATGATTATTATTATTTGAGACTAAGACGGACAGACAGAGGGTACAGAGGTCAGTGTGGTCGTTTTTTTTAAATGAAACGCCTACTTTTTAAAAAAAAAAAAATCAGCTGTGTGGATTTGAGACAGCGAAGCAATTCCTCCTCTGGCACCAGAGGAGATTCTACAACTGCAGCCTGCAGTCATAAGAGACTAAACAATAATAATTTCCATGTTCATCATACTGGGTTTCCCTCAGCAAATAGTCTACTCATATGTCAGACTGATGGTCTTTGTAGATGGTTGAACAACACAGACCATCACTGTACAGCGTTTGATCAAACAGTGCCAAGTAAACTGCAGCATTGCTGTCATGTCAGAGTTTTGTCTCTGACAGCATGTACCGATTATTGTATATAGTTATAGAACAAGATACTGACAGAGGTTTACTTGAATTTGAAGCAACATACGGTACATAAATATCCATCTTGATTTTATTAAGAAAATGACAGATTGAAAAAAGTACTATAAAATGATTTCACAGGGGAGTGGTTGCTTTTTGACAGGTTAGGCTAATTTTTGAGGTGTGTAAATGTAAATGATAGGGCTTGCCTTCTACTAATGACAATGTGGTTTGAACACCCAGTGAACACAAAAATTACAGGGTGGCAACAGTTAAAAATTAGCATTTTATTTTTATATTTGGATTTTGAGGCTTGAATCAAAACGGCACAGTGCCAGAAAAGGGATGAATGGTTGCTTTATGTAGCAGTTGACACATAATAACACTGCCCAACAGTAGGGCGCTTTTCATCAGCTTTCAGGTGCAGGAGTTCAGTGCACATTATTACCGCAGCAGTGAGATAAGGGGGAGAAGGAGGGGAATCATTTTTCTTTTGAAGAGCGATGTTTGAGAGGTGGCACGGCCTTTCGTTTTTTAAACTGGTACGAGAGTGGTGCAGATTGAATTTGCTCTTCAGGGAGAACGGGCAGTCAAAACACTGACGTACTTGACCAGGTCAGCCGACTGAGCAGAAGAGGTACTGTAGAAGTGCTAGATTGAATCAATGCTCTTCATTGTTGGCTGGAGACGAATTTCAAAAGCACTTGGACTTCATTCTCAAGGACCTTTCCCACCACTGCGGCTCCCACACTGAAATGCTGCTTTACTCTCTTCATACCTGCGTTGTTTGTTATATATCCCATATAGTTAACGAAAGTTTCTCCAAATGTATTTGACATATACAAACTCCCCACGGTTTGCAGTAATCCGCCACTCACAGAAAACCAAAACAAAGGACACGGGCAGGTCCAAATAATGAAGAGATTCATGGGGATTCTCCTCATCTTTAACTGGACTTTCCAATCACTTCATGTTGCGGTCATCACTAGCTGGAAACTATGTGAGGCAAAACCTTAAAACTTGATACAAGGCGTCGCTTAACACTGAGCTCTCGACATGCATCTTGTCAACAAGGCCGTCCTTTGTGAAGATCTCTACAATTAACAGAGGAAAGGAGGCAAAGATTAAAGGGTCATGTCCAGAGAAGATCTAATTATAACTGACATTTCCCATCTTAAAGGGGAGCCTTTCATCAGGATCAAGGACCACGGTGTGGGTAGAAGTTGCCGAATGAGCCGTTGCCCCACGTTACAGGTTTTGGCGTGGAAAGCAGGCTAGTGACTAGATTACTGTTTGCACAGCATCTTGAGAGCAGGACTGACTGAGTGGAGAGACAGCTGAGGGGTTGCAGAATATCCATTGCTCAGGTCAGCCGAGGAAGACCCCCAGATTCAAAACAGGAAATACGCTTTCAACACCAGGCAATAACAATTCCACACAGTTTACATTGCTCTGACCTGTCTAGAGAGCACTGTGAGAGACGTAGAAGCAGTTTGTTTAGCTGGCCACGTCACAACAAGTAAAAGTTAATGGCACACTTAAAATGTGGACATGATAATATCAGATAAGGGTTAGTCTTTAATGAGATTTGCTGTAATAATAAATCTGTTTAAAATGGGAAAGGAGAGCTGGTACCTACTCTAGAAACTCTGTGATGTACTTGCGGCTGCACTTGGACCACGACCAAGGATTGGTGTCATAGTTGAGCGTGGGAGCCATGACATGATACTGGTGCTTCATGCCTGCCTCCCGACACTTTGGATTGTCATCATGAGGCATGTTGAACCTGGTGCAGAGAGGGAGGGGGTTTAGAGATGGAGAGAGGGATATAAGGAACACACACAAAGTGATTATGAGCTGCTTAATGGCTCAGTCGTAGCAAGGAGGATAAATGTCACAAAATTTACATTCAGCTATTTTTGACAGGGAAACACCCCCACACCACCACACACAGATGCAGCCAGCCAGAGTGTGATTAATACCACACACTCTGCACCTTTCTCCTACCTAGTCTGTTTCTTGTTAGTGCCTCTTTTTCATACACCTCCCTCTTTGCACTAGGTACCAAATGTTTATAAAGTTAAATCCCATCCATACAACTCCAAAATGGCCAGTAGGTGGTGTGACATTTATTTATATTATATATATATATTTCCATCTATCCCCTC
The DNA here is from genome assembly GCA_024633595.2 of Lepomis macrochirus. Lineage (NCBI taxonomy): Eukaryota > Metazoa > Chordata > Actinopteri > Centrarchiformes > Centrarchidae > Lepomis > Lepomis macrochirus. Next base: position 12,757,706 of record JALXJV020000008.1, on the reverse strand, counting down.
CCATGGCCAACATGCTAGTGAGAACCACCTCTAGCTCACCCCTGAGAAAAAGTCAAAGGTCCCCATCTCACATTCTCAAAGGGCTTAATGCAGAGGAAAAGGTAAGGGTAGTGACATGCATGCACATCAGCACACATGTGTATGTTACTCCAGTGTTAACATGTAAGAGTATAGATTTATTCTTATCAGAGTCATGATTATATTCAGATCTATTCATTTGACCATTTTGGTTTTTGATGTCTTTTGTGTCAAAAAATTGTGAAAAATGCCGTCACAAGTTCCCAATGCACAATGTGATATCTTCAAATCCCTTGTTTGACCAATAGCGTGAAACTGAAAAGACACTCAATGTGCACTGTTCAGAACAGCGACAAATCCTCACATTGGTGAAGTTGGGAAAGTTTCGTATTTTTGCTAAGTAAATGACTTAAAAGTTTAAAAGATTATCAAAATAGTTGGTAATAAATCTCATGTTGATCCATTAAATAGACTAATTGTTTCAGCATCAGTCACAATAATAAATCAAACACTGGTCCTCACAGGAGAACGCCTGTCCAAAGTGAAGTACACATTGCATGACGTCTACATATTAATAAATATATCCAAGCTGTCTGCAGTTGGCAGTCTCATAAAGCTCTTGATCATGTCCAGAATAATGTAGTCCAATATGTATGTCCTGTTTTTGTACTGCGGTTTGGCATGTACCCAGAAATACATGTAGTGCGTGCACACATGTGTGCACATGTTCACACACAAACACACACACACACACACACACACACACACACACACACACACAGGAAACCATACAGCTGTATGATGTCTTGATGTTTTCAATGTGGGCCAGTGCTGAGCTCTGGACTGTGGCTGAGGGTCAATACATACCTCCACACAAACAAGACATAGCATGGCTGGCATGAGGCCTACCCTACAGGGGCTAAGGGCAATCCTCCAGAGAATAATTAAGCCTCTGGCACAGTAATGAGCTCCCCACACACAAACCAAGCAGTGGCTGATGCTGACAACATCAAATCTGGCTCAAATAGTATTTGCAAACTAGTCTTTTGTCACTTATAATTGTGCACAGGTGCGTCTGGGTGATGCAAGTTTAAAATATGTTTAATACTTTGCCCACAACCATATAGACTTTATTGTTTGGGATTTGTGGCAAGCTCCAAACAATTTGCACTGTTAACACATTATGATGATTTAGATGACCCAGATCTGAAGGGCACAAATGAGGATACTGGCTTGAAATCCTGAGACGTGAGCCTTTTAGTGTAATTAGGTCGTAAATCAGGAAGTTTTGTGGCTCTCTGTTTGGCAACCTTGAGGGACAGATCAATAGAGGAGTAAATTCCAGTGGGAGAGAACCAACCCCAGCACTTAATTATTAGGATCTAGACTAAAATGTGATTATTTCCACTCACTTTAAGTTAGAGCTCTCAACAAAACAAACTGCTTTGCTCTTGCCGCCATTTCCAGCAAGACAAAAATTGATTTCTGTGCTGAAATGCCCATAAATAACTGTGAGAGTAAGACATACCGCCAGAGCGATGAAGACCTGTTGGGAATTCCTGCAGATTGGCACAGCAAACAGCGCAGTCTGCAGGAACAGCCTTTATCAGCACTTCAACTGAGACAGAGCTCAGTGACACCAGAGGAAAAAATGGATTGCTACATTCTCAGTGGATTACACATTTTAGCTCCTCAAAATGTAGCGCTCCACAAAATAAAACATCTTTGGCAATACCAGTGATTTTATCCACTTAGCCATCTTGCTAAGGTCAGGTGTGATCAGGATAATGCCAGTGAAATTTTGTACTGTAGCCTTTTATATTTTTCAAGATGTTAAAAAAGAAACTCTAATGACTCTAATGTCATATCAAAATGTCGAAGATGTTTTTGTGAGCTGAGACATGTGAAGCCTTGGCAGTGTCTAATGACAAACTCAATTATGTGTGTCACTTTTGAACGGCTATCGAGTGACAGTGCCTCACCTGAAAATCCCCCATGATGGCTATTAGTAATCACACGTCCTTGCAGTCATCTGAGAAAGGCCTCCTATCCATTAGTCTGAATCTTTCTTTAATCTGCAATGCTCTTAAGTGGCTCCCACTACCTGACACTGGCTTTCCCAGAGCGCAAACACTCTTGAGAGCTCCCGCCTGTGAACGCGGCGATTAACCACGCCAAGAGGTAGAGCCAACTGGGCCTCCAGCTGCTTGAACTTTAGTATAAACAGATCTACACAAGATGCAAAGTGGAAGAGAGAGGGCCCGCAGACTCGTCCATCTGGCTGCTATGGTCCGATCTCTCCACTGGAAGAATATGTGAGCGGGACAGAGAAGGCAGAAGAATATCTTCCATTCTTAAATAATGGCTCACACGACATGGGTGCTTTCTACTATCTTATGCACATGGACCAGCAGACCAAAAAGAAAATCTCTCACTCATTTTCACTTTTACACTCTGCCAGGGAGGCCGTAAGAAAGAACAACAGAAAGAGAAAAAAAAGACAACTGCTTCATCGCTCTCAAAAAATACGCCCAAAAGTGAGCTTGCCGGTGTGTTAAACATCACATCTAAGCTGATAGTGCTTCTTAAATTGCACCACATTTCACTAACAACTTGTTTTCAAAAAAACGAGGCGTTAATGAGTGATTTACCATAATTTTGCCTGCTGGATGATTGCCCGGCCCCCATGTGAAAGATGACACATGTTTTGACTTGTGTTTTTGTTTTGTTTTGTTTTTTTTCATTTCACACATGTGGCAATATTTGCTTGTTATGAAAACATTCTCTGGCAGACAGGCGTGTTGTGATAACACTGCCATTATTCGCAAACAGAAGAGTTAAATATGACGCCACTATGACATCTCCAGGATGTTTAATCAGCCCTTGGGGCTGATAGGTGGCAAGGGAACAAGCAAGCTCCAAAATGCTAAGCAGACTATTCAGCCTTGCACTTTAGATGTATTTAAAGAACAGAGAACACTATGATTTCAATATTATCTATACTGAATTTAATCTCAGCTTGTTGTCTTCACAAATCCAAGCTCTGACACATACAGGGTTAATTTCTTGAGCTGTATAGTAAGGTATTATAGGCTGGCATGTTATTAAAAGTCAAGTTTTTTACTTTATTATGTTTTGCACCTGTGTCTGCTGCAACCTACATCTCTTGATAAGAGGGGCTTTTGTTGGTCAAAGCTGGCTGTGAGGGGTGAGATAGGGTGCATGTGTGTAAAGTGTGTGTGTGTGTTTGTGTGTGTGGGGTATGCTGCAATTTCTTTTCCGCAACTTACACATGGCCCAGCTCATGAGCGATGGTGAAGGAGGCACTAATTCCATTTTCCTCACTGATGGAGCAGCTCCGGTACTGGTCGCACATTGTCCCCAGCTCCGCGAGCCCTAAAGGGTCACGTACACACACAGAAAACCACACAGATGCATTTAAACACATACAGACACACAGTTATTTGAAAAAAAGCCCTGCTGCTTGAGTGTTAAAGGCGATTAAACCATCAAAACTGCTCCGTAAGAGAGATTAGCACTGCCACCGACTCCCTCCCTCCTCCCCTTTCTACCACTCTGTTCTGTCACTATAATATTATTAGCTGACAGCTTGCCCTAAACTCATTACTTCACAGTTTATGAGCTGTAGTTAACGGAGTGGAAAGTTAACTGAAATGGACTTGAGGTGGGGATATTTTTGCAAAGAGAGATGCACAAGTTTACCTAACGTGTCGCATTTATCTTTCGCTCGGCAGATGTCTTCCCTGCAAAAAAAACCAAAAACATACAATGCATACAAAATTAAACAAAACCTCTTTTTGAAACACAACTTGGCTTTGCTTTCAAAGTGAGGATGGGAGATGAGTATGTACCTAGTGATGAGGAGTGCTGTGTCATGGTGAGAGGGATGGCTGTCATCCTGGACGTTTTGGCCCTGCTGCCAGACACAGAAGTTGTGCAGGGTCGTGGCAGCATTGAAGCTTACTGTAGGCCCTTCCTGTTTTGGAGGAAACATCATTGGGGATGAAACTGGATATACGTATTGCAGTGTAGTAAGTAGTATGAAGGACTGGGGCAAAGATCGAGAGCCCCCAACTTTTTTCCAAACAAATCATGTCAAACACTTGCGTTTTAGTTAGACTGAAAGTAAAAACAGAAAATAGTCTCCTAGAAATCCTAGGGAAACGCATAGTATCCCTCTTGCGCAATATCCCCAACTTCTAGGAAAAGCTGTAGATGTCAGGTATAGGTCTTTTTGATCTGAGGTGCAGGTAGTCATCCATTTTGAACATTCAGCAAAGTCTGCCAGACAGTATTCCTGTTACAGATGTCCATATTTCCCAGTGTCTCCAGATGTTCCTCCCTTCCCAGGGTTTCCTGTTTTTCCCTGTCTGTTTCTCCCTGTGTGTTTGTCTGCCTGTGAGTCCATTGGCTTCTTGTCTCTCTCTTTCTCCTGGCTCTGCTGAAGCTTCACACCTGGTCTCCATCAACTAATCATCCCACCCAGTCAACTCACCTGCCTCTCAATGCACCATCAGCCTGCAGTGTATGTACTCAAGGTCTCTCGCCACTCATCGCCAGATTGTTATTTCCACCTCTGTGGTGGTTATCCTCGGCCAAAACTCCAACTCCTGGATTTCCAACCCTGGCTTTCATTGCGTCACCATAGAAACTGGCAGAAACTATGACTACTGCATCTAGCATGCAATGATCACGTTCATGCCATTAAGTTGGCCGGCCTGTTGACCCAGAAATGGATCAGCTGTACTATTGAATTCACTACAACAGCTAAAAGAGTTTCCAGGTGATATCTGTCTGTATTTTGAGATTTGATTTGATTGTTTTTTTTAGTTTAAGGTTCCTGTTTAATGTGGTTTTTTGGAATTTTTTTTGGCATTGGGACCAACAGTTCTATAACGGGTGCTGAGTAAAATGATATTATGACCAACAGTCATAATGGACAACAATATGATATATATCCAGGTTGACAAATATAATATAAATGAATTCAGCTATTTAACAATCAGTTACTATGCCAAAGCACAGCGACTCTCTTGAGCCACCTTTCATCTGCAGGTGGCTAGCTGCCGCACTATAGTAGCGTTTGTTTTCCACGGCGACCTCTCTTGAGACTTGAGACTGACAAGGCAGGCAGTGTCCTTTCAAACAGGCCTCACAGGGGAAAGGCCAGGCCAGGGACACCTGCACTGACATCAGCCATATTGGAGACCTGGATACAGGTTGCATTCAAGACCCCCGCACTTACCTGTTCATTGTGGATGACGACTAGCTTGACAATCATGATGTTGATGAAGTTTCCTACGCTGGGGTCCCTGTACACTGCTGCTACCTGTAACAAAGACAAAACACACAGACAAAAAATGCAAACGTCCACTAACCTGAACCAGAGCACAGATAGGGACAGTAAAAAAGCTAGTCTACTTACTTGGAATGAGAAAATATAGCTATTGCTTTTTTCTTAAGTTAAGCTTCATGGGGTTTCATGAAAATAGAAACAGTTCATTGAAGTCAAAAGAAACAAAAAATGTCTCCTTCAGGGTAAGTTTAATCAACAGGGTATTAAAACCAATTACGATTCCCCCCACAGACCATGGCAAAGAAAACCTGGACCCAGCAACATATGCGAAACTTTAACAAAGCTGAACCTCAGAGCCACTCTGTGAGGACAGCAAAACATTCCCTTTCTAGTATTTTGTCTCCGCTTCTCTTGCTTTTCTCGTGCACCCTTGTCATGGTTGGCCAGCAGTCTCCTGAGGCCGTGTACTGCCTTCTGACAGGAACTCATTAGTCCACTATAAACATTTAGCTTGGCCTGGGGGTAGGCAAACGTGGCCAAAGCCTGGCCAAAATGGTCAATGGGAGCCTGTCTTTAAATGCTCTGAGAGAGTCCAACTGTAACACATGCCCTTGTTCTGAATGCTCTCGCCCCAATGTATGTTGTACGATTAGTGGCAGAATCAGAAGTGAGGAGGATTTCAGCCTACACTGGACCATCACTGCAGTAGGCCATCACATCCCTTGCTCAGCAAAGATTGGAAATAGGTTTCACTTACAATCAATAGGACTCAAATTGTTTATTTCTACTTATATTAAAAATGTAGCTCAGAGAGAGGTCTACCTCATACACACAGAGAAAGAGAGAGAGAGAAAGCCCCCAATCAAAGTAGTGGAAGCCTAGCCTAGAAAGGATGAAAGCTGAAGGATATGGTAGTTATTTCAACTTGGATTCATTTTAATTAAAAAACATTTTTATTCTTGTGATCTGACAATGTGTAGCATGTCCATACTGGCATAGGTTTAAAAATTTCTATTTGTATGCATTATCTAAGCATCTTAGAAGTAGCTCAAGCAAGTACCCTAGTAAAAAGAATAGGCATCTAATTGGGCCTGCACTTTTAATTGAAGTTTTACGGTTTTACACATTACATTGTTTTTGTCAGACAGATTCTGATATTTTCTACACAAAATATCTTAAAATTGAATGATGTTAGGCAAAAAACATTAAAATTATTTTCAAATATTAAAGTCTGGTGGTTCGTCAAACATGTCTTATGTGGGAGTGGTGTTTTTCTGGGGGAATTTGGACTCATTTACATTTTATTACATGTATTTGCCAGGGACCATGTACAAATGTACATGTCCATTTTAAACATTTTAAAGATTTAGCTACTAGCTGTTTACACATCTGCATCCCCGGGCAGATAAATACAAAGTTATCAAGTATATGCATTAAGTATTTCTAAAATCCTAGCTACAGCCCTAAATGTCAACAGTAACACATATACTTTTCAGTGGTCAATATACTATTTATAATGTGATATATATATATATATATAATATGACTTAGCAAGACCAATACCTGGAAACCTCACTTAGATCAAACCCAATGGACCAGACTTGATACATATCTCTGTTCTGTTTTTGCTCAGTCATATTTTGACTGGCTTGGTTAAACTGTGGCTGGGAGACTGTGAAAGAGGAAAGGAAGAGTTTTGAGTGTGTCTGCTACCCTGGTCTGTAGACACAAGCATGGTAATACTAATGTATTGACTTCAAACCTGGCGAAAAAGGTGGCCTGGTCCATTTAACATTGACTGTACCCTCTCAGTCTTGCTCAAGGATAACACTTCACTTACAATCATTACTCCTCTATAAGTAAATGAGTGTTTTGAACATTGTGTCTGACATACTGGAGAGAGACAGCACAAGGTACACACAACTCAGTACAATTGATAACCTATCCTGCTTTGACACACAGACTCCCCAACACTTTACCTATAACAGTCAGGACAGGCAGTCAATCACAGTGTAACTGACTTCATTACTGGCAAGCTCTTGCAGTCAGATATGGGACTCATAAAGAGGTCAAGGTGCTGAGTCAGGATTTTACCAATTAACTGGCCCACTTTCGTTGAAGCAGCAGCATGCTAGGGTCACACCAGGGTTTACAACCAAAATGTCAAACTGAGGCTAGAAACACACAGACCTAGACTGGGGGGGTTGGTTTACATTTTATAGGTTTAAAGGTTTGTTCACCAAATTACAAAACAACCTTTTTTGCCTCCCTTATTTCATGGAGATTTGGTTTTATTTGCCCCAAGTTCTGAGGTGTCAGTTTCTGAGATTTCTGCTACTAACCAAAGAAATTCAAAGATTTTAGGATTTTGTAAGTAGTCTTTGCTCACAGCATTTACTTAAAATTCAGAGTCCTCACAGTCCAATGAAAACTCCTCCCAACAGGGTCTGATTATCTAAAATAAGAGGACAATTTTTAAATTCCCATTTTTCTAATTTTGTATGAACCGAAAAGATTATTTTCACTTCCATTGTATTTAGGCTCTGTTGCTCTAAATTTCGTGGCAAGAGTCTGAGAGTCAAGAGATTGGTGAGCTTTGAAATGGGAATTTGTGGAGCTGACAGTGCTGAACTACAGGGAATGTGACCATATTTTCCTGTTAGCATCAAAGCTAGCTTTCTCCAACTGGAAGTTAACTGATAGTTAGCAAGCTAACTAGCTCAGAAAGCTAGCGTGACAGGCTAGTGTTAGAAAGTGTCACTTTCTGTTGTGAGTACTGAGGTGAGGGCAGAAATCCCAGAGATGGGTATCTGACAACCTGGACAGATACTGTAAAACCAAACTATCTGCCTGGCTACATACTAGTACATGTAGATAGAAAAACATGTTTAATTTTGTAATTTGGGTGACTCAACTGCTTAAAATAAAACTGTTGACCTATGAACTATGAACTATGCACAGCCATATACATATGGAATGATACAGTGTGCATGCATATACATCAGTATTTATTCACCTACAATGATAACACATCGTAAAAATCACACCAAATAATTTAATAATACTGCACAAACAACATTTTTTTTAAAAATCACGACAAAAACATGGAGACATAATAATTTTTAGGAACATTATTTTACTTACTACTGACATGATTGTTAGGATATAGTGCTCTAGGTTGCGTCCATGATGACGCACCATTTTGGCATCTGCTGTCACCATCAGCTCAACGTAGCGAGGGTAGGAAAGGAAACGCTTGTGTCTGCGGGGGGATCTGGGGTGTGTGCTGGTAGAGTTGTTGTCATAAATGTGTTGATCATCTATCGTGGCTCTGAGAGAGTCCAGCTCCTCTCCCATATTCCCTCTGCTCTCAAAAGCAACGGGCCTCTTGGAGTCCTCTGTTTTAAGAGAGAAAAATGATAAGTGATGACGTGGAGACGAAAAACTGAAACTTATTATATGGGGGAATTGGAGTATCAAACACTCAAATTCTTCCACACTCTACACCCACTGCTTTATGTCATATAGGCATTTCATAAGAAAGTATGGTACACGCTCCCTTATGAAATGCCATGGTACAGGGTTTCAGCTTAGCTGGATTCCAATGACATAACAGAAGGACGCTGGGATTCTATAAAAAAAAACGCCGTAAATTCCAGTGCCCAGGAAAACAGTTGTACCAAGTGACACTGGGTCACCGGTGAGCTTTGAGAATAAATGTGGAAGAAACGGAACTCCCTCTGCATGAGTGTAAGCCACACAAAAAGAGAAAATCCCATGACAACATTTTACCGACTCACAGGCAGACTAACATCAGGATGCAATCTGCAAGGGGATATAAAAGTCCTCAAATTATTTCACCTGATCCTGGCCACTACATATTCTGAACATTAAGTTGTTCAGAATATGTTGTTGTCAATCATGCTGAAAAGCAACAAATCAAATATACTTGCCAGACTGAAATGATTCCATTTATAGGCTAACGCTGTCAACAGCAGCCTCAGTTGAGAAATAAAAAACCAGGGCATGAGCCATATCCTGTGCATACTGGCATTCCCTCAGCTGAACTGCACGTGTTGAGCTTGCTATAAGCGATAGATTCCTTCACCATGACAGCAGGGTTAAAAGAGGGAGTCAGAGGCAGAGACACAGGAAAGTGTGAAGAGCGTGTTTCTTTGTAGGAAAGGAAAAGAAAAATCTGTAAAGGTTACACACACATACATGACCATGTCCAAGTCCACAGAGATGTTTCCTAAGACTTGCCTACAGAGTTTGGAAAGAGAGCTTGGAAGAGCCACAGGTAGAGCAGGTAACCGGAGGGGGGGGGGTATAGAAGATTTCTAGTCTCCACACAAGCAAGAAAAAAAAATGTTGTTTGGGACACACAGCTGAAGTATATTCCTGTTGCTGACCATCAAACCACTCTGTTTTTAAAGGGGCGGTATTATGCTTTTTGGCTTTTTCCCTCTCCTTTATTGAGTTATATATCTTTTTTGTGCATGTAACAGGTTTGCATAGTGATGAAGTCCAAAGTCCAGCCCAAAGGGAGTTCCCATCTCCCACAGAAAGCTGTGCTCAGAACTGCTTGAAAACAGCTCGTTTGTAGTCCAGCCCTTCACTTCCTTGACTTGTGACATCACAATGCAAACGCATCATAAAGCTTGCCAAGCGGCTGGTGGGGGTCAAGCACGCCCTCAAACCAAGCTAGTCTGAGCGGAGGCACTTTGGCTCGACTCGCCTTTGTTTGGGTTTCCATTGTAGAAAAGTTGTACCTGTACCTGCTTCCAGGTACTTTTTTTTATATCACCTCACCTCCGTCGAGGTTCCAAGCGAGCTGAGGGATACTAAAATGTGACGTGAAAACACAACAGACTGCTGATTACTCAGAGAATTTTCACTATTCACTGCATCATCATTGCACCAGACAGAGGCCAGCAACAGAAAGTTTATTTAAGCTTTCGTATGGATTTTCATCACTAAATCCACTTCTGAGAAGTTTTGAGGTGAGAAATTAGTTGTGTAGATGTCGAATATTGACAGTTTTACGAGAAGTGATGGCGGAACAAAAGCGTGATGAATATTTTCGGAGTTGAGGAGCTCCGCAAGTGGCGGGGGAAGCCTGCGGCAACCCACAGGAGGAGCGTGTGAGGCAGAGCCCTCTTTATCCTGCCGTCACACAGACCACTGCAGCAACAATGGCAGACGAAAACACAGCTGGAAGGTATTCATACTGCTTATCTGTCTTTACATTCTGAGGAATATTCAAACGTTTTAACTGTACACTGTATATATTTTAAGAGCTGTGTGGATCGCTGGTGTGTCGCATTGAACATTACGTCGCAGCAGTTGTGTGTGGTGTCGCTATCTCTGGGTACTAACTGCAATGGAAAGCGGAGCAGGGCCGAGGTGGAGTCGAGTCTATCAATTTGCGCTATGGAAGCATTTTCGGCAAGGTAGCATAGATCCTCAGAACACCGGCTACAGTTCAACGTTTAGTCCTGATGGTAAGATGTGGAACAATGATGTTGTGTGGTTGTGGACTAGTAATAACTTAAACCATCTGCTAGGTTACAGTTGCCGTCTGAAGGCTTTGATTTGGATCACACTACCTTGTTTCTTACAACCCGCCCTTCTCTGCTTCTGATTGGCTAGTAGTCCTTACCTGGGAACTGCGCATGTGCAACTCCCAACAAAGATATGATACAAGTAAGATGCATCACTCTGTAGCTCAAGAGCGGAGCGTACAACAGACAGGCTGAAAAGAGGAGCTGCAGCAATGTGCAGTATGAGGAAAATATGATGTTTTTTGAAAATTAAACAATGTAAACCTGTTCTGGTACAACCCCTAATTACGATTTTGAAACTGAAAATGAACATAATACCACCCATTTAAAACTCAGTGATGGATCTTTGTCATGAAAAATCTCTTCAACCCCATCAATCAGGTTAATGATGAATACATCAAACATTGTCTGTATAGTCCGAATATCAAAATGTTTCAGCCAAGATAAAGAATTTATCAGCATTGGATGGATTTCTTTAGTCCTTCTTCTTTAAAACAGGCCATTTGAGGACAAAGTATATTATTCTGTATGTGATGCATACTGTAGCTACACGTGATACTTTTTAAGAAAGATGGCTTGCAGTAGTTTCTGCAATCTCTCAGCTAGGGCAAGATGGATTTAAAGCAGCCACCACACAAAGTGCCACAGAAATGTAGCAAGTGAGAATAGTAAATCATGCAAATACTTATACAATCATAACTCTAAAGCATTTTGCTCTACTGTCATGCAAACATGTCAAATGACATGACTCAATGTAAGTAAAACCTTTATTTTTTATGTTATCCATGTGGTCTCAATACTTGAAAGATAATATGAGTTATAAATGCACCTTTTTATGTCAGTCATCTGCCATGTTTTCTGCAGCTTTTAAGGACACACGCACAAATGGAAAAAAAATGAACTAGATCTAGTGACATAAATTAAACATGAAATGACATTGAATGAACATTACATACAGTCCGTGTTTATGAGCCAAGCATGGTTTGGAGTCCGTCATACTATGCAACCTCCTCAACTTTGGATTACACAATTATAGTGAAGAGTTCCATTGTCTTCTAAACACTCAATATTTCCAGATAGTCAAACAGAGAGAGATTGTGTCTAACTGTTAGGTCAGAGAAAAGCAAAAAAAACAGGAAAGAAAACTCGATGAGCCCTCCAAGATTATTCAAGCGATGCCCCCAGCGGGCATGCGATGTGGAACGTGACTCGCTGGCACAATAGCTCTTGCCGCCGTGAGGCCCAGCCCCATGCCAGCGCCTCCATCCAAGTCAGCGCCAAGCCCATCTGTGCCCGCGCACACAGCCCGGGCAGCTGAGCCAGAATAGAGCTTTGTATTTTCCAGGAAAATCTCTCTGAGGCCAAAGCCACTACACTAAACCCCTTAAACAGACTCATCACTACAGACAGCCTGACATCAAAGGGATTATCAAAGCACAGAAGAGGCTCTACAGTACATATACAGAAATTGGTGTGAAGTCTCAGTGCAAGTGAGTGTGAGGAGAAGAGAAAGAGAAGAAGAGGAGGAGGTGAAAATATGGTCTCCATTGTAATAGCCTTTGAATCAGTGCAGATTAACCACACACAACATTTCACAAATTTCCTTAGGTTCAAATCCCCCTCTCACTAGGTAGTGAGCTGCTACTTTCACCAAGACAGGGGTGACTTTCCTGACCCACCAGACACACAGAGACATGACATCACCCTCTGGGTATTGGGCATCAAGTCAGCCTACACATTTGCATCTCTGTGACAGAGATGACAATAAAATAAGCCCTTCACGGCATGAGCATCTGTATATGTTGTAATTTGTTTGGCTCCGGTATGCACATAGTTGATACAGACCACTTTTCTGCTCTAACGCCTACTTGACTTTTCTATTCACTCAATAACGTGTTTAATTGCACATCACGTATCCCACACACATTATGACTCAACATAACTCAAGATTTAAATTTAATTAGTCTGAATGGTAACGCATTTGCATTTAAGCATTTCTTTACATTTATTCATACACTTTAAAGTATGGAAGATGCTTATATATAGAGGTGTGGAAATTTCTCAATTCCAAAAAGCATTGCAGTGCAGATGTGGAACACTCTGCATTGATGCAATAACAGGATATAACCGTGAATCATCAATAAAAACAATAACTGGACAATAAAGATGTTAAGTTACATTGTTACATTGCAACTTTCCTCTTGTATTGAATCATCGGCGAACATTAGAAAACTGTACTTTTATTATTTTGGGAGATATGGCGGAAGGAGGTAGAAATCAACAATGAGTGTTACTTTTATGAGCTAATCAGTCAAGAATTGTGGATGGGCTTTGCTGCCTCTGAGAGAGGTGTATGTCCTGAGGTGGGTCATGCAGATACTGAGATTAAAAAGATGCAGCTTTTTATATTATAGCCTGTTATAGTCTTATTTAATGAAGATTTACACCTATATTATGCATTCTCTTTTTGAGACCATTCATGTTCATCCAGTCTGTCCAAAAGGATCTCACTGAGTTCTAAATTAAAGAGTTGTTCTGACTCTCCTTCAGTTCTCTGTCATGGGGAACATACATTTCATTGTTGAACTAATCAACATTCTTTTACAACGGCCCACTGAGAGTTAAAGCACTCCATTCCCTGGGTGCCAATTAAATAGACAGTATACTTTACATTGAGAAAAGGTAGTGCCTTGGTTCTATACGAGGTCAGACACTCTGATTACTGCAGTTTAAGTGACAGTACAAGTAAGGGGGGGTTCGGTGTTGAAACTCCTGCAGACAGAGGCACAATTAAGTGCAATTCTGTGGCTAGACAGAGAGAAGCAAAGACAGCTAATTGTTGCTGCTGCAGAAGGCTTTTAAAAGTTAAGTGGCATGGCTTTTGACCTCACTGGAAGACTTTGTGCTTTGTACACTTACAGTGCTCTCAGAGTTCATTGTTATTTTCAGTTCAGACATATGCTTAAGACAGCATGGTGGTCAGCTGAAGAATGTGTTTGGAGTAGCAGACCTCCTCTGAGGAGACGAAACACTACTTATGGACCTGAACCCCTAATGATTGACAGTGGCCTGGATTGTTTTCTTTTGTTAGAATCAAACTGTGAGTTTCTAACTATCAGATTTAAACATAATGCAGATTAATGACAATTATAGATGGATAACTAAGCTATTTAAACTAGTAAGCAAAACATTTGTTGTTTCAATAACAGCAAATGTTCACAAAGCATCTGGGTCAAAATACACGTAATTGGACAATAATTCTTAATGGGTGATAGCAGCAACAATTTTTGTAGAATACCAGCTATATATAAAATCTTTTTGGCCTATACTAGTGCTATTAGGTGTCCAGACTCACATCAATAACTAATCAGGTCCTTCTTGGATCATGGCTATACTTTCCATCCAAGTTTCATTCAAACAACGTAACTAACGTTTTTGACATGTCCTGCTAGCAAACATACAAACTTTGTGGTATTGTAACAATATCGACAAGCTAACAAATCTCAGAAATGACTTTGGTTAGTATGTTGTCATAGAAAGGACGGACAACACTACAAAAATACCAGTAAAGCAGAATCCATACTGTACACACTGTCACAAATACCACAATTGTGAATGCATTTTCTCAACAAACAGAAAAAGGAAACTAATTGTGACTGTAGTTCAATAAACAACTTTTTAAATAAACCTGTGGAGGTCAATAACTTAACCGGAGTAACGCTTCTCCACACATGATGATGAATTAATTATATTTCCCATATTTTCAAACATAAAAAACTCTTTAAGATCCTGAAACAAATAGTTTTGCCTTGACATAAACAAAGTAGGACTGCAGTTTGGAAAGACGTATGGCCTCCTAGTTGATAAACAGCCAGAGCCACAGGCGATGACACTGATGTTTCTCTGGCCAGCTCTCAGCAGTCCACCTCAGTGGGAAACTGTCGCTCACCTGTCACCCCCTCTCACCTCTGACTGTCATCCATATCATGTCAGTCACTGTCATTCAAGTTGCTCTAACCATTCCAATCAGCCCCATCTGTTAAGAATGCCCAGACAGTAGACAGTGGTAAAAAATAGACCCAGCTGGAATCTGTCACGGGAACTCCCGAGACAACACAACACGTTGGGTTCAATAGGGCTGAGGCCTCAGGGCAGGCAGACACATGGCAGCTATTAAAGTTATAGACTGTCTGTAACTGCCCAGCTCTGTTCAGCCCAGTAGAGTATCTGTTATCTTAAAATCATATGACAGTGACTGCAATTGACCTCATAATCTGTCATGCAGAGTTGTGAAATTTGAGTCAAAGATGGGACAAAGCATCAAGCCTCAAGGGAAAACTTGCACATTACGCAAAACTAATATTCATGTTGGCTCAAGACTCGCTGTCAGTGCATGGCAAAGCACATTTGTCAACTCATTTGTCAATTAAGACTAACATTATCATCTTGGCGTTCCAAAGAAAATGCCTCGATGTCCATTCAAAAGGAAAATCAAAACGCGAAAGAAATTCTGACTCTTTTTCTACGCAGAACAATAGCAAGGCAGTGGGTGAGAAAGCTACTTTAGAGAAGCAGGTGTTAAAGAAGAAAGGCAGGCATGGGGAGCTTGGGAAAAGGCTGGGGCCTCTGCCAAGCTCTGGAGTAAAACCAACAGAGGCACAAGAAGCATAGGCCAGGACCACTCAAACACATGAAGAAAGAAGCTCTTTTCTCCATTCCCCTGCACTGCTTGCTCAGCAATTCTAAATACTCAGCCGGACACTGACAGTCTGGGGAGATGACAAGCACTCCTGATGGAGACAAACACATACTCATAATCAAACCACATCTATGCATGCACACAAAAAGCCAAAACAAACTTTTCTGCCTAGCAACAATAGGTATTTCCTGGAACGGGGAGATTCAGTCCGTTCTGGGGCCATGAGGGCACAGAGCAAGCCTAAGTAAGTAAGCCTTTTGGAGCCATTGGACATTTCGAAGCTCCACATTATCTAAAGCCATACCCTAAGGTGAACCTCTGTCTCCTTTAGACTCTGGGTGATCAGTGAACGTGCATCATACCCTGGCTGGCCACTTTTCCTGACCCCTGTCAACCCCTGCTGGAGTTAAAAGGAAAACACAGAGTTTAATGCATGTAGTTCCAACTGAGACCACGGAATACCGGTAACCACGCACCTCTAGGAGAAGAAAAACTCAAGGTCAGATCCACCCGTCCAGTGAGTGACTCCAAACAAAGAGGAAAGTGAGGTCACAATCAACAAATGCTTCCATTCACATACATGAAAGCGCAAAGGGAGAGCAGGCAGCGTTTCAAGTCGGTTAGTTCAAACTCCAGGCGGGGGAGGGCATTTTTCCATGTAAATGAACCCATTGACCAAAAACCTGATGCTAGCATTTGAACTACCATGTATACACAGTGGGCACCGAGAGGGGAATCCTATACAATGATTGTGTTGAGGGTCAGGGGGCACAGATGCCATGTGTGCCAAGTATTGCCACATCAAAGCCAGTCACTTGGCTGTCCCAGCTGCCCCCAGTTAGCCATCAAAAAAACGGGTGAAACGCTGGGGAGCAAACACTAGAACATTGGTGTTTGGGTTTACAGCTGGTAATGTTTGCTGTCAATCTGTCTGTTTCACTGATTCTAATTCAGACAAAATATGACACCCCACAGCTTTAGACATACAGCCAACAACTGTGAGAAAGAGATACTGCACAGCTGCTCTTCCCTCCGTCTCTGGCTTGTTTTCATACGGATTTTAGAAAGAAAATGGAAGAGAAGGAAAGAACAGTCTGCCCCTATCTGTAGCCACCCTCATCCTTGTGGCTATCTCTATCGAATGACGATGCAGGGATTCACATGCAAGCTCAGAGACAGATACCCCGTAGACCCTTGTACATGTGTCATTACAGGCCGGAGCAGAGTTGTGATTTGAGCCCAGTAAGCTTCTTCCCCAGAGGCTTTTAAAAGCCAGAACCAGGCACAACAAGGCACTCTGTGACTTTAAAACATTAATCACCCACTCAACAGCTACCTACACTAGAGGTATTCTAAACAACAAGGAAGCCACCCAGGTTGGCTGACAGAGACAGAAGACTGATACAGTTGCTAGCAATATCAGTCAGTGTGACCAGAATTCATTGTCATGTTCATTAGTTTCTTTTATTCACTCTTATATCTTTGATCTGCAGTGCTATTCTGTTGCAGTTTCTAGTGTAGTCACTCTTTGGAAACTTTTCTTTTAAAACACATTTTAAAGTCACCTCCATTCAACAGTACATACTGAGAATGATGCTGTGGTGCTTTATCAACAGCGCACGAACACACACAGTGAAAAAATGCAGCTGGAGACAGGTATATAGCTATTTCATGACTGCTAAAAAAACAAAACGTCATTTTCCATCAAGGTATCACTTTAAAAGCCCTTATAAATGCCCTTTTATTTCGGACACTTCACAGGTAGTGACAGCACATGTATGAAAAAGTCAAGTGTTTGTATGTCAGTGATGACAAGCGCAAAGTTAAAAACAAAAGAACATCTTTGTTAAATCCATGAGGAAAACAAAGCCTTCCTTTCCTTTCAACACATTTTTGCAGAAGTGTGCTGGGACTATGGAAACTATTACTGCCTCAATTGACTCAGAAGTCCCATTTGTTGTTCTGGCACTGTCTCTAGCGCACTAAAGCAGAACTGAGACATCATATCTGAAGAAAAAGCTTATCTCACCAGAGGGATCTTTTTGCTGATACACATTTTGTTCCCTGGAAGTCTGCAGCTTGTTTCATCTTTGTCATTTCCAGAAAGATGTTTTCTTGCACAGCAAGGAGAAATGCAGATGAATAATAATATTAATAATCACCACAGTGGTAAATACTGTAGGTCTTGCAAAAGCAATATGTTGACAGAGGAAAGAGGGCTGCCTGGCTAGCAGAGGGAGGAATTGTTGGCCATTTGGCTTTTCCATTTGTTTCAGATAGTTGGCAGTGGTTTCAGACCTACAAGATCCCTAAAGATTCAAACCTCTTCAAACTCCCAAACCTGCCAAACCCCTCAGCGCTCAAACTCTGACCCCCAATTTTGATTTAAGACAAAAGATGGCCATAAGATGACTGACCTGACAAAGAGTGCTTTTGTAGCTCTTAAAAAAGAGCAAACACTGGGAAAGGTATCTGCCCCCCGGTGACACCGCAGGTTTTCCAGTCCAATCATTTATGTGATGAGATAAATCAGAATCTTGTTTATTAACTTGCTGGATCAATTGCTTTGTAGGGTTATACTGAATACAGAAATGCACTAAGCTAAGATAAAATCAAGAGGTGGTATTATGCTTTTAGGCTTTTTCCCTCTCCTTTATTGAGTTATACCTTTTTTGTGCATGTATTAGGTTTGCAAAGTGAAAAAGCCCAAAGTCCACCCCAAAGTGAGTTCCCATCTTCCACAGAAAACTCTGCTCTGAACTGCTTGAAAACAGCTCGTTTGTAGTCCTGCCGCTTCCCTTTCATCCTTGTGATGACACAGGGAAGAAAGCTGAATGCGCCTCATATAACACTAGCCAAGCGGCTAGTCCGACACGCCCTCAAAAACACCAGAGCTGCAGCACACACCTCTCCTCTCCCTTCCAAACACTAGTTTCCGTCTAGACACTCAATGGACATAAAGTTGTTAAGGTGATGAAGAGACTGAGCTCATTTAAAACTTTATAGATGAAAGATACATTTGTTACAGGTTAATAACTCACCACTCTGAAACTCTTGCTCCAGCCAAGGTGGTTGGCAACTTGTACAGCTGAAACAAGGCAGTGTTTGCTTCTCACTGACCCACCCTTCTCTGCTTCTGATTGGCTAGTAGTGCTTAACTAGGAACTGTGCATGTGAAACTCCCAACAAAGATCATTTATGGCACTTTTCCATTACTAGTACCAGCTCAACTCGCCTTGACTTTACTCGATTCTCTTTTTGGCCATGCTCTGTTTTCCATTGTAGATAGTACCAAGAGATAGTACACCTCAATGAAGCTGGTCGTAATAAGCAACACCACACACAACTGCTGCAATGTAATGTTCAATGCAACACACACACACACACACACACACACCAGCGACCCACACTCAGCTGTCTGTTGAAAGTTGAAACATTTCAACATCCCTTATAAGCGGATCTGTGTGACAGTGGGAGCAGAGGGCTCTATGAGAGGGCGGCTGGTTGGCCTTGTGAGCTTCTGCCGCGGGTTGGCGCAGGCTTCCTCCGCTGCCACTTACGGAGCTCCTCAACTCCAAAACTTTCAAGCACATTTTTGTTCCACCATCACTTAAAACTGTCAATATTCAAAATCTACACAGTTGATTTCTCACCTCAAAACTTCTCAGAAGTGGATTTAGTGATAAAGTAACATACGAAAACTGCGAAATAAAAAACTTTCTGTAGCCGGCCTCTGTCTGGCGTGCGCAATGAATAGTGACATTTCTCTCTGACCAATCAGTAGTCTGCCGTGTTTTCACATCACTTTTTAGTATCGCCTCAGCTTGCATTGAACCTCGTCAAAGGTGATACGAAAAAGAGGGTTATTAGCAGGTACAGTTACAACTTTTCCACAATGGAAAACCAAACAAAGGTGTGTCAAGCCGAGTCGAGCTGGCACTATGCAGATGATGTATCAATCCATAGCTAAAACAAAGCGTTCAACACACAGCGTGTAAAGAGGAGCTGCTGCAATGTGCAGTGTGACAAAAAATATAGTATTTTTTGAAAATTAAACCATGTAAACCTGTTCTGGTACAACCCCTAAATAAGATTTTGAACCTGAAAATGAGCATAATACCACCTCTTTAAATAACGTGTTGTAGAGAAAAAAATATTTTAACCCCTGAATTACCAGTTTATTAGGTAGAGCTAAATCAAATGCAATCCAATATAACAGCCCCACAATGGATTATACCTTTAGGAAGGTTAGAATGTTTGGTTTTTGCATAGACTGTGTCTATGAGAGGTGGTGATTCAGCTTCAGTGGTGATTTTGTCGGCTGTAGCTTACGGTGCTGTGTAAATGTATTGAATTGTCATGTTGGGCATTTGGACAAAATGTTTAAATACTTATATATGTAAGTATATGTGTATCCAAACAATTATAGCCACAGTTGATAATCTCGAGAAATATTGATCAGCTCTGGGTAGCCGGTTAGATTTAAACTGCAATCCAATAATAAAATAAAGCATATTACATCTTTGCTATAGCATACAGAGAAGTACAAAATCAGTTTTAAGGACACAGCCCAAAAAATACTGGTGCTTACAGACCCAGGTCCTTAATTCGCCAGCTAATAAGCATTCTATTCAATGCGCCGGTGTTTCTCAACACATCTTCTCTCTCACAGCAGTTAGGCTGTGGTTAGGAGCCACATATTTAGATTTTGTCCGATGAGGAACATAGAAGGAGAAAAGATGGACAGACAGTGCAGAGCGGGGCTAAGACAAGGGGAAAGCTGCAGGGACAAGACCATGGTACACAGAGCTGGATGTGTGTTTCCTCAAAGAACACATTTAAAAGTTCAAAGCCAAGAGGCACATGTCCAAACCCAAGACCAGGAGCAGCCACTACGAGTGTTTTGCAAGCAGAACAACACGTGCCAGGCCAATGTTTATATCTAACCTGCGAGTAACAGCGTGTACTGCACTCCTTCCCATAAAAGTCACGGCAGGCCTGTTAGTCTTGGCTCAGTAAGGCCTTCAAAGAGCCCATTTATCGCAGCATCTGGAGAGGGGCCTATCTGATAAAGCTGAGGAGACACATCCTGGGACACCTCACAGTCTTATCCCAGCCCCATTGCCTCTTTTAATCCTGCTGCTCATTGTTTACCTGCTGCCCTTTGATGAAGCCCTACAGGTGTCTCATCCATATATGCATCTTCCTTCCTTCTATCTCCTGCTTAATTTTTGCTAGAAGAATGTTGGTTCATAGTTGAAATCATGAGATGAGAAGTCAAGATGTATCTCATTTAGAGTGCTAGATATGAATGGATAACTGGTTAAGACATAATGGATAATGGTTGAATGATGACAATGGACGTTCCTGGGACATCAGAAGTCAGGGGTCATTCACTTAGCTTTCACGCACCCGGTTTTTAAAGGAGAGTATATTTAAAATTGCCTCAGAGTGGGGGCTAAGAGACCCTCCAGATTTTTCAGTCTCTGTTTACCACACACAGAGTGAGAGAGTGAAAGGGCAAAGCATATTAAGGAGGTATTGGCCTAGCCCAGGTCAGTCAGTCCAAGTTCTTTAAACCGCCGCCACACACAATTGCCACTACGAGGCGACAATGGCCGGGTTCAGACAACAAGCAAATCAGTGGTCTGCACATAAAAGATTTATTGCATCACTAGACAAAGGCCGCCCACGGAGCTCTCTGTGGGGACGACTCTAAGGCCTTCCATCGTGGTGAACTCCACTCAGTTACTCCGCTTTCTCTTGAGGGCCTCTCCACCACCTAAATGCTTCAACCATAAAAATTCAAATGAAAGAGGGAACTTTCAAGCAACCTCCCAAGCGGAAAAACTCTCCAGTCCTTTTCATTGCAACTGAAAACTAAAAAGTAATTATTCCTTCCCTCTGAGCTCCTGCCACAGACCTGAGATTAAATGCTCCAGCAGAACATGAGTGAAAACACCAGGCAATGCTGGAGCGCGCTTTTTGCATAATTAAGTTGTAGAGTTTTTCAGTAACACCCCTTAATCAAGGTTGAAATATTTTACGTTATCCTGCAAGCTAAAGATCGTGACTGAGTATAATTTACATTTTAGAACAGTGTTTATTGCCATGGCTCAGAAAGTGAATGCAGGCCATCAGACAGGACGTGTTTGTCAGCAAGAGTCAGACAGTGGTTACAGGCAGTATAGTTAGGCAGTCTGTTACCTGAGGCAGCACAGGGCTCTGTGTTGTTGTCAGTATTGGAGATTTTCTCATTCCTCTCATGTCGATATATAAGATGAGGTTTGTTGTGTTCGTCCTCATATTCCTCCCCGGCAGCATTTATAAGAGGCTCCAAGAAGTATTCGCCATGTTGTGTCGTAAAAGTTCCAATCTAGAGCAGAAAAAAAGATGTTATTGATGGTATTTGGTATGAAGCATGCACTTGCATGTGTTCATACTGTACTGCATGTGAGTAAGTTTAATTTACAGATTAGGGCACAGTTTCATTTAAAGAGGTGATCTAATTGCAGTCATTCTGTGTTGCCATGGGCACCACTGTGCACATTATTTCCATGCATGTGAACAAGCTTCCTTTTTTGGTGCCGATGGAAAGAACATGCTGAATTAGAAAGGTCGCAGAAAACAACTCAGTGTCAGTCACTGTTGAACTTGTAACCACGAAAACAAATAATTGTAATTTGAGCCTTTTATACATTTATTGATGCAGAAGTCATCATGATTGGATAAACACCTTTCACCTTTCACACCTTTATGCACAGGCTGTTCTGACTGTGAAAATGCATTTCCCCTCACAACCTGACACTGGGAGGAGTGACATCATCATACATGGACAGAGCTGATGACAGAGGAATGCTAATATTGATTTGGCAGCTCAGTCCCTCACAAAGCTTCTTAGCTCACTCAGCCATGAGGCACAATGGTGTTTGTATGGTAATTTCATGCGCACACTTTAACAGGATATTGGACACTGGAATGTTATCTTTAAGGCAGCGTTATTCCAAAACCATCCCAACAGGTGATGGACATTTGACAATGGAAAACATACAATTCGGATATGGAAAATGCGTACCAACTGTATGTGTACTTTTCCTCTCTACCTTTCAAAGGATGAAGGATTAGCTGGCTTGCACGTATGCATCATACTTCCTCAAAAGTGCTACAGCTCCTGCGTATGTTCAGTGCTGCAGTGTACTGAGCTTGTAAAAACATGACAATGAATAGAAAAAAATACATCACTGTAAAAGAACCTTAATGTTTCTCATTGTCATCTCCCTCTATTGTTAAACTGCTTCTGCAAGGAATTAATCAAAGTATTGACAGAATCCGGTCACAATTTGGAGCTGTGAGGCATGGAGTTTTTGTGCAAACCCATCAAGCTGTATCTTCTACCAAAAACAAAAATGAAGCATTAGGTGCAGTGACACCGTTGTACATCCTACACCTAAGTATTGGACTCAGTAACAGTTCAGACACAATGCATGCTGTGACAGATGCTTTCCTGGAGAAGCTGAAACTGAAATGGAAGTGTTCACTAAACTGTCTCTTTAGTAGAAATTCAAATTCATTTTTTCATTCAATCATTCATTCATTACTTCATTTTCCTGTTTATGATCCTATTATGTAGGCCATCCCAGCATGTACAGAGCAAAAAGCATATTGAAGTTTGACTGAAATATACATTTACACTCATGTTCCATCGTTAACAGAGACTGCCTCAAATTCTGTATGTTAGGACTTAGGGACAAAAACACCAAAATGAAACTACAAATGAGTTTGGTTGGTCAAAATGGTCAAAATTCTTACATTCCCAGAGAGAGTGTTCAAAGGCTGAAGGGAGCGCAAAGCTAGAGTGAAGATACTGGTATCATATGAAACTAGACAACTTAAGGCATTCATTAGTACAAACCATGTCATGCAAGCTTGTCAGGAAGGGGGTTTCTCTCAGCAGTACAACTGCTATACATGATAACTTTAAGTGCATCGTCAAGACGGCAGCAGCAGCAAGACAGCACTGCAAATCCTGTTTACTCTTTGTCCCCACCCAAGCATGATATATTAGGAATGTGTTATCTTCAACGTTCGGCTGTTCTATATTTTCTGTTAAATTTAATGGCCATGTATTGGATGATGATTGAATAAAATACTGATAAACTAATGAGACATGTTTTTTAAACTTATTTTGGATAAATGAATTATTATATTAATCAAATAAAAAATATTAGGTAGAATAATTGATACATTTGTTGTTATTTTAATCGAATAATCTAAAAAAAGAAATGGTGTTTTAAATATTTCTGCATACTGGGGTCCTTAAACAGAATTGCATAAATTGGCCATGACTAGAAAGCTGAGACTATTGTGGCTTCATTGAGCCCAACTGTATATAGTGAGACCATTTTTTGAAACTTGACTTCACTGTATAAAATGACCTATGTGACTTGTAGAAAAATCACATCCTCATGAAACTTTTCCGTAGCGCATTCAGAGGAGGTATGGCTTTTTTAGGCGTATTGACAATAAGAGGGTTTAGAGTAATTTCTATACTACAAGTTCTCGCCATCCATTCGCCTAAAAATACAATTTTCTCATAATGTGAAAAGTCTTTGATACCAAATCACAGCATGAATTTTTCTATGGTGTTCATCAAGGTATTAGTGTCTTAATGTGGTATTTTGGAGGGACTTTTGACCATTTTTATCAATTTTGGTGAGGATATATATAGTTACATTTTGCACCAAATCTGTGTAACAAATGGTATCAACCCAAAAAAATTGCTAACAACAACTTATGAGACATAATTGATCGCGGGAATGGCAATCATATACGTCCAATAGAATATTCTATAAGTCTTTATACGCTCTTTCAAAATGTGAATAGGCGCCTAACCAATTCATGATTATGACAGATTTATGGTTCCTAGCTTTTAGATTTGGTATACCACTTCTACGGTAAGCTGGTGATCTCCCCCTAATGATCCACTGTCCAGCCCTTAAATAATAGAAAAATGGGTCTATGGTAGGGAGGGGAGAAGTTAAAAAAGTTAATAATCAATCATTGACAGCGACTTGGCAGCATAAATATAGTAATATGAACCACCTTATTTGTAAAAACAACATTCTGGTTTGAGTTTCAAAGTTAATTCTTGACCTGGGAAACAGCAGTTGAATAATCTAAAAATAATTTCACCACAAGGTTACTTTAGTAACTGTTTTGATCTTCTAGTCATATTAACTTCAACGGATGGAGATTGCCCGGTTGTCATAGCCCGGTTGTCATCATTTTTGTGGAGAACTCCCATAACTTAAAACATCTGAGACATCAAACATTCGTCTAATTATCCCTGCGCAAAGATGTAGGTGTCCTAAATATGAGAATGTTGCTGTAACTTGTAAATCACTATCTATGGTGATTTAACTTTAATTAGATGATTATGGTTGAGCCTTTCTAAGGTTCTGGTGTTAAGGGAAGGCTGAACAGACAAATGCTCTGTTTAGTCAATGGAGGGTACAGAGTTTCAGGGTTTCCCAGCATTAGCTCAGCAGCAAATCTGGCAAACGTTTGGACGAACACAATGGTTGCGGTTCAGAAGTGGGTGCTGAACTGGACTAGACCTGACCACTGAGGCACTCCTATTGGACGCGAGGCCACACTCATGACATGGACGGAATGACTGTTGGCACACATCTGTTTTATTAAATCTCACAAAGACCGTTTAAAACCCTGTGGGGTGCTGAGTCATCCAAAAGTGATGTACAGTTGCAGTCAAGCTCTAAAGTTAAATAGGACATAAAGGTGTCATGAGCCTGATCTTTACACAGAGGTACATCACTTGATTCTAGCCTAGTTTCTCAGGACAGGCTGACTCACCACACACTTCTATTATGTAAGTGAAGTGAGAGAGCAAGCTCCTTCAGGAACTAACATTTCCCACGGTGTGAGCAATCCTTAAGTTCCACATAACCTTCATTGGCAGTTGTCTCTTCACACCATTTCTCCTCTTTTCTGCCCATCACAGCTCACTTTGAAAAGGCCAAAAGCTTCTCAACCCCACCCCCCCAATTCCCCCCTGGGGACGGCTTTGAGCAACTCTGGACGAAAAGGGGAACCTGCTTTTTCTAGAATGACCCCTTTGTTTTAGGGCTTAACTATTCCTTAATGACCTCATCCCAACAAAATGTCCCTGGCCATTAAGCCTCAGTGATCGGATACGGACACATTTATGACCCAATAGCCTCTGGTGCTGTTTCCATTGTTCTGTCATTCTGAATGAGTGATGATGTGGATAAGCAACAAAGGTTGCTTGAAAAAGGATGCAAACATGTTTGGATAAGCAAGTCATACATCAAAGTTGGGCAGAGGGGCAATTAAAGGCTTATTACCCTGGTAATTCCAGCATCCATCATGTCTTACTTAAATTGCTATACAAACATGAAAAAACACTTTATTTGATGGTCTCTTTGAATGGGAGCTAATCCCCACAAACCGTTAATCCAAAATGATTTAAATGATTTTAATCATTATGTCAGGCTTCAATAGTACAATCACTGTATAAGTTGTGAATGTACTAGTTCCAAAAGCCTCAAAGTGCAGCTGATACCTATTCTGTGACACACTATCCTGGGACTGTAAACAGTGCACCTATCTAAAATAAGGATTATGTCACTGGTAGAGGTTGGGATGGGGAGGTAGACTCCAAGGCTATGGTTCTTGTGTCTGTGTTGCTGTGGTTAGCCAAATACCCCCACCACGCAGTCCTTGCCTGAATCCGGCTGACGCGACTGAGGTCAACCCCCTGCCCCCGGACGGGTAACCTTATGTGACCCATGAAGTCATTCCCTTTAACAGTTATCAGATTCTCTCACACAGGAGTCAGCAAACAAAAGAACTAAGGCATCAGGATCCTAAACGTATAAAAGAGCTGTAAACTCATTATTACCCAGTATCCCCATTACAGCCCCATAAGAACTAACAGTTCTTACAGGCAATCAAAACGCAAACAGCTGCTTTAACCTGAAGGATAATATCTGTTGTTTGGGGGCTGCGACCATGAGTTCCCAGAACCCTAAGCAGACATCTTCAAATGGCTTGTTTTGTCCAACCAGCAGTCACACATACAGTAGTATTCAATTTACTTCATTTAATCAGAGAAATCATTTAAATCATTTAAACACAGAGCAGCAAGTCAGCACATTTGAGTAGCTGGAAGGAGCAAATATTTGGCATGTGTGATTAATAAATTACTTAAATTATTTATCAATTAACTTACCACTAGTTTTAGCAGGTCTGCTGTTATTATACTTAGTTTTGCAAAGACTTGTAGCATCAAAGAAGTGTTTAATAAACTAAAAGCACAGGCATTTACACCAAATAGCTGCACATGCCTTACCCTGTGTAAATTCTACTGATACTTTGTTGATCTTTGTAGGGATCATTTGTCTTTTTTGCTTGCTTAGTGGTCACACAGCAGGGTCAGCCAAAGAGCACCAACCTCAGCTAGAGCTGATCAGAGGTTTCAATGTGTCTTGATCAAGAGCACTTAGGCAGAGTGGAGCCTTGTTGCCCCCAGTCTCTAATCAGCATTGCCACCCTGGTGCCCCGACTGCACTGCGCCATCACAGCATCACCACTCACAGGCACTGAGATGCGAGTCTGCATGCTCTCCACCTCAGTGACATTAGTCCAGTAACACTTGCTCTTGTTACACTCCTACACACTTCACTTGAGCTGCGGGTTATGGGGGACATGCATGGTTGGAATCCGTTGAAATGGGAGAAAGTGTGGAGGCCTGTCAGCGTCGCCTGATTAAAGCGTCTAAAAAAAGTCAATACTCACAAGGCCAGTGCACACGCTGAAGACGGCAGGGTACTCGCTCTTGGCGTTGACGTGTCCGCGGAAAAAGCAGTGGCGCATGTCGCTCGGGTCATGGAATTGAGAGTCTGTGGCGTTGCTCTGTTCCGCTCCCAAGTGTGTCACTGTGTAAGAGGGGGCTATGAAGTCGGAGTGTGCGGTCAAATTGAGATGAAAGCGTTCCCCGAATGCATCGATCCTGTAGTGAACCCGTAAACCTGTCAGGTCATCATTTAAACTTCTCCGTCTCCTTCTGTAGTGCAATTTGTGAGGGAATGATTCTCCGAAGTCATTCACACGGAGCGGGGTGATGATTTCATACGATGACAGCTGCTTGATGAAGCTTTCTGCAACAACAACAAAAAGTTTTCACAGAAAGTTGTGATTCAGAGACAAAGTAGTGAGCAATGTGCCAGTATAATAAGGAGCTGCAGCCTGACAACCTTACAGTAGCCTATCATTCTGAATCACCACAGATTTACCGTCAAAACACCTTCAGCAGTATCAAGTAACCGTACTCATAAATCAAATCAAAACGCTACCTTGTTTCGGATGCAATCGGTGTTGCAAAGTGTCACGGACAAGTGCTGACAAATGACACATTAATCCAACCAGCCAGATTGCAAACTGCATGATTTCCTCCTTGGGCTGTCGTCTCCAAGGCAGTACCCTCTGTCTCTCCCGAGCGGTTCCCCCTCTCCCTCTCCTTTTCCGCGGCTTGTCAGCAACAGGTCGTGGGGTCCGCGGAGGCTCTCTGCAGCGCAAGTCTTGCAAAGTGCACTGGCCTCATCGCATTGCTAAACATGCATCCACTACTCCTATATAAACGACAATTATTTATGACACATTCATCCCCCTTACAAAAAAATTTTGCTGCCTAATGTAAACTGCAGTCTATACTTAAAGGAGGGATCAGTGCCATGTACGCTTTCCCTTAGCCATCCCTAAAACACCCCGTGCACCCTGAGCGCTCACCAACCGCGAAGCAACGCCCCTATGTGCTCCCGAGCCAATGGTGAGTGCGCCTCGACCACCACACATGGGGCATGATTGAGTGCTGCATTGTTAAAAATCCTATGAAATGTTCCACTCATTGCATCAAAATCAACCAAAACAACAAAATCATCTTGAATTCAGTTTTTTTTAGGTCTGTCCTCGGTATTGATTATAGCTAATACAAAAAGGGAAAGACACAAACCTTTCAGGAAACTATTCATTCTGCATTACTAAATTAACCTTATTTTATTTCTTTGGTAAAATGGATCATATTGATGTGCTGAAGCTAGTAGCCTATTGAGTTTGATTTACACTGCAGAGCTAGCCAGACATATTGGCCGATATTAGCTTGTTATTAATAATATCTGTATGGACTAAATAGCAGGAAGCAGGCTAACAAGAACTTGCAGCACAGAAATGCTGAATACATGTTAACGGTCATATAACAAACAGTGTCTCCATTATAGGATATAATTTGTCCGCTATAAAGCAATGACATGCAGCATTGAGTACTTAGTACATTATATAGCAACGCATTCCAATAATGTAATTATACATTTTTCAGTGTCAAGTAGTGTAGTGTAAGATTAACATTACATTAACTAATCCCAGTAATGTTACTTTCACATTTTGTGGGTCAGTTTGATTGCTGCTGGAGTTTGCCTGAGGGATATCAGAGTGCTGGGTAAACTGTAAATGTCTGTTTTCTATTTCTAGAAATCTTACATACAGATTTGACATGTGGGTGTGGAAGATTTTGACTTGGCACCTTTGACTGAGCTGGGTTGAGCAACAAAAGTAGCGAGTAATGTAACAAATTACTTTTGCTAATAAGTAATTTGTAAGGTAATGTGATTACTTTTTCAGTCAGTAATATGTAGCCCAATTGATCACACAACTAGCTGAACACTGTTGATGACAAGTGTATTTTTCAATGAAACACTCACTGCTTTCCATATCTTGGTCCCAACATACACATTAAAGGGATTCTTATCAGAAATGTTTGTTCATGCTATATGTTTATGTTAAAGAAAATTAATATCAGCTGCCATATTAGACATTTCTAACTCTCAAACACATTTCTAGTACTAGTCAGGCTAGATGGTATATTACAACTTCTTTTTTTTAAAGACGGATGCTTTCATCATGATCAGGTTTTGTTGAACTGGCAGAGAAGTATTTATTTAAGGGGGATGATCATTTTGTCCATGGACTGAACAAACTATCACAAAAGGAAACATGTCCAGTTAATGGGTGGATAAATAAACATCTTTCAGATTACAGCATGGGTTGAGACACTGTGTTATTGTTGGTACTGTTTGTGTAAAAGAAATCTGGAGGGGTAAAAGGGAAGATTTATTGGAGGGTTAATGTATTGAATTGCACTGCATGCAGCTTTGTAGGTGAACCTAACAAACTAGTACCTCACTGTGTTGCAGCTTCTTAGATACTTATCTCCAGTGGTGGGGAAATTCTCAATATTGACCACAGATAATACTATGATATGAGTGTAATTGTACAATATGTACATTTTGTTCTAGCAATATTCTAGCAATAAATTAACCGATTTTTTAGTCAAAAGTCAATTTAATGTATTATTTTGGCTGCTATAGGATGTATCCACAACTCGTGGGAAAATATTAGGCAATCAAAGCACAAAATAATTAGCACAGAGCGCATTATGAGCCATTCTTCACTGTCACCCATTGGAGGAAGTAGACTTCTTTGGCCATGATGTGGTCAGCTTTCTCGTTAATCATTTGGGCACGTAAAGTCTTACACAAAGTTGATGGACGTGTGAAAGGAGTCTTGTTTTTCATGTCCTTTGAAGACTAATGTCACAGCATTGTGAGTAATTAGACTCGGTTGACTCACCGGAAACACTTTTGGATCCTGTAAGCTCTTTCTTTGACACAAAACATCTAGTCTCCAAGTCACGGCTATTACTTTTAAAAAGTCTCTCTCTTGCTCATCTCTTTTCTCTCTTTCTCGTTCTCCCTTCAGTGGTTTCATGGACACATTTCAGCTAAAATCATAGTGTGGCCAATGGTAGTCCGAACACTGGTTTGCCACGTTAATTTTTTTTTTGTGCTTTTGTTGAATATCAAAAGTGGACCTGTCGTCATGGCTCTGACAGTCACAACATGAGACAAACTTTAAAACTGACTTATATTTTGTTTTGTTTTTTAATATTTCATGCAGCCTTTTATAACATGGCTTAATTCTTATGTAGTGAGATCTATGCATTTCAGAGTTTCCTCATCACAATCAATTTTAAATGTGAAAACATCTCTTATAATAAGCCCCAGACAAACAAACAAAAAAAGAGAATAAAGGAAAATCACATCTGGAAAGTTCAGACTAATAAACCAACAAGATTCACACATTCCACTTTTTAATAGTAAGACAAGTAACTTACACTTTCATTAAAGAATGGATAGAGTCCATTCAAATGCACTGGAAGACTCAGTGTTTGAGTCAGGGTGGCTAAGCTGCATCTGGATAACAAAGCTCCAGAGTGGAAGTTATTGTTATTTTGACCAAAATCGCTCCACTGTAACTCTTCTGATGCCTCCCCGATGTGTTATTCATCCAGTCTCAAAGCCTCCCGTGAGGCTATTCATTCCACTAAACTACTGTCACTGTTCTTTCATCATAAAAGGCCAAGTGAGAATGTGCAAAAAATATTGAATATGAAAAACAGAAACCAGTTGTGACAAAAAGGCATATTTGTGTGTGGCTTACAGAAATAGTGGAAGCAAATAAGTTGTGTGTAAAAAACAAATACTGTTTCAAAATAGTTTCTGGTACAATAAAACAAATTTTATTACTTATTATATTATACTTATTATAGGTAAATTGTTGCCAATCCTAAAGCAGGCCGCACACTTAGCGTTTGATTTCACAACTAAAACTCAAGTGACATTTCCAAAATATAATAATTCATTCTAGGGGCAGCAAAATATTATATCTTTAAAAAATGGCGATCTGAAAGATATGTTTTCCTTTATCTAAAAAGGGGGGTTGGGTTAAAAAGGCCCTGCAAAGCTGGTACATTTTTAGGGTGAAAATAATGATAAGCCCCAGATGTGCAACTTTCTCATACTGTAACAACCATTGCAGGGAACTTCCCTGCAGTGTTTGCATCCTGTACTGCATGGCACACAGGTGCCAAGGCTAGGATCGCTTTAGCTTCACTTCACTTCACTTCACCCACCAAGCCACTAACTAGTTTTTATAACCTACGGCGCATTTTAAAGCCAAATGACTGAACTGGATAGCTTATTTAGAGTTATTGCAGCTACCCACAAACTCATCAGTTCTCCACAGTTGCCATAGTTAATGGATGAAACATCTCCAATTTCTCCCAGATGGGCAGAGTCAAGTCTCTGCGCGAGTCATTTTCTGCCTTGGGCCTCAGTATAAGGCGGAGGATGATCGTGGAAATTTGGATTGCGCTTCCACAGCAGTGAGCCCAATCTGTCTCATTCATATGGATTAATGGTTGTAAAGAGTAGTAATGTTCAACGGACCCCATTAAGAAAGTTGGGTTTCTATTTCTTATTTGTCAAAATCCAGCAGGAAGCCATGTCCTATGTGTGCACATAGTGAACCCATTGCTTCACAGATTAAATTACATGTATTAATGACAAAGTGTTGGTCAGGGGCTGGTTGGTTTTCACATGTTACTTATCTAATTGCCTCAAATCTGTAATGATATATTCAGGACTGGCCCTCTTCCTTGCTTGGCCTTGGCCACAATTGATCCAGTGGGGTCAGGGGAAACAGGAGGTTAAAGGAGGACTGATCATTGAGGACCTGGCTCTTTCCCAGTACTAAGGAATATAAGATTTTTGGGGCATTGCTACTAGCAATTCTTATCCTGCTTCATATTATTTAGAATCCTCACGCTGTATTTTGTAGTTTACCATACTATTGCAGCTCATTGCCAACATTCTAGATTAAAGAATCAACTACAGTACATGTTTTCATGTAAATGCATATCCATTTTATCTGCTTGCACATGTTGTTTTTTACATTAACAACTAGATGAAGGAAAGAGCTGTACTGGAAGAACACTACAGCTATGTGTGCATGTGAAAGATGTGGCCATGTGTTTGTTTCCTTATGGGATCAATTGTGGTGAACCACCACACATCATTAGAAATCATGTATCAAGTATCACACATTTGATTGTATGGCTTTTGATGGTTTGTGATGCTTAACACAAAACATTTAATGACATATGTTACCATTTCCTCCATTAATATTGTTTATTATGTCCTTTGAGGCTCATTTCTTTGGCATATTTATTCTGTTTGTGTAACATCTGTACAATAAAGGATTTTTTTGTTATTTTCCTCCTAACTTTGTTGTTTGATTTTTCTGTACTTGGTCAGTAGCATAAATCAATGTGAAAAAAAGGTAGTA
The DNA here is from genome assembly GCA_024633595.2 of Lepomis macrochirus. Taxonomy (NCBI): domain Eukaryota; kingdom Metazoa; phylum Chordata; class Actinopteri; order Centrarchiformes; family Centrarchidae; genus Lepomis; species Lepomis macrochirus. The sequence continues at coordinate 12,724,828 of JALXJV020000008.1, read as the reverse complement.
CCTTTTTTCACATTGATTTATGCTTCGAGAGCAATACAGAGGTGTTACCCCATTTCTCCATATAGTTTTCTTTCTCTTTCTTTGCTATTTTAATTCAGGGAGATGCGTTGGAACTTGACAGAGGATTGGGGAAAAGGTGACTGATATGATTACAGCTGAATCAAAACATGACATCATTACATTAACATGTCATATTACACTGAATCAACATTAGAGAAATCAACACCAGAGATTCGGGAGATGCCAGATACATTTGTAGCCCTCCAAAAATCATTGTACAGTTACTCCTACTGTACACTCTAACTAAAGGCAGCTTTAGTAGCTTTTCCTCTGACATGTCAGGTGATTTATCATCCAGCATTTCAACCCCCCCTTCTGATTTTCCCCAAACTTGAGCAAAGCGCAGGCCTGAGAGCTCAAACAGCTCCAGAGTCACTCTCCCCTCTCCCTCTCATGGTTCAGTGGGTTTGAACTCCCCAGTCATAACAGTGATCTATACCTCCACATACACACCAGGGCCTTGCCTTTACCAGCCACTCCTTGCAGTGTTGCAACTTCTGCTTTCTTTGACTCATATTTACACACGTAAGATGTATCCTGTGCTAAGATTATAACATGACCACAGAGGATAACCCAAAACTGCAATACATCATTATAGTCGTGCTTGACAACAAGTTTACAATGACAATCCACAGAGCTTAGAGAAATACTCTATAGCTGTACATAGCAGATATTGTGATGCAACAAGATAAATACTTGCATTGAACTTGTTGTATAAGCTGCATGGTGCCCTGAGTGAATCATCTGAGAAAAACTAAAAAAGTCAGGTCACTGTGTCACTAAAGGAGTTACCATAACATACTAGTCACACCTCCCCTTTCTATCCTATCTCTGCTCTCACCCTCCCCCTTCTCTGACCGTTCAGGTGGTTCTCATGGTGTAGTGATCAAGGAGCTTGGCCACCTGAGACTTGTGTTGGCTTGCACTGCAGATTAACCCCCCCCCCAAAAAAAAGGCTTCCGCCCCTCATTGCCACAACGAAGCTTAATAAGCCGCTGAATTCCTAGTGCCCTTTAAACACAGTGGTCTGTCAACCTATTTCCCGCTCCCATTGAGTAAGGCATTGTCTGTTTTAGCCCTGCAGACAGCTGTAAAACAAAGTCAAAGCAGCACTCTCTCACCACTATACTGAGTACTGTCTCATTAACAAATAATCATATTATAGCAACATAACAAATGAGGCTCCTGTTGTTGAAAGAGAAAAATAATTAGGCTTTTAATTTTATATTGTGATGACTGTAGTAAAGACGGTTGTGTGAATAAATGAGGAGGTCTTGCTTCTTTCACAAATACGGATCTTGTATTTTGACATCCTCTTTTCATGGCAGGGGCAGTGTTTTATTATTGTGCTGCTGAGGTCATTACACCACAAGTAAAAGCCTGCTGAGTGACCTAAGTAGGAAGGATTGTTCAAGGCAATTATTAGTTACACTGTACAATATATAACACAGACATCTGAACATGTGTATCAACTGAGGAACAAACTGTGAACTAAATGATAATTAATGCATCTCTAAGTAACCAAATAATTCTGACCTTGAGTACTGTATTGCACGTTACATGAAACAAACTTACATCCTAGATATAACAATGCATCTGGGTCTTTGCTATGCTTCTTTACTATAACATTGCCAGTCTGCCAAATGTACAAAACAAATTATGGCCACCTGGCAAATGTAAGTCCAATATTCATTTTCTTTTAGCTGTTTCTTGTCTTCAAAATCTCCTGACATAAATATCGGGCTTTTTAGCTGCTAATGCTCCACGTTACCAGCTAAATGGTAACTTTCTCTCTCTGCTGTTTGGTGCAGGGCAGATTGTGTACAGTTGGTTTATCAAAGCCTATTTGTTAAAACAGCTGAAAACAACACTGCGAGAGCAATGAAAGTAACCTGAAATAGTAAAGTTGTACCCGCAAAACCATAAAAAACAGAGAGACAAAGTACACAAAGTCAAAGAAATGTTACAAAGCCTCACAGAGCTGAAGGAAACTACAGTCACTGTGAGTGACTCATTTCACATTACGCAAAAATGGTAAGGAATTGAGAGTGACTAATAGGTAAGTTGATTAGGTTATTACTTCTGTGTCACTCAGCAGCTGTTTCAGATTTAATCAGGAATGACTCATTAAAAAAAGTGGTATACAGTGAGATATATGGAGTCAGATATCTAGTACAAATTATTATGTTTCATTAACATAGTGTGTTGAAGAAGTTTATTCTCATGTAATCATGTAGTCATGAAGCAGAGTTACTGAGGAACTACTTTTTGTTAATCATCAGTTTGTTCCTGTACACAACATTTTGTATACTATAATGTTAAGTCATCTTTGTTCATATCAATTGGAGTGTTTTCTACCAGTGGAAAATATTATCTAATATATCCTGCTTTCTGCACCTCTCTGTTCTGTCTGTGTCTTTTTCCAGGCCAGCTTTGCACCATATGTGAGCTCACTAGTCAGTAAAGAGGTTTAACCTTAAAAGCAACAGCCTGATTCCAAATATGCACCGTTACAAACTCCCTCATCTGTAATTTGTGACTTCTCAGCTGATCCCCTCAAGGGCCAAAAACTTGCTTGGCTCCATTTTCCATACTAGGAACTGTATGCATTTCCACTGCTAATAGGGACCATAGGGACAAAGCGGTGAGAGGAAAAATGGGGCTTGGACTGCATGTGTTTGGGTTAGAGGAAGAGTGTGAAGGGGAAACGTCTGGTGTCACAAAGATCAAATTTAATGCATCACAAGATTGTATCAATTACTCTAAAATGGGGAGACATATGGGAGATGTGATGTAAGTGCAGTGAGATCATGTGTAATGCTGAAACTGACTTTAAAAAGATCACCGGGAGGGGAGTCATAAACTGTAATAAGACATCACACTCGTAAATGTTAGGCAGAGTGGACGATGATCTAAACAGAAGCTATGCGAGTATTTCACACCCAGGATGTACCCACCGTGACTCCCCTCACAACATGACGCCTGCTACACAAGTCAGGTGACTGTCTGTGCTGAGTGATTAGATTTCACTGAGAAATGTATTCCCGTTCTGCAGTTGTCTGCAGGAAATCCATGCATCCATTGCTATGATACAAATAATAGAGGGTGCTGATTTCTACGTTGATGTTTTTCTCACATTCCTCACTAGCAGGTGTTGATATCTTTTCCTGACAAATGCCATTCTTTTCTCCAGCAGGTGGAGATTGATTACAATATTTGGTTAATATGGACTTTCTCAATTAACACAGTGGGAGGCAGATGTATATATCAGCTTTTCACTCAGTCCAATTGACAAGACGAAACATTTTGACATCAAATTCCAAAACTTCTTATGTGGCAGACGCTACTCTGCCACCTAATATGCTTCCATACCGTGACATAGGGCCAATCAACTCACCAGCACTGAGTCTGGTTCACTCATAGCATGACCAGAAGGCAAAATGCTGAGCGTTTCACTTTGCAGGGCTTTGCGTGTTCTTGTGTCACATAGTGGACTAATCCAGTAGTGATAAGTGGCATAGGCCATGCCAGAGACAGCTGGCCAGTATTTGGGATATTAACAGCTGTGAACTTTAAATGGGCAGTGACTCATGAGATTTGGTGACAGTTCAGTAGGGGGTCCTTGGATCTTTCTTCTGGTCTACTTATAGTGTTGTACACACACAGCATCCTGGAAGCTGAGCCATTTATGTGAAGTCATGGGTAAAGATGGCCTTGGGCTGAGCTCTTTTCTCTGTTTATTTTATAAATGGCATTATTGACCAGTGTTGGGCATTAACACATTACTTAACAATATGTTACAAATGTGATTGCTTTTGTAAGCGGAGTCTTTGGGATTACAATTTGAAATTCAGTAATTACATTACAGTTAGTAACATTACTGTTACTAGCAGTACTTCATTTGTTGAAGATTTGAGGGGTTGACTTGTTGGAGTTTGATAGGCAGTTGATATTAGTTTTGTCCCTCTTCACTCAGTGGACAGACTGGTTGAGACATGTTAGCTTGATGCTGGGGCTTCTTCTACTAAACTTCTACTAAAGGAGAAATGTGTGTCCCGGTAACTCCAAACTCTATGTACATGTTGCATTTCCTTAACTGGCTGGCAGGAGTCAGTTTGCTTTGTCCAGAGTTTGAGAGTGTGTGAACCACACAGCTTCATTGTGAATATGTGACTTCAGGATTGCTGTGTGCGCTCACCAGGGCTGAGCTGGCTTTTGACGATCAGTAAATACTGACCCTCCTGGCTGGTTGCTTGTTAAACTTGGATGTTGAGGATTTGAGCTGTTTAGAGATACCTTTGACAGAGTTTTGTTGAGCAACAAAGGCAATGTAACAATATTAGTAATTTATAAATAAGTAAATAGTAATACACTTTGGAGTTCAGTCATTAGTAAGTAACAAAAGTGATTTTTCAGTTAGTATGGAATTAATAATTCATTGCACATTTTAAGTAACTTGCCCATTGCTGTAAAGTCAAGGAGCTAAAACTGGTATGACCTCTGAAATGCATGGTGGATGTTACTTATCAAGCATAAATTCATGCCCATGACAGACCACACAAGTGGACATGTACATACTACCAAAGCAAAATGTTATGCGAACCATGCTACCATACAGTTTTTGTATTTATACAGTTTGTTTTTGTAAAATTATATGTATTTTTTAGCATTCTAGGCATCCATTCATTCGTTTACAATATGAAAATGTATTTGTATCCTTTTACAAAAGTAACTTTTAATACACAATGGTAGCAAAATTTGTTCACAGTGATAGACTACACAACTCAAGACAGTTAGCTCAGCTCATTGGTTTTTCACAAATAAATGGAAAACTGGAATACTTGGGATAAAAAACAACAAGAAATCTAAAATTATTTTCTGTCTTTGCTAGAGATATTTGAGACAAATGTAATAAATACAATTTGTAGTTTAAGGGGAGTGACTCAGTGTAACAATTTCTTGATGAACAACAGTATATCCATCCACCCAGCACTTCTGTGCAGTAAATTTGCCAGACAATCGTTGTCAAAAAAAAATTACAGTCCATAACTCTGCCTTTAACCACAAATTGATGTTTGTACATTGCTATCTGTGTACGGATTAAACAAATGAGATACAACATGTTGTATTTTTGCCAAGTTAGCCAATCACCTCCTGGCTCTGTACTTAACACACAGACTTAGAGTGGTATTGATCTTCTCATATAACTCTTGGAAAGACAGAAAATACATACATGTGTTCCCTTGCCATTACTATTTTCTCTCACTTTTGTCTCTCGAGATCACGCGTACACAGAGATTTACAAACGTACTACTTCTTTCTCCCACACCACCAACCTCTCATTTCTATCACTTTGCATAGGTTAGGGTTAACAGGTGATGTTTATATATCACAGAGCTCAGGGGGAAATCACTTCCCCATTAGCCATTCTCCATTTTGTTTACAAACACATACACACACACACACACACACACACACACACACACACACACACACACACACACACACATCCTTAAATTTCCTGTTCCCCTGCCCCATTAGTGCTTTCATGAGGTTTGGCATCAACTATAGAGAGGGCCTGTTTTCAAACCAGCACTAAATTAAGTTTTTGTGCCCACACTTTTTGTATGTAAACAAGCTTTTATCCTTAAGTGCTCAGACACATCATATGATTTAATAATTGACTTGTGATTCCCATGTGTTTAAAAAGAGGAGGAGAAATTACAGGATAAAGTAATAAATCCCCACAGGCCACAGGCAGGACAACTGCTGCACTATTTGTGACCAGCAACCAAATATAACAGTGAGGTCACATGGGGTGGAGATAGATAACACCACCCAATGAGAGTTTGGTGTCCATCATGGATGCCCAGAAGACCAAATCAACTGGAGAAAATAACTCAGAACATCAGGGTACATTTAAACTATTTCAATCTAGTTTTCAGGACATGGATTATGTTTTAGTTTTGTATTACACTGAATTTTAAATGGTGATTTTTTATTTAAAAGTCAGTTAATTCTGGTAATCTCTCTATGATTCCCTATTACCCCATCCTGTGATTTAGAAACAACGAGGGAGCAAGTACTGGTTGTCTAATGTAGCTACATTTTAACATGCAGGACAGAAACAGGAACTAGACAATACAATTATATTCCACAAATAAAAATGATCTCATAGACAGAAACAATTATTTATAAATGTGCAAACACATACAAGACCCTCCAGCACCATAAAACCAGGACAAGTGGGGATCTTATTTAAGATTTGTTGTTGTTCAATTGACAATACGTACATATATACATATATATATATATATATATATGTGTATATATATATATATATATATATGTGTATATATATATATATATATATATATATATGTATATATATATATATATATATATATATATATATATATATATATATATATATATATATATATATATATATATATATATATATATATATATATATATATATATATATGTATATATTTATTTATTTATTGTCTATTAGTTGTAACATAGTAATAACATAAGTATTTCATTTATATCAGTATATTAGTATTTCATATGAAATATAAAAATATTATTTTTTGCGCACCCATATAGTAAATATAGATGACATAAAGATTTTGGTGGCAGAGAGAAAAGTATCTCCTTCTTTTGCTATGTGCTACCTACAATGTATCATTCTGCTTTGATCCAAATGTCCACTGGGAATAGACAAAGCCCAATGGACAGTAAATAGCGCTTTGTTAAGATATTTGGAAATGTGGTGATACAGCAGATGACCACAATAAAAAATGTGTGGCAGATTATGGTTACAGTGTTGTCAAGACAACAATGCTTATATTCCACTGTCACATTGACAGCCACATTTTGGCTCAATTATTTTCTCAATCATTTTAATGTTTCTTTCTTTCAGTTCCAGCTAAAAACCTAAATGGTTCCCAGTGCATGGTTGGAGGAAAGCTCCTGGTCTTTGGCTGCGTCAGTCGACGAAATCCCTTGCCACCTATCACCTGACTTTTGGCCTCGTTCACAAACTTTCACTTAATAGATGTTGTTTGTATTTTTAAGGACCAAGTATATCATAAAATTCAGATTTTGTAAAATAAAACATTTGAGTAACCAGTAAAGTTTTTTTGGATAGTGTAAGCCATTACACATTACACATATTTTAGTTGGAAGCATTTTGAGCTGTATAGTTAATCAGAACACTTAGGATTAAAGATATTAAATTATATATATGTATTTGTTTTTTATCCTCTGCATGTTCAGTCTGTGTATGCTGTTCAGATTGGACAGTTTCAATACTGCACTGGGTTTTCAAGTAGGATGTGAGAAAGGAGGATTACAGTGAGTAAACATTGCATCGTAATATGAGTAATCTCTCCAGCCAGGAACCATCACCTTATCGTGGTGAAGAGGTTTGCGTGAACCTGGAGGCTATGTTATCTTGAGCCTAGTGCTCCTGATAGGGTCACCCAAAGCAAAGTGGTTCCAGGTGAGGAGCCAGACTGAGAATGGTTCACAAAGACCCCTGATGACAAAACGAGGAAGAGGAGGAGAGGCCCAGAGGGAGAGCTCGTCGACGAGCGCCTAGTGTCCTGGTTTGCCAAGGGGCAGGATTTGTTGTCTTGAAGGACTCCGGAGGGCGTTGCAAGGTACCGACGGGCCGAAAGGGGGGCTGCCTCTGCTGTGGCAGACTTTCGGTCGACACCAAAGTGTTTCTGGAGAACTGTCCGCCAACTCAGGAGGGGGAAGCAGGGAACCGTCCAAGCTGTGTACAGTAAGGATGGGACCCTGTTGACCTCAACTGGGGAGGCAATTGGGTGGTTGAAGGAACACTTTGAGGACCTCCTAAATCCGACTGACACGCCCTCTCTGGAAGAGGCAGAGCTGGAGGCTGATGGGGGTTTCTCGTCAATTTTCTTGAAGGAAGTCACTGAGGCAGTCAAACAACTCCACAGTAGCAAAGCCCCAGGAATTGATGAGATCCGCTCAGAAATGCTAAAAGCTTTGGGTGTGGAGGGCCTGTCTAGCATGACACGTCTCTTTAACATTATGTGGAAGTCAGGCACAGTGCCCAAGAGTGGCAGACTGGGGTGGTGGTTTCCCTGTTCAAAAAGGGGGACCAAAGATTGTGTGCCAATTACAGGGGTATCACACCTCTCAGCCTCCCCGGTAAAGTCTACTCCAGGGTGCTGGAATGGAGGGTTCGGCTGATAGTCGAACCACAGATCGAAGAGGAACAATGCGGTTTTCATCCCGGTCGTGGAACAACTGACTAGCTCTCTACTCTCACAAGGATCCTGGAGTGGGCTTCTACATGTGCTTTGTAGATCTGGAGAAGGCGTATAACCGGGTCCCCAGGGAGATACTGTGGGAGGTGCTGCGGGAGTATGGGGTGAGGGAGGCCCTTCTCAGGGCATCCAATCCCTGTACATCCAAAGCGAGAGCCGTGTCCGAGTACTTGGCAGTAAGTCAGACTTGGGACCTCGTCATTGCTTTTTGCGGATGATGTGGTCCTGATGGCATCATCGGCCCGTGATCTTCAGCTCTCTCTGGATCGGTTCGCAGCAGAGTGTGAAGCGGTTGGGATGAGGATTAGCACCTCTAAATCTGTGGCCATGGTTCTCAGCAGGAAATCGGTGGAGTGCCAACTCCAAGTTGGGAATGAGTCCTTACCCCAAGTAAAGGAGTTCAAGTACCTCGGGGTCTTGCTCACAAGTGAGGGAAGACTGGTGCAGGAGATTGGCTGGAGAATCTGAGCAGCGGGGCTGTCACCATTGTGATGAAAAGAGAGCTGAGCCATAAGGCAAAGCTCTCGATCTACGGGTCAGTTCCTAACCTCACCTATGGTCATGAAGGTTTGGTCATGACCGAAAGAATGAGATTACAGACAGCTGAAATGGTTTTCCTCAGGCGGGTGGCTGGTGTCTCTCTTAGAGATAGGATGAGAACGGGGGTTACGTACAGTAACCCGGATTCTATGAGTATAGACGCAGCCCTCTAAGGCTATCACTATTGGGTTTACCTCTTCCACGCGCCTGCGCAGCACTGAGAATTTTAGTCTACGCCCTCCCACAGTGTGGGCCTCTCCTACGTCCGCACCTTGTATATATACAACGGTGAGACCCTGACTTCGGCTCCCAAATGTCTTTTCTTCAGCACTGAGAACCAAGGGCCTGTGAGGCCTTCAACTTAGAGGGCTGCGCCTATACTCATAGAATCCGGGTTATAGTACATAACCCCCCGTTCTATTTCGTATAGGCTTCGCCCTCTAAGGCTATCGCTATTGGGTTAGAGGCGAAGCAGGATGAGTCAATGCCTCACTACCATACGGTACCACCAAGCACAACTCACCTGCCCAGAGCCATAATGAGCCATCCAGTCGCCCACTGGCCGCAGCATTGGTGTCGGCGTGCGCGCGAGCACTGGTGGCGTAATTAGGGAAACTGGGTGGGGGGCCCCGCAGCTGTACAGATGCAGGGGGGATCCCTGGAAGCACAGAAGAACTGTGCCATTGATGCCGTGAATGTGCACGTGCTCGCAGCCGGGCACTGCCGGGGGAACGTGCATAATGTCAACAGCATCACACACTGCCTGGCAGATTTCTTCATGAGAAAATATCTGTACCGAGTGTGTATATGTTCTTTCCACACGAAGCGAATGTCCGTTGTCGTGGGCTAATACCGTTCTGTGGGGAGGGGTGTGTTTAAGGGACCTCTGATTGTGAACAGAGTGTGCAGCTTGTTGCTTGAGCCACACAGTGTGGGAAATGTGTGCTTGGTGTGGCTGGTTCGACTGAGACCGGCACAGACAGCATTTGTTCAACAACTTCCACAAAGGAGCAACAAGATTTCACACAGCTTTTTTTCGACCCATAGCTAACCAGTGGTCCGCCGAGGGTCGGCCAGCAGCAATGAAACCGGTGGCTAGATGTCATTAGCCGCAGCTAATGTGGAGCAACGTGGGCACACGGGGTCGTCCTGGTCAGCTGATCCAGGCAGACTGCATGTGAGCGTCACGTTAGCCGTTCGTTAGCTCAACGTTAGCTTGCCTTGCCACTGCAACCTAGTAGTGTCGAGGCCGGCCTCATCGGAGGTGCGAAACGAGAGTGAGCGCTCGGCCGGCATGCTCCAATCCGAGGTACGCCTCGCAGCAGGGACCGATGTAGCCTGTGTGTCTCGCCCCGTTCTGACCGGCTTGCTAGACAACATCGTTCCTGTTTTCCGGCTGGAAAAATCTTGCTCTTTAGACAAATCTTCTGCTCTTTAGACAGCTCAGTGCTGAAGAAAAATGGTGAGCCGAAGGCAGGGTCTCACCGTTGTATATATACAAGGTGCAGACGTAGGAGAGGCCCACGCTGTGGGTGGGCGTAGACTAAAATTCTCAGTGCCGCGCAGGCGCGCGGAAGGGGTAACCCCTTTGCGTTGAACAGAGCCAGTTGAGGTGGTTTGGGCATCTGGTAAGGATGCCTCCTGGACACCTCCCTAGGTAGGTGTTCTAGGCACGTCCAGCTGGGAGGAGGCCTCGGGGAAGACTCAGGACTAGGTGGAGAGATTATATCTCCACACTGGCCTGGGAATGCCTCGGGATCCCCCAGACAGAGCTGGTTAATGTGGCTCAGGAAAGAGAAGTTTGGGTTCCCCTGCTGGAGCTGCTGCTGGAGCTGCTGCTGGAGCTGCTGCCTACGCGACCCAACCCCGGATAAGTGGATGAAGATGGATGATGGATGGATGAAAGTATGTATGATGATCAGGATTAATTGAGACCACAAGCTGTACTGTATGAGGCATGGCAGATCATTAGGCTTTAACAGTGTCAGTCTGTCTAAAGAAGGGTTCATCCTTTTACACACCCACTGAGCTTACTCCAGTTCTACACTCTCGAAAAGGATTCCTTTGCTTTTCGCCTCATTTAATTCCCTTACAGCAGGATTAGGGCCTTGAAGCACAAAGGTGTTGTGCGTGCACACACACACACACACACACACACACACACACACACACACACACACACACACACACACACACACACACACACTTTTTTCCATCCTGGTGAAGACCAAAAATATATTTTGGTGTCAGATACTGTTTCTGTAACCTAAGGCCATAAAGCAATAGTTTGACATTTTGGGATGTACTATTCATTTATCTGGCAAATATATATCTGATGGCTATAGCCATCAGACAATTATCTTAGCTTGGCTCGTTCCTAAAGTAACAAAAGCCTACCAGCCCCCCTCTCAGCTTAATAATTACTGTTACATGTTTGTTTTTTAAATTCTTACAAAAACCAAAAAAGTTGGAACTATTCCTGTAACATTAAGCCTAACAGTACCTCAATTCCCTGACTCTGAGTCTAATCCTAATAATAGAAAACAATCATTATCCCAATTAAAATCCTTGCCCTAAAATGATCTCTGACCTAGAAGAAACCCAGCAACAACTTGTCAAAGTTTAGAGCAACAATTTTGCTGTTCTTCCAATTTCTGAAATCAAACTTCCCCTCTCACTCTTGTTGTGAGTATTTTGGTCCTTACAAAAATACACACACACTCCAAAGTCCACACAAAACCTCACTGTGTTCAACCACTGCTTGAGCTGACTCTGTCAAAGGAGGGGTTCAGTGTGCCAAGGTGTCCCTTGATGAAGAGCTGGTTCTCCTGTAGTGAAAGATGGTAGCTTTCAGAGGGCCCAGGGAACTTTCAGCTACAAATAACCTGGCATCAGAGATACTAGGACATCTAAAATTAGTGTTGTCAGAATGCTCCATGATAAGAAAGCTTGAGATTTCACACTGCACATTGGGAGTCACTATGTTCAAGTCATTCTGCTGCTCCGAGTACAGTGTTCGTGTCTGTGAGTGAGCAGGAGAGAGAGAACAGAATGAAATGAGAGCAAGATTACTCTATGTGTGTGTGTGTGTGTGTGTGTTTGGATAAACCAGGGTAACTGTGCATCGTCATATAGAACTTTTACATTTACGTTTTTATTCAAAGCGTCTTCTATTTGAGGAACAACAAAGAAGTATCAATAAAGCATCACTAGAGTAAGAGATCTACGAGTGATAATAGATAATACATAGTAAGAGCAGCAAAACATAAGCGCTATTGGCATGTACTGTACGGCACAGGTCTGCTTCAATGAATTTACCATAACGCTTGAATACGTGTGCACACCAAATTTAGGTGCAGCTAGCTTAATCGCCTTCTCATAAACAAGTAACAGAAACACTCAAGAGGGTCAGACCATTTGTTGCTTTTTCTAAGAGGCAGTGTGACAATGAGCCAACATGATCAATTGGGGTCTTTTCTACTTTTTTATTTCCTCTATTCAATACTGATGCTAACTGCAGCCAAGAAGAAAAGGGTGCAACACCTGGTAATCGGCAGCCCACTTTCACCTTATCTTGAGATATATGTAGACAACCAGTCTACATAGCTTATTTAATCATGTTATCTGTGTGTGTGTGTGTGTGTGTGTGTGTGTGTGTGTGTGTGTGTGTGTGTGTGTGTGTGTGTGTGTGTGTGCTGTATCTGTGCTGTCTCAAAGCAGAGATTTAAGTCAAATCTAATGCCAGATAATTTTTTGATGCTACTTTCTACACACTTATACACAACTTTAAAAGATCCTGTGTCCACGATCTAATCTTGATTAAATAGCACTAGAATGAAGACCTCAATTCTCTACACATTCAGTTAGAGTCAAAACTGTATCAAGTAGTACCGTGTTTTGATAACATATGATTAGGCAAAAAACACACAGATATGAACATGAAACTTGTGCAAATGTGCGAAAGAAAGTAGATGCACAGTTTGATAATAAGGGCCATTTTTCACTTTTATTGAACAAACGTTCCAGATCATAAATATTAAATCCAAAACAGACACTGGGAATTGAAAGTTTGAAAATGAAAACATTTTATGATGACAAATTCATCACTTATAACAACCTCCAATAGGACACATTGTTCTGCAGTGTACATGAGGTTTATGACCTTCAGCAGGTTCATGGCATCAGAGACTCACAAGGACACACACACACACACACACACACACACACACACACACACACACACACACACACACACCTCCATCCACTCTTCAACCAAAAGAAAAAAACATCATAGGCCTGTTTCAAATTCAAAATCGTGTAAATCCTGTGGCATGAGTCCATGAAGCGTTCCTGGGGAGGAGGATAGTGTTAGGGGGATTAGATCCAGTCCAGGTGGTCTTCATTTAGCCACCTACCCCCATCAGGGGGCTGTGAGCTGCTGTAAGAGCTCAGCACGTGGTCATCACAGTTTCCACCCGGTTCTGATCTCCCATCCATCCACCTCGGCTATGTTTCTTACATATTTCAGTCGAATCCACCTGAGCTTTGCAACACTGTTGAATCTCTATTAAGCATGAAAGGGTCCATGATGGACTGCATCTCTCCTCATGTTGCATCTGTTTTGCAGCAGTGGTAACAGATTATTTTTCAGAATTATGATGATTGATGTATAAAAGCAAAGCAGAAGTGGAGGTATACATAGTACAGGTACTTGCCATGTAAACTGACATGCACACACTTGCATGTGTTGTTGGAGGCTACTACAATCAGGTATTCCAGAGCTAACAAGAGTGGTATGTAGAAATAAAGAGCATGTCAGGAAAAAAAGAGTAATGAGAAAGATGGAAAAGGATATGTCAAGGAAGGAAAATAAGAACATGACATGACAATTGGACCAGATGACTCTGCAGTGGGTGATTAAAACTGCTCAGAAGATCATTGATACCCATCTCCCGAGTGAGCGATCAGTGATTTCGGTGAAGTGAGGTGCCTACGCAGAGCCCAAAGTATACTAAAGGATAGAAGCCTCCCCAGTCATAGCCTGTTAACCCTGCAGCCTTCTGGGAAGAGATGTAGAAGTTTCAGCTGCAAATTCATCCTGCTTCCCTGATTATAGTTTATTTCTGTTTACCATTGTACTATTGCTTCTGTTTTAATGTATATTGTCTGCTAAGTAGCAAATAAATGTACCTACCTATTTAATTGTGATGACAGCTATGATAATGATGAACTGACAACTGGACAAACTCAGGTCAAACATATCCAAATATCTCCTCCACTATCCATCTTCCCCAACTCCTTAAATGGGAGTTCCAGGTATTGTCCCTCCGCTAGTTAGAGTTTGAAGTTGTGTAAACAGGTGTAAATGGTAGGGAAGGTGCTGAAGATCTGAGAGAAACTCTGATCAAAGGCACCTTTACATGCTGCCGGTGTCAGTGCTGTGCATTTGTGTGTGTTTATGTCCTACAATGAGATGACAGACATAGATCTGTCTGGTGTGGTTCCTTCAGAGGCTCTGTTGCATTTCGAGAGCCTCTGTTTGCACAACACAAGCTGTGGAAAACATGCTCACCTGCACCAAAGCTCACACGAAATCTCACGTGGACTCCTAAAGCCGGACTGAGGCCGCTATACGTGCTCAAAGTGTAAAAAAACTTACCTAATGCTGACATTTTAAAGAAACACTTGAAACAAATCAATAGGGACAGAGAATAGACAAATTACTCTGCTTCAGCTAACTGAACAAGTGGCATGTGAGTGATGGACAAATTCTCAGGTAAAAGCTTTGTGAGTTAAAGAGACCATTATCCTCGACACCTCTTGAGCAAACAAAGAAAGGGAGAAAAGAAAGAGGAAGGGTGAAAGAGAGAAAAGCTGAGGGGGTTGAGTTAAAGACAGCTTCCCTGCTCAGCAAGAGCTGCCTTTGAAAATTCCTTTCACAAAAAAGAAACGGGGCAAAGTAAATGTCTTTGCAGGAAGTCCAAACTCTGAAGCGTTTTTTGCTGATTATTGTTCGAGGTGACATTGCATGAGAGCTCTTTTGCCTGGGCTGCTTCCATGCAGTCCAATCCCGAGGTAAAGGGACCACCCATTAGGCTTGCCTGAAGAAATGCCCATTCAGTATCGGCGCCTATTCACAGACCTGCCTGTCTCTCTGGGCTTGCTCCTGGCCAGCGATTGTGGCTAGGGAGTGGGGGGAGTGGCAAGGTTCCTAAAAGCAGAGATCTGGGGACTGAAGTCTGGTTGCCGTGGGCTGCCGAATGAGCTAGAGCAAGCCAGAGTCGAGGGGTGTCTTCTGCTGCAGGAGAGCAGGCCTTTGATTCGCCACTCAGCTCCACAGTCGTGTCCCAGAACAATTGACAGCTAAAACCCCAGGGGCCAGGCTTGGTGAGAGGAAAGGTTAGCAGTAGGGTGGGTGCATGTTGTGCATGGTGGTGACAGTGACTTTGACAATGATGGGGTGACAATGTGGAGGCAAGCAGCTGTGTGGGAGGTGACAGTGGGGTGAGGAGAGAGGTTGAGTATCGAGGGGCTCTGCTCACAGACTTCTTGGACTGGATTGTTGAAGTGAAAGAGACAGGCTTCATTTGTGGGCCAACCTTCACTTGGGCAACCATAGAAAGTTTGTGTTGAAATTCTGGGGTATTTGTAGGGTTTAAGCTCTGTTTGTGTTTGTAGGCTTTGGAACATAGTGTGTATGACGCAGCAATCACAAAGCCACCTGAGTTCAGTCTCACTTGTCTGCTTCATATTACTGTTCCCAGCATCTGACAATGTGGCTCACATTATGGGAAGCTGCACAACGCTGTGGCGAGATCGGAAATTGATTCAGATAGTGTGCATTGAAGGGAATGACCTAATTACTTGGCAATTCATCTGTTGCAGCAACCTCCCCGACAGCGACTCACAAATAGACCCTCCGACTGTTTTAGTACATTTTTATTAGGTGTCCCCAAAAATTGAATTCCCTTCGACAGATTAGAGAGTTCTGTGAGGTTTTCTTCCCTTTAAAACCGCCATGAAGCTGCATTACCCTGTAGGTTTGTGTTAATACCCATGCAGCTGCAGTAGGCCAAACTGTATTACAATCTGAACTCACTTTGGTGATCAACGCAGCACTAGGATCAGGTCTCAAGACAGGAAAACAATTTTCATCTTAAAAAGACATGTAGAAGAATGGATTTATATTGACTTGCACCTGCAACAACTCTCCAGGAAACCTTGGAGGCAGGTACTGCACATAGCTGGGTTATAATTGTGTCTGACAGTGGTAGTCCAATAGTGAATCTCTTTTTTCCTTTTATTTATGTTACACTCTGCAGGTAGAGATACTTTTCTAGAGCTTTGCATGTTCTACAATATGGTGCACTGTAAACATGTAAATAGAGGTCAGTTCCAGGACTGTTATTGTTGCTAATGTTGATTAGCTGTTTTAATGTCCTATGCTAGAAAGAAACATTTTAGTTTAGTCAGCTTAGTCAGGAATAGGCACCCGAACCAGAGCTGTTGCAAGTGGGCAACGGAACCGGGCTCAGTAGCCTATACTATCGGACTATCGCCACTTGCAACACATAGATTAACTTAACGCCAGAACTGTTATTTCTTCACATTCTGTTGATTTTTTTATGTTTAAACTAAAATTCTGGCCATGTCTTAAATACTGTACCTTCCACACACACATGAATAGTCTGTACAATACACATATAAAAATCAGGAATATATATATATATATATATATATATATATATATATATATATATATATATATATATATATTGAGTGTGATTTTCCTGAACTGCAGGGTCAGTGAGTGCACGTGAAATTAGATTATATGTGGTGTCTTTAATGCTAGTCTTAATGCTAGATGCCAACACAGCAGAAATACCTTTTTAAAATAGCTAGTCTTATCCCAGAAGAGACCCACAACACAGAACACCTCCCTTCTCCTTGAGCTTGATGGGGCCCAGAGAAGGAGCCCCCAGAATGCTGATAACTCCCCCCTCACCATTCACCAGCCCTCTGGTTCATATTTTTGTGGAGGTCCATTGACTTTCTCCTTTTCAGTCTCCTTTTAATCCCTGGGTCTGTGTCCTCAGTGGCTCTCTACAGAGGGGCTATTATTCAAGGCCTTATTACTGCGCCCCTCGCGGCTTATCTCCTTCCTGGTGACAGTCTTTTCAAGCCTCTCCCTAATGACCTGGGGAAGCTCACATGCTCAACTTCCCAGGGCTGCGGGGCCCCGCTGATGTCAGAGGGGGTGGCCCCCACGCAGGGGCTCCTGGTTCTGCCAAAGAAAAAGAGAGAGGCACGGAAAGGTCTTACCATAGCTACCAACGCGTCACACAGTCACATTTCCACACATTTGCTCCCTTCTTCTTCTCCTCATGCAGGTGACAAAGTCAAACCTAGTGTGCAGGAGGACTCCTCCAAGGAACTGGGACTCAGGAGAACTCTGTCCATTCTGATTAAAATGTCCTCAGAAGATAAGGTCCTGGAAGGCGGTTTCATAGTTTATTTGGACTGGGTAGACATGTCACATAGTTTTTTGCATATGTGTGTGCGTAAAGCAGTAAACTTCAAGTGCACTGAAAAAAACAAGTGATGCAATTTCATTAATTAAAAGATCCCAACCTCATGTTGATATTCCAAAGTAGTCTGCTGGCATGCCCTGTGATATGTTCTGTATCCTTAAGCCTTGATTAAAAGACCACTATCGGCAACCATTCATCTTTGTCAAGACAAGTGAGGGGATTGAATTGCATTTATATGAGTGAAAGCTTTTCATTGTACTTACATGGAATTTCTTGTCCAAGTAATTTAAAAGAATGGATCCCTGGATGGGACCTCTGTTTCTATTGAGTCAAACTAGATTGCCTCCAACTCCCTTCAAAGTGTCTAAAGCATAGCATTACAACGTACAGCAAGTATCATGCATAGAGGCTATTGAGGCACAGAAAACTCCAGCTGTTTGCTCATTCACATGCAATTTCAAATCACATGAATGTTATAGGAATCAGTGAGGAGGAATGAACTCTCTTTTAGGTGACTGTCAGTATCCTACTGGTGCACCCTCTAATTATCCCCCATCTCCCTGCTAAACCGTGTGGTGTCTTTGGAGAGATTTGAAAACAACATGGCTGTCCATTATACTTTCGTCTTAGATTGGACCCCTAGGATACAATAAGCTAATGACCAAACTACAGTTTGGTCATTAGAGCAGGCTCGCTGCTGTCTGTGGTATACAGAGATCTTGGGAACAGAGATCTTCCTACTTACTCACATGGCAAGCAGACCTGTCTCCCTCAGGCCAGTGGGGAAACGACAGTCTTAGTGTTTATGTCTCTGAATCATAAACTACTTAAGACTTTGAGGAAACATGTTGAACTGGTCCAATTAAGAAAGTAACGACTTTAGTGAGGCTATTTACAGCACAAAGTCTGGAAACATGCAGGGCAAGCCCTGGAGTGGGTGATGTAGTGTTCTGCTTGGTTTTTCCTGCACCTGCCTCATTTTTTCTTTTCGACATCCCCATCTGGTCCATCTTTAGAGCAGCAAAAATTTAAATGCATTACTGTGCTATGCTGTGAGTGTAGTATTCAACCTTTGTGTGAGAAGGAATGAAGGGAAGTACTGGTTTCATAATCATGGGTCTGTGGGTCATTAACTGTTTTTTGTTTGTTTTTTTATTACCATTCCAACAAGTTCAGCAGCACATAAAATACTAAAAGTCAGATAATTTGTTACAAAGTTAGTATACAAATCCCTGGGTTTATCAGGAACTTCCTGGTTTGCTCCAAATAAAGTGGTTTACATAATCTTACTAAACTGTTGGGTTGTTTACAAACTATCAAAAAAACAGGCTGCAGTTAATAATTCATCATTACATTCAAAATACACAATTTCCTATAAATAGTCTTTTCACCCACAGAAAGGTTCATGTCAGCAGAACATGTAGAATCTGCAAAGCCTTTTGGAGCAGAGCCACTGATGCCCTTTAACCCTTTATTTGTTTTCATTGTTGCTTTTAGCCACACCTGAACCCACTTTTAATTATCCCAAAACACTCATCCTCTCTGCCTCAACAAGGTTAGAGGACAAAAGAATGGGCAGGTACAGAGGTGAGTAACACAGCAAATCAAAGAACAACCCAAAAATTGAAACCTAATCAAATGCAGCTCAAACCAACCACACACCCAAAACTTCAACAAAGCATCTCACTAGTACAAAGAGAAGTATTATGCTCAGAGTGCTAAATAGGTCATTATATTTGGTGGAAATCGATTTACCTGTGGAGTCATTGTAGTTTATAAAAGTACTTTCCCTTTAGAGCATGCAAGTATTCAATTTGTAAATGCTAAAATGCTATTACTGCAGCCCTGTGCATGATAGATTGCATTAATGAGACATAGAAAGAACAAAGTCAGTAACTTCTTTTTCAATACTGTTTTCCAGTTATATAGTGATATAAATACCCTATGAATGATGTTCAAAGCAACAATCTATTTTCTTTAAGCATATGTTTATAAAGTGGCTTTTTACATTGTAATGTTGTAAGGCTCTTCTACTATATTTACTCTTAGTCGTTAATAAGAAAATGCTATATCTTAGGTATCTTTAGACATAATTATAACTTGTTTTGTTAATATGAAAAGCCTGACCTGTTTTCTGTAAACAGGGAAAACATCTTAAGACTGGTCATAAATTAAAGTGATACAGTATTGTGTTGTCTTAATCCTGACAAGTCAGCACTATATCCCGAGATCAGACACACATTTGTTTTGTCCCCTGGGACAGACTTAACTCCTGTGGTTATGGATCCTGACAACTCAGTTGAGCTAAAAAAGACCTAAGGACTGTGTTCCTACACAGTAACAACAGGCATCAAAGGAAAATGGGGGGAAAGGGGACTTTGATAATAATGGAAAGTGTTTTGACAACCAGGTTTAAGTAATTATTGGATTTAGATAAGAGGGGAATTCCATCCGATGTGAGGTAAAACAAACAAAACAGGAGATTGCAAATTATTCCACCAACAGCAGAAGTCCCACTGTAGCCCCAGGGAGGGTGTAGCACACTCACATTACATCATGGATGTAATCACACATGGAACAATGGAAAAATGCATGTTGGTACAGTGCTGTAGAGCCTTATAGCCTTCCTGCAGGGTCAGCATCAGGGCAGAAGGATTTTATTGTGCAGGAAAAAGGTATAATTGTGTACTTTTTAATTTTTTTTTCAATTAAATTTAATAAAAGTCTAAAGTAAAAAGTTAAAAAATGTTTGTTAGTAACTGATGTAATAACTGATGTATTTCCAGTAAATAAATATTCAACCATGAAATGCTCTGTTCCTGACACCAGACCAACTGTGACTCAACTTGTTCCACATCCTCTGCATCTGAGTGTTCTCTAATTAGAAATGTTACAGCAAAATGCAACATGTAATCATGACCTGGGAGGCACTGGTCTTTTTTTTCCAGATGCAGGTGGAGACAAATACAAATTCTATTAAAGCAAACTCTGGGTTTGAACATGCAGATGCACAGACTGCATACGTAGAGCTCTGCAAATGTGTGAATTACACCTAGTCCAAGCAGTCCACAGTGTGTTTGACTTTGCATTTTAACCGCCAGTACTCTGTTTCACAATGAGCAGCGTATCCAGAGGTAGAGCTCTCCTCTCTAGCGTTCCTTTAGAATTACCTCTATTTTGGACAACTTATTTCCATTACCAATGGAAGTAGTATGTCCTATAGGTAGATATAAAAGTGGTGATGTCACAGACACTTGAAGGCAGCATAACAAGCTGCAGACACAAAATATTATCACTTTATGAAGTTCATATAGAAAACGTCTTAGCAAACAGTTGCCTATGTACACATCCAGCAGACACAGAGTAACAGCATTCATTTGGAGACATGCTTTTGGCCACATGACCACAATATTCACTAGCTTTTAAGTCTATTTTGGTCTCCACCAACTCTGGTGGAAAAGAAATATTGATAGGAAAGCTTTAACTCTTTAATTTCTCTATGACCTAAACCATAGCATAACCATACTGTAATACCCATGCAAATATACTGTAGAGATGAATCATTTTTAAAAACATTGGAAATTAATGTTTTTATTAAACATAATCCTAGTTATTGTAGTATTGTTCACTCTGGTGAGTGACAAAGATGGTCTCCTTTTTGGGTGAGGTCTGGATGACCCAAATACAGATCAACAAGTATTGTATATGTGAAGCTGATAGGGGATTCTCAAACAACTCAAAGTAAAGGGTCACTCCTTCCACTTTTTCTTTCAAACATCATTTTTCTTTTTCTTTTTCTTAGAATGTCCAAACTGTTATTCGTCTCCTGCAGCAATAGAGCAGAGGGAGACAAAGCCCTGCCCTCTGACTTGGTGCTTACTGTCTGAAGAAATCCCTCACATACCAAGCAGTCGTCCAACCCCCCCCACACACACACACACACACACACACACACACACTTCATCCTACCTACAGAAACACAGAGTAAGCAACCATCCTAATGCCCTCTTCCATCACACTTAAAATATATGACCCATAAAAGCTCCGGTGAGTATCTATCTCTTTTGGCATCTGTCTGAACCACCTCAATTTGTCTTCCTTATCCTGAGGACCTGTGTTGTGATTATGTGTTTATGAAGACAACATGGCTTTACAACTGCCAGTGAGCATTCCCGGGTTTAGTGATGCTCATCAATCACTTTGCAAAATGTGTGGTGTGAAGCTGCTACTGTCTTCTGACATAGCTGTAGCTTCTAATGAGATATACTTTGTTCAACCATAGCATTGCACGTTCTTCACAAAACCCCTACCCTATATATCACAACTTCTCAAACCATAACTCGGCATGGAAGGATATGGGTTTCTACACATGTGGTGTGAATTGGTCTAGTAGTAGTATGAGCAATACTCTGCATCCAAAGAGTCTGGAGAGTTGAAAATGTAAGGAATGGATAAAACAGTAGATTTGTTTCAGTGGTACAGTGTTGTCCAGACAGGTGAGTATACTATGTAGCCTTTTCATTTCATCCCCTAAAGCCCTGTTCAAGAATGACACATTCAGTGTGTAGTATTCCCTCATTGTGTGGGAGCACGTCCCGAATGCTACTATATGTTTGCTTTAGTCCTTATGCTCAACACCTTTTTGCTTGAAAAAGTGAAAATACAAACAATGGAGCATAAATCTAACACTGTTGCTTGTCCAAGTACTTTTTTCTGTAGTGAATTATCATCATATCAATATGTTACAAAGTTGGATCTTAAATTTTACTTATCATACAGACCTTCCCACATACAATACAATGGCTAACTAACTCCACACGGCAATGCACGAGCAAGTCTGCTCCTTTATTTACATGATTTCAAAATGGCTCATTAACTGGTGAGGATGTTGACTTTTTTATGGGGATATGTATTGCTCTTTTATCTTCATTTCATTGCAGTTAGAGCCCGAACAGATATTGCTGCCGATACAGTGAATTTTTGAGCTGGAATGAAAATAGACCATTTCTATGTGGATTGTGCCCCAATACGACTACGCAAAGGTACTCAGAAGGCTACTTTCATAAACAAATACATAACAAATAACTTCATTTATAAATATATAATATAAATATTATTTTAGATGATAAACAATTAGCTATATACCAGACATTTTTAAGATCAGCATTTTTTGAATGTGAAGATAACAGTTCATTTTAACTGAATATATATTTTACGTATAAAATATTCCGAAAAGTAGCTGTGAAATAATAAATGCAGTGGAGTAAAAATTATAATATTTCCCTCTGAAATGTAGTGGAGTGGAAGTATAGTAGCAGAAAATGCCATAGAAATACTCAGAATAAATGTACTTTGTTACATTACACCACTGCTCTATTAAACCATGTAATCTCCCTTATCATGGTAGTTAAGAGATTCATGCTTCTGCTTTGTTCAGAATCCAAACCAGTATGATGAATTGAACTTCAATCACAAATGCTTTTTTCTTGCTTATCAAAATATGTCATCTTAAAAAATATTTCAATGTTATATAGATAACATTCTAATTATGAGAAGCTCATTGTCACAGACAGCACAAAATGGGGACTTATTTATTTACTTTCCAGCATTGTGTCTCACCAACTAGATAACATTGTAGCATGAAATCACACTCAACAGTCTCATCGCTGCATCGTCACCCGCTGAGCTGCAGAATGATGATGATAACTTTCAATCAACTACATTGCTGACTGTACTGACCATCTATAGCTGGCTAACATGGCAGATGTGATCAGTATGCCTGACATTGCAGTTGTCAAGGACAGGGAGAACGTAATATTAGTTATTTTAACTTTCCAATGTTTTTCACAAAACTAGTTAGCAACTTACTGTGAAGATTCCACCTGAGTCCGTCCACATCACACTCTGCTACTGTGCTGCAGACTGTGCTGACCAAAGGTATTGTAAACAATGGCGTTGGACTGTGCTCTGCTGGACAAACTATTACTACTACTACACTATTTCTAAA
This sequence comes from Lepomis macrochirus, assembly GCA_024633595.2. NCBI lineage: Eukaryota > Metazoa > Chordata > Actinopteri > Centrarchiformes > Centrarchidae > Lepomis > Lepomis macrochirus. The sequence goes on along the minus strand of JALXJV020000008.1, from coordinate 12,701,381 downwards.
TCATCCCATGCATCGTTTTCTGCATTATATCTTTTGTCAAAAAAAAAGTTTTCATGTCAGTGCAAATCAGAAAACATATGCCTATACCAATATATCTATGATAGGCCCACGTCAGGACCATATCAGTCGATTAAATCAGTTGGGCTCTATATGCAACCATCAAGTGCGTATTAAGACTGCCAGAGACAACTTTTTCAATGCAGTTAGCATTACTTAGCTATTTAGCTACAGCTGGTAAAATCAGAAAGTTACAGCTGTTATTTCAGACAGCAAAACATAGAGTTATCTGGAGTCCGATCTGACTCTCCCTCCCTCTCTTGCTCCTCTTCTGGCTGTAATAGACGCAGAGAAAAGTAGGTGACCAGTGCACTACAGAAAGCAAACAGTGTTATCCAGCCTCCTCCAGACCTGGCGGCATGCGTCCCTGATAGCATCTGTACTCAATCAATGACAGACAGGGTGTGGCACGGTAGATTCAAGGGTTTGGGAGTGTGTGTACGTGTGTATATATTGATGGATGGTGGAGGTGGTGAGATGTATGTAAGAGGGCCTGCTGGACAAATACTCAAGGTGATCTGTCAGGAATGGAATGGAAATTACCAGACATAACCTTAGTTCACCTATAGTTTTTGTGAATGGAACCAGTGAAGCTCTCTGAGAGAGTGTATTGGAACAACTTCTACAAGGAACTGCAAAAGCCCATAACACTGCTTTTGAGAATTTCAGGTGTGTTAAAAGCACTGGAGGACACTTGCATAGCTGTTTTATGTCTTCTTGTTACAACATGTAGTAGAACATTTATAGATTGTACATATTATACTTATTTTATTGAAAATTATATTGGATGTATGCAGTGTCTTCTCTTGAATTTCAAATTTAAGGTGCATATAGGTTCTGTTAAAATTTTAGTCAGATAGGAAAAAGAGGAGATTAAGGGGACTATTTTTTTAGAAATAAACAGAAAAAAGTAAATGAATAATAACACTATGAAAAATACCAAAGGTTGGCAAATAGGAGACCACATGGAGTTATGTCACATGCATATGACAGTAATATGCACAGCAATTGATACCAAGAGAAAAAAATTAAAAAAGGAAAAGATGACTGATAGATTTTACTCAGACTTTTCTATATAATGAACTCTAATCTCAGTTGTCATGCAAATGTAATATTTGTCCAATTTCAAAATCACTTGCAGATCAGTCCACTCCCGGGCAGGATTTGCTTCTCACCCAGAGACTATCGTAATGATAATCCCAGGTCTGTAATCTGTAAGATTCCCAATTGTACAATAGTAGTCTGTACTTGCAGCTCACTCCGCAGCCTGATACTCGTCTTCAGCGAACACTTCTGCCTCACCTTTTCATCTACTCTTCAATTACACCATGTAGCAATCATCTCCACATCCCAAAGATGGTGATTGAACTTAAAAGGATTCACACTGATAATTTACAAACACACTTGGCTATGTTAGGCAGCCACATTTTAGAAAGATGAGTGTTAAGGGAGTTTACAACTTTGTTATTTTTGAGCCTTTAATCTGTAATTGTAGATATTTATTTTTCCAGTTCATTTCCATGCCCTACAGTAGTACCTGTACTGGCCTACATACTTCAACATACAGAGCTATAGACAACGTTGTATGTTTTGGTTTATGATGACACCCTCAGATTAACATGACAGCTAAGTACTTAGAAATGGGGCCCCTGTTGTGAACATCCACAAACCTTCCTTTTTGTGACAGATTTTTCCAAAGGTGCAAAGGTGAAGCATGAGTGACTTGAAATCTATTGGAAAAACGCAGACCACTTCTTGAGGGAAAGATATGGAGGGTTCAGCATACAGACACACATACAACACATGACAGAATTAGTACCTTGTAGGTATTGTATACAGATTATGAAGTGTGCGATCCTGCCATTTGTTCCACTTTTCAATTGTAAGGGGAAAATCTGTTTTTGTGGTGTATGAACAGTTTATTTACAGTTTAATTGCAGTGACTTTGCTCAAAACATCCAAAGACATCAGAACTGGTAGTCAGACAGGCTTTAAAAAAGTCCATCTGCACCCCCACTGTCAGTTTTTAATATATTTTGCATCCCAATTGAGACTTTTACCTTCAGTCAATGTCTCAAGACTGAATATGTCAAAATAAGATATCAAGGCCCTTAGCAAAGGCTGTGAGAAATATGGCCTAGTGCTTCCTTTGCATCTTTAAATCCAATGCCGACAGTCAGTTCAATAATTTAATTGAATGCCCAGGCAATCCTCATCATAGAACCTGGAAATTTCATGTGACCATGTCATATTTACCCAGTATCTAGCATAGCATCAACAATAGAGCCATTTATTGCCATACCTCTCGCACACATGCGCATCCTGTCCACCATTGTTGTGCTGTTTAATCCATAGACTAAGTCCATGGTGGATGTGCTCAATCCTCCATATCATCCACAGCCACCATTATTCTGAACTGTTCTTATTTATAGTCCACTAAACATTGCCACCAAGAGTTTTCACTCTGGATAAAGGATAAATCCAAGGGATTAGGATGATTCAGCATTTTAAGAGTGCTTTGTAAGGGCTTGCATGGTTTTAGAGATTGGGAGGGACGAATTGCATGATAAACACTCACAATCTTTGCCATAATTAATGGAAACTGAAAGTTTGTGCCTCTGAGGGGTGATTATGAGATTTATGACTTGACCACAAAGAGAATAGAATCCTGGGCTACTGAGGAGTGGTGACTTGGATACCTAATATTTTCTTTTGTATACTTGTTATTTATTAATATGGATTAAGCATGTTTTAACAGAGAAGGCAGGGGAGTATACAGAACAGGACTCCACAATAAACTGATATTTGTGGATAATTTCCATATGAATCATCAATAATGAGTCAAAGTATTCTACACTGTATTTGTGTTACATATTTCCACCACCAAAGAGCAAACAGACCAACCTTATCATAAACATTACAGCGCATGTCAATTTATCAACCCTTTTTATTTCTCTTCTTTACTCTTCGCCTCGGTGTAGTCCTTAACCTCATCCATCAACGTGCTGTAGCAGGTTTTCAAGAAAAAGTGAGGAAAAAATAAGGTGCAGCATTGTTTTATAGTTTGAAGAATAAACCACCTGTGGCATTCTTTTGTCGTTTGTGAGCTGAAAATATTCTTAAGGCCTCAAAGCTGATGTCTAGACCTGCTTTGAAGTTTCAGAGGAGCACATCATGAGAGATCAGAACAACCACTCCAACCTGCCCTGGTTTATTTATCTAACTAAAGACTGGTATTTTAAGGAGTATTACAGGATGACAATACAAGGGGGGAAACCAAGAAAAGAGAGATCAGAAAGCCCTAAACAAATTAGGAATTTGTAAACCGTTAAAAAAAAAATCTGCTTTTGTAGAGACTCCAGCAGATTAGTGTCCCAGACCACCTGGTGTTCAAACCCTCTTCACATCTTTAAACATCTCAAAGTAAGTTCCTCTTGAGCGTTTTGGCATTCCTCATGGAAACTTTCATGGCACAAGTAAGAATGAAAAGAGAGACCAACTCAGATGTCAGTGATTTGACCCTTGACTCCTTACTGGCCATGGTCAGTCTATCAGAGGCTGCCATTGTCAAAGAGGAAACCTAACATTTTTTCTCTCTGTATCAAAAGATAAATTAGCTAACAATCCTGTGTTTGTTTTCTTCCACTCATCTGTATAATAAGGTTCCTATTTCGTTGTTAATGTCAGGGGAATGTTAGAAATTGCAACACGTGTTGCTGGTCTCTTTGTGGCTGTGAAACTATGGATTAGCACTGACGAGCGTTGGATTACAGGGTCCCTGCTGGGTGTCAAAAGGCCACGCTGGCTCTTTTCACCTCCGCCCTCAGTGGAGCAAAGCATCAGTGGCAGGGGTTGTCTACCATCAATGATTTGCTTCAAGGAGATCAGAAGGCCTTTTCAAAATTCAGGGTTGATAATGACCCGCAGCAGTCCCCCCTTTCCCATGAATTACGCCCCAGTTATATCTTGGCGAGCCTGCACAAAAGGATCCCCCATAGAAATCTGGATCCAAACAATGGGGGTTATAGGCTCAGCGAGAAGCACAGTGCAGTTTAGAGCTTGACCACAGGGAAGTGAGCTATTGTTTACATACAATGAAAAGTGGTAGTTCTCATTATAAAACAAATACAAGTTTGCAGAAAAACTAAAATGTATGAATGATGGAAACTACAAAAACATTAAAGTGTTGATTAAATGAAGCGAAAAATAACCTGGTTTGAAAGTGCTATAATTTGATTAAAACATACAGTTCGGGTTTGCTGAAAGCAAAACCACCATTTGATTTAAAAAAATTCTTGTGTTTAAAAGTCCTTGAGTTTAAAGTTCCATTCGTTACAACTATCATTTTGGCAAATGACCAGGTGGGCAGCAAGCCAGGCATTTATCTCAACTTTAAATTGGGAAAGTTGATGAAAAGGCTGATGAACATATGGATGGAAACTCGCAACAAACTAATGCTAACCAAACAAGCCTCCAGAGATAGTGGGAGCCCTGGAAACATGGACATTTACTGCTGGGTATGGAAGAGAGGATCATTTACAGACTTTTTGGGACAGAGACCTTTCAAGTTCCTTATATCATACTTCATCACAAGTTTGCAGTGTGCCACCCAATATGCCCTTTATACATAATGACCTACAAGTCATCACACTTTTCTGATTTCATATACTTTGAAACTTGCACAGATGTATTTTTAATGCCAATACACAAAGGTCCAGGTCTGTAGCACTTAGCAGCAGCAGGGCAGTTGACTTGCACTAGGCACTCTTGTAAGTGGAAACAGATTGTAAAAAGGTTTCAGCTGGGAATTTTGATTGACATTGTCTCTATCAAGACAAGGTCTTTTTGAAAGAATGAATGAAGATGCGCTCATTTATAAATACAATAAATATACCTAAAAGTTTGTGTCCATCTGTCTTGCTGTGTTAAATTCAGGTGCCTGTGCACACGGCTTTGCACTGCATGACTCATGGCTTTTTGCCAGATATCCCAGAATTCACCTACCTAACAAGTAGCCTTCAAGCAGTGGAGGCTGTTCTTTTTTTCTCATGCTGGTGCGCTCGGCTGGACAGATAATTTTGGGATTGTGGCCAGAGATTCTGAGGGAATATGAGAGGGCAACCTCCTGCAATCAGGCAGTGTTGGTGACCACTCGAGTGCAACACAACAGTGAGCTGCCACTCAAGATGTCACCAGATCATTTCTTAGAAGTAGACTCCTTAGGAGCTGTGGATGCTTGTGTGATTCATAGGCCCAGGGAAAAGACTGGACAAGCAAACAGCTGCTACAAATGTTCTACAACACAGTAGAGAAATGCGGAGGCAATTAGAGCTTACTGTTCATAACTTAGTACCTTTAAACACCAAAATGACTTTAATTTCTGGTTGACTGGAGTCATATTGCCTCACATTATGTGAGCCCCAGTCATTTGTTCACTCTGCACAAAATTTCAATTGTTTGACTGTTTCATTTTTCTTTAATGTGATTTCATATTTGATCCAGTTTTCTGAATCTCTAAGCATGTGTTTATGTTGACAGTATTGGTCAATTATGAGTGGTGTCAAGCCACTACTGCCCTCTATGTGTTACAAAGGTAACTACAGTCTTCTCATGCACTCTCATTTCAACAAAATCAACATACTAAACCATGCTACAGTGTGGTAGGGCTGTTATTGAGTGAATGTAGGAATAAATGTTCCGAACATAGCAATAAAACACATTTTAAAACAAAAGCTAATAAAATCTTGCAAGCTCCCAGGGGGGTTTAATGGAAAAATACATTAAACTATAGCTCAACAGTGTTCCAGTGTAAAAGGAGATTCCCTGCAGTGAACTCTCAATGTCCCTCAATGCCACCCTGCTAAAAGCCTTGTATGGACTGGCAGTGGGTATACAGACATACATTGAAGCTCCTCAATTCGACCCTGATGCTGTGCCCATACCCCCTGTTGCTCCTCTCTGTCTCCCTATGCAGTTCCTCCTATTCATTTGGCTCATTTGAATTCCAACATGGGAGACCTCTGATGAGCCGGGTGAACTGTTACACTACACGACAAGACTGCTAATTAATCACAGCAACTGTACATATTTCCTCTGTGACATATATGCCAGTTTCCACCTAATGAGTTGGGTGCACCTGTCTGAAACCCATAATTATTCAAAAGCAGCGCATGCAGTCATACATCAGATGGTGTTATGCTTTGCCTTCTTATTTTAAGTAAACAGCTAATTACTTAAGCCTAAATTGTTTAGCCTGAATAGTGGTATTTTTGGTTATTCTGTTTATGCAAGGACAGTTACCACAAACCTCCTTTGTTTGTGCTCATATTATGATGACAGTGTAGTCACAGAGCGAAGCATCTTTTTATTGTACCTCTCTATCTCTTAAGCTGGCCACGATAAAAGGCCACTTGAAAATGTACAGTTTCACTGTATTGGTGGGTCCGGAAACCAGTCATTCACTCTCTGCCTGCCTGTTGCAAGCAGGCAGGCAACAGGCAGGAGAGTGAGATCCAGGAGGTAGGGGAGAAGAGTTGGTTTCCGCCGGGTCTACAGAGTCCGCAGAGTTACAGGTACAAATCTAATCTAAGCGAGCTGGTAGCCAAGATTTACAAAAACGACTTAACTATCTGGCGAGGACAGGATGTCAGGACGCCACTTAAATAGGACAGGACAAACTGGCAAAAATATCAAATCTTACTCAATACTGTACATAATTACACATATTTTTGTGTTATATATATTGAGTATGGAGTATGTCGCAACCATCTTAGTTTTGGATTAAGAAACAGTCTCAACATTAAAACATTTCTATTTCTATTGTGCAGCAAAATTAATATTTATATTAAGTGAGTTAAACTAAGTTAAATGACCTGAGTTTTTGAATGACTGACAGAAAAACAGACTGACACAAATGTAAATTATAATAGGTGAGAGGCACATACTGTGGGCAGCCTCACAAGTTTCCCTGCTTTTCTTCTAGTACCAGCTCTCATCTCATCTTTTTCTGTGGAGGTTTCCTGGACATCATATGACTTCCTCTGATCACTTCCTCCACCTGCAGAGTTTCTCTCTGGTGATTTAAGCCACTCTGGCACTTCTCCCGCCTCTGCCCTTGTTCCCAAACAGCAGGGGACCTCCCTTTCTGCTCTCCCTTGCAACCTTACTTCCTTTCTTCCCTCACTGTCTGATCTTTCTTCTATCCTCCTCTCTCAGTTATTGTGTGCCCTCACCTGTGTGTCTTCTGTTTCTCTTTTCTTTATTCACTGTCACACTCTCTCTCTCCCTTGCTTGAGGCACACTCTCCTCCCTCGCTCATCTACATCACTTCACTCCATCTCCCAGCTCTACACATGAGGGCCCAGAGTTTGGCCTTGTTCCCTGTCTTTGCGTGTGAACTGTGTGTGCGGTGTTGGGATTATGCCACTACGTTTACAGGAGGCCTGCACGAGATGGTTAAAGACTTCAAAGAATCTCCTGTGCACAGGTGTGAGGGCTATCCTACACACACACACACACACACACACAGCATTCATCTGAGAGCTCGGAGGGTTGTGGTTGTAGGTTACTGTCAAATGTGGGGCTCATTTAAAGGTCCATCAGACAGCAGGCAATTTCTTTACGTTGCAAATATTACACCCAACTACTCACCCCCTCTGGCTTGTGTTTACACCCCGATGCACACACAGACAAACGCACACACACACACACACATAAAAGTTAGCCACATACTAGAATGGGGGGGTGGATACACACAGTACCTTTAATGAAGTAACACAGATACACACAAATGCACTCACACCTACAATTACACAAATAATTTTACAATGATCAAATGCACACGCACATAAAAAAAAAACATGTTTCACAACAAATAACCACTGATGAGCATCCAATAAGCTCATAAATTCAGGATTATGTGTTTGTGGAAGCCTGTATCAAACATCAGGAAAAAAGAGGATACACACTCTTGGCCACCACAATTGCAGTAATGGCTCTCATTATGCTGTTCCATACAAAATAACTTAATTGCAGTTTGTTTACACATGTGGTGAAGTCTCCTTTTCATGTAATTCAGACCATGTGCATGTGTTGTCAGAAGATATAAAAAGTCCATTAGGGGAAAAAAAGGTTTCTGAGTCACTAAAGTATTACAAGATTGTATTCTCATGCTTGGTGTCACCAACCTAGCCTTACAATGTAATAAACAGGCCTGCTTATGACAGTGGACTCTCAGCTTAGATCATTTTGTGAATAATGTTTGCATGAGGACTGGATTGGAGTTTAAACTGGAATGATGCTCAGATGTGAAAAATCATATAAAAGTCGCTTGTCATCATCAGGACTAATCATTACTTTCCTCTGAATCAAAAGTAACAGGAAAAAATTGTTTTTGCGTGTGTTGTTACTACGGCATTAGAGATGTCCATATGCTTTGGGTCAGTGTTTCCAGAAACCTCATACGGCCTGCCATAAAACAATCACACATACCCGTTTTTTTCTTTTTTCTTCAGTCACCGGTTTTTAATTAAATTTTATAATTCTGTTTCCCTCCATGTGTAACTTCACATTGTTTCCAGATGACTGAAACTGAAGCTGAGTTTTATATCGGTATGGACATGTTTTTGTAGTTTGTTGATATACTACATTGATTTGGCAAACACTTTTGTTCAAAATTAAAAAGTGTGTTCAACCTCTATAGGAAGCTAGATAAAAGCTAGATGTCATCAAATATCGCACCTTCATCCAAAAAGCAACTCAAATAGGTTTAAACGAAAAGAAAGAAAAGAAAATTGTAAATCTTAATTTTATTTCCATCTGTTTTGTTTGCACACATTTTTTAACCATGCTTGCAGCGTTGCTGTGTGGATGGCAATGACAGTTGATCCACGACTTTGGTCCCGGCTAAATCATACTAGATTTGGTGAGTCACTTCCTGTAGCGACGTCCTCAATATTTCAATTTAGTTCATGACCAAACACCTGCTAAACTAATGACATTCCCATCAGCATCAGCTGGATTTGAGTATGGTGCTAAACTAAGATGGTGAACATGGCAAACATTATCCTTGCTAAACATCAGCATGTTAGCATTGTCATTGCATTGTCATGAGCATGTTAGCAAGCAAACATTACCAAACATTACAGTCTTACAGAGCCGTTGGCATGGCTGTAGATTCTTAGTCTTGTTTCTTGTCTACTTGGTTTAAATTTTATCCAAATAAAATGTTTTGTCATGCTTAGTTTTAAAGTATGATGTTTTTCATACAAAGACACACACATCTCACAATCATCCCCACCCATCTAGTTACAGCCAGGCCATCCAGCCCACATGGAACTGATCACAACTCAACAAACACAGTGTATATAGCAACTAACACTCTATAAACAGATCAAGTATTGCTAGTAGACAAAGAAAAAGGACAATCCAAGCCCTTGAGAACAAATGCTTCCAAATTTGCCAATGGTGTTTGACACAGGTTGGGTTTGATGGGGTTGTTTGTTTCATGCAGCTTGAAGTATTGAAAGAGGAGAATACTCTCAGAGGTTTTTCTCCTGTGATGTGTTTGGTGTACTTTGTCAGCAAGGCCAGTGGTTTTAGCTTAACCAACTAACCTGCTCAGTACAGTGTTGGCTAGTTCTTACCTGCTTCTATTCACCTATCAATACCATGCATACATCCACATCCATGGGGGTAAAAACAAATCACGTATCGCCAGCAGAAAGAGAAAGGGTGAGCAAGCTTACACGTTACGAATTACATCCAAAAATGTGATCATCTTATAAATTACAATTTTATGTTTTATGTAAAGCAACTTCAATTACCTTGTTGTTGAAATGTGCTATACAAATAAACTCGCCTTTCCTTGCCTTACAACATATTGTTATAGATTAAATCATCAATATTATAAGTCAATCATGTAAAATATATAATAATTAATTTCCTCAAAGGGGTCATTCCGCAATGAGTACTTTTATTTTTCATTTTTTCTACAATGGGATAATGCTTGCTTTACTAAGGTAGAATATCACAATACTTCCTCATCTTCTGTTGATGTGTTGAATTGTTTTTTGTGATAGACTGGCATTTTCCTGTTAAGCACATCATCGCCATCATTGAAAATCTCTCAAATTTAAGCGTATTCTCCTCATTGTCCACTAGAGGGCACTGTCATACAACAACAAGCATTTAGGTAAGCACAGGATGTCGGTCTTCCTTTCTGTTGCTCAACCTGCTCCTTAGTGCCTAAGTACAAGTAAGTAAAATAAATTAAAAACTGTAAGCAGTGGATCTCATCGACCTCCGGAGGGCACACAGTACAATCTGTACCTTTTGTATTGTCCCTGCTTGTATTTCCGCATTGAAGGTGGAGACTTGTAGTGGGATATGCCTGCTGTGTTCCGTTTGGGGAAGTTGCTCAATATCGGAAAGTCACATTTTACTGAACTGTGAGTAACGTATCAGTTTGCTAATGGTCTGCTTTTACGGGTTCACTCAACGGAGGACAATAAACCCCCGTAACGACTCTTTTTGTTGTACATCATGTCACTATAACCAGAACTCAGGTTGTGTTAGCGTTTTCTGGTAGAATGAATAAGTCAGTAACTTCCGGTACTTACATTCGCAACCTCAGTTATAGTTTACTTCGCAAGTTGTCCGATTTTTTGGATCCTCAAGACAGATGGAAAGATGTTATTGTGTCGATACGGAAGCCGAGTGGGGAGTTGAGGTATTCTCAGCATCATGTGAGGTAGGTGATTAAAGTTGGTGACATAGCAGACAAGCTAAAGTTATTTACTGTTTATTGTTTTTAAGAATGCTTGCACACAAACATCTCTGCTCTCTCTCTCTCTCTCTCTCTCTCTCTCTCTCTCTCTCTCTCTCATATATGTATGTATGTATGTATGTATGTATGTATGTTTTCTTCAGGAGATTTGAAGGCCTTGTTGCACAGGGTAAAAGTCCCACAGTGGAGCTGCTGGCTGACTGGGGGACTACCAACAGTACAGTGGGTGAACTTGTGGACATTTTGAAGAGTCACAAGTTACTAGCTGCTGCTAGTGTTCTGCTACCTGGTATGATTTTGTCTAAAGCTTTATAATAACCATAGACTATAAAATAGGCATATAACCTTGTTTACAAATTCAAATTCTTAAACGTCAAAAAAGTAAACTACCTTGGAAGTACAGCATAAATGCTTCCTATGCAACGCATTTTTTTCTTTGTGTTTGTGCATTGTCTAGATAATGTAAATAATGCACAAATATCTATCTCAGAAAATCTTTTCAATATTTCAATGTAATTCGATCGTGTTTTAAGGAATTAAAGCAAAGCTTTTGACAAGTGCACTATATAAACAAAACAGTTTCTTTCTCTGTCTATTGTCAACACAAAGTGGAAGAGGCCGTCTCAGCAGTGATACAGCAGGCCTCTCCAGCAGTAGAAACATACAGTGCCCTTCAAACTAGACTACTGGAAGAGGCAGAGACACGGCCACCATCTGCCAGCTCTGTTCTGCAACCACATATTCTACTGGAGAGCAGTCAACCTGGCCACACAGGTGAGGGCAAAGAAAATCCACATTTTAACCGGATTATGAGCTATGTTAACACAGTCACCTGTACAAGGGCTAGTATGAATATAATATTTTATATGCATATAGTCCTTTATGGTGATCTGTACATGAGAGGAGGTTGTGAAGCATATGGCATTAACTATCACTGACAGTGAAAAACCTCAACATCAGTTTCAATAACATTACGTGCTTGTTCCGACTTTAATTGAAATATCATATCTCTTTTGTGTGGGGTTAGGGGTTGAAACTAATTCTAAATAAATAGTGGTGGAAGAAGAAACATTTAGATGTTTTTACTTCAGTAAAATCAATGTAAAACTACTTCAATCCAAGTCAAATGATTGCAATTACTTAAGTATTTTTAGCAAAATGTACTTTAAAGTATCAAAAGTAAAAGGTGCCCACACAATTATTAGTATAGTTGCATTAATGCGGGTAGTAAATTGATGGTGCTGGTGGAGGTGAAGTGAATTTTCAAAACTTCATATATGGTTAGTGGAATTTGTAGCAATGTATCATATTTTAGAAACTACTACTATTCTATGTGTAAAATATTAATCTGCAAAGTAACCTATAATTATAGCTGCCAAACAAATGTTAAGAAGTAAAACGTACAATATTATAGAGGTATAAACTATATTAAAATGGAAATACTCCATTGTACTTGAGTAAATGTAAATGTAAATTGACCCACAGGTGGCAGCAATGCAGGACCTTAACCAGAAAAGTTAATGACCCTTTTCTCTGTGCCTCGTTAGGTTTTTCCAGTTTCTTGTACAATGAGCTCTTGCAGATTACAGGCAACTTTGATGACCGTCCCATATCGGTCGGCGGCAGCAGGCTCGGAGAGGGAGGCTTTGGCACTGTATACAAAGGTCTCTTGAATGACAAACCTGTTGCAGTGAAAAAGCTAAATCCAGTAAGTGAATGCATTTTAGTGCTCATATCATACATTTGTAGACCTTCTAAATTACTAATGCAACATATTTACTCATTTAGATGGAGGATGTCTCCCTGGATGAGCTACGAATTCAGTTCAGCCAAGAAATCCAAACTCTGAAAGTGTACGTTTTGTCCTCTGTCTGTATCCTTGTCTGTTTGCTTTTGAGTGACTCCCAGACATCTCACAGCCATTACATTTTATTAGCTAGAGCAGACAAGCAGGGCATCTTAATCAAACTTGTGAAATAAATGTAACTGGTTGTTACAAATCTTGGTTAATCAGTAAATGTAAATACTTGTTATTGTAGCTTGTCTTTTTCGTAATTGGCAGGTTATTTTACTGATGATAGTGGCATGAACAATGAAGCGTTAGAGGGCTGTACATTGAAATCAACTCTCAACGATACAGAGGAATCTACATGTATTATTCAAGATTAGTTTGAGATTTTGAGAAAAAACACTAATTTGTCTTTTAAAAGTCTGTTTCAAGTGACTGTAACTTCTGAAAAAGTAACAAAGCACATGTCCTCTTTTAGATGAATAGTTACATTCATAAGCAATAAAATGTGCCCATTTACTGCTACAGCCTTACTTGGTCTAGTATGACCTGTGGTGGCTACTGTTAGCCATTTTTACATAGATATTGCTTTGTAACTGACATTACTAAGTTGATAACAATATGTTGTACCATTTAGCATGTCACTTGTGGCCAAATATGGCTGTTTGACTACAGGGGCAAACAGCTAGCTTTCCTCTGTCTGAAGGGAACAAAATCTGCTTGCTAGCACAGTACAGATTAAACAGATGAGGTATAACAAGTAAATAGAGAGCTTCAGAGATGTTGGTGAGCAGATTTTGTTAACTTTAGGTTAGCTGTTTCCCCCTGTTTCCAGTCTTTATGCTAACTAAGCTAACCATCTCCAGGCAGTATTTATATTTAAAGTACAAAAAAGTGAATGAGTGCATTTCCCAAAATGGCCAACATTTTTTCAAGCCCAGCATACGTAGGTTAACACAGTGATTCATATATTTGAAAATATATTTGTTCCACAGGTTGAAACATGAGAACCTGGTAGACATGGTTGGATTTTGCTGTGATGGACAGCACCCATGTTTGGTGTATGCTTTCATGGCCAATGGTTCCTTGCTAGACCGACTAGCTTGCTTGGTAAGCACTATCTATACTACACACTCTGCCTTCTAGTACTTTGTCCCTTTTTCATACAGATAACTTAATCGTATGTTTTTGTCCTTTTTAGGAGGGCAGTCCTTCACTGTCCTGGCGACAGAGATGCTTGATAGCTGAAGGGACAGCAAGAGGCTTGGAGTATCTGCACAGCAACCATCACATCCACAGAGATGTTAAAAGGTACATAAATTAACGTCTTTCCCCATAAGCAATGCCCTTTAACTGATCTTTTCGTAAAGAAATAGTTCAGAGTTTTGAGAAATTGGACTTTCTTTCTGAGAGTTAAATGAAACATTGATACTGCTCTTAGAACCCATTTACACTTTTTACCTTCAGGCAGAGCCAGGATATGTGAGTGGTATCAATCTTCTAATCCAACTCTCAGCATTAATAAACAGATTTCCTAAAATGTGGAACTATTTCTTTGAAAAGAACAGAAAGATGTTAATTTGATGTTTCACAGCTCATTGTGTTCATAATCTTTTTTTTGTCTTGTTAGTGCAAATATTCTGTTAGATGAAAATTTAGTGGCAAAGATCTCAGACTTTGGGCTGACGAGAGCATCGGCCAAGCGAACATCGACAACCATAATGACGGATAGGATTGTGGGTACCCGTGCATACATGGCACCTGAGGCTCTAAGAGGAGAGATCACGCCAAGATCCGATGTCTTCAGCTTTGGAGTGGTGAGCTTTCTGCAGACACACGCATGCAGCCAGAGACACACACAGATATGGATATCACATCAGGAAAGGAGAAACTGCAACGGTAATGTAAAATATTGTACACAACTCAGCAGTTTACTTGAGTGCAAGGTCCTCTTAAACTACTGACATATCCATAATTGGAGGACATAAACATTATAGTATACATTTCTTCCCATTTGTGAAAATAGAGCTCTATTTGATTTATCTGTTATTAGTTCCTACAAAAAAATCAAATTCAATCAGTTTAGGGGCACAGCTGTACTGTTTGTAGCCATAAATGTCAAACATATTAGCCCTTGTATGACATTGGTTGAATGATTTATGGGATCAGCACTGTATAAAGCTGCCTGACCTTCCATATATCGCAGTATATACAGCTTATATGTCTTAATAGGACAGCTGTGGAAACACTACAGCGTCTGTGACGGTTCCTGGCACATGGTAAGGTAATAAAGGTTTCCTGTCCTTCAGAGTCATGTGATTAACCCCATCTCTCTCCCATCTACAGGTGTTGTTAGAATTATTGTCTGGACTCCCGCCAGCCGATGAAAACCGTGAGCCACAGTTCTTGGTAAGCGGCACAAAAGAGGCTTTCACCGTATATCTGTCAAGCTGCAGTTTGCGATTACAGCTTATTAAAGCCTTTGCATTTAATTAGTTATCAGTTAGCAGACATTAAAGAGTAACTGAAAGAATATGAACCAGTTTCATCTGGGCTTATTATATGCTGAGCAGCTTCGGTTCAGACGGAAATACACATCCATTTTTTAGAGTGTATTACCAATGATAATGGACAATGAAAATCAATTTCCCTAATGATAAAATCAATAATGCTAACTTGAAAACAAAGCAATAGTTTTTGTCTACTGTATCTTTGCCTTGAGTCACCTGTAGTGGGATTTTACCTCCCCCACTCTCCCAGATGGAGGTGAGGTATGATATAGATGATGAAGACGAGGAGCTGACTTTTGAGGACTTCCTGGACAAAAAGATGGGAGACTGGGAGCTGAGCCAGGCGGAGAGTGTCTACTCTTTGGCCTGTAACTGCCTCCACGAGAGGAAAAACAGACGGCCAGTCATCAAACAGGTGCAGCGAGGAAAGGCAGATATTAAGATGTATAGTTTAAGCTACTATGTTAGCCTCTGCACTACGTTCTGCATGTCACCTTGAGTGAAATACCTATATGATCAGGTCCAGGAGCACTTTTGAAGGAAGCCCCAGCAAATCCCATGAAACAACCAAATACAATGATGTCTTATATACTTATATACTACATAATACTTTCTGACTTCCCCAGCATGTCTGTGGCTCTCAGTCCCAAGCCTATATAATTATACAGAACATGGTTAAAAATGAACATATATAGTTAAATAAAAAAAAGGCTGAGGAAAAAAGCTGGGCACTGTATTTTTTGGGCAACGTTACTCAAACAGGAGTTTATTGTGCGTTTTCAGCTGTAGATTTAGTGCGCCGATGAAATCGCTTAAGTTCTCCTTTCTTTATATAAGAAATTCATAACTGAGGCTGTACTCTAGTGTCTTAATTAGGCGATAAAGCAAAAAATATTTTACCTGCAAAGACTTTATGCTATGTTGTTGCTACCATTTATCCTTAATTAAGTGAAAGAAGTAGATTGTTTACAACAGTGACAGTGCCTAGGTCAGGACACAAAGCACTGTAAAACTTTCAAGGGAATCAAAAAGTGACGAATTTGAGAAAAATGAACATTGCATGGGATTTGGTGAAGCCTCGATTAGATTACAAGTTTCCTTGTTGTATGATATAATGTTTAACGCTGTGTGTAAATGTAAATACAACAGTTCATGTATTGTTATTTGACTGTTTTGGTTAATAATATATATTGCAACAGGTCCTGTTGGAGCTTAAAGGAGTTGTCAAAAGCATCTCGCTGGAGTTGGAGGCACAGGAGTGAAGTGTAGCATCCAAGAGAAGATACAAGATTTCTGAACCTGCTCCAGTCACAGTGCACACACTGACAAATTCATGTCCTTCTTAACAGAAAAATGAATGTTGCTTGTTGACTGTGACTGACAAAAATGTATTTTTTCATTCTGCTGTTTATTTTAATAAAAAATTACAATTATTTTTATTTATTTAAAAGGATTTACAATATTTTTTGGAAGATGCATGTAGCTTAATTTTTATAGTTGTGTAACTGTTACAGTAATGTGGCCGCATGCTGTAATAGCATCAAGCATTTTGTTGAGGCTGTTATGTCAGACATTCTGATGGCTTACCTTTTAAAAACGCTGAAAACAATTGGACTCACCAGTGTTATTTTGTATGTATTGTGAAGACAGTCAAAGGAATAAAATGAAATCGATAAATGTATGATTTAAATATTTTTATTTTTCCTCTTCTAAAAGAAAGATTTGTAAGAAAACGAATAAGACATGACCATGATTTCTTTTTTTCTCTATTATAATGACACTGTATGAATATAAAGGGGTTTCCCCTTTAAACATGAGGTGAGCTTAGTAGTTTGTCTAATATTAATCAGTAGACCAGTGGATGTTTTAACATTTTAACCAAGTTACTTATATAATTCCCTTTCCTAACTGGTTGCCTCTTGTACGGGAACCAGCAAAGTTCGAGTAGCTTCCTCTTTGTGAAATATGGGATGTATTGACGTAATATTTCTGGAAGCCCCTGTTCTTTCCACTGTGATCCTCACTGACACTAACAATCACCAGAACAGACCAGACTGTTTCTTAATCATAGAGCATCACACAGCTACAATATGTACATTTACAGCACTTGCATAGAAAAATAAGTTTCTCAGCAGATGATTTTTCATGTAAACCACAGTTATATCAAAACAGAAGTCAATTTTCCAATATAAAATGCACTGTTAAAATCAATCAATAGACACAAGTGGGATAACCATATCTTTTCTGCTTTGGAGCACCTTTTGTGCAAACAGTAATAGACAGATATTCAACACATTAGACACAAAAACATTAATTGACACAGACTTAAGGAATGCAAGTTAGGAATTAGCATGTGAACTCAAAATGGGGGAATTTCATCATATTGGCGTAAGTTCACATTATTTGCGCTAACATTTATGTAAGTCTCAGAGTTGGCAACAATGTAAAAACCTCAAGTTTGACTTTGAGCCTTTTTGAATCACTGTAAATTAATTTTTGTGACTACTAACATACATGAATATGCTTCCATTTGGCAAGCTACAAATGGAAATTCTGAAGTGTGTCATTGCTCAGTTGTCCTTGGCGTGCATAGTTTGATCTCTGGTGAACTTTGTGAGAATTTGAAGTTGTTGACTTATTCTTTTAAACAAGCGTGTCAAATATGATTTCCCCCATCACGGCAATGTTCCACTATGGAACGTGCTCGGGGTGGAGGTGGTGGCCAGATGCTGAGGTTCGTTCAATCTTCTTCCTCTTTGTCTGTGGGTGGCCGGGTGATGCGGCGACCACCCTTCTTCCCAGCCGGGCCTTTGGGCTTGGCAAAGGCCTGCTTGTGTGCATGCTGCTTGGGATGCACCTCCTCATACAGGAAATCGCTGGTCAGTTCATCCCCGTTGTCAATCTCCAACTGGGAAATAGAAAAAAAAAAGATGAGTGGATGGACTGTAGAGTCAACTTCACTCACACCAAATCCTTTTTTGATGTCCATCTGTTACAAATATTATTTTTAAACTCTGTATGACCCACACTACACACATTACCTAATGAATTTTCATTCCCTTAAAGGCTCTGAAAACTATTTTCTCAGTCAGCTTCAAAAAGCTGTAAAGCTTCTGGTTATTTCACGTTACAGATTTTGGTCTTGTGTCTTTCTCATTGTTTTGAACTGGGCCCATTTGAAAATGAGTGATGGATTAAATAAATTATCCATCCATAAATACATGGATTAAGAAATATTTGATTCAAAAGGTGAAGACAATTACATCTCTCAGTGAATCAAATCTGATCAAACTAGGGCTGCAACTAACAATTATTTTCACTGTCAATTAATCTGCTGATTATTGTCTCGATTAATCAAATAATCATTTTGTTTATGAAAATGCCAGAAAATATTGTCATAAATGCCTGTCATCATTTCCGAGAGCTACTGATTGTTGCAGGCCTAGATCAAACAACCAGCTCTTAAAAGCAGACTAACAGAGTTTTGAGGTGTTAATAAAGTAGTATTTTGGAGACATACTCATACATATTTGAAATACCGTTTTCAGAGGCTTTTGTGACATAAATGACCAACATTTCTTCTGTTATCGTCTTTTATCATGATAGGTAGTTTCTTACCTTTCTCTCAATCTCAATCTGGAGATTGTTTTCCACCATGTCGACCAAGGGATTTTTGCAGCTGGAATACAGCATCCTCTCTCGGATTCCACAATTGTACCCGGGCATAGAATAAATGAAGACTGCAAATAAAAATAAAAAAATGAGAGGAATAGAGGCAAAGTACCAGTCAGGGAAACGTAAAAAATGTAGCTGCATAGAAATAATAGGGCTGTGTGTGTGTCAACTGTTCAAAATGATTTGTGAGAATCTATTCACCTGTGGACTCTAAGTAGTCGCCTTCGTGGGAATGTTTGTAGAGGAAGAAGTGGTAACGTGCAGAATCTTTAGGGATTCTCAATGGCAGGTCTTTCACCTCTGTTGGCTCAGTGCTGCACAACCGAATCAGCTCCTGTTCGGCGTCTACTTGCTGTTGACAAAGGAAATTAAAAGTTACTCTCGAAATTGGCGGCGAACGCTCATGGTTGTGACCAATTAAGACAAGTTGGAGGGGGGGGGCAGTTAATGACAGACCGTCTCCACTGCCTCTCAGGGGTGTCTTGAGTAAAACATTTACTTAGTCATTGCTGGAGTCAGGAGTAAACCTTAAATGGATGGACAGAATTAAAGGTACTGCTTTCTTCACATGCTTTTAGGACAACAAACAAAAGGGAACTGATACAGAGCAGCAACAGTGCTACAGTTATTCCTTTGTACTTCGCACTGATCTGATCTTGTGACATGAGCCCTTTGAATTTCAATGAGAAGAACAAAGGCTTTTTGGGGCAAAATAAGTAACTCATTGTGTCAGTCTGCAAACAATTCCTGACATCCAAACATCTCTAACAATACATAATGAAAGACAGAGTATTGTTTTATTTAAATTATTGATCTAGCAAAGGTCACCTATTCACTGATGCTTTGCTTCTTAAAGACTCACCAGTTGTACGTAGTTGATTTTTTTGTTCCTATAACGTTCAAGTGCTGCAATGGCGTCTTTGTGAACAGGGAAGGCCACTCCCTGCAGAGTCTGCTGCTTGGTGTCTACACTGATGTCTGTCTGCACCTGCACATACCACAAAACAGTTATAGTAATGAGGTCATTCATTTGGCTGATCGGTGTATTATTAGCCTATATTTCATTAGCCTTCAAATAACACATAATTATTCATATAGGTACATCCAAGAAAGTCACATTTATGCAGAAATACTCAAATAAATTGCTGAATCTACAAGGAGAACTTGCTAACCAGCAAATATGTGGTTTCTAACATGTTACGGTTTTAAAAAATGTGTCTACACACACACACACACACACACATCAAGATACCACATGACCACATTATGTTGACATACCAGTGACAGTATGTCATCATGCTGACTGTTGTAAGTCATGGGCCGAACAAATTTAGTCTTAAATTCAGCTCTGGTCTTTAAATAAAATCATATGAGGAGAACAAGTCAATGTTCTTTCAGAAGCATGAACAGGTTTCTACTGATATGAGTCATAATGACTTGTGGGTAAGTGAAATAGAATAAATATTCTTCATATTATTCATCAGAAAGTAAAATAGGTTTACAAGTGCAGCAAGCAGCTTGAATGCGGGAGCATGATAATTACAAATGAGACGCTTGTAACGGAAGCGACAAGGTGCCTCCAGGAAATCGCACAGAAAAATGGAAATGCTGGAGGGATTACACTGATGGATTGCATCTATTTTTAGAGCCCTGTAACCCACAAAATGAAATGCCTTGCAAACATGATTGAGCCTCCGATGTAGCTACCTCGCATACCAAAAAGGATTGCGTGTCTTTTATCCATCTGCTTAGTAAAAGGCAGGCAGTCTCCAAGGCACAGCAATGATAAATATTTCAAAGCCTCTTTTCCATCTAGGCGGTACAGATTAATGGTATATTATCTTCCTTCAACAGCTGGTCAAGTGGGACAAGCACAAACCTCACTTCCCATTTGCTCTGCTGTTTTTAATTGACCATACTTTGGAGAGGGACTGCGCTACTCAAAGCACTTCCATATATGGTAAGAAAGACAGTTCTTGTTGATGTGGCAGACGGGGAGAGCAGTAATTAGAATAGGCTGGTTTTCTAAAAAGAAGAAAGGTTTATTTGGGTGAATTTATAGAAACAGTCTGAAGCAAAGTCTGAAAGGGGAAACCTCACATGATGCCTTTTATACTTTCTGCCTGTGGTGGAGTCTATCTTACACAGCTCTCAAGCCCTTTACATCAGCAGTGTAAACACTGCTGGCGTCATAATCAGTGTGCAAAGGATATCACATTACAGTATTTCTTCATCTAATCACTGCAAACAACAAAGGCAAAGCACAATGATACAGCTCACCTGTGCTCCATGCAGAATCACTGCTGAGTATTCAAAGCCACAGGGCATTTGCATGTAGCTCTCTCAACATGGAAATAATAGATCAGAACACTAAAGAGACAAAGAGCTCTTTTTTTAACCACTTTGTTGCTCAGGCTGAATGGGGTTTATGCCTGTAAACAATATTTTTCATGGCGCTATGGGTGTGAGCTGTGCAAGCCTAATAGATCCATCTCTGCCAACATCCTGCGGTTTTAATGCATCAGCATCTTTGCACCGTGTTGATAATGCCGGGCAAGCATATGCACACTTGAACTGCTGCTGACCTTGCGCTGTTTTAGAAGGATGCATAGCTGGCCTTCATTGATACTCCACACTGTTTATGGGGCAATTTAAATCTCACACGCAGATGTGATTAGGAGGAATACTAAAGTGGGGCTGAAGTAAGCTCACATTCTCCCACTGAAGTGTTAAGGATGACGTAGTGCCAAAACTTTTCAGAACTGAAACAGAGAACAGGCCTTCAGCATACACTCAAGACATACAACTTGTCAACAGGCATCTATGTACGCAAGCGCAGTGAAGTGCATTGTTTCCTCTAAACTGACCTCAAATGGAAATGATTACCAAGAAATTTAAATTTGAATCACTTGCTTGTATGTTTGCTTGTGTGTGTGTGTGTTTGCACCTCATTTAGTTTAATCCGTCTCAGTTCCTCCTCTGCAGCAGTGAGGGGTAGGGGAGCAGCCTGTGAGGTCAGGTATTTCCTGTATCCACTGAGATTCAAATCGTCCTGGGGGGACAAAAAATAGCACAATCACACATCATGCCGTTAAACAGACTCACATAGACATACAGAGAGGCTTCTGAAGGTTGTGACCTAAGCTTGAGTGCATGAAATAGTTTTTCACGTCACTGTGTTTCTGTTGTCGTACAAACCCTTGTTGTAGCAAAAATCTCATCCTTGATGTGTCCACCTCCAAACTCTTTCTTGATTGTGGCTCTGGTAGCAGCATATAACATTTTCTGTCGCACCTGTTGAGAATATATCAGAATTATCCGTTTGAAAACTTGGAATTTTTTCTTCTGACCTGTAATTTTATTTATCTATCTTTTCTTTCTTTCTTTTTGCTCTGTTATGAGTGTTTCATAAAGAAATCATACAGAATAATACGGGACAACATAATTGCAACTGTGTTGGATGGTTGCTTCTATTCTTAAAAACACTTACATCCATGCATACATACGTTTCTTAGCGTTAAAGATAACCTGTACATCAAATGAAGAGCAAGCAAAAAGGAGAACCACTCATAAAAACATTGGTGCTTATCACTACTAGTGGTCAAAAACACCACAGGGTACCTCCAAACGCCCCCTGAAACTAATTTGTGATTTTATGCTAGACATTAAAGTTGACTTGATGCCTAATCCAAAATTGAATCTCACTTTCCTCTGAACAAAAATTTATGAAAACACACTCGACCGATCATGTTAATGAAACAGCATGCACTGGTTGTGAAATGATTTTGAAACTGCCGGACAAGTCTCAACCTGAAGCCCTCTGCTTTGAGCTAGAGGGCAGGAATGTTAAGCAAGTAGTTCATCGAGTTTCAGTGGAACCAAATGACAATGAAAATAGGGGACAATGTTTGAGTCAGGAGGACAACAAATGCAAAACAGACATTTGCATAACAGGGGACCAACACAGCAAGATGCACTTACATCAGCTAAAGACACCAAGAGGATGCATTTTAAGTCAGATATGGTAGGTTTAGACTAAGTGCCAGGTTATTTGCATTTATTCATTTAGCTGACACTTTTATCCAAAGCGACTTACAATTGATATTCATGTCAGAGTTCGCATGCCTCTGGAGCAACTAGGGGTTAAGTGTCTTGCTCAGGGACACAATGGTGGATGGGTCACAATCGGGGATTGAACCTGGGTCTCTCACACCAAAGGCACAGTCTTAACCATTGCGCCTTGGTATTTGGAAAGTACCACAAGATTTAAAGGGGTATGTTAGCAAATAATGAATGCACTTTTGTTCACATTTATCCAGTTTTTAAACAAGCATTCAAAAAACTTCTGCATTGTTATTGTAACCCCGCCCATCTGATACTCAAAGGATAAGGCATGAAAAGCTATTCATTACAGCTAGTCTTGGCTTGGTTTTCTTACAGCAGACTGGTCCGGTGACCAGGCCAAGAAGATCCACTCGTAGCCCTGATTGTTAGTTGAATCCAGACGGTACAGAATATAACAGGGCACATCATCCTGGAGGAGTGGCAGCACCAAGGAATCATACTCCTGGTCCCACTTCTTTGATGCTTTCTTGGTGGCACCCAGACTCAACTGCTCTGGAAAGCCGATGTGTGCAACAAAAAGGTCAGATATGCTTGAATGTGTTCTAATTTCAGTAGAAGTATGTGTTAAGAGTTTTCTTGGTAGAAGAAGCTGTAAACAAACTCCAGGACTCTGCTTACCATCCTCAATGACAATCTTTAAGACTCGATATTGGTCTCCTCCCCTGGCATTGGCAAAGATATCCTTCACATCATTACCCGCTGAGAAAAGACAGAGAAGGGGTCAGATTCCTACTGCTTGCATGACAATAACACACTCTTGCTAATGTTCCACTTTGAGCCCTGGATTTTAAGTTTCCATTTAATAGCTTAATAACCTGTAAAACAACCAAATGTTAGACATTATACAAAGAACATAACGCTATCTTCTAATTAGCAGTTTTTAACATATAGCCCTGTATCAAGTATCCCTTATATTTTGCATTTAAACTTGAATTAAGCAGAAACAACAAGCAGAAACTAAAAACTACTGAACCCGCTCCTTGATAGTATTTTCTATAATTTGTTACGATAAACAGAAGATTGTTGGGTTTTACTCAGGAATGCTTCAGTTGTACAGTTGTGACTGAACTTTGACCCCAAACCCAAAAGAGCAAGTTTCCAATTTGTATTCATTCATAATGATTTTAGTTTCAGTGAGTGTTCCATTGTAACTTTTAGATAAGATGAATCATGCAGGAAGGCAGAACTACAGACATTTAAAAACAGCTTCCTATCACACAGACAGGAAGGCAAATGGTTAAATACCAATATGTTTTGTTTTTTTTACTTGCCTTTTTATCCCTTCAAGCACTGGGATTGACATCGACTTTTCTCTGCAGGCATAGTCTTGTCAGATATAGACGTTGTTCATAAACTGAGGCATAATCTTAAGAGTTTTTGAAGGATTTAAAAACTTTAGTCTGCTATAGAATAACCTGAATAATTTTGACTGGGGAAATTTAAGATCATTTATATAAAAAAAACAAACTTGTTGAACGTTAGGGTGGTGCTAGTAGAGACGTTTACAATCGCCACTTTTCCCTGTCTATTATTAAACTCGCCTAATTTGCACGTTGTTTTAGCAACAGCCTGTAAGCAATTCTGCGGTGCTGCTGCCATAAATACCAGGACGTCACGCCCTGCTGAAGTCCATTTTTATAATAACACAGTGCAGGTAATGCCAGTGCTATTCACATATTTATGGAAACACCGGTCTAGGCCAGCAGTTTATTTAAATGAAGGCGTCGCCCATCCATTCAGAAGGCTAAACTAACGTTACAGGATGTAAGCTTTCAGATGAGAAGCGAAAGCTTTAAGTGCGTTTGTACTGTGGTGAAAAAATAAAGAGTGACCGTGATTTAGGTTGGTCATAAATCGGCTAAAGACTCGGGGATTATGTTTCATAGTCCTGAAAGTACCCAAGCAGGGCACCGCTGATCACACACATTACGGTAGCTCACAGCTAGCTAGGAGAGGCTAGCTAAGTTCACGCTAGCTTCTCGCTGCAATGAATTGCTGCAGTTTCTTAAAGCTCTCCCAGAACTCGCACACTCGCACAGCATTATATATCTGAGGAGAGCTATTGGAAGCAAAGAAACACATCTACCTTGAATTCCCGTTTGATGTGACATTGTGTCTTTCGTCGGATAAAGGGCTGATGCAGCTGATCAGGCGAAACCAGGGCAGAGAAGCAGGAAGTGGACTACATCGACAAGACCCGCCCAAATCCGTCGTCATCAACATCAAAAATCACATGACACACACACACACACACACACACAACACACACACACACACACATTTTTACATGTATATGTCCTTTCGTGTATGTTTGATTTGACTTATGTGTTTTGCTCTCTGATATTGTATTGTGTATTTGTATGTATGACTATTATTGTACTTTCTGAGAAATAAAACTATATACACATATATTTATTTATATTCATATTATCATGGATGTATCTACATGTTCAGTTCTTGTTATTTTTTAAGTAAGAAATATTAGTAAAGAGATCTGTAGTTTCAACTGTTGAATTAGAGATGCTTGTACACGCATTTATCTCACTGTAGGCACTATTCTCATCAATTAAGTCTGACCTTGATCATCTGCAGACAATCCAGAATGCTGCCGCAAGATTGACCCATGGTAATCATGCTTTAGAGGCCATAGCACCAAAAGATATAGAATTCTCTGCCCTCTGTTGATTCAGTGAGTAACCTGGATGTGCCAGGTCTGCATGTTATGTATTTATTGTGTATTTTTATTATGCACTAGCCAATGTATTTATTGCATAACTTACCACATGCTGTGCATTAATTGTGTATTTTATCATGCCACCTAATGTGTATTTATTAGGGATGTCCCGATCAGGTTTTTTTGCCCTCGAGTCCAAGTCATTTGATTTTGAGTATCTAAAGATACCGAGTCCCGATCCGATATTAAAAAAAGAATAAAGAGGAGCAAAAAAAATAGATCCATGATGTTCCTTATTTTTTATTTAATTCACCTTATTTTAATATTCAACAACTCTGTTAACAAACAGAGCACTTCTGTGAGGTAGCTTGAACAATCAAGTGATAAATAACATAAATTCTTCACTTTTGGACTTTAGTGCAACAGTAAACTCAACGCACCTCAACTTAAAATACCCGGCAGGCATGTCAACAAATACAAAAATAAAAGTGCCACAGTGTTTGCTAAGCACATCTATATATACATATATATACATTTATATCCGAGTCCTGATCGGTAGGTAACATCCAATTCCGATCTAGTCTGAAACAACGTGATCGGGCCCGATTTCCGATCTCGTGATCGGATCTGGACATCCCTAGTATTTATTATGCATTTTTATTATGTACTTTTACTGTTACTGTTGTACTGCATTCAACACTTTCACTTAAGGAATAGTAGAGGTATTATAAGCTAAATATAGGCCTACTTGAAGTATCAAAAAAATCATATTGGCCCATGTCGGAGTTATTTTATTTGATAGCCTACTATTATTTATTTTCAGACTATGCTATGTATAAACCGGTAAACAGCATTTTAAGACTGTAGCTCCTGATCAAGGAGGGGGTCCTGGTAAATACTTAATACTCGTTTGATCTCTATCAACGCATCATATTATACGAGCTCATGATTTATTTTGTTTGCAAAATGTGAATATGGAAAGTAGTAACTATAGCTGTCATGAAAATGTTCATTATTCACTACTGAAATGTAGTGGAGTAGAAGCAATATTAAATGAAAACATTAAAAAAATATGATTGGACTATCTATGCATGATTTGTAGAAGTGTAAATGCAAATTAATGGAAATACTAAAGTAAAGTAGGTCTGTACAGTATATTGCATTACCACAGTACTTCAGTAAATACATTTTGTTACATTCCACTGCTGAAATATTATACTACTACTACTACTACCCATGCTGGACTACCAGCCAGGAAAAGGGCAGGATATTGCCCTGAAGCCTTGGACCCCAGGGACACCAACAACTCCAGTGTCACTGTCTTTTAGTTGATTGGAGGTAAATTTATTAATTTCAAATTTGTTTAGGAATTTGCACTACATCCAATATATTCTAGGGTGGGTCCTGTCTTTTAGAGGGATTTTATTTGAGATTCTCATGTGGGATCTTGGTCATCCCAGGCCTTTCTGTGTAGAGTTTGCATGTTCTTCTTGTGTGCTCGGGCTTCATTAGACAGACCAAAGACATGCATGTTGTTAATTGGTAACTCTAACCTGTCCATGGGGGACCCTCTTGCCCAGTGTCAGCTGGAATTGAGTCCAGCCCCCTTGTGACTTTGTATGAAGAAGGGGGTATATAATGGATCGAGTCATTTTTTTTTTCTTTTTTAGTTTTCCATTTTGATTTAGGTCTTTGATTTCTGAAAAGAGGGAGATTTCTGCCTCTCGCCGCAGCATCTTATTTGGCGTGAAATCCTCCAACATCTGGAAGCCACCGGGCTTCCTGGCTGTGCTCTCTGTCACGCCCACTGCTTGTTAAATAAATAAATAAATGCAGCAACAAAATTATTCCGTCACCAGAGGAAATCTCAGGTCTGTGTCACGGCAGACACAGAAAGGGTCATACCGGAAACAATGCGAACGCGTCTTCAAAATAAGGGTGTGCATTGTGTCAAGACCGATTTTGTCTTGTGCTACAGCTAAAACTGGTATTTAAGCATATATAGCAAATTGCATAGTTCAAATAATATAACACAGCATAATTTATTAATAATATAAAAGATAAGTTATCTAGTAAGCTATGTGTCGTGAATTAGTCTTGTCAGCTAAATATTTATTTACAACAAATCTTGAAATAGTAGTCTGTTTGAAGTATTACATGATGATTTACTCAGGTCTTTCTTGCAAAATAAAGTTTGATCTCCATGAGATTGCTTGACTAATGGTTGAAGTGGCCTGACTCCATACAAAGACCCTTCATGTTGGTTTTTCCTTTAATTTGTCATACGTCTTCAAAACAAGTAAACTGACGGAGGAATTTGTTATAAGTTCATTACAACCTATTTCAACTTCCTCCGTCAATTACTTATTTTGCCTGATAACCACAGACTGGGCAGATAACTGACAAAACCTTCTGTTCATATTCATCACGTTTTATTTTGAAAGGTGTGAGCGGACGTTGTATATTTCTACTGGCTCTGACTTGACGCTGGTGAATCAACGTGCTTGGCTCACATCGCGTTACACTGATGTTGTGCTTGCTGTGTGGACCCAGCTTCCATCCATCCTACATCAGTAACAGCAGCAGCGTCCCGTTAACTGCCCAGAAACTGCAGCGTCCGGCGGGAACCCGCTGACGAAGCACCGCCCAGCTGAGGTAGCCGGCCCGGCTCATGGACAGTCCAGCACAATGGCAGAGGATTTGGGGGTCCCTCTGTTGTACACAAACAACAGGTCGCTTGGATAATTCCTCCCCTAACCCTCCCTATCATCTCGTGTTTGGGACGATTAGAGCACCGCTGTCAGCTTGATGTGGCAGCAGAGCCGTGCAGGAGCGGGGCTTCTCCTCCTGGCTGACGACTGAGAGGAAAACGGCGTGGAGCAGGTGCGTTGATGGTGATGGGGATTTAGCGTTATCGCACATGTTCAAATACTACCGAGGCGCAGACAGGTAGGATCTCCATGGCTGCATCGACATGTAAATTGTGTAATCAGACAATTCCAGTCAAGCCTTGTGTGTTATCCGAGATATGTGGGGCTGGCGATGTGACATTTGGCGTCATCACTGTTGTGACATTAGAGGGGATGTGTGTGGTCACAGACTTAAGCTCGAAACACGGTGGTCCACTGAGAATTTGCCAGACTTGGCACCAGTAGTGGAGCCATTCAGTCTATATCCTGTAGCACTTACACACTATTTATATTGTTCAGTCCAAATGTATTTTTTATGGTTTAAAGGACAGCTAGGGAGTTGAGAGAATGTACCAAGAGCAGGGTGGTAAGGGTGATGATGATGATAATGATGTCACAGATATTGCAAGTTCATCTGTAGTCCTCATTGCATTTCCATTATTGTCCAGTTATAGCACACTACCATATACCATACACAAACACACAGCTTTCTCTGTGGTGTTTGCATGTTTTCCTCATATTTACATGGGTGTCCTTGGGTCCCTCTCCATGCATGTGAGGGACTCTCCTGCCATAAGGCACTGGACTCAAATTGGGAACAGGTCCCCTGTCGACAGAGAGAGGCAGCCCACTCCTTAATAGTTAGTGGGATAAAGACAGAAAAGTAATTGTGAATTTTACCAGGATAATTAAGTGTCTACCTTATGTGGAATCATCAGCATAGCATCACCCAAGGTGGCACATTCTGACAAGACAAACATGATGCTGGTGAAATTTAATACCCACGCAGCTCTATTCCTGAAGCCCTTACATCATTCCAAATTCCCACTGTGGGGTATTTTAGGAAACAGTGTCAAAGCAAGGAACTGGTTTGGGAAGTTCAGTCCGGCAAAGTCAGACCAGTAACAGGGGGATACAGCGGGGGAGTTCAGAATGGAGTTCATGAGTGAATGGAAATAGTCTGGTTAAAAAATACAGAGGTGTGGTCTGTCTGGAAGTTACTCAAGCACTGCTTTGGCCGGTGTTCCTAAGCAAAGCACAGATGTAATGCTGCCACAGTTTTTTGAGGGGAGCACAGAGCTGACAGGCTGAGAGGATAAGCCTTTATAAGCCAGCGCTTTACAACTGAGAGCTTCAAGATTCTACCTTATCCAGGTATGACACTTACACCTCAATCTGTTTTACCCTTTTAAACCCTAAACTTAATATTTTGCAGAACAGGCTCTTGTTAAAAAGAGTAGTTAACACATTAACTTTTTAAGTAGAGTAACCTGTTTTCATGCTGCTGATTTTTTTGCTGTGCTGGCGTGACTAACTAGAAGAGAAAAGACCATTCTGTTGCTAACCAGACAGAAAAGACGGAATCTCCATGTAGGTGTTGTAGTGCCACTGGGGCTGAACTATTGGAGTTGTCTGAATTTAGCATAATCCCAGTCTGTACCAAGCTATATTCCTACCACTAATCTCAGACTGAGAGATGTTTTCACTCTAATCTGCCCTGCTGATGTGAGTGTAATGTAATCTGAATGATAGAAACACTTTGTCCCTCTCTCTCTCTCTCTGTTTTTCTCCCGAACCACCAGGTGTAGTTTGGCTGGGGGCCTCAGCAGGATGGAAATAGATGCGCGATTTCGCTACTATTTCCAGCACCCGTGGTCACGTCTCATCGTGGCCTACCTGGTCACCTTCTTCAACTTCCTTATCTTTGCGGAAGACCCCGTCTCTCACAGTCAGACAGAGGCCCATATGATTGTGGTGGGCAACTGCTTCTCGTTCCTCTTCAACAAATACCCAGGCCTCGGATGGAACATCCTGAAAGTAGTGTGCTGGATACTGGCCATCATCACTGGCATGTTCGCCGGGAAGTTCATATTCCACCGCCAGCTCTTTGGTAAGTCATGCGCACAATAATGCAGTGGAATGTGCAGAGTAATGGTTCTGCTGAGAGCGGGAACCTTTCTTTGTTTTTGTTGTGGCTGTTCATTAGTGAAAAGCATCATACTTACACATTTTGACAGTAGTAATGTAATGAAAGGCAATTATCATGTCTTTACAATCAGCTCTCATCTTTAATTTTATCCTCCTGCACCTAACTTTTTTGTTAAACTCATTTCTGCCTTTCTTCTCACTTATCAGATCTGGGTCAAACAGTATTTGCAAATCTGTAATGTTTTTTATTACACTCTGGTTCAGGTAGGGCTGCTATTAACAAATTATTTTCGCTGTTGATTAATCTGATTATTTTCTTGATTAATCCACTATTCTATGAAATATCAGGAATCGTGAAAAATGCCCCTTACAGGTTTTTAAAGCCCAAGGTGATGTAAGCTAATTGCTTGTTTTGTTGAACCAACACTCCAAAACTTAAACATAAGATTTTTCTTTGAAATGGCTCATAACTCACTTAAAAATGACTCAGCATATCGTTTTAACTCTAGGTTCAAGTAGATTGATGAGGCTACTGGAAGGTTGAAACAATTATTAAGTATATATGATTATATATATATATGATTTAAATATATTTTATTTGATATCCTACACAAGGTCTCACTATCATTTTTTAATTCACAAATGACAGTTAAAAAAATCAAAACTGATGCAGCAGAACCAGAGATATGATTCTTTTATTCCACACATCCTTCTTCCTTCAAAACGGGCACCAATGTTACACACAAAACTCTGTGAGCTATGCTTTTCTAATTTTGGTTAGGTAATGTAGTCTTGAGCCATTAGCCTGAAGCAGAGATGAGGAGCGGGCTTCAGAGATCTGGTAAACACACTTATTTCAACCCCCCCCCCGCTGCTGCCAACTTTTAATTCCATTTTTTAAATAGTAATCTTCAGCCCTAACTGATGCTGGCTCAAGTGATGTCACTTGAGTGAGCAATTTTTTCCCTGTGGAGCCACGAAAAACTATCATCACATTACACCTAAATGGAATGCAGTCGTCGCTAATAATTGTTTTTAGTTACACGAGTGCTTTTTCTGCTGTAACATATTACGACCTTTGTAACACAACATCCTCATGCTACAAATTT
This sequence comes from Lepomis macrochirus, assembly GCA_024633595.2. Classification (NCBI taxonomy): domain Eukaryota; kingdom Metazoa; phylum Chordata; class Actinopteri; order Centrarchiformes; family Centrarchidae; genus Lepomis; species Lepomis macrochirus. The sequence goes on along the minus strand of JALXJV020000008.1, from coordinate 12,669,818 downwards.
TATTCATGAGTCAATCTTCATGTTGCTCACTTCTGTGACCTCTCACAACTCCTTGAAGAATTTCCTCTTTTTTCTCACCTCTTCTTACAACCACAATCTTTTCTCTCTTGTCGCTCTCTTACTAGCTCGACTCTTTCCATGCCACTCTCCTCTCAAAAGGCTGTAACTCCAATTTCATCAGCCCTTCATTTGTTTAAACTGTGCAGCAGTTCTCACTGATTTCTATTCGACTCACACATTTCATTTCCTCCCTGGTTCACAAGTCACTTAGGCCTGGATATTATTGGCTACCCTGGCTCACCCTGCTTCTCTGAGCATAAATAGAAAGCCAAGAGTGCATGATGACATGATACAAATACAGAATCCTCACTAAGAGGGGAAATGGAATATGGATTTGAGGACTGTGGTTTTCCTGTACACGATGAACAGTTAGTGCATGAGATAATACCAGCTATTCCATCTTCTCAAGTTGCAATCGTTTAATTGAATGTCGTGTTTCCTTACTTAGGATCAACCAAAGTTTCTCTTCCTTTGGGTCAGGACCCAACATGGGGTTACTTTGATGCTGTATCGATACAAGGTCCTTGGAGATTTGAAGTTAATTAGATATACTCAATATAAAATAGGTCTGAAATACTATATATAGCATCTTTTAAACATACACAGCCTACTCTACTACACAAAATAATGTCATATTGAAATTCACAACACAAAAACCTAAACTGCTGGTGTCAAGAGAATTTGGAACCTCATAGAACCTCAAAATATTACTCCACCAGCATGGTCTCATTTGCATTACTCATAATAGTAAAGTAGGTGCTTCATCACATGATCTTTAGTCAAGGCCAGGTCTAAGGGTCTATACACTTGTATATGCTGGAGGGTATAGAGGACAGAAAGAGTGCACCTCATCCTGCAGCCAAGTACAACTAATGCGCTTCAACAAGCCTCTGAACAGATGGCTTGTGTTTCGGTGTGTGGGTGTGTGTGTTCGTAAGTGTGAGAGAGTCATGATGTTTTGTTTGTAGATGTGTGAGTGAACAGGTCTGTGTGTGTGCTTTCTGTACTTTTGAGAGTTGGACACGTAAGAACGGACAGATGAAGAGAATCTGTGGTAGAGAGGAAAAGAGAGGCTGGTGTTGAGAGTTGGAGAGGCGAGATGTGTCCTACACAACATTTCAGTACAGCAGTTATGTAATCACAACCCAGGTAGGGCATAAGAGCTGTACCCTAGAACCAGGCCCACTGTAAAATCTCTAATCTATTATAGATCTGTCATACAGGCCCACCTAATGCATATCATGATGTGTCTACTAAAACCCTGCGGATCTCTATCAACTATTACTTCTGCCCTCTGATATGTAGGCGGGTAGTGGGAACACTTCTGGATAGAAACACAGTCCATGCAAAGGTTTGAGTACCTGAAAAAGCAATATATACATGATCTGTGCTTTCTGCAGTCACATTTTGAAGAAGGTGTTTTTTTATGCCATTTATACAAATATTTTGCATAACTGGAATCATTTTCTCATGCTGTTTACTCCAAATCTTTTTGTCACAAACCTGGAAACAGACTTTGATTTTTGAAAGCTGGCAGATCACCTGCATCATTCATCATTTATGATGGCCTAGAAAATCTGGAACATTTTTTAGTGAATTCCTCCCTCCAGCGGTTTAGTGTTTTCTTTTTTTCCTGTCTTTGCCACATGTGATTTACCCTCTCAGAAGCCCACACAAATATTAATCCAGTTGTCGCATAACAGTTTCTTTGCACTCCTTATATTCAGTTGTGCTTAGGCAGTAGGCGGAGGTGCACAGTATTGTCCTCTGTTTGCTTCTGTCAGAGAAAAGCTGAATAAACTGTTGATGAATAGCTTGTGACAGATTCTGTGATTTAAGACTACATTTGAGGTTCAAGGAACAACCTATGCTGTTCTATTCAACCACTGGAGGCTATGTGTGCTCTCTAACGGAGTGGGCTGCAGCCAGTAACTTCTGGTCATTCAGAGGGAGGCTGGCTGTCATTATACATTTGTATTAAGTCTTAGGTCACAGGGTTCGTGAGCTGTCTATTTCAGTTTGAGTGTGGTTTATTTGCATTAAGCCCCAGATTAGTTTAAGCCACCTTTTAAAATTTTAAGACAGAGACTCCTTGTGCCGATCATAGTCAGACGTTGCTGTAGTTTACAGCGATTTTTCACTTACAAAAGATTACTAACCACATTTATTTTACATTGTCAATTTTAGTGGAAGTGCAGTGTCAACATTAGGCTCCCCTTTCTGAAACGACATACAAATCTAACTAATGATGACACTCACACACACACTTACTAAGATCATACTGACTCAAAGAATAGAGATAGGTTTTGAGACAAATTTTGAAAAAGTCATCAATTAGCAGATGTCAGTCTGTTCCATACTCTATGCAAAGTGACAGCGAAGTATGCTTTAACCTCGACTGACAACATCCTACAGGTCAAATGATGTGAAGATAGGAGACATGAAATCCACTGATGCTCAAAGTTGCTTTTGAAAGGTTAAAAAAAGCTCTTTAATTAACATGGTATGTCTCGTTTGTGTAATTCATACGGTGTCAGAAAGTCACTGCGCCTGGAAAAGAAATAATCCAGCACAATCCTACCAAATTATTTTGGTCTAAATGTTATAATGATTATTTCTTATTTCCACACTTGCAATAAATGCCGGTTGATGAATAGGATGCCATCCTACAGCAGCGTGGGATGGCAGGAGGAGGTGCCAGGCTGTTGTGGGTGTATATCTTCCACACACTACTGATACTCCTGTTAAATGAATAAATTGTTCACTTATGTGAACAATATGTCTCGTTTCTTTAGACTTCAATCATCCAATCCACCAAACAAGAGTCAACAGTAAAGAAAAGCTGAATGGCATTGTCAGAGAAGATTTGGCAAATTTTTCATGGGCTTAACCCACATACTCTACTCTGCTGCTCATCCCACAAATGCATGTTCCTTACAACTGTGGCATCATTTAAAAGAGACATAAACACGCATTGCAATGGATTTATATGATTTATTGCCAAGAAGCATTATTACAACAAAGAAATAATCTACAAAACACAAAATTCTTTACTTTTTGAGTTTATTTAATGGACTGGTCACTTATATGAAAGTGTCAATGTTCTCTTCTAACTCTTTGCAAGAAAGCAAATAAGCATTTCCCCTCAAATGAAATCTATGAAATCCTTATGTATTTAAGCATACTTTTTGTGACAAGTAGAGTTGCTGGATTACTTTGGAATATTTGCTCTGCAGTCACCAGCGATCTCTGTGTGGCCTGTAAGAGGAGTTGTTGATCTTTTAGCTTTGATTTAACAGAATAAGTGTTGTTATATAATATTTATAACAAATGTCTCATACACAACTAGTTCTTTTGGCAGTGATGTAGCACCACAGCACTAAAGCTTTGTATCATGGGCCTTACCTTTTCAGTGAAGAACTATCTCACTGCCCATCTCCATAATGGTAAAAGTAAAACTGCTTCTCATCTCTCTCTCATGCTGCCTCCCCCTAGATTAGCTTAATATATTCACCTATCTTTCTCCAAGGCTTAGTGACTTCTAAAGGGTAAATTGAAGGGTAATTCTGAGTCATGAGGAGCACCATCTTAACCGGATTATACCGTGCTTTGTATGTTTTTACCGACACTTACGTTCAATCAAACACTGACCGCTTATCTTCACTTGGATGAGTTATTTGTGGCTCCAGAATGGTGTGAACAGCACAAGAAAAGGTGACAGTAAAAACCCCAGAGCATTTGACGCTATTGGATGTTCAGCTGAGCTGTGCGTGTGTGTGTGTGTGTGTGTGTGTGTTGGTTTGAGTCATGTCATTGGTTGCACTGTTGTTGGAGTGCTTCTCATCCCTGTTCCCTGATCGTGATGATTGCAGCCTGCAGGATGCCATCTGGGTTCTGTCATATGCTGTTACTGTGCCACGCAAAGGCCAAGATGGCTTACGTACGGCACTGTGTGGCTGCGGGTCAAAGTGGAGTGAGTGAGTGTGTGTGTGTGTGTGTGTGTGTGTGTGTGTGTGTAGGAGTGGATGGGTTCTCTGCAAGCTTTTTTGTGTGTTTTGCTGCGGGGTATTTTATTGTGTGTCTCATCAAACATTTGCTAGTTACAGCTTCTCTGTTTCTATTTGATATCATTGTAAATTGAATGTGTTAGATAAAATAAAGACTTAATAGATGTCATCTCTGGGACTAGGACACTATGTGGTGCCTTTTTAACCTTTTTCTGATATTTTGTAGACTAAACTGTTCAAGAATCTACACATCCATAGATTATCAAAATAAATGATTAGTTGCAAGTTTACAAGGTTGCAGACTTTTGTATTTTTCTTTGTTGTGAGTGTGTTTGTGTACAATGGTCATTTGTCTTTTTTGATTAGTTAATTGTTTAGTCTAAAAAAATCTTGAAACGATGATCCTTCACAATTTCCCAGAAGCCCCTTATGATGTCTTCAAATAGTCGGTTAAGTCTAAGAAAACTCTAAGGAAGAAGATTTCACAAGCTGCAACCAGTGAATGTTTGGCATTTTTCTTTTCAAAATGTCTTACATGATTACCAAATTTAAAATACTTTATTACTACTTACTGATTAATTTGGTTATTGTTTGGCACTAAATTAAGGTATATTTTTACTTACATGTCCATCCATTTGTCTGAATACCTTTGGCACTGTTCTGCCATCTGTACGTTGGATCCCCAGAGGATTCCACAAATAGCAATGTGACCTGGGCTGATCTATACAGCTGATCTGGAGTTATCTGTATAATTATCAGCCTCTTGATAATTCAGCCTCCAACAACCTTCTAGTGTCCTGCAGAGCTGTATGTTTTACACTCTACTCCAGTTCAGGACAGTCTGTATTAGCTCGCCTCAGAGACTGTCCCCCTTCCTCTGTAAATAATGTATGATTGCTCTGGTGTCAGTGCACTGCTATACCTCAGAAGCATGCAGTTATACTTGTGTGAAGCTGTGTGTGAAGCTGCTATATCTTGGATGTTGATGTATTTAATGTTGTCAGTATGGTGTGCATTTATGTGTGGTTAAATTGTTGCCTGTGTATCCAAGCTATACAGCAGACATTCCTACCAGGGTATGTTTGCATTTGTTGTCTAATGTGATTTGCTCAACCAGCAGAATTAGAAGTTAGGAATGAATGCTTCTCTAATCAATGTTTATATTAACAATGAAAGTGTTTGTAGTGACAAAACCACAAAGAATTATTATTTGCAGTTCCCCACAGTTCTGCTGAACATTTAAACCTCTTTCAGCTTGTTGTTTTGGTTTCATTTTCTGCTGCCTGCTCAGCATTAAACAGCAGACACAAAGTTAGCAACTAGCTTGCGTACATAGTGGAATATAACAATACATATTATTTGTCTATGATTTGGTGGAGAGCAAAATTGAGCTTAAAGGAGAGTAAATATCGGACTTAAACTGAAACTTTGACTTAAAGATGTCCAGAAACAAGATTCCAAATAAATGCTATTGTTACTCCTTGTTTGATAGTTGAGTAAATATGCCAATGTTGTCTGCTTTAATATGTCAATGTTGTATTCGTAGCATATTTCATTGTCCCAAAATGGCCAAAATCTCAACTAATGTTTTAAGTGTCTCAAGTGAACCATTGGCATTTTACATCCCAAGATATATTGTAACATTTTATAAACCTACAGATAATTTTTCATTGTCACAAAGACATTATTAATGTGCTTTACTCATGGAGTGAACTTCATGTGCTTGCAGCAAAGGATTAAACCATAGACTGCGTAAAGAACATAAAGTTGTTTTCACAACAGACTGGGAGACACACAGACATAGAGTAATAATGACAAGAGCTAGCAAACAAAGGAAACCAGCCAAAAGGAAATTGCTTATTTACTTGAAATGTATGACTCCTTTTGTCCGAAGCCAAGCCATTAATAACAAAATGAAAGCATCTAACAGGCCTCTTACTAAAACAGATACATTGGCCTAGTAGCCAGCTCTCTGTGTCTCGGCTCTACTTGTGGCAGTCTCCCAGCGGAACGAGTTCTATTGTCACTACCCACCTCTGATTTATTATCCAGACTCTTAGTTAAAGAGGAGTTCAGCTCTGGGGACGCTAGTGGCCGTAGTCATGGCTATTCCCAGACCCTGCAGTATTGCTGCTGCCCAGCATGTGTTTGATGAATGTGGATGCTAGTGTGTACATGCTAAGACCCAGGCTGTGCTATTGCTAAGGCTCTCTTCACTCTGGGTTTGTTTTTGAGGGAGAATGTTCATTAGGATCCCTAAGGAGGTCAGGGTTGTTGTTCTGATGCATTAAATCAAAACAGGATACAGCAGAGCTTTGTACTGAAACCTAAAATACATGAGGGTACATGCTCAAAAGAGTGGAGCTGCCCATACAGATGCACAGAATGTGTGCAAATTGATGATGACTTGAATACAAAGAGCAGTGGTTGAGATTAGAAGACTGCGCTGTCTGTAGTTCAATAATTAATATGGAAATGTTGGTATCACTTACTGTGTGACCAAACATTAGCCATGATATGGTTTTCAAGGCCCGATGTTTACTTCTTTCATTGTTAATTTCGATCACATTTTCCACTTGCTGTGTCCAGTTCACTGCATTTCAAAATATTTAAACAGGAGTTGTTGGTGGGTGTTTTTGCAGGTTTGTTTTAGGATGGTGTGCTCTTTTGTAATGGTGCAGAGGAAATCAGAAGTCAGATCTAAACTACACATACTGTATACAAAGGTGACAAATTGGATGGAGTAAATTATATAAAGTGTTTTAGTAATGTGTTTGGTCACCACAAGCTGTCAGAACAGCTTTAATACTTTTTGGTGTCTATAAATTTTACAAGTCTCTGTTACTACTGAAGGAGGAACATCGTTCTTCCTTAAGTTATTCTCTCATTTGGTGTTTTGATGACTGGGGGTTTTTTAACACGAAAATGTCTCATGTAAAATCGGTTTAAGATCTGGTGACTGCAAACTCCAGTTACATACGATCATATAATTATACCGATATATAAGCATCTACACTGGTTTCTACACAATTTATTCAGGTTTATTCAGGTTATTCAGGAACCCAATTTGTACTTTTTTGTAGAGCTAAAATGATGAGTCAATTAATAAATCAGCAGAAAATGATAGCCCATTTTTGATAACAAAACGTTTTGTGACAGCAAGTCAAGAAGTCTAATATATTTTAATATTTTGTTTTGTACTGCAAAACATGCCTTCATTTTACACTGACAGAAATCAGCTACAGTATTTTTTTTTCATTTCAGCTAGGGCTGGATGATATGGCCAAAAATGTTATCACAATAAAAAGTTTCATATCTTTCGATATAGATAATTATCACGATAAGTATCAAATTGTTATTTCTTTCGAGTTTAAAGGCTGATTTTTGCTCCTCAGTGAAAGTTGAAGAAACCTGATGGTTAATTGTGGTTTAAACTCTTCTTTATGGTCAGAACATGACAAACATTTGAGTCCAAACAGTGGATGACTTCACAAATCTGAGGGAGGACATTCAAAACATTTATGATAAAATCTTTTTCAACAAATATGCATGAGTAAAATAAAGTAAAAGCTTTTTTTCTGTCCGTTTTCCTAAACATCTTGGTAAAAAAATTCAGTCCTAATTCGTGTGTGATTCAAGTGAGTCAAATCAAACATTTATTGAATATTTATTGAACATTTGTTATATTGTTAATAATTATTGTTATTGTTTTATTGTCCAACCCAGTTTTATTGTTTTATTGTCCAACACAGAATGACAACTTAAAAAGTCATGCATTTGATTCACCGAATTACCCCAACCCTTCTGCTGGCTCTGCAGCACAGACTTCTGTATCTGTCTTTTTTCAAGGCCAGTAGCTTCCTCTGGAATTGCTCACTAGCCATAATATACAGCACTGGGTCCAGGCAGCTACTCATACTGCACATGGCCTCAAAGAGCTCATAGGAGGCATAGAGGACGTTGGTGTTGGATGGTGTGACTAGGTTATTGATCCTCATGAATACCAGGGTGATGATCATGACATGGTATGGCATGAAGGAAACCATAAAGACGAGTATGGCAGCAGTGATCAGTCGCAGTGGCTTCCTTCCCACCTGCTGGACCCCTCTGTGCCTTCTACCCCTCGGGAGACGCCTCAAAACACGAATTGTCATAATGTAAAAAGTCAACATGCCACTGAATGGTAGCAAGAAGCCTACTATTGTTCTGAGAATGGTGATCGTCTTGATGTAGATAAAAGGGCCCTGGATGTGGTCCATGCACACAGTGACATTTTGTGGTCGTTGAACAGCGAAAGTTACAAATAAGTCAGGGATGGAACTCACGACCAACACGATCCATGTACACACTGAGCATAGCTTAGCTTTACCCACGTCCCACCAGCGGAGAGAGCTGATGGGGTGCACTGACCCAACAAAGCGGTCAAAACTGATAAGAGTGAGGAAGAGGATGCTGCCGTATATGTTGATGTTGAAGGAGATCTTCTTGAACTGGCAAAAGATCTGTATGTCTTTAAGGTACGGCCTCTGGAAAGTAAAGTAGAGGGTGAAAGGGAGGGTGAGAATCCAGGCTGAGTCGCACAGAGCCAGGTTCAGCAGGAAAACATTGCTGGTGCTTGAGGTTTTCCTGAAGCAAATGTAGTTCATTAGAGCTGCTATGTTTCCCAGGATCCCCACAGGAAGGGCAAAAGTGAAGAGAACCAGCAGGACATAGCAATACCACGTGCCATTCTCGAAGTGGCTGCAGAATACTGTTGACTGGTTCAGGAACTCCAGAAGCACCTCTGAGATTTAAGAACAGGAGGTAGTGTCAGTTTTGCTACTGTATAATTTTTGATCTATTTATATCAATTATTATATAGCAAGGTGTGTTTGATAGGCATGTAGCACAATTGATTTTTATGCAGGAGACTTTTATTCTATCCTGTCATAGACCTGCAGTTAATTTATTTGCATTTTAAATCAACCATAAAGTGTTTATTTCTCATAATTCATTAACCTTAACCTTAACTGAGATATCCCGAATTTTGGTTCATAGTATAGGTCTTCCCATAATCTAATTCGATAGTTATTTTGCTAAAACTCAGGTAAATGTTGTTCAGAGTGCATGTTTGTAACACAAGCTTTCTGTCTCTTGAGTGTTTTTCTCAGACTTGTGAAAGCTCCTCCAGAGCCTTAGAAGACATTCAACTGTTTTCATAGACTGGGTAGTACTCACTATGTCTAGTGTTTTGACACTGACTTGTAAAAATAGGTGGAATGCCCCTTTAGCTCCCAGAAATCCTGAGTGACACAAGGCAGAAAATGTAATATTTATTTTGCCCGAACTGTCCAATAAGAATGGTTTAAAGCATACAACAGTCAGTTAACCTGCAATCAGCCAGGTAAGTTTTCAGCCACAAAAAATATACTAAATGTAATTATGACTACTTTTCATTAACATGAACTTTCTGGCACTAAATGCAAAGAAATTGTTGTTTTCTGACCCGGGCTCCTACCACATAAAGGCTACTATTCTGTGTGATACACTTGGATATACATAAATGATAGTCTTGCTTATATTTTGAGTAAAACCTGAAATGATTTATAAATGATGTAAGATTGTAAAACAAAATACCACCACACATACTAAGTTCTGTATAAGCAATGTGTGTAAATCACAGTGTTTTCATGCCATCTACTTTATGCAATGTAAGCTCCTAGATACATTGTCTATATGGCATCCTTATTTTTAGGAGATTTTATACAGTTTTTTATTTTTGAGAATTATGTGGTTTCTGGTCTGTTTTATTGACTCTGCCAGTAAGACCTGTTCCCAGAGACTTTATTTACTGTAGCTGTGTCTGTAGTCTCTGAGCATCACCGGTGTGTCCAGGAAGTGACTGCGTGACTGTCTGCTGCGAACAATGAAATGGGACTGTTGAACTATTGATTCACCTGTGTCAGCCTCTGTTTGCACTTAATCAGAGGTAATACATTCATTTTGTTCACGGGAGCAAATCTCTACAATTTACCTTTCTCATTTCAACCTAGATTATGTCCGACCTGTCAGTACTCACCGAAAAAGAGAAAATGCAATGTTTTTATATCTTATTTTGTTTATTCAAATAATTAAACTTAGGAGTTTTTTTATCATACATCTACTCTTCAAATGATCATTTAAAGAAATATAGGGAGACTTTATAATTTAGACATTATTTGAGGTCACATCAAAAAATTTGAAAAACTTGAATAAAAGTTTATTGGTTCTTCATTGTGTCCTATATTATTTGAACATTTGATATTTTTTATATGAAGTATTTAAACAGCTTGGTCCTAAAACATAGGTAAAGGTAAGGTGTAAAGCGGAAAAAAATGCATTTCAGGTCTAGATTGTACTTACCTCCCTCAGACGTGTCAGTCTTGTTTGTGTTGAAGAACAGTACCATGATGAATGGAGACGGTATTCACATCTCAGGTCGCCTTCACTCCTCCTCCACCAGCTGTGTGCTTCTCATCTGTCAGGAGCTGTGCACTACCTTACCTGTGATGTGTGTGTTAGTGGGTGTGGGTGTGTGTGTAATATCGGAAACAGAAGATTTAACAAAACCACTGTTAAAATATCTGAGATACATAAATTGCTTGTCCATGTGAGCCAGTGCAGGTGTTTAACGGACTGCCTCTGCTAATGTGTACTGTTAGGTTTGTGTTTCTAGCTCCAGGGCTTCTGTATATCCTGAGTGAGTGGGATTGCTATTTTGAACCTGGTGCCTTTGTAACCTCAATACTTCCCAGAATTATTGCATACAGTATCATTATCAGACAGAGAACTTAACAAAAACTGAACATTAAAACCTTGTATTATACTGGATTAGCTTGGTGTAATGAGTAAACTGGTAACTGAGTGCATGAACCCTGGTTTCTTCAAGGAAATACTTTTATCACAGTGTTCAGTTCTGTTTTGTTCTGCTTTGTCATGCCTCTTATAATACTACTACTACTACTAATGATAATAATAATAATAATGATGATAATAATAATTTATTATTATTATTGATAATAACATTAATAATAATAATAACAACAACAACTTATATTTTTTTCACTCTATTGGTAATTTGAAACACATGTCTGAGCACACACACAAACTTATGCAGAGACAAATTGATGTGGAGAGATGTCAGAGTGAAAAGTTGCCACAGCGCAGAAGCTGGGTGTTAAGTGACTTGCTTAAGAGCAACTCGGCAGTGCCCCGGAGATGAGCTGCCACATCTCCTGCATTTACCACCATTAAAACATGTCAGGTACTTCAGTCAGTGCCATTGACCAGTCACTGACTGCACAGCGGACTGCCCACTGCTTCCTTGAGGGATGGGTTAAATACAGAGAATGACTTCGCAACATGTATGTGTATGTGACAATAAAGTACCTTTACCTTTACCTTTAAGCTCTTACTGGATTTGTGATTTAATGCTGAAAGCAGGTATCTTGTTAGGCTGCTTAGCCTAAACTATAGAGTGTTAACTAATGCCTGAATACTCACGCTGCCACTGCATGTCTCCTGGCTAAACAATACACCATTTGACAGTCTGAACTTGTGTTCATTAATTAATTCATTGTTTTGTTTTGTTTGAAAGTATTGTGGAAGTGATGTAAACTAAAATTATAGTATCGTGCTCAGTGTGGTCATTAGTTTTAAACGAAATTGGCCACTAAGACTATAGAGTTGTTTATATAATTGCAAATAATTTCCACAAATGCAAATAATCGTGAGATCTTGAACTGAATGCAGATACAGATGTGACATTCAAGATAATTTTACACATTTTATATAAAGAACGATAAAGCACAAAATAGTGTAGTGCTTTCTTCCCAGAGACTCTGGTTGTATTGGACACCTCCCAAATAAGTTGGAGAACATGTTTTTTTCAGACACTGGAAGAAGGACAAAATATGTTGACTGGAAAGATATTAGTGCTCATAAGCATTCATATCCCTGCCTGTCAGCTCTCTGGTGTGTGTCTGTTTATCGCCACTAGATGGAGACACAGCTCAAGCTTGATTTTCCTTAAGAAACAACTTTAGGAGAGGTGGACATGATCTCATCCCAAACAGGACATTAAAAATAGCGTTAGAGGAATGATAATATCAATACTCTTAAGTTAGAATTCAAAATGTAATTGAATTATTTTGAATACACCAGTCTCCTTGTGAGTGGGTGTGTTTGCAGTGTGGGTGAGTAGAAGTCAGATATAACAAGTGTCTCCCTCTCTGCATGTTTTTTATTTTATTTATTTGTTTGTGTGTGTGTGTGGCTGTATTGTCCATGTGTGGTGTTGTTGTTGTTCCCTGCTGGGTTGAGCCTTGCAGTAGACAGTGCTCATGAATCACCCCTTATCGGGGTCTTCTACTGTCGGGAGGTGCAGTGACTCAAACAGCTTGGCTGAATAGTCTTGAATCACCCCCTAGTCAAATCCTGCCCATATAGGCTGTGAGAGGGCAGCCGTGCTTGCTGGCTCGGCGTGCTGCTGTAAAAGTCAGATCTGGCGATACACACTGTGCACCTACATCTAAGCCAGGGCTCATTGGCACTGGAGGCAATTAAATTCACCCATGCAAGTCAATTCAATTATGCATCTGTGATGAGCCCTGAAATACCACAGAGCAAAACGTATGGTGTGGCCTTACACTAGGCTACTTTGCTTTTGGTAAAACTGAAAAATTTTAAGGTTGAATATTGAATTTTATATTATCTTCTGTAAAGCTCAAAACAAGTAAATAACCAAAAGCTTAAACCAACATTGCAGATCTGGTGTTTTACTAAGATGTTAAAGGCATTTTCTGCATGCTATATTTGAACCTGCAACAGGATGTTTTTTCATTAAAACTGCACTTTAACTCAACAAAGATATTCATCTCTATAGGAATCTCAACATCTTTTTTCATATATGTGCAGCTGAAAGTGAGCAAGCTGAGATTAAACAGCATCTAAAACTATTGTAGAATAAACCAGCCAGGCTGTAATGGGAAAATAAATGGAGCATTCTGCTTTGCTGTCTTTCTGGCCGTGTGTGTGTGAACACAAACACAATGAGCTCTCCGAGGAGCTGTAACTCAAAGGGAGCTGCAGGAGAGAAAAACAAAGAGTTGTTCCTGGGAAGATGGCTGCTTCTGGCACCAGATCACAGCTCGCATGGCCGAAGCAGAGGGACGGCCTCAAAGTTGTTTGTGTGTGTGTGTGTGAGAAATATGTAAAGCAGTGGACATAGAAGTGTATAGCCAGACTTACTCATACTCAGGATTTCTTAATGTTAAAACAGTCAATTCAGTAACCTTGAAGCATGAGGACTGTTGATATTGATGTTCCTATCAAATGTTTTTGGCCCCAATCCCAAACCAAGTCCTTTTAATATTACGTATCAAGTCCGATCAGATGCTTCTGTTTACCTAAATGTTGATTAAACATGTACAGTATCTGACTCACATTGAAATAACAGCTGTAGCCTTCTAAAATTACGAGCTACTACATGATCCAAATACAGAAGGTTGTGATTCAAAACTATAAAGTTGATCAGCTTTAAGTTATTGATATAAGGATGAAAGTTTACCTGGGGAATGCCATTCCTGAAACTTACACTTCACCATTGCTCTGGTGATTGTTACAGTGGTATTAGAAAGTGATGCTTCTTTCACGTTATTAACAGTGTTTGGAGTACAGACACTGGCTTGCAGAGAGCACACAAACCCGTTTAAATTTCTTCAGTCTTTAAGTTACTTTCTGAATCAATGTTAATCTGCTTCTGGCGACATTTTCACAGGCAAAATGCGAAGCTGCTAGCTGAATGTTTTTTCAGCTCTTTGCTAATATGAGGGGAGAGAAACAGGTTTGTTATTGTCTATGTTTATCTCGTGTCAGAGTTGTGATTAAGGTGAGCAATGATACAACGCCCTGATCAACCCCAGAACTCTTCCTTAGGATCAACTTGGGACATCCCTAGTTCATACCACATCAGAAAATTATAAATTGATGGTGAAATGTTGTTACGTTTTCTCTATATCATTACCGGGATAGCCAAGCCAGTGAGCTAATCTGCTAATGTGTATACTCCTGGCTGAACACTATTGGCTATGCGAGCTATTACAGTGTTATCTAACAAACCACACTGGGTGTTGGATTGACAATGTTGATGGTTTTTATTTGAAAAAATTGTACAATTGACATATTTCAATTTGAACTGATTGCTGAATTTTTTTTGTCTGCGAATTACAATGGAATTGAAATGGAATTGGGCAAGCAAGGGGTCCTCTTTAACTATATGACATACCTCTAAACAGCTGCTGGAAGAGACCAAGAATTTGAGGAAAATTCTGTAACAATAGAAATGTAAGGCAATTTGAAGGGATCTTTTTAATGTAGTTGAAATCTGATTGACTGGAAGTTTGCATGATCATTCATAACAGATAAAATGTCTTATTTTGGAAGAGGGTTAGCTTGTGGCAAATCTATGTCTCTCATGAACCTAGGTTTTAAATCTATAAATATATGTTGTTTTCAGTTTGTCAAAACCTTAAAGTTGAAATAACAAAGAAATTTGGTAGATTGCTTAATGAAGGTAAGATTGAGGTTGATTAAATCAAGCGTTACTAGTTTTTACTTGCTGTCAATGACCTTCATCTTTAGTACAAATAGACAAACTAACAAGGCTACCAAAAACTAGCCTATTGACGCCTTTGGCTGTCTTTGTCGTTCACGTTACATGCGCCTTGGTCATAGCAGTCCATCAAGAGTTTGTTAGGGTCAAACAAAAAATTATGCTATCAGTTTCATTATAGGAAATGTAAGATCCACTGTTTTTAAAAACTTTACCCATACAGACTAAAAATCAGGATATATCTTTGTTGCTTATATTTTGATCATTTTTTGTTGTTGTTGTGAGTTCTCCAGATTTATGAAAGCATATTACTAAATCTCTCTAGTACCCCTTTCACAATTTATCTATTTTAAACCTTTAAACCCATTTTTGGGTTTAACCCAAAATGTACAAAGTAGATTGCTTCTGTTACACGAGCAGTGTGGGAGGTAGATCAAGGTCTCTTGACAGCAGTTGTGCAATTACATTATGAACACCTAATTGCATCACACATGTTATTTTTTCAGATCTCTGTTATTTATATTGTACTTATGTAATGCTTTTTCATCCCACTCACAAATGCAGCACTTGAATTAAAGTTATAAATATTGTTCTGTTTGTCATTAGTAGCAGCCAAATAAAACTGAAACTTGGTCTGTCATTATATTTCTAGCTAGCCAGAGAGGAGCCTCAGACACCAACTGTAGTCTTTTCAAGTTACAACGACAAGCTAAGTTGTATAATAAACCTTGTTGTGTTCATGAGTTCTGCTGAGCACTGCCACCAGAGGAGACACGTGTGTGATTGTGTGTTCTGTGAAGAAGGCTGTGTATCCGAATCCAATCTCATGCTCTGCCAGAGAGATATTTCTCCATAATTTGATTCCAAGCCAGGCTCCAAGCGTGTAAAAAAAACACCACAGGTCACAAATGTTTGAATAATTTCTGTAATCATGTATAACTCACATCATTAAAAACACAAGCAAGCATCAATCCAGTGATGGGATGTCCAGCATGCATGAAATGATGTGTATGTAGAGTATTTTCCGGGATTGGGATTGGTTATGAAATAGGGACTGTTGTAATTGGTGAGAAACAGACTGTTACTTCAGGGCTGTGCAAGTGACACCTCAAAGTGGTCTTTAATCTTAATCTCATTGCCAAAGGAGCGCATGTCTGACAGAGTAGGACATTATTGATATATGTGACTAATTTATTTACTTTTTATCTCCATTTTCATGGCCATACATTTTAGCAGGATAATATGCTGTTTGATCTGCCACTGACAGCATTGTCCTGTCATGCTCTCTACAGGTCGCTACCTGCGCCTGAAAATGTTCCGTGAGGATCATGGCTCCTGGATGACTATGTTCTTCAGCACCATCCTCCTCCTCTTCATCTTCTCACACATCTACAACCTTTTCCTGCTGATGGCTGGAAGCATGAAGTAAGCCATTCAATCTCTCTCTCTCTTTCCCTTTTCCACTCATTCTCTGCTTCCCATTTGTTAGAGCCACTGTACGCTCCCCTTTGGCTGCTGTGATTGATCTAAACGTCACGCCTGAACAGAGACTCGATGCCAGTCTGATTAATCAGCAATGACTTTAAATCACAGGTGGGGGCAAGCAAGGGGAGGATGGCTAATCCTGAAAGATCACCTTCGACGCCAGCACTTATTCTCCCATGATCTTGACTTATTTTTTGACACCCCTCTGACCGAGAACCGAGATATTTTTGCCATGTTTCTTTGAGTTTGTGCCTTGGTTTTTGCTCCTGATGTCTGGCTTACCTGCTGAGAAACCACTATGCACAGCAGAGCTTGACACCCACACATCAAGGCACTGACAGAAATCCGTTTATACATTTGCAATGTGTCCGTCTCGAGAAAGGAAAACATGCCCTTGAAGCCAGCCAGCCAGACACGAGGTCGCCACGAGGTGATTTACCATTTTGTTTGTTCGGGCTGTAAAAAAACCAAACAGTGTGGCAGGTGTCTATTCAGGTACAAACTGTCAAGAGGGAGGCCAGGGCTGTAATGGGATCTGTCCATACAATGTGCTTTTCCATATTAACAAAAAGCATCTATCCATACTATCCATAAGATGCAGGTAGATGAAGGCTGTTAGCTAGCAGGTAAGGTATTGTGCTTTTCTATGGCCAGAGGGATGAGTTTGTATAATCAGCCCATCTGTCACTCCGGCCAGCTCGATGACACCGGCATCCATCTTGTCCTTTCTCTCTGGTTGGCCGAGAAAAAGGAAACGAGCAGCTGAGCTGAGCAGGGCAGGTCCGCTGAGACGATGAATGTTGCTTGCTCAGGGAAAAGTTATGTTTGCAGTCGCACTGAGTGCATCTGTCACAAAGAGGATTCCTTTTTACTGCCTCTCATTTCAGCCTTGAAATGTCGAGAAAAGGGGCCCTTTTTAGTCTGTCAGTGCATTTTTTAAAATAGATTCACTAGGTGACATCCGGATAATACTTAGGGGAAAAATAATGAGTTACTCAGACACTTTGAGAGACGTAATATATAATTTATATCCATCCAGCATTTGCAAGTCACACATTCCCTGCTCATATTAGATGCATCAGTTGTCCAGATATGAAAAGTAGCAACCATAACAGCCTATTACCCAATTAAACTGGCTGAAACAACATTAAAACGCATCCATAATTATTTGCTTTGGATGTTCAGCAGACATCAGTTATTTAACATTGTAAAGCTCTTCTCGCAAAGACAGATGGTGCTGTTGTAAAGCGAGTGAACCGCCACTGCCAAGACACCTGGTCGTTTTCTGCACCCCCCCCCACCCTTCCTGTCCCGCTTGTTTTCTTTCTGCTCCAGCAGTGTGTCCACTGAGGACCCGGGCCCTGCCAAAAACCATTAGTGTTCACATCTCTGTTCAAGACTGACATGTAAGAACAATGGTCACACTCTGCCAGGAGTCTGGCTGCGCCGTGCTGTGGGCTGCGATTGCATGAATGCAGCAGAGTGAGCAAAAATGGAGGCTGAGGAGGAGGGAGTCAGGGCTGGGGAGTGCTCCAGCCCTGATGATGCAGTGAAACTTAAGTCTTTTGATCTATGTCCAAACCCTATTTGCATTGCCCCCTTCCCCCTCACTACTCCAACCACTCCCTCACCCCGCAGTGAGGCTGTTGTAGTTTTCTCTTTTGCCACAGCACAAAGGAAAAGTACAAAATCCCTTTGTGGCCACAGCTGCCCCTCTGTGGGAATGAATGGTGTTTTTCCTTTTCATTTGTACTGAAAGAAAAAGCCACTGTGAGGTATTATTACTGCCAAGGTTTTTTAAAAGGAAGGTATGGGTTAGCTGGCTTTGACATCTAGCTATGATGGTGCACTGCAGGGATGCTCCTCTGGTGGCTAGACAGGGCGTCCCACACACACCAACCACATATTGTTCATGTCTCGCACCTCGCTCAAGTAACCTGGGACATGTATGTGTATGTGGGGAAGAGAGAGTGGATGTGTACGAGTTTGCATGTGCGTGTGAGGGAGGGGGGGCTGTTTCCCTGCTGTCTCCCCGACCTGATGCTGTATGCCGCCCATGCCCTTCGCTCATTAATATGCTTTAATTTTCTCTGACCTTTCAGTTGGTCTTGAGTTTGATTTAATTAAAACTAGCGATACTTTCACAAGGAAAGAAGATAAACTGCTCCATGAGGGCAGTAAATAATCACTGATAAGAGATTGTGTATCTTTTTGGATGACAAGTATTTATTCATGATTAGTCATGTAAAATGGATTCATCAAAGCCCATTATCTCTCAGCTCAAAGAGATTTCCAGGCTGTGTAATCTTATACATGTTAGCCAATATTTAAACAGCCACTTTGAGGTCAACAGCTATCAACCTGTTACCTGGCTGATATAACATCGGGGGGGGGCCCGCCCATCGTGGCTCCCTGGGAGCTGTAATCCACACTTGTTACCAAACCCTCACATCTGGGCTATTTGCATTTTAATGTAACTGTCAGATTAGGAGGGGCCTGTTTGTGTGAATCCAGGGGAGTGTGACCGCCCCAGGAGTTTGACGGACTTCATGAATGTTCTGTCACGCTGCACAATCCCATTCTGTCATCTTACGACGCCATTACCAGCCAAAATCAGCCCCTAATTAGATGGTGTTATTTAATTAAGACGGCCCAATGCGTGGCGTACACATTAATCATGACTAATTTAGTGAAAGGGGGTGGTAAAGCATGTGAAGGTGGAGGAAAGGAGGAAGGGAGGGAAAGTATGGGGATCTAATAGGGCGCTGGAATGGGACAGGGACAAAAATTACTACTATATAATTCTTCTGTTTGTTACCCAATAAAGCAATACATGTACAGGTGGCCAGGATAGGGAGGAAAAGAGGTGTGAGATGAGCAATGGAAGAGTGGAGCAAGGGATGGAGGGAGGGTTGCAGTCAGTAGATATCTTTGAGGACCAGTGAGGGAAGGATGTGGCATTTGCTGCGATACCCTGAGCGGGATTAGACCCCATCGTATGAGGGTATTTGTCTTTGTTTAACATGATCCTTTGTGCTGTGTTGATGCTGGTCCCCCTCGTCTGTCTGTTTGCTTGTCTGACACTAAGCTGGGGTAATACCATGGACGAGTGGATTTAAAAGGCTGAATAAATAGCATGTTGTGGTATGTAGATGCCTCCTGTTGCATGCAGTCACACATGGGACTCGCAGCCTGCTGCCTACAGTACAGCAGCATATTTCTAACAATGTGCTCTGTAATTTTGCCTTTACTTACTGCTGACATTTATAACTATCAAGCTTTCTCTGTTAGTTTTAGATGTAGATGCAATATATAGCATTATAACTTGAAATTGAGCAATTACATTAAAATTAATAATGCCAGTAACTCTTCGTTGCTTTGAGTAACAAAAGTAAAGTAATAAGTAATGTAGTGTATTACTTTTGCTGCTGAGTAATTAATAAAGTAATGTTATTACATTTTCAATGAGTAATGTGTAATTAGCAATTGGTTATAGTTTTCAAGTAACTTGCCCAACACTGGTCATAGATATAGGCAGGAAATCCCAACTCAATGCTTAATGACTTCTTTCAGAGCTTTCGACATGAGGTTTTGAATGAGGTCTTGAAGACTATGTGATGCTTCATACTACATGAAAACCCAGACGCTGGATTGTTTTGGACTGTTTCAAAGGCCAAGAATGAACTTTGTGGCTTGACATGTAGGCCAACATGAGTGAGAATTCCTATACTGTGCTACAGATGAAATCAAAACAGTTACTAAGGTTGTATGTAACGGATCCGTCTCCATGACAACTGAGCAAACTGAAGACAGTGTATGACAGGCCTGCAACTAATGATTATTTTCATTATCAGGTAATCTGCTGATTAGTGTCTTGATTAATTGAATAATCTTTTTTGAGTATTAAATGTCAGAAAATAATGCAAAATTCTTGTTACAATTTCATAAAGCTCAAGGTGATGTCTTCAAATTACTTGTTTTAGCCAACCAACAGCCCAAAAGAATTTTTTTTCAGGCAAAAATGCCCACAATTCACTTGTTTCAGCTACAAATGTGACATTTGGTGTTTTTCTGTCTCACGTGATGGAAAATTTAAGATATTTGGCTTGTGGAATTTTGGTAAGATGAAACAAGAATTATTTGTTTGGCCTAAAAAGAATTCATAATTTATTTAGACCAAAAGTTTAATCACTTAATTGAGAAAATTAAATTAGTCATTAGTTACAGATATAAATCATATAATTCTTAGGAATTTCTATGTTTAAATGAACAGATTTGCTTGCCATAACATATTTAGGACAACTCAAAAATACAATGCTAGTCATTGACTAAAACAGTTTTACTATTAAGACTTAATATATAAACCTGTTGCTGTTTGTGAATGTCTTACAGTACATATTTATCGATCAATCTTTGCCATCCTCACTCTACTTCTTTCATGCTTACACACACCCACACCTATTTTCCTTCTGCTTCTGCTGTCTTTCACACTCCTACACATGCATATTACGTCTCTAAAATGACTCATTACATATTTAACAAGTGTTTAGTTGGTGTAAAGCTTTCCCTCCCAAACTTATTTTCACCTCTCTCAGAAAGCCTTTGAAACAGACTGTGTGCTGTTTGAAGCAGTAAAGTCATTTCCTCTCTGATTATATTATCCTGCTGTTTTCTGGAACAAAGGGGAGGAGCATCAGCAGTGGCTGCAGACCTCCACATAAAGAGAAACAGCCACAGTTGTAAATAATAAACATTATAACCTTGATAACTTTTTGATAACTTTGGCGGTGTGTGTCCACTGGTATATTACATCTTGTGTATGTTACAGATGAGTGTAAGTGTGTACATGTAGGTGGCAGGTGGGAAGTGGTAGCAGAACAGATGGATTGCCCATGCATGTATGTGTGTAGTGCCACACAGCCACACTCCATTCAGTCTTGTCATCTCTTCATTATATTTCACCATGAAGATTAATATCTGATAATATTTCAGTTCCATTGTTTGAAAGCTGAACCGTTTGTATGTTGTTCCCTTTTTGCATAAACTTGCTGTTGCTGTTCCCAATTGTTCAGTAAAAAGCAAAAGCATGATCCTGACATTTCTAAATACCACACACAGAGCAGAAGAAGGTATTTAAAGGCAAACAACCAAAAAATGAGATGTTTTAGTCAAACATTTAGATGTCTTTTGTTGTTATGTGTACGCTTACGTATACTGCACATCTCTGCTGTCACCGTACCATGTATTTTCAAATGTGGTGATTTTGAATTTTTTAGATAAACTGAAAGATTAAGTAAACTGAAAGCACACCTTTTTCCTGCTTACATGATTGTAATATTATCCAAGTTTCTGATCATTTGTGTTAGTGTAGGTGTGTCTTCGATTCCTCCACATCTAGCAAATCTGTCATTTCTGTACTGAATGAGTTAACTCAACAGAGGATTAACTCACTTTGGTTTCAGACTATGTGGACTGCATTTAGTGCTTTGCAGATTTTTGCTTGTCATTCTAATCTTTTGACATGTACTTTTATTTCAACATGTAGACCATCATTGCTAAAGGTAGTTGTTACTACTTCTTTTCTTTACTGACTTACTGTCACATACCTTTAATGTAGAAAGCACCTGCAAACATGACAGACACTAATCACAGTTCTCCAGCTAGCATATTAAGGTTTTTTTTAAACCAGAATATAGTGTTTACATGTGCAAAATGTACGAAGCCTAAAGTAAAAGTATTTGGAGTTAGACAGCACAGACAAATGATTCTGATAGGGGTGTGAGATCAGAAAATGCCTCCATTTATCGTTCTAAAACAATGTATTTTGTTGTTTAATTTGGTGGACTTTTGCCGATTTTGTTGTGCATTAAATGTTCTCAGCATTAAGGTACACTGAGACCTTGTTTTAGACCCCTTTGTCCTAATGGAAAGCTGATAGATGCAATGGAGGGCCTAATACAGTGCTGTCCATGTTATTGCCTGACTGTTTTTACTCCCACTCCTGAGTCAGGAGAATGATAAGGACTAAAGGACTCAATATCCAGCCAGTTTAATACAATACATGGGCTGATTCTGTGCAGTGTGATAAATTGAGATTGAAGTTTTAAGTTGCCTTGGGAGATGGTATAGTGATAGTGAAGAGAGTGAATATTGACAGGTTTATGCTCCCTAGTAACTACTGCTGCTCAGCGTTGTATACTGTAAATACGAGGTCAGGTACTGTAGTGCACAGAGAGGAGACAGGCAATGCATATCAATGTGGAAGTAGCCAAGGTTGCAATTTAATGTTCTGAATGAGTCCAGCCTTTATAGGGCAGAAGAGGTCACATGCCACGGTCACTAAATTTCTGGCTGTTTGACAGAGAAAACAAGTTTAGAAAACCCAGCATGAAGTTATATGCACTAAGTCCAAGGGACAGGGGAAAAATTAATGGAAATCAAGATATATGATGACTCAGAGTAATGAAAGCTCTCTCAGCATGCTGTTTTATAACCTTAATTATCAGGGCTTCCGTGGGCCTTGAATCCTTTAGTGGGGACTTTGATAAAAGTAAAATTAAACCATATACTGATAAATATATGGAGTTGTTTAAACTGCTTGGTTTAAAGCAAAGTATGCCATTGCAAAAGTGTTTTGGCACTATGCTGCAGTGCGAATTGTTGAATAGGCTTTTATATTTTTCACTATTATTTTCGGATGTATTCAGAACTTCTGTACACAGCCACTCCATTACTAGGAGTCCTCTTTTATAGTGAAACTGCATGGTTTCATGTACCCACAATACTTACACATTTAAAGTAGTTAATGTGCTGCATTTTCATATTATTACATTTATCCAGAGCTGGCATGCATGAGATCAAACTCTTGACATGTGTAAAGCAAAAATCAATAATTAAAAGTCAGTAAATAATTGTATTCGTTTTTTGACTACAGTGACAGTATACTTGAAATAATTAATTATGTTGATAAATGAGAACATGACACCATTATATCTTTAGTGCCAAAACAATGATGTTGTGGTCAGTCGACAGCAAATCATTGGCAAATGATTTTGATAATGATAGTTAAGTTTCTTGCTGGTTGTAAATTGAATTAGACAATCAGACAATTAGGCAATTAATTGTTCAGTAGAAAACGTATTATTTTGATAATCGCATAATTGTTAACTTTTCTAAGAAACCCCAAATGCATGAGTTCTACTGTCTTAAATGTGGGGTTTTGCAGTCCTTTTCTTTGTCATATATGATCATAAACTGATCATTTTTAGGTTTCGGACTGTTATTTGGATGAAAAATTTATTTTTAATGTTATATAATACATTTATAATACATTTTGGGTGGGAAAATGATAAATCAAGAAAACAATAGCAGATAATTCAATAATTAAAATAATCTTTAGTTGCTGCCCTTAATTGAATTAATCAATACTGAAAATAAATCTATACATAATCAAAAAAAAATTCTGGTGCACAGTAGGTGATCCATCTTATTTTGAAAAAGCAACAGTTTGACTGGAGTGAATATAGATAGAAGAATTATAATTTGAGCAGTGGCAGCTGAACAAAGAAAAGAGGAGTTCTGTTGATGGGCAGGCTAGTTCCTTGCATGCCAGCTCTGCCGCCGGGGAAGGGTGTGTGTGTGTGTGTGTGTGTGTGTGTGTGTGTGTGTGTGTGTGTGTGTGTGTGTGTGCGTGTGCGTGCACATGCATGTGCACAAATGTAAAGCACTCGATCTGTTAAGGTGGAAAAGTGGAGTCCATTTAACAAACTCAAGCTTTATCAGAGTAAAATACAATGAGAGAGATATTATAATGCCAACTACAATCTCAAAAACATCACAATCACTTCTTAGCACCAAAGTTTTCACCAAAATAAAAAAAACAATAATATTGCAGATGATTACTTTAATGCAACAGTTAAAGTGGCCTTTTTAACTGGTTAATGTCAAGCAGGGGTAACATCCAAACTCATAACTCTATAACTCTGTAACCTCTATAGTGAAAAATTGTAATTTCTTGCATGTGATAGAACAAGACTTTAAAAAGCATTGAAATGCCCTTCAATATTATGTCTGAACAAGTGTGGGGAACCCTGATAACATTCCACAGAGGGTCAAAGCTGGCTGAGCCGGCCATGCTGGCACTGACACTGTCACTGGCTCTGCGATTAAGCCACGGGAGCCATTTTGGGGCTGATTATTCATGGTGCTACTGTACTGATGTTCCACTACACTGAATTCTCTCATTAGGTCATCCGGCTCTAAAGGCCATTAAATTTTCAGTCAGCATGAATAAGTCAGAGAGTTCTGCCTCTGATCATGCAGTGCGAAGAGTCCCCAAACTCATCATAGGTGCTCGGCAAAAACCCCATCTCTTTCAGCACAGGGGTAACATTTGCTCAATTAAATATGTGAGAAGGGCAGGGGTTGGCGGCAGGGTAGTTTTTTTAGATTTAAAGCCTAGCATGTGGTTCCAGACAGCATTTCCAGAAGTATCGATTAGAATTTTGCTGCGGGTAAATGACTCCCAATGGGATCTCCTTGGTAACTGGAGCAGCGCCAAGCCACTGAATGTCTAAGTGACTTAATGCAGATATAAATCGCCATTCCAATCAAGGCCGTTTTATTTGCAGTCTTGAGCGAGGCAATACGTCACCTGCAGTAGTGCTAGTTTGGTCAATAAAATCCTGTCAAATCCGTTAAATGCATGCTGTTTTGATAACATATGATTTATAATGTTTCCTTCCGGGGAAGGCTATTTCTTGCACAATTGCAGTAAACAGGTAGTTGACAACAGGGTTTTGGGTCACAGACTTGCCACAATTAATCATCACTGTTCTGTATTGCCATACATTTATTGCCATGAGCATTTGTTGAGCTTTTCACATGATGACTCCTATATATTGTAAAAAGGCACAAGCAATTAAGTCATTTGAATTTTTAATTAATTCAAAATTAACACCTATTAAAGCTGCTACATTATAGCACATTTATATCCTAATATTAGATTGTTTAGACAGGTTGTAGGAAATTATTAAATATTTTCCAGAGCCCTCTGTGCAGTAGAAAACATTTTTATTGGTGTTTGCTGGCGGCCAGAAAATTACTGGGGAAAACAAAGACGAATGGAGCCATTGACTTCAAATACGACCCCTTGAAAGCACAGCCAGAGCCCTATCCATCGACATCTATTATATTCATGAGTGTGACCTGTTGGGGGTGAGAGGGTGCTTAAGGGGGAGGTGATGGGCGCCCACCTGCTCCACTCAGCCTCTAAGACACTGGCTGCCAGGAGATCAAACAGACCTCTACGCTCCCCTCTGTTCTCCTCCTCTCTTCCCGGCACAAGTCCCATGAAGGAGGCGACTGACCCACTTTTCCTCCCTCCCTGTGCTATTACCTGGAGAAAACAGAGAGTGGTGTGTGTGTGTGTGTGTGTGTGTGTGTGCGCGTGTGTTGGGTGGTTGGGCTTGCGGGACTGCACAAAAGCTTCTCATCTTCACTTACTGTAGAGAGATGAAGGCGTAAGTAAGACTCCAAAGAAGGAATGTCATTTCTTATCAGATACTATTGCATGTGAGATTGTTTCTCCAATGGTGTGTCATGGCCTAGTCTATGTTTTGTGCTGCTGCAGTTGGTGGTTAACTGAGCTCACTCAGATGCAGTGCATTAATAGGAGCGATCACATTGTGATGACAGTGTTGATTTGAAATCAACTCGACATGAGACAAATTTGCAAAACAAATGGATAATTTACCAAACACTACAGGACCAAATGAACGTGGTGATGCTGCAAAATTCTGTTCTGCTGGTGTAAATTGTTTACAATCCTCAGGGCTTTTCACGGAAGGTAGAGCAATCGCTCATTGTTTTCACTGAATTAGATTGATATTGATTGACTCTGACAGCTAGCATCATGATACTTAGCGGCAGTGACCATTTTCTCTTTCGACCTGCACTGGCTCCCCCTCTGTTGGCTCTTTTTGTCTCTCATCTTGCCTCCTTCCTTTTCTGCCTGCCTTTACTACCCTCATAACATATACTACATTTTTTATGTGCTCTTCACTCTTGGTCTCCTTTCCTTGCAGGCCTCACATGGTGACAGAATACATGGGCATCAGGAATGAGAGCTTTATGAAGATTGCTGCAGTGGGAACATGGATGGGAGACTTTGTCACTGCTTGGATGGTGAGGTTCCAACTGTTGTGTGTCCAAAACAGTAGACAAGTTTGCATTTATGAAAGGAAAGATTGATTTTTGCATCACTGCAATCAGACATTTGAATTTTAATGCTGCGTTATTAAAAACACATTGACATAAAATTGTCTTTTTAGCCATGTTAGCAGCATGCTTTGGTAACAGGTATTCATGGTCTACAGAAGATGAGTCCAAATCATTTTGGGGATTCCCTAACTCGTCATCCAGTGCCAACAGGTCAAAATGTCCACTTGTTCAATACTTCAAGATAACTTTTAATTTAATAACCCAGTAACCATATTTAAAAACAAATAAAAAGATAAATCCTCAATGCTCATGTTAATTGCACACTAAATTGCTAAACATTAGTATGCTACGCCAACGTAGAGATTTTTGGTACTAATATGACAACAGTAATTCTTTCTGGATTATACTATGAGAAATATAACTGTGTTTTTTCATTAATTGTTCACTTCAGTAGTACTCAAATGTTAAATGTGTCCTAACACAAAGAGCTATACAAGAACTTCATATGTAAACTACAGTCTAAAATTTTTCTTTTCAGTAGTTGACAGTTTTTGATATCGGTTCATTCCTGTCGGTACCAAAAAGTATTGAGGTTCCATACCTAGCCCTAGCTAAACTTTAGCATTTAACACTTGCAAGTTAGACTTCCGGATATAAAAGTACACTGATCTTCCACTTTTTGCGGCCCCCACAGGAGCAAGTACAGAGATTTTCGCTGCCGAGAGACTAACTTCTGGTTTAGCCCTCTGCTAATTTGAATAGAGATATAATTATTTAGTTGTGCAGCTCTTAGACTTTCCAAATGTTATTGGACTGAATAGATCAAATTCTGATCAGGTAATTTTGCAGGTTTGTGTCTCAAAATAATTTAACCACTGTTTTAAAACCACTTCTCTCACCATGTAGGTCTATGGAAATGTGTCTTTTGGGGCCAGTGTGCATCACATGATGGAACTTTGTAATTCCACAATTTAGCCATTATGTTAAATTGGCTTCAAAGTATGACATACTTGTGTTAAAATGCCAATATTAGCACTTTAGCATGCTAATTTTACATTTATGTTTTTAAGCATTCAACTCAAAGCATAGCTGTGGCTCATGAAGTACAGCTTATCCCCTGTACATGTCATACTGGATTCACCATAACTACAAGTCAACATCCAAATCATAATCACGATAATTCAGAATTTTTCTAAAAGCTCTGTTATATATCCAATTTGGTGCTAGATAATATGTAAGTGTCTTAAAAGCATACAAACATGGATGCCCCACATCAGCCAAAGCCTGTTTCTACAAAATTTAATGGATATAGTGCTGTGTTGTCTATGCACTGAATTAAACCCTCACATGACCCACTCTGCAGCCATACAAACATCTTGAATAGTATGATGAGATGACTTTCGCATGTAATAAATGTACATTTTCCCCATCCCTACTATTCATCCCATATAAAGTAAATGTGGCATTATTCTTATGAAAGTTAAGCCTTAGAGGCTGCTCAGGCAAAGCTTCAAATTATTTGCCCTGCTGGTGGTAAACATACAAGAATAGCATTTATTTATATTTTAAGTTTTCTTTTTTTGTGTGTAATGGACATAACTGCCTTGCAGGGCCAAAGTGTGGCTACTATTAACGATGTTTTCAAATCACAAGTATCTTCAAATCATATAGAAGAAACGCAGTGTAGCCATTCTTCACACACACATCTAATTTCTAGGTAAGGTGTATCCTCTCAACCACTATAAGGCACACACTTAAAGCCCTCTGTCCCAATCCAGGTCAATCAAACAAATCTTTAGAGTAACATGCAGTTTTATCTACGAAGGGTCAGACGAAACAATGAATGTGCAGCGAGGGACAGAGTATGGTGGAGGAGAAACCTACCTCTGTTCATTTGTCAACATAAAGAGAGGAGGAGAGCTCCAGCGGGAGTGGACTACCTGTGGTGGGAGGAGTGGGGCTCTGACACCGGCATAAACACAGCTGACAACTTGACAAGCTCCCTCACTGGTCACATTAGTATTCTACAGTACATACTGCAGAGAAAGAGAGCGGATAGAAGGAGAGACAAGAGAGGGGGAGAAGGAAGGAGGAAGAGGGAAGGTAAGGTGTAAGAAACAGAGGTGAAGGGTAAAGGGAAATGTAGAAGACTGGTCGGAAGGGAGACGAGGGAAGCAGTGAGGGGGAAGGTGAGTCAGGGAGACAGAGACGTGTGTGTGTGGGTAAAAGAGAGAGTTAGGACAAGGCAAAGTGCTGATTCTTGAAATTACTCACAAGATTTTTTACATTCGATTAATTCAACAAGGCACTTTGAAGATGACCTCTGCGTCTCCTCCGCATAGGAGATTTACAGTGTATCTTCACTAGATGAGTGAACAGGAAGTGTCTGGGGTTTTTTTTTCCTTTTGCAATGCCAAAAACATATCCTACATTTCCTGAAATCCTTCTTCCAACACGAGCTACAGTATCTGCAGTGAAGCACTTTATCGACAAACTGACCTTGCCTCTGCAGTGGCTCCACAAAGAAAATATAGTGCAGATTTGTAAACTCAGGCATAAAATGCTCTCTGATACAACTTTGTTGAGTGTGAAATCAAAACAACAAACAACAAATATAAACATTATCACCAACGGAAATAGTGGAAAGATGGCTACATTAAAATATTAATAATGAAACAAGCCAATATTTATTGAGGCTAACGACAGACTCGATACTATTAAATCACAGATAAAGTGTTGTTCAATAATTAGTAATTAATATTTCAATTTAAAAAGCCATATAGCCACGTATCTCCTGTGTTTTTATAACTTTTTCTCATTCAGCAGTAGTTAGTAAAGGTATAATAAAAAATGTGTATCGTCAGTAAAAATCCAGTAGGTTAGCACTTTCAACTTAACACTGTATCAGAAAGCTGTTAAAAATAAATGTTAGTGAGCTTTACATTTGCTGGTAGGCATATTGTGTTACCTTTGGATACAGCCGGATTAGCTGTTTGTTTTTGGTCTTTTATGCTAAGCTAAGCTAAATTGCCTTAACCTTGCCTCAATCAAGTTATTGAGTCATTTTATATGCACTTTAACTTCTGCAGGTGACAGATATGATGCTCCAGGATCAGCACTACCCAGACTGGGGCAAAGCAGCCAGAAGGTTCTGGAAACAAGGCAACAACAGGATTGTTCTCTTCTGGTATGTTGTCTGCTTCCACTGAGATGAATTGTCTGTGAGGCCATGTGTATCTTTGCCTATATGTACATGTTAAAAGGTCATATCAATTTCTCTACCTACTAGCTTACTAATCAATTATTTATTCCTACAAGGCTCTGTAGATGTGTGTGGTATGTTAGGGCTGCACAATAATGTAAAAAAAAATTATAATATATTACAATCTGCAATATGATTCACGATTAGTAGGAAAAAAATCATGGTGATGTGACATTTGTTGGAGTCTTAACCAAACAGGCATGTTTTCTTACATCAGGAGGACAAGATTTGTGCTATCTCTGCACCAATTGACCAATTGCACTTGGTCATACATGTGTGTATGTTTGTGTGCATGCATATGTGATCTCTCCAGCCCTGTTGCAGGGTTACCCGCAGTCAATAGCTGCGTTAATCTTCCCTCACTCAGTGTCAGCACCTTTAATTAGTAAAACAGGATGAAAATCAATGGACAAAGCAAGGTTGCGGTGCAAACCATGGCCCTGCCTTTAACCTCTCGTATCGCAATCTGTGACCCTTAAATAACTGCTAAACAAATGCTGCAAGCCATGTCCGATATGCCCATTACTAGACGGCCAAGTAGAACCGTTCCCTATCTAGATGTTTTAAATCACCAGTGCATGATCCCAGCGGTGTTCATTCACCAGAGTGGCTCAGCGCTGTCAGTCAAAGACGACATGCGAATGCCTCTCCAGCAGTTCATTTTAGGGTCATAGCGAGATATGAAGGAGAAGATACGGTTGAAACAGTTTGACATCTGTGTGATATGTAGACAGAGACCTCAAGACATAGACAGAACTTCAGAGACATTTCGCAGAATTGATTCACCTGCAATTAGGATGCAAACAGGCAAATTGTTCTGTGACTTTTTCTGCAGCCCTTCATTTTATTGATGGATGCCCTGACGTACACTGTCACAATCAATGCCGGATTTGGCAAGCCGCTGTTGGAAATCCAGAGCTTGAAATTTGATTGATAAATGTGTTAATATATCTATTCATTATGCGCTGAAGGGTCATTGCAAATTGTAAAGGACAGTGCCAAAAGCCGGCCATGCTGAGGAAAAGAACCCCACTGTGGAATAATAAAAACCCTCCAAATGTTTCTGCCTAACAGTAATGGGATATG
Source organism: Lepomis macrochirus (assembly GCA_024633595.2). NCBI lineage: Eukaryota > Metazoa > Chordata > Actinopteri > Centrarchiformes > Centrarchidae > Lepomis > Lepomis macrochirus. The sequence continues at coordinate 12,639,067 of JALXJV020000008.1, read as the reverse complement.
AGCTGGCATTCGCTATCTGCAATGCAGCCAGCTGATGTGTGGTGTGAGAATGCACACAACAGAACAGTAATCACTGGGTGACATTGAGACAAAATAGACAGTGGAGAATAAAACTAGCCTTTGTCAATGTGCCTCTCTTCAGATGGCTGAAAAATTTTCCAGTTAACGATGAATGCAAAATTACAGCAATGTGACACAAACACAACTCAGACAGTGTGAAAGAACATGGAAAAAAACACAGCAATCACTGCATGCAGGTAAATGAAATATTTTGGCTCATGTTAAATATGTAAATTCATGAAAATATGTATGCAGTAGGGTTTTGAATTGCATTGTCTCTGCATCCTCAAACAGACAAACAGACAGAGTTTTTCTCTATACACATTCATCTTCCTAGAAGCTTTATCTACTGCCATTTTTCAAATCCAGGTGAAATTGCTGTTCAATACATTATTGAGCCCATGAAAAAAAATCTGAATAGTATTTGATTTATCTTTTCCTGCATTGGGCATAGGTGAGAAAGTGTAGCTGTTTGTCTTCCATGATATACAATATTCACTGTGCGCCTCATCTAGTATAAGATTTTGAAATTTTATTTAAATGTTTTCTCAAGGTCTTTCTTCTCTTCCTCCGTTTTCCTCTCTTACCCTCTCCTTGCATTTCCCCTCCCCTCGGATCTTCTGTTCAATGTCTTTTGCCGTCCTCTCCTTCCTTTGCCTTCTTTCCTCTCCTTTCCATCATTATTTTTCTCCTATCCTTACATACTCTACTACTTTATTTTCCTTCCTTCCCCACCTCTTCTATGCTTCCTTTTCCTATCATCTCCCTTCATCTCCTCGTCTCTCATCTGATCTCCCTCCATTCCTTTCCCTGCTATTCTCTCCTCTCTTTCTCTCCTCTCCTCTCATCTTTCTTTCATCATTCTTTTCTCTCTTCTCCTTTTCCTTTCTTTCTTTCTTCCTCCCTTCCTTCTCCTTCCTAATTCCTGCCTTGCTCTCCTTTCAGGACAGTGCTCTTCTCTCTGACATCAGTGGTGGTTCTGGTCATCAGTACAGACTGGATCAGCTGGGACAACCTGAACAGAGGCTTCCTACCCAGCGATGAGGTCTCCAGAGCCTTCCTGGCCTCCTTCATTTTGGTCTTCGACCTTCTCATTGTCATGCAGGTAGACAGCTCCCCAGTGGCCAATTAAAAAAAGGGAGCTGGGACATTTCTTGGCTTACTCTGCCTGACACCCCCCCAAACCCCACTCTATTCATCAATGGGGCACTGCAGCACAGAGCAGCGAAAGGGGTGTTTGATCACTCTCAGTTGGCATGGACACAAACATGCGTGCACACATACACACCCACAAATATATAGATATACAAACTGTTGTTTACTCCTTTACATCTTCTCTCTTTCAGTCCCTCCATCCCTTTTTCCCAGGCCTTAGCCATGAACTCACCCTTTCTCCCCCACTCCCCTGTGAGCCTAGTTTATTTTCTTTAATGATGACTCACAAGATTTGAGTTTTTCCTCACTCCCCACCTCCCCTGTCCCCTTCTCCCATCCAGTGTCCTCCCTCCCACAGGAGCGTGTACATCAATAAAGCCTGTGTCAGTGGCTCATGAATATGCAAATGTGTTTGTCTGGGCTAAAAACCACATAACTGTGTAAAAAAGAGAGTGGGAGAACGACTTTTTTTTTTTTAACGCCGCTAGCCAGGAGCTGGAACCGCAGGCCAATCATGTATGTGGTTTGACTGCGAGCCTAATTCAACACGGCTCCTCCAAATGCTTAATGAACATATTTCACTAGGCCTTGTTGGTGGGTATTAGAGGACACGTTGCAAGACTAATATTTGGTATTTCCTAAATATACGTTTCTACTCTGTTGATTATGCTAATTACTAAGAGGCCGCAATTGCAAAGTGTTACAAATACACCACTCCACAGAATCTGGCAAGGACACCATTATAATTCCCATGGTAATATATATTACAACAACTGTACTACTGTGATTTCTAGACTTATTTATTGAAACAATTCATTATTTTAAGGCCTCTGGCTGCTCTGGCCAGTAATTACTTCACACTGTGGTGTTTTTCTCATCCATTTACCCAATTATTGTGATTATGCAGATATATAGAAACAGGGCAGCCTACAGTATGCAAGTGCTTCCTCATAAGGTTTGCTGGTGCATTGCTGAGGCCAGCTTTTTCAGCTCCCTGAAAAAGCCAAAGACTTGATGAAACATGAATGGCACACTCCCTATTTTGACATCTCTGTTTAACTCCCCTGGCCGGCCTGACCCGCGACTCCCTCTCCCTTTAACTTGATGGTATATCATTCCTCACTCGCATGGATTTGTTTACGACAGGCCCTTCTCATTTTCTGCACAGTGTACAGCAAGCACATTTACTACAGTTATTTATGAGTTGAGTTAGCCTGCGCTGTTACATGGCCCAAGCACTGGGGGCCGTCACCACGTTCCACCAGTCAATAAAAATTCATCTGCCAGAGCCCTCCCAACAGCTTCATTCACCTCCATCTTGCATCACACGCTGCCATAGTTAATCTCTCACCTCCATGAGAAAAGATGAGTGGTGTTGTTCTCAAACTAATTAATGCCCCAATTAATGACCTGTCTGGATTTGCCTCCCAGCTGGGTTTTACTTTACATAGTTTTGTGTTGTTTCTCAACATTTTCCCAGCTGAATGTCAGATTTCTGTGTCCTTTGTGTATATTCATATACACATTTACATGTGGATTATATGCTGATGTACTCTTCTTATGTCGCAGACACTCATAATTTTGTGGGAGGGAAGTGCATGGCTTAAATGCCATGTCTGTTAGTGCTATAGCAACAGTTGCTGTAGCTATGGAAGAAGAGTGGAGGACTTAATTAATATCCAGGGGGCCATTAGCAAGCTGTTATGCTGTTCATAGATATTGGCATGGGAGACTCTGGATCACATGAGGATATAGTGAATGCAGACATGTGGTAATGTGATGCAGCAAGACGCTCTGTGCAGATAGTGGGAACTGAGGGGAAATGTAGCTAATATAAAAATAAAGAAATGCTGAAATTAGGTGCTTTCATAATCCAAAGTAACTAGAGTTACATGAATTAATGGACATTCTTGGCTACCTAAAAAGTATATGGATTGCACTGAGATATGTATTCTGTATAAGATATATATTTACTGTAAAATAAAGAAAATATAGAAGTTAGGTCCAATAAAAGGAACCATCTCTAGCATCAGATGTTACAAAGTTAGTCCTTAATTAATCATATAATTATCAGTTACAAGCCCCAGACAAGTTGCATTTCAAAGAGTTTACTGTTTGGGGTTATGGTTTGAGAAAATTCTTCCGCGTCTTTACTGAAAAATACATTAACACAGCTGATCGCAGTGCTGTTTATTATAGCCCGTTAAGAGTTGGTGTTTTGGACATACTTGGTTTTCACAGGACGGAGATATTTGCATGTGGACCTCATGGAACGTAGCCACAAATAAGCAAAAAGAGCTAAGTGACTCCAGAGGGCATGGGCAGCTTCTAAATGTCAGTTTGGGGTACCTGTTGATTGTTTTTAAAAGTGTTTTGACGTTTTTAAATCCCAGTCCACCTTGGTACACTCCACAAGCCTGTAAACACACAGCATAGTCTACAGTCTACAGCAGCTGGCACCATGTATGACCTCTAGTCAGTGAATGAAGAGTCTCCACAGAGACTTCATATCAACTAATGTGAGAAAGTTCAATGAAGTGTTCCATGCAGTAAAGCTCGATACATAGTTGACATTTGTCAAACAGATGTGGTTAATTAAATGCTTTCCTTTTTCTACAGCTGAGGATACATTATCACAGTGGCAAGCAAAATGTATGACCGTGTGTGTTGTGTGTGCGTTTCAGGACTGGGAGTTCCCTCATTTTATGGGTGACCTGGATATGAATCTACCTGGAATGTCAACAACGCATGTGAAGGTCAAGCTTCCTGTCTGCAAGAGTATCTTTAAAGAGGAGTACCATATTCATATCACAGGTACTGGCAGACACGGACACAGCTGCTGCGTACAAAGAACAGGGTCATCTGATTGTTTCAGGAGGAGTTACCTATTCTAAACTAACACCCATATTCATAAAATGATTAAATAGCAGAAATAAATAGCAGAAAACTTTGCCCTATTTTTGAATTGTTTTCTGAATACCAATCCTGTTCTCCCTGATCTAGTTTTCCATTTCCCTCCATCTGGGAAATAGTCTGATGGTTAAACCACAGCAACCATTTATAATACATGTGTAGCTGATGTGGCACACAGGTGGCTCCACCGCTGCAACTGCAGCATCTCTTATCATCTGTCACGTTGCTGTGTCTTAATGTTCTCTGTGAGCGAGTATATTTCCCATTTGAAACCATCCCCGCCATTTTTCCATTTTGTTCCGCCGTGTACACATGGCGACTCACAACCATCAAGAGAAGGCAAAACCAATGTTCTTGTGCTAAATGTTAAGCTATTCAAACACTCAGTGATTCGCAAAAGGTTGTTAACCCTGATGCATTGCATATCCATTAAGCATTATGGAAATGGCTCTGGCGCGACGTGATTGGTTTAACTAAAAGCTTATTAACAGCATATCTTGGGGAGAGGAAGGGCGAGGTGTCACGTATACCCAGGGAGACATCTGCCTGCTATCAGTCAACCTGGGGAGATGGCTGTCTCGTGGTAATGTAGTGATCTTGTTAGAAGATACTGTAGAGGAAGTAGCACCTGCAAATGGATCTATCTGTCTCAGTGCATAAGCTATATGCAAAGAGAAAGGTATTCCTGATAAATGAATGTGACAGCATATCTGTCTGTCTGACTCTGCCCTCTAAATCATGTTTGGAGAATGCTTGTGCAGTACATCAGGCTGCCTGTCTGTTAAATTATCTGTACAATGCGTGCATGTTTATTGCTTGCTAGATAGCCTAGTTCATAATCTAATAGAAGTCACATGTCTTGTTACAGGTAAGTGGTTCAACTACGGTATCATCTTCCTCGTGCTGATTTTGGACCTTAACATGTGGAAGAACCAGATCTTCTACAAGCCCTATGAGTACGGTCAGTATGTCGGGCCTGGTGAGAAGATCTACACTGTGGAGGAGCCAGAAACGCTCAGGAACTTCAACCACAGCACGCTCACATATGAGTGGCGCTCCACAAACATCAATCCCAGCACCAACTTAACCTACGTTGAGCGGGATATGTTCCTCCACAGCCGCTACGTTGGAGCCAGCCTGGACGTGAAGTGCCTGGCCTTTATCCCGAGCCTGGCGGCGTTTGTCCTGTTTGGGTTCTTCATCTGGTTGTTTGGGCGATTTCAGGACAGTGAGACCTTCGCGGAAAACCAAGACAAGTCATATGAGAGGATAAAGAGGAAGTCGCCATCGGGAGTACAGCAAGGAGATGGGTGTGACACCAGAGGAGACGCATATGACCATGAGTGATGTTCTGAAGCGATCAGGAACGCCAATGCTTCTCTCGGTGGATGGGCCACACTTTGGAGCGACGCCCTCGACGAACTCTACTATTTCCATGGAAACCCAAGAGACACATCCAAGCATTGTGATTGACAGTGCAGAGCAGGAGGAACCAGCAGTTTCTTTTGATGTCCACAAGATATCTCCATGACCTTATGAATTTCTGAAACTTTCAACTATAGAACTGCAGACATGTTGAAAATGTAGTTAGTTCTTCAAGATCTTAAATTGTTGCTTTTCTTCGGATAAGACCATCTGCAAAAGAAGATGAACGTGGGATTCAGGAAAAGGACAAAGTGATGTTGCATGATCACCAAGTCAGTCCTGATGGCTATTGCAGTTGCATTTGTTTGAATATATTTTTGTAAAACAGTCTTTTTAAAAGCCTCTGAAATGGCACCAATTCTGGTAACAAACAGATCTTTTAACCTGAATGCAAACTCTTAATTTACATGGTGCTCACTCAGATTTTGCATTTTCATAATTCAATTTTGTCTTGGTAAACTATTTTGGTGCCTATAACAGAGGAGTATTTCTACAGTCATGACACTGCGGTTGTTAATGCTACACTAGTGCCTTGATATCTCATATGTTGGGATACAGAGACAGAAACATATTCTGACAGTCGGAAGATGTCATAGTTATGGTCTGCTATACTATGTCTTGTTAATGCTTTCACATCCTATGGACAATTTTTACCACATTTAATCCTCAGACTCAACCATTTTAATTTATTCTGATGTGACGTCTCTCTTACTCTATTTTAAACGTATCATTCTTGTGAAAGTGAAATGATTATGGACATCAATGTACATTGATGACCCATTCATATCCCCTCACTTGATATTAGTTGCAGAGATAATAAATGCAATCAGCAGAGATCAAATAGCAAATCAACAAGCCACCTCATGATTGCTTATGGGGCTGCTGCACCTGGACTGAATACCAACAGAGTCAGAAAGGTGGTTTTGCCCTTGGCATAAACATGCCATTGAAGTGCAAGAGAGGTGTCTGCTCCAAAGCTCAGGGCTTCTTTATGTCTAGAAAAACCTTAAAAGTTTAGAAGCAGTTTTGCAGTCATGGTAAATGCATGAAAACATTATTTATTTATTTGAAACATTATACTACTGTAAAAAAAATCCCTGATTTTATACTAAAACCTGCAGCAGTTATCTTTATACTGGCTTTGAACGTGTTCACTGCCTTTTTACATATTTTCCTGTGCTATGCAGCCTCTTTAAAATACATATATTCAGAGTTTTTGGTCCAAAAATGGATGCCCTTCAGTTATTTTCTATAAAGTGCAAATACTAACTCAATTATTACTGCATTGCATATACTTTTGACCAAAGATATGAAAGAATTCAGTATTTTGAACAAATAATCCTACATAAAGTAATCTGCTAATTATAAAGATAAATATATTCATGATAGACAGAGTGGAAGGATATTATGTGCTCTTGCATCACTCTGCATTATAATGGACTATAAAAAAATAACATCCATAACTGCTGAATAACCCAACCCTGATTTTTGTTCAACATTATTTGAATTCCAGGTAATGTAGCCAGAAATGTGCCACCGAAATAGTTAGTTTTTCAGTGTCTAATTATAATCAATTAATAAATTATATAAAAACTAATCATTTAATAAATGTGTTGGCATTTATATATTTATACACTCAAGGAAAACTAACATTTGCCTCTTAATTAGCCTAATTAAATCAATTTCCTTTTTCTGTTTGTAAATTATAAATGAATAAATGGATTAAAATATGAACTCACAAAATGTATTTTAAAAAAGTTTTTTGAACTTGACTTTTTGTATTCCATTTACATTTACAATATGTGTCTGCCATCATAATGCATCTCACGATTAATTTCTGCTGCTTGAACATTTACAGTTTTCATTTAATAATGCTTAATCATTTAAAGATGTCTCCAAAGTAGCTGCAAGCAGAGCTCTGATTGGCCAACTGCTATATATTTGTGAGAGTTGGGCCAATCAGAGCCCCTGTTTCATTAAATGTTTAGGTGATACACTGCTTACATGTCTTTGAATTAAAGAGAATTTAGAGGAAACTAATAGGAACTAATTGTTGAACAGAATTTGTAAATATTAGAAAGATAGAATAGGAAGAATAAGGAAGTAGAAATATTAATTGGAAAATTTATTGCAATTTTTGTTTATTTTTACAACGTTTAAATGTACCTTTTATTAATTGATGAAGAATATATTTTTTAAATGAATTAAATGATTATATAAAACACTGTTGAACTAATTATTCCAGTGGCACACTCCAGACTGTGAGTGCATGTATGTGGCTATGTGTGTACATTTTGGAAGCATTGTGTCATTTGTGTCTGTAAAGGATGTTTTATACTTAATAGTGCATGTTGCGTGTGTGTGAATGTGTGTGCACATGTGCACTAGAGGCTTGTGAAGTGCGTAGATGTTTGCTACTACGCTTGTTTTTGACAAAGGCCATTCTGTGAAGAGGTCAATTTATTTAACATAATTGCTTTGCAGCTCTTGGTTCTGTAATTATCTTTTTATACATTACAGCTCTATGAAGACATTAGATATTAGTGTCTCACCAAAGGGCAGAACCTCTTTGGACTTGAAGGGGATCTAATGTGTTTGTAATGTATTGTGTTTAGGTTAAACGTGACTGTATCCTTTTACTATTTTCATTGAACTGTATTGCAAAACTGACACTTGCTTCAGTTCTTGTATGCTTGTGCTTTATTTAAAGCAGAGGAAATCTCCTTTCAGTGTTTGCTCAGTGTACTGTCTGTCTGTTGAACCTTGTCTTACCAATAAATTAATACATTTGCTATGTACTCTATTTTGTTTATACCATTTTGTGAGATTCAGTACTACCAGAATATTTTTGACCAAGGTTGCTGATCTTATAATTTCCAGCAAGAAAAATTCTAGGATACGTTTTTGTATATGCTTAGGAAATCGTTGCCAAGCAACAGCACAGGTCAAGCTTGTTGCTGCTGTTGCCCCAATTAATATTGGCGATATGAGAAGTAATGACTATCTTCACAAGGATGCTTGAATGTATAGCCTGCATACACATGACACCTGGTTCAGATTAGATCCTGTCCTGCTCTGGGCCTACAGCGCTTTGATTTATGTCAGCAGGAAACAATTTTAATTTGTTATGTGTTTTGTTCCCCGACAGGATTTGTTTATATAAAGTGTATACATGTAAATGAGTTATAGATTGGTTTGTAAACATCTGAGGTAGGAAGTGTGAACAGAATTTGTTTAAGGTAGTGGTTGCCAAACCAGATTTGGAACCTCTCCAGTCAGTCATGAGCTAAACCTATCATAACATCAAAATCAGAATCAGAATCAGCTTTATTGCAGGGCATGTGTACACCTAAAAGGAATTTGCCTCAGGATTGTACATTGCTCACGATGAGCTTATACAATGATACTATAATAAAATCAAACACAGGTCACACAATAGAGAACACATATATAGACACTATAAACAAAAACAACATAGACAGATTGAGACAATAGTGCAATAAGCAGAGTGCAAAGGATGCAGGAGTAAATTAGTATCATTATTATTATTATTATTATTATAATGTTCAAGTTAGAGGTGGATGAGATACAGGTTGTTGTTATTTGTAATATTTTTGTTTTTTAGCCACTCAAGCGGCATGGCTGAAGGGATGTTAAAGTCAATGTTTCAAGAGGTCCTCTACTTTGGTCCAGTGTGAAATATCTCAAGAACTAATAAAGGGATCGCCTAACGCTCACATTCAACACAATGTTTTTGTCCCCTGACTTTCCTTTAACGCCACCTTGAGGCTGACATTTGTTGTTTTTAATAAAATGAGGCACAAAACATCTAAGAGTTCTCTGTTTCGCCATGTGAGAGTTGATGGACTGCCATTACATAAATAAGCTAGCTTAATCCCTGTCACTAAAATGGTCATCTTCTATAAGGGCTGGCACTTATATATTAAATAGCCCCACCCATCCCTATATAAACAAGCCTCAGATGTACTTTTATGTAGTGCTAATTATAAATAGTATGCTAACATACTAAACTAAGATGGTGAACATTATACCTGCTAAGCCTGCTACAACCTGCATGTTAGCTGTCATTGTGAGCATGTTAGCATACTGACTTTAAGATTTAGTTCTAAGCATTGCTTTGCAACTAGCGTGTAGACACTAGTCAAATAAAACTGTCTGAGATTAGAAGAAAAAGTTACTTTTTTGGTGAAACTCCTGATTAGTTAGGTAATCAGTGAGTTGGGGTGTAAAGTCAACACTAGAGGCTTACATTTTAAAAGAAGACTAAAATTTGTTGTGCTATAATTACTTTGGTCAGAACCTAACTAGTTTGTCAGAAAGTCATAACTAAGCAAGTGGTCAACCAATGATCAAAGATAGAGCTCCATCATCATGGTTACCATGCACATTAGCTTTCTGGCTGGCATGAGCCAATTGGCATTGAAGCACATAGTGACATTTTATGATTTGCACCTACCCTGGGGCATGTGTAATTATTTAGTTGAGTGACAACATACAGTAACTCTGTGGGGCAACTGCTTTTATTTTAGTAATGCATAAACCACAATATAGTAATAATTTACATTATAACTAGGCTAAGTTTGAACTTACACACAGTTGGTGTAATACACTGCAGTGGTTTAAGGACTGGTTTAAGGGAATGTACAGAGGAGTGACATGAAAAACTGTTGATGGAGCAGCAGTTACATAGACTAAACTCTGACCATTGAACCACAGGCAGCTGTCCATCATCAGTAGCCATATATCTTGTAAGTGTAATCGGATCCAACACACTGAACCCTCCCTCACCACTATATGTAGCTGTATGAACACCTAAGGCCTTATCGTTGTTTGTCTAGGAAAATATATCTCCTTGCCAGAGAGTATTAGATGTTTGACTGAGGCCTCTTCCAAGTCTGCCATTGGGCTGAGAAATGAGATATTGATTTTTGGAGTACCATGCAGTAATTGAGAGAACACATCAAAACCGGGGTTTCAAAATGTTTGTGGGGTGTTGGAACCCGATGCGCATGTTGTGTTACCAGTATATTGACTACTTTCCCAAGGTAGAGGATACATTCATGAGCGATTGCATTCTGCTTTAAATCACATTTTTTAAGAAGCTTCCTTCTTCATGTCTTTGGAGGCAGTTTATGAAATATTTCACATTATTTTCTGTTTTCTCTATTCACATATCTTTAAACACCAACTCAGAAAAGACACAAGAAATGGTTTTGAATTTTTTTACCTGCTAGTGTTTTATCTACAGCTAAATATAAACCAGAAAAATCTCCCAGAGGAGGCAAGCCACAGCTACAGCTCAACTGGAATCTCCTTTACTGTCTTTGAGCTATCCTCCAATTAGATCAGTATATCATGTCTTGGCATGGCCCATCACTCTGTGCTGACAGCTCTGTGACTGTGGGAGACCCTGTGAAATATATCAGTATAGTCAGTCCAAGCCAGCTAGCAGCCCCCTCCCCGTCCTATTCCCTTCACCAAACCCGAGATGGTTTCTGTCCCCGGTGGAAACATGGTTAAAAGAATTCCTTCTGCAAGTTTGTGATACCTTACAGAGTTCCTTCTGTAGGTTTTGATATCTTACATAGGAGCATGTGGCTTGGATAAATCTTTCAACACATCCCACAACTCACTTTGAGGACTAAATCCCCAGACACGGATTAATTGTCCTTAAGTTAAATCAAGTGAAAAATTAAGTGGTGATTATTTAGACTGTTGCAATGGCTTTGTGGCAGTACGTACTTGAATAGCCAGCGGCAGAATCCAATGTTAAAAAAATCCAGCTATACATTTTTGCTATACAATTCTGTATGTATTTAGTTTGAATTGGAACTTTTTTGTCTCTTATACCTTTTGAAATGACCCATCCCACATGGGAAGACATGACACACAATAATACCAAAGAGAATGTTTATGTGTAAGACTCGCATAAAAAAAGACCTACTGTCCAATTCTAAACAATATCTACCACAATTCAACACATTTCATTGGGTATGGAAGTTATTTCTTGACCTTGGAAATGTTGTTGGAGGAAGCAATAAAAAGCCACATTTTAAAATTGTCAAATTCTCTGGACTTTAATGGAAACAAAAATGTTGTTTGACAAAAAATTTAAGTCAAGGTCCACTTACTAGTCTTTTCTTCCAGAGAAAACTACAATTTTTTTCTTGTTTCCATGCATTGTTCAAATAATCTGATCTCTTTTTCCAATTATGATTTATGAGGAAAGAACAATAAGTGTCGGGGTATACTCGAACAAAGCTCACACGACGTGCTGTCTGACAAACAGCCACACTGGAAGGCAGTGTCAAAAGCTAGCCATCATAGAGAGGGGGAGGTGGAATATCTTTTAAAAATAGGGAAAATGGTGCCCAATTTCACAGTCTCTCCTGGTTGCACTTTGTTTACATGAAATGTGACAGAAATCGTTGTGTAAAGAAAAAGAGAGCTGCAGAGAGAAGTTCATACCCTGGATCCTTTCGACCTCTAAAAAGCTGACTAGTGACAGTGTAAAGTGCTTGTGAACATTGGATTGATGTTTTTTTAGAAAGTCACAGAAATGGTTGGACACAACCCAACCCCAAGTTCAATACCAGGTCGGTGTGAGGACATGGGGTTTCTGAAGCTCTTCGACCATCCGACAAGCAGCTCTGAAGAAGAATCCTGGCTGCTTAAAAGTCTAAAGCCATGCTAGCGGCTTTGGAAGGCTTTCATTGTTATGTTTACCATCCAATTGTTAGCCATCTTAATTTAGCGCGTTTGAATGCTAATATTTGGTCATTTGCACCAAACAAAGTTCATCTGAGGCTGTTGGGAATGTAATTGATTTTGCAGGTATTTTTCTTTATAATAAATAAAAAGAAATTGAGTCAAGTTATAATTCATCCTGAGAGGAACATGAATACAAAATGTGTCCATCCAATAGTTGTTTAAATACTTATGTCAACCTGGTGGCGCAACAAGAAAAGTCAAGGGATCACCAGAATTAGGAGGATACATTATCTGGGAACCACAGATGTGCATTCATGATTGAATAGCAATCAATTCAGTAGTTTTGGATATTTTAGATTAGACTAAAATGGTTGACTGCACCACACTGTCATTGTTAGATGCTGCTGGCATGGCTAAAAAAGACAAGGTACAGGATAAGCTTTGTCAGTCTCATAACTAACAAAGCCTATCCTGTACATATATACCAGCATATCATCTAGTTTCCACATGTAGTAACAGAAGACAGCTACAGCAGCAGAACAGATTTGTTGGATATTAAATTTAGAGAGACCTAATGAAAACATTTGGCAAATAGTTAATGCACTGACAGAAATGTAAGCAGAGTGAATCAGTTCTTGATGAATGGTGGCTATCCTGATTATTTCAGCTTCAGCTGCAGTCACAGTTAAATCTGGAAAACAAATACATAGGCACAGTGGGACTGTAGAGCATTTGTCTGTGTGTTTGTTTTTATACAGACAAATATGGCAATTCAAAGTGACTTCTCTTCTTGTTTTGGCTGAGGCTCTATATGTTCATTCAGTCAATCCTGCACATTTCTGGAAACTGACAAATCACACAGAGTAAAAAACAGAGTTTGCACTGCAGTGATATGAGGTAAATATTCCACAAGTAATTGCTTTAAACTTGCCTATACTTACTACACTATACTACTGCATAGATGGTAATTGCCAAGTCAAAACATTTACTGTGAAAACTGTTGAGTAATTTCATGCTTCTATTCTTTTTGACAGAAAATAATTTCTTCACAGAGATCCCTTTAACAGTGCAGTGAATTTTGCAGACCAATTAGAACTATTTGAAGAATGGAAGATCACTGAAAACATAATGAAAAAAATGTCATAGAGCACAAAATACTGCATGCTAATTCATTTTCATCAATTTAAACTCTACTAAAGTAAAACTGACTTTTCTCTGTTGCCTTGCTTCAGCAGCCACAATCACAATGATATGTGTGGTCATTAACAGTGAATATAGGACAGGCAGTGAAGTGGACTCCCTGTGGGTCCAGGCATCTGTTGCAGTGGGTTCAGCACTGCCATGGAAAATTGAACATTTAGGAGCCAGCTGGAGGACCAGTCTGCCCTGCTGTGCCACCACTACTCAGGTGCCCACTGGCTTCATGCCACCACCAGCTAGAAGCCACTGGACCAAAGCAGGCCAGATGGTGCCCTTGCCAACCTATGAGCAGCCACTGCGAACTGCCCACTGTCCACTGCCTGTGTCCCCTGCCCTGCCATTCAACTCAGGGATGAGTTTGGAGTCATGATAACCTGAGGAAAAAGTTTTTTGGGGGGAGAGTGGCAGAAAAGCTCAAGTGAGTGGAGAGTGTGTTGGAATATAAATGGGGCCTATTACGTTGTGTGTTTGTTAATGTAAGCAGCTGTGAGGTAGAGTCGGGGAATCAGTTGGTAGGAGAGATACTGCTCCATGGGGAAATAAAGCCATCTTCAGGCTGAACTCATTTGTCCGTGGCTGTGAACTGATAGATAATTATATTAGGAGCTTTAAGTGCTCTTCTGCGATACAAGTATTACTACCATCTCCAGAGGCACAGAGGAATCTGTGTGCTACAACTGGGATAGTCATTGCTCTGCATCCAAATATGTGGACAAGTGTATTCATCACAAGGGGCATCATTTAAAATCCAAATTATTGTACAACGCTGTGTGTATTGGATCTATGAGACAGATAAATATGATTTTACTTATTCAATTTACAGAATCAATTGTGCACTCTATATCGCTCAAGTTAGTGAGTGATGGTGGGAAGCTGAGGGTAACAAATATTGGTAATTCTTTAAAACAACACAATCTAGTATGAGATTACTAGTGTTAAATGTAAATCACTAAATCCACCACAACCTATTCATATGTGAAGGTTATTAATCCATCCAATCCAGACTGTGTTTCTGTTGCGTGACTAACCAGTGACTAATTTCATATACATACTGTATAATGACTGGCTACACACATCCTCTACTTTTACTCCTTGATGCATATAATATGATATGAGGATGAAGTATTTAGGTTTATGTCAATAAACTATTACACCTCTGTGGATGAGACTACCATCACTACATCTATAAAGTGCTGTGTTATCATTCATTTAAAGCAAACTAAATAGTAGCTTTAGTCACCCATTTTAAAAGGTCAAGGATGAATTAAAATAATTTGAAAATAATTTTTTTTTTATAAAAAAACTGTTTTGGGTGGGATATAGGGTGACTTTATAGTGTAAAAGCGTGCATGTATAGGCTTTAAAAGTGACATGAACAGAAGGAAACTTTAAATGAATGTACATGTACATAATGTTAAAACAAAATGAAAGTGTTAGTAAATGATGTATTAACCTAAAGCCATTATTTACAACAGTGTTGCATTATACAGAGAGAAGTTTTTGTTATTTAGCTACTCTCACTGATATAAATGGGGTGAAAAATTGCACATGTCAGTATAACGTAGTACAGGTCAACAACACCACATATTGCAGCCTCCAAAATTACAATCCAGTTTAATCAACACCATGTTGTATAAGGCTGCGTTAGTTTTAGCTAAGTGTACCTTACAAACTGGAAACTGAATATAGTCTTTAAACACAATGAATACAGACAAATCACACTTGAACATAAGCCAAAGACAGGAATTAAATGTAAATGGAAATACTTTATTTCACTATTACACAATAACAAGCTTGGAAATAAAAATTACAAAAAAGAGAAATGGAACAAAATGCTACAAAGCACCACATAATATAGACGACTCATAAATGTGGCAAAGGAACCTTATGCTAACTGCCTTTACTCTATCTAAGGTATCATCATCATCATCACTGAGAATTTAGAAATCAGCAAAAATGTTTGGACATCAAGCACAGTCATGCCAGTAATAGTAATATCTTACAGATTTATGTAGCAATGATTTGGAGTGGGGAATGGTGATCCTTAAAGGTTCACTCTAAGTGGTGTGACAGAACAAAGAGAGGAGGTTTGAGGAAACTGTAGTCCATCATCTGTTTGGTTTGACATAGGTTTGCATTTGGTATAAAGAGGAGTTGAGGAGGCAGACACGGGTCACAGAGTGTTTGCAAAACATTCTCTTTATGCTTAGGGTGCGTGAGGCATCAGATGGATGGGGTTTACCATGTAGAACACACAATAAGAGCTAGAAACTGTAGATAATCGGAGGAGAAAGTACCTGAAGGTTAAATTTGTACAACTCTCTATATTTGACAATGTGACATTGTAGGGATTATCCTGATTAGTAACCCCCATCCACCTGGTTCAGCAGGCTAAAACAACTCTTATTAATGCAAACACTATTTGACCCGCACCTCTGAGGAGGACAGTGAGGAGACATAGGGGTGGTGTTACTTTTTTTTACATGGAGAACACTGTACAGGTGCCTTCAGGTCTGCCAGGACTAAAGGCACATGGGGTCCACTGAGCAACAGATGTGTCCATTCTGGAAATGAGAGGAAAGAGAAGGCAAAGAAACACGAGTCAATTATCGTCACACCTAAACTTCGGGAAAATTCTTTTTGCAGCTCAGCAGATAATATTTTCAGGTGGCTTCAGTGCTGCAGCATACAGACTCAGTTTGGCATTTATAATTCCTCTGAGTGTCATTTCGGCACAAAGTGATCCGAGGTGGCAATATTCTACTGAGAATACAAATGTGAATGGTCTTGGATTCATTTTGCTTTCAACTTGGGGGATCCCTGAATCGCTAAATGTTCGCAGGCACAGCACTGCATGTGCTAAATCACTGAACTGACCAAATCGGAATGGTATGGCACTGTACCAAGAGCAGCACTTTTTAAACAGATTAAATCCATGATTATGTATATACAATTTAAAGTTTTTGAACGATAGTATGAAGACTAAATATTTATCAGTCTGTCCATTGAGAATGGCTGCAATCATTTCTAAAAGATGTAGACATCATTGTGAGACGAGCAGAGCAAAAATATTCCATCCTCAAAACTCAGTCTTGGTGGATTAGACCTAAAGCTGACGCAAACAATTTATGCTCACAATTGGTAAGGAAGAGGATATTCACCTGCATAGTTTACTTTCTCTGTGACTGTCTTGTGGAGTAACAAGAGTTGGCTGCTCTCCACTCTTTCTTCACCTAATTAACTGGAGCCAATTATGCAAGTCTGAGTTTTCTGTAATGGAATATCTACAGTTCTATACATTGTAACTACTGTGTGTGTAAACATGTCTGCTTATTGAACACAGTTCAGAGGAGAGAGCAGACTGTGATTCCATGCTGTAGGCCAGGATATGAGGGGCTGACAGATGTTTTCGCAGTGTGGCTTTCTCTTAGTCCACAGTTTCAGTTCATTTTTTATTAAAGGAATAGTTCAACAATCTGAAAAATTCACATTGCTTTCTTGCTGAGAGTTAGATGCGAAGATTTATAACATTCTCCTATCTGTACAGTAAATGTGAAGCCACAGCCAGCAGCTGGCTGGCTTAGCTTGGCATAAAGACTGGAAACAAGAGTCATCACTGTAGGGTTGTCTGACAACCAACAGAGGCTCCAGAAAGTGAATGGTCCCAGTCAAGAAATAGTTCAGCACAAAAGGTTTCTTTATGCTGCATATCTAGCAGACAGACATGAGTAGTGTCAATTTTCTTATCTAACTCACCCCAAAATGTCTAATGCTTTCAAGAAAAAGTGAATACCCGCAGTATTCTTTTTAATACATATAAATTAGACATAGCAATCTATAATCCCTGATAAAATCAATCTTCTTAAATTCTCAAAAGGAACATCTCATCATATTTTTTATGCTCTCTTCCCCTTATTGTGCTCTGTCACATTTTTAGAGTATGAATACCAGATTTTCTCTCTCAAGGCAGTCACTCTCATGTGGAACTGAGTGTATTTTGGTTTACTAAATAGATTAGGAGTTACTCATTTCATTCAGTCTTTCTATTACTGCTACTTTAAAATTTGGTGAAATGTGTTTTTTCCACATGCAAAAGGTTTGTGTTTTATTCGCACATCAACGCCTACAGACATATTTACCACCACGTGTAATAAATACAGCTATGATGTGTTCAAGATACACAAATTAATTCCATAATGCAGAATCTGGGCCACAGTGTCCAGAGCACAAAGTCTTCTCAATTTCCAAACCATTTTTCTTTGCCACTGAACTAACCAAACTGTAATTTGCTGTTTCAAGGCTGCTGGTGGGGCTGGCGCCTTACCTTGCACTGGCACAGCGTGCACTCGGTGCCATGTTTAATCCAGGAAGAGCCACTGAAGCGTGAAATGTTGTGCTCGTCCGTGCACGTCTTGGTGATGTCGTTGCGGATGGTGTCTGCCTGGCAGGGGTCGGTGACACAGCGGGGACAGCATTCGCCCTCAGGCACCACGGTAAACTCGCATTCCACAGGCGGGCACGGCAGAGGCCAGCAGTCCACCTGCCCCTGCTGTAAAGATCGAGGGAGACGCAATTTGAGACAGACAAACAGAGATGAAATAGAGTGAAAGTTGAAAATAATCTGTGCAAACACACTAATGCATTTTACAGACCCAAACAAGTTATTCATGCAAATACACATATTTCTCCTGACGCTGTGTATTTGCATGCTAGAGGGAACGTCTCCACTAGATGAAATAAAATGTTGTTAAGGTACCTAGAAAATATAGATGAGCAGAGCAATCTTCCAACGCAGTCAGCATTTATTTCATAGCGGTAAATGCTCCAGCTTTTTAATTGACTTGTTCTAGTCCCCTTCTCTCGTTGTTGTTCCCATATTAATCTCTCAGCAAACTTTCAGCACATGGAGCCTTATTGGATTTCTCCTGCTACCATTTTCTATTGGCCTGAGGAAATGGGTCATACATATTTTGGCCAACTGTACTGATCCTACCTACTGTATGCTATATCATTCTGACCTGACCCACTTCTGCTTACACTGCTTCACACCTACCAGGGAAATTAAATATGAGCTCAGACTATATGTATAGGTATATTTAAACAAACAAGCAGACACAAAAGGCATACACACACATAATATACAAGAGGCTCGATGCCACTGTCCCACTGGGGATATTTAATATCACGGAAAATTGTCTGGCTCAGCATTTTTGAAATGTTGTAGTAAATTAAGCTGGCTATAAAGCATAGGCTCACACCATGCTATTGCCCACTCCCTTTCTCCATGTAGTGTGTAAACATTTGAAGTGGGGAAATCCCCCCGAGTGTCACTCTTTGCTCGTAGCCAGAGGGAGGAATTGAATGTAGCCTCAGGTATCTGTCCCATGCTGCGAAAAGGGACACTGTAATCTTTGTCTGTTTATGCAGATGTGGCCTATGATCACAAAGGAGAAAGAGATTTGCTTTCCAATCAGCTTTTATTTGCCTTTCGCACAGAGCAGTGCGAAGAAACTTTATCAGCCTAAAAACTGAAGCGGGGTCTTTCATTTCTTCTGATATTTCAGACGGAATTTATTTTAATCTGTCTTTCTGTGCATTTAATGTTCATGGTATCTAACTGTAATTTCATCTTTGCTTTTATTTAGACAGACGTAAGGGTTCACATCGCATAAGACTGCATTTGACAAGATTACTCCAGGAGATTAAAACAGGTGACATTTATCTTTGCCTGGGAATTAGCCTAAAGCAATCACACTCTTTCTTTTATTCTCTTCGAAATAAAGTACAATCTATGGCAAAGGGAATCCATGCTGCTTTGATCTTTTGGTAATTTAACAAGAGAGCAAATCACAAGGGGCACATGTATGCACCTTCTGCAAAGGCCACATTCTTGATTTCAAATGATTGCACAGGGAGCAGAGAAGAAATCATATCTTGGTCTTGGGATATGTTTTGCTCATCTGCCTGCTGTCACTGTGTATTTTAAGGCCCCTGCTGAGCCTGGACAGCCATGGCTCTGCTAAGTGTAGCAGCATTCAAGGTTCATTTCACGTCCCTGTCACGCTACTGGAGCTCCGGTACGGTATCACACAGAAGCCTTCTCCCTGGTCCTTTCAAGTGCTGCTCTTTAAACAGTGTGGCTGGTGGTCCTTTGCTTTGTGTGCATGTCTGTGCATCTTTAATTGAGTGTGTTTTATGTGTGTGTACGCCTGGATGTATGAAAGGAGTATGTGTTGCCGTGGTGACAGGTGTGCTTATATTTTCACACATGAATACGTATGTGTGTGTCCATAGGTATATACATACATTTGTATACTGTATTTTTGTTTGCGTGTGTGTGTGTGTTTTTGTTTTACCCTGTTTCTGGGGTCCAAAAACATTCAGGAGCTTTGTGGCGACTTCTAATGCTGGACCCTATAAGTTTAAAGGGCTGTTTGAGGGTTAAGACATAGTTTAGGGTTCAGGTTAGAATTACGTTAAAGTTAGGGTTAGGGTATGGCTTAAGGTTTGGCCTGTAGTTGTGATGGTTAAGATTAGGGTAAAGGTTGAGGTAATGCATTATGCCAATAGGATGTCCCTACAAAGATAGTAAGACAAACGTGTGTGTGTGTGTGTGTGTGTGTGTGTGTGTGTGTGTGTGTGTGTGTGTGTGTGTGTGTCCATGCTCCAGTGCTGTAACCAGCATGCCTGCATTCTCAAATGTGTTTGTGTCTGCTTGTGTCAACATATATAAGTGCCTACAGTGTGCACAGCCTCTGCGAGAGTGAAGCTGAGCGAACCCATTTTCAGCCGATTGTGCTTCCCCACTGCCTCTCAACTGAGCAGTGATTTTCAAGCTTTTCTATAATGGCTCGCTGTAAGAAATCCAAAATGCAGCCCTCAGGTCCGGGCTTCAGGACAGCATTACAATGGTAGGAGGGAGGAAATGGCATTGATGTTGCTACTCAGACCATAAATCTGTGAGTGGCGCCAACTTATATTAGCTACAAGTATGTATCTTCAAAAGCAACAAAAGAGGAGAAAAAAGAAGAAAAGGGAGTTGTAAAGTGCTTGTCTGAGATCCACAGTGAAGAAGATTCATGAGTCACTGAACAGAAGGAGTGACACTGAGTGTGGGTGCGTGGTACAGATGAGTGCGTGTGAGACAAGACGGTGCGGGTAGAATGTAAAGCATGATATTTGCATTTAATATGCACATGGCAAAGAGGTGAGAGGGACATCACGGGTAGAAGGATTTATTGTTTTTGTCAGGTTTATTGGGAGGCAATAGGGAAATGCTTCCCTTTTGTTTGAACATCAGAACTGTGTAAACCTTGGGAAAGGTCAACATGGCAGAAAATGTAACCGAAAAGAAAATAGTTCATATGTCTTACTTTAAAAGATTCATGTGGTGAACACAATGTTATTCGGGTTTGTATGAGAAATAGGTTTGTGTGTAGAGGACACTCAACCCCACAAAAACACACATGTTGCAAATACTCATCAATCAACACAACCTTCTCAAAGCACACACAGATGATACACAATGTTACACCCTCCCACTCACGGCACACACATTTCCTCCTGTTCTCTTAACCTTGAATGTATCCTTCAATAAAATGTATAATTCCATCACTGCAGACAACAGTGCAGAGTCCTTTGAATTCTTTAAAATCTCACTAATCACTCACTCCCTTTCTTCTGCAACAAGATGAAAAGCAAAAGTACTTTTCTCCTCTCTGCAACCTTCCAATTCAACTCTTAATCACTCCCCCTCTCTTGCCACAAAACTTCTCTCCTTGGCTTTTTTCACACAGCACATCTCTCATTTGTGAGCATTTCCACTAGAGTATTTGTTACATTTCTTGTGTGGGCGCTGTGGCACAGCAATGAATGCTCTCACCATAAATGGCTTGAGTAAAAAGCACCGAATAAATATCCCTGCAATGTAAGTTTCATAAACAAGTCGGGGTTTATTTATCCACCCCTACTTACCAGGCACTGGCACTGCTGGCAGTTCTCCACCCATGTGTCCCCGCTGCCATACGTGAGCAGGCCGCTCTGGTGCAGACACTGGCTGCTCAGTCGAGGGTCGCACTCGGGGCAGCAGAACAGGTCTGCGTTTGGGTTGTCGCAGTCGCAAACCATCCTGCGACACATTACTTGGCCAGCCTGAGGGAGGTGGGCACAAACACATATATCACATGAGCACAATTACACATTGAAAACAGGCATGAGTGCACATATTCATGCATGCATAGACAAAGCCATTTGTTTGATGGGATCATTAAACATGTATGTTGATAATAAATATTGTAATAAAGGCTATGTAGTCTGTCCCTAGCAACTGTTGTGGAGCTGTATTTTATGGTTATTCACTTTACTGTAGGCATGACAAACCAGAATATATGTTATGACTACTGGTGCACAATGGTTCTAGAGGAGTTCCCATTCATCCGTGTAGTGTTTGAAGAGGTACTACTTGTCTGTCTTGTTGTCTCAGCGATTTAAGGTGCTTTCTACTTATGGGAACTGCTGTGGGTCTGAATTCAGTTAATTCCTTTTGTCACATACTTCAATGCTTTTCTTTTCTTTAAGAGCTCTGCGTTCTTTAGCATGTGTTGATCAAGTGTCTAGTATAATTGATTCAATTGACCCCAACTGGGTCCGTTAATATTCAACTGGTCCAATCATAATTATTTCCTAACGCACATCACTCAAATGAGTCATGTCCTTACTTCAACATGGGGAAAAATAAAGAATTTTCAAATAAACAATCTTGGCCTTACCACCAAATTGAGAATGAAACAGTATATACACCTCATCAGGCATTTCAGCACCTTCCTTTCCACCACCTGGTAAGTCACCTAAAGGTACGATTCTTATTGGGGATTTTAATTATGATGATGTCATTATTGTTTGATTCTGATCCTGTCACATAGTTTTAGTTATGTTTTATATTGTTTGTTTACCTATTTTATCCAGGACACTTTTGAAGGAAAAAAAGTAATCTCAATTGCCCAGTTAAATAAAGGTTAATTGAAAAACTGTTAAACTGTTAAAACTGTATTTCTATGTTTAGAATTGGAGCCAGCTATTGACAATAACCTAAATTATTGCAGTATATATATATATCAAAATTAGTTTTATGAAAACAAAAATTGACAAAATGCATGACCAATAAAATGAATGAATGAATTGCAGAGATACCTAGAGTTTTTGTAAAGTAATTTTTCCCCCTGCCAATTAAATAAAACAATTTTTGAAAAGTTTTAGAAATTAGTGACCCTGCTGACAGCGGTAAAGTCCACCAATCTGGTGGCGCCAAGCAGACTGAAACAGTGAGCTATTTACATAATACACGACTTCAGTCTGGACACATCCCAGTCTTTGTCTTTTCTGTGATGTTTGACCTTGATTTCACCCCCAGTTAGTTGCAGCTCTCCATATAACATCCAGCTGTGTCCGTCTAACTCCAAAACAATAACGTGTTTACTCCTCTGCTCCCTCAGACGCTCAATATAGCTAATTTTGACAGGCAGCTCTTCAATCTCTCAAATCAATTAATATGACTCATTTAATTAGTGAGCCATTTCTGCCCTGGTCCTTTGTAATCAAATGAATAATTTGCTGCTTGATCATTCACTACCGACACTAATCCACTATAATCACCTTCCGCTACTGCCAGACACTTGGCATTAGGTTGAGTGAAACGCTGAAATGCAAAGAATGACTGGTCCGTGACCTGATAATCATGGAGAAAAAATGTGTTTGGGATGATGGAATGAGTTTTCTGGATCAAATGTTCCCAGATGCCTTGTCACTGGGGGTGTCAGAAATCAATCAAGACAACTACATCAAAAGCTTGAGTCACTCTAGTAGACCTTTAAAAATCACTACATATAGCTCAGGCACTTTAATGAAATTGCTCATCACGGCATCACTGTCACTGTCACATCAGGTTTCACAGTTTTTCTGTCTGCACTCACTTTTTGTCTTTTCCATGCCTACACATATCCACATATTTTTTCGTTTAAAAAAGAGAAGGGATGTAGACATGAACAGTCTTTTATTTTGAGCAGAATATTCTGTCTGCCTTGTGTTTTCTGTGCCATTGCCTGAAATAAATGAAATGAAAAGAAAAGAAAAGAAAGAATTTGATTAATCTTGTGGAAATTAAGCATAACACTGAATTCTAATATTTCCAAAAATGTCTTGGCCTCAAGCTGTCACTTTATCATTGGTTTGGTCACTAATGCATCATACCATATGTTATCAGTGGATTTTAAAGAGTGAAACTAACTCCAGCTCAGCAGCTACATTACTAGCTAGCACAGTAGCAAGCTAGCTTGCTCATTATAAAAACAAAGGACAAGACAAGCAACCCTGATGATGCAGAAATGATACGCATTGCTTGCTCCTCCACACACAGAAAAGGTTTAAATAAATACCAAGAAGCTTTCAGTTATTCCACAGATGTTGGTGTGCAACCAGCTTTAGCTTCATTACTATTAATTAACTTAAACCTGCAATAACTGATTTTGGCTACTGGGAGCTGCAGAAACAACCTATAAACACAACTGACATATACTGAGCTTGTAAACTTAATAAGGGAAACATTTACCTATTTCTATTCTCTGATAGTAAAATTGTCAGCTTGGAAACTTGCCAGACAGGACAAGAACTTCTCACCCCTGAGAAAATGCGAAATCCTTAAAGGAGCTTATTTTCCTTGAGCCAAGTTTGAATTAAGGATAATCATCTAACCCAGGGGTATTCAATTAGAATTCAAAGAGGTACAGATAGAGAAAATCTCCTGAAGCAAAGGTCCGGAACATCAAAACGACTAACTTGTCGACTAACTCATCATTCAGGGCCATAACGTATAGTTGTATCAACATTATGTTTTTATCAACAACGGACTGTCAAATCAAATAATATTTCAAGAATATTTACTCAGTCAGTTTTCACATCAAACTGGAGGGATAATAAATAACTACTCTAATAATAAATTTTAAATTTAAGTGAACTAAAATTAAGTGCCTAATTTTTAAAAATTAGAAAAAATTTAATAAAAAGTGCAGCTTGAAGTGATGAAGTGCAGTCTTAACCAATTTTATAATAGACACACCTTAACAAATGAACAGCTGTAATGCCTCCTCTTCTCTTTCATTCCCTCTCATACTACCACTTTCCTACTTTCTCTTGTTCAGTGAGAAGCTCTAGCTTGTCCTGCTAGCTAGGATTGGAGATCTATGAGAGATTCTGGTTCTGAACTGCCCGTGGGAGGAATGTACATGGGAGAATCTGTACATCCATGATTAAAAGCCATGTGAAATCTTTTTTCCCTTTCACATCCTCAATTCATGTGTGTTGTTTGTGACTCAAGAGGAACGGGTTGTCTCAGTGAGTAATTCGTTCATTTTCACGCATGCATGAATAGTCTTGGACTCTTACGTTCACTCGTTACACAGCACTTGCATGGTCTCCGTCAGTACAGGATACAGAATTGATTAGTTCATGAATCTCATCTGTGGGTCTCTAGGTCTGAGTAGTTAATTTGTCACGTGACAGCTGGCTACAGGCTGTGGTAAGCAGGCAGCACAGGAAACAGAATTGATTAGTTCACGACTCTCAACTGTGGGTCTCTAGGTCGGAGTCGTTCATTTTTCACGTGACAGCTACTGTGGAGTAGGAATGAACTACTCGTTCACCGCTCACATGGGTCCTCCTCAGTCTTTCGTTCATTCTGCAGGCTGAGTGACTGCCGGCGCCGGAGAATGAGAGCCAGGTCGGTTGTCAGGCAACAGTCACTGGAACTGACATTATAGAGCTATTTTGTTAATTATGTAACATTTTATAAAGCATAACGTTATTACAGCGCAGTGATGTTGTGCTAAGTTATAGTTAGCCACAGCCGCACCGTAACTTTAGTCCTCCTAGTGTTTAACATTACAGCTAAAAGCTTATGAGAGTTGTTCTGAGTATGCTCCACTTCAGAGTCCTGACAGGGTTCTACCGGGAGCCAAATTACCTCAGAGGTAGTCTCCTCTCCAAAACAAACAGACCCAGTCATTAAAACATTAAAACACAGACACGTAGCAATGTTAGTGTTAGCCCTGCTGATCCAGGTCTGCTAGAGAATGCAACGTAACTTTTCCTTTTTATTTACAAACAGAGCTGTGCTGTTGTTTCACAGCTCGTGACTGGTGAACAACCTGGCAGTGTTTGAGAGCGATGTGTTCATGTTTTTTTTTTCTGTCTGCAGAATCTAGACCTGATGTGGCCCAATCTGCGTCCAGACCTGCCAAACTGCTGCGTTTATATGTGTTTATTTCTTTGTTCTTCTCTCTGTGCTGGAGTCCTTTAGGAACTTGGTGGCTTAATCCAGGATATTATTACATTGGTTGAATTTTGAAAGAGTGTGTTTATTCATATAGCGTATCAAACTTATTACTTCAATATATTTACTGAAAATCTGATATAAATATTTTATATGGATAGAGACGTTAGGCTACTGTATGAATGAGCACGTTAGAGATAATGATAGTAATTAACATAAGCCTTTATATGGATGGTCTGGCTGTATACTCAGGAAAGATTGTGATAATGGAAGGATTTAGGCAGAGCAGTGGATTGTATATAGACAACATATTTCTGTAGTTTTTACATGGGTTAAATTTGGTTGTGGGCCCAGGGGGATTTTTATAATGATGATATACAGTAATCAAGAGGTGAATTTGGCCACTCTGTCAATAAAAGCAAGCCAGGCAGCCCTCCGTGTTTTGGCGCTGCTTTTTATCGCCTACTAGAGGGCTGCAGAGCCACAATAACCAGCCAAGTTCAAATAAAGAAAATGAACGAAATGACGCAAAAAAGATTAGTTCATTTTAATGAATGAGTCTGTCAAAAGACTCGAACTTGCCATCACTAGTGTGTGTTTCCAAAACGTCTCTGGTGAATCTCGCGGACTCGACTCGCAAGCATCGGAATGCACAGATTTGATTGGCTGAGAAGCATCACATGAGATGATTGGCGCACATATGATTGGTCTATGAGTTTCCTGGCCCGCTAAACCAGTACAGCAAATCCTAGAGAAGCTGCACGAGTTAAAATAGAAATGTTCCGTAACGAGTTAGTACGTCTCTATAATAAATCGGCTGTAGGTCGGCGGTGCGGAGAGAACATTGGCTGGGTCCGGACCTGGACCGCTTCCACCTATTAGTGACCTCTGATCTAACCAATAAGAAATCCAGCTAACCTTTCTCAAAACATATTGTCTTGATGTTTAACCCAACTTTTATTTTTGTATGACATAAATTGAGCAACTTCTTGTTTACTACGTGACCACACTACCATCAACTACTGACCAATGGACAGCCATTAAAAATGTGTATAATATTATATAACTATTATATATAACTATTATACTATATGTATGTTGTTGTTGTTGTTGTTGTTGTGTTGATGTTTATGTTATATTATGTTTTTATCATAGTTTCTTTGGGGTTCTTTCTTTAAGTTTCTGTTGTTCCTCATCTAAAGTCAGTGCACAACTTAACTATTTTCAGTCCTTTTTATACCTCTGTATTAAACTGAAGAGTTTCGTTTTACTTTATATTTTTGTAGCCTACCACTTGGTCTCGCGAGTTATATGATGCTATTTCTCTGTTTTTAGTTGTATCCAGCCAACGAAATTAGAAGTCTAGCTGGAGAAGTCAGAGTAGTCCAAGTTATTTTATTCGACTTAGCCAACTTTTCACAAGGGAGAACAGCTCCTAACCGCAGCTGATGGAGCCAAGCCAACTTTGAAAGAAACTTTCTGGAAGCAAGTGTGCTAACATGGTTACAACAGAAAATGATTTGAATCCTACATCCTCCTGAGAACTGTGCCCACAACGTCTTGGCCCGGATTTCTGCTGTTGGCCCTGAAACAAGAATGCCGGACCAGGTGCTCGCAAGGAGTCACCTGGGAGCATAACTGCACCTTCCACTGCACGGTGGCCTGAACTCTGCACACAACACTGGAAAGCCAGCTGGAGCATCTTGTCTCTGCCAGCGGTTGAAAACAGTAGGCTGAACCAGGTTTTATGCTGTGGTAAAGAGTTGATGTTGAATAAAATAGATGAATTCCCATTTAGAGATGTAAAGCGTCCTAGCATTACATTACATTGCGTATTACCATTGTGTTTCACTATCAGAGCATTTACTTCACTATTGCCAATAAGATCACGTATATTTCATCATAATATGTTTTTCATCTGTTGTGTTTGTTTTCTTTATTAATCATTCATTTAATCATTTATTAGGTATTTAGCTATAAATAAATATCCTTGTTTAATCAGTAAGAAGTTGTCGGTGTGTTTTCTTTGAAGCACAAGACAAGGTCAATCTATCCCTCAATCAATTCCTTCTGGAGACTGATCAAATTAATAATGCAGTTTTAATAAATTCAGTTTAATTTCCTTATGATTAAAAAGGAGGGCGTCCTGACAAGTTTTTATTAAAGTAGTGTTTCTCCTACATAAGTCAACAAGGTACATTTGCACATCAAAGTTGGCAAATTTGAACTTGAGGATTTCATTCAAATTAACTTAATATTAATGCAAACTTTTACTGTCATAAATGTTGATATTACTGCGTAATAACACTATTACACCAAAGGTGGCATGATATTGGTCCTTAATCCATCGTCACATGTCATGTCTAATTTTCTGCTGTGTTTTGTGATTCAATATATATTTTTTAAATGTTATTGATTTGTTCAAGAGGAGCCATATGGTTACGCACCATATGTCAAACAAGGTGACATTTGTTGCTGATTGGCCCTGTGGGGGATGGCATCATTCATAGGGAAGAACAGGTTTACAGTTGTTTTGTTATTCTTTGTTTTAACACTTGAAAAGTGGAGAGAAAAATAAACAAAGAATAGAAAATCCAATCAGCCCAGTTGGGTGCCCATACAATAAACGAGAGGGTGAACACCATTGCTCAACCATCTATGGTTCTGGGCACATTTTCTCTGTTTCTTTCTGCTTCTGTATAATTTTTTCTGATGTCCATTTTTCTACTTGTCCATCTGTCTGTTTCGACTCTCTCTTTGTCTCTGTGGTCTCTGTTTCCATCTGCCTCAGTTTCTTACCTGACAGGAGCACACAGAGCACCTATCACTGTCCAGCACCCAGATTTGCCCACTGTGCTTGACCTTGTTGTCATGGATACAGTCACCGGTGCAATTGTGCCCGTGGGGGCACCGGCAGTCATAGCCTCCTTCCAGGTTGAAGCACACTGTGTCGTTGGCACAGGTGTTCCTCCCCGTCTTGCATTCATTAATATCTGCAGGGAGCACAAAAAAAGATGACATCATACATATGCTCGACGCAGGTAGCACAGTTTATGAATAGCCTGTGGAATTGGGGATTTATTTTTATTATAAGCCCTGTAATGTTTGCTTTAGTAACATGGTGACAAGGTAAAGGGGCATGTTGTGTCACAGATTGGTTTGAAGTTCAATATGTTTCAATTAGCAACCACATCTTTGTCCTCTTGAGCAAGACAAGACTGCTCTCTGTACCTGAATGTTGCTAAACAGTGTCAGAGCTTCAAATGCAGCTGTATGTAATATAGCAATACAACCTTTTTTTAAATCTTGGGGGAAACATACAGTATACAACTGTAATGTAACCCAGAAACCTACTTTTGGTCAAATTATAACTTTGCTTTGTGAAAGCCAGACAGGTTTGGTTTTTTGAGAGTGCCTTTAATGTGCTTTTTTCAGCCTCTCCCATCTCAAACTGACAGCTAAGATGGGGTCAACGAGTGGAGCAGCGCTAGCACTATTGTTACAGCCAATGCTTCGACGTTACTGTAGATTGAGGGTTTCTATTTTGACAGCTGACTCTTTTCCTGACAGGCTGTATCATAGAGAATGTTCCAGAAAATGAACAGGCTTTAGAAAGCAAACTGAAGTTCTGGGAGGAAAACACACTGATAATGACATACCTACCCAATCATACCACAAGAGTAACGAAAAATGTTTTAAGCAAAGGTTGAATTTGTTTTTGATGGCAAGTGACAGACATATATCAACAAAGTTTTGAAATTAAAAGGCACTTGATTAAAACTCAAAGAGAGGACCCTTAAATCTGTAATGGGACTGAGATGTGGCATCATGGGCCAGTCCATGGAAAATGGACAGGGTGTTTTCATTAACATGGCATTGTTGAGCTATAAGATGCAAAAACGGTGATATTGTTGCAAAACTAAAAGATTAAAACCTGAGGCTAAAAAAAAATAATTACAAAGATAGTGCCATTTCTTGTTGAGTAGCGGCATCACAATGTAATATCATTTTGGACACAATTTAACATTCAGATTTAATAAATGTCAGCTTTCAGATTTAATAAATGATTAACCATCCTGGAAAAAGAAAATGGAATAGAAAAATAATTCCAGGTTAAAATAAAACATTCCTGAAATGTCTTTTGTTTTAAGTTCATAATGTGTGTCCAAAAAAATATACATGCTAATTGGAATTTTTTTACAGGTGATATGTTGTTTTACATGGGATGAATTCACAAGTAACATGTTTCTTTTTTACAAAAAAAATCACAGTTGAGTTGATCTTTTCACATACTGCATTTCTTACATTTTACCTTCAAAATTTGCATTTTTTGTGATAAAATTTTCTTTGTGTCATGCGTTAAATAAAAAATACTCCCCTGACTTGTTCAACTTTACTCTTCGTATAAAGAAAATGAAAGTAGACCACTTACCTACACATGATTCCCCATTGGTGGAAAACAAGCCATTATCATGGTAGCCATCACGGCACTCACAGTGGTACCAGCCGGGCAAGTTGACACAAGTGGATTTACTATCACACTCGACAAAGCCGTCCGCACACTCATCAATATCTGAAGAGAAGGAAAGAAAAGAGAAGAAGAGAGAAGAGAAGAGCAATAAGATACGCAGTCATGTTGGTTTCAAAATATGCTCTTTACAGTCAATGGACTATTGAGCTCCATTCTTGCCTGGTAGGTATTTTCAACTCTGACTGATTCATAATTGATAAAACAATGTGTAGCATTGGAGTGGATCCAGTCTGTGGGCTTTATTGATTAAGCATAGTTGCATAGCCAGAGAAGGACATCTGTATCAATAAAAGATAGCAGGGAATAAATTAATGTAATATAACAAGACTATTCTTAGCCACCAGAGATTTAACAGGCTTGTATTTTGAAATGCCAGTAAAAACCCTATGCAATCTAATCCTCCAAACACATGCAGGCAAACAAATGAATTATAAGGTGTGTGAACTTTGCTTGGACATAAGTATCTATAAGGTGACGTGCAAAGAAGCTAAGCAAAGGGCTTTGACACACCTGCTAACATGCTGTGGGTGGTTGTGAATAAATGGAGATGATGTTTTCACAGAGCTCCACTTAAAAATATCCTTGACTCTCCCTCCTCCAGATTACATTCTCTGACTTTCTCCTATTTGTATTTTTTCCCCTTGTCATTCTCTAGTTGTCTTTTCATCTGTGTTTCCTTGTTTCTGTTTTACACTCTCTCACTCCTCTTTCTTTACAACAGACCAACAATCATCCCTTTTATCTCAACACACAACCCTGCAACGTTCCTTCAAACATCAACTATGAACAAATCCAATCCAATTTTCGACAATGACCATAATACACACAGAGACACCGATCACTCTCATATTTCAGCTAACATTTAATTAAACTAAGGGCCAGGCCCACACGAGAGAGGAAATAAAGCCTGTTATTACACAGTTTGGCTAAATATGTTAGGCCCAGATATGTACCGTGATTAAATGTGTCTGCATAGCCCGTGATGGCTTTTTTATGATTGTGCATGATGCATGATGCTCTGCTCTCATTATGAAAATGGCAGTGTGCCGTGTCTGACCTTCTCTGTGACTGCCTGCAACAGTATCCCCCATAGAGCGACAGGCAGACGGGCTCACGGTCCCCCACCGCCCAGGCAGTAATGGGATTAAGATCTATTGGCTAATGAGCCCTCAGCCTTTTAATAGAATTTCTGCAGCAGATTAACCGTTGATCAAATGTCCCTCAGATTAGGGTCTTATCTATTTAAAAATTACCCGCATTTGTCTGAGTAGCAGATTTGCTATAAAAAAAACACAACATATTCCTTTTTTCTGTTCCATACTAGCCAGGTTCAAAAAGCTCCTTCTTTCGTTGGGGCAAATGCTTACATTTCACTAATTACATCAGTTTGGTGAGAGCTAAGCACCTCTTTTTCTCCCCGCAGGACAACAATGCTGGGTTAAAAGGACACTGCTTAAAAATCATGAGTCTACAGCAAACAGCAAAACCAACCTATCTTTGAAAATTAATATAAAATCTCACCATTCCTGAAGAGAAATATCCAATGCTCTTTGTTGTCTTTGAATTTCAGTGTGATAAAAGCATGGGGAGCTTTTAAAGGGAAAAGCTGCATGAGGTGTATTGCCAGTATATAAAAAAATCAAGCTGAATTTGTTCGAATCATCCTCTTCTCCCCCAATAAGTCTGTATGAAATTGTTCAAAGTACAGCTGAGCAGTCAGATACTATTTATAACAAGCACTGATGGTGAAGTAAGTCTAAAAATATGCAAATGGGTTATTTTCAGCCAGTTTCATTCAGGAGTTTTAAAAGCGTGACTGTCTGGCTGTAACAACAGAGGGTTACACCCTCTACAAAAGATTCGCCTCATTCTCTTTTATCTGAGCCAAAACCTGTCAGCTACAATTATGGCACGACGCTTCTCAGCCTGCTGTCAAATCAACTTTTAAAGTGCTGCAGTGTTTTTGGACAGTGAAACTCGCTGTTGTCGCACCTTGGACTTGACAGGATTGAATGTGTGAGGTACAGCAAGGATACAACATGCTTGCAAAAGTCTCGCCTTCTCTGTTATCATCTTGCGTAAATGATTATGGAAGATCATTGTAATTAAATCATCAACAGTGACAATCTGACAAGGGCACTGCCTGGAAGCCGTATCTCAACTGAATCATGAGGCTTCTGTTGTTGAATCATAGAAAAGGATGGCGCAGTATTTTCTCTTGTTAAATCGTGTCATGTTTTTCTTCTCTCTGCTTTGGAAGGGAAGAAAAAACGACACAAACAAAATAAAATCCAGGCTTTCTGTCTCGATCACCTGGAGAGGTCAAGGCCACATTTATTTTGATGTTACCTTGCTGACTGAAAGACATAGAAACTGACAGAGATACCAACACAGAGAGAGGAGGATGCGCAGGATGAGGAGAGCGGTGTAGGAGACAAAGAGGAGTAGGAGGAAGAAGGACGAAGAGAAGGAGGAGGAACAGGCAAAGGAGGAGAAAGAGAGATGATGAGATAGAATGCAGTTATTTTACTTGTTATCCTGAGTGGCAGCCTGGAAACAAGAGCTCTATTAAGGCAGCTCTCGGCAGACAAAGTGAAAACCAAGCGGACCGTCTTTCCTCTCCACCCTCCTGGGCTTGTTATGCCACTCTGCAATGAACACCCCTTCTCTCTTTTTTGATCCTCTCCCTTCACCTTTCCATGTGTCCCTTTTTCACTTCAGCAGTCTATCTCTGTCTCAAAGCTGAGGCAAAAAGAGAGGTGCCCTCGTCATCACCTATCCTCCTGCAGTTTGCTCTCTCTTTGAGCAGAAAAGGGTAAGAGACAAACGAGTTTAGAGTTTAGTCTAGCCTGCCCTCTATTCATCCCTCCCTTTTATTGCCCTCGCTTCCTATTGTGATCCTCGACAGGTACAGTTCTTTGCTTTTACTCGTTCTTTCTTTCTCTGCTTCCTTTTTTCCACCACTGTCGCCTCCTTCCTCTTGTCTTCTCCCTTCTTTGACTGACACATAGCCTAGGGGGTTAGGATGCAGTTCTGCTGCGTTGCATCACCCAGTGCAAACCTGTTACTGCTGCCACATGTACATCTCTCTTATAGTAACATAAGTCAAACTGATTTCCATTTCCATATAGGTCTACCTGGTAATGCTGATAGGCTACAGGAGGAATTATTCAGAAACATCTCTGGATCTCAACTGAGCCTTTCCTCCTGCTCCTCAGACAGATGCCATTTTCTATTAAGTGGATTTTAAAATGAGCTGAATTTGTCATGTCAGATCACATTTACGTTGATGGCTGAGAAAGGGCTGCAGATCCCTCAAGTCAATAATAATGTGTACAAAGCTTTTATTGGCACGTACATGACACAGCAATAAGGTGAGAGTATTTCGGATCCCTGCTCTTTAATGTACAGTAAAGAGTAATTGAGTGATTGTCACTGGTCCTCAGTCTTCATTAAGAGAAAGAGTGGACTCAAATAATCAATCAATCATCGTGAAACCCGAGGCAAATTGAGTTACACACTGGGCTCCTGCAGATGAAACACACAATGAAACGCAAATCCATATCTGCAAGCACTTGAGCGGGAGAGTGGATGAGTAATCACGGTAAATTGGAAACAAGGCTTGTGAACAATTGCTAGCTGCAAGCACAGACAGAATGCAATCACTCTGTATCACTTACCTATAGCTGTAAAAAAAATCACAACACAATTTGTAAACTGCTTTTTGCTGTCAAAAAACATGTACGTGAATTTCAGAATCAGGTCTGTTGGGGCTGGTAACCTGTAGCTTATATAGGCAAGGAGTTGTGTTAGTAGCAGTATTTAGTGCTCCGTATGAATGTATAGTTGCTTACCCACAGATAAGTATCAGCCCTCAGTCAGCTCATTGGAGTGTTTTAATCTGTTTTAGCTCAATTTTTTGGTTTGCCTGCAACTTAACTATTTTGGTTCATTCTCACTGATATCATCGGCATGTTTCCAGCCACAGCAGCCACCTGTTTTTAGTGAAACAGCAGTTTTTAGTGAGTTTTAATGAACACACTGTCCAATACATATTCAGCACCAAAGGACAGATAGTGGTTCAAAGTTAGCAATTTGCTGGTGAGCATAGTGGAGCATTTTGCAGCTAAAGAGGCCGATATTTCTTTCAGTAGGTGGTGGAAACCAAAACAGAAGAAACAAAATAAGTGTGAATGTAGGACTTACAAATGGCCGAAAAGATGACAAATGAATCCTAATGTTGCTCTGTGTCTGCTACTAAGCAACTGTTTGCTAACACATTCACCATGTCAACTTTTTAAGATGATAATATGTCAGTGTCAATCTTTACAGCTTGTGGTGCTGCCCTTAAGTGGCCAAATAAAATCAATGAATGCAGGTTTAAGTATAAAGACTACATCATTTAGCATCAACACTGACCAGACTTAATTTTATTAACTTAAATGTGCTAAAGCTGAGGTGGAGCGGTGGTGCAGTGTCACCTCACAGCAAGAAGGTTGTGGGTTCAAACCCCGGTTGCCCCGGCCTTTAGAGTTTGCATGTTCTTCATGTGTGCGCGTGGGTTCTCTCAAGGTGGTCCCTCCCACCATCCAAAGACATGGAGGCTGGGTTAATTGGTGTCTCTAAAATTGTCCTTTACTGTATCTCCATAAATGTGATCAGTTGTTTGTCTATGTGTGGCCCTGCGATGGACTGGTGACCTGTCCAGAGTGTACCCTGTCTTTCTCCCGATGTAAGCTGGGATTGGCTCCAGTCCCCTGCGACCCTGTACTCAGGATAAACAGTTGACACTGGATGGATGGGTGCTACAAGCCTGCAAAATGATGTTAGCTATAACTTCACAAATGGTTGATAGTCGTTTAGTAGCTCGTTCAACAAGTCAAGATGCAACTTATGATTGTAGATGTAGAAGGCGACATTAGCTATGACATCTTTATGGAGATACAGTAAAGTGTCTACCTGCAAAGAATTTGCCTACTAACAGAGAAACAATAACAAGATAAATGATAAATAAGATAAATGGTTTCTTCGTGAAACCAAAACAAATAAATACATTTTTTTCTCCTATTGGATTTTTTTCACAAAATAAAGCACAGAACATGTAATTTTCTAAGAAGATCTGTATGCTGCAGCATCGAATTACATGCTATTTAATTTCCATTGGCCTTTTACAGCAATGTAGCTGTCCACTGCCCAGTGCAGTTTGCTGCATTGCAGCAGCTACGGCAGCAAGCTATCCCAGGGAGATGTGTCATTTAGGTAGAAGCAGCAGGTTGTGCTCAGCTAAACGACAGCTCCGGCCATTAGCAGGGCCTAATTAAGACACACTAATTACGGGTGATGGAGTGAGTGCTTTGTAAGGCCGTCTCTAAATAAATAATGAATACATAATCACTGTGTTTAAACAAGCCGCTTGAGCCTAAACAGTCACAGGCCCCCAGGCCTTGTGGTTAAATCATGGAGCAAAGGAAAGACAGAAAGAGAGGGTGAGCTGCAAAGACGCATCATGGGAGCTGTCAAGGGGTCGAAAAAATTAATATGATTTTAAATATTCACTACCTGCGCCTGAGTGTCTGGTGGGAGGTGCCCAGGGGAGATTTCAACTATGATGAGGTTGTGATGTTTTTCTTGCCTACCATTGTGTAATACACACTGTGGCACTTGCTGTTTCAAATTACACAAAAGCAAAGCATCAACAACAGCTAGTAGCCCTTCTGTCCTGTGCAATTTAACCCAGACAGGCCTGCCCATCTACTTGTATCTGTTTATATACCTGGTCATAATCACCAGCCTTATTATTTCCTATGTATTTCCTGCTTGTGTGTGAAACAGGCTACCTGTTTGTTTGATTATCTGTTGTTTTTTTATCTGTCTTTCATTCTGATGTTGTCTGTCTGGTTTGTCTTTTGTCTAAAACTCTGACAATCTTCCAATGAATGCAAATGAGGTCTGAGGGAACAAATTGTTTGTCTGGCCCTGTTCGACTCTCTCCTAGTCAATACACCTGCATGACCTCAGGGCTTCACACTCTTCTCACTGACTTCAAAGTTTCTTTATGAACTCACTGGCCATCAACTTGTCTCTTCACATTCTCCTCCTCCCACTCCTCTTCATTGCTATTTTTCCTCCTCCATTTTTACATCTCATTAGAAATCAACTCCTTTTAGCCTGCCTTTCTTCGCCGTCCTTTCCCTCTCGTCTTATCTCCTCTCATCTCCTATTACCCAAACATAAAATATCCTCTCCTCTTTTCACTTCTCTCTCTCTCTTTTTCTACATACATCCTCTTCAAACTTCGCTTATCCCTTCCTTCCTTCACTTATCTTCCTTCTTCTTTTCCTTGTCAGAACACGTGGAAAAGGTTGTAAAAACACATAGAATATTTCATTGTCAAAACAAAAATATGGATGCTCTGAAGGAGATCTTTAGATCACATCTGTTTAAGAGACACTTCACTTTGGAATAAGTAGTGAGCTGGTAAATGATCACAACTTGAGAAAATGAGGGGTTTTTTCTACCAATAAAACATCAATTTACAGTGTAGGTGTAATGCACCAGCCCTCCCTGACAATGCTCTTGAACATAACCCTTTAGGAGTGTGTAGGAGTCACAAATCTAAATTGCATCATTAACACCGAACATAAAAATCTTTTATCTCTTTCTCCTTGTCCTTAAGGAACATTGTTGATGCTAAACTAGCCTCAGTGTGATTCAGCAAGGCTGAAAAAGTGCTTGTGAGGACTTGAGAGTTCAGATGAAGTGAAAGATGAAAGTGAGAGGTGTCCATCCACAGTATCTGATCAAATGCTCTTCTCCTTTGAGACGCCCACAGCGTCCTTTGAGAAGATAGCCAGAGGCCAGCCAAAGACAGCTGAGATGGCCATTAGTTACAGAACTGACAGCATAGTGACAGAAAATTTTAACTGGTGGCCAAGCGCCCTAACAAGCTTAGAGGGGCTTGAAAGGAGAAGATAATGAGCTGAAAATGAAGGAAATACAAAGGCTACCTTCCCATTCATCTCATAGGAACAGTTGAGCAATTCAGTCAATAAACATGCATCTGAGGCAAAACAGGAGGGGATGTTCACAGATGTTATGTCCAATTATTTCCTGCAGGGGATCTATGCTGCTAAAAAAATCTTTCAAGTCTCAGGCCCTGTTTCCCACAAGCATCTGAAAGCTAAGACAATCATAAAGCCCTTGTTATGAACATTCTTACATTTGTGGGATACTTTCTAAAAGCATTGTAACAAAAGACACACTTAGACTTCCTCCTGGCCGCTCATAAGAGAAGATCTTTAAATGCAAACAATAAATAAATAAATAACTCTATGGGCTAAGATGGGGAAATAGGAAATCATCAAGGATAAAAATAATTTCTTTAACTTGCTATTCAAGGAACAATTTATACATTAGTTGATTTCCATCACCATTCTCTTCTTTGTCAGTTACACAAAGGCACCCAAACCCAAAGTATGATATCCAGTTCATCCTTTACAATAATGACTACACTTTGATGGACAAAGGTATAAGCCACTGGATTGTTTTGGAAAATCAACTTAATATAGTACATGTATTTCTTCCTTATTTTTCAGTGCACCCTTGAAGTAATGGGGGCTTTTGCTCACATCCGCCCAAGCCTATGCCTTCAATATCAGTATATATTATATTATAATAATCTCGTCTTGCCGGAGTGCCACGTATCCTGATCTTTTGTTTTCTCTTTCAGTATCTCCTATTCCTTTGTTCCTGTGCTTAGTCACCTTTTTAAATTATCCACACAAGCTCTGATTGTTGACTTTAAGTTAGGCTACATTACCATGATGTACTCAATGATTGTAAGTTCTCTGTGGCGTGTTCTTTTTCATTTATGCTTTACATTTTATGTAGTAAAATGTTTGATGTAATGTTAAATTAAATTGTACCATACTCCATGCACAGCCAACATTAAGACACTTTGCATTTGCTCTTGAGTGCTCTTTTCAGAAATGCATGTGAAGATGTAACAGTTGTCCATAGAAACGCTCTTAGAAAACATAACCTCCAAAAACCACTAAAAATACAGTACCTTGGGAAACTGTGGCAATACATTTGGGGTAACCGTGCTTCTCTGCACTTCAAAAATGTTAAGACAAAAAAAAAACAAATGAAAGGGGGGGAAAGGCCCAGTCCAATACTACAGCAGCTGCAACTTCATCAAGACACAATGAGTGTTGATTTTACCATGAGATAAATTCAGTTACAGGTGATCAATCACACAAAATAATGATCTCACACATTCTGTCTGGCATTCATGGATTGTACCTTTAAAAAAAACACATTAGAGGCCATAACAAATATATTGGGTCTAACTGTAAAATAACCTAATGGCTATGGTAAGACATTCTTAGTCTGGCTTTCCCCAAGCCAGGGGGAAAAAATGACATTTCACTGGAAAATTAACCGTGTATTCCAGCATTCGTCCATCCTTCACCCATCCCATATAAGGAATAGGGCTAGCCTGGAGCTATTGACTATGCGGCATGTTCAGGGCACACATTACATGGCTGGCCCTGCGTACATTTATATCCATGACTGAAGTGTATGCGCCCTGCCGCAGCTATATCCTGCATAATTCATGATGTGTCAGAGTTCTCCACTAGCTGGTGTCTGTCTGTCAGCACTGCGTGTCCCCTGTCCCTCCCCATCCATTCCTCCTGACTGATAATGACAAGCCACCAGCGCGCGCACACACACACACACACACACACACACACACACACACAACACACACACACACACACACACACACACACACACACACACACACACCAAAGATCACCACACAAAAAGAAAACACATTAACACACATCCACATACTATAAACATACACAGATTATTATGTACACCACAGCGAAGCGACACACAGCAACCCAAAATGGTGAAGCAAGCTGACAAGTCACAAACTGTTAGGCTCTTCTCATACGTAAATGTGTGCATATATGCTCATAGGTGTGCCAATGTGTCTATCCACACTGCATTGAAGAGCTCCTGTTTGGTGTCTTATGACAAGCCGTCAGTCTGCCGCTGCAGTAGCAGAAATCGTGGAGTCCCTGGGGAGGTCTCTAAAAGCTCACAGGGTTCTTGGGGGTGGGGAGCCCAGACTTAGTGAAAGCTTTTCCATGTTCATCCACCCAGTTCTGCTTCTCCTCCTCCTGCTGCACAGACTCCACCAGCCTCATTCTGCATCCAAATGCAGAGTAAGGAACTCACTAACCCCTACCCTCTTACAACCCATCCCTCTCCTTGCATTTCCCATTCCATCACTGCATCTGTCAGTTTTTCCCAACATCTCTGTATCTTCCTTTCCACTTCACCTCCTCTCACCCCCCTCCTAGTTGTTACCGCTCTTTCCTCTCACTCCTTCAATATTGCATCCGTCACACTCCCCATACATCTCCATCTCTTTCCCACCAAACTAATGTTCTTCCTCCTCCTCCTCCTCCCTACCAGTAGTGTAGCATATCCAACAGTACATTAACTTCCATACATCTCTGTGAGCTTCTCCATTTGACACTTCCCTCACTGGGAGCTCCTGTCACACTGTGAGGAGACAGTAAGAAGGACCCCCCTTTCACAGTGAATCAGTGGTGAAGTCTCTAAACACTTCTAGAAGCTTTAGTCCTCTAGCAAGGGGCCCTGGCGGTGGTCCTGGACTATTAAAAAAAAAGCACATGGGGGTGATAGCTGTCACAAAGCTGACTCGGACAAGATCTGGAGGGAGTCAAAATTGAGGGGGGCGAGAAATAGACATGCACACTGATGCAGCAGCTGTGGTGACAAACATCTTGTCGCCTGAGGCATGAGGAGCGTGCAAGAGATTCGGCGTGCGCTTGTTTGTGTGCGCGTCCCCAAACCCACGAATTTTAATCAGCCTCAATGATGAGCTGAGAGGAGCCTAAAAACAGACTGATCCCTGAGCCACCAATCATTTGTCCCCTGATTCCTCTTATAGTGTGATTAAGAAATAGACAACTGTATTTATGGAAAAAGCTGTTTGCAACCAGTTGTTTTACAGTCACATTTAATGGAGGAAAGAACATCTGAAAGGGTTGGTTCACCAAAAATAACAGTAAAACATATTTTCTCAATTCCTTCTAATGGTATCTAACCCTACAGATAGTTTTGTTTTGATTTCCTCAAGTTTTAAGATACCTGCTTCCACCTCAATACAATGGAGGTGAATGGAATGTTGTTGTATTGCATTGAAAATTACATAACCAACTAAAATGACAACTTGTTGTCTTTACATTTTGTCTTTGTTTTTTAAGGAATAAACAAACAAGACATAGCACATTAGTTTAGTGTCACTCCAAAAACAGTGTCTTAGTCCCTCACAGAAGTTTTCACTGGAACTGCTATCAACTGAAACAAAGTATCCCTATAAAACCTATTCTGGATTATCAAGAGCAACAGACCGTGATTCTGGAAAGATACATTGATGTTGATTTTTTTAACCCTTCAACACCATTACTCTTTTTGGTGTCTGCCAAGCCTAAATCAAATTAATTGATTATTATGCCCTTGAAATCAATTTGGAAACAATTTTTGGAGTTTTCCAGGGTTTATTACACTGTAGGACTGCAACACTGCTTTGAGGTAGGGAATCACAATAACTCTTTAAATTTCACTTGTATGATCTGCATTGCATTGTAACTAACCAAAATAATAGAAAAGACAAGAGTCTACTCTATGGATACATATCATACGAGTGGTGCAAGCTTAAATCAACTTTTTGCAGTGCTGTGAGCACCATAAACTAAATTCAATTCACCCACAATAAATTGGGGTGAAGGTGGAAATCTCAAAGACAGATATTTTTAAAGCCTAGAAAAATAAAACCAATTTGCATGGCTAGATACCATTACAATTTCATTTTCTAATAAGTTTTGTGAATTTTCAATGGAGATATAAAATAGATTTTTTTAAAAACAAATGAGGAAACGCTTCTCGGATCTGGCAGCAATATAACACAAAGCAGGTGCTCCTGAAGCATGGGTAAGCAATCAGTTTCCACAAAGAGGGAATGAATTCTCCCCAAAAAAGTCAAGGCACTTTCATTAAGGTAAACAAAGGTCAAGAAAATCTATATATGTGACTTCATTTCTACTATCTGTGACATAGTGTTCATTCATTGAGTATTGAGTGCTGGTGTAATGAGAAAGTTCAATGTGAATTCTCATGCGTATGATTGAAACTAGTATTTTAAGTTACTTGTCTGTGTGTGTGATTGTTTGACCCTGAGGAAGACCAGTGTGTGGTCAATACATCTTGGTCTTGCTTTTAATCATATAGCCACTTTAACAAAGCTTTGCTTTGACTTTATATGGAATAATTTCTACTTTTTTGTTGAAGGAGATCTCCATTGTTGAAGAACAAAAACCTACCTCAAACCTAACCTTGATATGATGATCCGATATGATCTGATGAAAATAGAAGTGTGTGTGTGTAAGGCTACAACAAACTGAGGCTACAAAATACAAATGTTTCCTACAAAAACTTACAATTATTTGTAGATCTCAGCTTTTGGGAAACTAAGTGATGAATAGAATCACAACGCTGCTACACAATTTGTAAGATTTCTCCTATGGACTATTTATATGAACTGTTTTTTGTGGCACAGGGCAAACAGCAAAGAGACAAAACAGACAAAAAGAGAAAAGCAGGGATCTAAAACACTATAGAAGGTAATGAAATGTGTGATTGCCTGGGCCATGCCATTACTAAGGGTCGAGATCCTCAGAACCTTCTCTGCTGCAAAAAGGACAGGAGGATAAGTCATTATGGTTAGGTGTGTTAACACATTCTCAGTAGCTCTAAGACACACACACACACACACACACTCCCTCTTCCTCAGCATCTCAGACCAGCACCATGAGGAAATTAATTTACTTTAAGATGTGCAGTAAAAAGGATGCCTCGTAAAATAGGTCCTTTATGTGCAATCAATACCTGAACCAATGGGCATGCACAGAGGCTCAGTTTGCTTCACTCAAACACGAGCGCACACACTGTCATGACTTGACTTTCTATTAGCTCAGCCGCATGTCTCCTCAAGGACACTCCACAAAAGCTTGAAACGGGTTATGAAAAAGGTGTTGCTGCTATAGATTAGACATACGGTGCACGAGCACAACCATCAGGATTATAGTCTTTCTTGGTTACCTGAAATCACCAGCACTGCAGGGGAAAACACACTGAATAGGATCCAAAGCCCCGAGTTTTATCACAACGTTGTGTTTGACATATTTCCATGCATGCGAGCAAGTAGTGATATGGTCTTTGCTACAGTATAAACACTGGCTGACTTAATACTCTGTTATGCTATCATGCCCTATCGGATATTGTATATCAGGAGTTTGTGCAGTTGTAATATGGATGTGGCATGGAGCCTATGAGGAGGAATGCCACACTGATTAATATGAGCTGTGATATGGGGTAATTCCCATACTGCTGCAACCGCAGTTCAAATCCTCCATCAGGCCATTGGAAGAGGTACAAGCTCATTATTCACCATGGAGCGCAGACCCACACAGTCAGACGCAGTCACGGACACACACGCAGCCACAAACACTTTCAAACACACACACAGACACAGTAAATATAGCAGAGTGTGAGCAGTGAGCAGCATTTACAGATCAGCTGTTTTGTCGGGGTCAGAGCTCCACAAAGTAAGAATTATCACTGTTTTCTTAAATAAGAGCCCAGATATGCCAAGATAACTAAAACAACACCTTTGATCTTAACTTTCTATGATAATCTCCCCTCCTATTTCAGTTTGTCCTTTTTCTTGTTAGATCTGAAGAAAGCGAAACACCCTCCGCACTTTACGTCACCTCTTCCTCCCGTTTCTCGTCCCTCCTCACACATTCAGTCAAAAGTCTCCTTTGAGCTATTTTTGAGGAGAGAAATGTAGGAGTAGAACTAAAATGAGCTCTCTTACCTGTCTCGCATCTCTTCCCAGTAAATCCTTGCTGGCAAACACAGTTGTTAGGTGAGACGCAGCTTCCCCCATTTTGGCACAATCCGTCACACATAGCTAGAGGTAGACCAGAGAGAGAGAAGAGCCATTACTCAGTAAGATTAATGAGTATTAACTATGTAATTAGACCAGCAGCAGCATATGTATTTGCATACAGAATAAGAGCTAATTTGGTGATGTGATTCATTACAAGCTCTCACGATATTATTTTGCGTGATTAATGCATCTTGCTAAGGTTAATTCAAAAAAATTCATTATCCATGGGTAGGCTGGTGGTTAATGTGTTCCCAAAACTCAGAGAAGCCACTGAAGTTGACAGAATGCAATGGAAATGAATGAAATATATACACAAACCAAACCCCTTCTATTAAAAGGAATACCACAAGGTGTTTTAAAATTTAAAATTACACCCCAACCACTTAGTATTTCACTTTATTTTCATTTGATTTTAGTGTGTACGACTTAGTGGCATCTAGCGGTGAGGTTGAGAATTGTAGTGATCCAACTCTCTAGTCTACCTATTCAAAAGTCTCTTACTGGTATTGACTAGTTTGGGTCAAGCTCCAAAAATGCTTGATGCCACATTTGCCACAATGCAACCAAAAGCTTTTTCCATCAAACCCTCTCCCTGTCCTTTCAAGCCCAAGCAAGGATATATTGTATTTTTAAGGATATATTGTATGTCAATTTTTTTTTTCGCAATTTCAAGCAAACATTTCAATTTCCTAACAGATTTATATTTGTGAGGATTTGCTTCTTGTCTTCATCTTATTTGATATAAAACGGGAAAATTTTACATTTTGGCCTGCTGATTGGGGAAGACAAGCAATTTGGCCTTTATGAACGTGCAATGAGCATTTTTCACACTACGTTTTTTTAGATGCAGCGTTTCTTAAAGAAAAAATCAGCAGCTTAAGAAAGCTCCTCCAAAGCCACAGAAA
Organism: Lepomis macrochirus; assembly: GCA_024633595.2. Taxonomy (NCBI): domain Eukaryota; kingdom Metazoa; phylum Chordata; class Actinopteri; order Centrarchiformes; family Centrarchidae; genus Lepomis; species Lepomis macrochirus. Next base: position 12,594,767 of record JALXJV020000008.1, on the reverse strand, counting down.
ACGTCATAAAACAGTTTTCACAAGGTGTGTTGTAGTCTCCACGATGAGTAAGCTGATCTTTAAGTGTAGAATCAGTGCAGGTACCCTTTAAATAGATTTCTAATCAAGTGATTGATTTACCAGCTAAGGTCAAGTCAATTTTCTAGTAAGAGCATAGATTACAAATGGAACCACAAACAGAGAGAAGTAGTCATTAAACCTGGGTCACAGAAGTCATTTCAGTAGTTGCCGGTGGGAGTTTAACCACAACACTGTTTATGTGGTGCTTATATGGGGTTGGGAACCTCCAAACGTCAGCCAGCAGCCGGGAAGCAGTTTGGGGTTCAGAGCTTTGCTCAAGGGCACCTTCAGCTGTGGTTGACTCGACCCTCCGGTTTCCAAGTCAAGTCTCCACTGACTGAGCTAATCCTGGCCCCCCTGTGACTTGTGAATATGCCTGAACAATGGCTCATTAGAAAGACATTTAATTTTGACATTTTACATGAACATGCCTGGATTAGTGAGGCAAAGTCTTTATTGAATTATCTTTTTTTTAAAAAAGCAGATTACAGTGTGATATTCATGATGATCTCCGAAAACTGCTCATTTTGTAATAGGGAAGGTGGTCTTGTTGTGTGGTACGAAACCTACCTGAAAAATACCTACAGTGTGCGGACTTATGTAAAGCAGAATTTAAGTAAAAGTCAAAGATATCTGTGAGTACAGTTACATTCAGGTATATTACCATAGATTGTTGTTCCTGTATGAGATTGAAGATGAAATGCATTTCATATTGTATTGCTGAAGGACTACACTTTTTAGTATAAATGTCATTTATTTCTCATGGATTATTCTAAATAACTTGAGCTGTGTTTTCAGAGGGAAACTTTATTTTGCAGAAGATTTAATTTGTAAAATCCTGGGAGAAAAAGTTAGTTTGGTGGTAATGCAAGAAAATACATAGTTCATGTCAGATGTTTAACCACTGTAACAATATTTTTGGTGTCTCATAAGTCTATTTGGGCTGGGTACTTATGTGCTGGCACAATGAATACCATAACGAACATGGTGGTGCTTACCTTTGCATACTGTCCCATTGCCAGTGTAGCCAGGTTTACAGGAGCAGCTGTGGCCTCCAACCATGTTAAAGCACAGGGCATTCTCATCGCAGTTGTGGAGCCCACTGAGGCACTCATCGTGTTCTAAAGACAAGAAAACACAACAGATGTTGATCTCAACAAGCTCTTTAGTCATATAATCAGTTGCATTTTATCTCTGTTTTTAAAAACAAGTGGAAAAATGAAGCAGCAACAGGTCAGGCAATGTCATCCATCATAAGAAAGAAAATGACTGGATAGTTAAGACAGCTGTGAGTAGTAAGACATAGTGACAGAGAAGGACGGGCCATTTCTCTATTTTCCATCATGATCTGTCATTAGAAAATGTTCAGATGTTTTGCTGTAATTTGTTGTTGTTTCTCGGTGCAATATAAAGGATAGAACAGTCTCAATGAAGAATCTGAGTTTTATAACAACTGAAAATAAATTCATATCTACATAAATGATGTGCTGTCTTGTGTTGTTCTTTGCCTTTATGAGCCACTGGCTTTTAGTTTGATTGCTGTAAATTAGCACAGTTGGTTGTTAAGTACCAAGAGATATGTTTTTTGTTCATTTCACAAAAGTATTAATGGAATGTCCAAAAGAATCAGGACTCTCAAGCTCTCGTTGCTGCGGCTGTGAAGTTAGCACTTTGGTTTGTTATGAATATCCCTCTAACAAGCTTGACTAATGGCTGCAGCCCATGACAACATAGTGTATCCAACTGGCCAACAAATCGCCTCTCCTCTGTCTGGAAAGGAGGCTGAGGCGGCAAAATAAAATGTAATAAAGGCCTGAAGAATCAAACAAATCAAACAGTACAAATACTGTCATTATACCACATGGAAAAATGCCACAAAGTCAGTGCTGAGTAATCCAGAAAACAAAATATAGGAGGAAATGTGTGATTAGGTCATATCTACAGTAAAATTTTGATTGGAATTAAAAATATTTTTTTCAGTGTTAAACATGTTTTTTAAAAATCACAATACGCCAATACTATTTACTACAAACCCCTGCAGACATATTAAAAGATTGTAATACAAGGTGTAGAATTACTAATGAATTAATAGCTTACTATTTTTTAATCCATACATGTTGATTTTTCTCCACAAAGTAATGTGTTGTCTCTAACACACAAACTGAACTAAAATTGTTCAGTATCTTTATTTTGTTTATTTTGTTAAGTAACCTAAAGCTGGGTTGAACACGTAACACAAATAATGGAAAGTAGACCATTAAGGCTACAGGTTTCTAATGGTGAATATAATTAAATTTTTAAAGTATTCTTCTTGTCACAATATAGCTCACATCTTGTGTTACCTTACGTTACCTAAGACAAGGATTTTCACACTTAAAGAGGTGGTATTATGCATTGTGCTCTTTCCCTCTCCTTTATTGAGTTATATATCTTTTTTGTGCATGTACTAGGTTTGCAAAGTGAAAAAGCCCGAAGTCCACACCAAAGGGAGTTCCAATCTCCCACAGAAAGCACTGCTCTGAACTGCCTGAACACAGCTTGTTTGTAGTCCAGCTGCTTCCCTTTCATTCCTGTGACATCACATGGATGAAAGCAAGCGGCTAGTCTGACACGCCCTCAAAAACACCGGTGGAAAAACACTGAGCTGCAGCACACACCTCTCCTCGCCCTTCCAAACACTAGCTACCCTCCAGGCAGTCAAAGGACAGAAAGTTGTTACTGTGATGTAGAGACAGAGCTCAGTTAAAACTTCATGGATGAAAGATACATTTGTTACAGATTAATAACTAACCACTCAACTGAAACTCTTGCTCCACAGTCCATGTTGCTAAACTGGTAAGGGCATATACAGCTGAACCGAAGCCGTGTTTACCAGCTTCTCATTGGCCCGCCCTTCTCGGCTTCAGATTGGCTAGTAGTCCTTAACTAGGAACTGCGCAGGTGCAACTCCCAACAAAGATCAAAGATCAAGATGTATCACTCCACAGCTAAAACAAAGCGTTCAACACACAGGGTGAAAAGAGCTGAATTTAACAAAAAAGACGAGCACTGGATTGCAATTGCATACCCCACCTTTAAAGAACAGTAGATCAGTTAAGAAGTATCCCCAGCTGTATGAACGGCCACTTTAATGCAGGCCCTTCATCTGCCCATGAACACAAAGGCAGATCTTTATCCCTCTGAGACACACAAAAGAAGAAAACTCCTCTATCAAATTTTGGAGATTCACATAAATATTGCTTTCTGATAAGTACTTGCTTACAGAGCACTACATCAGCTGAAGTGCAGAAAACTTTCTGGACTTGTTTTAACCTTCTGAAATCTTCTCTTCTTATTGAACAACTCTGTATCCCTTCATCACCCAAAAGGACGCAAAGCAAAAAAACAAAAAAAATCATGAAAAGTCATTCTTTTGCCAAGACAGCTCTCCCTCTAACTTAAGTGTTTGTAAAACATTTAGTAATTTAGCCAGACAACTTTTTTTGTTTCATATTGTTGTGTTCATAGTGCAGAGAGAACTTTCAAAGGTTGCTGGAAGGACAAGTAGTCAACTGAATGTCTAAGAAAGGTTTAGACTCTTGGAAAACACAAATACAAAGACTTTAGTGCTAATCTGGGGGCAACACTTTAGACTGTTTCTATTTTTTTCTGTGAATTTTTGGGCCACACTGCGCCTGGCAGGGGACAGCAATAAATTAATTTCACTCAGCTCAGTTTCCTATTGCACATTTTCTTCAGACCTTAAGTAAATCTCTGAAGCCTTCCTCTACCACACAGATGCAATTTTTTTGTGTAGGATCCACTTATGGGTATTTTCCCACAACTTGGGGCTTTTTAAACACATGCAATTGTGAAAGACAGAGAGCTTTGAGGAGTGAAAGATGGCACCAGAAGAGTGAGAGGATCAGAAATGTGAATGCTTGTTGCAGGAGACCTGAGCCGCATCATCCATTTCCCTGCTATCATCCAATCCATTACATCTCCTGAACAGACTGTGGGCTCATCCAAATTGAAAGTGACATTGTGATGAGCTCCTCCATAGAGGGTATGATGTATGTGTGCATGTGCGTGTGAGATGGATTGAAGGGCACTTAGGAGGGCCCGCTGCTCTGCTCTTGTTGCTGCATCTCACACACACACACTCACCTGCTGTTGGGCAGAATTAAACTCTGCTCATTGGCATATGAAAACGGTAATAGGAGCACGGGAGAGTTGAAAGAGAATAAGGTGTTTTTTTGTTTTCCCAAGGTCACACCTGCCAGAGCAGGGGACAACCAACCTTCAGTCTGAACAGACAGGGCAGCAGTGCCACCAGGTGCTCTGTGTGTGTGCGCACGCAGAGTGTGTATTATCACCATGACCCTTTAGTTTAGAATTGGTTACTAGTAATTTTGGTCATTTAGGAATTTAGCTTTATTACTGCACTCAGTTTAAGTGACTCTAAATGTAATCACCAACTAAATGTGTGTGTGTGTGCGAGTAAGGTATTTCCTCTCTGACTGCTGATGACTGCTGCTGCTCAGGCTGTAGACAGATAAACAATCAATTATGTACAGCCTGTCACCGGGGATCTCTCTCCAGCCGGGCCGTTTCTCCTCCTGCTTGACTCCCTCCTCCTTCTGCCAAAACAACACGGCGAGCTCTGACCTCAGGCTGTTTTACTGAAAACACTGTGGCCTCGACTATAACTTCACAATTACAAGCCTGAAAGCAAGATGATCTTATGATGCGTATGTCAAGGAAAACCTTTCCTTTCTTCCTCTGTGACTCTGCATTGGTCTGCAAGGGTGACGGAAAGGTAATAGTAAAACACCAATGTACATGAAATTCTGATTGTTTGGACAAATGTAGCCAGGATAAATGGTCTCAGATGTTTAATGTGATCTACACTGTAGATGCATATAACATTACAGACATTTTTTTAATTCCACACAATGGGTTTTGCTAAGACACACTAAAAGTCAACATAACTTTTGTTTGTTAACAAGAAAACTCAATAAGACACCTTTAAAATGCCAAATACATAGCATTATTAGCTTCTACGATCAGCAGCAATTAGTTTTGACAAGCTATTCCTTTGTTCAAGCAGAATACTTGAATGTCACAAAAAAGAGGTAAAACTTTCTTTATCCAAATCCACCCCAGGTGGCAGACCCTTTGAGTAGTCAGGCTGAAAGTCATCTTTTCTGATCTCTGTTGTTGTCTAACCCCCTGCTCCACCTCTGGCCCCTGTCCATCCTTTACTTTCCCTCTCTACCCAGCCCTCCCTCCGTTCCTCTGCCTTAGGGTCCCAGGTCTGGTTATCACAGGATTAGAACAAGGACACACACCCTGCATACACACCTCGGGCACAAGCACACACATGCACACCTCAGGACAACCTTCTTTAATAACATTCAAAGGGAGAGCACAACCAATCCGCTACCTTTCATGGATTAGCTGCTAATCTCACAGAGCTCGGAGCACCTCGGGCACTTTGGGGAAAAGAGGAAGAGTAGAGGGGAAGAAAGAGGAGGAATTTTGACCTTCAAGATCAAGGATATAATACTAGTCAAAGAAAAGGGTAAAAGAAAGTTGGCGGGTGTTTATTTTGCTAAATGCTCCACTGGATACGGAGCTTTGGCCGTGTCACATTTGGTTGTACATATTTCATTTAAACTAAAGTACATGAAGTCCGCCTGTTCCAGTCTGCCACCAGCTGGGATCTGAACCTGTGACCTGCTTCGCTGCAGGTGGTCTTGATGTAAAGTACGGATTTCAGATGTCAGAGCTTGCTGACCTCCTGACAAGCTGAGGGGGACATATAACCAGAACTCCATGCTGTTTCGTCCAGGCTTAAATCTGCGGATCAGTCCTTTAATCCACTATTCTGCCCATAAACATCGAGCCATGAAATGAACTACAGTTAACTTAATCCTCTTTACTAGGCTGACTGGTTCACATATGACACTGTAATGCATGTAGAAATATGGCTATCAATACCGAGACTTTCTGCTGAGTTTGCGATTCATTAATTGATAAAGATGCTCGTATATCATGTGCACACATGACGTCAATAGGTGCTGAAGGGGGTGGTTTAATGTTTCCTTCCACAGCTGTAATATTTCTTCTGTGGGCAACAAGAGGAATCAGCATTCCCTTTGGACTCCTTTCAAGAGAAGCAGATGTTCAATTGCTATTAATAAGGAGTAGATTCCTGCAGCTACTAGCCTAACATCTTCCTGTTTTTATTGTCAATTACAGCCACCAGGACTAGAGAGGTGATACTAATCTCGGCATAATCAACATGTAGAAAGAAGAGCACCCTGGTGTGTTTTCCAGCATTCATTCATTTATTTTCATTTAAGGTCTCTGAATGTTGCTGTTTACACTTAATTTAGCTGTAATTCATCTTTCTAATATTGGCTAAGAGGTGAGATGTGCCTCTATCCACACAATCACTACAATCACTATAGTAGTGATTGTGTTCAGTATCAAGCTCTTTTGGATGGTGGACGTGTGGGAGCTGATAGTCCAATAACTCACTGGGAAGATTACGATAGTAATTTGACTGAAGCTGGGAAAAAGTCATTACATCAAGCCTCTGCATAAGCCTCGGTTTAATCACACAAATTGACTTTTATAAGGAGATGCATAGCTGTGTATTCCACTACAGTGACTTGAAGGCATTTTAATAGGAAACTACATAAAATATAGTGACACAATTTAATCCACTGGGTTTGGGGATATTAATCTTCATTGTGAATCTGGGGAATGATCACACAATGGAAAAAATGATAAATGAATAAAACAATAAAACTTGCCCGCAGCTCAGAAGATTACAGAAAACACGGTGAGTGAAATCATATAAGGTACAGTGGCTGATAATATGGAAAAGACTGAGTAAGCAAGTAGGTTTCTATCTATAAATAAATCAAAAGAGCACAAGAAAAGAGATTTGTTACTCCATTAAAAAATATTCCTAACTTGTTTATACCTTTCAGAAGCCTGTTCATAAGAAAAGTCACAAATCCTTAACTTTGCTCTATAATTTCCTGATTTCCATTGACAAGGGAAGAGAAAAACTCGACAGGGGACCCAGAGGGAGCAGGAAATGGGAGTTTTCACTGGGTGTTCATTGTATAGCTGAGTCTTAGGCTTTAATTCAAACTCCAATGGCACGGCAGGAAGGCTGCGGGCCGAAGTCCTCCGACGTATACCGCAGACGGCAGCCAGCCCCTTCACTCCGCTGCTGCTGACTTAGTTTGCATTGGTGCAAATTGCTTTTTTAATTACAGACACTGAGGAAATGCAGCATGTTTCCTCCTCTTCGGAGATGATGCACACAGGGAGCTACTTAGCATCTTGTTTCACAAGCTGCAAACAACTGGTGAGGAAATGAGGCAGATCTGCCACTCATCACTGTGGAATGACACTGTGTTATTCTAGATGAAGGACATAGAAATTACATTATGGAAGGATTACTGACTCAGATTTTTCTTATGTAATTTACTCTATGTGTGGTCCTGCATTTGGCATTATAGCAAAGCTTTTAAAGCAAACTTTAAATAGAAACTGTACTCTAGGTGATTTTACAATAGTCTTCTGTGATTCTGTAGCATCCATAACTCCTAGCAATAAAATACATCACTCCTTTTGTCAAGTAAATCCTGACATTTGATTTTACACAGATGTTACTGCTTTATGTTAATTTGTATTTCAATAAGAGTGGAGCTAGATGACATGGCAAAAAGTATAAAAATTAAAGTCATATCATCAGTCATATCAGTTGATATCAATATATATCCATATATAAATGTTTCCAATCAGGAAAATGTAACATGGGTATTTTTTCTCATACTGATGAAAATTTATCTGATCTACTAACATGAAGACAAACTATAGTGGAAGCGATTATGAACAACGCTACTACCACAATCACCCACAACACAGACAGAGAACAAAGACTGAAAGATCCACACAATCTTTTTAGACTGATTTGGTTTCCTTTTGAAATTGACTTTAGCTACAACTTTGATCAGGAACAAATGGGTCTACCGGCTTCACTCACAGTCGCACAGTCTCTCTGTTTCTCAGGTTCTCAGTGACTTTCTTTCTATCACACATGCACAGAGTACATTCACACACCAGACGAAGACTGTACACGCAGACACAAACAAGACAGAAAGGACACAGACACTCTGACATTTCCATTATATTTCAAAGGATAAAAGTCTTTATACCAACTATAGAAATCACTTTTAAAAAGCTCAGATTTGCAAAGATGTTTAGAGAGTGTAGAGATTCATATTAACGCTTTCTTATAGAATACATTTGTGTAATTATGGAGTTTGACACATCTAAAGTTTTAACAAAGCAGAGAGATAGATGCGCTTTGTAATCCGCACAAAGCAAATGCAATCCAAAATTAATTTGCCACTTTTTTCTCAGTGTTCATTCTTTTCTCTACTGCTAGCTTCTGCTGATTCATGAAGTAATAACGCTGGTATTGATTTAGCTGTGTGTGTGTGTTCTTGTGTTATTTTAATGTGGAGCTAGTAATTAGAGCAAAACCAATAAGAGCAAATCAAACTGAAACATTAATCCCTACGCATATTAAATGAACAGGCCGTGCATACTTGCAGGGTGACAGATTCTGTGTCTAATCAGGCGCCGTCTGGACTACAACGAACGAACGAAAAGTGAGAGAAGGTGTAGCATATGGCTTACGTTTACAGTGTGTTTTACAGGTGTTGTATGATAGCTGTCTCTTTATCAATGCATGATTTTCAATTACACAGTTTCCTTATTTTGTCTCACAGTGCACTCTGACGCTGATAACTCAAGGTTTATATCTGAATGTCTAGCTGGCTCTTCCCGTCTCTGGAAGTCTGTGCGGCTCTTGGCTGCAGAATTTATCATAATGAAATCAAATATCATCCTCCAGTGTATTACTAAAGATGCAAATTAAATCATTTCTAACTGGCAATAAACTAATGTAAAATGTGTCTCTTGAAAAGCTTCTGTAGTAGAAAACTGCAGTGAAGACATGTCCTCTTCTTGCATCTCTTTACATCTACATTTCTTTACTTGTCTCCACACACCCAACAAAGTATTATCCTTTTTTGTATCGCTTCAAGTCTGCAGGCAACTACACAAAATGGTTGCTCTAGAAGCTGAAGCTCACAAAGCCAGAATGAAAACAGTGTCTTCTACACTTGATTCCAGCCTGTCAAAAGGCCAGCAGTGGAACTCACCTGTGCAGGAATAGTCATCGATCCTGATGTAGCCCGTATGGCAGATGCACATGAAGGAGCCAGGGGTGTTAACGCACATGGTGTTCTCCCTGCAGTAGTGCTTCCCTTCAGCACACTCATCAATATCTGAAGAGAAGGGAGAGAGAAGGGGAGAGAGGGAGAACAAGCCGTGTTAGATGTGGACTGCTATCACATGCAACTGAATCTGTAAATGCAAATTTTCTTTGCATTAAAAGGTCAAAGTATACTATTCATTACGTCATAGGTATTAATATAGCTTCACATAAAAATCTATAAAATATTTGTTGGCAGATTACAGACACCCTCTTGTGGTGCAGATCAAACAATATTTTTAATCTGTATTCTGCATTGATACCTCAAGCCTTAGACCACAAGTTCAAGCTTCATGATTGATTTTGATTAAGTCTTTTTTTTCAGACCTCTTTAGCTAAGTGACGTTCAACAGCTTCATCAGCTCTGCCTTTAGAAACAAATTGTAAATGGCCTCATTATAAATTTATGAAGGAATGTTTTTCAAAAGCATGTAAGAAAATCTGTAAAAAGTACATCCCATAATACAAATGATGTGATGATGATGATGATGATGTGATGACGAAGATGATGATTGTATAATGATTCCTATACACTATACTGTTGTTCAATCATTTTTTACTTTATCCATCAGGACATGGATGTTTTAAAGGATTTAACAGGCAAAGAAGAGGAAAACAAAAGAAGAGGCTGAAGTTAATTTTATGTGCAGAAAAGAGCTATAATATTCTGATGTGTAGCTACAAACAAACATCTTATTTATCATATTTGTTGATGCAAATATTTGTCAGCTCAGCTTCTGATTATACAAATAGATTAGCTGTCTTGTTGTCTTGTATTACACAGTTGGTGTTGATGTTTAGGAGCTTCTGGAATTCATCAAAGATGTTGAAGCAGGCCATAATTGACTTTGGCTTTCAATCATTTCTAATTAGGGATAAGACAACATGAACATGTAGTCACTGCTGATTTCTCAGAAAAAAAAGATCCAGCTTTGTCTGACTGATTTTAACAAGTCCTCCAAAATGTCCATGTCCTCCAGAACGACACACTTTTTCTGATATGATGCCACTATCAGTAGGACATCATCATTTGTCTGCGCCTTCCACAACAATTACAAATCACTGTTGATAAAGAAAGGTTTTATGATCTCACATTAAGATTTGGTAGGGTTTAAGCACAAAGACCCTTGGTTAGGTTTAGGTCATGGTTTGGTTTAGAATAGGTACTTACGGGAGCTGTGTCATCATGGTCATAATAATAAATATGTTGCCAGTTGATGCATAGTCAGTTGTGTTTTGTTTTTCTTTTGTTTACTACTGTGTTTACAACCGTGGTCATGCTTTTTTGAAAATGCTGACTGTCGGTAGTAAACAGGAAATGAACAACAGTCTCCTAACGCTAAAGTCAGATGTTTAACAACCTAAACCTACTTCCCCCTTTGCTCAAGTCATGATTACCAAAGCTTTGGGGCATTTACTGAAAACAGCTGATGCTGTCATTCTTCTTGGGAAGACAACCGAGTAGCATCTTTACAGCACTGTTAAAGTGGCTTATTTTGGGCGTCTCCCCCATCCTGGGAACCGCCTTGTGCAGTTTGTCCAAGTTGGTTTTCGCTACAGAAGGTTCCTAAAGGCTTCTCTGCAGCCAGCGGGAAAGAGCTATTTGTCTTCATCAGAGGAAGACAGAGGTCGAAATGCAGAGGGTCCTTGAGAGGTGGGCCCCGAAACACTTAAGGTTGCAGCACTCGATTTTCAATCTATTCAAAGTAAAGCACCCCACATAGTGGCTTGGCTGTTTTTCTCCAGACCACTATTGGTCATTCAGTCGCATGCTTGAGCATGCTTTACATTTTATGATACTGCAGAGTGAGTATTATGCCACTAGAGATGTTAATTCAAAAGGCTCTGCACATAAACACAAGTGTTTTCAGTTATTCTGGCTGATTATACATCTGCTCCGCTGGACAGAGGTATATGCTGGGACTTAGATAAGGTCACTAAACTAAAATATGAACTGCGTGTATTGAATTTCTGCTGTGCCCATTTACAGTATTTTCCATATGCTGCTCATGGGACAATATGTATCTTTATGTCCTTGGTGGCCAGGTGGTTAAGAGCACAGTTAAAGTACTTAGATACCCATGGTATACCTGCTTAGGTGTTTTCACTTATTATGCATGATTAGATCCATTTGTCTGTGTGGATATGCAGACTGTGCTTGATTAACATCCCCTTCACTTGACAGGACAACACACACCTTTTATAATTTTCATTTGTACATTAGAGGGCCTGCAAGTCTTTATTTCCTTAATTTCCCATTGTTGGATCAGTTAAGTTTATCATATCTTCATAGATAAGTTACATTGAGTTTGGTGTCCCCAAATAATGCCCACCCAACTTCGACCAGAGCATAGGTCTAACCAGCCAGAATAACTAACCAGAGCCACACTGGACACTGACTTACTGTTGTGGTTATTTTGCTAGTGCATTCTGTAGTAGACTGTAAGGTTGAGTCACTCACCATTTCCCAATTATAAAATCTTGGATGGCTGTTTCCAGTGAACAAGCTCATATAAATAGTGTGTACCCTACCTGCTGATCATGAAACAACAGAAAGAAGAATGAAATTAGTCACTGGTAAAGAAAAGTTGACCACAGCTGGAGCAAACTGAAGACTGGAGTCTTCTGGAATTAGTAAACAAAAGAAAAACAAAACACAACTGACTATGCATCAACTGGCCAGAAATATGACTCAATGGGATGCTCACGTTGCCTGATAATAAGACTGAATTGCGGTTTTGCTTCACTTCGTTCACATAGCCTGACATTGTGTTCGTATTACCTTCACATTGATCAAAGAAATATCTTCATTTTATGAGTTGTTTTTTCTGTAGCTGACTTACTACAACCTGTACAGCTCCTTTTTTGTTGTCATTTTTCATGAATGTAGCTAGAAACAATTCAGAGGTCTTGCTAACTAATGTTAAAGTTGCTCTGTCTCCACTGCATATGTTAGAGGGCAATTGTTTGCTAACATGTTAACACAACAACTTGGTAAACCACTATTATCGGGGCTGTGTTTTGGTGAGTTTGTTATGAAGGCATTCGGCACCCCGGTAATTAAAACTCTGTTAGTGCAGCTTTAAGAATATGATTTATTAGATTGTCCTTTGTATTTCCATCTCACTCTCTTGATTCCAAATTTGGATCCATATTAGCTGTTGCCTTAGCAACAGCTATTCTGGGTTCTAAACTGCATGCCAAACCATCAGACAGAAGATGCACAACACTGCCAGGGTAAACAAAATAATCTTGATAATGTGATGCAACCAAATGCAATTTGATGCAAATGTAAGTTGAACTGAAGAAACCCGGCTGTGTAATATGCTCCAGGGGCTAGTTCGTGTTGATAGCATAGGTCAAATGTAGGCACTTTTTGAGAGACAAGCTCCATAGTCCTTGACATTACCAATTTATTATTCATTCACTGTATTCAGTGTCTGTAAGAGCGCAAGAGGACATTCACCCCTGAATATGTTGTGTGCCAGGTGCTTTTGCGAAGAGCACTTGAAATTGAATTTCAATAGATTTGCATTGGCATTCACTCGGCTCGTATGTCCTTGGGTAGAGTACCGCCCACCAACCCACAAACTAAGAGCTCGGCCCCTGCCTATAACTATGGCATTCACATTTCCTTGGTCTTCTTTCTTTCACAGTTTCATCAATACTTGCTGCCTCCAGCTATTCAAAAGATTCATGAATAAATGAAGCAGACAGACAATTGCCGACCACCTATGAAAGTACATGTGTCCTTCACTAAGTGAATGGAGGCTAATTAAACTTGGCTGTGACTAGCTTTGAGAGAGAGAGAAACAGAGATGGAGAGAGGGTAGGGGGGAAATGGGAAATAGAGTGAAGGAAGACAAAGGCCAGGTAAGGAAAAGAACTGGATAAGAAAAAAAGACAGAGTCACGACAAGCTATAGGCCTACTGTAGAGCTTGACAGAAAAGGGGAGATGAGACAGCCAGGGAGAGGGCGAATGACTGAGATAGTGAAGTGAGAGAGATACAGACGGAGGACAGAAGGAGGTGGAGAGAAAAGGGCAGGAAAAGTAGTGGATTAAACACAGAAAGATGTAGCATGAGAAAGAGCCAGTGTGAAGTAAAAGTGGTGAAAAGTGTTGAGTGTGTGTTAGAGAGATAGCAGCAGAAAGAGATTTAGATGGCAGAGGAACAGAAGTGGAGAGAAAGCAGCGAAAGGTATTAACTGTCACTGAAGAGACAGAAAGTAAGAGAACAAACGCAGTCTGTCCACAATTGCAATGGTAACCTTGAGCGGCGGTCTTAGGTGACAGCTTTCCCGCTATCTGACTGGCCGTCTACAATGTGGCTTTGATTTAGAGCCTATTAACTGTAAGACACCATCCATCCTGCCCCTGGTGACAGCAGTTACGTTTGCTAAAACAATATGTTAGGACGTGAGATGATGAGGGGCATCGCACAAACGTGTGGGGGAGAGCCACCATCTCCATCTCCATTAACACACTCCATTTTCTTGATTGGCCTGTCACATGGACACACGTGATGCATCAAGCAAAGAGGGCTGGCCAAGAGTCAGCAGCGGCTTTTATCGCTGAATGGAGTGCTTGGGGTCAATCTTTCGCCACGCCACAATGGATGGCTAGAAAATGGCTGTCGTCTTTTTTTCACCTTTATGCAATCCTGCATAACTACTGAATCAATCATAGTCCTAACTGAGTGGGGTGTGCAGCTTTGTATTATTAGGACAAAACATGTTGTTGTTTTGCATAAAGAGGGTTTTTTTTCTTGTTGTCAGACAAAAAGTACAGCAAGCTACAGCTACTTTAGTATTTAGATAGCTGTTCAAGACTGTTTTCAGATTCCTTTTAAGTTTAACAGCGTCCATTCTAATTATCTTGCTTGCACTTCCGGCTAATGGTGCTTTTTCCTTACAATATGCAAAAGTGATGTAGTGTGACACTACAGTGCCATGCTACATAACGGCAGGGTGTGGTCACAAGTTCAACAGACCACACCTGGCCACATCCAGCTATTATGTTAGGTGTCATCTGAGGTTCACAAAAAGCAATGAAAGAGATGTACAAAGGGATAAGGACAAGAGGGTAACACATGTCCTGCTGTGTTGGAAAAAGAAGTTGCCAACAAATTAATGTGGCTATGTGAGGCTGTACTGCGAGAAAATTGATATCAGAATTGCTAAAATGCACACAATGGCAATGCTAACATGCTGATGCTACACATGTGCAATATTTACCATGTTCACCATTTTAGTTGAGTTGAACCCAAAGCATTACATTTACATTTACTCATTTGGCAGACGCTTTATCCAAAGCGACTTACATTTGAGGAACAACTTACAAGTATCAACAGAGCATCAAATATAGATCTACAACTGACAATAAGAGCGACAATAAATACTAGTAAGAGCTCATAGTACATATCACATCAATGGGTAAATACCTAGGAAAGGAAGTAAGAGTTAATAGAAAGTGCAATCAGAACAAAAAGTGCAGTCAATACAAGATAATTGTAGGGATAGAAGAAGAAGAGCACAGGAAGTGCATGTTAGAGGTTAGTTAATTAAAGGTGTTATAAGAGGAAGTGTTGTCGGAAGAGATAAGTTTCAAGAGCTTCTTGAAGTTAGAGAGGGACGCCCCTGCTCTGACGGCGTGTGGTAGCTCATTCCACCATCGTGGTGTCACAGATGAGAACAGCCGGGACTGGGATCGTTTTGTGTGAAGGGCTGGCAGAGCCAGGTGGCGTTCGTTGGAGGAGCGTATCGGCCAAGAAGGAACGTAGGTTTGTATTATGGAGTTTAGGGAGATGGGTGCAGACCTGATGGTCACTCGGTATGCAAGCATTAGTGACTTGAATTTGATTCTGGAGGCCACAGGGAGTAATGAAGTGACATGAGTCCTTTTGGGCTGATCAAAAAACAGACGCGCTGCTGCGTTCTGAACCATTTGTAAGGGTTTCACCGTACAAGCTGGAAGACCTGCTAGGAGGGCATTGCAATAGTCGAGGCGAGAGATAACCATGGCCTGTACCAGAAGCTGGGTGGCACACTGAGTGAGGTAGGGCCTGATTTTCCTTATGTTGTATAGAGCAAAGCGGCATGACTTAGAGAAAGCAGCAACAAGGTCTGAAAAGGACAGTTGATCATCAATCATGACACCCAAGTTTCTCACCACCTTGGTTGGAGTGATGGTTGAGGAGTCAATTTGTAGTTTATGTTATGGTGAATAGATTGCTTGGCTGGAATGACCAAGAGTTCAGTCTTGGAGAGGTTTAGTTGAAGGTGGCAGGCCTTCATCCATGTAGATATGTATGAGAGACAGTCTGTAATCCATGCAGAGACAGTGGGATCGCCTGGCGGGAAGGATAGGTAGAGTTGCCTTTCGTCTGCGTAGCAGTGGTAAGAGAAGCCATGTGAGCGAATGATCGGCCCCAATGTGGTGCTGTAAATTGAGAAGAGAAGGGGCCCTAGCACTGAGCCTTGGGGCACGCCTGTGGAGAGGCAGTGGGAGGAGGATAATTGTCCTTGCCACAAGACATTGTAGGAGCGCCCAGAAAGGTAGGATTCGAACCACAGGACTGCTTTACTCGACATGCCCATTGCTGAGAGAGCGGATAGCAGGATCCTGTGGTTGACTGTATCAAAGGCAGCTGATAGGTCAAGCAGGTTAAGAGCCGAGGATTGGGCTGCAAAGCATGCTAAACCCAAAGTACAACTGAGGCTGATGGAAATGTCATTAGTTTTGCAAGTATTTAGTTTTGTTTTTTGACCTTTGAAGTTTGACCTAATGATGGTGTCAGATGAAAAGTAATTTTTCACTCAAAACCAAAAATGTCAACTTTGAGGCAGCACTTGTGAAAAAGTGAGTGGATCATCAAAGTCATTAGGATTCAATATTTGGGAACCATGTTTATCTGTATCAAATTTTACGGAAATCCATCGAGAGGTATAGAGGTAATTCACTAGAAGCTAAAAATGTCAAACTGCTAGTGGCACTAGAACAGAAGTTAGTAAGATTCATCCTCTGGGACACATGAATGTTTGTATGAAATTTCATGGCTGACTAAATATGGGCAGTAACCTGATTGCATTGAGTTACAGAAGCTAGTGCAACAGCGGCTAACTTAGAAGCAGCATCAGGACATCGGCTCACTATAATCCAGTGCTGTTATTTCTGATGTAGGCCAAAATTGCCAGTGTAACATGACCTTGTATAAATATCTATGCATCATTTTATTATTCCCGCTATTGCTCTTCCAATGTATCCCTGTGTAAATAGGGAATATTGCCTTATGACTCTCCACTTACATAGTATATAGTTACTAATACGGAGCGTCCTCACTATCTGTGTTTCATACTGCAGTACACCAAGGTCTGGGAAATGGGAGATAACATTAGTATTGCCTTTGGATGTCCCACAAATGTGAAGCATTCCACCAGAGGCCTTTCTCGCTCTTTATCTCTCATTCTTTCTGTCTTTTCATCACCTATCCATCCCTACTCTAACCAGCTCACTTTCTCAAGCAGATGATTTTCAATACATGGCAGAGGGACAGGGCTTGCCCAAACACTGTCTGACATTTCTCCATAGCCAATTCCCTCATGGCCAGATATAAAGCAGCCATAGGAAAGAGCAGAGAGACAAAGAGCTGTCCCTGCTGGCTGAACAATGTCCCACTCAGCAAATAATCTCCACTGTTGGCCTTGGTTCCTCATGGGTGGAGAAAGGTGTCAAAGAATGTTATAGGTTATTTAAAAAAAACAGAAATCGTGTTAAAGTTACCAGAGCCAAAAGTGATTAAAATTCAACTTTCAGCTTCAAGTTGCTGTCTTTCATTCAGAGGAAAAAGAAGTGGTGTTTGTTAATCAGTTTGCTCCTTTACTGTTGAAATATTTAGGGACAATTATTATTATTTTTATCTGCTTTAAAGGAAATCACAATGAGAAGAAAACTAAGACAAAATGAGTGTCTTTGAAATGTGGCTGAACACCTCATAGTTTATTTTCTGAGCCATTACCTAAACATAAATTACAGAATTTTAAAAGAAAAGAGTGTTTTCAGTATCTTTTTTTAACTTACCAAATTGGACAATCCCTCCAAAACAAACAGGCTTGAAAAGACCCAAAACAAATATGCACAACGTCACTGCCAATTTGGGCAAGAGAAGGAGCCAATTAAGATGACTGAGTGGAAAGAATCCCATTAGGAAGCAACAAGAGTGAAAATCTGCATTCTGAGAGCACAGTCAGTGTCTAAATACCAGACACTCACACTGTGATCAATCACTGTACACTCAGAAGCCTGCTACCTGACTTAGAACAATGAACATCAAAATAAGGAAAAGGAGGAGTGCATGTGTGTCTGGTGGAATAGCAAGGTGTGTGAACGTTACTGTTTTTTCTTGTCAATGTGTGACACAATGCCTGCATTTACAACACATGACAACCTGACAATTTTCACATAGTTCAATCCCAACTAAAACATTCATGGGTTCTTCTATGCAAACATCTGTCAGCCCTTGAAAGACTGCATCAAGTGTATGTGGGTGTGTGTGGATGAATCTATACGTCACATTAAGCACGCACTTAACACACTTCGATTTGGCAGGACTTAAACGAAGCCTGGTGCATCTCTTAGGCAAAACCGCCTTGTTTATGTGCAGCAGTGTGAATGGGGTTTTGCTCTCCACGGCTCTCATTAATCTGGGAAAGATTTTCCACCACACGTAAATCGATGCAGCGTCGTAATCCATCATTCATCAATCTGTGACCAAGTGCAGACTGTAGGCTAGAGGTCTAAACGATGGGTAACATGGAGCAGAAACGGCTATCAGAGCTCTATGACAGGCTACTGATCTAAAACTCTAAGTTTTTTTAAATCAGGGCTCAACAGGACTCCCTTTTTAAAGAGATTGTATCTCAATGGGACTATACCGTTAAAATAAAGGTTAAATTAATAACACATTTCTGTTTAGCATTGTATTTTATCAAGTTAAACATCAGACTATTTAGAAATTAGTTTAATCTATTCTATTCAATCTTATTTTAATAAGTTTCCTTTTGAAAAATATTATTTCATGTACATTTTTATATTCCCTGATGCTTCTTTTATGTATTTTCTTAATGCCTTTTATGTCTTATGTAAAGCACTTTAAATTGCCTTGCTGTTGAAACGTGCTATACAAATAAACTTGCCTAGCCTTGATGACAAGATCACATTTGTATTTCTTTTATGATTTACATCTGTATATGTTGTGTGTTGCAAAACGTGTTTTATAAATAAAAAATTTAAAAATACAGTTTAGCAGTACAACATATTTATCTTATGTGTAGTGGAGTATGAAGGATTATTTTTAATATCATAAAATGGAAATACTTAAAGTGGCTATAACCAGTATTTTATAATATATAATAAATCATACAATAAAAATGTCTAAAATGAAAAATTGTAAATGATGTGACAATATGGAGGGGTCAAGTATTGTTAAACCTACAGAGAATATTCGCATGAATCTGCAGCTGTTCTCGGCTTTACAGAGATTTATAATGAGATTCAGTTTTTTGTTTAGCTGTCCTCTCCACAATTACTGTTTTGTTTCACTCTTTTTGCACTCAAAGGGTCGTTTTTGGCCACAGCAGAAAGCTGTTTCCAGCAAAAACTTCCTAAAAATCCTATGGACAAAGCACAGGGTACCACCTGCTCAGCACCAAACAGCAAACAGACACAGATAGCGACTAGCTGGTGAACACAGAGTAGCATTTAGCAGCTAAAGAGCCAGATATTTGCCTCAAGAGTTGGTAACAGAGCTAAAAGAGAGTGAACATTGGACTTGGATTCATAAAGTTGCCAGAAACACAACTCAATAATAAATGGTAATGTTTCTCTCTAACTCTACTGGATGGGTAAATTAGCAACTGTTTGCTAACAAGTTTGCCATATCAGCTTAAAAGGTGACAATATCAATGTTAATTGTGATGCCCCTTAGTGGCCAATTGCAGGTTTAAGTAAAGTGAAAGTATCTGAAAACTGTACTTAAGTAAATATACTTTGGTCTTGTGTCGAAGTTTTATTTGTTGTAGGATTTTTCTACACAAAACCCACAACACCTTAATCGTGCAGAATCATCCAGCAGTCATGGATGTTTAAATCTGAAATGAAGAAAACTATCAATGAATTAAGTGCGAGTCTATCTGGAAAAGGACCAGAAAGGAGATATCTCCCGTGTGGCATATGAAAGATATTTGTAGAGCAGTGCTCAGATACTGTTATTTACACTGGGTGGGACTGTCTGGATGATAGTGGGATTGTCTGTTTTGGGTGACATTTCAGCGGGGTCAAAGAGGTGAGGTGTGAGTATAAACACACAAAGCCAGTCAGAATGTGTACATGTTTGTCTGTCTGTGTGTATATGTGTATATGTGTGTGTGTGTGTGTGTGTGTGTGTGAGGAGGAGGAGGGGAAGGGGGAGGGGGGGTCAGGGCCCTAGCAGGTGGGGAGCCCAGAGGCTCGAGGCTCATCCCGGCAGTGATTGGGTTTTGGAGCGGGCCATGCTCTTCAGTCAGTGCCAATTAGCCTGCTGCCACCTTGTGACATTCAAAAGACAGCAGCGGCAATCGGATCGGTCTGTGTTCACACACGATATGACTGACAGAGAAACACACACACACAAGCACAGTAATGGCTTATAGGTGATAAAACATCATTCATGTGTAAGCGGGGTAGACTTTTTTCTACATTTTCTAAAGTACATAATGTTTATTATCTACATTATTTACAATATTAAGTTAAAAATCTGGTTAATGGGCAAACAACAGTGATGTCATAATAATCAAAGAATATCTGGCATGTCTGTTTATTTGTCTTTTTTACAAATGACTGTGACAGACAGCCCAGGAAGTCAGTAAGTATTGAGACAGACTAAGGTACTGTACGTTTTGGACTTTTCACGGGACTTATTGGATATAAAACACATACAGAATATCACCAGCCTGTATGTTTTCAATGCTGTGAACACCACAAACAAAATACAATTCTCCTCCATTGTATTTCTCAGTGACAGCTATCTAAAACCCATCTGCATGGCTGGATACCAGAAGAGGTGTGAGAACATTTTTACGTGTAATTTGAGTGAACCGATCCTTTAATGTTTATAGTTATCTAACTACTAATCAAGCTATCTAACACTATCTATCTACGAATTTGTGTAAATGTGGTACATTCAGTATGTTTAAATAATGTGCACTCTACCTGATATAGTGAGTTAGTACAATAACACACACCGTTGCATATTGTCTCTTTCTATATTACATTATATCGTTTTGTATTTCACATTCCCATATGGATGCTACAAAAACAGCCAAGCAGCCCTTCTTTTTGAGAAATCCTGACAGAGAATTTCTAAAGTAGGGCATTTCAAAAACCAGACAACAATAGGAGATGTCTCCCTGCCTGCAGTCCTCTACAATGCTGAGATGAATAATGGTATTATCTCAACACATTGAACTATACTGATTGTTCAATATAGAGACAATCACACAGTCTGTCACTTCTTCACTGCTTGCCCCTCCGTCTAATTCTGTCCTAAACACACGCATGCATGTAGCAAAATAGGCCTTCAGCCCGACTGCACCATGAGGACAGGATGGAGAGAAAAAACTGGTCTCTTTTTCTGTTGGACAACTCAGCACTCAAACACACACATATGCAGACATGCACCTGCACACATATACACACAGACTTACACAAAGGCAGGGCTAGTATCCCCTTGAGTTTTCCCTACTGCTGCTTCTATGAAAAATTTACACAGAAGTGATCTCATCGGCTATTTTGAGCCCATCTCTGACCTAGGAATGTTTTAAAGAGCTAGTATCTTTCTCTGCTTTTTGTGATGTTTCTCTTTACATTTGGAAGGCCCAAAAAATGTTGTGTGTGTATGTAGGTGTGTGTACATAAAAAACCTATGTGTGTTTGTGTAGGCCCCATGTCTTTCTGTTTTATTACCCTGCTGTGTTCAATACAGAAAATTGCCTCTAAGTTGGACTTCTCATCTCATCTCACAGTACTGAAACTCATTTAGAATTGAAAGCAGGCAATTTCAGTCATCTTTCTGTACATCTCCTTGCAGCCAAAAAATAGTGCACCTATTAAATGAACTCATACACTCTCTCATCCATTTGCAGGATTCTCAATGTTTTCGTAAGACAGTTCTTTCCCCCCATACACACACATACACAAAATCATATCGTAAGTCAGTTACAGAGACACAGAATATCAGTTGCTTTTGATAGAACTCCATCAGCAAATTGAGTCAATTTCAGATTTCTCTGTGTAGTCTTTGATGCAAACACTCACCACAAACTCTGCCATCCAATTTCATAGCGAAAGTCCAGCTGCTCTTGAGATGAATAGTGTGGGTCTGAAGTGTTTATGCTGTATACACAAGTCTGTCTGCTTGTACTCAGTTTCACACTGGTAATGGGGTGGGTTGCTCTATCCTTATTTCTACAACAATCAACTGCTGAAAATGTTTGTGGAGCTTGGCTATTACACATGTGATAAAGATGAAACAAAAAACAACCAAGCTGCAAAAATGACAAGAAAATCTTCTGGGTTTTTTTCCCTCAGCACATTTTCAGGGCAAAACATTATTAATGTGTGGTTGGAGAAAAAAAATCTAGCCTTCGCTCATGACCAATGTCATCATGTTTTATCTTCCTCTTTGACACTTGAATTAAGTGGATGCTCAAAGCTGTTTTCAAAGAATTACCCATTCGGAATGGCTTGTGATAAGGTGTTGTATAACAAAATGTATTTGATGATAATTAGTGGTGGGCAGTTATCGGCGTTAACGTGCTGCGTTAACGTGAGACTCTTATCGGGCGATAAAAAAAATATCGCCGTCAATCTATTCTCAAAGTTGGGTTGGGAGCTGGCTCTATACTACGCAAGCTATGATGACTTTCACCTTGATATAGCGCAGATGTATACCGAATTGCACTGTAGGGGGCAAGAACGAGTCTTCCAACCTGTGTGTCTGCCTACTGTGAAATTACCACATCAAACGTGACGTGCTAACATGGATGCAGCTGTTGCTGGTCGGAGCTGGGAATGACGTCACACCCGAGTTGACGGCGTTCCTGTTACAACCTCGCTCGGCCAGCTGTTTGTTTACAACTAGCCAGGTTAGTTATTGATACGCCGGTTGATTAAAAAACGCATTGTGCGGTACTCACACTAACTGTAGCAACACGTCCACAGACAGCTGTTGGACAGCACTTTGTGAACGAACATTTCTGAAGCAGCCGGTGTTGTGCCGAATTCTGCCTGCCGAGAATTGCATGCACCTGCGGGTGCTAACGGTCATCTATGCTGAGATCAGAGGTGGATTTGTAGGCAGGGAGCCTACAGAATCTGATCTGCCGAATTATGCATCCACCTCTTCCACCTTCTCAGACACTTTGCTGTGCTCATTGATCAAACAGCTTTATCGCCACATATATGTATGTCAATGAATGGTCCTTTTAGCCTAGTGTATTAAAATATTAAAGACTCTTCAAATCAATTTATCACCATTGATGAAGTCCACAAAGAATTTTACAGCATTTAAAAGCATTATTTGGAGGTGCATGCAATTCTCGGCAGGCAGGCAAAACTCGGCACAACACCTGGTTTTCACCTTGTGCAATGCGAATTACTTTACTGTAGGAGTTCTTCCACTCTCAGTAGCCTACCACCTAAACGCAAAGCACATCACACACTACAAACATGTACATCTTATTGAACATGATTTATTTTCATCACCAATTATCGTAATTATTATAGTAGAACAGCTTTCTCAAGCAGTTTGTGATGCATTTTGGAAACAGGAAATGAGCCTCTGGTCTAATGCGCCACCTGGCTTGAAACCTGGCTTGAAACCCGTTCGCACACATATTTTAAATGCCTTCGGCAGAATTCAAATGAGCCATTTTAATCTAGATTAATCTAGATTAATTTCAAAATTAATCTAGATTAATCTAGATTAAAACAATTAATCTATGCCCACCCCTAATGATAATATTATTGTTACTGATGTATTAACATATAAGCAGCATTTTCAAGTTGTTGTTTCAATGCATCATCTTTTTTAGACGATGCTTTGTATGTAAAATCGTAATCTACAAGGTAATTAGTACAGCTGTCAAATAAATTGAATTTATAAAAAGTACATTTGAACAACTTCTGGAATGCATTGGAGCATACCCAGCAAGCAATTTCACGGTTAAAAGACGTCTAATAGACGTCTAAACAGAGCCCAGACGTCTAGGCTAAAAAAGGGCTAAATTTGGGCTGTCAGTGAAAGTTTGGTAGACGTCTAACCATAGCCCAAAAATAGACGTCATCAATTAGACCACTATTGAGCGGTTACATATAGACGTCTAATAGACGTTGAAAATCGGTGTAGGCTAAAACAGGGCTGAATTTGGGCTGTCAGTGAAAGTTTGGTAGACGTCTAACCACAGCCCAAAAATAGTCTATCAATCAGACCACTATTGAACGGCTACATATAGACGTCTAATAGACGTTGAAAATCGGTGTAGGCTAAAACAGGGCTGAATTTGGGCTGTCAGTGAAAGTTTGGTAGACGTCTAACCACAGCCCAAAAATAGACGTCATCAATTAGACCACTATTGAACGGCTACATATAGACGTCTAATAGACGTTGAAAATCGGTGTAGGCTAAAACAGGGCTGAATTTGGGCTATCAGTGAAAAGTTAATACACGTCTAACCACAGCCCAAGAATAGACCAAATACACAGACTTTGAATGACTACATATCTTCCTCTAACAGACAACAGAATAGTGGCAAAAGGATTGTTTTCACTCAAACAAAACAGATCCTCACAAATAGTAATCCGTCCAACAAATTAAATGTAAAGATTTTATTAAGACAAAGGATTTAAAGTAGACAACTTAAGATAATACAACATGATGGGTATAAATGAATTATTGCTAAAATATTATAAATACAAAACAGTTCGTATGTATATGAAAATTCAAACAATGTTAACAACATATGGTAATAACAACATAAATAATGACAAAATAAATTTGTTGGCTACATCCAAATCTAGATCTTCATCTACGCTGCTGCTTGATACAGGAAGAGCAGCAGATGGGTCTCGGTTGGCCCCAGTCTCTCGGGTAAATGGGATCCATAACTGTTGAATATGTAAGAATATGAATATAAAGTAAACATTATCATTTGACTATGTTCACTGTTTTCCCATAAGACATGACCACTATCATCAAATGATTTTAAATGAAAACATACAGTATTTCTAATTATCATTCTACTGAAGGTTAATAAAATCATTTATAACGTTTCTTTCTTTTTAATTTAAAAGTATTTATTACTGACCCATTTATCTCTATGGAAAATATAAAGGTACTTGAACAGGACACATGTTGCATTAGAACAACCAAATAGAGAAAGTTGCTTTCATTCTTTTGATAAAGCTTTGTGCTGTGAATGTAAGTGTTCTGTTCTGAACATTTATTGCTGTCTTTGCTGCCTGTATGCTGGAGAATTAGCAATAAATATTTAGTGTCAAAAGTCAAAAACTCATATTTTCATATCATAATGATCTAGTGAGTAAAATGTGTGGCTCTCATTACAAATTATAATGGGTAACTTAGGGTTGTACATGTTTCATGTTCACCCCTCTGAATTCAGATAACAGAGTTTTTAAGGGCACGAGGAGGAAACCCGTGGGGATCATGGTGTAACGTTAAGTTACACCTCCACGCAGCATGTTAAGCTAACCACAACTTGCCTAACTTACTCTACACTGTTACCCGCTGAAATGCCACGGTTTCTACACGTTAACATATAATGTAGATAAATAATGAAGACATGTCAAACAAAGACACAGATACTTACAATACCAAAGTTAATGTATTTTCGATTCCAGTGTTTGCAGTAAACTCTCGCCCGCTGCTCGCTGAAAAGGCCGAAATCGTAACGTATCCCTCGTTTAAAAATGGCAGATGTCTTTATCGCGAGATCTGGCCGTCCCTAAAGGGCTCTGATGATGTCTAACTTTCAAGTCTCGCGTTGCCAGTAGTCATGTCTCAGTAGGGCTACAGCTGCCATCTAGCGGTTGAAAATAGTAATTGCATTTTGTTTTAAATTAAAATGAAAGTTAATGTAGTGAACGTTACAGCGAAAATAAAGATAATTTAAATGTTTCGATTGTTTACTTGCATTTGATGAAATGATATCACGCACCTCAACAGCTGCATGGGTGAAAGCTACATGTAACCAATTTGGTCTGAAACACGGCTACAGCCAAGCGGTGACATTAGACCACTTATTGCCTCTATTTCGCCGGTGGGCTAAAAGCAGGCTACACGTAGCCTGTCCAAATACGAAGCTAAATCGTGGCTACAGATAGACCATGACTTTTAATGACACTTAATAGCTTGTTGATATTATTGACATAGCAAAAATAATGGGATATCAACTATCTCACGTGCTGCCAGGGCAAAACCCACTTTTAATCATTTTTTACTTTTTTGACTAAAAGTGGGCTATGAACAGCCGGTCTGTCAACGAAGCTAAATCGGCTTCACGCACAGCCTGCGTGTAAATCAAGTGACAGAAATGAAATAAAAACCTTGTCATCACTGTAGACCTTGCTTAAATGATGGGATATCATACACATTGCAAGTTATTTTGGCAAAATGTCAGCGAAACCACATGTAAAGTTATTTCGCTAGAAGTGGGTTACGTGATAGCCGGACTAAATCAGGTCTATAGCAAACCTAGACGGCTGAAACGACGGCTATTGCTTGCTGGGTAGTTTGTATAGCAAGTATAAAGAACCGTAAAGACAACAACTCGAAAAAAAACCCCTCAGGTTTGTACTTTAGCAGTGTACTTTAGCAGTGTTAAACGTTAATAACTTTCAGCAACTGTCTGAATGACGTGGTGATGATGAATCGGGCCAGGATTGCCATTTCTGCAACAGGATCACTGCCCATTAATTTAAAACAGATAGTATCTTCAATTATGCAGATTTCCTTAGACCATCTAATTACCTGGACAATTGCATATCTGTAACTTAATGTGAGATGTGCAGAAGCAGTGAACTATTACTTTTTCATTTAGCACTCACTGGTTACAGTGACAAAAAGCTCTGCAGCTTTTGCCTCATCTTGATGAAAGTGACAGAAAACATGGAGCGTGTAGACTGTATATTAAAAAAAGGGATGTACTCGCAATTAGATGCTCTAAAGAAGAAGGCTGTCAAGGTCAAATGCAGAAGAATCTGAATAACTGATGTGATGTTTGCTAATTAATACCAGAGATGCACAGGGTAGCAGTTATGACATGATGTTTACTACATATTTTACTGCAGGATATCACTGGAGATGATAAAGTCATCATTTTTTAACGATGCATCTGGTAAAATGCAGTCAAGATGTGAGGCAAGGAATTCAGCTGAAGCACCATCAATTCATTGTGAATGTTTGAACTCTGAGCAGGTTTTCACCATCACCGTGAAATGACCCAGTGGGTAAGGTATAGAGGATTTTCAAACATGTTATGTGGGACATTCAAAAGACAATCAAGTAAAACACGCTGATAGAATCAGTCGCATTGTGGTATTCTTAATAGCGTGACATGGCTGGAGACATCTGTTGTATGCAATCAGTGATGAATGACCTCCCTGATGATAGATGGTTTGACTTTAATTGCTCCCTCAGCAGAGAGACACTAAATATATGCAAACATAAAAATCGTGTTTTTATATCAGAAATTTATCA
Organism: Lepomis macrochirus; assembly: GCA_024633595.2. NCBI lineage: Eukaryota > Metazoa > Chordata > Actinopteri > Centrarchiformes > Centrarchidae > Lepomis > Lepomis macrochirus. Next base: position 12,567,547 of record JALXJV020000008.1, on the reverse strand, counting down.
ACTGACTTAGGAGACAAACATTAGTCTCTCAAAATGCACTCTGAAAAGCAGCTATAGCGTGATGTGGACTCAAATAATGAGGGGATTACAGTCTCCCATCACAGAAGGATTATGCGATAAAAGCATGAATTCAACAAAGTGTTTCCATGGGTATTTAGCAAATGTCTACATTATTTTACAATTCATGGTGTATGCATTTTCATTTTGTAACGTTTCACTTTTTGTTTTTTAAGTTAGTTCAATCAAACTAACAAAAACAGCCCAAATGACAGCACTCAAGTGACAATGAAGTTTGTAAGCCAACATTTTTGAGGGAATTCTTTCAAGTCAGGTCAGCATAAAGTAATGTCACATGTTCATTAAAACAAAAACCCAGGAACAAAGAAATATAACTAAAATTGTGAAAGACTGATGTCATGTATTTATTGTGTTGGATTATCTACCTCAGGCCTGAGGCAAGTCTATGGAAGTTGCTTTTCATATTGTTCCAAGATGAAGAGTAGAAAACACTTTCTTCTGAATGGTGGAAAATAAGCCATGACATCTCCTACTATGCTGACTGTGAGGTGACCCGGCAGGTAGAAAGTAAACAACAGAACTGGCATAAACTGAAAATAACACCTGTATTATCCTTTAAGGTGTTGCTCATAGTTATATGGGCAAGTCTAAAGTCTAAATATAAAAACATATAAAGAAATGGCTTATAAATAATACTCATGAAACACAAAATGAATGAACACCAAAGTTCAAGATCGCCCTACTCTACCTCTGATTGGCTAACTCTAACCCTGGACCCACCCTAACCCTAACATTAACCAACCTAACCAACAGAGGCAACAAATACTAGGCAATCAGAGGCACAGTAGTTGAAAATCTGGTGGGGAAAAAAAATTACCCGGCTGAGACCAACAGTTGGAGCGCCATGACAACTGTAAATTCTTCAGAATTGAATTAAACCTACCTAGTCCTCCCAAAAGCAAAGAGCAGGATCCTCTCATGACCCTTTGATGCATTCATAAAAGCCAACTACATATCACTTCCTTAAAGTAAATACAGCAGAAGGTTAGGCTAAGTTACTCAGACCCATGCCATACCTTCACAGTAGGCATTATCATCTCGCAGTGGACGGAAGCCATCTTTACAAACACAGCAGTCTCCTGCCTCCAGGTTCACACAGTCGGAGTGCTCCACACAGCTGTGGCCCTCTGAGCAGAAGTCATGACCTGCAGGAGGCACCGAGAGCAAAAGGTTGAGACACAGAGGAGAGAAAAGGACAGGAGTGACGGAGGTATACAGGGCCTGCGGAAAGATTATGTCGTAGTATTAGAACCTTTTCTCTGAGGATCCGTACTGTGGCTTCCAAAGTATAGTAGGTCAAAATAATTTTAATTTGCTATGATATTTTCCCACTGTTACATCTGACTTCATAATCTCAAAAGCAGATATTGGAGATACATTTGAGCTAAAAGTAGAAACAATGTGAACCACATGAACACATTTTAGCCCATTTCCTACATATTACAGATCAAATTTGGATGATTGCTGATTTGCAACTTTACAGACAACCACTGATGAAGAAAAACCTACAAAATGTGAAAATAAAAACCACCATAAAAAATATGGCATAACAGTAATTTTGGACGTATTGTTTCCTCCATACCTCTGCAGACTTTGCAGCATCTGTCACTCAAGGTGATCTGCTCTGACTCTACACAGTTGAGTTCGGGACAAGGCTCACTGGGGACCACTCGATGCATGGTCCTGTCCTGTGATGGGCAGAGACACAATCCTCATAAGCTACTTCTTAGGTCCACTCTTCCCTCCACTCATTAGCTAAGGGCCTGCATGTAATTATGAAGGTAATTATTCATATATTGTGTTTCTTTTTTTCACACTTCCTCCTCCCTGTGTGTTCATTACAAACCAATTACTCATTGGTCAATAGCAGTATTTTCCCAAACTACTCCTGGAAGGGGGGAGGAGCTGTCTTCTCCTCTCCTCCTGTTATCCTCAATGATTTATATCATGATTCATGATGCATCTTTATTGTACAAACAATGAATCAATCTTCTGGATAATCCCTGCATGTGTGTTTAGTCAGAGTGTAAAACCTGATTAGGGGGTTCCTTTTCCCAGCATGCCTTTGGCAGTACTCTCTGATGATCTCATCCATGTCCCTCTGACTGATGCAAATTTTGAGTTATTAACACTAGACACAGTTGGACAAAGACAAAGGCTTTTCTATCTGTTTGTAGTGGACACATATTTTACTTAAGGTAATAATCTTCAGAACAGTCTGTGTACAGGATGTCTCCATGAGGTGACATGACCTGTACTTGTACATTGACTGATTATGCCCTCATGAAATTTTGGAACAAACTTCCCTTAAAAGTCCCCAAACAACTTTCCAAACAAGCTATACAGCTTACTTCTTCCACCCACCACCCAAAACTTGTGCCCCCCTTACAGCCAGCAGGCAGACAGAAGATCAGAGACGTGACAAGCAGCTGTCAGGGGAAGCCTGCAGGAGTTTGCGGCAGTGGGCCGACTGACAGCACTCCCCGTCCCCATTTCTTTGATCTGCCTGGGACTGCCAGTCAGTTAACTGGGACTACAGATGGGCCAGGTGTGGGCAAGCAAGCTAGACAGCTGTCTGAAACTGCAGATTCTAATGGAGCTTTGCAGAATTCATAGAGGAGCTGGCTGATATGATAGAGTTGGGTGATTAAAAACTTCAATTCACTTTTCTGTGATTGATTAGGCATGCCTGCCGTAATGTCATCAAGTGAATTACTCCCAAAAGTGAGCGACCCACCCATCTGGCAGACAAAAGCAAATACTCTGAATAATTGGGAAATTAATATGATTTGGGACCACAGTGGTATCTGATGATTGATCCCGAAGAATGGCTGTGGCATCCTATGATAGATAGGTGCACTGTTCTGGCTTCCAAATGTAAACTTAATTAGAAGGATTTGGCCAATTTCTTTAGATCACAAAGAAAACGATGACAAGCCCGATCAATGAAATTCAGCTGAAGTGGACAATCTTGCATGCTAGCTCATTGAGGCTTGATTTATCCTCTCAGGTCGGGCCAAGGTAGCTGTGAAATGAGTATTTAGTGAGCTGTCAAGCACTGCTACAATTTTTACATTTAACATATGAACAGAGTTGAAATGCTTGGTTACATGAGTTATTGTGGTGTCTCTTCCTGCAGAGGATTGATAAAATCATTTTGAATGAGTATGTATAAGTAGGTTTTCTCTCTCTCTCTCTAGGTGTGTGTGTGTGTGTGTGTGTGTGTGTGTGTGTGTGTGTGTGTGTTGACAAGACTTACCTTGCATTCAAACAGCAGGCACCTGCCAGAGGAGTCGCGCACAGCCTTCTGATTCCCTTCCACTAGCTCTCTTCCACCAAACAGGCAGATAGCTGATAGCAGGCGCAGAAAAATCATCAGCATGTGCACAAATAAACACACAAACACGAAAAAACGAAAACAGAAAATCACATTTCTCATCATCTTCAACAAAATAATCTTAATATCTCAATAAAAGAAACCTTCTAAAAATGAATATGCTAGATGTTTAGGATTATGTGAGTTCAATCTACTATGATTTATTCGTTTTTATTAAAAAAACACCATTTCAGTAGATTTAGAAAAGGAAATGTGAATGGATTCATCAACCACACACTTTTTTCATCAATAAATAAATTCCTTCTGTCTTTAAAATGTAATAAGTAATATCTTATGTTTCCAGATTCCAAACTGCTGGCTTACAATGGCTTAGTTTACCAGCCAGAAACCTGAAATGTATTTAATTATTCAAATTATTTTTTATTTTCTATATATTATGCAAATCACACATATTTTCAACCCTGCCTCCCCAAATATATTCATATTTAACCTAAATCTACACTCCTACACTCAGTTGTGGACATGAACACTGGCAGAACAGCAGGGGTCTTATTTACACTACTATTTTACATGTTGTTATGTTAAGTCCTCAGGTATATTGAGTCAAACCAAATCAAGCATATCAAACCCAATTAAGCAATGCTACAAAAGAAGTGATGAAATAATTAGCATGCACAGAGAGGAAACACTGCAACACTAGGGCAAATCAGTTTTACATACTTATAGGGCGAGAGGTTTGCAAAAATAATCACATGGGCAGTTGGGGTCAGACAGATTCAGACTGATATGAGGGAGAGAAATGATTGACACTGCAGGTCAGGCCCTATCACAAAGCGGCGTTTCATGAAAGCGAAGGACTTCTGAAACAGCCATTTGACGTTCTACTTGACAGATCATCAAAAAAAAAAACAGACTCAGAACTCCTCCCTGCAAGGCCTTGTGCTGCCAGATAAGGCTTTAATTTGGAGAGCGAATCATGTCTTTGTAGTGGGGAAACTTGCGCCACTCTTCTCTCCAAAGCCAGAGCATGCGTAATTAGCTGTGTGTTTGTCTACCTCGTTGAGATAAGTGAGCGCAGGGGTGTTGAGTTTAAGGGGATTACCTGCAACGTGTTTATATTTGTGTAACACGGCAGCACATTCAGAGTCATACTTTAAACCCCTGTGTTGCAGCACCGACACATGGGACAGTGGAAGTGATGCCAACGCAAGCTGATTAGAATTCAAGACTAATGGTTTCTTGCTGATAAAGAGTTAAAACTTGTCTATTATTTGCTTTGCAAAGGAAGCAGGAGAGCAACGGCAGCAGTGTGTGGGAGTGTGTGGTGAGAAAGTTCTCAAGTATAGTCAGCTTCCACTAGATGTGGAGTGAGAACTATGAAGAAATACTATACATAAGTAAAGTCTGCCGAATTTTTCTATCATTCATATGGTCTGTAACCTTTCATTTATTAAAAACACAACATAACATTTATTAAAAACACAACATAATTTATTAAAAACACTCTTATTTACACTAAGCTAATGATTTCCATAGATTCTGTTCTATACATTGGCAGGCAGCTTGTTCTGTCTTTTGAAAGCAAACACATCACATCTCTCTAAGTTTAATTTGGGTTAATATCAGAAGAATTCTGGGGTGGAAAAGCTAATATCCTCTGAAATCCATTTTTATTGAGAGGGGAATTGAGAGAATATGAGATGCAGAGTGCTGCGGTGAGGAGGCTAATAAGAGTTCATTGCTGAATTCAGAGTCTTTCGGAAAAAGAAGACCCATTAATGTAGATATGTGATGAAAGAGAATTATTTATCCAGCACGAACATATCAGTGCTCAAAAGTAAAAAAAAATTGACATTTAAGAAGACACTATCGCCAGCGAGAGTGTACATCGTTTCAGGCGTTTAACATTTCTTTCTTCTTCACTTTTCTCACAGCACGTCTGCCATAAATAGGAACTACTTTACATCACATGCAGTGATCCCAGATTTATTGGCTCATGTCTGTGTGACTGGTGGCCATCTGTGTTTTGAAGCCAGCTTGTGAATAATTGATTGGTCCATGTATATGCAAAAGGACAGACCCATCTCAAGAGGCATGTTACGAGGTAGCTTAGCAACACAGTAGAGCCCTGGTCAATTGTCAGGGAGCCCTTGTGGAGGCGTGATGCGTGCTCTAAATCTGGTGGTGGTGGAGGTTGTTTTGCTGTTGTGTGTGTGCGTGTTTTTGCGCAATTGTGTCCATGATTGTACGAGTGTAGGAGGGTGACGAGGTTAAGGGTACTCCACTCACGCTGGCACTCCTTGCAGCAAGCACCCTTTACGTAGGCAGGCGCAGTGCCCGCTGGGCACTGAGGGGGAGGGCAGGAGATGGCCTCACATTGCACCGTGCCATTCTGGTGAAGAGAGAGAAACACAACATGTTGTTTAAATAGTGACTACTATAGCCCGCATACAGGCTGATACTTTTAGATATTACAAAAATATTGAGAAAAATCATTTTAAAAATCTGACACATCACAGACAATATAATCAAATATTTTTGATAAGGATCCCTTAAATGTGATAATTACAGACCATGATATGTACTGACCATGGAATTTTACAATTAAAAAATAAACTTGCTGGTGCTCCCAATTGGAGTCCCAATATAAAGAAAACACATTTTCCAAAGACAATGCATTTATATGTTGGCATTTTTGTACTGCAGTTTTTTACTTATTGGCCAAAACATATACACCATATCACATATCACAACATATATATTTGTGAAATCCTACTGTCAGTCAAATGTATTGTTTGTTTGAGTAGTAGACATATATTTATTACCTCTTGCAGATAAAACTATTTTTGTCATTCCATCAAAATCTAAATTTGAACAAATCAAAGTTTCATCTTGCTAGTGGAGGAAGATTACTAGTTAAGCACAAATAAACATGGCTCAGATGTGCCCCGGATAAATTAAATAAGCAGAAGACATTAATTTTGAGATGATTGCTACATCATCAGTTGAAGGTACATCATTATGTCGTGATCTTGGGTTTTACTGTGTTGTTTTTCTGTTATTTTGTTAATGTCAATTGCTGTTTTACTCATTGCCTGATTGTCTTTACTTCCGGTTTTATTTTGTAATTTTGGTGTTTGGTGTTTTTGTCTAGCTTTGTTTTCTGTCTGCCTTGATTCCTAATTCGTCTCACCTGTGATTGCCCTGCCTGCTTGTGTGTGGTGTGTCCTTGTATATATAGCCCTCAGTTATGTTCAGTCCTTGTGGTGTCGTCATCAAATGTTGAGTGTTCTGCCCTGTGATCTGTTTCCTGTGGTTTCCTGGATTGTTTCCCCGTGTTTTGGATTACTCTGCCCTGTTCTGGATTTATGTTACTTTTGGATTCTTCCTTGCTTTGGACTTTTGGCTGCTGTGCTCTGAAGCCTGTTATGAGTTTTCATTAAATACATCCTCTTTGAACTGTATCCTCCTCGCAAGTGTCAGCATTTTTGGTCCATACCTCTGCCTCCTGCCACTTCACTCAGCTTGTCTGATACATTAGTGGAGAAAGATACATAATTAGTATGAAAGCAAATGGATAAAGGCGTGGCTAACAACTTAGCAAGATCATGAATCTGCTTTGATTTTTAAATTTCACATTGTGTGTCTATTTCCTCTTTCCTGTCCGTGTTGTCTTTCCACTTGGCAGTGGGTTATGTATGTGCATTTATTGGGTTCCAAAAAACTCAAGCCTCTGTGATTCTCCAGTACAGACACGGACAGCACATTGGTGATTGCTCATGGCAAATCAACATGTAACTACCAGCATGCATGTTGCAATGCATGCTAGCAACACTATGTTCCGTCAGATTCCAGGTTCTTACAGTTAATAAAGGCGCCTATGCCACTGTGCCTCTACCCGAGACTTCACTCTCCACACTCTGCATCGTCACACACAAAAAAAACAAGACCACTCTTAGTGCCCAGTACAGTAAGACAACCCAATTTACTCAAGAAATGGGATCATACCATTTTCAACTCCTGTTTCATGACTGACAGCAAACCAAGCCACATCTTTTTTGTGGAGCAGGTTATGCTCTGGTAGACCAAGGCTATATAAAACTGAATGGTATGACACAACTAATATACAAAATGCTTTAATTTTGACCTCTCTTCCCTTAAGAGTCAGCACTGTTAAGCTCATTTGAAATTGTCAGTGGTGCGAATTTGAGTCAAAATGCCCCAAAACTGAACTCTGCTCGAACACCTGGGTGCCCTACACAGTAGTTTGCCCCCTAACTATCCTCCACCCTGTTGTATTTTTTAAAAATATGCTTGGAGGGTGGATTCTGGCAGAAATCAAGGCTACTCTTGCTCATTAAAAAGTTTGGTTTTAAATCTAATCATAGCCTACAGTAGATTTCCACGGTAGCCTGTAAATCTGATGTATTTAAATGCTACCTCCTTTTCTCCAGCTGTGCCTGTAATTAACATTGCTTCCACGGATGAAAGCTCTGTGACAGCAACAACTATGAACCTGATCCACATAAGTGATAACATCGTAATGCATGACCTTTGAATTTTAAAGGTCACAGCTAATTGCCACACATAAGGTAAGGAACATATCCCATCTAATTCCTTAATTGCAGCCCGGGAATGGCAACACACCGTTCCCAGCGAATGAAGTGATTTCATTGGATGAGTAGGCAGAACAAATCCCTGATGGTAATTATCATCTGTCAAGAGCAATTAGGTGCGGTGCACTGAGAGATATTTGATTTCCTATTTTTTGCACGTTGGGTAGTGGTGCGCGAAGGCATCTCATTGGCTGGTTGGAGGGGTTCAGTAGCAGCGACTGGGTTTCATGTTCCAAAGCTGAGTAGACTGACAGGGGGTGAAATCTGTTTGTTGTTTTGGTACAAGCCCCAGATCTCCAATCACTTCTAATTCTCTTTTTGGCAATTATTCACACTTTGTGCAGCTCAAAGTAGTCTGTTGAGAGAATTAAGCATTACTAAGCACTGTTGTCTATGTGTCTAATCCCGAGTACTGTGGAGGTTTTCAATACAGTATCTTTTCTTGGGTAACTGGGGCAACCCTCCTCTAATGCAAGGAAATAATGAGAATACAAGCTTGACAGCAATGGGGCTCCTGCTCTCTGTACCTCCAACCTACCCAAACACATAACCCCGCCCCCCCCACCTTCACACACTTGATGAACAGGGGAGCAAAACAAAAGCCAATCCCAACAATGGGAGCAGTGAACGTGTAAATGTAGAGACGCTCACAAACATAGACACAACACAAAACTGATGCATGCACAAAAATATAAAACACACAGCATTACTGACAAGATGAAAAATGCACATTCTCTTTGTAACACACACACACACACACACACACACACACACACACACACACACACACACACACACACACACACACACACACACAGATCGACCCAGATCTTCACACACCTATCTATTTGTTTTATGACACACTCATGAAACAACCCCACAATCACATACTGTATGACAAGCATATAATTATAATTCCAGATTCCGTATGTTTACACACACATATACACTTAATTAAAATTGAATGCCCTCCCTTGCTCTTTATTACTCTAACATACACACCCATGTGCACAGTGTACACACGCATCAACACATACACACACACATACACACACACATTCGACTGTGTGAAGCCCCACCGAGCATGTGCAGTTTCTGCAGCCATCTGTCCAGCCCTCCTCCTCCCTGTAGACGACCCCCTTGACGCTGCAGGTTCTCTCACAATAGCAGCCATCCAGCCCATTCATCTTCTCCTCCGCCCTAGACAGCTGCTCACACCACCCACCCCAAAAAGAAAAGGCAAGAAGGAGAGAAGATGAGAGTCTGCTTCCTTGTGTCTATATTCACATATAGAAAGCAGAGCTTCAAAAGAAAACCATCAGCATCACAAAAGTAAGTCATTAGACACCATTAACCCCATTTTCTCTGATGCAGAGACTCTTTGTGCAAAGACTTCAACAATAGCCAAGTCTAATGTTAATATGTCACCAACAGCCTGTTGCAATGAATGTTAACGACACAAGTGGGTATTTTATGCTATAGCACAATTTGCCATTGTAACAGTTCATTTAAAATGGTAATTAATTTTCTTTTTCAAGATAATGCTCGATTTGTGGACACATTATATCACATTACATTACCTTGCTGGATGTTTTAGCAAGGATATCCTGCAGTTCCATGATTTTCTGAACAAGTCCGTGGAAATCATTGCAGGTTGGACATGCTGAGATACAAAAGAAAATATACTGTAATTTAGTACATATTATACAATTACCTGCAATTGTGATCATTGATTTTTTATATATTACAAATAACAAGAGTAGATAGCAGATTGGGCACATAATGTTTTCAAAAATGTTACATATTTATATATTGCAATTTTTCTCTTCACTGTGTCCCCTCTGCAAGAGGACCTCATTTCCTTTAAACAGCGGCAAGCAGTGTCTCCTACCAACTTTTGTATACATGGGGACATACAGTTCATGTGAAGAATTTAACTAAAAAAACAAATCAGTGCAATCAAGTTCCTAGTAAAATAAGCACCAGAGACAATCTAGGTTAAATTAAACTCTTAATGAAATGCTTTGTTGCTGTGTTAAGTAGGAGACTGCACTCACTTCTGTTCAGATCCGGACATTGTGAGATGTAACCCTGTGGCATCACCAGGATCTCCACGTCCTGCATCACTCCCTGCACAGGCAGACCCCAACCAAACTTTTTAATCAAGGAGAATAACACCTTACAGAAGGCAGATAGGCAATGAGATGAAGCATATTAATGTGTAGTAAGTAGATAAGTACCCAGAGGAGCTGTGGTATCTATGTGTGCTCATAGTACATTTCCCACATGAGATCACATGGAACCCAAGCTTGCACAGAACATGCAAACATAAAACCAACATCTCTGTTTATGAGAGCCTTGGTAACTGAGTATAAACTGAACACAGGGAAATAGCAATAAATCTGAGAGTGAGTGCAAATGTATTTTCAAATCTGGTAAGTGAGAGAGAGACAGAGAAGTTAGTTGTAAGATAATATGCCTCCTGATGTTGTCGCTCGGGTGAATCATCTCATAACCGGACTCCAACAGGAAGTTAAGTGAACCAATTATATGGTAGTTTTAGTAGGTAGATGGAATTTTTATTTTTTCTCCCAATCTCAACCAATAAGCATAAACATGACACACAGATTCAATTTGATTTATAACACCCAATTGATAACTACTTTCGTCCTGTTGTCAAGCCCCAAACACATACATACATACACCCACGTATACACATACCCACACTCTGTCGCTATGGTAACCTGGCCCATTTCATTTCTTGAGTGCATTTATTTCCCTTACAGAAGTGGAGCGGTGCAACTTAGGAGAAATTGTTTTTTAAATTGTCTTGCCACTTCAATTTACGGGCCATAAATTTAAAATCCTGTGGAAATTATTTGCTGATTTTTCACGGCAACCTGCCGAAATGGAAGCAGCTTGGAGTCGCGTCTATCAAACTTGAAATGAAACCAAAAAACTATACATTTATCTGCGGCCATAGAACACATTTTACATGCATCTACAGTAAACTTAATCTGTACTGTGATTAATACTGTGCGTATGTTGTTAATGTTACAGTGGAATAACAATTTTAGCGGCTTCATCTTCAGTAATATTTCAGAGTGCAACATAATAAGTGGGTGGGGTTGGTTACAGGAGGGATTTAGCTATATGTTTTTATTTCACAGGGCTTGACCCCGAGACACCGGGATTCACTGCTGAACCCTCTGGAGGTGTCATGGGCCTATCAGCGAAACAGTGAGAGAGTCTAGGAAAGAATCTAGGCAGCATCTAGTCTAACATCTAGTCCTACATAACAGATCCAAAAAGAATGAACTGAATTGAACTGATTTAAAACCTTCATTTTGATGATGTTTGTTGATGATTGGATCTCTTAAAAGTAGGTGTGGCTTAGTGACTACAACATGATACAGAGCCGAAGAGAGATAAGGAGCTGTCAATTTTCTAATCCATAAATTAGACCTCAATTACGCTCTTTGGGAAATGTTAACAATGTTTTTGCCAAATGTCACCCAAAATCCCAACTTCTCTAAGGTTAGGTAAGGAGTTAGGTAGTTGCCCCAGATCACATATGATTGGATATATTTATGTGTACGCCCTTGAGTTTAGAATAAAAAGAGAAAAAAATACTACAGGAATAGAATAGAAAATACTCAGAAATTATTTTCTGGACATATTCTCGCATATAACAAGAGATAACTGAATAATTAACACAGGGACACACATATTTTTCATTTCACTGTATCTTAAAAAAGCAGAGCCTGTGTTGTAATGCAGCACTATCAAAACAACCAGTAGCTAGACTTTGTTTTGTGCCTTCTTGCAACTGAAAACATTTTAAACTCTCCAAACTGATTCCTCTGTCAGTGACACTCTTGTTTACTTCAGTATGCATGCAGTAACACGTGGGACATCGACAGTTGCCCCATCTTTACCGGAAATGTGAATTTGGGAAGTGGCAGAGTGAGGGTTGGATCTCTTATGATGCACCAACACCCATTTTCTACAAACTGCAAGCAATCATGAAAATATCTATCCTAACAGACTAAAAAATAACTCCAGAATAAAATCTGACTGTGAAATAAAACCTGATTTCCATGTTACAACAGTTGCTGTTTCTTGTTGGGATTGCCTGAATCAAATTGTTTTCAGCCTTTCATGTTAGGATTTAGAACAACTACATCAGCGTACAAATCTACAACTCCTGAAATTTAAAAATTGTGTCACTAGCTAAGTAAAGATAAAATAGATTTGGCTATCTTATGATGTGTGTGGACTGTAAAGCAGATATTTATTGAGTTGTGAAGCAGAGGTGCATGTACACTCATTTCTGAGTCTCTACTATTACTATTACCAGGATGTGATTTTCTCGTCTTCATCTGACACCTACGTACAGATATCGACTGTTTTCATGTGTCTGAATGTATGTGTACTAATGAAGGAGTGTGTTTTAAAAGGAGATGTGCCTTCCTAGCAACTAATCAAGGCTTCAGAGAGTGGCGGGGGGAGAGATGCTGCTACGTGACAAGATTAGTGGCTGACCTCCAAGGCCTTTTTTCATCTACCAATTAACACAGAGGAAATTCAACAGCCAGGACACAATGTGTAAAGCATTAAAACACACACACAGGTACACAGACATCAACACACCATCAAACACAGAGCCAGTCACCAGCAGACTGATTAAAATAGTTATAGTTGCCGGTAAGCTGACATTTTGCCCCAACATGTCTCCCCAGGTGGGAAATTTTGGAGTGCAGTTCAGTCTGGGAAGGCGATATATGTCTCCCTGTCTGATAAACAACACTATAGACTAAGCTTAATGAGCATAGTCCAGAGGCTATTTAATGATTTCTCCCAAATCAGCATTGTGGGGGATGCTGAGATAATTGCACTGGGCTTAGCTGCAGACTAAGGGAAAGGGAACAAACAATGACAAAAAATGTCAATTCCTAGGGTAGTCAGAGCAAACTTCAAATTAATATGGTAAGCCTTGAGAAATGCATGCAATTAAATCCAACAGCTACAATAAATAAAACCAAACAAGCCAAACAAAGAGGGAGAAGATACAGTATAAACCAAGATTAAGTATGGGGTGAAAAGCTGGTGCAGCTGAGATATATTAATTGTTCTTGCCATTCTGAATCATCACATATCAAGACAGGCATCAGCATTCATTTTCTGTGGGGAAAGTTTGTAGACCAGTGCTAACCTTGAAGAAGCCATGAGCAGCGTTTCTCTGTCCAAGCCAGAAGGAGGCATCCTCAGGTATTTCCATGTAGGGGGCTTCCACCACCCGCTCATAGATCCTGCAAAACAAATACAGAGTGAAGGATCCCTGCAGGTTGTACATTCTGTCAGTTCCCTTATTTTCATCTATTTAGAATAACAATTTCCCCCTGCACTGCAGGTCCTGCCCTGTTAAATCCTCCTGTTAACTCCTTCCCTGAGGATGGTATAGATAGCCACATGCTTTCTGTAATACACATGGTGTTGCCGTCTGGTTCTTTTATTGTGCCAGAAAGGATCCTTCACACAACTATTGTAACACCCCTTTCGTGTAGCAGATGCAAGTATGATGCAGACCAACTCAAAGAGCGTTTGACCTGCACAGGACCCATTCATATGAGACAGCTGACAGATATCACTATCAGCAGAGACTCCTGTCTGTTATGTAGTTATGTAAATTTGGTAATTATCAAATAAGTTCCACCTTGTCGTTCAAGCCATACATGTGCTGTCTTTTCATCTTTCCTCTCTATCTCTTTTTTGGGGGAGTTAGTTAAATGATGTTTCAATGTTGATATCAGAAAATACTTTTCCCTGATAGAAAGGCCAGTTCACCAAATTCTGGCAGACTCAACCCGCACTAAATGCTAATCAAGAGGAGGGTAGTTTTGATGGTATACAAGACAAGGAGGTGATCCCTCAATGGCTTCCCATCAGAAAACACTAATAATTGTGTCCAATCATGCAACTGGCCAGCCAAGTTCCTGCGCTGTTGTAGCCACCATAATTATATATTATGGTACATTTAAAATTGAAATTATGCACTTGTTACAAAAAAATTTCAGGTTTGAATTCCTTGTGTGTACTATATGAATGGGTCTAAAACATTCTGAGCAAATGTATATATTTAAGGACTGTTCTGTTCCACAACAATGATAGAACAAGAGGGTTGCATTTAAGAGTGTTGCATTTAAGTGTATAGTAGTGTTTCCAGCTGAAACCACCACTGTGTAGATTTTTTTGACCAAGGACACTTTCATGAAATGAAAGGCAATATTTTAACTTTGAACAATGAATTCTATGTGACAACTACAGATAATCATTTAAGTAGGGATGCACCGATCCAAAGTCCAATACACCATTCAAGTACTGATCCAATACCAGTGTTCTCTTTTTCACAAATATTAAGTCTGTATAACTCACTGTCTTGAACTCACTGGAATCATTTTTAGGAACATAAGGGAAGGTGTTGCTGTGGCTTTCCATGACTCAATAAATATAACTGATTGTGGAAACAGAGAATGATTACAAGTGACAAAAACTTAATTAAATCTGGAACAATCACCTCATGGCCGATACCTGATCTACTTAATAAGATCAGTATCAATCTCTTATAGTATTTGTGCATCCTATTTAAAGTTAGCTTTGGAAACACCGGAGAAAATCTGTATTTTAAATGAATATTAGAGTAAGTTATAAAACTGGATAGTCTCCCTTGTCATGCTTTGTAATAATTCTCCCAAACTACACATATGGCATTTATTTCATATTTTATTGTTGCATACACACTATCATTCATCCCCAGCATCTTACCTGTTGCAGTCAACATGAAGTATGACATGAGAGGCACTGACAGCCACAGAGACTTTGTGCCACTGGTCATCAGCCAGGCTGTAAGGGAACACCTCCGTGTGGGCCTGTTGGCCTTTGGTACGGTAGTGAAGACGCACCTCACTGCGCTGTCCACTACTCTCCAGCTCCAGGAACCTGCAGAATATAAGCGCCAGCAACCTGCTTCTAGTAACACCCACGCAATAACAGTTTGCATTCTCTGCATTGTACAGTATGTCTTGTTGCATTAAAGTCTCAATACTAAAACCTAATTATCATTTCTAATTATTATATTTGCTTGCTCAAAACCTTGCATGCATGCATCACCAAAATTTCTTACACGCCCTCTCAGCACAGTGCTGAGAGATAAACACGTCACTCATTTCCAAGCACTGCACGCACATCTCCCCAGACCTGCAACACCATTTACAATTTAATCATATCACTTGTAAAGCATAATGGTACTATATGGCTGTTAAGTGCAACATCAGCAACACACAACAATAGCTCACATGTAGAGGTTCAACTCTTGGCATATTAGTATTCTACCAGAATCCTGTTCTCCACACCCCTGAGATTCACCCAGCATAGTAACACTAATGGAAAGAGATGCCAATACACACTCATCACCTCTGCCTTTAAAGAAAGACTTTAAACTAGAGTCATTTGTTGGAAACATTATTCAAAAGAAAAATATACAACCACACAAGCGTAGCAATGGAAATTATTTATCTGCAAACCCAATCTAATAGATTTACTCTCCCCTAGCCATGCATGTACATTCATCCCGACTGCATAAATGCACTAGCTAACACTTCTGACGCTGAATTAGTCCTTGCTATGTTTCCAAATGAAACCATGCAGTGCTGCTTTGTTGCATATGAATGGCTGGGAAAGCTAATCAGCAGCGGGGAAAGTCATTAACATCCCTGCGAGCTCTCTTCTCAGGACTGACTTTAATGTACAAACTGTTCAATCAACACATTATGTGGATCCAGATTGCTTTTCTGATCATCCAACGGCTCAGCTACCACAAACTAATGTAAAACATTAGCATGCTAACTGCAGATAGTGTCTCATCAGTTTTCAGTCCACGATTACAGACTCAATGTTTGGATCGTTGATGGACTGTGAATAATACGTTTGCATACAGGGTGATTCACTTTGTTTACTCGACAGGTGTGTAAAACATCTAAATACTCATCAGCCACAAATACTGAGGTTCAATCAACATATTACAGACTGCTGATATGACAAAACAGAGAATGGTACAACATTTAGAAAACAACTTTAATTAAGGTTTATCTGCGGGACTTTATGAACAGATTTACTGTACTCCATGTGATGTTGTGGGCTCTAGTTTTGTCTCATGCTACTAAAATATGCATCTCAAAATAATTAAAATGTATTTTCACATTTATTTTAAAATTGCATCTCTGTGCATTCCGGTTATATATCGGCAAGTATAAGAAAATTTAAAAAATGTTTAGATTTGGAATGAATGACATGTGCTCCCCTTTTTCCACATGTTATATTGTGAAATGTTGAACTGATCATACCTGTGATCAGAATGATGAATGGAGAGGATGACCCCAGAGTTGAGGTGATCTTGTTTGAGGGTCACCAGCACAGTAAACTCATTCTTGCCTCTCAGCTTCTGGACCATTTTCTCTGAGACCTCAACAGTAGCCATCACTTCCCTGGAGGACCCTAGAATGAAGACAGAAATATCAGATATTATTCAAATAGCTAAATGGTAAATGGCTGCATTTATATAACGCTTTTCAGCACCTTAGAATTTGCCTGTCATTCACTCACTCACACACTGAGCACTCAGCCACCATACCAGTGTCTTGTCCAATGACACCTCAACGCTTTGACCTGAGGAGCTGTGACCACCCTGTGACTAGGGCAGGGCGATATTGCCAAAAATGTCTCAATGAAACATTTCATATCCCTTGATATCGATAATCATCACGATAAATATCAAATAATTATTTCTTTTAAGTTTAAAGGTGGATTTTTGCTCTGATTTTGCCATTCTTTATGGTCAGAACATGCCAAACAGTGGATCACTTAACAAATCTTAGGTAGAACATTGTTTCGGAAGGGTTTGTCATGTTTTAACCATAAAGAGTAGTTTAAAACAACAAATAACCATCTGATTTCTTTAACTTTCACTCAGGAACCTTTAAACTTGAAAGAAATAATGATTTGACACATTTTGACACACTGATGAGACAATATCACCTATAATAATGTTAATGATAACGTGTGACTATGAGTAAGTAGGTAAGTAGAGTAACTAAGTGATGTTAAATTATTCTGTAGTGTTTGAAATATGTCTGAAAATGTTGAAGTGAAGTGAAATGTGGTGCTGACATTTTAGAGATACAACTTATTAAACAGGAACATTTGCTGTACAGAACAAGTGAACATTCAGCTGGGATTTCAACGGCAATATGCAGTTTGATGTAATCTTAAACTCTTGACAAATTTGAATTCATAAATGAAAAATCCACACTAAACACACTTACGGGTATAAAAATGTGATAAAAAGGTTTCATATTTCCTTTAAAAATGTTTATGGCTCTAGTAAGTCAATTTTCCAATAAAGCTGCGAACATCCTTTTTAGAGTAGTTTTACAAGTTGACCATTTCAGACCTGTTTTGATAAGAAGGTTGACGTAACCTCCAGACTTCTTAAAATAACAATGCAGATGTTTGTCAAATTAAGGCATTAGGAAACTAGGCAGCCACTTTGAAGCTTAAGTGATATTAAGATTAAGCCAGGTCATTCACCTCAAATAAAACTTGATGTCATGCACTTCCTGAAATCATTAGATAACAACCAAACCAAACAAACATGCATTAGCTTGCATCAGCTATCCCAAAAATTGGATCGATGGAGCAAACACTTCATCCTTGGCATGGTGTAGGACTAGAGATATGAAGCCAAGGATTTGGGGAGAAGAAGTTAAAGGCTAATGGTGCTGGCGTGGATGGGAGAGCATTTTCTGTGTAGTTAGCTCGTAAGCTCCTGTTCCCACCAGTGTGCCCCCTCCCTCCTCTCCATCTCTACACAGACGGCTATGCTACTTTAATGGAAGCATCAATAAATGATGACGTTTCTCAGAAGCAATCACATCAAAGAGTTTACTTCCAGCTATGGGATGCATGCAAGATGCCCTGGCACACTTAAACGCTCCAGGAAGCTAGCGTGGCAGCTTTTCCTCAGTGTATTAACATTACTTCCAGCTGGTGGGAGTAGCCAATTAACACAATGCAATGTGAAACAGCAAGCAATGCCATGAAGAAGACTGGCATACGCAGTGTACTCATAAGTTATATATAATACGATGACAGCATGGTGAAAAGAGTAGCATGTTTTCATACTTCTCTTCTTATACTTTCAGTGTGGACTTAGAAGGCTAGCATTAGCTCTTTTATCGTGTAGGCATTCAAGCCCATCTGGGACATATTTTGAGTCATTTCTGTCTAAACAAAAATGCTCACTAGATTTGTCACTGACCAGAGGAGACCCACAGGGCACAGTTTCATGCATTTTGCATCGCCAGTATCATTCAAGTGTCATTGACTGAGGTAGGACAGATGGTCCAATGACTGCAACAGGAGTTCTGCCTAGCAATAATCTGCTGCCATCAGCAGATCCCACTTAATAACCAAATCCAAATGACCACTGTTGACAGCAACCTCAGATATTACTGGAAATGATTTTTGCTTTGAGAAGTGTTTTGATCTAAATTACTAAATTGTATTAAAGCTACAATTTTATGTCTTTTCTTTGAATAATTCTGTTTTTCTATGCTCTGTGCAGCAAAGATGAGCTCAATCCAAACAGGATTTGCAATGTCTATGACAATATACGCTTGTCAGTCTATTACCATGCCATGTGTTGAACAGAGAGTACACTGACATCTTAATCATGAGCAAAATGAGTGCAGTAGGAGCAGGTGTCAGGGCGGGGTCCATACTGAGAGAATGTTCATGAGGCAGGGGGGATGGTAAGGGCCGAGGAACCTCTACTGCTGGGCTGCTCCACAGTTTGGCAGCCATGAGTCTTTGATCTATGAGTAGACGACTCTCATCACCAGTCTTTATACTTTGCGAGGAATGGGGATGCTTCAAATGGAACTTCGGAGGATTGTAGGGTGGAGGATTCTTCTCATTTATATGGAGTGATCAGACTGGTCTGTGTAGCGTTGCTTCTGTGAAACGGACAATGATCTCAACAATCTCAAGAGGCACTCAGACGAAGATTAGGACAGCTATAGCAGTACCATCTCTGCATTCCTAAAAACATACATCAAAGAGGAGTAGATGAGTTTGGTGCTGTGAAGAGAGGGCCAGCTTTCCCTTCTGCCAAATCAATGTGGCCCTGCTGAGGGGGCCTTTGGTCGATTATCTATTGGCAGACGCCTGGATGGGGCAGCCACCTGCTCCTAACGACCACTCTGATGTGAGATACTGACACAAAATAGCTTGAAAATGATGATCTAGCGCATAAAATTCCAATCAGTTCATTTTTCAGCACAATAACACAGCTCTTGTCATCTGTCCTAGTTGTGTACAGGCTATGAGGACTGGCTGATTGTGAGAAAACTGTGTTTTTGAAACATAGAGAGTTTTACCAGCTGACTAGAGATCTCCAAAAGCCTCAGGCTCAATAGCATCCCTCGGAAGCGCAGCTTTGGGCTACAGCCTAATCTTATCTTCTGGGTACTGTACATTGTGCTTTAATGGTTACACTAAGGCCACAATTTCCATCCCTCAGCTTCAATTCTAATCTTAAATTGTCTAAGGTGGTCTTATTTTGTCAGACCCCTAGTACCCACACAGCTGTAATCCCCCCATACTCCCATCACTGCATTCTCAAGGAAGTGCATTGGCAGTGCTGCACCAATCACTTGCTCACACATTTAGCATTTAGAATAAGTGCCCTGCAGCACAGCTTGAGAGTCCAGATACACCAGGCTTTGCCACAATCCATTTCTCACACACTGTTTTTCTTTCTACCTGTGTTTACAGAATGGATGTTTTGAACTGGAAAGAGGTAGAGTTTTCATTTTCCATTGCATTTTCCAGCAAAAACAACATAGTCTGAAGGACAGACAGAAGTGTGTTTTTTTATGTTCATTATACGTTTGGCATCCAATTTAATTATTTCCCAGAAGAAACTGTGACTAAAACAGTATTACTGATTTTAGATAAGAAGATCATAGACACTTTTGCATGTGAATAATGAGGACTTTAATTTTTTGGTCTCTAGTGGATTGCCAGAACAAGGTTACACCTCCTACGTCTCTGCAACAACTCAACATTTTGCAAGTAAGCCATCTATTGACCAGTTAAGAGTGAGTGTGCTATGAGATGCGCTAAACACACAGAGCCAAAAGGGGCCAGAATAAACACAGTGATCAGCAGAGAAAGGTACACAATGCTATGATAAGCCAAGTAAAAATATACTATTTTCCTATTGCATAATGTTTTCTATTTGAAAAATGATGGCGCATATTTCAAACAACACATTTTATCTGCCGGCCTAAGCGCAGAGAAGGATATGTGTGGGAGGGTTAGGCAAGAGAATATCTCTCCAGAGGGATTAGAGTAATGATAAACTCTTCACCGGCAGCAAACTCCAAACCCGTCATTACTGTCAACACACATGCATATGCGTCTGTGAACACATGCTCATACACAACAGGTGTAGACTGCAACACGGACAGACACACGGCATCACTATAATGCAGACTTTTTGGCTAGCCTACAGCTCCAAACGAACATTGGAACATTGAGTCAATACAAAAAGAGAGATGGCCACAATGATATGCAGAAACACACACACACACACACACACACACACACACACAAAAGCTAGTCGTTACAGCTCCTGAATATTCCACCACGCTCAGTCAATCTGCATTCGCCGAACCTGCCTCCCCCTACCGTGTCTCCACTCTCCTGGAACAAATACTAAACTGAGCCAAGGGCACCTCCAGGATTGCTTTGGCCAGCAATTTCTCCCCAATTCTCAGATCACCTCCCCAGTGACCGCCTTTCTGACATTCACACATACACAGAGCTAATGACAGCCTTCCAGCCACCCAACTGTATAACGGCTGTGGGGGGGATAGAAATATCTTTCCCTCCATGGTTATCCCATGTGGAACACTGGATCAGGCTCACCTCAGCAAGCAAAAGAGACTTTCACCACAGGGAGTTGGGGATAATGTCAGTCAACAGTTTGAAAGGGTTTGGAAAGCTTAGGTAACTTTTTTGGCAACACAATACAATACACAGAAACTACAGCATACATGAAATGAATAATCTTATATCAAGTGTAGATATAAAATCTGTGTGGACTGTATAATCTAGTGCTGACTAAGAAAGGCTATCTGACTTAATTCAGGTAAATTTTACCTGCTTTAAAGTGACTGGGAATTTTGCTTGGCTTATTTTTACCTGGAGAAAAAACAGGATCTCTGTTAAAGAACCACCACAAGATCACATAGAACAACTTCTGCCCATTGTGTTTCACATTGAGTCATAAAAGACTTCTTGTTCTTCTTCATTCTATTCTATTCTAATTATTCTAATAAAACAATTGAAAAGACCTGCCATTCTGTACAATTTCAACATGTTCCTAATACAAATTGACAAGAATTAATGGGTATCTTGAAATAAAATAGAATCAAGCAGATTGCTGAACCATGTTGGCAAGAGAAAATCCATTTGATTCTTGAATTTTATTTTAAACAATAAGCAGCAAACTGACCACCAAGAGGTTCCCTCTGAAATTAATTTTATTGTAAAAGATGAGGAGCAAAACCCATATTTCTCCCGCTGTGCAAGGCTACTACAGCTCAGCTTAAACGAACGTCAGGCTTCTGCAGACTGAGTAAGACAAATCAGTTGGGTATTTTCCAAAGTTACAGACACTTTACAATTCCCACTTTGTGTTACAAACCCTCTGCTGTGGCTCAGCAAGGGAACACTATCTATAAATATCTATCAAAGACGGAATTTCATACTAAAAAGCCTATAACTATGGATAAAAATCCACCTGATTTGTCGGACTTAGACTGCAGAAGCCTTGTCTTAGCCTTTGCTAAACTTTGGAGTAAGCTTTTTTTTACACAGAGCAAGGATTGGGGCTTTTGTTCCCATCTATTCCATTGCAAATCACTTTAGGAATGGATCTCTTTGCAGCCAGAGAGGGGGAACAACTTACACTTATAGCAACCAATAACCCCTTTAATGTACATGTAAGCATGTTAGTATTATTTTCACATAAACTTTAGAAAAATAGAAACCTATCCTTTAAGCTCTTCATCACCAGGGTGAAAAGGGCAGAGGACTTCACATCCTATTTCAAGGTTTTTAGATCTTTCTTTGGAGTCCTGTCATGAGATATTAACTCTGCTGAAATGATGTAACAACAGCCTTGAGCACCTTTATATTGAACTTCAAGAGTAACGTAACTTATGTCAAACTAAAAACGCTTAAAACGCCACCAATTCTACAAGTCAAAGTCAATTTACTTGTCACTGAGAGATGTCACCAGCATTACCTTAGCCTAGGTTTGGGGAATCCCAATTTAAACTCTTTTTAATAGTTTTATAGACTATTTTGTTAGTTTAATTTTTCCCCATTGGTAGAACTTTTAATTACTCTAGGTATGTATATCATATAAGCATATTTTTCTACATTATATTATACTTTACTTCTTTCTGTAAGGGGAGTTTTTTGCTGTGTGTTTGCAGTGTATTGCTCAACCACACAAATTGCTACAATACACTTAAAATAGGAAACAAATTTATGGGTAGTGGTGTCTCTTTTCCAAAGCACTTTACAGCATACAGAGAGCATAGCGGTTTAGCATGAATATTACACTAACCTTTTGTCAGTGTTAATTACCTTATTGATTCCTGTAGGTTAATTCTCATTTTCTTGTCTTTCCTTTAAGTGTGAGGAAACAGCACCCTCTGAACCAGATCAATACAATTCAGCAGAGAAATCACAAGCTGCTTTGCTATATAGACAGTTGAATCTGGATTTGAAGGACTAAGCTGCCCTGTCCCAGATTGCATTACGTCATAGCAGTACCCCAGTGCATCTATCTATCTATCTATCTATCTATCTATCTATCTATCTATCTATCTATCTATCTATCTATCTATCTATCTATCTATCTATGTGTCTGTCTGTCTGTCTGTCTACCTATCTATATGTATGTATGTGTACTAGCAGCACCAGCGTATTAACAGCTGGTAAGTGTAGCCACTTCAGTGGAAACACACTGTTTTCATTCCTTCACACACTTATATCTGTTACGCACACATTTATGCAGGAAAACAAACTCACATTCACACATAGACCCTCTGTCTTCTTCCCTCCTTTTCACACACACACATACACACATAGTGTTGCTGTATTATAAATGAATCTCTTCCATCCCGTTACTCTTCAGTGTCGCTGCAGTCAGGGACATAATCATCACAACATACACAGAAACACCAGTGCTCAAACAGTCTGAGCAACAACATGCTTTTGAGACAGACAGAATTCACACACACACACACACACAGATACAATTACAGGGGAGTCTTGCGCTGCAGCTGAAAGGATGCTTCTAGCAATTGTGTTGTTTGCACTTCGAATGAGTTTGGTCCATGCGCTTGTAGAGGGAGAGAGTGGGTGTATGTGTGTTGGGGGAAGGGAGTGCTTCTGGGTGTGGCCCCTGTGGTTGTTTATATAGAGACAGATAGATTTCTGGATGTCTAAAAACTGTGGGGGAAGTGCTAATGATGTGATGATTCTGTGGCATTCTGTGGAGTATCACCTGGCATCAGGACATGAGAGGAGTGTAGCCCGGGGTCTTTTCTCCCTTTCTATTATGCCCGTCCCGGAGGTCCACCTCTCCTAATGCCATGCAATGTAGCGCTGACAACAACCTTCAAACACATCAGCAGGGGTGCACTAAACAGCAATCCCCCACTGTTCACTGCTCTCCTCTTTCTCCAGACACACACAAAACATAGTTCAGCATACAGAGTTACAATGATATAGCAAAGAGCTATGTGAACACCACAATATCTCATCCACACACATGCACATACACACATTTCTATACTGTGAATTACCCTGCTGCTTCTCTTTCAGCTCTCAGCAGCTACCCCTCCTCCTGCCTCCACCAAGCACCCAGAGATAACAGCCTTCCCTTCGGGCAGCCAGGCAGTGGAGGGGACAGCTATGGATATGTTCTGCCTGCTATCTAATGAGCGTCGGAATGCCACCGTGGGCCTGTCTGCTAGTCCCAGCCAGCCGAGCATCCATACATGTGGAATCAGCACAGTCTATCAAACAGCTGGCAGACAGCTCTGCTCCCTGTTTCTCTCTTGCCTTCTTTCTTCCTCATTTCTTTCTTTCTCAGGTTCTTTCTCTCTATCTCCCTCACTCTTTCTCCATACTTACTGTATGCGCCTCTCCCTGTCTGTTTCTGATCACAAACAAGCAGAGGCCCAGGTCTGCTTTGCCGGTACGCCTCTCCCGGCCCCCCACCCGCACACCCCCCACACCCCCCACACCCCCCACACCCCCACAACATCATTGACTTAACATAGACATCCCAAATGAAGGATGGAGGCGAGCTCTGCCATAAATAACACACCGCCACCTCCTCTGCCTGCGTAGCTGAATGTACTTAGCAAAGGTAATGCAGAGAAATAAGAGCGCATAATGACGGAGAAGTGCCAGTCGTGGAACAGTCGTGTTTTTTATTTCATGACAAAAGCTGTGGGAGCTTCTCTCCATAACTGTCTTTGTTTCTCTCATTCTCTCTCTCTCTTTCTCCAACTCTTATTTGTAGTCTCTCTCCCTCCCTCTTGCTACCTGCCTGGATAGAGAGCACTTCTGAATGTTGTCTACACAGAGGACATCAAATGGCCTGCCTTCACAGAGACACTGGAGTTGCTGCTCCATGCACAAGTGCTGCTGTCTCAGCGGCTGTGCAGTGAGATTAGAAGATATCAGCGAGGAGGTGGGAAGAAGAAAACTGTCGACAAATGATTGTGGTGTTCCTCTGTCCCAAAACAACATTGTCACTTTGGTACATTATGTGATCCGTATTGAGATCCTCCTTGTGAGGATTTGAATGTTGCCACGTCTTTGGTTTTGCGACTAATCAGGGAGTCAAAAGCAATTTCCTCTGATGCTACTTTTGGCTGTGTTATGATAGACATCCCCATCCCAGTGATGGGGCTATTAACAGTCTTATTCCAATTGTAATGAGTGTCTGACATCAAATGACAAATATGTAACACAGTCAAAATGTGCACTGCATTTAAAAGTCAAGCATGACCACAGCTTTCACAAGTCCATTTTGCACAGTGCGGTTTACTAAATACGATAACATTTTTATCCTACAGACTGCCTTACAATTTACAACATAGACATCTACATTACTCTTTTACCCATTCATATTTTGCTTATAGTGCTTACACAGTCCAGAAGATCTCCAATGGGTAAATTCTAACGAAGGGGCATATTCACGCACATCTCTGTTGAGACAGGGTTTTTTCCCTACCTAATCTGATTATGCTCCATCTTTCTATGATTCTTTGCTTGATCCACCCATCTCTCCCCCTCTGCTCGGCCTGCTCACCCCACTTTTTCAGGGGACCTAACATTGCCTATTGTTCAGGCAGGTGGCAGTCTGAGGGGCCCCAAGCTAAGTCCTGTTATAGAGGAAAACTGCAAATCCACAGGATGCTGCTGCTGACAGTCTCTTACAGAGTTGTGATGGGCAGTAGAAATTAAATGCATGCATATGGTATCATCAGGTGATCTGATATTTTCACATAAAGATCTACACCAGGCTTCTCACAAGTGCTGATCGGTGGACTGCTAGGCTGCATCCTCTTAGTCTTACAAGTTATTTAAACAAAATATTAAAAGGACAGCTATTTTTATGACAGTCACTTTTTTATTAAAAACAGTTCGGTCAGATTTGCTTCACATGCAGATCTTCTCACCAGGACTCGTTTTATCTTTCATCTTTGAACAAAAATACAAGGAGTGTGTGTTACTGTACCTTGGAAGTGAAAAGCTCTAGACTCGCTGTGGAAGCCCTGGACCTGAGTAACTCCATCAAAGCCTTCTCCGAGCGTTAGTTCATCAAACACGCTGATGCGCAGGGCAGGGTCAACCCCAAAACCTACAACTAATTTGCAAACACAAAAACAAGATCGTCATTGTTATTGGCGGGCAAGGACACCTGCGATGCTATAAACAATGTCCTGCTGGTGTCAGGGGAAGAGATGGCAGGTTACTGTAGGCTAACTGTACAAGCTGCTGGATCGAGCAGGTCTGATTATTTCTGGGACGCCTAGGTGGTAAATTATCCAAAACAACACGAGATTTAATTATTTGTATCTTATCTTATACATGTTGGCTACATGTTGCAAAAGCTTGTTACTGTACAATCAGTGACAACGCTGTGTCCTACCTGAGGAGGCGCAAAATATGCCGAGAACCAGATATAGCTGTAATAATCCCATGGTTAATGTATAAAAAGAAAACTAGTCCATGTTTTGTCCACTTCCCGAGAGACAGTATTTGTTCAATCACATGCGAACGATGTATCGCAACGAAGGCAATTACCAATCCAAAATGCTGAGCGGAGGCATCATCACAACTTTAGATGCCCAATGATGCAAAAAAAGGGCAAAATCCGAATAGAAGAAAAATATTTATGTAACAAATTATTCCAGGCAACGCAATGTCTGCTCCATCAGGACCATCCGCGGCACAGGTGGGTAAGAAGAGGATGCACAAAGCGAGCTGCCGCTGCCTCACCAGCTCAACAGACGCTCCTACAGCAGCGTGAGTGAGAAGAGCTGCGGTCGCTGAAGGAGAGGAGAGAGAGCAGGGGAAAGGAGGAAAACCTGTCGACGAGCGAGAGCGAAAGTGGCCTAGGAGCCCCCTTGTGGCTTGAAATGAGAAAAAGCCCTTGGTCGGCTACTCGTATTGATTGCAACCACGCCTTCTACCAAGAAATGAAAATGTCTACAGTTGCTACACCTTAATCCTTAAATGTGATTTATCACGTGTTTAGTTTATTAATTGCAGTTAAATGCTGAGCAAGTGAGACAGTGCACAGCAAGTCAGCAGGACATGTCAAAGCTGTCTGCAGGTAAGCATATAATCCGCATATTTTAGGTTTCCAATAATAAATTAATGACAGAATATGTTTACTTGAGTTTAAATGAAATAGTTCTTTCATTCCACTGTAAATGAACAAATTATATTAAACTCAGGACAACTGATTTAATTAATTAATTTAACCATGATTGGCACCAAATTTCATTAACTCTTTCCAGAAACA
Source organism: Lepomis macrochirus (assembly GCA_024633595.2). Taxonomy (NCBI): domain Eukaryota; kingdom Metazoa; phylum Chordata; class Actinopteri; order Centrarchiformes; family Centrarchidae; genus Lepomis; species Lepomis macrochirus. The sequence continues at coordinate 12,540,267 of JALXJV020000008.1, read as the reverse complement.
TTTCAAGAAATTATTACCAAGTCACTGGGAAAGAAATAAAGTTTGTTTGCACTGTATTATATTTAAATAAACTGAAAACTTTTTTTTAAATTCTTTACTTTGTCTCTAAAACACATTCATGACTACATTTAAAAAAATAATTAAACTAAATTGGGGGGTGCAATCACACCTATTATAGACAAGGTAGATGGTATGACTTCACAACAGGAGTGCCACAGGTGTAATTAATAACATTATTTGTGGCTGCATTCCATTTAGGTTTACCTGTTTCAAAGCTTACTGGCTCACTAGCATGACTAACTGGGGTACTAAGTGTTAATGTTATTAGTTACACCTGTGCCCGACCTGCTATGACACTTCCAAACTTCTACTGCAGGTTAACTGTTAAAAAAAACTTCCTCTTTTGGACTGTGTGGTTTGAGAAGGTTTGATTGACAGTGGTGTCCCTGTGGCAACATAATCAAACAACCTCACAACTGTCATCAGATGGTGATTTTTAATCTCAAGTAAATCTCAAAATAACCAAAATTGTTCTAACTTTGTTAGAAAAAGTGTGCATTCATTTAAGACTCCATCACTTCAGAAGCTGAAAAACAGGTTTTCAGAGGTTTTAAGCTAAAAACCTTTTAAAATTAATAGGCTAATACACTGAATTTATCATGAGCTGAATTCAAACATCTAAGACTTTCTCTATGTACACAAAAGGCCTATTTCTCTCAAATTGTTTACAAATCTGTCAAACTCTGTTATTGAGCAATTCTCCATTGCCAAGATAATCCATCCACCTCACAGGTGTGGCATATCAAGAGGCTGATGAGCCGCATGGGTATTGCACAGGTGTGCCTTAGGCTGGCCACAATAAAAGGCCACTCAAAAATGTGCAGTTCCATCACACAGCACAATGCCACATTTTGAGGGAACATGCAATTGGCATGCTAACTGCAGGAATGTCCACCAGAGCAGTTACCTGTGAATTAAATGTTCATTTCTCTACCATAAGCCCTCTCCAAACGCGTTTCAGAGAATTTGGCAGTAAATCCAACTGGCCTCACAACCGCATACCACGTGTAACCACACCAGCCCAGGACCTCCACATCCAGCATCTTCACCACCAAGATCCAGCCACCCGGATAGCTCTGCTGCAACAATCGGTTTACATAACCAAATAATTTCTGCACAAACAATCAGATGCCCAGTGCATGCTTGTCATCCTCATTGCGGTCATACATTCTAAAGATCTGTTACAAGTGTCTGCTCAGTAATGTGTTTAATATTCATCACCAATGTTTTATGATACATTTTTAACATATGAAAAGAAAAGCAGACTTAAGAGAAGCTAACAACAGTGCGTTTTCACATTCAACAACTGACTGTATTACTATTAAATGTATAGCATCTACCACTTGTAAATAATTTTGTAGTGAACTGCAACAAGTTTAAACTCATAGAATGACAAAATGATAAGCATACAAATAACTGCATTTAAAAATATTAAAATATTGGGAAAATAAAACAAAATATAGTATAAGAAATTAAGATTTCAATAAAAAAATATAAAACAAAAAAATCCTATAATTAAGGTTATGACGATATTAGGTGGTCCAGAAGTACTACGGGCATCTGGAATTGCTGTTTCTTAGTCTTGAAGACGTTCCAGCACTCATCCAAGAGGCTTCATCTGTTCTACTGACAGGAGTCCCCAAGCATTTAAACCTCTTTGTTGGGTTCACACTGATGTTACATGAGATGATAGAAGTTGTCAAGGTCACATGGTAATTGTCTGATTGTGAGAGTCTAGAGTCTCATGAATTTAAGTGTAAATTGTTGTGAAACTGTCTGGGAATAAATGTCAGGACTGCCCCCCATGGTTGTATTACTATGATGTAGATGGCCTCCCTTACTCCTCTTTCAAACCATCTGTCTTCTCTGTCATCATATGAAGAATAAAGGTTGATGAGAAAAATACCAACTGTCTCAATGCTTTAAGTTTACCAGAGCACCATAAATGCTTAAATTGTCCTATGATCAGAGTTTTAACCTCCTGTAAGCATACAGTTTTCATTCTTTCAATTAGTTAATTCATCCAGTAAAGTTGTAGTTTGGCTTTTCGGCAGGTGGTATGAAAATGAATTAAAATGGAGTGCTTGACTTGGCTGTCTGTGTGACTCAGCCTTGTTAATGCCTTTTTATAGAGCACAGATGCTCGGTGCTTTGAATATCTGTTTATTCTTCTTGCATCTACTTCATCCATGGGACCAATTACCATTTTGAAACAAACGTTTTATCAGTGGCCATGCCATGCAAGTGATGTTTTTTTTATAAAGAGTTTAAACAGTTACATTTTCACTGAAATCTAATAAGTTTCCTGCCAGATGGACATCATTTGGAGCCTTTTCGTAACGGCCTGTTCGCTGGGTAAGTCTTTTGTTGGCTATGCTGGTCTGTTGAAGTAGGCAGATAGGGACAGTTCCAGATCATGTGTGGTGCTCAGCTCCTTCCTGAGAATCCCAGATTAACACCAGTTTATTTGTCAAATCACTCTGCCTCCCCTTCAATACAGTTCTGACTAATGCCAATAACATGTTTCAAGCAACAGATGTGTTTTGACAAATAGACCCTTATCTGTCTCCAATTTAGATGACTTGTTTATAGGTCCACAGTGTGCAGCTAATGGCCAGCTATTGTCAAAAAAACAAATACAGGCAATGGCACTTCATACAGTGGCACATTCAGTGTGTGAGAAACCTCCATTCATTATTAAAATACTAGATTTCTTCTGGGTGCAGACACAGCAAATGTAATTACTTTGTATTGCCCACAAGTTGTCATTTCCTAAAGTGCCATCAGGAAAATAAGAGTCATTAAGCATGCTCCCAGCCAAGAATGAAAAGTAATAAATGCATGCACACAGTGCCAACACACACCTACTCTCTTGCTCCTCCACGCACACACCAAGTCTCTCAGGGCAAGGGCACTGGAACAGTGGTAGTCTCATCGTTCATCTCTACAAGATCCAGATAGGTGATCCATTACAAAGCTCTCAGGAGTTTATTGACTTCTGCAATAATTGCACCATATAGACATACTAATGTCATAAACAAAAGGAAGGAGTTTGCAGTAGCTGTGCCAGGATTTGAATGAAAAACTGGACTTTTTTCTCCCACAGGGCTCTACTGGGATTTTTTTGTTGCAGTTATTCCATGTTACATTGATCTTGCCTGTCTTTGAAATCTGACATTCATGATCTGACATTCATTCTTAAAAACTGTACACTCTAACATGTGTTACAAGTTTCTACTCAATAATATGTTTAATATTCATTCACATCACTGACGTTTTATGATACATTCTTAATGTATGGAAAGAAAAGTATGACTTAAGTGAAGCTGACAACAGAGAGTCCCCACAGTCAAGCACTGAATACATTACAATTTTATGTTAAGCATGGGTAATGTCATTACATAACCACCAGTTGTAAATAATTTTGAGTTGAGTTGCATCGTAAGGCATTTGATGCTTTAAGCAGACTGCAAGTCTGCAACAGCACAACAAGTTTAAACTCCTAGAATGACAAAATGATATGCAATACAAAAAATATATAAAATAAGTTTGGAAAAACTAAAAGAAAATATAGTATTCAAAATGTTTGATTTCCAGAAGCAATATAAAACAAAAGCTAGAAAAAATAAATAATAACATAATAATAATTTTTTTTTCATTTCATGCACGCCACTGAAATAGAGATGGTTCTCATTCTCCTAGTGCCATCTTGTGTGCATTGCAGTGGATTGCAGTGACAGCAGTGTAGCAGAGCGTAGCAGTACTGAGGTACAACAGACTGTGTCACTCTTGGACCATCCCTGGGATAAATAATTGATGACCTGAAATATGGGCAACACAAAGTTACTGCAGGGAGGTAGGGTTAACATACTGAGTAGTATCGTCCTGGAATACAGGAATATCACAATTGAAGAGTGTGCACACAATAGTGTACCTGCTTCTGAAAAATTCTTTGGATATTATATTTGGATATTAGAGATGATATGACTCAAGACTGTCCATTTGTATCAACCACAATATCTGACATGTTGCAAAAGACAGCAACAGGAAAAATAATTGTTTGGTTATCTAAATGTGGGTATATGTAAAGAAAAAGGTGACACATGATTCACTTAATATTCAAAACCCAGACTGACACAAATGTTCTACAATTTTTTAGCAACAATGTTTTTTAATTATTTCTCAAAATAATAATTTTTCAGTCAATTTGTCCAATTTAAATACATTTTTAGCTTCTAAAAAGAAATTGTGGTCAGGGATAAGAAATTACATTTTTTATTTTATTTGTTTTCCTGCAATGACCCTGTCCCTAACAAATACACTAATTTAAAAACAATATCTAGTTAAATGTCCATGTATGCACTCTCTTCACTTTTTCCTATTGCATGTTTTTGCCATAGACTGTATCGTTTTTGCCCAAGAACACCAGCAATTCAGACACCAAAGATTGAGACTCTTCAGAACTCTACCAACTCTATTAATCTGCTCCATATTTCCTTTAAAACTCACATCAATGGTGAAAGAAAAATACTATGAATTCTTAGTGTTATCTTTTATTCAGTGTATTAACCAGGAAACTGCCATGTGCTCTTTCTCTATTTTAAGTATGATCTCAGAGGACAATTTGCACAACAGTGGCCATAGGCCATATGGTTCTTGTTTTTCCTCAAAGTGTGTCTGGGCTAGATTAACTTCATTGTTTGCAAAAACTACATTTTCCATATACACAGAGAAAGAACAAGCATTTTAACATTTATCCACTCTGGATACTGTGATTGAAAGGCTCCCTTCTTAGGTAAGAAAAACACCAGCATATATGGACATAGGGTTGAAACAGAGTTAAAAAGATGGTATATTTAAATGTAACCGGCTTACTATAGACATGCTCTTAATCGAAACATGGTTATACGTATGTCAATCTTTGATAGACTGTCTATGGAGTCCAGTTGCTCCACACAGCCACTCCCACTCCCCCCTGGATCCTATTGTGAATATGTGCAGTGAGCTGCCTCATTGGGCTCTCATGGTGAATGGCCCACAGCCATTCACTCAGCATACAGAAGCTCATTAGAACTCTATAGACACACAATTGTGAGGCTCACATTAGAAACTTCCTCCTCTGGGCACAGACACCGCACACAAAGTGCCAGTTTACTGCTAAGCTAAGCGCATTGTCTTCCTGATTCATAGAGCTTGGCCCTCCATTCACGATATTAAGTTCGAGTGGTGGAATATCAATTGCGTGTGCAATGGGCCGGTATCTTTTTAAAAGCTTTAGTGGGGTTAAAAAAGAGAGAAAAGGGATCTCAGCCGGTCTACAGAATGCTAAGCTTTCAACAGGGCCATTGTGAAGATTCTGAATGAAGGGACCCCTGTTTTTTCCCTCCATTTCTAAAAAGAGATGGACATCAAATAAATTCACATGAACTTGCTCCAGGGTGTTTCCAAGACCTACTGTTTAAGAATAGCCTAATTATACCTCCCTCTCCTGGAGAGCTCTATTGGAATCTGGCTAATTACGAAGTGGTGAATGTTAATGATGATATGCTCTTAGCGATGCCTTTAAAAAGTCGTGTGAGATTGGTTCTACCTAAAATACCAATGAACAGAGAAATATATGAAGAAAAACATGGTACTTTAAGGAATCTTGTTAGTTTTGAGGTGCTTAAAATAACATTTGTTGCAAAAAGGAAAGAAAGACACTATATGAATAAGCTAAACAAATACGTTCAATGCTATCACATAAAACATACCTTGATCACAGTAGGACTCCTTTCAAAGTCTATACACAAAGTTAATAACAGCACTGGTGAGCAGTCTGGGGTTCCCTCCTGTTGTTGTCATATAAACAAATGACTCTCTACCAAACAAAAAGCCTTGGGGGACTATCACAGCCACTGGTCTATGTGGAGCATGTTAACACACTCTCAGTACACAAAAGTAGATAGTGCACATAGACTTGCTAACACTCATCATGTGACAGAGCGCAATGCCTTCTCCACCAGTCTGAGGAATAAAACCTCAAATTTGATTACAAGCAACCTTTGGCTCCCTGGCCATCACACAATAGGCTGAGCTGTCTGGGCCAATTTCCATGCTCAGCATGAGGTATCTACACGCTCGGACTGGAGCTCCCTGTCACCCCCCACCCCACCCCAGCCAGTGTGGATATGCCTGTTTACTGTGCCTAACCTCCGGATCTGTCGCCCCTCTTGTTGGACTTTCTATTATGATGTTGAGGATCATTAGTTGCAGTGTGAAAGGTTACACAAGCCTCTCGTTCGACGTGTTTGAACCAAAACATCACTATGTGTGTGTGTGTGACCTTTTTTTTTTTTTTTTTTACAGTTGCAACCCTCAAATATACAGCATGTGGACCCCAATACACAGAAGACTGGCACTGAATAAATACTTAAGTGGTTGAGTCTGCTGCCCCTCTGTAAATGTTTTGTCAGACTAGGAAATACCAAATACCAAAACTGTTACTTGTTCAATTTTTATATTCAGTATTATATTCTTAAAAAGATCTCATCAATGACATGGTGTTTTTTAATATATACCATAATACTGCCATTTTATAGAAAAATTGCTTTCTGTCAAAACTATAGTTCTGAGTATTGAATTATTTTGTGAAGTGCAGTTGCATCTGCAGAAATATTTTATTTTAAAGATTTTAAAGTCTAAGTAAAAGGAAAGTGTTGCAAATAACTACTGATACATTTATTGTTATGTAATTGCATATAATCTAAAAGATTCTAGGTTAGTATAAAATTTATTAATAAATCAAACTTATATAATAATTCAAGAAATGTATGGATAATTCAAGTAAGGTGACATTATGTGGTGTCATTTTTAAGAAAAAGGAGTTTTCTTTTCATCCTCTTCTTCCATATTGCTCATGATTTTTGGCTAACACTAACATGGCCTTTTTTGTTTATTATTTATTATTTTGCAATCAAGAAAACCCTCACGAGGAATGTCTCTGAAATGAAACTGAGAAAAAGCACATTGTAAATGAACTGCTGAGGGGTGTGTATGAGGCACAATGGAAGGCTGGAGAAAAGAGAAAACTATTTACTACTGGAGAAGACTGTTTGGTCCATGTTAAACTTTGGCCAGCAGTTCATTGTCTCTGGTGTCTATCATTTAATAGGCTAGTTGACATAATGAATGAGCCAGACCCACCTTCTGCCACTCCAGAAAGAACCCCAGCCTTATCTGAATTGAGAAGCACATTAGAGCCTCTCAGCCAATCACGACACAGCCCTGTAGCAAAGTGCAGGCCCAAAAGAGGAAGAGCAGAAAACTTTTGTTTTCTTCAGAGTTTAATGAAGTTGGCCTGGTCACTCAAGAAGGGATTAAAGGAGAATTTAGTGTCACTGAGCTGTGACTGCTGAAGAGGGAACTCAAGTGTTCGGGTCACTGTGTAAACAGGATGGTCTCAGTTCAGAGTTGCACCAGGACGAATATGGCTGGCTTTCCCCCTGCTTTTCCAGGCTTCGGGAGCACGGGAAAGAGTTTTCTTATTGACAATCTGCTGCAGTCCCAGACACCTTCAGCCCGTCTAGAAGGGGCGGCAAGTGGACACCTGAGACTGGCAGCATGTGAACTTACAAGGAGAACCTGGGGCTCTGAGCATGGAGCCTACCAAAGCCAAGCCCACAGTCCACGGCAGGTTAAGGATTTAGGAGGACCACTTCTACCACACTCAGGTAAACAGATTTGCTTTTATGCACGCAGATTTTTTAAAACAAAATTTTATAGGTATGTTTTTATATTTATGTAAAGGATAAATATTGTTTTACTTCATTTCAAACATTCTCCATAGATGTAAAGTTTAACTTAGGTAGATTATAAGTCTTTGTAAGCGATTTCACAGTTAAGCGAGGCGTAAGTCAATGACAAACTGACATTCTTTAAAACTTTCAAATGTTAATATAGGTCTATATAAGCTTGATGGGGACATGTCACTTACATAAACAATAGTGTATTTGAAATTTAAACAAATTCAATGACATTTACTAAAAAATGTAGTTTAAAATATATCATTTTTAAAGAAAGAAAATCAATAACAACATAAAATTTCATTCCGGATGAAATCCTTTCAGTCTTGATAACAAATTACAATGACTGCAAACAAAGATAAAATAAATCAAACATTTACATTTATTTACTATAAACCTGTGCTAACTGAACAATTTTATGAAATGTCTAATGAAAGCGTGTTCATTTATAGAGCCCATTTTCAAACTAAATCAGTAAATAGTTTCCTATGAGATGGATAGTTTTCAAATAAAACTGAGTTGTAAAAACATCTAAATATCAAATAAAAATTGTATGAATCACCTAAAGATAAGCACTGTTTGGAAAATGTGCAGATAAAGAGGAAACTAAGAATTAGACAAAGTAGGAGTCCAAATGCCCTCAGAGGGTGGCAGTGATCCAAGTATAGTCTCTTGTGTATTATACCATTTCACAAAGTTTTTGTATGACCATATCTGACTGTTCTTATCTATCTGTGCAGGTGTACTGAGTAGTGTTTTCCTGAGGAGCCCGCAGTATCTGCTGGCATGCTGCGGTGGGTCCAGCCCCCCTCCTGTCTTTTCCAGTGAGTGTTTTATGCCTCATCAGCAATGCCTCAGCTCCTCTCTAAGCATTAGCAGCAGGGTCTCCACTACTCTCCACAGCTAATTACTGATGCAATGCCAAAGAGCTAATTCTCCGCTCAACTCTGCACAGCTCTATTCATAACCATTCACGGCTGTTTAGGATGGGGAAGAGGGGTGGGTTGCAAGGCTTTTAGGAGTCCCTGGGGCCCCCTATTTTGTACTTGCAAATACACACTTACTAGCGCAAATATGCAGAGCTAATAAACATCTTGTCTTCTGTCATATTAAAATTATAATTACCAGGTGTGGATTCTTACTGCTGAATAAGGCAGATTGTTTCAAAGTGTAGCACTATCTCAGCACATTAATAAGTTTGGATGTGAATCCATCAGCTTCAAGTTAAATTTTCAGGATGCACGAAATTTGAAAAGAAACCTATTATCTGCAGCTGAAATGTTGCCATTCCTCTGTATTGTGTTTGAAATGTTTTAGTTCATATACTATAATTTAGAGTACTAGTACTATATCATATTCTAGTAGTATTAATTAAGACTAGCAGCTGTTGTATTTTGGCATTGTCCCAGAGCAATTGGAAGTTATTAGTTTCTGCAACCTATGATGTCTGTCAAATGTTGTGGAAAATGGCACAAATCAGAAAGCCCTCATCCCACAGGTCCCTGGAGTCCTCTTAGTAGGCTGACACTTTCCCACAGCGCCCAGCAACACAACAATGCCAAGTCTGGCCATGACTAATTGGCACTTTCACTCCACCATCCACACGCGACCTCACTGCAATTTTTCACTGCAGCAATGAACTCCACTAAGCACAAAAACCTTGCCCATTTCTCTACAGAAGAGGGCTGGACCAGGAACATCCCCCAGCCATTGTCTGGCTAAAGAGCTTGGTTCACCAACCCCCCTCCTTTCTCCTGTCCTTCAACTCTCGTTCCTGCCCATTGGAGACTTCTTGACTAGGACATAAAGCATTCAATGAAAGTGACTTTTATAGACTTATTTGAGCTCATCTTCACATACAAACTGGCTTCATACTTGCAGGTGAAAAGATTTAGTATTGGGCCACTGAGCCATCGAGTAATGGCATTTCCATTGAACAGCTCTATTGTTGGTGTCCCACAGGCTCTATAGTTAGCCCACTAGGGCAGACACACACGTTGCCCAGGGATGACCTGGTAATCAGCTATTTAAGTGAAAGCCATTGAGTCCCCATAGAGAAGTGAGAAGCATGTCCAAACCTGTTATGTGCTCCCCAGAGGTGGTCTATGTGCAGATTTGTCGTACAGATTAAAAAGGCAACATTGAATGGATTGGATAAATTGTTCCACTTGACTTTTGTTGTGCATGCACCTGTGAGTGAAGTAGCGTGGGATTGCTCCTCACAGTTCATCAAATCCCTTTTTCTTTATTTGAAGTGGCTTTCTATTCTCTTTAGTCACCCCCAGTTTGTTAAATTGGACAAATAGAAAAAGAAGGAATCAAAAGTGAGTGATAAAGTGAGTGTGGCAAAAAAAAAGGCATGATCTAAGGTTGAAAAGGGTGTCCCACACCTCACAGATAGTGAGTATCATAGTAGCTCAACATACTGAAACTTATACATATGTAAATCATATAAATATTCAAATTTATGTTTCAGAGGGAGCAAATATTCGAATGTGGTCTGCTGATATAAGTCCTAAATCACGCAGAGGGATCCTTAGGAGGGCTGTGTTCTCTGAAGAACAACGAAGGGAGCTGGAGAGAACTTTTCGGAGACAGAAATACATCAGCAAGACGGATCGTAACAAACTGGCAGCTGATCTCAGTCTCAAGGAGTCACAGGTAATAGAGTTGGAATTACCAAATTTTTGATCTCTGGTCCTAAAAGACATTAAGCAGACAAAATCAGGCACATCAGGCACATGGCAGTTAGCCATATTTGATTTTACAGCTGAAATGTGGTGCATGGGAAAGTAACAGCAAAACCTTCTCCTTAATCAACTGCAACTCTTGATGAACAAACCCAAATCCTGCAGTGACTGTTGGAGACTGTATTTACACTGTTTAGCTTTTATAGTCCTAGACACTGTATGAACGTGAAGAGGCAGAAAGTCAGCAAGACCCAGATTAAAGGCTCAGTGTGTAAGTTTCAGTGGATTCCAGTCCAGAGGGTTGCGAATTCCAACAAATGGCTCAATGTGCATTCACTTGCTCCTCGGACGAAATAAATCCTTTAATTGTAAATTCATCTGTAAAAAATCGAACGTAATAAAAGCATAACAATTCATTATGTTAGGTTTTTATACAGTACTGAAAACATAGTTATGTTTATTATATTGCATTTCTGTCAATAGATCCTCCTAAATATTACACACTGGACCTTTAATATTGGCTTAAACATAACTAAGAGTCTACAACCATGCAAGTGGCTCTGTAAGGCTGTACTAAGGCACAGTGGTGCTTTTGGCTGTATGCTAACACCAACACCATCTTAGTTTAGCGTGTAATTATTAGCAATAAATAAATTATCAGTAAACGAAAAGTATAGGGATGATGGGACTGTTTTTTCAGATATTTGGTCAAAAACCAAAGCACTGGACAAACTGAAATATGGACCTGATGATGAAGCTAGATGAAAAGTCATGGGATCATCAAGGGTATTAATAAAAATCATTCTGGGGAGATATGAATGTCTTTACTAACTTTCAGTCCATCCAGTAGTTGTTGGTGGGTAGCACTTCACAAATGTGAACCATATGGTGGAGCTTGACAGCAAAAGTCATGCTTTCATCTTTAGGCACCATGAATGTCTTAAAAAAATCATTTTTTTCCTGTCTAACAGTTGTTAGTCAAAAATGGTAGCCAGACAATATAAACCCTAAAGTTATGCCTCTGATATGACTAAAAAAGGAATTTGCCTCTCTGTTTTCTTGCTGCTTTAGGTGAAGATCTGGTTCCAGAACCGCAGAATGAAGTGGAGGAACTGTAAGGAGAAGGAGGTTCATAACACTCGTTCTCCAATGGATGAGCTCATGGCCCAAGGTCTCGCTCAGGAAGAGGAAGAACCATCACAGAATCACACTGATGCAAAAACAGAGATATCACCGCCACAGAAGAGTGTCAGGGACACATGAGAGGCTGTAATGAGGGGAAAATAAACTAATGACTTTCTCAAATCGCAGAAACCTGTAAAAAGGCTGCAGTACTGGGATGGTGTTAAAATGTGTGGATGGAATACAGTGTCTGTGGTGACTAACACTGATAGTAACTTTTAAATGCATGTAACTATTTTGTTGCATGATAATTGTAATTAGATTCAACTGCTCGGTCAATGATCTTTTTGTGTTTCACTGGCTTCAGTAAGCAATTTATTTCATTATTACACTGACATGTCTTTCCAGGAAAGATTCCCACCATTCGATTGTAATTGCAATCAGTTAAAGAAACAAATAAGTCACTTAATTTAATGTATTTACAAATCAGACTTTTTTAAAATTGTTCATGTTTTGGCAGCTTTACATGAATACTCAGCTCATAATTCAATACTCTTTTAAAGTCAATTGTCACTTGGTATATTTTGTGAATATTTTTGTCATGATCTTGAAAGCACAGATCAACTGTAAATAAAGCGTTTGACTGAATCCTGATTTCCACATTGCTTATTGTAACTGTGTCAGGCTCTCTCCAGCAAAACCATTTACATGTTAATGAACACTCTACTAAACACCAGTTACAATTTCATAAAGATGTAGAGCTTGTGTTCTCCATTAACAAGAAGATGACCAAAAACGATAATGAAGGTTTGCTTAATTTTTATTTTTTGACCTTTTTATGTTCAATGCTCAAAGGCAAAAATTGTTTAATTACCTATAACAATAATGCTGCAAGAGGCATGCACAATCCTCTACATGAAATGCATAACAAAGGATGTAAGCACATACAGTAAAACAAGTTGTTTTTAAAAGAAAATCAATAGCAAAAACTAGTCAGCCAATATTTAAATATTCTACACTAGAATCCTTTGCTATCATTATTAACATTCCAGTCCAGGAAGGGTGGTGCATTTCAGGATACGGAGATAGTTTTTGACTTTGTTGGAATCTCTGCGGAAGCAGAAGAGTAGGTCATGATGGTCCATTGAGTTGAGTTCTCCTTGTTTGTAGAAGGAAAAGGCAGAAGAGGGGACCAAACTCTCAGGAGAAATGTAACCCACGGTGTTACCAAGCACTCCCAATAACTTCATCTGAGGTGAAGAGAAAAATTGAAGGTACATAACTAATTCTTTGAAGTAATGCGTGAAGATACATACATAAAATGAATATATTGATAAATTCCAATTAGAATGTGATACTTTGCAAATAACCAAGTATATTCAAAGGTTAAGATTATAAATACAATCACTGTTAGATAGACCACACAACACATCTACAAGCTCAGCAACCATAAGTGGATCCCTACCTTCTCAGCCATTTTTGCCACTCCATCCCTCAGCTCATGCACCATATCACTGATCTCCAGTGCCTTGTTGGAAATGTGGTGGTTTAAGTCTTGATTCTGATCCTGAGACATGCTCTGGTAGAGTTGTAACAGGGGGCCACCCCAGGCCCCCAGCAGCCTCAGGATCACCTCAGTCAGTTGTTCTCGCTGCACATGAAATAACTGCTTAAATAACTTAGTAGAAGAGCATAATTTAATTCCATGTGCCATACAAAATTTGTCTTTATATTATCTCGGACCACATGCAGTGACATCACTTATGTGCATGAGTAGCTTTGACCATATGCAATATTAAAAACATGAATCCTCACCCCTAGCCTTTGTGCATTCTCTTTATCGTCTGGTGTTAGTATCTCATATGTGTGGCACTTCCGTTTTCCTATGAGGTTCTTGCTGGGGTAGAAATATTGCTCCTGTGAAGACACACATATCACACAACTGGTACACGGGTGGTTTCACTCTAACAAAGGTGATTGATGATGGTGATGGATGGTGATGGATGATCAATGTCAGAGCTGAATAAGATAACTCACAAATTCAGTGTGCAGATCACTGGAGATTCCATGCATTCTTGAAGACTGTTGTATGACCCTGTCAAAGAGATCTGCCAGGGAAAGAACATGGCATCCAGCCTGACCATAGGCACAGATCGGAGCAGTGCCAACCCCCATTGAAAGCTCCAGGCACAACAGAGTAAGAACAGAAAACCAAACTGACGGGGAGAGATCTGTCACCAAATATCATAACAATGCATACAAATAAATAAATAAAATAAACAACTATTTAATTTGGCATCTTGTCATCCTACCCTTTTCCATGGTTCCTTTAGTGCAGCTTTAATGCAGTGGAGGACCAGATGATGAGTAGACCACTTTTCACACCAGAGCTACTTTTAAGCAAGCTAACTCACACAATGATGACGTTGCTGATTAAACGATGAAAACGAGATTTTTCTCTTTGAACGTCATACAGTATGCTTCACTTAGTTATCTATTCAGCTAAGAGCAGTCAAAGCTAATTCAGGCAGAAAATGTATTACACACTGTAGATTGGCTTACATAATTTGTCATTTAAAAGTAATGAACATTAGTGTAAACAAAAACCTTTTCTTGATGTGCTCAGCTTGAAGTCCAAATGTGCTTCTCTTAAGTGTAATAGGAAAAACATTGACTACAAAAACAGATGCAGGCTTTCCAAATGTCAACATCTAACTTTAGGCTAAAATAACTGATCCTTATAAAAGTCCCAATATATATATCTTGCTAAAGTAGTACATAAAAAGTGTGATAAATAACATTGTTAGAATCTCATACATTGGAGATAATTTGCCAATTTGGGGAAACTAACAATATTCAAATCATTTTGCATTTATTTTAATCTAGAAGATATCTCATCGTATGTTAGGAGCCCATTGTTGAACAACCCTGGCTAGAACTAATCAGCCTGGTAGTGAAAATGAGGCTATTCAAATGTAAAGTGAGTGATTTATCTTCTCATTAGCGCTACATAGTATGCTCATTGCCACAGGCCGTCTACATCAAATACAGTCACGAGTCATTTTAAAGAGTTTCACTTCTTATCCAGGGCCACTTTCCAGATTATCGAATGACCAGTGCACAAAAATGATCAAGTTTTCAAGCAAAAAGGGGTAAAATCCACATTGAATGAATGCATACATGTGTTATTTCTGTACTGCAATATGAGGTACTGAATATGGGCTGGTGATGGAGCAGTGGATAAGACAAATCCCTATTGTGTGAGCTACCCGGGTTCAATTCCCCACTGTTACATCCACAAATGTGTCCCTGGGCAAGACACTTAACCCCTAGTTGCTCCAACGGCGTGCAACCTCTGACATATGTAGCAATTGTATATCGCTTTGGATAAAAAGCATCAGCTAAATGAATTAATGTAATATACACTGTTTGAACCCTTTTCATTACTTGCAATTAAATGTGGCATGGCATCACAACAGTGAACCAGCACTCTGCTTACTGTGCCACCTTGTGGTGAAATGAAAGATAAATCATCATGTGGGTGTATAAAAGAGCAAAGCAGTATGGTTAACACAGTAGGTAGTTAAATATTACAAATACTCAGCAAGTTGTTTCACAGAACACATATTTTATTGTCATCTTTTTCCAAATAAAAGATGTCATAAATACACCAATATTCCTATAGAAAATAGAATATACAATCAATTTACATGTTTATGTACAGGTTTGAGTGCATACTATAACTGTGTGCTGTCAGAGCAGGGATGAGGTAATGAGCTGCTGAGCAAGGCAAAGGGTATTGATGTCTCAGTGCAGCTCTGTTATTAAATCTATTTCCATTTAGCTTACTTTACAAATTCTCACTAAAACCCAATGCCAAGAAACTCAAAATTCCTCCTTGATTTTGTCTCAAATCATGTGTTGTAGGTGTGGAAGCCTGTAAGTAGTTTGTTTTTTACATGATTCTACACTTTAAACACGGAATCAGAGCTTCACTTTTTACATCAGCCTATTCAACATCTGTGGTGCTTCCACTTGCGAGTGGCAACTGCAATATTTGTGTCTTTTTTGTGCCAAGGGAAGAGACGAGTGAGAACAAGGGTGCCATCAGACTTCACAGAACCAGTCAGCACGTAAAGCTGTGACCGGCCGGGGCGGCGCACAAGGGCATTGGCACATCGAAGGTTGATGAGGAGCCATTGCTGGAGTAGATGCCTGGTGTCATAAGGCAACAGAGGTCCCTGGTGGATAAACTCAACCCGGCCCTCAACCTCAAATTCTGGCTCTCCCATGGGTAGACGATGGCGATAAAGTTTGGCAGTCACAGCTGTGGAGAATAGAAAAAAAATCAATCACTGCAAAATTAAATACAATTGTGAGAAAGCAGGCCCAAAGAGGATATCCATCAACACACCACAGCTTACTGAAATAATTCTAAAACTTACCAAAGTCATGCTGGCAAAAAGCATTCAGAACTGTTTTCATTGCAGGAGCCTCTTCCACAGAGGGACAGTTTTGGCAGGCAGGTTTAGGTAAGTCTGTGATAATAAAGAAAACATTTAATAAAATGGTAGGAATTATAGGAATTATAGAATTATAGGATTATAGGAAATCTGAAAGAGTAAGCATTTGATAAAACATATATTTAGGCTGTGGTCGATGCGTACCTTTGGCAAAGAGGCTATATTTTGCATGGGGAGACAGACACACGTCTTCCTCAGCAGGAAAGCGGTCACAATCAAGTGCCTCTGGCCATGGGTGACCCTGGCAGGCAAGAACTGGGGCACAGCTGTCCCTCACTGCCACACACAGACTACGGCAGGGCTGGATAAAACTGAAGGAAAGATAGACAAAATGTTACACAATGAACACAAAATTAAAAAGGACAGATTTACACATATGCAGAAAAGTTAGGATTTCACAGAAAATAAAAGAGTAAGAACAAGAAATGTAAAATCTCCTTACGTGTCAAGACAAACGGGAGCAATGAGGGAGCATAGGAAGGCCTGGGCTTGAGGGTGGCAGCCTGTCTGCAACAGGGGCCTCCAGTCCTCTGAACGTGGCACCACCTCGCCTTCCAGGTTGCTGTGACCCAAGAAGTTGGGCAGTCGCATCTCAGAGTATCCAACATCTTTGCAGACCTTCATCTGGTTAGGGATGGCAACGCAGCGAGTAGACTGACCCATATCAAATGCCATTAAAGGGCATGCTATAGTGAGGAAAGCCACAGCGAAGAACACCACCATAATGACGGGTTTTCAAAATCCAGAGAGAGCAGAAAGTAGATGAGCTATTGCTGAGGTTGCTTGCTGTCAGAAGTCTCTGTTGTCCTTGAATGGCTTTGTAACTGCTGCAGCTTGCTTTATATACAGCAAGGCCAGCCAGGCCCATCAGTCTCTAAGTCTGTTATCAACTACCAATCAAAGACGCAGAGACGATGTGTTTGGAGACAACGACTTGTTTTTGTGATGACTGCAGACAGAGAGGGGGCATAGAGCAGATTGGGGGTGAGGACAATGGGCAGTCGTAGCCCAGCTTTCACTAAAGCCTAGTCACAGAAGGTTGAATCTGCTTTTATAGATCCAGAAGGTAGAAAAATATAATGGGAACACCTTATAGTGTTTAAAGTATCCATCATACGGCTGACAAAAGTACATTTGTAGTATTTGCAGTAGTGACTTGGTTACCTTAAAAGTGAATGTTTTTGGTGTTTCACCTGGTTCCAATATTATATCTGCTTTGAGTACAGTTTGTTTTTTTTGCATTAGCTGATATGTAGAGGCTTTCCCGAGGGTCACATACTGCAACTCTAAAGGTTCCTAGAGAAAGATTTCTTGAGGTTTTTTTAGACAGACAGGCAGTCTCCTTCATAGTGCTGGTCTCTTTCATGTGTCCCTGCTACCTAATTGGAGGGTTTTATCGTCACAGTCTCCAGTTCTCATTAGCAAAGCAGTGTCTCTTCTGGCTCACCTGGCTTTGATCTGCCAGTAACAAACTCAAATCCACATGCAAAATATTATTAGCCTTGCTCTTTTGCTTGTCTGTTGTCTGTGATGCTTCCTTAGCATTCTGTACTCCCATGAAAACATTAATCTGTGTTATAATGTCTGGAATGATTTACAATTTCAGTGTGATGCTGAAGATGTTTCCCTCTCTTAAGGAGATAAAGGCTACATACATTTCCTTTAGACAAGATTTGATCAAGATCTCTCCTTTGAACTGAAAAATGTCTTTATTTTGAGACATTAAAGAATCAGAACCTGAGCTACATGCTGTCAGGCGCATACACACTCAGTCATAATATCCCAGCATCCCTTTCAAGGCACCACAGATCTTGTCCTGAGATACAGACCACGGGCACAGACATGTGCTAATTTGTCTCATTCTCTCTGTTTCATGTATTTAAGCCTTTTAATTTAAAAAAGAACTACATTACAGCATCATCATATTTGACTGTCGTCTGTCTCCAGATTTAGATGTGTATCTGGGGCTAAAGCCTCTGGGCCTTTTGAGGACTTTCCTTCATGAATCAAAGGTCTCTATCCCCACCCAGCCTAACATGGACATTGTGGCTTCAGGCATGCCAAAGTAAAGCCAATTTTGATGGGGTCTTTATACCAGCTCTGTCAGCAGCAAGTACTGCTCTTGCAGCTAGCCAGAGCCCTCCATCGGCCCCAGCTCAGCCAACTTTTACAGCCTGATCTGATGAGTGCAGGCTGGTTCCAGTTCGGGTAGACGAGTACAGCCTGTAAGAGGGGACTAACTGGGCAATTAGTCACAGACCAGTTTGGGAGAACAATAGGTCACACACATTTAACAAGCTCCCCCTGCCAGGAGCCCAGCAGGGGTCTGTTGTTGGGCCTAATGGCTGCCCTGTAGACACTGTGTCTGTCTTGGTAATGTGTCGCCTGCCCCTGCCTCAGTTAATGAGAAGGTGATAGAATATGAGCTGAATAGTTGGGCAGCTGTCTGTCAAACACACCCACAGCAGACAATCTAGCAAAGACCGTACTTGGCTTTAAAAAGACACATGAAAATCTTTTTTTTTTTTAAATTCATGACCCAATGATTATCCTTCTTGTTTTCAACAGAGCAAAAGCATAACTTTATCCCTCTACAATTTCCAAGTTCACATATTTGCTAGATTTAGGCAGTTGCTTATTTGACATTGCAAGCAATCCTGCTTCACATCAAATGGCTATGAAACACTTATTTTGGGTTAAATATTAGTCAAATGTCATCAGCATCACAATACTGTTGTGCCATTTATTTCACCAAGAGAAATTAACACTCATTGTTTTTGTACTTTGAAATTAAGTTCTGAGACAGCAGTGTCAGAAGATGTACCAGGAACTGTAAAGTACAAATCCACCCTTAGATACAATTTATGTTAGAGGTGTGTTATATGATAGAACTGTTTAAATATGTGAATTTTAAAGTGTACCAAAGTTGTTTCAGGGGTTGGCCACCCGTCTATCAAACAGACCTCCAGTAGACAATCTGGCCAAAATAGTATTTTGCTTTTAAAAAGGCACATGGAACCCAAAACAAACGCCGACATTTACCTTTATAACAACTCTCTATAAACTGGGCAAAAATAAGACTTGTGTAAAGTCAATATTTTCACTCAATTTAGTATTTTTTTGCTAGTGCACATAATTCTGTTTAATTGATTAATTTTTAGCAAAATAGCTGACCTAATGTGTTAGTGTCAGTCTGTGTTTACACATACCATACCATTTACACCTTTGTACCTTGCAACTTAGTTCAGCAGTGCCACATTTGTTATATAAAACTTTCACTGATGCATTTCTTTAAAGGGGGAATCTGACCTTAAGACTGAACAATTCATGTTATGTCCACAATATTGCACAGCTCAGATTTGTGAAACAACTTCCCTTGAGGTGGAAGTAGATAATGTGGATAAATAATTAAACTAACTCTCCACTACAACACACCATGGTATTTTAACTGTGATTTGGGGCTACTGTCTGGTTCACAGGTATTAAATCTACACTAAAATAAAACTTATTTCACTACCATAGTGCCAACAGACCACCTTGAAATTTGTCACCTGGAGACCTTGTCAACTTACATCTTCCTGCTCAAAGATCTAGCTAGGAAATATGTGACATTACAGATGCTGAAGTTATCATCAAAAATTATGAGTGGCTTAATTCTATCCAATTTGTAGTATGTTTCCCCACTACAGTACACTATATGTAAGCAGAACAAACACCTGAGACATACATCAAAGGCAGAGGCGTGTTTGGGAAGAAAAGGAGGGGAGACTGGGTGTCTGAGCTGGCCTTCCTTGCAACACAGAGAACTCAGATAAAAGCGGTCTCCTCCTTACACATAAGACACTCGTTAACGTAAGAGAATGAACCCCCATTTGCCTCTTTTCTCTTCCCCTATCACCCTCTCCATCCTGCTGGGCTCCAGTAGGACTGACAGTCCCTGTGCAGACCATCAGTAGCACTCAATTGTCACATCCAGTCTCCGGGCCTTGTGGGCAGACGCTGCCATGCAGAGGTGAGCAGACAACTTGCCCCCAGAAGCTACAGACACTTGTGGATCGACTCCGTATGCTAAATGAGGGTAACGCACTCACAAATGTTGTCTTTTGTCTAATTTCATGCTCTCAATAAAGAACTGACTAAAGCACTGGGAAAGTCTGCTGTTAAAATCAGGCCAATGCCATTCAAATAATTTTAGTAACATTATTGTGCAGCCTTGGCAGATGAACACAGTGGAGCTGCTATGATGCAATTCACAACAATTTGCCCATAATCTGTGACAGTTTAATTGAAAAATCTTATGCACAGTCAAGCACATCGGCTTAATAATCACGAAAACACAGAAATAATTGTGCAGTGCAATGAGCTTGATCATTATTTCTATCCCAGAGTGGACCTGCATTTGGCTTTCACAGAATCAAACTACTTTTCAAAGCACTTCAATTAACACTGATCACAATTCACTTTTCAAACATAGAGAAGCCAAGGAAATGTGAAGAGGGAAAAAAAACAACTTTGAACACAGTAAGACAAAGTCAGACTGATGGAGCTGAGGTACATCATCTATGACTATGTTGTCATCTTATGCTTTCTCCTCTGCAACTCTGTGGGAGAAAAAAAAAAGCAGTGAGATCATTATTGGTCAAAAATGGATAAAAACAGGAGTGTTAATGTGCAATTTGTAGCTTCTTGTGTGTACGCTCAGCCACATAAAAAAGTATGCTAAATGCATGTTTGTCTTGTACATTTTTTTAATTAAACCAACCTAAAAACAAGTACATTTTACAGTAACAAATTTATTTACAGCTGATATCTGTAGTTTTTAATCGGTATCTAATTTATTGATTAATATACAAATCTTAAAGTGGCCACTGAGTTTAAGTATCCACTATGAATTAAGATCATATGGTTCATATGTGTCATGACAGTTGACATACATCTCTATGTCTCTTAGGCAAGGAGGGGGGTCGCAGCCCACATATGCCCCATTTATGAAACAGTACTGCAGTAGAGCCCTGAAACATGGATCCTGGGAAGAAATTTAAAGTATAATATTAATAATAATATTTTTAAATATATTAATAGACTGGATGTACAACATAGTAATATTAACAAAACCAATTTTTGTTTTAAAAAAGAAGATACAAATCAATTGTCACTCACCCTAACGAGAATGTGAGGGTTTCCAACAATTAAGAGCAGGGCTTTGGGACGAGTGACAGCAACGTTGAAGCGCTTGGGGTTTGCCAGAAAGCCGAGTGCACTCTGCAAATCATCACTCTCTACTGATTCATTAGAGCGTACCTATATCATAAGAGAATGATATTAACTGAGTAATTGCCAAAATTGGGAATAAGCTATGGGAAGTTTATGACCAATGATTGCGCTCCACAGACTTTTTCTTCATTTGACAAGGATGATGCTATATGCTTTTTCAGTAGAAAAAAAAACACAGAGTTGATGTCTTATGCCATTTTTCCATTACCAGCACCAGCTCAACTTGCCTCGACTTGGCTGTGCTCCATTTTCCAATACACATAGTACCCAGATATAGTACTGCGGGTCGTTATAGCGACGCCACACAACTGCCGCAACGTCATTTTCAATGCGACACACGCACACCAGCGACCCAAACACAGTGGTCTCTTGATTTAAGTTAAACAGTGTCACCATTAATGACAATGTAAAGACAGATGAGTTGTATGAAAACCTTACAACTGTGTTTTCCTCTGCCATTGTTGCTGCAGCAGGTGGCTAGTCAGCCTCACAAGCTCCTCCCGCAGTTTGGCGCAGGCTTCCCCTGCCGCCACTCGCGGAGCTCCTCAACTCCGAAAACTTTCAAGCACATTTTTGTTCCACCATCACTTCTCACTAAAACTGCCAATATTCGAAATATACACAGTTGCTTTCTCACCAAACTTCTCAGAAGTGGATTTAGTGATTAAATAACATGTGAAAATTGTTAAATATCACACTTTCTGCTGCTGGCCTCTTTCAGGCACACCCAATGATGATGCAGTAAATAGTGACGATTCTCTGTGACCAATCAGTAGTCTGCAGTGTTTTCACATCACATTTTAGTATTGCCTGAGCTTGCTTGGAACCTCGATGGAGGTGATACGAAAAAAAGTACCTGGAAGCAGATACAGGTACACATTTTCCACAATGGAAAACAAAAAAGCTGAGTAGAGGCAAGGCGAGTCGAGCTGGTGCCATGCAGTGAAAAAAGGGGCTTTAATTGTTGTAAAAGTGTTATGTTGTGGCTTTTATTTCTTTCATACAACTTTAAAGGTATAATTTTGTGATTATTTAATTATTTAAAAATATCTATATGACTGAAGAAATTATATTTAAATGCAGTATACCTCACATGATAGTGCACTGTCTTACTAAATGACACAGGTAACACAAGCTGAGAATCCTAATCACTACCAACCACATCAAAGATATGGGTATATTATTTAGAACTAATCCTAATCTATTTTAATACGCTGGATGACATTTTAAGGTATGTGAACATCTTGCTCATGCACCACTTGGCTGTGGAAGATTAAAGAACAACAACAATTGCTGCCATAAATTTATCAGTAACCCAGAAACTGCAATACCTATTTCAACCTAACTGACCACATGGTGGTGCTAAAGAACTAATTTCAGTCATTAACTGCTCAACTGGTCTAGAAAGAAATTCCCTAGATCACTACACATCTTTCTGTGTAGCCACCACTCTCATTTCTGTTCAAAACAAAAATAGTCTAATAATAATCTCCCACACGTCTGGACTGAGCCAGAAAAATGGATTTAGATGAAATTTTGATACACATCACAAAAACTGTGCTTTAATGCTGTACAGAATCTGCAGTTGTTTAAAGAAGTGATATTATTCTCATTTTCAGGTTCAAAATCCTATTTAGGGGTACACTGTCTGGCAGGAGCAGCTATTACTTACCCATGATAGGAACTAATGTATCAGCTGTCATCAATCACACAGTCGATGGTCCTGTCAGGCACTGCAAAGATAACTCCCACTATGTTTTAGTGCAACGCTCCGCCGATGGATTGGTAAAACAGGCGTCAGTAAAATGCATGTTGCAGACTGTATATAAGACGGTGGCAGGTGAAAGTGCAACGCGTTTTTGTAAATGACATGATAAATTGGTTAACTAGCTCACTACGATGTTTATCGGTTTGATGCTCTTACTTAACAAGGCATGACAGTGTGCCTGCGCAAGCTTGGAGAATGACGTGTGACTTATGGAATTTAAGTCATACGTCACCACCCCGTTTTAACAACTAAGCAACTTTTGCAACTTTGAGCACAAAATTAAACTATTTGTCAAAAAATGTTGGGCGAACTATGTGGGTAATCAACATTGTAAGGAAGTGACTCAGAAAAATATGAAATATCATAGAAATGTCAAAATACACTGGAGGGGGGCTTTAAGGACTACTAGCCAATCAGAAGCAGAGAAGGGCGGGCCAATGAGAAGCCGCTTCAGCTGTACATGTTGGCAACCAGCTTGGCAACACAGACTGGAGTTTCAGAGTGGTGAGTTATTAATCTGTAACAAATTTATCTTTCATTCATAAAATTTTACCTGAGCTCTGTCACCATATCACGGTAACAATTTTATGTCCATTGACTGCCTGGAGAGTAGCTAGTGTTTTTCCACTGCAGCTCAGTATTTTTCCACCGGTGTTTCTGAGGGGCGTGTCGGACTAGCCGCTTGGCGAGCATTATATGAGGCGCATTTAGCTTTTATCCCTGTTTTGTCACAAGGATGAAAGGGAACTACATACATACAAGCTGTTTTCAAGCAGTTCAGAGGAGCCTTTTCTGGCAGAGATAGGAGCTCCCTTTGGGCTGGACTGTTGGCTTTTTGACTTTACAAACCTATTACATGCACACAAAAGGTATATGATGCAATACAGGAGAGGGAAAAAACCAAAAAGCATAATACCACCTCTTTAAAGTAAGATCTCATTTAGATGTAAAGCATATCTGTGAGCAAGCTTAGAGGACTAAGCAAATTTAGAGTGAAAGGCCAAAACAACCCGTGGTTTTCCCCTCAGGTTTTCCTCAAAAGAAAGGGATGTTGCCTGAACTAAGCCCAGAAAATCCAAATCCCAGGCAGGTTTTTAGCCAGCTCTGAAATCACTTTACCTCTCTCATCATAAATTAGACCAGTTTATGAACAGGTTTTGATCCGTGACTTTGTGTCACATAATAACTGCATGTTTGTGTGTGTGACAGCTGTATTTGTCCGTTTGTGTTTATTGTTGTAACATTGTTCATGATGCTCTCTTGGCCAGATCACTCTTTAAAAAGAGATTTTAATCACGAGGAGAACTTCTGTTAGCCAAATTCTGGTTTTGCCTACCGTAGACATGATGATGACCAAGAACTCTTGACCTTGGAACTCCTCCACAGAGCCCACTTTGACGTCAGACAGGCCTACCTTACCAAGCAGCACTCGAATCTTCTCACACTTGACAGTAATAAGAAAACAAGGACACTAGTAGTTTACAATATTCAAAGCCATTCGAACCTTAACAAGCTATTTAAGATACCATGGAGCTGAATCTGAAATGACACTGATTTTGCCCCCCCCCCCCCCCGATTTGAGTTCAAAACATACACAATATAATATATATTTTACTGATGAACTGTGCAGTCTTACTTGTTTCTTGTAGGGGGCAATGATGCCAATGTCAGACGCATTCACAGGGTTGTAGAGCTTCTTGGCCAGCTGGCAGCAGTAGAGCATGACCTGTACAGCCTCCACTGGGTTGAACCATGATGGGTTGTTTCCTTCCCTCATTTCTGTGCCCTAGAGCAGAGCAAAACCCCTGGATTAAATGTCAGAACTGTAACTTAGTAACTCTAAGTAACATAAAAAAACCAAACAAGGATTAGAGTTTTCCCGAAATACCTAATAAACTGGTAACTCATCAATGAGATGCACGATCAATTTGAAACAGAATAGGGCACATTCCACGGTAGGTTAAACTTGCAAGAGTGCAGCCATTTTTCTTTCATAAGTCTAAAGACCACTCACCCTAACTCCGTGGAGAAGGAGTGGAAAGCCTTTTTTGGGAAGGGTTTTCCACTGGCAGAGAGAGTCTACTATGGCCCTGGGGGCTTTAAAACACAATTCGCCCTGGTAGAAGAGTTTGGAGGGCAGCGTGAGCAAGGCCTCATGAGAACGGTAGTTGTAGATCAGTTTGGTCACCTGTAGTAGTAAGAGACCAGCTTTATAAACATTATGCATACACTGCATGCCACTGTTCTCCATTACATTAATATAAGATGTGTCATTTGTAATTTTATTACAAAATGAATAATAAAATGAAAATTGTATTTTTTTTTCTAATATCGTTATTCTAATAACTAGTCTAAACAACAGAAGTAAAATAAATGATGGCAAGGAATAATGATTTAATAAAGAAAAAAGATAATGTGGTACACAAAGCATCAGGTAGTATTTAGCATAGCATTTGCGTAGCATGTGAAACATTTTGATTATCTTCATGAATGACAATTTGATACTTGTTTCCAAAGAACACCTTATAGTTGCTTTAAACACAATATTTTATATGCAGTGCACCAACCAGGTTTGGGTTGTATCCCCAGGACTGTCTGGAGTATAGCGGATTGGCCATCAGCCTCTCCAACAAAGACACCCCCAGGCCAAAGGCAGCAGCCAGCTTGGACTTCACTACTGGACCCAACTGACAGGGGTCTCCAGCTAACACTATCTAAGCAGGTGAGGAAAAAAAGTTATTAGTCAATAAAGCTCAGGCAAGTTATGAATAATTAATCAGGATCATTGTTTTCTGTTTAAGTCAGCTTTGTTAAAATACAAGAAAAACACATATCCTTTTCAGGAAGAATTGTTTAAAACTCAATCAAATTAATCAAATATTGATTAACCAAGAAATCAAGTAAAAGTACTTCTTAAACAATGCATCAATGAAATAATCTGTAGAAGCTTCAAGTACTAAAATCATCATTAGCTGCAGCCCTAAAATAATTGTTAAAAAAAACAAGACCAACTGTTGTTCTTTTACATCCACACTAGAAACACAGTTGGTGTAAATACTGATCCACACTCATCTGATACCCATTTGTGAAGTTGTGCCAGAAATCCCTACTCTGCTACCCAACTATTATATGCCTGCATACAGGACAGAGGCACTGGACAGAGCCTTTAAAGTCTGAATGCAGTCAGTGGGTATGTGTTTGTGCTGACCTGTCCATCCTTCTCTGATACAAGACTCATGGGAATCAGGGACTCTGGTTCTGTAGCCTGGCCGGCTTCATCCAGAAACAGGTGGGTAAAATGTCCCACTCTGAAAGACAACAAATCCATAGTTAGTGGACTTTAAGTGAGGGCAAAAACTGCTCATTTAAACTGTTGACAACTATCCCTACTACAATCCAGGCCTTACTGTAGTCCTGTATTATAGAAGAGGCCAGCGCTGGAGCAGGTGCTGACCACAATCCTGTGAAAAGAGGCATGACGGATGTCCTCTCCTGCCTTTGAGTACAGCCTCAGCACCTCTGGGATGGACTAAGAAAAAAACACAGACACATCAACATGCCATGATAAAGCAATGTACTGAAAGGAGATGCAGAAAGAGCACGTTATCACAACCTCATTTATTATTTAAAAAGGATTACTGACTACCATACCGCCCAACCTGGTGACGAACGTCGATGGTGTCTATACAGACCTTACTGCACACAGTAAAATGCGTATTTTCCCTTTGATCATTCACACTGTAAATTAGGTGTCTGTTGCAAACAGTACCTCGTCCTGCCTACAGGATGCGTTGACACGGGCCAAACTTGCAGCATGCAGGAAACCACTGTCATGTAGGCGGATGCAGATGAGGTCAGCAGCACTGTTTGAAGGAGTACATACGAGTACCCGGCTACTGGGCAAAAAGTGGTACACCTGGAGACACAAGCAGGCGACCAGAATGGGAGTAAGCTTGACATGCATAAGACCTAATGCTATAAAATTCACTTTATTGTATAAGTTATGGAGAGGTTTTGAATCAATCTATTCAGTTTTCTTTCCCACACTACAAATTGAGACATTTTTTTGATTTACAGTATTTGTGAAAAACCTGTAGGGTTCATTTAAGAATGCATTTTGTTATTTATATAATTACTGTGGCCAAAAACACAAGAGTCTTAAAGTTAGGGACAGATGCATCACCACACATTTCCATCCATTTAAAAGTTTTTTTCATAATCTGCACATTAGGGGTTACTCTTAGCCATAGATAGTATAAACGTCCTTTTTATGGGTTTGTACCTGTAGTATGGCTTCTATGAGGGTGATGGTCTTTCCAGTGCCTGGAGGTCCAAACAGCACATAAGGAATGGGCCGACACTCTCCTGCCAGGATCCTCTTCACTGCCTCCCTCTGAGGGGGGTTCAGGTCCGGGTTAAAGAAGCACCCTTTGCTGGGGATGGGTTTGGATGGCAATGTACCATCTAGAAGCGATTACACATTGTCACTGATGTTCAACATTATCTGATATATACAGGCAAGCCTTTGTACTTGATCAAAAATCCAGCACCTGTACCTTTAGTCTGTGTGGCCTTTGACTTCATGTCGATGGAAATGCTTGACATCTGTCCATTTCCCCTGGCTGGAGCCTGGTGTATAAATTCAATTTTAGTTCATCAAAACTAGACTTAATGTCATTAGTCTTTTATTTTTCATTCTTTAACCTCATTGTCTTCTGTTGTTTCATTTTGGCCTGGATCGTCAATCCATTTTCCAGTCCACTGAGGGGTCCGAACAGTCACTCTAGAGGGGAAGAGAACTGCACAACAATGTGAAAATGCATTTTAAATCTTTTTACTAGGCTACTTTGACAATTAACATCATGAAATCTTGTGTAAAGATTTTCAGTACAAATAAAAACCAGGAGTGTAATTGTCTTATGACAATTAAGTAAACAAAGACATATTAAGCTTGGAAGTATTTAAAAAATGACTAAACCACTGTGGAATAAGGAATGGGCTTTCTTTTAAAACACCTTGTTATGCATTGATTTTATAAAATTTGCAAATACCATATAATTTATGAATTTGGCTACGGAAGAGGAAAACAACATGTGTCAGAAAATTCTAATTATTTATTTAACATCCTTTTGTAGTACAACAAACTATGTGAGAACCACTTTGATGAGACAATGTCTTGGGAGTTGCAGTGTAACATTTTTCTTCCTCAAAAAAAAAATTAACTGTATATTGTATGTGGCTGTGGGTATTGGTCACTGATAATGAGAACCTGTCATCTTTATCATGTCTAAAATACCAGGAAGCACACGCTGTAGAGACTTTAAACAAATTCCAATAAAATCTCAACTTACTCTCTCCAAACTGTTTCGTCTGTTCAAGTGCGTTGTGACATCGCCTCATGGTCAATCTGATAATGCAAGTAGTCAAAATGCTTGTATTACAACTATGACGTTGTAATTGCGTTGATGAAATGAAAAATACAATCTCTTTTCTAACCTGTTGTAAGAGAACTCAACATCAAGTGGCTCGCCAAGGTAGCTGCGCTGAAAGTCTGAGTTTACTCTCAAACTCACATCCTCATCATTGATCTGTGAGTCAAAACTGAGCATTAGAATAAATCTGAAATTAAAGAGCATCTATGTTTGAGTATGCAGAACATAAAAAAGATGCTTCACAGTATGAAATATCTTGGTACCTCTGCGACATAACCAATGTACTCCATAACCACATCATTACTTTGTGGTTTCTTCAACAGTATTCTGTCACCTGCAGAGCAAACTTGTCAAAACTCTTCTTGTGCTGAGCAAAAAAATTAAATGAACCTTTGCAATAACTCAACAATGATAAGACGACACTTTAGGCCTCCTCACCTATATTGAGACTGGGCCTGCCTTCAGCCAACCCAAGAACCTCTAGGTGCAGATAGGCCGCTCCTTTCCGGAGAAGGGCCCCATAGATTGTGAATTCTCTCAGTTCCTTTTCTGCATGCAGCTCTTCCAGCCAGATAAGGGTTGAGAAACGTGCATGAATGTTGGATGGTGACAGCACCTGAACAAACAGACACAGCAGGAGAAGGGAAATGTGATATTTCAGTTGATCCCTAAAGGCAAATAGATTTTTTATCTTTCCCTCATCATAGGGAGCACAAAAGATGAGGTAAGACACAGAACAGCAGCCTCTGGAGACAGTTTTTTGGCAATCTGTGCTCTCTCAATACAGGATGGTCTTTTAATATCATACATCACCTTGCTAGGGAAATTTAGACCCCTTTGTTAGGATGCTGATTCAGAAAACATATACTGAACATACATTGGTAGACTAAGGATGTCATGAACACAGAAACTTCATTACCAAGTTGCTAATATGAAAACATGAAGTTGCATGTTTTTCTAGGTACCGTTGGTACTGGAGATCCAAAACATGAATGATGGAGAAAAGTGACGCTGCAGAGACAGCTCCGCCGTCGTGTATGGAAACCAGGGTACAGTTTAATATGTCACATTTTCTATTTTCACGGCTGTTACCTTCAATAACTGTGTCAAAGCCTCAACCTCTCCCAATTTCGGATATGTTGGAAAGCTTATGCAGGAAGATGTTTCACAGTTCTGCTCATCTCAAAATCAACAAAGATGATGATACAGTTTGCAGCGCAAAGAACTGAATCTCTGTCCCACGCGGTAGTTACTTAAAGCTTGATTTATACTCCTGCATAGGGTCTAGCCAGGCATTTATACTTGTGCATCTGTCCTTGTACTTGTGCAATTACACCCTCAAACGCTAGTCAGTGGTAGCATCCACTGTGCTGACTTTTGCCAGCCGAGCAGGCGGACTTCCAGTTTAGCGCTCTGCTAAAGTGAATGGGGGTGAAATTGGAAACGTGCAGCTGGTATAGCCTTTTCACATCTTATCAACCGAAAAGATCACATTCCGATAGTGAAACGAGTCATTTCGCTCCAGTTGCAACGGTCAAATATATTGATCCACCATGTTACAGCCGCCGTTTTGGCCACTAGTAAAAGTTACTACAAAGCGCAGGCACTTCCGGTCGGCTCGGAGGCATTGCGAGGCTACCCAGCTGACTAATCACAGTGCTTACGGTCCGCGTCGACTCGACGTGTAGTTACATTTTTGAGGAGGTGCATGTCAGGCGCCGGCGTAGCCTCTGCATAGCCTGTAGCCCGTAGTATAAATTACACTTTAGGTGAAGTTAGAGACCGTCTTAAAAATGCAATAGACCCATTTCAATCTTCAATAACTTTCAACAGATAAACGGCCTATTTTGGATTCAAAATGGCAAATTTTGCAGAAAGGTGACAAGTTTATTTTGCAGATTCCCTTAATCTAAACTCTCAACTACAACTTTTATTTCTACATGACAAGCTATGTTTTATGGTAGGCATGCTCACCTCTCCTAGGCAGGGCTGAACTACCAGCACGTCGCTCTGTGCCTCCACACAGTCTCTAAGAACCTGTGGCACTGGGTAGTTAGGTAGGAAGCATGGCAGCCGCCGCTTAATAAGTCTACAGATGGGAAAATGTATCTCAATTAAGAGATAATACAAATAATTCATTTTGTCAACAAAAAAAACCAAAAAAAAAACATTGGTCTTTGTTTCAGAGCAAACACAGAAGTCAACGAAACCATGTCATTGCAATGCCTATGATAATATGATAATAGTTACACTGGTTCCATCTAGAACATGTAAAACAAATATAAATTATCACTATTTAATTTTTGAGAATACTGCTATAAGATTTTCTATTCAAAAATGTAAAAATGTTAGCATTATCATTATTAAAATTCTAAATTAAAATATATTCTTTATGTTGGCTAAACTAATTACAGAGTAAGCGCCAAGTATCAAAGTAGCTGTAAGATACGTTGCCATTTAATTTCAAGCTTGATGCTCTTCCTCAGGTAGCAATGGAATCAGTTGTTTTGATACCTTGGTGTGTCTTTTGGAGCAGAGACAGTGATCACATGAGCAGGCATTGTTGAAGTCAGGCGTGCATCACTGGGACTATAGGGCACAGAAGGCTGCAGCAAGTTCTCCTCTTCACTGCCAACTGTGACCTCCAGGCGCCGCCCAATGGTAAAAGAGGAGAAGTGCAACAGCAGCAGCTCAGAACAGCTTCCCAGGCTCCTGAGCAAATTCCCACATGGAATTTAGTTGTGCATACTAACAAGAGATACACAGAGGCACCTGACACTTCAATAAATACAGCTTAATTTATATGACAAGACAGCAAACCCTGACAAAGCTGAAGCCCAAAACTCCCCATTCACTGTTCTGATCCATTACTCCTCCAGCTGCTTGTTATTTATACTAGTGCCAATACAAGAGTTTAAAAAAAATAACTTACTTTGCTTTACAGGCTACTGCAACAGACAGCCTCTCTCCTGGTGGAATATCCACCTCTCTTTCCTCCCTCCTTACACCAGGGAAATGAACAGTTTCCTTCAGCACCTCACCATTTTCTTTGTCTACCTCTTTCAAATCACTGACTTGTTTTTCTGAAGACTCTTTGCTGTAGTTTTCTTGCAAAGACTGTCGTTTCTGTCTGAGTGACATAGATCCTTTGACAGATACCAGGGTGAATTGTTCTTTGGAGTCCCAGCCAGAAAAGTCACAGCACGTCAGCCTGTGGGTCTCTGAACCTTTGTTTCTGTTATAAGAGAAATTAGAAAACGGTACAATTTAGTGTGCCACAATCCGTGTATGGTTAGTTCTTTCATCATTTCATTTCAAAACCAAATCGGTTTAACCAAAAAAACAAGTCATTTCTTTGATTTTTCTGTTTTAAACCCATAACGGAAAACAAAAGAGCTGCATTTTGTTTTATCTTTGACTGGTGTTGCATCCCTACAACCCATTCTCACTCCCCAACTTGACACATATGGCATATTCAAGGCCTATCAGTGTTTATAACGCACTTTAATTTTATATAAGGCTATTTCTTTTCAGGTTGCATTGCATCTCATATCAACTGTGGGGAATATGATTGTAGAAGTGAGCACTATATTACAGAGCCTCAAACCCCATCTTAGTCTAAAGCCCCATCTCAGAAAGGAAATAAAGGTTGGATCGAAACAGTGTAGAGAGGCTGAATGAAAATTACAGAACATTTTAATCCTTGTATGAATCGTTACTATACAGCTCGCCGAATTAACTAATAACAGTTCATGTTTGCTGTGTACCACTGGATGTACTGACAACCAGGCTATCACTGAATTAATTTGAGAAATCTTAAAAACCGGAGGATTCTCAGGAAAGCGTTACTGTCCTGTTGCTAGTGAGTTACAACCTAAATATTGAGCCAATATTATATAGCTGCAGTCTCCGGTACTGCAACTATATGATATTGTCCTGTTTTTCTAACTAAAAACACTTATGTTGATGTTGAAGATCATCTTAATAATTAAATCAGGCATCGCCATTGCCCAAGTGTATCTGCTGCAGATTCATCAAGTGTAACACACAGAGTTACACAAATCAGACTTTAAATAGCCTATCAAAATCAATATTTTCCCGTTTTGTTTTTAAAACAGAAAAACAAAAAACGATGTCTTTTTTTTGTTTTCTGTTTTTCCGCTTTGCCCATGATGAAGCTTGGATGTCATGAAGAAAACCTGTTTTTTTGTTTTTCCAATTGGTTTTGAAACGAAATAATGAAAGAACAAACCATACATGGATTTGCTACTCATGGATATAATAATTCCCTTTTTAACAGGCATTCCATAGTCCTCTAAATTTCTGTCATATCTGAAAGATTTAGAGACATATGCTGCCAAGAGTTTTAATAAAGGTTCTGAAGATGAAAAACTGATCCTAGGCAATGACCAATGCTAATCATTAGAATAATACTTAATACACTATTTTTTTAAGGTTTGTGACTAGTGCTTTAATTTATTTGTATATACTCGCAATGTGAGTATTTTCTTTCTTCTTTGGTCACTCACTGAATCCAGATCACCAGCTCTCGTTTCTCCCCCATCATCAGATCTCCAAACTGGCCGAAGTCTGTTACATCCAGCCCCCCTTTGTTTTCCAAAATGCTCTGGAGTTTGTCTTCTGGGAGAGCTGTAGCAGAAAGATTCACACTGCAACAAGAACAACAAAAAAGCCTTTCAATTAGTGATTAGAGCTAAGCGCTTTCCTGGTGGACAAATAACATCTGTAAACCCTCCGGTTAGGCTGATGCTGCCAAATGTGAAAATTCATATCCCAGTGATCCCAAAGGCACTGGTAGCAGTAAGAGCAGAAACAGCGCAGTAACAATGAGCCCAGCGATACCAGATCAACCGTCAAGATATTGCAGCTGAAGCGGAAGACAATATGGATAAGATATGCAAGGCTTGGGTTTGGCTAGCTTGCTATTTAGTTACATCGCTTGCCTTTTCTTGAACCATGTTCAATTTTCATAAATCAGATGTGCTTGTCAATGTCACTTTTTGTGAACCTACCAATCACAGCCTAGATGGGGCAGGGAATTAAAAAATAAGTCAGAACTTAGCATTTACACTGTAGCCCTTAGTGCTCAATGCTGATTTGCTGCCCAGACCTTTTTGATTTGACTGTTCATTCATTTTTAAATGTGGCCCATTTTAGACTTCAGTGTGAACAGGCCATGGCCTGAAAGTGACCCACATGCACAAAAGTTATTACAAACATTAATGTTATTGTTCACGCTAAGTGTGGCTTGGGGGGGGTGGGGGGTTTGATGGGTCATAGTTAAATCGAGGGCCATTTTTCATTCCCATTCCTGCTTCTGATGATAAAGATATAGAGCTGAAATAATTGATCTGAGTCAAAAAAATTAAATACTACTAAATAAACAGATTAATGAATAATGAAAATAACTGTTATTTGCAGCCCTATAAAAGATGTATGCTTAAACACATCTAATACCTCTGAAGGCAGGGTGCCATGCACAGGGCCCTCCAACAGTAGAGGGACTGACTGCTCTCCACCATTACCAGGTTGACCATGTCCCCTGGTAGAGGCTGATAGTGGGAAGGCAGCAGCAGGGAGTCTAGACTGAAAAACACACTGTCCTCCACCACTCCATTGTTACCATACACGCTGGTCACACGCACCTGGAGATAGCAGATAATTCAGAGTAAAGGATGAAAATAAAGAAAGTCGTTAGATTTGTAACCAAAAAATGTGTTAATATTACTCTATGGGATTAGACAGCTTTTAAGCATTACCAATTTATCAGAATTAAGTGTGATGCCTATTATAAATGTAACTGAACACACTTAAAAAAGACTAAATTGTCATGAGTATGAATAGCCAAAAACTTTCGATGATGCAATTACCTGGTCAAGGCGGCAATAGCGTAAAGGGGCCACAGAATGAGCCTGGGTGGTCCACTGGGTAGGATTGATAAAATATTTTGCTTGGACCCAGTCTCCTTTCATTGGCTCGTAACCTAACAAAAAGGAGCGAAAATACACAAAGTGTATCGACGTCAGTAAAGTTAACATCAGTCTTCAGCCAAACACTAGTAAATTTTGGTGTGGCTGTGTTTTTCTAATTTAATCACAATTTGAGGGCTAACATCAACTATAAAAACATATGTAGCTGTTAAATCAGTCCAAAATGCTGGACAGCTTTGCAACTGAGTGTGGGTGTGGACAACCCAGTCTGTGTGTGTGTGTAGACAAAGAGTATAAGCAAAGCATCATGGGTTCAAGATGCTTATCCTTTTAGTGTTGAAAGTACAGTGAGTATCAATACCTTCCCAAAGACTGCAGCGTGGGAAGTATGTGGTCTGGTTTATGTAGCCGCCATCTCCATTAAGTGATGTGACTGTGCCAATGAGAGGCCGCAGCTGCACACTGTCAGCTTCTAGGGAGGTTCTTCCTCCATCCTCCCAAGCATCTGCACTCTTCTCCACCTAAATGACAGGATTAAATGTTGCATTTCTGACAATGCTCATAGTTTCCTGACTTAAACGCTGTAACTAGAAAGAACAAGAACCATGTATAGGTTTAATTCACATTCAGACACCTCTTAATCTATACTAGCTCTTAGTGAGGTTGATTGGATTCTGATTAAAAGCATATGTAAGAAATATTATGTCCTATGTCACTAAACCTAAAAAAAATGACATATTGTAACGTTACAATGTGTTATTTGAAATGCATGCAGGAGCACAGCACAGGATTCTCACCCTCACAGCTTTCCATCCCCCTTGGGCACTATCTCGTACTGCTATGCAGTTCACCAGGTCCCCTTCTTTCAGTGACATCCCGCCCAACACCTCTGCACTTGTGAAGTAGATCGCATCGTCAATCATGCCATAGTCAAGGCACAGCTGGCTTACCACACTGCCCCGCAGGTGGCGAATGTCCTCCACGCCTAACCATAAAAAGAAATGTGGACTAAATACAACATGACATCACACCTGCTGGTGTTTTACAGAACAATTATGCTAACCAAGTTAACTTTATTTAGCTATACGTTGTGGAAGTGTTGCATTTAATGTTAACGTTACCTGTTGTACCAGAGAAAATGTCTTCTACATCCGCCACTACTGTCCTCCACAATGGAGAAACCAGCTTAGACAGCACACACCGCACAGCAGTCAGCATGTCTGCAGAATGGTAACTTTAGCTGAAGTCAGCTAGCTAACGTTACCCACACTAAAAAAGACAGGACAATTAACTATTTACTCTGCAGGCGAACACTAACGAACGTGAATGTCTGCAAATGACTAACGTTAACATTAAATAAACTAAGTTAACCTGAAGCTAGGTAGCTTACAGTGAGGTAATGTTAGCAAGAAAAAAAAGTTGTTACATATTCAAAGCTAACATTAATGTTTGCTAAAAAAATACCTCAGCGAACGTTAACGTTTTAGCTTGAAAGGCGACGTGTAACACAAAGTTAGATCGAAGTTACGCTAACGCCAATTGAAAACATATTTAAAGATACATGTGGTTGATGAGGTTATTTTTAAATTAACGTTACTGTTCTCTACACAATTCACGTGTTGGGGTCGAGTCCATAGACTTCATAAAACAATAAACCTGTTGGTTGTTTCACCTCGAACACGAAGCACTTCACGAGTACGCATCAATCATAATCAGTTCATGGGTATGGCGATGGGCGGTGCTATGTCAAATTTGGTGAACCTAGCGAGACATGTACTGTTCCCATAATTCACCGCTAATCCAGCGGGGTCGCACCATTGAGCGTTGTAGGCGGGATGATGCAAAAAAAGCACACCTATGCAATTACTTTAAGTTAAAGAGATGTTTTGTGAATTAGTGAATTGTTTTTGAGTTTGTCAAGATCAGCCATGTTTTTCGTTGAACCATGCACCTGGAACACTTTAAGGTCAGAAGTCGTATATTTCAACTTAGAAAATTACCCAATTCTGAGCAGTCTAGATCGCAGCATAAGAAAGACCTATTCTTATTTAACGGCTATGGTCCTACTAACTCCTTTAAAGTGAAAGCAAATTAGAGCTGATCAGCAACAGCTGTGTCACCAGCATGAAGGTCTTTTTTTAAGCCTCACATGTGGCACCAGTAGCATTTTTCCCTTGGTGACTGAAGCAATGGGAGCTGTTTGTGCCTTGCATTTGTGTGCTGACGGGCCTCCCGAAGGTTTTATATTACTTATGTTTGATGCATATATTTAAGAAAATGGTTCTGTAGTACAGCAAATTTACAAGTAAGCTTATGTTTTCAGATGTAAATTTATAACTATGATATGCTTTGCTATAACTTCTACAAAATCCTTAATTCCTGAAATGTCATTTAGCTGTAAAAAGCTGAAATGATTAACAGGGAGTGCACTGTTCATATAGTACTTGTTTGCCAGTTGGTAGCACAAATGAAAGATGTGATAACGGGTTACAGGGGAGAATAAAAGGGTAAGAACATTTGTGATACAGTCTTTTCAGAGCTACATTCTGATACTAACTTAATCTATCTTGTGCTACAGGTTTGTTGCAGCAAAATGCTGGAGATGAGAAAATTTTGCAGAAGCTTACCTGCAAAATGCAAGTTGGTGTAGAGCAATTGTTTCTTAGCCTCACAATATGATTTTTTTGTTTTGTTTAATGCTTGTCTGGGTTTTAATTGCCTGCTAATGGGATTGTGTAAGAATGTGAAGTCTACAATGGCTATTTACTTAAAAAAATCCAAACAACTATAGCTTAATCTAACATACCTACATACTTGGTACATTGGATGCAGGGACACAATGAAACTAGGCTGGTGACCTGCAAGCCCATGTCACCACCGCGCCGGGGGCCACCAGCAGCTGCAGCGGGGCCGCCGGCCTGGGGCCACCCACACCAGCAGCAGGGCCACCGCGCCATAAGGCATATGGGACTAGGTATGAGGCACTATGCAAGACTGACTTTTGGTATGGCTAAAAGCAAATGTATATTACAATTCAAACTGTTATTTGAAAACCTGAATTGTAGTGATGGGAAAAGTCACTCTTTTGACAGACTAGAGTCATCAAATTAAAATGAACAATTTTTTTTTTTTGTCATTTCGTTCTTTTGAACTAGGCTAAATATGTCCATTTTCACAATCGTTCCTGAGTATTCAACCAGACCAGCCATATGTATATAATTACAGTTATATCTCTACAGTGCTCATTCATATAGTAGCCTAATGTCCAACTCTATATATTAACATCAGATTTGCAGGGAATATATTGAAGTAATAAGTTTGACACACTAGATGAATAAAATACTCTTACTCTTATAAAATTTGGCCATTTTAATAATCTGGATAAATCCACCAAGTTCTTAAATCCAACAGAAAGAGGAACAAAAAAATAAATAATATAAATGCAGCAGTTTGGCAGATCTGGACGCAGAATGGGCCACATCAGGTCTGGATTCTGCAAACAAATAAAAAGGAAAAGTTACGTTGTGTTCTCTGGCCGACTGGATCAGCTGTTAGCTGTAAACACACCACAGGGCTAACGCTAACATTGCTATGTGGCTGTGTTTTAATGACTGGGTCCGGTCTAATGAACCCTAACTAATAAATTGTTTGGGATGTGGCTAACCGCAAAAGAACTTAACTTGTGCACCTAACAAAACATGGTACATTTGTGCACTGTATTACCATTGCTGGCTGATATCCTGTGTTGCTTGAGCCATCACACTGCATGTGCTTGTTTTTTGTCTCTGCCTTAAATAAACTATTGTGTGGGGGTGGGGGGGTTTCCTGTGTGTATGTTAAATGACATTGGCCTATGCCTGTGGTTTTATGCAAATTCCCGGTTCACATTCGAGACATTGGCCCAATCCCAATCTCCACCCTCACAGACTCACAGACTTTGAGGCGCGTTCCCGGGAAGTCCGTGAGGGCTTAGGGCTGTCCCACTGTCAAATCATCAAGTGTGCGAGGGCTCTCTCGCGGACATTTTGAGCCCTTTTTAGACCCTTTCCGTAAGTCCGCATTTCTGCAAACTTTGGCTGAGGGAATTGCCCAGAGTTCATAGCGGTATGACGTGAAACACGGGGGTTACCAGGGGAAGCCCGGAAGCGAGAGAAAAATCACGGCAAATAAGCCTATATAGGAGAAGAAGAAAACAGTAAACAAACAAGCATTGACACCAACGCTGATGTTAACATTGTTAGAATTTTTCTGAACCTAAGATAGTGCATCGAACACATGAAGTCAGAGGAATACACCTTATTAGCCTACACACTTTGTTTATTCAACTATTTATTTTAGTTTTTGCTTAATGATGCTGTTTTAACCAACAATAGTGTAGGCCTGTTCATGATTATTGACAAATATATTGACATTTACCGCTCCTCCACTCTGTAGAGTGGATGTCACTATAAGAGCCTGCAGGACTTCATTAATCAGGCAAAAGCATAAAATAATGTGCAACGTTTTTCAGCGTTGTCAAGGTAACGTGATAAAATGGGAAAGGGCCGTCCCCTTCCTAGTTACAGCATTTTGAGCCCTTGCAGCCTCTTAAACTCAATCACTTTCCAAGTGACGTCAGTAAAGTCTGTGAGGGTTCAGGGCTTAGGGTTTAGGGGGGACATTGGGATTGGGCCATTAACTAGTCCTTCAATGTAAGCAGATAGCCTTGTGCGTGCTTCTCCAGTCTCTTAATTGCATCCACGTCTTCCTCGTCTGCATCTTTTCCTTAAGTTTCTTCCACCTGAGCCACAAGGCATCTTTCAGTTTGTAAGCTACAACCTTGACTCCTTGCATGGTGTCTTGGTCCTCCCTGTCCGCGATGCGTGTGTAGGAGTCCAAATGGGAAATAAGAAAGGCCCATGGTGGAGAGAAGAAATGAGGAAATGTGTTTTGAGAGAAATGAGACATCTTTCCTCTGAAGCATCACATGAAACGGCAGCTGCATCAGCTGTCAGTCGGCTAAGCTGTAGATTTATGGTGTTTGTGTCTGCGCTAGAGACTATATAAAAGGTATGTGCTGTACTAATACTAACAAAGCCTTAGTGTCAGTTAAAACATACTGGTATGATTAAGGACCCTACCTGTTTATTACATATCACATAATTTATTTCACTGCCAACCATCTCTCAAACTGTACCATATCTTTTCAAAATGTAAGAATCAACTTTTACTGACATCCAGGACAGTAGCCAGAAAATTTGGACTAGCTGCCAAAAAACCTTTAAAAAGTGTTTTTAAAAATGCTCAGTCAAGTGAGGCACACCCTAGATGTGATTTGTAGCTAATGGACTTGCAAAAAGTAGTAAAACAGGCAAAAACACTGATATGGTCTATATGGCAGACTTTTATGTTGGTTCCTGTTAGAATAATGTATAGAAGTTATCCTCTTTGTTGTAGTTGGGCAGTGAACTTACATATTCTTAGTATATGCTTAGAGACTTGTGATAGATTATTGTGTATGTATTTCTCTTATACTGAAGCAGCTGTTGTTGAGAAATAACTGTTGCTTGTAAAGTCTGCTTGTGAAATAGGTCTAACAGGAAACCGCCGTCTGCGGTTGAAAAGTACATCACGCGGTTGAAAAGTTCATCGGTTGAAAAGTGCATCGCGCGCAAGCGAAAGAGGAACTTCGGAAGAGGAACTTCGTGTGTCTTGAATAGATAAAGGTCACTGTGAAGGTTAATGAGTGTGCAGATCTCAACTTATGTGACTTCACCCTTCCCCTTTAGAAGTTGAGATCCTATGTAACTAGGGCGTACCCTGATCTAAATAAAAGGCAAGGTGAGAGGAGACTGCTTCAGAGTGTGGTGGGAGGATTGTAACTGAGCAGTCTCCAGGCACTCTCCTTGCGCAAGAAAAACTTACTCACTGACTCTGTGTGTTCTTTATTTGCAGATTGTTAGAAATGTTTGGGGTTTAAACCTGACATTTAATTGGTCCTTCGAGCCGGATTCCAAGATACCTGACGATCCCAGCGGGTGAGCGAGATCCAGAAAGTCTGTGGCCACAGCACTAAGACCCTTTCCGGGACTGGTCCCTCTCTTACGGGCTGGGATCCGAGGGTTGACGGAAAGTCCAGGAACACAGGAGAACGTGAGTAGAGTTTTGGTTTAAAAAAAAAAAAAAAAAAAAAAAAAAAAAAAAGAAGTGAATGACTAAAGAAACGTTTGAAGAACGTGAATGACTAAAGAAGTGAAATAGTCAAGTAAAACCCTGACAATTCTAGACTCTATCAGGTAACAGGCAGTTAAATTCCGCGGGAGGAATAGACTCCTCTAGTTTAAAGGAACTAGTTAAATTCTATGTAAGGACGGCGGAGTCCTCTGCGCTGAGAAATAAGTGTGCACAAAAGGTGTGAAAGAGTGAATGACTGGAAAGGCAGACACCATTAGGTGACTGACTTTCATACCAAAAGGAACGAGATAATACAGTGAGTTCTTGTGGATGCATGTAGGCAAGAAAACTCCACCTGAGAAGGTTGAAGTGAGTTTTACCACAAAGAATTGTTAATCACTGTCTTGTTCTTGAAGTGTCTCAGTGTTTAGAACACACCAGGTGTTGAAACCACGCTGAGCCCAAATTTAGTTCAAAATGGGGAAAAGTCAAAGTAAAGAAAAACAAAAGGTCCTCGATGAGCTCGCGAGCAAAGATTGGAAAATAGTACTAAAAGAGGATCCGACTGCAGTCGAACCATTATCGCGATGGATAAAACAGTATAAATTTAATGGTAAATTGAGTACCTCCGGAATAAAAGACCTACAAAACAACATAAAAGTAAAAACCAAACAAAATGAGAATAAAATGGGGAAGGGAAACAGCAAACAACAGACCCTAGACAACTTACAATGTAAAGACTGGAAGTATGTTGAAAAATTAGATCCAAAAAATGTAGAGCATCTTGACAAATGGATAAATGACTATGGGTTTGAGGGACGCTCAACACCCAAAAAATTAGTTGAATTACAAGATGCAATAATAAAGAATAAACAGAGTGACTCGAAGAAAAACATAAAAAATAAAAGCCGGTTATTATTGTTGTTATATTATTGTTATATAATATTATACTATGTTATTATTGAGCAGGTTGGAATAGTATTGATTTTGGAAAATAATAGCAAATAAACGAGAAGGGAAGCTGGAGTCCAGTAGATGACAATGGAGTCTTAGCTCATAACTCACAAGATTTGAAAACTAGAGTCAGAGCTGTACATGACAATATTATTCTAAAATTTAAACGAAGAGCAAATTATACTGAGATAGGAAGAACAAAACAGAAAGATGATGAGCCCGTTGAGGAATATAGGGTAAGAATGACTACTGTGTTTAAAACACATAGTGGCCTG
Organism: Lepomis macrochirus; assembly: GCA_024633595.2. Lineage (NCBI taxonomy): Eukaryota > Metazoa > Chordata > Actinopteri > Centrarchiformes > Centrarchidae > Lepomis > Lepomis macrochirus. Next base: position 12,498,281 of record JALXJV020000008.1, on the reverse strand, counting down.
GAAGATGATAATAATGAGGATGGAGCGTTTAGGCAACAACTAAAAAACGCCTTACATGCAAACTCAAGAGATGCAATCAGGCAATGGGTTAATAGACATTACATAGGACTGACAACAGGGAAGTTGGAGGACTATGTAAGTCATGCCCTCCATGTTGAAAAAGAAAAAAAAAAAAATAAATAAATAAATAAGACCAAAATCAGATTATAGGCCTCGCATAAGACAATACCATTAAAACAGGATGCACAAGAAGGAATAAAACTAGTAATAGAAGATTTACTTAAAGCAGGAGTAATAATAAGATGTGAAGACTTTCCTTGTAATATTCCAATCTCCTGCGAAAAGTCCAACTATTTATTCCCAAGTTATGAGTGCTAGTATGGCTAAATTTCAACCTTGGTAATAGTCAAATCTTACTTTATGTTGATGACATTTTGTTAGCATCTCCAGATGAAGAAACTTGTAAGACAGATACAGTAGCACTACTGTAGCATTTGGCAAAGGAAGGTCACAAAGTGAGCAAAAATAAACTTCAGCTATGTAAAAGGGAAGTGAAATATTTAGGCCATAATTTAAGTGCAGGGGGAAAAACTCTCCTTGAAGACAGAAAAGTAGCTGTCCTCCAAGCACCCAAACCACAGACAAAGAAACAAATTATGTCTTTTCTAGGTTTAACTAATTACTATAGGACTTGGGTGCCAAATTATGCAGAAATAATGTCACCTTTAAGTAAGTTGATGTATGTCTTTAATAATTAATTCATCTTAAAATGAATTTACTATTAAAATGAACAGAGGAAGCTAAAGAAGCTTTTTGAAAAAATAAAACAAGTTTTGGTTTCTAGTGCAGCTCTTGCACTACCTGATTATAGTAAACCCTTTATTCAGATGGTTAATTGTAAGGGATACTTTATGGCGTTAGTTTTAACTCAACAATATGGAGATAAAAAGAGACCTATTGCAAACTAGACAGTGTGGCATGAGCTCTGCCACATTGTGTGCGTGCTGTAATAGTTGCCTCAATGGCTGTAGAAGTAAGCGCTGCAATTGTACTCTTTCACCTATTGACCTTAAAGGTTCCACATGCGGTCTCAGCTTTACTTCTTCAAACGAACGTGACATTTTTGTCACCCGCTCGACATTTGTCTTGCATGTCAGTGTTGCTATCACAACCGGATATAACTATAGAAAGATGTACTACGCTAAACCCACAACACTTATACCGAAAGCAGATGACGGAGAGAAGCATGATTGTCAAAAGCTGGCTGAAGAGACAGCTAAAAGTAGATCTGACCTCAAGATCAACCCCTCTGTGAAGGGGAAGTTGTTTTTGTAGCTGGCTCGTCTAGAAAGAATGAGCAAGGAAAAATATTAACAAGATATGCTGTGGTTACAAAAACCACAGTATTAAAAGCAAATCAACTACCTTCTAACTATTCAGCACAGGCAGCTGAGTTAGTTGCGCTTACTGAGGCATGTAAATTAATGCAAGGAGAGAAGGTAACTATATAAACAGTCAATATGCATATGCCTTAAAAGAGAAAAAGAAATGCAACAACAAAGTCCCCAAGTTGAGAAAGATGTCTGGTTACGTAATGGTGTACAATTGAAAGATGACCTATATGACCGAGCAATACACAATAGAATAAACAATAAGAATTTATATAAATGGGCAGCAATTTTGAGCCATGGAGTTACTCATGTCTCAACAGGAGGGATGGTGGCGCAGGTACAGAAAAAACAAAAACAGCATTCCTGATTTACGCTAAACAGAATCCACAGGGGAACCTAAGACAAAAAAGAGGCCGATTTTCTGAGCCTCAGTATCTGTTTCAAGCAATACACATGGATTTTATAGAATTAAATAAGAGTGAAGGGAAAAGTACTGCCTAGTGATAATAGATGCTTTTTCCAAATGGATAGAACTTTTAGCAATAGTGCTAACTGTAGCAGAAGCATTGTGTAAAAATATTATTCTACAATATGGCATTCCAGAAAAAATCTACAGTGATAATGGAACACACTTTGTAAACCAACTAATTGACAAGATAGATGTTATGTTTCACATGAAGTTAAAACACCACTGTACATACCATCCACAAAGTGCAGGATTAGTAGAGCGAATGAATGGAACTATAAAAATACATTAAAGAAATGCATGGAAGCGACAGGAAGACCATGGACACAATGTCTAGACCTAGTTAAAATGTACGTAAACATAACAAGCACGGGTTGACTCCATATGACGATTATGTAGACTACTACAGTTTAAAAAATCAATAGGAGGCAGTCATGTCTGTTTGATTATATGTGAAAGAGATTAGAAAAACAGCAATTAAAATAGCATCTGACTCACTGTAAGAAGGTCATTTCTGCTGTCTCAAACTCCAACAAGGGAAGCAAGCCCAAGTCTGATAATAGGACGGATTCAGGTGTTTAGAACCTGGATAGGCCCGAAAGTCAGTGAAGAAACCCACAGGCTGCTGACCTTATTAGGGAGTAAAGAGCAGTTGAGATGGCTTTTAAGGTGTGGCGCATGTTAGTGGTGATCTCCTGGAGGTCCTACTTTTGGCCACGTAAGAAACATACTTCTGTCAGGGAAGTAATTATTATAGCCATGCAGCAGACAAAAGAAAACCCCTATTCTCTAAAAGGGTAGCACGTGGAAATTTTACATGCATAAATATGACAGGGACAGGTATTAAATTGGGTAATTTATCCAAAGACTGGTGTACTGTCATAGTACCTGTGAAAACTACATTCAGACCGATCTCTCGAGGAGACATCTGGTGGTGGTGTGGAGATGGTAGACTATTTGACGGTCTGCCCTACAACACCACAGGCATATGTGCTTTAGTCTCCCTTATCCTTCCAATATCCGTTACCCCTCTTACCGTTGTAGAGCTGTTGTCGGCGTTTGAATCAGCATTGCCGCACGCTTGGAAAACAAGAACTAAAAGATCATCAATAGGTGATGACCCGACTTACATAGATAGCATCGGGTCCCCAGGGGAGTCCCAGACGAGTACAAATTAGTAGATCAAGTGGCAGCAGGTTTTGAGTCAACGCTGTGTTGGTGGTGCACAATAAATAAGAACGTTGATAGAATCAACTATATCCACTACAACGTGCAGAGGTTAGGAAATAAAACTGAAGAAGGGTTCTCAGCCATCCATGAACAATTGTCAGCTACCTCTCTTATGGCTTTCCAAAATCGAATTGCTGTAGACATGCTCCTGGCCGAGAAAGGAGGAGTGTGCTCCATCTTCGGTGATCAGTGTTGTACCTTCATTCCTAACAATACAGCTGCAGATGGCAGTCTAACCAAAGCTCTAGAAGGACTCCGATCACTGAATGAGAAAATGAAAGACCACTCTGGAGTTGACACATCGGTGTGGGATGGCTGGGAGAAATGTTTGGGAAATACAGGCAACTAGTGTTTTCTATCCTAACCTCAATAGCCGTGTTTGCTGCTATTCTCACCCTGTGTGGATGTTGTTGTATTCCTTGTATTAGGATGTTGTGCACCAGACTCATCACCACTGCTATTCAACCTGTGAAGGCCGACGTACAGGAAATGTACGCACTCCTTGGTCATGGTAATGACCAACACAATGACAGTGTAAATAATGATGATGATGTTCCTTCGAACTTTCCAGATTTGTTTCCAGACCCAGGAGACTATGAAACAACCATGTAGAGAGGACCAGAGAATTGAACTCTAAGTGTAACATTTTGGCCATGTAGTGATGTTATAACCGAAAATCGGGAGAAGAGGTTATTAACTGATGTTGAATATGATCACCAAAGTGGATAAACAGGAGGGAAATGTTAGAATAATGTATAGAAGTTATCCTCTTTGTTGTAGTTGGGCAGTGAACTTACATATTCTTAGTATATGCTTAGAGACTTGTGATAGATTATTGTGTATGTATTTCTCTTATACTGAAGCAGCTGTTGTTGAGAAATAACTGTTGCTTGTAAAGTCTGCTTGTGAAATAGGTCTAACAGGAAACCGCCGTCTGCGGTTGAAAAGTACATCACGCGGTTGAAAAGTTCATCGGTTGAAAAGTGCATCGCGCGCAAGCGAAAGAGGAACTTCGGAAGAGGAACTTCGTGTGTCTTGAATAGATAAAGGTCACTGTGAAGGTTAATGAGTGTGCAGATCTCAACTTATGTGACTTCACCCTTCCCCTTTAGAAGTTGAGATCCTATGTAACTAGGGCGTACCCTGATCTAAATAAAAGGCAAGGTGAGAGGAGACTGCTTCAGAGTGTGGTGGGAGGATTGTAACTGAGCAGTCTCCAGGCACTCTCCTTGCGCAAGAAAAACTTACTCACTGACTCTGTGTGTTCTTTATTTGCAGATTGTTAGAAATGTTTGGGGTTTAAACCTGACAGTTCCCCAAAAGCATTTTCATGTAGTTGGAGCCTTCAGCATTCACATTGCAAGTTTAAACCATTTGAACAGTTTCCTCAGTTGCTGCCCAAAATCATACACTATTTTCATGAGCACACGTGGCAGTCATACTTTCATGTTTATCTGTTGGAATGTTGAATGAAACAACAATCAAGCTCTTTGTTGATCTTGTCATATTTTTTAGGAAACATTGCCATGACTCTTTTGGTTGTGTACTGTAAATACAATATTTTGTCTTTGCTAACTTTGATATAACCCTACTTTTACCGCAAGAGGGCAGTGTTGTCGCTCTTTGTACAGAAAACAAGTCTTTTCTGCAGAGTGCAAGTGAGGCCAAGGGAGGAATCAGATCAGATGCTAATCTCAGAGCCTGTGTTGCTATAACTAGAAACTCCACTTACCCTGTTTAATGACAACAAATGCCATGAATGCTTAGAAATTATGCCAGCTATTGTTAGGACCATGGGGAAAAACGATTTTGTCCTTAATCAGATAGTGTTTGACATGGGCCTTCCCCTATGTAATTAGCTGTTAAAATACACAAGCAAGCAACAGTACAGTCAAGACAATCTGCTTATTGGGTAGTTTGGCCATAGCAGGTTGTTTTCTCAGTGTGATAAGCAAATCAACATAAAAATGTTAAAAGACATATTTGAAATGATAGAAAACTTAGAAAATACACATTTATTTTCATGTTGATGACATCTACAGAAAATGTTTTGAGTTGCCAAAACATGTCATTAGAGAAACATCTCTACAGTTTGAAACTTACTTTATTCAACATACAGAACTGCTTTTAGGTGTGGAAAGTGTGGAAAATATGCTGTAAAGTAAGATGTTTAACAGAAATGTTAATAGATTCTATTTATCAATTAACAAAAGACCACCTTCACATCACTTTGTTAGGTGAGTTTGGCTGTTCCTCACCCAGTTGTATTCCTCCTACATAGCTGTTTCTGTTTCAGTTAATAGTTGTGTTTCAACCTACATATTGAATTGTGATCACTAGCACCTGGTATAATTGTTCAATCACCTAAAAATATGATTTCAAAATTCTGACTATGCTGTTTTGAAGTCAAAGAGTGGTCACCAAATACTGATTTTTTCACGTTGCATTTTGTTAATTGATAAATGTAATGTATTAACATGTGTTTTTAAAAGCATTCTTTCTTTACAGTGTTTTTTCCACACCTTCCTAAAACCTTTGCACAACACTGTATATTCTTGCCCCCCCACCTCCAAAATAAGATTTTTTTGTACTAAATTATTAAAATTAAAATTACCAAAAAGTACCACAAAAACACAATAAATCCTCATAGATTCATAGAGAAAATGAATTATCTATCAAATATATTTTGTTTGTTAAGATAAAAACAGTAGTGTGTGTGTGTGTGTGTGTGTGTGTTTACAGCAGTCTGTAGTGCAGTCTGTATGAAAAAAATGGGATTAATTAGATAATCCCATCTGAGATTTGTCTCCATTCTCTTTCGGTATGGAAACCAGATGCAAATAGGAATTCATTTAGCATGATGAATGTATATAATACACAGGGGAAGTGTAGGAACATTCAATGGCTAACAGAGCCAAGTTTTTTGGCACCTGTTATTCATCATATTGGAACGAATGCACGCTATTATACTGTATAACATTACATAGACTACCTAAAATGTCTTTCATAGTGTTTTTTTTAAACATATTTATTACTTTTGTTTCACATAGCATTGATTGGTCCTTGGCTGACATTCACAAAACTGCAGACAAACTGTCTTACTTTCTCAAAGTATAATACAGCAGCTTTTGAGATAGGAAGCAGATATTTTTTCTGAACATCAGTATATTGTAATTATGCCTATAACAGTCCAGTTAGTGCAATCATGATAATGCCAAATCCGTTACTCTCAACGAACGCAGTCAAAGAGCACATACCTCCACCAAGGTTGTTGTTTTGATAATAAAAATATTCATTTTTATCACCTACATCTTGATAAAGATCCGAACTAAAAAAAACAAAAGGCAAACAATAATGGAATATATGTGAAATATTTCTTTCCATTTGAGGATAGCTTGTAATAGCAAAATCCAAAGACCATATTTGGTGGAATGGTTGGCAATCTTGTTTACATATTTGGGAAGCTTTGTGTGGGTATTTTTTGTCTTTCAGCGTACCTCTACCCAGCACCTGAATAAATTTAAGGAGTAGTTTAACATTTTGGGAAATACACTATTTGTCCGGTTGCCTGGCAACCTCACAGTGATGGCAAAAGTCCAGGCCAAGAAACGGTCCAGCACATAACCCCAGTAAAACCACAAAATGTTTTTTCATTCCTGGAAGTGGTGGAAAAAGTACTCAGATCTTCGGGTAAGTAAAAGTACCAATGCCACAGTGTAGAAATACTTTGCTACAAGTAAAAGTCCAACAATCAAAGTGAAAATGTATTGGCATCAAAATATTCTTAAAGTAGAAGTAAAAGTGCTCATAATGCAGAATGGTCCATTTCAGGCTAAGATACATTATAACATTGGATTAGAGTTATTGATGAGTGAATGTGTGCATCACTTTAATAGTGACAGCTAGTAAAAGTGGGGCTAAATACTCCACACCAGCAATGACCCAGTGGCTGGAGGCATTATCTTTTTGTGTTGTCCATCCGTCCCATTCTCATGAACAAAAATTGATTTCATAGTTAGTCAGACAATGACTTGGAGACACTTTTGACTCAAAGGTCAGGGTCACTGTGACTTCAAAATAACCTTGAAGAACATGTTTTTGGCCATAACTCAACAATTGAAGTGGTAATTGTGACAAAATTTCACACAGATGTTAAATGGGAAACGGAAAAGTGGAAATACTCAAGTAAAATACAATTCCCTCAAAATTAAACTTGGTTACTTTCCACTACTGGGTGGAGGTAAGAATCAGGGATAAAGGGGTGTGTGATTGTGATTTGTAAGTAAATAAATACGTAGGTCTGTGTTTTAGATATGTTTTGACAAAGATGGATGGCAGCAGGGATAAGACAAGGAAGGGGTACGGTGGTGGTGGGGGGTCACCATCTGTACACATCCTAGCTACGCCCCTGATCATCGGCAGTCATATCAGAGATGTGAGAGGGGAAGAGAGCACAAAGAAAGAGGGGAAGAGAAAAGACAGGGGAGGAGGAGGTCTGCGCAAACCCCGCCTACGGACTGGGATCCTCTCGCATTCCTTATTCACGGTCTCTCACGTTGATGTTAGAGAGGGAAAGGGGAGAAACAAGCAGAAGGGCAGACGGAGAAGAAGAACAAGAACAAGAAGGGGAGCAGCAAAACGACCATGGCAATATCCAAAACGTCTCAGCTTGAGATAGTGTCCGATCACAGCGCACCTCTACCGCCGTCGACCACTGCACGGAGCATGCAGTCGCACAATAGACAGAGTCCAGATGAGTGAGGAGCTATACCTGGGCCGTGGACAAAATGAGGGTCATCTTCATCCAAAACGCCGGTTTCGTCGCAGCTTTCTCGCCTTTTAGACGTGAGTCGGTGATGTTGGCAGCGTTTAGGACGACAGATAATGTGAACGAGCCAGAATTAACCATAGCTAGACCATGCCAGGCAATTAAGGAGTGAGGAGATCAAACCCATATATTTAGGCGTTTTTCTTTTATGTGGGACAGAGCTTGCAAATACATTATAGCCAATAGGCTATATCATCTCTAAATCAAACGTGTATTCAGCTTTCGGCATGCTGCCTGCAATCGAAATCTGAATACATATTTTATCATAAATTGGCACTAGAATTAATTATTTTTATCCGTTGATAATAGGACTGTGTATCCGGTAGCTAATTATGGACCGATAATGTCCTTTTAGACCTTTTGTGCTTAATCCTCAGTAGATTGATTATATAGCGATAATAACATGAATAGACAGCCTAGGAGGATAAATCTATGTTCGCATTGATCAAAGCCAATCTATTAACATGACAATCTGGAAATGTTAGTTTCCACATGTAATAATATGACTAGTAGGCTACGCGTTATTCCGTGTAATTTATTTATTTATTATTACTAGGCTATTATTAGATCATAAGTATTATATTATCAATTTATTTTAAGTAGTTAGTTTGAAATATTTAACAGTGGGAAGGTTGTTTGGACACTTCCCTAGTGAGATGGAAACCGCTTATTTATCGCTCCACCGGGGGGCAACGCGTCCCGAGGCCCAGAACGGCCAAACCCCTGCGGGCAAACCGGCAGGGGGTGACCTCTCCCCTCCACCACCAACTTCATCCTTGCTTGCCGGCAACTCACCCGACGAGACCCCGGTAAGCAGTGATGGACGAAGAAACTCGGGCGTGAAGAAACACCACCACAAGCATAACCTGAAACACCGCTACGAGCTGCTGGAGACGCTGGGAAGAGGCACCTATGGCAAAGTCAAGAAGGCCATTGAGAGGCACTCCGGCAGAGAGGTGAGCCACTTAAGAGACTGTAAACACATGGCATGATGCTTTTAGCAGATCTATATAGCTATTAGACATGCATAGCCTACTTTTGTAAAGCCCATTTTAGTTGCCATTACAAACAACACGGGTCCTTAAATAAGTGCTTTGTTGTTAAGGGCCGTGTGCATGTCCATCCCCCACTGGGAATTTCCCCTTTGCTCAAATGGGCCCATGGGGCCAGTGTGTTGTGGCTGCACACGCCTTGTCCTATGGCGGGCCTCACGACCGGATGCTTGAGTGCAAATCCGGCTACTGACTGACTGATGTGACAGAAGTGATCCTAGTAAGCATCACTGAAAGCAGCCTATAGGACTTTGTTCAGTGTTTATACACAATCACATATATACACATACTGTATATAATCTATCCTTTCGTCCACCCCTTTATGTTAAAAAAAATCAAAAATCATTAAAAAAATATATATTGGCTGTCTTCTTTGCCATAGTAAACTCACCATCTGCTGTTATGTCCTTGCAAACCAGCGCATCCTTCTAAATATTTCCACGTGTGGTAAAATATGACCCCTGTGCCCATTCTGGCAGGACATAGGGAACTTTCCATGCACTGCGAATGCCAGGGGAAACTCAGTATAGGTCAACAATGTCCCCAATGGTTTCATAGCTCCTGGCAAATGCATGCTTGATAGGGGGATCATAAACCCTCCAGTAGGGCTTACTCCCTCTTGACCTGTCCCACTTGGCTCGTTGTTGTTTCTTCAGTATGTTTTCCTATTCATTGTTGCCATGGCAGTAGTACTAATGTGAAGAATTTTACTTTCACTATTGTAAAATTGCACAATGCATTGACTGGAACAGTCAAAATAAATTATTTTCACATTGTGAGTATACTGTTTCCCTAAGACCTCAAATTGGCAAACACAAAATGTAACTTTCGATAAAGTATTGGAGTAACAGTTGCCTATTTAAAGTATGTCTGCATTTGTTTACATGTGCAATGTTTCTAAAACCATGCTTACCTGCTGGTAATTATTAAAATGACATTACATTACATTACAACTAAAATCTTCAATAGAGTACACCCATAATACACAATCAGTATCCAGTTTATTAGGTACACCTAGAACTAATGCTGTCTGCAATGAATCGTACCTTCATGAAACTTATAATGTTCATTTTTGAGAGGCCAGGTGTTAATTTAACTGTGATGAGTTTGTGGTACTGTTGAAACGTGTGAAATGTTTCTGTTTAGCCTACTCTCACTGATGTATCCGAACAATAGGAACGTGGATTAAATTAAAGAAACACCTGTCAGTATACAAATAATTCTTTGTAGGTCAAAACTCAGTGCCCTAGTGGCTTAATTTCTCCTGTAATCTGCTACGTCCTGATTTTAGCATTCAGACCTAAAATAGCTTGTCAGTAAAGTATACGACTTCCTTGCAGCACTGTGTTTCACGTGGGAGTTTGTATACCTTAGGGAAGTCCTTTGAGAATCAACACCTCTGCACAGCAGAAAACAGACAGAGCATGACTGCCGGCCACATCACGGGCCACGTGTGTCTGGCACTGCGTTGCTAGAGTTTACATGACCTCTGACTCAAAGGTAGTCCCTTGTGTCCAAATGGCAGATGCAGCAGCAGCATGGTCAGAATGTTATGCAATCACCCTGTACCTTTTCCTGGTTCCTTCCACAAACCAAAAGAGGAGAGCAGAGAAAGATAAGCGAGAGGACAGACTGAGAAAGTTTTGTGTGTGACTGTGTGTGTGCACATATGGGGACTGAACTGAAGGCGCGTGAGGGAGATTGATTAGCTGTGGGCACATTCAGTGTGTCAGCGAAAGTGGAACTGAGTGAGTGTCTGCTTTAATCTGCAAAGCCATATGTTGGACTGCTTGGCAGCTGAATGGAAACCCAACATTATATGGAGTTGATCATGTACATCATAGTCTGGATATGTGACACATGCACAAGCTTATGAGTTTGTGCATGTCTCAAGAAGATGTGTTTCATGTTTGTATACTTGTGAAAGAGACTTTGTATTTCTTATGTGCCATCTAGATGACTATAGTAAAAAGTTTGTGGTGACAGGCGGGCCTTAAATGGGCAGTGACGCATGAAAAGCCATCTACAGCAGGAAATGAGATGGAAGGGGAAGGTTAATATCCTGTATGGGAGTTCCATCACAGACAGGAGAGGGTGGGCAGTTAGAAAAGAGACACAAGGAAGCCCACCGCCATAACAAGAGAGGGACAGCCTTAGTTAAAGGGATTAGAGATTTATATTAATATGATCTTAAAGCACCAGATTACATCATTCCCCAACAATGGATTCACTGGAGAGGTACATGAGAGGGGAAAACACTGACATTCCTCTGCTATATGTGGTGCTGTTGATGAGGTATTATGATTCCTGGCTGAGAATATAGTTCTCTGGAAAAGTGACGGGCCTTATCCTCCCACTCTTTCACTCTCCCCAACTCTGACTCAGATACGCACTCAACACAACAGATGATCATGATCTTTAGAAAACGCAGGGAAGGGTGAACTTATGATGAATACTTCATCTATTTTAATGGCCTGAGAAAGCGCAGGACGATGGCAGGCTCCAGTGAAGCGAAACATGAACTTTCACTTCAAACAAGCTCTGTTGTGAACAAGGAGGGGGCTCAGACGAGCACGGCCCCATACCTGGCAGGGGCCAGCGTGGGCAGCAGTGCAGCGCCTGTTACTGTGAGTGACAGTAATAGGGATCCACTTAAGGACAAGCGTAGCTGTGTCAGCCAGCCCGGCCAGCTGGCAAGTGGCTGAACTGCAGTCCTGTTTAATGATCCACATCAGGGTCAGGGCAGGGGAACATGAGGAGATACACAAGAGATACCTGGCTTTGTCTCAAGCCCAATGTGGGAGAGCCGGCTTATTCAATGAGTTAGCATACAATGTGGAATTAAGCTCATGGCAGTTTAAGACTGATTACTACCCTTTTAGGAGAAAATACCATTTTGGTTTTAGGCAGCAGTTCCGCAGAGAAAGTTTACTTGGCTTTACGTGTAACTTTTGTAGGTCATTTCGCAGTTGTTGCCTTAATTAATGAATTCCTGAATTAATTCCTACATTAAATCCAGGAAGGTGACTCACATTCTGCCTCACTGCTAAACTCCAATGTCAAAAATATATACTCACGATTTGGGGATCAGTGATAAAATGTTGATGAATCTGATGAGGTAAAGGAAAATATCAGTGTTAAGACACAAACAACTTTAACCAATTAAGAGCGCAGCATGTGGACCCCCTGGACCCCATCTTGTTTATTATAGTATCATTTCTTTAAATTCTATGTAATCAAGACATGCTTTGGAAGGGAACTATTCCGGTTTGGGGTTATTTTTATTGATGTACACGGTAATTAGCTTGGCACTTGCTACTGCCTGTGGTTTCTGCTGCATGGAATAAAGCTGTGCTCCTCAGAATACTACCGCTTAGCTAGGAGAGGACAAAAGTTTAAACTAACAGAATTCAGAGCGAACAGACTCTATACAGGCCTGATCAAAGCAAACCCAGGACTCAATCCAGAATGTTTAGGCTACAATTATAGTGACATGTGCTAGACTGTGTACTCTTGATTGGTTTATTTGGAGAAGGTTACTAACCTCTTATTTAAGGAGTGCAAAGGCTAGAGGTTTGAATGCATTGTGGCTGTCTCTTGCCAGTGGCATTGCCCTGGCGGTTTAAAATTGTCAAATCAAGTGTAGTTGTTGACCATTGAACCTCCTGTAGCAGGCACATTAGCAAGTAGACTGAATCACTTCCTCAACTTCCCCATTCTCCTTATTCTTCCATAAAACTCACAGCCTCCCAGTCAGCCCTTTCAGGCTATTTCATAAATAGGCCATCGGCTCAGAATATCTAAAATAAGAGGCTGGGTAGTGATTCAGTGTCTTCTCAAGGACTTTTTGACAGGGGAGGAAACATGGCTATGTAGGTTAATACCAACATCTGATTTATGGAGGAGCACTCTGACCTCCATGTCTCCCTGCCTCCCTTTAGAATGACTGTTTAACAACTTGCTCACCTCTTTTTCATGACACAGACATTTATTGAATTGCAACAACTTTGGTGATCCATTTACTTTTCCTCTGGTGCCACCATTTTACTCTTGGTTGTATGACTAAATACCTAGAAAACTAATGATATTCCCATCAGTCTCAGCAGTTTAGTGCTAATTACAGGTATTAGCATTATTAGCATTGTTATTATAAGCATGATAGCACCACTGTGTGTTAATGTGGTAGTTGAACCATAGTCTTGTTTTCTTACAGATAGACAGTTTCTATGGAAACCCTATGTTTCACCATGTTAATCTGACTTCTGATCTCTCTGTTAGAGAAAGGTTTGGGGCCCCAGATCAGAGACCCTGCCCAAACACAAACTAATACCTGGTTAAATGTAGGCACACACTCGGAAAGAGTACAAAGCAAGCCTCCATTATGGCACCACGTGTCAGGTTGTTTTTCTCAAATAGAGGACCTTCATTTAGCTTCTTTATGAATGGAGGCTGAGTAAATTACACAGTGTGAGAATAAGATGACACCTCCCACTCTTTTTGACTCATCTGGCCGTCATGACAGCGATGTCTGGCCACAAAATCTATGGTTGTTATAGAAGCCCTATAGGACCCCTGAGAAGAGAGGTAGATGATGCTGATGAAGTACACAAAGGATATTAGGGAAAGAAATGTAGCAACATATACTGAGTTGGCTCATGTTTTTGCTGAGACAGACAGATATCACATGCTGTACAGTATGTTCTCTGTAAGAGCCATGTACATTTTAAAGTTCACTGATAAGATAATGAATGTGACACAAATATAATGTATAATGAATGTAAATATGTTGTCCTTACTTTCTTTATTTTCTTTGAGTTTTCCCTTTCCAAATAAATCAAACAAATTTATGCAATCAGTGGAAACAAGGAAAATGTGTTTTCAACTGTTACACCTGATGCACCCTAGCTACTTATTGCTATTTACTATATACATTTTATGTTGCTATAAGTCATTTATCAAAGTGACTTCTGTCCTCTCTTTCCAGGTAGCTATCAAGTCAATTCGAAAGGAGAAGATCAAGGATGAGCAGGATATGGTTCATATCCGCAGAGAGATTGAGATCATGTCATCCCTCCGCCACCCACACATCATTTCTATATACGAAGGTGAGGGTCTGCTGCATGTCCGGAAATACACGCACATACACATACACAGGTGGTAAATCATACACACTCATTTGGCTTGAACAAACATAAACAAAAACACACACGTCCAAAATTCACCCCTCCCTGTTCATAAGCTGCAGCATTGTCATGTTATGACATGCAGATGTCACAATAAGACCTGGACTACAACTCTGGGATGTTATTCATCTTCTCTGCTCTGTCTGGGCTGCCTGGGCCAGTAAAAGCCTGGATGGCTTTGACGGTGTTGCATCTAAATCTCTCAGTGTGTGTGTGTATGTATGTGTGTGTGTGTGTGTGTGTGTGCGTGTGTGTGTGTGTGTGTGTGTGCACATATGTGTTGAAAGTTTGTGTGTGTAAGAGGGGTGGTATTCTAAGGGATTGCCTCTCCCACATAAGAGGTCTCATCTCTTGTCTTCTCTGGTCTTGATCTCAGGGCCAGACATCTGCTGATACTTAGAGTCAACTACAGCTGGGAACCAGACTGTACTGTAACCAGACTGTGTGTTTGTGTGTGTGTGTGTGTGTGTGTGTGTGTGTGTGTGTGTGTGTGTGGCGTGCATGCACGTGTGTGTGCGTGTGTGTGTATGTGTGTAGCTAGGGAGATACTGGATTGACCTCAGTCACCCAGGCCTGCACCCTCTCTGACTCCAGTCCAATGCTATGCAGAGGGAGGAAAGGCCTTAAGCCTTCCCTGGAGCAACGTCAACATATATCTACCCCAGGCAGCAACTTTCTAAATATCAAAGCCTTCGAGTCAGGCTTAAATGGCTCACATATTTACTTTTTGGAACCTCCTTTTTTGTCTTTTTGAATGACCTTAGCCTCACTCGAAGAAAACCTAGATTAGAATTAATGGTAAGTGTAAAGCATGAACAATTCCCATTGAATTCTTTCAACATATTGCTTGCAATTAGTCATCCCTAATAATGTAGTCTGAGCCTATTTGCAGGCAATTAAAGTCACAAGGCACTGCAATGTGAGTTGGTTTCATATGATTTGTGACTTGTGACTATTTTTATGCCCATGTCAACAAAGCAACGGTTTCAGTGCCCTTTTCAAGATAGCAGCCCTGGCACAATGGCAGCTGTTTAAGTGCCACTGCCCGAACTGGCTTACTCACTGACCTTTGTTCAGTTTCAAAGTCCCCAGGTAGTTATCAGTAATGTGAATATGCAACAAACATCACTATTTGTTATGGGAACGTGCCAGTAGTCAGCTGAAGGGCTGAAGTGCAGCTGAGTTTTATATGTTTTGTGTTTTGAGAATGATTAAAAGAACACCCAACTTTATAAACTCCAAGGAGGCTGGATGGTGTTCCTATGTGTGCAGCCTTCATTTACAGCATACTCCACCAAAAAGACTTGACCAGACTCATTGCTCTCGCTGTTTGGTGTTTCTCCTCAAACCCAGCGTTTACTGTTGTGGCCTGGCCTCCACCCAGCCTTGCTTTAGAGATATATAGGAGGCCCCAAGATTTGTGTATCCGGCAACACCCTCTTCAACAGCCCCTGCTAACTGCTTTGTGTGAAGCAAAGCTGAACCAGATGTGTGTGTGAACATTGATTTTTACCACTCCCTCACATTCTGCACCCATCAGCATGCTGTGCGATGCATTTAAAAGCAGATTCCCTTGCTCCTCAGGCATAGGCAACTACGTACCCTAGTGCCCCTAGTGTGCTTTTCCTAGCCAACAAATAGTGAACACAAACATCTCCATTAAATCTCAACTTGTTGTTTTTAATTTAGTTTGTGTGAATTAAGCAAATGAGAGATAGTGTGTTAATTAGTTAATTGTTGTTTCTAGTCTCAATGCTAAGCTAAGCTAACTGGCTGCTAGCTGTAGTGTCACATTTAGCATACAGATATGAGATTGGTATCTGATGTCTTCTCATCTGACTCTCAGCAAAAAAAGCGAATAAGTGTATTTCCCAAAAATATCGAACTATTCGCTCAGGAGGGAAACGGGAAATAAGGCGGATATATGAAGTTAGAACAGACTTAAAACCATTAACCCTGCAGTGAGTGAAGAGCCACACTTTTTATTGTATTCATTATACTCCATTCTTTAAGGGTGACATAAGCCTAGATAGTCACGTAACAGTAGTCCGCCACACTTCTGTATTGCACTTTGTAATATTACTCTGCCTCTTACCCCTATGAAAACCTGCAACAAGCTCTGTCATCAGTGCGGGCAGTAGGACAAAAGGTGCTAATTAGTAAGATGTGAGGGCCTGACCTGTGAACAAAAGCCCAATGAGTGACAGCAAGGCTGTAGTGGTGGCTGGTGTACCCAATGGGCTGTAACAAACCCAAGTTATGTAAGCCAGGTAATTACTTCACCACCAGGGGTCAAAGGTAAATGGGAGTGCAAGCTGGGAATTGGCACTCCAAGGACAACCCCAACACGGATCATTGTGAATGTCACCCCAGGTCACCACCTCTGTCCACCAGTCAGAAGGCTGCATCTGTTCTGCCTTCGGTGGTGCTTGGCTTACATGCTGTCTGTTACTTCCAGAGCAGCCAGAATCGGGGAGCATTACCATCACTCAGCAACTGTGTGTTTTTGTAGAGGATTATATCTTTCAAAGGACCACGGGAGGGGGTGAGGAAAGTAGTGTGACAAACTATGAAGGTGCTCACTCAAGGGTGCAGAAAGCAGAGGTCCTCACCCTCAGTGACCCTGCTGTGTGGGAAAATCAACCCACACAATAAGGAGCAACATGGCTGACTGTGTTGTTGTCATCTCAGTATTCCTTCTGTCTTTCTCTCTCTCCTCTCTCTCTCTCTCTCTCTCTCTCTCTCTCTCTCTCTTTCCGCCTAACCATTTTCATTCCCTTCATGCCAAGGCACTGGGAAGTATGTTGCCAAGTTAAAATGATACACCACAAGGCTAAATACTGACACCGAATGATATGTTTGGTAACTGCAGTTGGATAGTCTTGCTTTACAGTAATACACTTGTAATAACAACACTCTCTCCAGTCACCAGAACTGGTTCAAGTGAGATTGTTATTTATTGTAAAAGAAACATTTTTATTCATTTTATTTTCTCTTCTAAAAGTGAAAGTGTAGATAAATTAACCAGCATTGTTTCCCATCCTTTTTAAATCTTTGTTTTGGTCATATAAAAAGCATCTGTCAAATGTGAGCATATTGTCACTACTGTTCAGAATCTCAGAAGACAGAAGAACGGTGATTATTTATTCAGAGAAATACATGATAAACAGTTGTATTTTAGTGCTTCTCTTAAAATAAAAAGGGGATGCTTTTACCTGTGTTTAGTCATGAATTACTAATGAGTAATCTAATATTTTTTAAAATTAATACCTTTGAGAAGGGTGTTTTGCTCTATGTTGTCATAATATATTGTTGTACAATAATTTGTGTGATATTTTCCAGTGAGATGGACACTAGTATGGTGGTTAAAAGAATGTGGGAATGTGTTGTGAAATGTGTTGACATGATGCGATGTTGAATTGCGAAGTGGCACTTGAAACTGTAGCATACCATCTGTCTGCAAAGCTAACTCTTTTTCTCTTTGAGAGGTGCTGTTTCTCTCTGTTTCACTGCTCTCCACTCTCTCTGGTCTCTGAGTAGTGGGCTTGACTGAGTTAACAGCCCCTCCCTGCAATGTTGTGAAGGAGCCAGACACATGAGGTGGGGTTTTAGTGATGTAACCCATGCAAGTGTAGAGATGTAGTGTGCTCCTTTGGAATTTGGATTCCTGCTTCAAAACTAAAGGGGGTAAACTTGTTTACTCTGCTTTTTACATAACAATGTCCATGTGTGATTTTAACGTGATAGAATGAACCTGGAATGACTTTATAAGTTGTCCTCCTCATCTCTCTTGCTATTGATATATTTCCTGAAAGTAGATTAATGGGCTCCCAATTGTTTTCTTATCATTTCTCAGTGTTTGAGAACAAGGACAAGATCGTGATTGTGATGGAGTACGCCAGCAAGGGCGAGCTGTATGACTACATCAGCGAACGCCGGCGCCTGAGTGAGCGGGAGACTCGACACTTCTTCAGACAGATAGTCTCCGCCGTGCACCACTGCCACAAGGTGAGAAAACCCATACCATACTATACATAAATAAAAACATGCAGGCTTTGTTTTTCATGCCGCATGCTTATTGTAACATAAACCATGCATCTCCAACCATGTAGCCATTTAATCTGCAGCCCATACTACACTGTATGCTTTTCTTGGCGCATGGCTGTTAGGGAGTCATCTGTTTCAGAGTGAAGATGAATCACAGGCCAGTTTAATTCAGGCTTATTCTCTGATACAGTGCACCAAACAGGCCTTGCATTAATTCTGGCCTCATCTGTTGACACACTGATGGATGTCCCGAGATACCCCAAAGCATTTCCCCGGAGATTTAGCTCTAGCCACACCCATGTCGACCCATGTTCCACACGTCACTAGCTCCCATCAAAACCCCAAGGTCCCAGGGCTTGTTTGGATGAGCTCCCCTCTTGTCATCCACTCCCCAGCTGGAGATAGGGATGATGTCATGGTCCTCAGATAGGAGAGTCCCAGACACCCATGAATGATGAATCATCACTACCAAGCACAACCTCCCGCTGGGTGGGGTGGTGTGAGTCACTGACACAACAAGCAAGCAACCATTTCTTCATTGTATCCACCAATCAGGGTCATGTGAACTTGAGCTCCCTGCCATGCAATAACCAATGGGACATGCCATGCAGAGCGCAACCCTGATGGATGAAGTCACTCCTCCACATCTGAGCTGGGTTCTGTCTGTCTGCATACCACATGTTAATTCCAGGGTTTTTTTAAAACCCAGACATTAACAGCATAGTTGTTTTTTAATCCCAAGATGTTGAGAACATCATTCATACAGGGTGGTAATTACAGGATCATGTTTATGTGACACATCATATGAGTCGATTTAAAAAGAAAATCATAGCAGATGTCAGCATAAAGACCCCAGAGGGGACAAGACCAATTAAAGAGTACTACACCAATAGGCTGCCTTAATTTCCCTTAATATTTTAATTGCCTTAATAAGAGCCACAAGATAGCTTTGTCAGAGTTAATCATCTCTTAATACAATGGACTGTTTTTTTTCTTGGATCCATCTCTCATGAATAATACATTGATAGATTAATCAATCATTACTTTGTTTTTTGTGATTGTCTTTCAGAATGGAGTTGTGCACAGGGATCTGAAACTGGAAAATGTGCTACTGGATGAAAACTGTAATATAAAGGTGATTTGCCCCTTTATCTATGATGCGTTACCCATAGGACTTTAATACCTTACCCCAAATGATCTTTGTATGAGGGATTAACAATCACATGGCCAGTGTAATATTCACACATACCACTGTTTCCACAGATTGCTGACTTTGGGCTGTCCAACCTCTACCATAAGGACAAGCTGTTGCAAACCTTCTGTGGCAGCCCGCTCTACGCTTCACCAGAGATCGTCAATGGGAGACCTTACCGTGGCCCAGAGGTGAGAACCAGTGAGCAAAACGATGATAATGACTAAAACGGAGCTGTTTGTGCGTGAACTTAATTTCCAGGACTTGATTTAGTTTTTATTTTTCCATCATCATCATTACTGTCATTTCTGGCTGTTAAATTTGGTGTGAACCTCCTAGATCTCTCTCCTTATATATCTTTCATCATTATTATCTTACTAGTGATTATCATCATCACATAGGCTGTAGACAAAGAGGTGGATAGGGTTTATTTTATTCTTCTTTGATGGGATTACTACTGGCCTACAAAGGGTGGTCTCTATTGCAACTTCACAGTGGGTCAGCTGAGATACTGTCTGCACCCCTCCTCTGTCCGACCCTTTCGACGATGTTTGGGTCGTTTGAAGTGAGGTACTGGAGAATAGTTTTGCTCACTTTCTTCTCATCTTAATGGGATTGGAATAAACTCCACAGCCTCTAAAAGACGCTCATGGTCAAAGTCAAATAGTTTTGGTGAAAGAAAGAGTGAAAATGTCTCCCCAAAGCCACTTATCTGGCAATTCCAGAGTCATTCTGAAGGGCGTTGTCTCTGAAATCGCATCAGTTACATAAAACAAAGCAACAGAGGAGGAAAAAAAATGCATTTTTAGATATTTGAGTCCAACCGTTCAATTTAGCATAATTCACTATAATTTCCTCCAGAGTGCTAAAAACTACAGCAGTCCGATTGCAATCAAAATTAAAGAACCTCGTTTGGGGTGAGGCCACAAATTACAGCAAACACAAGCAACGAAAATAGATCACAACAATACTGCATGCCCTGTCTCGCCCTCAGGAATGGACCAATAGCACAGGAGAATACAACATTCTTGATGTGGTCCAGATCCTTAGAGGAAGTACACTAGCTCTTTAACTGACCCTATCTGATTTCCTCTTCCTGGACTATGTCTCGAAGCTTAAGATACCACCATCAGAAGCACATTCCTCAGGACATCGCATCCTCCCCTAACCACAGTCAACACACACACATCACATCTCCTCCTCTGTCACATAGAGACAGCTCATCTATTAATCACTGAATGGCAGCATGTCTTAGTAAGTCATCAGGGGCCAGGAAATCACAACTCATTACCCCCTTCCAGTCCGACAACTTCCCATGTAGCTTTGCACCCCCTTATGTTGCAGACATAAAGTCTTATGTAACCGCTTATTTAGAAAGCCACGTTGTATTAGGTTAGTGGTCAGAAAGTGCTTGCTTCCGCCTGACAGACCGGGAGAGCATGAGGGAGGGCTGGTAGATTTATCCACGTGGAAATAAGCCATTTCCCACCAGAGCACTGGCATTTGTTATTATTTCTATAAAAGATGCACTGTAGAAGCACTGCAGCATCACAAGCTCTTTAACAGAGATGTTCATGTGTGACGTGAAAAAGTAATTTTGGTGCTGATTAATGTCAAAGTAAACTCAAGAGCGTTGCTCAAAATTCTGCTCATTCCACAACATTAATGCATTGAATCACTCATCAAAACAGGAATGGGAAGGCTGCATCTTCATTACATCAACACCAGATTGAACACACCTCAACTCTTTGTTTTGTTTGCATGCTGCATACGGTATATAGGGCTCAGTTTATAGGCAGTGTGTGTTCTGCATATGACGGAATGAATGTGTGTATGACCAGCTTTTTTATTTCCATCAGGTGGACAGCTGGGCTCTCGGGGTGCTGCTGTATACCCTGGTCTACGGGACCATGCCATTTGATGGGGGAGACCACAAGAACCTCATTCGCCAGATAAGCAACGGCGAGTACAAAGAGCCCACTCAGTCCTCAGGTACTGCAGGAACCTCTGTTTGTTTTTCTCCTGTTTTTTGTCATTCTGGTAAAACACACCTGATCCCAGTGCCCTTTATGAAACTATATCATAAACTATAGTTGGTAAATCTAGTTCAGCTGAGCTGCAGATAGAGTCACTCTGGGAACACCATTTGTCAGAAACTGAAACTCTCAACCCCTGAGATTCTGTCCATAAATTCTATACAGTCACTTCTTTATGTAGATTCCAGAAAATACTTAGTGAAGTAGTAATAAGTCTTTGAGACATTGGTCCATAAACTGTTAAATGGAATATGGATCAGACTGCTCTCAATGTATACATATAGTAGAATCTGCATAATCCATTACATGTGATGCTCAGTACCCTTTTTGTCCCGACAGTATTAAAAAACTCAATAACATCACCATTTTAAAAAAATCTAATGTGAAGTCTTATTGGTTCAGGAACTTTATGGTAGGAACAGGAATGCAAACATTGAAAATTGGAAGAACACTATTTTTTCTGCCAATTATTATTGGTATACTGTTGTACCAAAGACACTTACATGGTGTAAACTTTGTCACTAGCATGTGTTGTCTAGTGTTTAACTGAGGGTACATTTTGTGGTTTAAACTGAACAATGGAAAAAATAACCATGTAAAATATTTAGTGACCAATGCTTTTAGTAAGGGTATAAAAGTACTGCATTTGTTTTTAAATGCCTTTAAATTGAATTATTGCAACTTGTGTGAAAAACAAAAAATCAAAGTAGCATGTCAGAAATAATTATATCACCAGCTTTTTACACAGAGTCTTATTTATTCCATTATTTATTGAAAACCCACATCAACCAACAGTTCCAGCAACTTTCAATTAAGAAAGCCACAGGTAGTACTTGCAGTGTCGAACTCAACTCCACTTGTCCTTTTAGTACTCATTAAAAGCTTGTTATCAAATAGTTAGCTTTTTATGAAAGTGGTGTGTTATATGTGACAGCTTACAGATTTTTCTTGTTCTGTTTCCTGCTAGATGCCCGTGGACTGATCCGCTGGATGCTGATGGTGAACCCTGAGCGCCGGGCCACAGTGGAAGACATAGCCAACCACTGGTGGGTAAACTGGGGCTGGAAGAACAGTGTGTGTGACTGCGAGACCCAACGTGACCATGGAGGCTCGCCCATGCTGGCCCGCTTCATCGACTGGCAGAACCGCACTGAGCCACGTGGTTCCGGAGCCAAAGCTGCAGCCATGCCCCAACTGCTGCGCCAGAGGCCCAAAAAGTCCAAGAAGGAAAATGTTGAGTCAGGGCAGACCCACTGTGGAGCAGAGGACAAACCGGGCCTGAAGAGACCTAAGGGTATCCTCAAGACCAGAGTCACTGAGGAGCAGCAGTCTGCCAGTCTGGAAGATGTGGAGTTGAGCCATGCAGCGCTGCCTCAACAAACCGAAGTAGGAGAGGAAGCCTCAAGTCCAGATCAAGAGGAAGAGGAGCTGACTCTGGGAGGAGGCTCGCCAGCTAAAATGGTGCCCTCTCTGCCCAAAAAAGGCATCTTAAAAAACAACCAACAGCGGGAATCAGGGTACTACTCTTCACCAGAGCGCAGCGAGTCCTCTGAGCTTTTAGGGGGTGCCAGTATGTCTCTGCTAGCCACCTCCCCGCCTAAGAGAGTGATGGGGAGAAAGGGCATCTTAAAGCGAAACGGCAAGTACTCCACCTATAGCGGGCCTCCCTCAACGGCAGCAGTGGCTGGAGTCCTTGGTGAGCCACCTCCGTCAACTGACTCAGGTCTGTCCCGCAGTCAGAGTCGGCCTTCCAGCATAGTCGGGGAGGACAGCTCTGCGCTGTCCCTGTCGCCCAGCTCCCTGAGTGGGGCTGAGTGGCATCCTTCCACCACGCACCTCCGCCCAAACATCAGGGCCTGCGTCTCGGCTGAAAACCTGCTGCAGCTCGCCAACTTCAAGGGCTTCCAGCCTGCCCCTCCACTCCAGGGACCCAAGTTCAGCCGTGGCCCCAAAACGAAAGGCTCCCCGGGGGACAATGGCAGCTTCTCCTTGCTTGGGGACCTGGAGGACATGACTCAGGTGTACCAGCAAGCCCTGGACATTAGCAGCAACCTCACCTAACAGATGGGTGGGAATTGAACATGACTGTGCGTGCGTGCGTGGCGTGCGTGCGTGCGTGCGTGCGTGCGTGCGTGGCGTGCGTGCGCGTGTGTGTGTGTGTGTGTGTGTGTGTGTGTGTGTGTGTTAACGACCAGTGTGTTACTGGGATACAAGTTTTGGGAATTTGTGGTTTTCCAAATGGGGATGAAATCTTGATGGAAATGATATGTCTACACACACTCACGCACACACACACACACACACACACACACACTGATGTACACACTTTGGTGCACTTCTCTGGCCAGAGGAAATTTAGTCAGGGTTTTTTGAACAAGAGAGAGAAGGAGCTGGCACGAGAGAATGCCACCCAGTCTGCATTCTTGGCCCGTCCATAGACTTTGCTATGTTCAACATGTTTACATATTCAGCAAGAAGGCAAGTCGGAATCACAAACGCAGCAACTGGAAACCGGTTGGCTCTCCTTGTACACCACCCATTTTGAGTTTGAGTTTACAAAAGCACCTTAAAACTCACACAGAGCACATGCTTTTGTGATCTTTACTTACTTTAAAAAAAGAAACAAACCAGGGTCTTGTTCCAAAAATAACTGACATTGCTGATTATTTATTAATATTTTCGTAGCTTTTAGTTTTAAGTGAAAACTGGCGGGCTGGCTGTTACTGGAAGAGTCTAAAACTCCTCATCTCCAACTCTTTGTGTGGAACTGACATATATAATTATGTTACTCAGTGATGAGAAACATACAGTATATATAATCAGCATATATAACTGTGTCTGCGCTTGTACAACACGCAGGCAAATATACCTTCATAAAAGCGTATGTCCTATATATGTGTATGATACTAGGGAATATGTAGGAAGTGCCTTTTTTGATTCATAACAAAAAATTATGTATGTCATTTCCTTAAAGTGGAGGGAAAAGCCAGGCCAACCTGTCACCAGTTGTGCTTTTTATGATGTTGTTTGTGAATGTGGAGAGACCCAGGGCCTTGAGCACACAGCTGACTAGCTTTACTTATTTTAGGGTTCTAAGGTCAGTCTCAGACAATTGCAGTCAAACAGTCTCATCTCCTCCCCCCCGTTCCGAGAATCACACACAGATATGCCGGCATCTACAGGCCGCCTCGAAAAGACCTCCCCTGTGTTCTTTAAGCCCATAGTTTGGTTTGTCAGCAGTAAGGTGGTTTGGTTGAGGAAAGTTTCGCTGGCAGCACCAGTGGTCTGCAGTGGCTCACCTAGTGGGACATTTAGTGAAGGGAGATAGCACAGACACCACCTCATAGTCCTGGAATGTGCCTGGCTCCCTTAACCTTGGTAACTTCACAGTTTAGAGGCTACTTGATAAAAGGTTGTTTAGTAAGACAATTTTTTTAACCAAAGACATTTATGGTGGTTTCCATTGTCAGACTAGTTAATATTTTATCCAAAGCTCTTCAAAAGAGCTAAGTAAAGTGGTTTGTTTTAGCCTGCTGATGACACAGCAAATTCCTCAGACAAAGGCTGGAGACGTGTTGGTGCTAGAGATTGCTATCAGCCCCAGACCGACTCAGCACAGGTGGGATCTGAAGTCTGTGCTCAGCCCTCCAGCTGTGAATACTAGTCCATTATGTCAACCAAGCACAATTAGCCAGCTATTGTTTTCATTTGACTGTAAGAGAGAGGCAGTGCGTAGAGATTTATAGCTAGAGGGAGAAGAAAAGAGTGTGAACGAATGACGCATAGAAAGTTGCTGAGATTAGAGAGGACTTTCCCGTAAAACACAGGAAAGGTCAAGGAGTTAGAGGTATTTTTTGAAGGAATTGTAATGTAGAACAGTGAAAGTAAAGAAAGTGTGTAGAAAGAGTAGATGGGAAGTTTTTTTGTTTAATACCAAAGATGTGATGAAGCTTTGACATGAGTCAGGGGAATGAATGGATCAGGGACTAGTGGAAGTACTTTGACTTGGGAATCCCCATTGGTAAATGAAATCATCCCCACATTGGCTTTACCTTACGTTTGTTTTCTTTTTCTTTTTGAGTTTTTATTTGAGATGCTGGAGGGTGTTGATACAGCTTGTCTTGAGGGTCAGTCATTGTGTTCTCCATGGCCTTAGGAAATGTGTTACACTTTTCAACAGCAGCCAAAAGTTGGAGAACAGTGACTGACATCATCCAAAATATCAAATGATGTGGTTGGAAAACCATGCAGTAGATGACCCCAAGGAAACAGATCACATGTTGAATGTTTGTCAGTGGTCTTCTCGTGTGATGGAAAGGTCCTGGGTATTGATTCAAATGAAAGACCTGTTGTGAATTATATTGCATCTTATTGCCTTTTGTATTGCATTTTATTGTCAACTGGATTTACAGTGAGAAAATTATACTATGTTAGTATTTTGTTTTATTATGCTTCTGTTTTTGATTTTCCAAAATATAAGAAACTTTATATTGCTTTATGTTATGGCAGAAAATACTTCCTTCCTCGAAGTTCTTTAGAAACAGACAAATCTGATCTGAAATTGGTTTTTCACTGTTTTGATACACCTGTGGGTGAGAGAAGCCCACTAATAGCCTCCGAATGGCATAAAACAACTCTTAAAGTTTAATTGGAAAAGGCCAGAATACAAGAATATGTATTGATGTATCAATAGCCAACCCTAAGAAAATTGCATTTCTACCTTGACAAAATTAGGGGGAGGTCCAAAATGCTGGAACAACATCAGAAAAAAAAGGAAATAAAGCAATGGAAAGAATCTGATGATGAAACTCTGCCAAACTGGAAATAAGTGGTGCATATCTGTTAGTTAGCAGAAAGTCTAATCATAGGAAAACTTGACTGGATATTGTTATGACAACAATAATAAATTAGTATTATTACGTTATTTAAGTATTATTTTTGTTATGGCTCATTACTATTGTTGGCTATGCCCACAGTTTTTTTTTGTTTGTTTGTTTTGGGGTTGGTGATCCTGAACTGCCAAGGTGGAATAAGTTGCGTGCCTTTGGTATGTTTTATGACCTTTTTCTGATGATGAAAATTATTATCAATGTGTTTTTATACTTGTATTTATTGGTGATCAAGCCGTTTGATCTGTTGTTATACTCCATGTTCATGCTTTGGCCTGCTTTGGACTGTGTGTTGTGTTCAGAATATACTGCACACAAAGTATCATTATTCGAAATAGAGTGGTATCATCTCATTGTGAAGGTAGTGGCCAAGTGTGTATTTGTTAGAGTAACAAATCAATAAGAGTTCCTCAAATCCTGTAAAATGTCTTAATTAAACCATTTGGGTGTATGTCTACTCAAAACAATGCCTCTGTAGTACTGTATCAACTCAAATAAATGGATCTTGAAAGTTACACGTGTTTGTTTTTATGCTGTGTGTGGCCATTTGAGTTTACAAAGTGTTCTCTGAGATAAACAGCCAGGTCATCAAACTGTGCATTCCCTTGAAGTGGACAAGGAAAATATATAAAAAGTCTCAGGGGAGATCAATATTGAAGTCTATGACATTCACATTGCAAACAACTTCCATCCCATTAGCAAAATAGGCCAATAAGCTACGATTTCTGTCTCTCACACACTAGTGTGAGTCCCTTTTTAATGTTATTTTTATAAAACTGATTATAAAGTTAATTCAGGTTTGACCCAGTGGTGGAATTAGATAAACAAATATTCCCAGAGGTTAGACTGGGACAGAACTACAAATATCAAACGCTCTTCTTTTTGAATTAGGGAAAAGTTTAAAACAAATTATTATTGGATGCCCTAATTTATTTTCCTCTTTAACAGTGTGTGACCCACAAACCTACATGGACCCATGAAGGGGATCAGCAATGGCCATCCACATTGCAAAGGTGTTCTATTTTCATACTTAACTCTTAATTAAGTTCATTGCTGGTGGCAAAAGGTTGGGGTCGAAACACCACACTAAAAGACTACAGGTCATTTGGACTCAGTTTGAAAGAATTTATTAAAACCAGGTTGGCTGACTGATTAATGCAGACAGCCAACCTGTCCAAAGCAGAAAGAATGAGCCCTTTTGGCCAGTGCAATTAGCAAACGTTTTCACAAAGCCTTGCTGAATGTTGAAGTGATGCTATGTATTTTCTAATCTATTTTCTAAGCATTCTTTTTAAGGAAATTTCCTGTATAGGCTTAAAAGGTGGCTGTTAAAACTTTGCAGTATTGTGCCTCACAGAGTACAGAACGATCAGCTTGCCTGTTTTAAAGGTTTTCTATAGTTTAATAGATGCAAGCATAAAATTATTCACCTCTGCAGAGTAATCCATTTTGCCACAGTCCATTTGTATGCTCATGAAGTTCCAAACTCGTATTCCTGCCAAAATGTTGTTTAAGCCACAAAGGTTATGTCATTCCTCACATACAACCATGTCAAAGTAGGCCATACACATTGGTCGGCTCTTCCATAAGTCAGGGGAACTGGCTGTCTTAAAGGAGTGTAAGATTTAGGGCAATATTGGCAGAATTCAAATATAATATTCATAAGCATGTTAATTATTGGATCGACCGAATCACCATGATGTCACGCTAACAACAATGGTCACTTCTAGGCAGACCACTTATAAATAACATTAACAACAAAAAACATTCAATGTGTTAGTAAATTGTATGTATGAAATGTATTAAATGTATGTAACACATATTTTACATAAAAACATCTATCCTGAAAATATTTTAAACAAATATTCTGATTCTATAATCACCTGAAGTAAGAACAAAGTTGCCAAATTAAAGGTTTATCGGGCCAGCCAATGACTGATCTGGAACAGAGCAGTTCTTATGGCAGAACAAGTTGCATGTGCTACCAAGTGTGCAATCTAATGCACATGCCTATGAGCCATGTAGGAGGACCGAGATAAAACCAGCATATTTAGCTATATTACACATCACATAAACACAGACAGAAGCCAAAATACTTAGGGATAAGGCTTATTATTCATCGCTCATCACAGTCTTAACAAAAAGACTACCATGTAACTGTGACATTGAAAATGTTAATACTTTTTTCCACCATGAAAACCACTCACTACCAGAGAAATTGTACCAAAGTGAATTCAACTGACCATGGTCACTGTGCTCTGTCCTGGACAAACATAAGGACATTTTAGAACTGACGTTTAGTCTAAAAAAGAGAAGTGTTTTCATACTAGAGGAAAAGGACCTCTGATTACCCTGGGATCCTCTTCAACATAGGACCTTAGTTATTCTGGGAACGATGTCTAAGTACTTGAGTGACAGCTAGTCCCAATCAAGGAAATTGAGGTACTAGCTAATCCCAATCAAGACTGGGCCGCCAATTTCATGATGGACAATTTTGCACCCTAATGAGACGATGCATGCCAAAACCAACAGGTAAGCAGTGGCTCACCTGAACAATGCTGGAAACAAAGAAATATAAAACAAATCCTAACGCCAGTTATGTGTGTTGATCTTCAATGAATAGTGTTGTTTTTTGGACCCAGAACACCTGCTGGTAATCACTAAAAAAGTAGACTATAAAAGTCTCTGGAGAAAAGCAATTTTTTTGTCATTAGAAAACTGACAGAATCAAACAAACAGCAGCAGAAAACCTGGAGTAGGGAAAACAGTTCATGTCTGGCTCGGGGAAGAAACAAGAGTGTCTGTTTTTAGGACTTGGAGAGTCCATTGATTGTTGAGGGAGAACATTGCTGCTGCCGGGTTAATTTGATCCACATTTTGCAAGGGGGAGTGGGTGGTTGGCTGGAAGCTCTGCAGTCTTTTGGGGCTTTAGTACTGATGAGTAGGACAGCACCCCCAGCTCGTGCTGGTCAGACACAATCTGCAGGCCTTGGAAGAAGACAACATCAAATACTTTTACAGTATGGCGCAGAGCAGGATTTAGTTTTCCTCAATCACACATTGAAACTGTTATCCCAAGTCTGAAATTGGCCTTTGTAAGCTAGTCTGAGCTGTAAAAGTAACCTTTAAGCCTTCTATTTATTTATTCCTCCTACACCAATATAATTTTGTCACACTGACAGACAATCATCATCTAGGGTCATTATTTCTAGGGTCATTATTGGGAAGTTTTCTCAAAAAGAGGAAGATAATTATCCTTGGAACAAGCACAGGTCTCTTTGTGTTGTAATGCAATTTCCAGTTGTCTAATTCAAAGGCGAGCAAGAACAGCGCTCAGATGTAATAGTACAAGGACAAACAACAATAAAGCACTTATGCAACAATTTAAATGCTTATGGTAGCTAATTGTCAGTCACACGAAAGGCCTATACAGACAGTGTAATGAAAAAAAATTCATTGAGATTTCAATGGCTGCACCCCTGACACTGATATGATCTGAGTTTCAAAGGGATTTTTTTAATGTCTTTCTGGTTCACTTTTTGACCTTAAATAAAGTCCAGCTGCTAGACCCTCTGAACTATTCCCTCCTTTCCCTCCTCCCTCCATCTGCAGAAGGTGAGCCTGTTTGCCCCTGGAGGTGGGGGTTTATTGACGGAGATGGCATACCCAACTACACATTCAAAATGCCAAAGAACCCCAGAGCCCTCCCCAAAAACCCCATCCGGTCCTTTAGTGTGACCCCAACTCTATGCCTTGCAGATACGGAGGTTTATATAATGTTGGAGGATGTAAGCTATTCTTTACGTATAGTATGAACAGACTTGAAAAGGGCCTCTCTGTTCATAGCCCCCTCAAGCTACATTGGATAAAAGCCGTCACACTCAGGGGGATTTGGAACATGAAAGCTGAAAATTTACATGCGTTTCAAATCAGTTTATAACTCCTTAAGTCTCCTGAAAAATGGCTTTAAATGAAGAAAGTAGGGGGATATTCTGCAAATTGAGCAAAAAGTGGTGGAGGATTTGGCGAGGTCAGTGCTGCCTAGGCGCGTCTGGCTGCTGTTGCAGGCAGGATGCTCCACAGTGAAGGTTTAGGGTGGCTGTTGTAAACCGAGCTGCCCGTTCATTGCAGGAAAAATAAACACAGGGCCGGGCTTGAAGAAAGTCCTGAGTAATTGGAGTGTGTCTTCGCTCGGTTAGCTGACACGTTGTTTTAGAAACAACAGTCTGAGAGGCCGCTATTACAAAATTGCATGTGCACTTTTATTCTTTGTCGCTGTCTCTGAGAGCACTCACACAGGTTCCTAACTCACATCTCTGCAGGACTCCTTTTCCTCTGTGCCGCTGTGATAACATTGTGATATGGAATGGAATAAACCACCCTCCTTTCCTGCTCAGCTTCCACTCCTCTATCATTCATCCTCCATTCAGCAGGCTCCCTCCACACACCCAGCTCTCCGTCCCTCTTCTGTCCAGATGACTATTTTTAGCAGCAGCACTGCTATTCTGGAATTTGTTGCTGACTGGCTGCTGCTGGGTGTCTGGGCGGCGAGCTCTTCTGGAATGTCTGGCCCACTCTCAAACCACTCCAGAGTCCCAGTGCAGGGCGGACGGCTCGGGGCTCTGATTACAGCTTTAAGTCCGCTGTAGCTGAAGCTCACTCTTCATCCAGCAGAAACACAAAGCTTTGCTGAACCAAGGGGAGAAAAATTTTCTCTGTCCTATACCAGTAAGGTACTGACTAGGTATGACTAGGTATGACTGACCTTTTGTCTGTATCTATGTATGTTTGTGTACCTGTAATTCGTTCATTTGGTCCTCACAAGGTAAATCA
This sequence comes from Lepomis macrochirus, assembly GCA_024633595.2. NCBI lineage: Eukaryota > Metazoa > Chordata > Actinopteri > Centrarchiformes > Centrarchidae > Lepomis > Lepomis macrochirus. The sequence continues at coordinate 12,467,134 of JALXJV020000008.1, read as the reverse complement.
AAAAAAAAAAAAAATCAGGGTTTCACCACTAATTCCCTTTCTTGCAGAGAGTTAAGAAGTTTGATACTACTCTCGTATGCTTTTGTTACATTTAAGGCTAATGCCAGCAGCCAGTCTAGCTTAAAGGAGGAAACCGACAGCCTTGCTCTGTCCAAAAGTGACAAATTCACCTACCAGCACCGCAAAATCTCTAATTAACACATAATATCTAATTTGTTTAATCCGTAAAAAAAATGTTCAGTTTCATCAGCGGTTATCTGCAGGACTATTTCTTTGCTGGGACCAGCAAACCAGTGTTGTCTTTGTTTTCTTGGTAATTTTGTGTGTATTTATTTTGTTTTAATTGCACTCTCGGCATTATTGAAAATAAGAGCCCTCAATCATTCCTCAAGATTTAAATTTTAGAAGATTTAGTAGTTGAATGAACTAGCGGTGACTCGAGGAAGTTACTGCTCCCAGGCAAGAAAAGGCCTGTCATAAAACCCCAGGTAAAATGCAAAATTGTTTTTGTTTTTACACTCGTTCTAAAGATCTAAAGATACAATGACTGGGCTTTAGATGTGCCGGTATGGAGTAACCTTTGGACTGAGCCAGGCTAGCTGGCAACCCTGTTTCCAGTATTGTGCTAAGCTAAGCTAACTGGCTGCTATAGAAGAACTCACCAACAAAAAGCAAATAAGTGTATATCCCAGAATGCTGCTATTTCTTTAAGGTAAGTGTTAGGGTTGGGATGAATCATGTCACAGTTATGGTTAAAGTTTGGTTAAGGCTCCAGGAAATGAATGAAAGTCAATGCAATTCCTGCATTGCTTACATGCTCTGGTGTGTTTGTGTGTATATGTGTGTGTGCTTGTGTGTGTGGTCCATGAAAAGAAAATAAGCAGCACTAATGGGAAGTTTTTCCTGTCTTGGATCAGGCTTTAGGGGTTTCAAAGCAAAATTGTTTGCAGTGGAGGGAACGCTGTCCAAGCCCACCTGTTGTTCATGATTGCAAAGATCCGCTTGAGCTGGGCCTTGTCGAGAGACATACTGCAGTATGCCACTCAATAACATCAATAGACCAGACAGGCCGATTCATTCCACGAGATTACCCAAGCAGAGACGATGCACTACAATGCAATAAGTACATTATAGGCTTGCCTAAACTGTTAAGCAATGGAAGAGATGCAGTCAGCAGTGCTGCTCTCGTTTCTTTATCTATCACAAAAACATTCAGACATGACAGAACTAGTTAGGTCAGTGAATCGTGGCTTGGTGGATGCCCCCCCAGGCCACAATCTGAATCCACAGGGTGAATTTTACATACATCTTCATCATATTTAATGAGATAAACTTTGCCTATCCCAATGGTAATGAGAATTCATCCGGTGAGGGAGTGGTTTTCCCCAGGCCAAGTGATTAGGACATGAACAAGAGGGTTTAAAAATAACACAATGGAAATGTCTTTTAAAACACTTATACATGCACCTTTTGCCTCTTCAGAAGCCATGAGGTGGAAATGTTTCACTGGCATGTAACCCTTTCATTGTAAATCAGTGAACTCTGCATCCTGCCAATAATTTAGCTACTGATAAGAATTTACAGCTCAAAACATCTTGTTCTTGTTAACATTAGGATGTACACAGGCAAGTATGAAAAGTGAACAGTCAGCAGTGTGAGCATGGATGCAGCTAATTGGCCTTGGCTCCCAATAAGGGGATGTGGGTTTAGCTCCAGTATGGTGGGGCCGAGTCTAGGCCATGGAGAGGGAAGAGTGGAGACTGGGAGGAAGCCCATTAGACGCTGTGGCCAAGCCGTCCAGCTAACTGGCCAGTCAGGTAATTAAACAGCCTTCAGCAATCTGTATTAGAGCTGCTTCTCTCTAGAGTGTGAAAGGGCTGGGAAGCAAAGTCTTTCTTGGCTAAACGTCAGAGATGTGCGGCCTGGCTGCTCCGGGACCCAATCCAGTGGCCGCAGGGTTTTAGCACTGCTGGTTTTAGCTCATCCTTCAATTTGGTTTTTGTTTCGGAGGCTTTTTCTTTTACCAACCCCCCACCCCAATTCAGTTCACCCGTAGCTTTAAGTAGAAATACAGCAGAAAGAGCTGGATGGATGGATGTATCCCCCAGCTGGATAACATTCCTCTGGTTTCCACTTGTGTCTGCTTCTCCTTTTTTATGGGTCAGTGTTTCTGTGATTAAAGTTTCTTTTCCTTTTCCCCCTCCCTATGCTTTTCCACTCTTTCCATAGCTATTTTCCTCTGTCTTTTTTGCCTGACCATTCTTCATATGAATTTAAATAGTCCCAAAAATTGACCAGGGAAACTCCCATCCATTTTTGTCAGTCTACAGACACTTCACCACCAAAACAAAAAGGAACCTCCTTTTTTCATTTAGTCCAGCACTTAAACTACTGGATTTGCAGATGTGTTGAAACAGCTCACAGCAAAGACTATGTTGTCTCTGCTAAGTGTGCCGTGGAGTTGCAAACGACATGTTGTAACATCACTATAACACTTTCTCACACTCTGCCACCCTGTAACTCTTTACATGTCCTTATCATCTGTGCCAGCTGACTGGCCATCCTCAAACTGACATTACAGTGATTGATATGGGCACGGGTGTGGACTCCTTGTCCTGCTTCCTCTTCCTACACTTCTCTCCAAAAGTGGCTGTTTCACACGGAGGGGGGCTTGATGAAACTCCAAATGTGAGATAGATGATTTTGGCTATTCAAAGCTGTGACAAAACAGAAAATATCACGTCTTATTTGCATGTTAATAAATCCCGACTAGAAACCCAATTGCAGAAAAATGCCCAGAAACAGGATTAATGTTTGACTAGAACAGCCAAACACACATTTAGTCTAGAGATTCTGACCTAAAATGAGATTTGAGCTCATCATCACAAAATCAGATTGTTCCTTTTTCGCACATCCAGTCAAATTATCCGGTTAGACAGTAATCAATTTGGCCCAGTCTCGTGTTTCAGCACCTTGTTTGGAAAAGTACACCCAGCCCATTACAATAATCTGCTCAGTACAACTACTGTACATATGACCACATATCACCAGGAATTTTTTTTTAATCCGACCTCTTTGAACCGTTGTCACATTTGGATAACTTGGTAGTGAAACCCCCATCTACATTAATCCCTGTCAGGGTGGTCCATCTACCGTTGTCTCTCTATGACGAGGAAAAAAAGCATCCCAGCAGTATGTGGGGCCTGACATTTGCTATCCCATTACAGCCCACCTACGACACAACTGCACACATAAAACAACATGAGACACAAGGTAATGAAGTGCTAACCACTGAGGTAATCACTCTCGGAGCAGCGACCGTTTCCCCTTCTTGCCCTTCTACCCATGGCTCTCTTTTCAATCCTTCTATTCTCATGTGCGTTTACAATAGTATGTCACTGACAAGAGATTCCCACAGATAAATGAAAATGTGTTTTTATCCCATGCAGGCTGGGAATGGAGAAAAATATGAGGAGGTTTTGCAGTGCGTCTCATGATGAGGGGATTAAAAGCAGCCACGGGGGGAATGAATACACACTTCTTGGATTGATTTAAGGAAAGACGAACATCCTAGACAGATATCAAGGTCTGTATTGCCTGCCAAGATGAGGGGTGGGAAAGTTCTTTTGGGAACGGTTGAGTTTCAAATAAAAAGTAAATGCTCTGTGACTACAGGTGAGTCCCGTTTGATACTCACTTAGGGTGACATTTGGATGGGAGCGCTGTGCTTTTGCTCCCAGGCAAAGATACAAATCTCCATTTGGCAGCTGCGGTTTGTTGGGGTGTCTTGTCTTAACATGGTAGATAGGTTGGTGAGTCGTTCCTGAAAGATTCCCTTTATGAGTGATGGCCATCTGGACCATTTCTCAGTATGTGTGTGTGAGCATGTCTATGGTTTTACTTTTTTCCCCTCCGCTTTTTTTTCTTCCTTCTAAATAGCAGTGAAATGTTTAAAGAAAACAAATGAAAAGATAGTGCTTTGAAAATGGATCTGCCCTGGCAGCCCTCCACCTCCACCATCCCCTCTTCCTCCTGCTCCTCCTCCTACTCCTCCCCCTCAATTCTGACCCGCTCCTCCCTCCACTTGTGCAGGCTTGACGAAAGAGTATACCTCTCTTCGTCGCACGCAACGAGGGGGAAGGGGAGGGAGAGTTGGGGAATAATTCAAAGAAAAACCTGTGAGGGAATGGGGAAGGAATGATGGAGACAAGTGAGGAGGAAATAGTGATGGTTAGAGGAAGATCCATTTGAGGAGGCTGATGATAAAAATGTACAGTAGCTAGAGAGCAGATAGCAATACTGAACTGAAAGATAAACGGCATTGGACAGCTGAAGGATATTAGGGTGTTTAAAATGGCTGAAGAACAATAAAGGGCAATGGGTGGAGGAACTTTGATGGGGTTGGGGCATGGGGTTTACCAGAAAGAAGGTTTTATTCCAAAATTAGATGTCAACAAAACAACAAAATTCCAGAATATACCCATGAAAATATTAAATAAACTAACTAACAAGCTGCTGGAGGTAACCCCATATTTAGCACACAGACATGAGAGTGGTATTGAACTTGTCTAACTCTCATCAAGAAAGCATGTATCCCAAACTGTCAAACATTTCCTTTAAGCCCAATATTCATAGGAGTGAATTATGTGAATTACTCGATCTTTAATATATCATAAATAAATGCTCAAACTTTAAGATTTGAAGAGATGAATTGCATTCTGCCATTCCTTTCATGCTAAATATTTTTCACATGCATTGTTTTTTTAAACAACTCTTTGTTCAGAATCCAACTCTCAGCATCTCTTACAAAACATTTATTATGTGATTAGCAGGGAGCTGCCATAACTTGTTCCTCTGACCACTGAAACATTTTGCATCAAGACATTCAGGACCTGACAACATCAAAGACAGTAATAGACACACACCTCCCACACGTCTTCTTCTCAAAACACAAATCTTTCATACACTAATGACACGCTATGATGGTGAGCCATGCACTGAGAAGGGTGGGAAAGATTAGTGAACTGACAGACATTCTTAGCAGCTGATGTCAATGTACTATCACAAAGTATGCTCAATATGATCTTACAAACCAAAATATGAACCCCTTGGACAATGTGAGAGCTGATATGTTTGGACGAGGGTGGTCCCCAACTGGTTGACCTGGAGGTCAAAATCATAACTCCTGAGGTAGAAATTCCTCGAGTCTGGTCCAAAGAGAATCTCACAAAGGTGAGAGGGGGACCAGGATGCTTTTGTTGCCAGATACTAGAAGCAATACTAGCTAAATAACTGGTTTACAGGCCCACTGACCACAAGGGCACATTCCAGGCATTCTATCCTCCGACAGTGATGTCCTGGTGAGTTTACAGAGGACAGATGTACTCTTCACAACCTGTGTGGCAAAAGGGGGGGTGTCAGAAAGGATCTTTTGATATCATTGTTCCTTCCCACTTCCAGACTTGCTGTGGTTTGAACTCTGGTGAATCACTCTGTATGAGTCCCTGTGAAGCCATCTAAAAACCGCCAGAAGTTTATTTAGACTCTGATGTTGGCCCAGGAAAAATAATATAAACCCTACAGGGCTTGCAGCTTGTAGTTTCAAGGTCATGTCATCTGAACTATATAACAGAGCTCAAGCCCAAATGTCAGAAAAACAACTAAAAGAAAATCCTGTTGTAGTGTCCTTGAGCAACAAAAATCAGACCATGGGATTATTCATTAGTTCAAGTTTTGAAATATTCTCTGAGATTTTTTGCCTCCAGCCAAAACAATGCAAGTGAATGGAAACCAATTTACAATAGTCTGTCCAGAAAAATGTTCTGGTAATTCTGGATAATCTGCAAATACTTTTCCATTGGAAGTCTCCATCTGTCCGTTATCTATAAGCACTCCATGCAGGATCGTGGGGGATGGAGCCAATCCCAGCAAGAGCAAAAGGCGAGGTTCACATAGAAACAAGCGACGATACACACTCCCACCTAAAGGTGATTTAGAGTCACCAATTAACCTACCTACATGACTTCAAATGGTGGGAGGAAGTCGGAGCAACCGCAGAGAGCCCAAACAGACACGGAGAGAAGATGCTCACAGAAAGGCCTGGGACAACCAAAGTTCAATCCAAAGACCTTCTTGCTGTGAGGCCACAGTGCTATCCACTGGACCACCGCACAGTCCTCCATTTGAACTTGTTCCTACTAAAGAAATCATCCCTAAGATAAAGGTCACCAGTGTGGTTTGTATATTATCCAGAGTAATGTGATTTAAAGAGGTTGCTCTTTAAAAATACAACATGTTGCAATACTTAATATTTTGTATGAACAATGACTCAAATGACTATGTATAATGTTAAAGTGTCAAACCCACAGAGAATAAACCCCCCAATTCTACAGTTCCCTTCAACTCCATGGAGCTTTTAGGGTTAGGGTTATGCCCTGATAAACCCATAGACAAAGCTATCGCCTAGCTGGTGAACACCGTGAAGCATTCAGAAGCTAAAGAACAAAATATTTTCCTCCAGAGTTGGTGGAAACCACAATAGAGCAGTGAACATTGGACTTACATATGTCTAGTAGTGCAAATGAATGTTAAGGTTGATCCATGTCTCCTAGATTTCAGATCAAGTCAATGTGTACTGCATATCCACACTCTACCACACCGTCAAATCAGATAATAAAATTCTACCCCCAAAAAACCCCATTATGGTAGAAATTTCAGGAGGAGCAACAGAGGAGGGACCCCTCTTCAGTTATGGGTAGGCATGCAATAGATTTGATGTGTACAGAATAGACTAACAAAGTGAAATAACAGTATGGTCAGGCAGAATGACTAAATTTTAGATAGATTGTAAATATACAGGAAGAATACAACTCTGGGATCTCTTGAGCAGCTTCAGGTGTCACCAAAAATGAGTGAATAGGCAACTTACCGTTCAGCATAAAACAACACAAAGTAATAGTCAATTTTGTGTTTACAGCTTGTTCTGCTGCTCCACTGAGGGCAAAAAACACTTGCTGCTTTAAGTGCCATTGTGTAATGCATTTTCAGCAATAAATTCCAAAAAAGCCACACCAACAGTGGTGGGTTGGTCAAAAAATCTCAGCTTTTATTTTTTATTATGAAGCAATCGATGTGCACAATTGCAAATCTGCCAAGTGAATTACCTGGCCTTGTTTTCAGTCTTAAATTTGTCCCAAAGGCTCAGCACTCACAGAGCTTTGATTGAGTTCCACCAGGTGCACATACAGTATTTAGAGGTGGTATTTTCCTTCATCTAATTCACATCCTGAAATGGCTGTTTTATCTGGAATTTTCTCTCGAATAAAGCAGCTGCATAAACAGGACAAGCAATTTGTGTGCATGCGATGCTAAGCGCCAAGGCCTCCTCTGCCACATTTGGCCCTCAGCAAAATGTCAGCGACAGTTTAGAGTTCCATTCTTGATCCAGTTTCCCTCCTGCAGAGAGAAGACTTTCATTATGGGGCTTGCTATAGAAAGACGATATCACTCCAATTAACCTCTGCCTTCTGAGGATGGAGATAGAAGCTTTGTGCAGCGTGTGTGACGAAATGCAAGCCTCATATCCCCAGTGTAAACACAGCAATTTTTGGAGAGCTTTTTGCACAGAGCCACAGAGCCTACAAAGTGTTTTGTCTCATTGGTGGTGTGTTTAACTTCCTTTCCCGCACACATGATTTATCTTTCAGTCAGGCACAACCATGGGTGGAGCAGCTACTTCCTGTGCAAAGGCAGAAAATGCTGAAGGAGTTAAAAGGGAGCCCATTGACCGACATAAGAAGCACTCTCATTCATGGCTTCTGTTACTCCCTCATTGCTAAAGTCTGACTCACAAATGTTTAAACACCACTGAAGTGCCCCACGACTCCCTGCCTCCCAACCCCAACACCACCAACAAACCACCGTCCTTCTCCCACACAATTCATCCACTCCAGAAAAATTCTCTCTATTGTATCCTCCACATAGTTTAAAAATCCAGCATCCACATCCTATATGCACCATACACACATCACCCTGTACATACAGTATGTGAGAGCATAGACATATACTGTATGTACACACACATGCATGCATGCACCCACACACTCAGTCTTTCCTTCACACACACAAACAACCCAGGAGAGGGAGAGGAGGTCAACATAACTCTTCTCTCAAGAATGCAGAAGAAGTTTATGTTGCCATTGGAAAGGGAGAGAGGCATCTTGTGTGAGCTCAGATGAGCAATTAACTTTTCAGCACACAAGCACACAGACAAAAAAAGGGGGACCAGTTTTCTGGGAACGTGCCTCCCACCAACTTTTCTCCTAGCAGCCGCAGGAGTACAGCAAAATTTTGCACTCAATGGGCAAATGTTGATCTGTCACTCAGTAGGAATGTGTTATTTTTACCATGACTATTTTTACCTCCACTTATTTCCTTGGCTCCAAGTAACAACATTTTGTTTGGACACATAAAAGTACAGCCAGAAATGGTTCTTGAGGCATTGGTTTTCAGATGGTATTACACTTTGCATGCAAGTTACATAGGCCTATATACTGTAGGTGGTGTATATAGCATCTTTTATTATGAGCATTGGTGCTCATTTTGTTTACGGTGCCAGCTTACTTAGATGTGGTAACAAATCACAAAGTCATGACATTATAAACACAGAGTAAATGAAATGTTATAGGCCATCCAGATTGAAAAAAACAACTAATACAGACATCTTTCTGCGTTGATTAATGATAGTAACCTATCTCTGTTTGAAGAGGTTCACACAACTTTATGGCTGTGGGTTTTGGGGTTGTGTAAAGCAACTTCTACACTGTAAACAATTACTCTCATATCATCTTTTACAAAGACAAGAGTAAATATCCAGGGCTGTAGTCTTAAATTGCTCCACACCCATATATGTACCCAATTCAAAAAAGTTTGTAATCACATGCACACTGTCTGGCACCACAAATCGAGCCTTCCTCTCCTTCCACTGAGAGACAGTGTTTATAGCTGGATTTCCCACAGTTGATCAGGGATGCTGTCCCTGCCAACATTTTAGCAGCCATTCTGTTTATGTGGTCATCGTCTGTGGCAGGTTGACTTTAATGACACGTTTCGCTTCATGATCAGTGTTTACATCTCCAAATCTCTCTTCTCTCTCTTTCCCCTATGTGTGTGTGTGTGTGTTTATCCTGTCCTAAACACTGTCTTCCTGCCCTCTGCCAAATATTAATTGAATTGTATTCTGGCATCTCCACTCACAATGTGAATAAATGAGAGGCATGCAAGTGTTTACAGTTCATTTCTCCAGTTGGCAACTCAAACTGACTTTTTTTTCCTGCTTTGCCTCTGCAATCCCGAGAAAGAAAATGGCAGGAAGCTACAAAAAGGCTTCTTCACGAGGATTAAGCATTTTACTGAAAGAAAGGTCTTACACACACTTCAGAGTGGATTATGTCAGCTAGTTGCACAAGTAGTGGTTGTGTTAGCAGCAAAATGTGAATATCCATGTATAACAAAGAAAACTCCCGCACACTCAAGTGTCTAACTTGCAAAAAATTGTATTGACACAACGTTTCTGTGCTAGACCATCATCAGGCAAGTTAGACAGTGTGCGGGAGTTTTCTTTGTTACATTTGACTCACCTTTCCCCCCTCCGCCACACGTGTCTCTCTTTATAGAGGTGCAAACTAATTTATTGTTTCAATATCTATGTATAACCATTCCCCAGTATAGCCGAGGCTTATATGACACTGAAATGAAAATAAGCATGAATGAAGACAAGTTGTTTAATCCAGTTTCCATCACCATGAAAATATTCTTGTGTACAAATCTGTTGCCAAATACAAGCAAATACAGTTTTGTGATATATTTTTCAAGACCACAACAAGACAAATCCTTTTCTCATAAAGGTTCCAAAACTCTTGGAATAGCTTATCCATGGCTTCTATACGAGACATTTTCTCAAAATGTTCCACAAATCCTGAAATATCTCATAGAGTTTTTTTTTATAAATTAAACTAATGGTCCCAAACACTGATAGTTACTTTTGGCTTTTGGGAGATGCCTTGTCTTTTTGCCTGAATCCCTTTCTCAAAATCTCTCTCCTTTCCTATGACCATGTTTTAAGGATGGCTGGCAGACAGAGCTCAGTGTAGAAAGAGACAAAACCCCTCTAGACAGGATGGGAGCCCTTATTTACTTAGCAGATAAGGATTATAGGTAGTGGAGGGAGAAAGGCGTGCTGGCATGTTGGCTTGTTTTCGGGAAGCTTCTGGGATGTCTATGATAAGAACACAATGTGGGAGGGAGTTTCCAAACATTTAAAGACTGCTTGAAATTATACAAAAACAATGTTTTCTCATACACTTGAACTATTAATGTTTAGGTCAGTTTGATCAAATTTGCATAAGTACTAGTCAACGAGAGAGAGAGAGAGAGAGAGAGAGAGAGAGGAGAGAAATTCCTCTGTGATTAATGGAGAAAACCTAATTTCTTGGACCACATTCTCTGTTTGGGTAGGGGACCATAACATGACCATCAGACTGAGGAATAACAGCACAAGGGTTTCCTTCTGTTTCATACATATTTTATAAATTTATACATTACAGTTAAGCTACCCATTTCAATTGTTTTCGCTATTTCATAATTTATCCATTTACTCAGTTTTAACTTGTAGCTATTTTAACAATTTTTCCATTACCTTTAGTTAACTGGTTATATACAAATACTTGTAGCTTTTCAACAATTTATGCTTTTCAGGGTTAGGCCTCTGCTTGCTTGCTATGTGGACATTTTTATTCTTAATGTCATTTTTTCTTTTTTTTTAGATCAGCTACCAGGACACACTCTGTCCATGTGCCCTGCACCTTTACCCCCTGTACCCATAGTTTGGGATCCCTGTTATATCAAAACTTTGTATTTTGTTAGAGATATAAATAGAAAGTATGACTATGTACTGTAGATCTCACAGTACTCACATACTGTATGCTGATAAAAACATACACAGACACTTCAGCTTCAGAGTACTGTAGACATAAATCAGCCCTTTAATCTTTGCAGAGAGAAGAGCAGGAATGCATATTTATTGGTGTGGCATGTCGATGCCAGCAGAGCAAGACAAGCTGAAGTGTAAAGTGTGTCGAGTAAGAATTACAGCCGGGTGTGATCATTGTAATTATAAAGTTCAGGCTAGCTTGCACTCTATTCATCGTTACTTGAAGATATCTCATATCTTTCACATATTGCCTGCTTTGGCAGCTAAATGTGTGTCAGGGGGTTGGGGTGGATACAGTAAAACTCCACCCAAGGCGTGTTTAATTTTTTAAAGTGGTTTTCAGCATTGAATACTCTATCTGACTGTTTCTGTTCATTTTTGTGTTCGCAATGAGCATTTGCATTTGCCTGTGTGTGATGTGACGGGGTGTTTACGAACGAACAGATCCAAATCATAGTCCTTGTTAACGTTGTCAAAGCAACTAAACTGTGGCTCACGAGTGAGTTAACCCCTCTTTTATTCTGAAACCTTCCCTCACATGTGATAAGCACTGCAGCATGCAGATGTTTGAGGTTCTCAAATGAGCCATCTCCCAGTCCAATCTCTAAATACCTGATATCTTCTCTCGACAGATCCATAACGCTGACCTCTGGTGTTTTTCCAGTCTCTGTCTCCGCCCCTTCCCATTATTCCCTCTCATTATCACTCTTCCCACTTAACTTTCTGTAGGCATGCATTGTGGGCATATCCATCACCAAGATGCACGCAAAGTCTAGATACCTTGATGGAAGTGAGATGAAAACAAGGCCTTCCAGCATTCCCAAACATCCTGCTCAAGTCATGTCCAATGGATGCTCATTCCTCCAAGCCGTGATTCATCTGCATGTTGACAGACAAGACAAGCAGGAGAGATGAAGACACCTGTGAAGGGAGGAGCTGCAGGATTCCATGGCATGACTATCTTTGCAGCAAGTTGGTTATCATCACAACTGAATCTGAAGGTGTGTGTAGATACAGTAGATTAGAGAGAGAGAGAGACAGAGAGACAGAGAGGGAGACGGAGGACGAAGGAGAGTGTGAGATGTTTGTGTATCATCGTGCTCACCTGAAAAAAATACTGTTTCCATTTCATAACAGGACCTCTGTGCCCTTGTACAGGGTAAAGAACCCAGTACTTCATTAACATCAAAGAAGTGAGTCAGGTGTACTGCAGTTTCAACTTGTGTTGTACAACAAATCAGCAATTAGCTCATTCTTGTGCTTTGGCATCATCATCCTCCTCTTTTCTGGTTTAATTTAACTTACGTAAGAGTGTCCCCTTTCTGCAGCATGTCTGCTTTGTTTGAACACTTTAGCAATGATTACATGGGTGAAACTGACCTTGTGAATGTTTATACCCTGTTTATATGTTTACGAGTATGTGTTTACGAGATGGTGGTTATGATCATTCACTGGATAAAATACAGAGGAAGGCGGTAGGGTTTTTTGGTATTGGTTTCACTTACCTTTCCTAAAGGCAGTGATGCATAGGGTAACTTTTGGGGCAACTTTTAATTGGAAATAATCTTAATGGAGCTAGTCCAGCATTTAAAGGTATAGTAAATTATATTTTATTGGCTCTTTGCACAGTATATCACCAAATATATCAGCAGGGGGTTTCAATTATTGCTGATCAATGCCAGTTGTTCCTTTGTTACCTCAATGGCTACACAGATTTCAAACTTTCTACTACTTTCTTGTATCTGTTGGAGAATTTGTACACTTCCAGACCTCTTGGACTAAACTGTGTTTAGTTTCTCCAAAATGAGTAAGTAGTGGAAGTTTTGAGTGATAGGGCAAATTTTGGGCACTAATAATCTTCCGTACACTTTCTTCACAGCAAACTCTCACTTTTGGCCTTGCAGGAAAAGCACAGGGGGCGAGTTCAATCTCAAAACGTTTTGCATGTTTTTGCGTTTTCGGATTGAACAACATGTTTCCTTGCAACGTTGTGCAACATTCTGCAACAGGCTTCGATGTATGTTTTCTTCTGTTTCTGTTCTGTGTTACCTAATCAGCTGTGACAAGTTTGTAAACACAACTGTGTTAAAAAGGCGTGGAAATGCAGTACGCTTTCATACACAACAGGATGTTCGACGCACCCCCATCAAGAAAAAGTTTTTCTATGTTTTGTGGGCACAGAACCGGCCCCTGGTGTAACTAATAACATTAATGATGGCTGTATTCCATTTAGCTGTGCCAGTAAGCCAAGCCAGTGAATGGAATGCAGCCATAATAATTGTCATTAGTTACACCTGTGCCCACCATAAGAAACATTTGTCAGCAGTATATTTGTTGGACAGGTAAGTTAATCTAGTTAACATTAGCAAAGGTCAGTTTGTCAGAGCAAAATTGGGAGTTGCAGAGGAGGACAAACATTTGCCAGCGATGTCGTCAATGAAGTCGCAAAGTCAGATAAGCTATTTTAGGCGCCTCTAGTCCCACACGTAAAAAATCCCATTGACTTTTCCCATAGACAATTTTACGTGACTCACAGTTGGAGCACTTCTACATCTTTGATCAGCATGAAACGCTCCTGGTTAAATCACCAGTCCAAATATTTAAGAACTGTTTAAAAAATATGTCCTTTTAGTCAAAATTAACTTTTGGGGATAGGTTAGCTACAATTCCCCAGATGCATCAAAAAACACATACCTTAAAATTTTGCCTTGTGAACTACAAATGGTGGGCGGGAGCTAAAGGTTATGCTGATAAGAAAACTGATTTTACAATCTGCAGCTTAAATCAGTACACTTTTAATTTATGGGTATATCTTGTTAGAATTCAGCAACTATGACGTCATGTTTTGTCAACAACTGCAAGAACAAGGCTCTTTCCCTTCTTTTCTTATTTGTGCGCACGGCAGCTAAGGCTCATGGGTATTGTAGTATTTAGCCCCATCTGTTACGCCATGACAGACAAAACATGATTTCCCAGAAAGTTGAAATAATTTAAAGTGGTTGTTATAGTATAAACCTATAGGGTCATTTCAAGTGTCCTGTGTTACTTCAGTAATATTGAGGACATAATTTCAATAAAAAATTTAAATGGGAATAAAGAATGGAGAAAACATCTTATTAACTGATTCAGTAGAATCCAAAGCCTCCAAATTCCATAAGGATAATATTTTTTTAATATCTTATGCATATAAGTTAGTATAGAATATATTTTTTAATATTTAATTAAGATGTTTGATCCTATCCTAACAGTGTCATTCTCCTTAAACTGAAGCTAGAGTGTTGTAAAAGTTTTGTCACGCTGTGTGCCTGCCTGCCTTGTTTAATTCTTAGTTTTGTTATTTCAGTCTTTTCTGTATCTGTTATGTAGTCTATGTTGTTGTTTGTCTGGTTATTATCCGTCAGCTGATGTTTAGTGGTGTTTTGGTATTTTCCTGATCTCAGTTCTGTTCCAGTCTCATGTATTTAGTTTCTGTACCATCATGCTTAAGTTTTGTGTGTTTGCTAGATGTCAATTTATGTTCTCTGCCAGTTTCATTAATTAATCTGATTTTGATCATTCTGCTTTAGTCTCTGTGTAGCCCTGTGTCTTAGCTTCTGCATCTTAGCTCCTAGTTCTGTGTCTCAGTTCATGTCTTAGTGTTTACTTCTGGTCTGTATACTTCTGTGTTATTTTGCCATTTTCTCCTCTGAGTTCTGTCTAAATCCCAGCTTCAGTCTGTTTTCCCTGTTAGTTATACTTATTGGTGATCTGTCTGCTTGTGTCTGTATTCGTTTATTTATATTCCTCTGATCTGTTCCTCCAGTATCCCTCTGCGTGGCTGTCTCTCTGTTTTCCCTGCTGTCTCTGTCTGCCCATCTCGTTAGCCCTGATCCCTGTCACCTATGTTGCTCCCGCCCTGCTCGTTAGTCCCTGGTTTAAATATGTTTGGTGTTTCTCTTCAGTCCCTGGTCCGGTCGTTGTTATGTGTAGTGTTTTGCCTGTTCTGGGAACTGCCTGTTCAGTCATTTTAGATGTACCTGTCTCTGCAACTTGTAAACTTTATTGCTTGTTTTTGGTTTGAATTAAAATTCCCGAACTTGACGTTGATTCTCTAGTGTCTTGCGTTTGGGCTCTCTCCTTTGTGCACTCATCTGTGCACACAATCCTGATAAGTTTTCCCTTCATTTCTAGTTGACTACCTATACTACCTATACCTTCCTACATGTACTACCACAGTGGGCAGTGAAAAGAGAGGTTGTTTTTAGGGAACAAATCCATCAACCTCATTACAGAGATTCAAGCCACTACCTGGGTAGGCATCCACCTTGTTGAAGTACACCTGAGAAAGTATAATATTCTGTGACTCTTACTGTCTCTGTTCCTATTTTCAGTGTGGGGAAAAAATGCTGACAGCAACTGAACTCAACAGCCAACATCACTCTAAAGATTTAAAACCTTTAAAACTTGAAACATACAGAAAGCATGTAGGTGGGCCATGTGCAAAATGTTTCCCAGTTAAATCTCACCATTACTGAACCACAGCTTTTGAAACAGGGCTGCAAGCTAGTCTCAAATTTTGCCTTTGTAACACTCGAAGGAAATTGGAAACAGCCAAAATATAATACTTTTTTCCGGCAGTAATGATGGATTACAATTTATCTCAAACAAAGGGTTTCTAAATGCTTTAACCTATCAAAACTGACTAAATATACCCTTTAATCGATCTGATGAAAGATTAACTACCTTGCATGAGTTCATGCTGTTGAGTTCTGTCTCTACAATTATCATGTGTTCAAATGAAGTCAGTTCATTATCGAAGGCAGATGTTCATTTAGCTGACACTGCTAATTGCCAGTCTCCTCCTGTGTGTGGTGCGTGTGTGAGTAAATGCGAGTGTGTATAATCAAAACACACAGCAGGCAAAAATCCCAAAGAAAACCAGAAGTGATCCAATCTGACTCCAGGCCATCTGTCTCTGCCAGAAGAAATGATAGAGGGAGCAGTGATAAATTATTTCTTTGCTTGTGATCTTCAGGGCAGCATTCTTCCCTTTCCACAAGCATATGTGACCCCTGTCTTCCTTTTTTTAATATATTGCCTTCCTCTCAATGCACGTTTTATCCTCTTCCAAATGTACCAGTTCCACACCCGTGTTCTTCTGTGGTTTGGTCTGCGTGTTGTGTCGTGTGGCCATCTTTCAGATGTCTCCCCAAGGCCTCCATGAACAGCAGATGGGTATAACGGGGTCCATGAGCATTTTGTACTCGATAACCAAGATCATGTGATGATGTGACACCCAAGGGACGACAAAGGGAGAAACTGATCTCATCCCTTTTCCATACAAGCCACCTCCCTTGTTTAGGCTTTGTAAGTCTGGGGAAAAAAACAGATGCTGAAGCAATTTAAATGTGGAGTTTGTGAAGAATTAGGGATGGGAATTCTCTGTGGTGGCTGCACCCTTGAGCCAGACCCACACTAGTCTCACATTGCCAGACCTGGCTCCGTGCTGCAGTTGTACTCTTCCAGTGCAGGGAAAGGGCTGGCAGAACCCACAATCAGTGGTATTGTAAGTAGCAGTAAAATGGGGTTCCATTCAGCTAATTTGCATAACTAGCCTTTAACTTGTGGTCTAAGATTATTACAATTTTCTCATCAAGACAAGAACTGTTTTCCATTGAGTCAAAATAAACCAGTACTACAACAGATGCAGGTTTAATCTCACTGCCAGATGTCACATCACCATGTTAACTTCAACCTTACAATTTCATTTGATAAAATCTTTAGGTAGTGGAATATTCTTCATGTTTCTGCACTTGTCACACAAACTTGCCATAAAACACAGCTAGCAGCTGAACCATGTACACTAACAATGAAAACCAACCCCAGGCAGCAACTGCTATGTAATGTAAATAATTGAATGTGGTCTCAGATGGCGAAAGAGAGGGAACAGATTTGGGCATATATGTGTTGCCATTGTGCTAAAGGGATTACATAATTAAATCCACATTATCTGTTTGACAGAACTTCAAGAAGTCCTCATGTGATACTGTGGATGTTAACAGTATCCCAGTTTTCAGTCTTCGCCTGATTTTGGCACATGATATTGGCCTTAGCAAAGTAACTTCAGGTTTAACCTTGGGTTTTTAGTCCTATGTGGTTTACTTCTTACCACCACTTCACCATGTTAACTTATGATGACAGCTAACATGCTCAGGAGCAGGTTATGTTCAAGATAAGAGATCACTGCCATAAAAGCACCACCTACTGACAAATCTGTTCTCTTGGATGTTATGGTATGGTTATGTACTGCAACACCTTTTGCTATTTGGACACAGGTAATGTGGGTGAGTTTACAGAAATTGTTGAGATCGTCTTTCGACCAATATTTGAATACTTTGTATGGCATGAATAGATTTTCATTTTGTTGCTTTATGATGTTACTTTAGAACAATGACTGGAGCGTTTTTGAGTGTGTTAAATGAATTAAAGGGGTGGTATTATGCTTTTTGGCTTTTTCCCTCTCCTTTATTGAGTTATATATCTTTTTTGTGCATGTAAAGGTTTGCATAGTGAAAAAACTCAAAGTCCAGCCCAAAGGGAGTTCCTATCTCCCACAGAAAGCTGTGCTCAGAACCGCTTGAAAACAGCTCATTTGTAGTTCAACCCTTCACTTCCTTGACTTGTGACATCACAATGCAAACGCGTCATAAAGCTTGCCAAGCGGCTGGTGGGTCAGGCACGCCCACAAACCAAGCTAGTCTGAGCGGAGGCCCTTTGGCTCGACTCGCATTTGTCTGGGTTTCCATTGTAGAAAAGTTGGACCTGTACCTGCTTCCAGGTACTTTTTTTCGTATCACCTCACCTCCATCGAGGTTCCAAGCGAGCTGAGGGATACTAAGACACGACAGACTGCTGATTAGTCAGAATTTTCACTATTCACTGCATCATCATTGCACCAGACAGAGGCTAGCAACAGAAAGTTTATTTTACAGTTTTCGTATGGATTTTCATCACTAAATCCACTTCTGAGAAGTTTTGAGGTGAGAAATCAGCTGGGTAGATGTCGTATATTTACGAGTTTTACGAGAAGTGATGGCGGAACAACAGTGTGATGAATATTTTCAGAGTTGCGGAGCTCCGCAAGTGGCGGCGGGGGAAGCCTGCGGCGACCCGCGGGAGGAGCGTGTGAGGCCGGCCAGCCGCCCGCTCACAGAGCCCTCTGCTCCCGCCGTGTCACACAGACCGCTGCAGCAACAATGGCAGAGGAAAACACAGCTGGAAGGTTCTCATAATTCTTTAGTCTGTCTTTACATTCTGAGGAATATTCAAAAGTTTTAACCGTATATATTTTAAGAGCCGTGTGGATCGCTGGTGTGTGTGTCGCATTGAACATTACGTCACGGGCGTTGTGTGCGGCACTGCTATCTCTGGGTACTATCTGCAATGGAAAACGGAGAAGGCCCGAGTGGAGTCGAGTCCATCGATTTGCGCAATGGAAGCATTTTCGGCATGGCAGCATAGATCCTCAGAACACCGGCTACAGTTCAGCGTTTAGTCCTGATGATGGTAAGATGTGGAACAATGATGTTGTGTGGTTGTGGACTGGTAATAACTTAAACCATCTGCTAGGTTACAGTTGCCGTCTGAAGGCTTTGATTTGGATCACTCTACCTTGTTTTTTACAACCCGCCCTTCTCTGCTTCTGATTGGCTAGTAGTCCTTACCTAGGAACTGCGCATGTGCAACTCCCAACAAAGATATGGTACAAGTAAGATGCATCACTCTGTAGCTCAAGAACGGAGCGTACAACAGACGGGCTGAAAAGAGGAGCTGCAGCAATGTGCAGTATAAGAAAATATGGTGTTTTTTGAAAATTTAACCATGTAAACCTGTTCTGGTACAACCCCTAATTTGATTTGATTTGAATGATTTTGAACCTGAAAATGAGCATAATACCACCCGTTTAATCACATTTGTGAAGTTCTTGAAAGTGACTTGAACGACCACTTATTCAGTGCCAGTGGCTTTAAATGCTGAAACGCAGACACACATCTGCTGTAGCTAAAGAGTGAGGCAAACATTTTCATACATAAGAACACGTCTAAGCAACACATTCATATTACAGGCCATGCATGTGCGTTTGGCAGCAGCAGTGTTGTTTTAGCCTGGATCATGGATTTAACGTCATCTTATTTGTCTAATATTATAGTTTGCTCTTCATTTGTAAAAAAAAAAATGCTCTGATGCCAGTAGACATGTTTGCAATTGGTCACCTGCTGCAAACACTTACTGCATGGTACAGTTCCATGGTTTTTGAAGTGGGATATTCAAAAAAACCTTCACATCGTAGCGTGCATGTAAACACACTCATAGGATACTAAAGAACACATTGTAGTGAAAATATTCTTATTTAAAGTGTCATTAAGCAATTTCTATAAAATGGCTTCCTTATATTGTGGGTTATAAAGGTTTTTGACCATGGTAAATGGTCAAATAGTTCAGGGACAACTTTTCTATCATGTTTATGTTGTATCCTAACTGTTAAGGCGTTAATAAATTCTGCAGCATCAGCAAATAGGCTAGAGGTCATATATAAACTTCAGCATATGGTCGCTCTTTCATTTTCCAACTTCAATTCCTCCACCTCCACCCCTCTGTGTCCTTGACGCCTTGACTTATCCTCCTCTCCTTGATTTGACTACCACCCGTGTACCCACATGAGGTCATTCAATCTTTGATGTGAAGCTGTTTGGCATGGCATCTCATGAATAGGAGCCATCTATGCTTCCTTTGATCGTAGTTTTGATGGAGCAGGGTTTATGTGGTAGCTGTCTGCTGTCATCCTCTTTTAACTCCCTCACAGCTGGTCCTCCGTTTCCCCTGCGGCTTCCTCCTTAATTCTGACACCTGTATTTGGCTCCTTTGACAGGTAAATCACATCAGCAACCTTCCGTAGCTTGCACTGAACCACTCAATCTACTGTACGCTGCCTAGCCCACATACCCTCAAACCATGTCTTTCACCACCAGCCGATGATGGCCAGACCCAACAATCTTTACCAGCGATGAAATGGTCTGTCCCCGCATACAAGCAGTCTGACTGGGAAAATTAATTAGGCAAGGGAGGATGGGGGTGCAAGAAAGGGGAGGTTAGGCGTGGGCATGCATTACTTTCGTTTTTACAGGCAGCCAGAAAAGCTATGTTTACATAGGGGGAACAGAAAAACATACATATGCATTGACAAGTGTGATTTTCATGTGCTGTAATGTTGTGTTAATGAGTAAAACAAGCAGCTCTGTGTGTGAGAAAAAGCTGCATGTCACTAAGTGAGGCACCTTCAGCAGCTGGGAATTTGAACATAAATCCACACGCGTGCTACATTTGTACATAAACACAGAGAGGCACACAAACCACATGTCAGCACAAGAAACAAGTGACAGACCTCCACACAAAGCTGTAGGCAAGTAGGTGACTCACACACGCACAGCTCACGTGTTGACACGTATTCTGGTTATAGGGTCAGTGCTTCAGAGAAGCAGGAAAGGTCACCTGCACACCTGCACACATCATGGTACCAGCTTTTTCCACTTCATCATCTCCAATGGTCACCCCCTACCGTTAGAATTTGACTTAATGGTTGTTAGACACACACAAGGTGCCTTTCTATGGAGGAGAACACAGTGAGGAGGAAGACAAGTCTCTGTTCTCCGCTGAAGATGGGATGCGTGAGGCTCTATGCGTGCAAAGGCTCCATTCATCTTTGTCATAGCCTTGTGTTGTCTGGCCAACCCCCAAAAAGCTTGGGGATGAACCATTGACTCCTGTAAAAGGGGTTTCCACTTAGCCATGGCTCAATAAAAAGGGCCAGTGCACTTAGTGTGCTGTTAATTGCCCCCACTTCAAGTGAAGCAAAACCCCTGCTAACTAACATAATGGACTCTGTCACCACTTGTTCTAGGTAAATGGTGTGGTTGTTGTCAATTGGTTATTTATGTGTCATGATAACAGTACATAACCAAATGCAGTGTTTTTGAAGTATCCTCTTTCTCACCATCAAGTTTGTATTTGTTGAATTTTACAACTGATGCTACTTTTGATGCAGATATCATGGTTTTTGGTAACCATTCTTTTTTATCTAGCCAAGACATGTACTTTGTTGATATGGATCGCTTGTTGCACTTGGGAACCACTCTCAATCACATTTTCAGAGACTTTGTTTTGTAAAACAACAAGACAAAGAGTCTATGGCCTGCTAGCAGCTCTGTGGAGCTGTACTATGGATGTATTAAAGGCTATGCACACCCATACTGGTGTTTTAACTCATTTTGTCTGATTTGACTGCTGTCTTCCCAGGTCAAAAAGTAGTATACTTTAGTGTCTTAGAAATAGGAATTAAGTACACCAAAGTTATTACAAGTATACTTTAACTTTTGTGCTTAATTTAAAGTATCTTTAACATGTACTTTTAAAAAGTGTACTTCAAAATAGATGTCATTAAGTTCAACTTCAATATACTAAAAATAAATATACTAAATATATAATACTTAAAGTGATATTTCAGTGTATTTATAAAAAGTGTACTTTATTGTAAGTGTATTTTAAGTTGTACATTAAGTGTTTTTTTTAAAGAGTACTACATTTCAAATACTTAAAGTAGTAATTTAGTGTACTTATGGAAAGTATACTTATTTGTAATACACTATTAGGGTGTTTCATCAAAATATATTTTGAGTTGACTTCATCAGAAGTATATTCTTAGTATACTCACAAAAAATACACTTAAATGTAAATTCATTGTAAGCTGTATTTCAGTGCACTTTATAAAAGTATACTAAATTGCGAATACTTAAAGTGCTAACATACTGTACTTATAAAAAGTACAATTATTTTCAAGTCATTTGTAATACACTATTAATAAGCTTTATTAAAGTGTGCTTTCTTTTCACTTATTAGAAGTATATTATAAGTATACTTACAAAAGATGCACTTAAATAATTGTTTATTTTAAGTAATATTTCAGTGTATTTTTTAAAAGTATTAGTAATCGTCATGAATTTCATCCTAAAAAGAGTAGGAAATCTAGATTAATAATCATGAATGGTACTTGACAAAACACTATAAATAGCACATATTGAAGTTACTCATAGATTAGGTTTCTTGTCAGGTTTCAAAGCATGTAAAAAAAAACATTTCAAAATCACATTGAACATACTAAATGAATATATTCTTTGCTGTTGCGTTGACATTCTGTTAGGGACTTCCCACTTCCACATCAGTGCCATAAGGATACTGCTTGTACAGCTTACATCCTCTGCCTTTTGTCAGAAATATAATAATTTCAAGACAGTATATTATTATTATTTTACCCCACACTGCCCAGCAAATTTATTAACTAGCATTTTTTTAAAAAATCTAAATTACTAACTAGCATTGTTATGACCTTTGTGTGTCTAACTTGTTTTTTTTTGTTACTGATGTCCAACAAGTAGGCATATATAAATAATTATTGTTGATTAATTAGTTCCAAAATCTAGAGCCAGATTTGAATGAACCAAGCCGGTACGTCCCACATCCAATCAGTGTGCGCGGCATCATTGTGTGCCGATCTACGTCCAATCACAACATAGTTGTTTGAGCGCCAGTTGCAGTGTCGCAAGTGCACATGTGCAGTTATTATTTGAAATCCAGCACCACGACTCTGGAAGATTGCGTTAGCACTATGTTTCACAGGAGAGTTTGGACGGTTCTATTTTCAAGACGGGTCTGTTAAAGCAGAAAATACGTCCGTCATACGGGATGTACACAGGAATATCAGAGTTACCGTTACCTGCAGGGAAGACCTGGAGTCTGAGCAAGGCGGGATAGAGGTGGTTTGGCCAGCCAAACGGAGACGAGAAGAGCCGAAGCCAGTGGCAGCCAAAGTGGAAGGTAAGTTCCAGAGCAGCAGTGAAATGATTCTGAAATACTCTGTAACACTTAGCGGACTGTAGTCTCTAGAAGTGTACCTGTTAATGTTGTGATAATAACTTAACCTACGTTACTCCTAGTAGAAATTGTTGCTATTAGCTAGCAACGTTAGCTTGCTAATGAGCAGTAGCTAGCTAAGTTAGCTAACATTACGTTGGAGTTATAACGTTACATTATGAGGTGTTCAAGCTCTACTCTGTAAAATTGAGCTTTGGACGAATTGTAACGCCATCATGATGTGTTCAAATGTGATCTTGTAAAATTTCGTTTTCGATGAAACTTAAATAAATACAGTTCTTTAAAGTTTGTCTATGTTTTTACAGCAATATAAAATAGATATTAGAGGGAATTGTGTTGTATTTAACTGGTTGTCAATTAGTTAACATTATGCTTTATAATGTTAATTTATTTACAAGAATTATCTACAGGGAAAGTCTATCTCTCCAGTGCCAGAATGAACTGTTTTATCAAGCTGGTTAACACAAATAACTTTTTGTTCACAGAAGTCTATCAGGAAGTTGCCCAAAATCGTGATCGTGAGTCGTAATATGAGGAAATGCACCTGTAGAGGCCATTAAAAGCCTATAGTCACGTTCAGCAAACTCCATGATCAGCAGTATACCACCAAGCTTATGTGGTGGACTGGCTTGTGTGGTAATTTTGCAAGGCACACTCAGAAAATATATATGTTGTCAGTCTGGTCCACAGATGACGGCTGCCATGGGCGAACAGCTCAAGAGGTACCTGCAAGCTGAGCAAACCCCTCTATACCCCTCTATCTGTTCCTGCTGAACAGATTTGTTTAAACTAATAAAAAGGTGGAAAATGGCATGTGGAATTATTTAATTCATCTTTTTTTCATCAAATGAGTATGCAGTGTTTCCCACAGAATGTTCAGAGTTTGTGATGGTGGAATGTATGTGTGCCAAAAATCATGCCAAACAATTTCTCGTTTAATTGTATCCCTACCAAAGTCCAAACCTCGCTCTTCACTTGCTGAATATCCGATCCTTTTAACCTGTAATAAATATTCCTCTTTTATCTAACTCCTCCCTTTCTTAGTTCTGCACTTGGGTCTGCTTGCTATATCAAAGTTAAAAACAAGCTTCGATCATTCAGCTCTTAATTACTGTTGAAGCATAAAGCTTAAAAATGACATTCGGGCCAACCCTAGTGTTTACTATTGGATTTGGTGGGCAATTATCAGTCAATAACAGTCTATGGAGTTCAGGAGTGTATAGCTGCCTGATATGCCTTTATATAAGGTAATTAGATCAACCTTTTCTGTGCAGGTGGTCATGACCAGTGAGGGGGAAGGTCTGTCCTTCCACAGGAGGAGCCAGAGTGCCAGCAGCAACCAGGAAACATTTTGATGGAATTGGATGAGGAGACTTTGAAGGCTCTGAAAGGTAGGCTGGTGGGTGTATGTGTGTGCTAGTGATGCTGTTGCATCTTGGTCAATCATATTACTTTGTTGGATTTCAATGTTTTATAATGATATTTACATACAGTCTGCGCTATTTTGTGTCAATTTTATATTTACATCAGGACTCCTTTTGATGTGCTTGTTTTAGAGCTGCCAGGATTGGTGGCTGCCATGAAGACAGTACTGGACAACATTTCAAAATCACCAGTATCGTCACTTCATTCCAGTCCCAGCCATAGTGAGTCCCAGCAAACTGGCAGTGATGACATGGTATGATTCAAGGACCTACACTATAACCTTACTCCATTTCTATTGTTCTATAACAAAGTAATCACTGCATATCAATAGCATTATGTTCACACCCTTGGTAGTGTTTGTAATTTACCTTCGTTTTAATCTACATTTGTGTGTCTTTACAGATGTTCCTGGGCAATTCCACAGTCCAGATCTCTAAACGCCTCTACCAAAGAATCAGTGGCAGAAGAATGTCGCTTTTCACCCAGGACTTGGCCACATAAGTCTTTGGGAAATACACTCTGGCCAAGTCCACCCTTACTGAGAAGGGGAAAAAAGGGGGAGGTCAAGGACCAACTTGACCCAGAGAAAGTAAACACAAATATAGGTACAGATAATCTGTATTAATGTCATCATATTTAATTAATTTCAATGTAATATATTGTCAATTTTGTCTTAAATCCCACACTTATTTCCTGTTTTCACAGACACTGTGAGACACAGATTCCCTAATACCGAGGTCAGCGAGATCACGTGATCCAGCTGAGGAGGAAATGTAACAACGAAGGATACAGCAAGGTTCCTTCTCCGCCACGGCCACTATCTTGCATTTCGTTGCTGTTTAAGGTGTTAATAAAACACATAAAATAATACAGTAAAGAGTAAGTGTACAGTAAAATTAGTGTTAACCTGCTTAAGATAAACATGCCTTTGTCAATTAGGCTGAATTTTATTTTTATTTGACTTTTTTCGTACTCTACCAAATGAAGGCTTTTTAAAAAGCTGTATATTGTAATAGTGTAATAGTCAATAATATTGTCTTTTCCCCTTACAATCAAAGTACAATGTCATAACAGCATTCTTGGAGTGTACTATAATGATACCAGAAAATAGTTTAAAGTATATGTATATGTATAATATTGTGATATATTGTAAATATACTTGTGTTGCACTTAATAAAGTATTTGAATTTGAACTTAAAATACACTTCTCTTATGTACTACAAATAGTGATCAAATACACTTCTACTTTACATTATAATATATTAAGATTATACTTACACTACATGCCTTTATGATGCTTAAATTGTGATAGAAGCTCACTACAAATACATTTTTTATCAACATAATAGCACTCTTTAAAAGTACTGAACACAGTCAGAAAGTCCATTTGAAGTTCATTTTAAATATAACAGAGGCATGCTAGAATAATAGCAATGAGGATGATAACAGTGTGTTCAAACTACACTTCTACACTACTGTCAGTTCAACTGGACTGCCTCTTTAAGTATATTTCCAACATAGTGATGATATAATACAATAATACTAAAAGTGTGTTTAGAATGCTCATGAAACATGATTTTCACGGGTGTACTTAAGTACACTTAAAGTTTGTAAAAAGTTGTGCCAATTTAGCATACAATTTACACTTAAAGTATACTCAAGTAGTACTCAAGTAGTACTCAAGGACTACTTGAGTACACTTAAGTATACTTGAAGGTGACAAAAAAAGCACAAAGTACAAAAAAGTGTACTTAGTACATTCTTTAAAAAGTATCATTTAAGTATAATTTTTTTTCACCTGGGTTCCATTTTTTTTCTGTACTTAAACACAGCAGTGCTTTGAAATGCTAAGTATGCAAATATACTCACAGTGTTAAAGTGCTGATATTTAGCTAGTGAGACCATACATCCTCTTTTTTCCCAGACATGTCCTCTTTTTGGGATTTAAAAAATGCGTCCAGCTAGGATTTCTAAATCGCCCAAATTGTTCTGGGTTACGGCTTTTGCTTTCTACAGTCGGCATTCGTTGTGTGCATTTTTACATTGCTTTGACCATTACAAGCACTATTATCGAAATGTGCTATATAAATAAACTTGCCTTGCCTTGCCTTGCCTATTACATTTTACTCTTTGGCATACCGTAACTTTTTCTTGCGGACCAACACTTCTCGCAAGCTGCCGGTAGGTAACTCTTGACTGCCCTCTCCACTGGCAGAGACACGGTAAGGAGAAGATCGGGTGCTTTTTTTTAATCCAAGTGTGTGCATAAGGCTGCATAAAGTTGGTTATAAATGTCACTTATCACGAAATGTTGAGCTCATTCTGCATTTTTGTTTATGATTATTACCAAGTTAGCACTTAGCATTAACATTAACAATGTACCATAATTAACCAGCTGTAACTGGAAAACGGAGAAGGCCCGAGTAGAGGCGAGTCTATCGATTTGCGCTACGGAAGCATTTCCGGCATGGCAGCATAGACTGTCAGAACACCGGCAACAGTTCAACTTTTAGTCTTGATGGTAAGATGTGGAACAATGATGTTGTGTGGTTGTGGACCGGTAATAACTTGTACCATCTGCTAGGTTACGGTTGCCGTCTGAAGGCTTTGATTTGGATCACACTACCTTGTAGGTATTAGAGACTAGGCACCATGTAAAGCATTTTTCTTGCACAAGAATTTGATGAATGAGAACAATGTACCGGCTGCAACTGGAATTAATAATATACTAGTGGTAAGCTATATATGATTCTATTATCAGAAATTATAATGACTACACAAATATTAGCCCTAATCAAACCTTAACAAGACAGAAAAAGTTTTTATTTGTGAATCAGTGAATTTGTTGAATATCAATAAGCTGTTGAAATGTTACAAATAGGCTTACTACAAATAATCTGTAGGCAGACATAAGCCAAATTAAATGTAACCATAATACGTTTTATTTATTGTTATAATATTGTACTAATACACAAATTTATACTAGTTAGGGTACTCCTCCAGCTGGGTAGAGCCTTTGTGGTAGACAAATGTCAATTTAGCCAGAGCCAGGATGCCATTGTACAAATATTTGCTCCTATAGCCGCCTCTCTTCTTGAGAGGAACATGTTCCCCTTGTTCTGTTTTACTTAAATTATTTTTTCACACATTTCCACAGTGCCACCAATTATTAAATCCCTCCAGCCCTAACCTTCCACCGGGCAGGCAACTGTCAGAAGGCTGACCTTTTACTAATTTACACTGCAGATATTTGGTTATAAACATAAAAGTGTTGGAAAACTTTAGCTTTAAAGTTTGAATTTTGACCTGATGATGGTCCCATTGAAGTTATCACCAAAGTCATTATAATTCATTCTATGTGGAAACACAGATGTCTCATGAATGGCAATAATTGTCGAGACATTTTACTGTGATCCAAAAATGTCAACCTCATGGTGGTGTGGTACTAGATGAAAGGTCGGTGATCACTAGTAAAATAATTATCCTCTTGCATATTAAAATGATGATGATAAATATGGAAAAGGACCCATCTCTGTCTTTTAGAGGTCATGTAAGCACACAAACATAAAAAGCAGTGTGGCCAGAGGAGTGGAAGTGTGCGTGAGGCTGAGAATATCTGGCCTAGTTTTGAACTAGCCCTCTAAATTGGTACACTCATCTCAAGGGCAGCTGGCCTCAATGTTTATTGGTCTTTGTAGAGACGAATGTGTTGCTGTGCGTGTGTGTATGAATGTGTGTTTGCACCCTTGTGGTTTTCCACATGACTTTGAAACAGATATTATTGGTCTAGCGAGGGTGCAAGCTCACCTCGCTTCTTCTCAGTTTGAATGTGAAGTGAATGATCTAGCAGCTAGTGAGCCAGTACTAGAGAAAAATGCTAGAGTCAAATTCAATTACCTTAAGTGGAGCAGGCTCAAAATGAGTGGGTCTGTTTCAAATTGGGCCCATTTTCAACTCACAAAAGACTTATTTTACCTCACTAAATGTAATGTGAGCTCAGAGGCATTGCCACTGAGATTAAGACTTTAACAGACAAAAGGGGCTATCAGCAGTTAATGTTTATAACTCAACACAGCAGTGTCACACTAGATGGCAAATTATCACCAACTGTCAATGCCCTACTTTCTGGGGGCCAGTATATTCTTGCGATCGCTATCTTATTGGATAGACGCTGGAGTAACATTTCACTTTGAACTCCAGAACAGTTGTCCTGCAGTGACAGAAGTGTCGGGAAATCTTCCTTTCAGCTTCAACCAGATATCACTATCAATAACCACTACAGTAAAATTTACCTGTAGGTGGCAAAGGAAGCCCAGACTGCCATGTGTCATACAGCCCAGCCCAAGGTAATCTGTAATCTGTTCGCTATTCATCTGCCCACTTCAACAAAGGTTCATCTGACACAGCATGCAATCATGCACTGAATCTCATGTGAAGCCGTTTGTCTAATTTCATTTGTTTAATCTTTTAGTCAATCACACACACTTTTTGTTAATGATCTTACCTTTATGGAAAGTGACTGCAGGAGAGAGATAGTGTGAGAGAGAGAGACAGAGAGGTAAATTACATAATGAGATCAAGGGCCAGAGTGTTTGTGTGACCCAGTTTGACAAGCAGTAAGCAGAGACGATCTGAGAACCATTATGCACTCTGACAGGTCCAAATGAATAGGCCATTTCTCTAATGTGGAACAGGGATGGGGGGCCTCGGATACTTCAAATGTTTCAAATTCAGCAAAACAGTGACCTCCCTCCAGAGAACTACGAAAATAAATCCCCAGTCACACACTCTGACCACAGGAAAAGAGATAAATGGGCCCTGTCTACACAGCCCACTCGCTCGCTTTCTCACCAGCACGTGAGACAAAGTGGAAAAGTATGTGGGGCTCTATGTTGCATGTTTTCATATGTGTTTCATGTGTGCATGTGTCTGTGTACATTATACATATATATATATATATATATATATATATATATATATATATATATATATATATATATATATATATATATATGATGAGAGAGAGAGATGAGTGTGTGTGTGTGTGTGTCTGAATTGTGCGAAATGTCTGTTTTCTCCATTTTCTATTCCCCTCTTGCCCCTTGTTCTCTATATCGTCTCCCACTGTCAGTCTGCCCACTAGGCCAGCGTCTCTGGACATCAGCCATGAAGAGGCCACATTCTGGCTCCATTGGTGTGTGCTGAAAAAATCCCTGCTAACCTACTACTCAGCAGACCCTCTGGCTTCATAAGAATCTAGTTTCTGTGTTGCAGGTTTGAATTGCTTGCTGGTAGAGGTGCAACATCTATTACAGTACAAAAAAATGGGACACATGGAGCACAATGGATCACATTATTAACTAAATCTGATTCCAAAAGGTAATTTTAGTTTGTTGTTGTTATTTTGTGTTATTTTTAGTAAACTAGAAACACTAACCCCCAAAACCTAATAAATGCCCCCCATTAAAACAGTGACATTCAGAGGTCTCAACTGCTGCCTTAAAACAAACAAGACTACAGTATTAAAAAATGTCCTACTTGTCCTACTTCAGACACCTAAAATCAGTTTGAATGAAGATGTTTAAATTGGGGTTTGTGGCACACTGAGATATTTAGAGAATGTGAACTTGTTAGAGTTTTGCATGCAGTATATATTCTGTTGCTGTATGTGTATATCTTTGTTTAGGTATATACCTAAACAATATAAATATTGCTCTAGGGTACTGGGTGAACTAAAAAAAAGGAGATCACCATTTTCACACTTTGTACTTAACCTGTAAAAAACATTTTTAAAGTGAAATTACAAACAGTTCTTGCACAATTTACACTTTAGGAGGAATAAATACAACTAATTTTACAGACATTAACTAACCATATAGTTACTGCATGGCAAATGTAGAATATAAACATTGCTCCAATAAAAAAACTGTTTTTTACTTCAAATCTGTGTGAACATATATCTGCAAGTAGATGCACAAATGTATAGTAGACAGTATGCACACCAAATCTTCTTCTGAACAATCAAGGTTAAAAAAAGTTCACTGAACAAAGTAAAACCCTATAACTCTCTTTGTCTCCCAGGCTTCTGCTCACAGCCCATGCTTCTTAGCCCATGTCACTCAGTCTGTGAGCGTGCCTGCAGAGACAAGGAAACCATAAAACCATGAAGTGCTTCTTTACTTTCCTCCGACACATTTCTTTTTCGGCGGGTCTTTTTTAGCACACTGAGAACGAGGCAGCGGCGGCAGCAGGAGGAGGCTGATGGAAAGGGCCACCTGAACAAACCCAGTGTGGAACCAGGCAGCCAGGACAGCCAGGCCCAGCCAGATTTATGACTCTCCACCCTTCTTTTCCCACACGGAGGCCCCTCTCTGGAGCTTCTGGATGTGTTGGTCTATAAGTTTTTGTCACCTTCGTCTACCTCTCCTTCCTCTCCCTTCCCTGTCCCACTTTCCCATTTCTCCTTATTTTTCATATCCATCTATCTTTTCCTGTCGTCTATATCTCTATCTTGGTATCTCTTTCTCTCTTTCCCCCCTCCTTTTCTCCCAGACATCCTGGCCAGCTGTTCATCCAGACACGGTGTCTACAGCTGTCTGTGCGAAGCTGAGTTGCAGCTCCAGAGGTAGGTCGCATATCCTGTGGCGTGGAGCTCTTTCCCAACACCTCTGTCTCCTTTCTTCACAGCATCCATGACCTAAGCATGACCTTGACACCAAAACTACATGTTTTCTCCAAAACCACCCACACACACTACACAGAGGCAACACTGCAGAAAATGTGCTAGATAAATACCACCACAACATAGTGCGGCACACAGAAGCACAAGATACACTAAAAAAGCATTCTGCACATAAAACTCTATAAAATTAAGCATTGCTTTGAGGGTGTGGCTTTTACAGTACAATGAACACACATGAAATAAAAATGTGCTCTCAGCCTTTCTCTTTTTATTCTCTTCTCCTCCCATCAACATTGAAGCCTTGGCAGAAGCTTCCCATAGCCCTGAGTAAGAATAAAATCACAGACTACAGACATTCAGTTAATGGGTAAAAAAATTCCCCAGACAAGGGTAAACTCTGTTACAACACCCCACGAGACAAGGGGTAGTAAAACCAAATGAAGTGTGCAACAAATTAGCCCTGCTTTGCTGCAGATATTGCAATAATTAATCCAGCCCTTGCACGCTTTTTTGCTGTGGTATTCTGCTCTGTTGGCCAAGTCAATCTCAGATGAGGGCCTCGAAGAACTCTCAATTCACTTCCTTCCAGGAAAATTCATTTCCTTCCAGGAAAGGAAAATTTTAAACTATTCCTTCCTACATATTTTCTTTTGGAACTGCGATTCTACATTATTTGTCATTATATTGGAGAAAAACGTCTTCTGAAATGAGTTTACATAGCTGCGTTCCTGTTATTTTTTCGACTTCTAGGGTAATTTTCAAGATAGGTCAAAAACAACATTCCTCTCTGTTCAACAAATGAAGAATTTGATTATTGGATGCAGCAGCCTTAAACACTTGAAGCAACATCATACTAAACTTTAAGTGAACTCAGACTTACAACATACTGTAGTTTCTTTTTTGCCACACAGTGTACAAGCTTTCCAAGCCTTGGAAAGTATGGTTTGTTACTTACAGGGGTCCTCCAGTGTTTCTTGGTTGGATGTTTTAGTAAACTGTGTTGCCATCTGCGCTGCGTGGCAGACCTGAGCCCTCGGAGATGGACATGTTTACTCTGCAGTTAATCACCATGTCTGATGCGGCCTCTCTGGATGTGTGAGGGGGGAAATACCGGCTAAATGCAGTCACCACGACCTAATGAGGTGGTTTAGCTGCAGCAGCACAGCATCAGCTGTACTCTGTAATTTCGGACACACCGACTCAACAGTTCCCCTGGCCAGCCTGCGTCACAAGTGCGTTCGTCCGTACTCGCCATGTCGCCCACAACCCTGTGAAACATGTTGAATGGTTGCTGTAGAAGACAAGGGTCCAATGGGCCGTCAATCAACATGGAGCTTGTGGTATGAAAATAATGAGAATGGGGAGAGTGAGAATGGTTACGGAGAAAAAGACATTACAGTTTGACCAATTTTTGTGGTGCAAGCGTCAAACTTCCCATATGAAAGCAAAATGAGTGCAAAATCTGTTGCACATGCACATACTGTATGTCTCTCCCATATACAGAAGGCACTGCAACAGGCCTTTCTCCTCCTCTCTGTCCTCGTGGCACAGCAGTGCTGTTCTTGGCAGCGCCTGATGCTGTAGCTCCACTCTTCCCTAATGGTTAAACAGCATGCCCATGCCATGCTCGCTAATGACAGGCTAGGCTTACCTCACTGAAGTAGCGCTTTTCAGAGTCAACGGCGCACAAAGACGAGCACCTCCTAGAGCAGCTGAGGTGCTGTAAGGACACTGTCTACACGCACAAGAACGTACACATGTATTAACAAACACTCAGATGTTCTCAAACGAAGCTGTGCAAGAGAGAAAGTGTCTGCTTACATAGATTTTCGTGGTGACTGATGGATTGTGGGCTGAAACACATACAAAGACTCAGATTTTTGTTTACAGTATTTTTCTTCCAACAGTTCTTTTTGATACCACTCTCGAGAGGTATCAACTTCCAGCTTGGAATCAGATTCTGATCATCATCATGTATCATGTCTAGTCCTTACATTTATGTCATTTCTCATTTTGAGAGCACTGATCTACTTTGTTGAGTTTCTGATCATTGTGTTGTTTATGGCGAAGTCATAGTGTCCCAAAATGAACTCTCTCACATGTTCTGTATATCTCAGTGTGAAATTTGTCCACACATAAGGTAAACCTCTACCAGATCATGAGATAGAACTTCTGGCACTGAGTTTCACACCTACTTTACTCTCCCTTCACTGAACAATCAACAGATGAGAGCAAAGCGTGTGTCGTTTGTTTGTCTTTCAAAACAGGAGAAGGGCCAGAGCGTTTTGTTTGACTTGGCATTTGTTTAGCCATATTATTAGGACAGTAAACTTCCGAGCTTATTTGGTATGTGCGCCACATGTTGGGCTTCTTTTTCCTTTTTTTTACGTTTCCCCTGAGACTGCTAAAATGTAAGAGGATCTCCACCTATTCCCACAAGAGGTGATGTAGGGGAGGTAAAGGTCGACAAAGTGTAGGAGAATTTCATGCACATCATCCATCATTTCCAGCAAGCAAAGTATTAATATGTGTGTGCAGAAAAAATACTTGTTTGCATTTGTGTGTGTGTGTGTGTGTGTGTGTGTACGCATCTAAAGGTATGCATTCACTCAAAATCCCCCTCTTTGGGACATCTGACTCTCAGATCCTGACACACTTTCCCAGCATCCACAGGCTGGATATGTTTCTGCCCCTCGGCAGGCCCACTTCCACACTTCCCCTGCAGAAAAGGTGGGAGCTACAGCAGAAGAATGTCTCTTTTCATCAAGACAGGCACTGCATGAATATTTCAAACAGGCAACATGATTCCTC
The DNA here is from genome assembly GCA_024633595.2 of Lepomis macrochirus. Lineage (NCBI taxonomy): Eukaryota > Metazoa > Chordata > Actinopteri > Centrarchiformes > Centrarchidae > Lepomis > Lepomis macrochirus. The sequence goes on along the minus strand of JALXJV020000008.1, from coordinate 12,433,262 downwards.
AGTGCCACCCGACACACAAAGGCAAGGTCTCTGGATGAGTAGAGGTGAAATCTCAGACTGGAACTTGGCTTTCAGGCACCACCTGCTTGTGGCGACAGACAAGGCCATAGAGTTGGTGCCGTGACAGAGGTTTGGTTAAACCCTATCTGACCATGTCTGCATGTATCAGTGCCAGGAACTGGAACTCACTTTGCTGTGGAAAACCCTACAAGCCCAAGCATGTGCTTGCATTGTTCATGTGTGGATGGAGAAGATGGGTAAGCCTGTGGACATACCAGACGTTCCATGTCGGCAATAAAGCCAAATTGAAGGTGGGGGATAAAGACAGGATGTGTTGAGCGATACCTGGGCAGCTGGTACTGAGAAGGTGGAAGAGAAATGTTTAGGGATGGTTAGAGGTGCTCCACTACATTAGATAAAAAGTAGAGAAATATTAAGCTGGAGTGAGGACTTTGCCCCATTTTGTGGCCAGACCAATATTATCTAGGTTGTGCTCCAATTTTTTTATTCAGAAATAGAAAATTATGCCCTCAAAAGTGCAGGATATCACACACTCTGCAAAGGGAATTTGCCCCAGTTCACTCACCCACAAACAGCTGAACCAGTTTAATAAGACCTGAGTGGTTTTGCTCAATGTTGCGCTGAGTGGATGTGATTCCTGCGCTGTATTACTGCCAACACGCTTTCATGTTGTTATTGTACATGTTTATGGTAGTGACCCTGAATGTCATAGTATGATATCTCCACATTTGTTTGGATTTAGAAATATTTCCAGTGTGCTGGTTAAGGTATTGGCTCTACAGATCTGAAAGAGATAGCAGATACATGGTTTAAAAAATACATATACTTTTCAAACACAGGGAACAAAATGTTCTTTCAAATTTGCTGCAAACAAGAAAATGTTCATGCATCTGCACCAAATGTCCACAACTTTTTGGTCTGTGACCACTTTAAAATTACTCTAAGGTGACCAGATTTCTGAAGTGAAAACCGGGGACATTTTTGGTTTGGTGGTCAGTATGTCGTTAAAAAGTATAATGCTATTATATATGAAATAAAAAAGGGGGACAATTTCGGTTTTATAATCTGTGGAATATACCTCTTTGGAATGAAATCCAGTCATTTTGAGAATATACCTTTGAGTCAATAAGTAGAAGCTGCAAGTGAAATATTGCATTTTATGAGTTGTATTGGCCATTTAAAGGTGTTTACTGTCATGATCCTGTCTGTGTGTCCTGTTGGGGAGTCTGGGTTTTAGTTTCTTATCTTTAGTCTTGGTTCTTATATTTATTATTTTGGTCTGTTGGGTTTTGGGGTTCTGTCTTGTCTAGCGTTTTGTAACCTGTGTGTTTCTCCAGTGATCCCTCTGCATGTCTGTCTCTGTTTTCCCCTGCTCTCTCTCCCTGCCTGTGCCTCATTACCCTGATTCCAGTCACCTGTATTGCTCCCGCCCTGCTCGTTAGTCCCTGTGTATATATACCTGGTGTTTCAGTCTTGTCTTTGTTGGATCATTGTGTTTGTGCTTGTACTTTGTGTCCCTCCTGTGAGTGGATTCCCTTGGACTTGGTTAATCAGCCACTCACCTGTAAGTGTGCTCGCTTTTTGTTGCCTTTGTCTTTTTGTTTAATAAACTGTTGAACTTCACCTGCAAGTGTGTCCTGTGTTTGGGTCCTACAACCTGCCTCCCACACCATGAATCCTGACAGTTTACACAGGTAACAACAGGTAAAAGGACTGGATGGGTTGATACACAACAAGTTAAATAATGTAGTGTCATAAGAATAATTGCAAAAGAGATCATGTCTTTATTTTATATATTACTCAGCAGTAAGTCATGTTTATTATCAGCTACAGTCCGTTTTCCGAATATAAACAAGGATATTAGACATATGCCTATCAAACACGTATTCCTTCTGCAACAACAGGCTTCTATTATTGCCTATAATCATGTAAATGCAATGCCTTGCTACTCTCGAAACAGCAAACACTTATTTGGCCACAATTGTTATTATTTCGTTAAAAGAAATGTCAAAGTATCACAAAGACATACCTTTGCTATTACCTGGTGACATAAAGTAGACATAAAGAGACGGCGATACAGCTTTAACATTCTGCGCACGCTCCCGCAGACTGCAATCACTTTTCGGCACGACACCTGTACAGTCTTTCTGGCCACATAAATCTGATTTCAGGTCTGTTAACGCCTTAAATAGTCTATGATTAACACACAGTTAAAAAGGGGACATTTGCGGGGACAGCTCCAGACGGAGACAGGCCACTTTAACCAGGGCCTGTCGCCCGGAAAACGGGGATGTCTGAGCACCCTAGTCTACTCATGACCCCTCTCCACAGGTTATGAGTTGTGAGCAGTTCAACCAAAAGGTCTTCTCTGACTGTTTCATTTGAATAATTTTAGAAGGCTGACGAAGTGAAACTTTCTAGCATTTTATGAGAAAGCAAGGCTTAAACAGCTTTGTGATGTTGTACAGCGGTCCTTTGAGTTGAATGCTACCATACTAGCATGCTGACGTTTAGCAGGTAATGTTTACAATGGTTGCCATCTTTGTTTAGCGTATTAGCATGCAATATTAGCTTATTAGCACTAAACACAAAGTATCTCTGAGGCTAATGGAAATGTCATTAGTTTGCAGGTCTTTAGTCATAATTCTGACCTGATGATGGTGCTACAGGAAAAGTCAGGGGATCAAAGTTATACGAATTCATCCTGAGGGGAACATGTCTGTAAACAATTTGATGGAAATCCATTTAATAGCTGTTGAGGCACTTCATTGAAAACCACTAATGTGTACCTGATTGTGGCATTAGAGAAAACCTCGATCACCAGTGTCCAGAGACGTTTCATTGAATAAATGAAATAAATAATTTTTGGCCAATGTAAGAGAAGCAAAGTAAAATGTTTCTTCTTTTCTATACCTGTGTGTCATTTAAAGCTCAGATTGGTCTTGGGACCCCTAAAATCCAAACCAACCAGATTTCTTAATGGAGAAGCTGCACATTTTTTCTTCTATAAAACTTTCTGTAGCCATAAAATAATGAAAGACAATGTTATATTGAAAGTACCAGATGTAAATTATTTAATATCATTCCCTATTTTCCTCAATAGATTAGGCAAAATGCTGAAGCGCTGCCAGTCGATGCTGACCTCATCTGTAACAAATGTTTAACACCTCTGGGGCACAAATCTCTGCACAGATTGAGCTTGGGTATGTCCATTTTTTGGGGCAGCACATTTTGAAATTTAAATGTGCTTGATTCAGTTCCAGCTCTTTCTGTTGGGGAGTGCAGAGAGCAACTGAAGGCATGGCTCATTAAGCCACAACACTGAAGCAATTAAAGTCAATTAAAAGCCTGTTAGGAAACCCAACGGGCTCCCTGCTGAGACACATCCTGTAACATGACACTGAAGAAGAATGTAGGAAAAAGGAGGTCCAGGCCTACACAATGTGGTCATCAGGGCTCACAGGGAGACATTGTTACAGGGTTCAAATGAGGTTCCACTGACATGAGCGGAAACGTCTGCTCATTTGCATATTATGTTTTACATGCTTGAGCGTGACCTATGTCACCAAACAGTCTCACCTGTTGTTCACCTTTTCATTTTCCTCTATTAGTGGCCTTTTGAATTTGAAGGCTGAAAAAACTAGCCTCCATTGTTCTTTTAATGTACTCTGTAGTCCCTCACTCTCATGCACACTCAGCTCTGTTGTGGCAAAGACACAGAGTTCTGCTGAAGCCCAAAATAAGCCTCCAGCTTTAATAACGGACCAATTTTCAAAGCTGCGTAATAATAACTCATTGCCCACAGTCGATGGCGGCTGCTCCGCCTTGAGTCTTCTGACATCTGGATGCTCTTGAGATAGTCTCCCTAACATGACACGGTCAATTCCAAATGAGGCTGCGTTTCAAAAAGACAACAGAAGGGGCTTTTGTCTTGTTGTTTGACAGACTTCCAGGCAACATGTGGACAGGGCAGCCATTTTAATGTATGTCCTTCTGCAATTCAGGGCTCTTTTTGCCCCTGGACAGCCTAATGTGAGCCAGATTGTTGGTGCGTTGGGGAAAATATAGATCTCATGATTACCAACAATTGACCAATTGGAAAACTCCTTTGACATGCTGTCTGTGCAGCTGCATTCAGGATTGTGGTTATTGCATATCTGTGTTTTTGAGTGTGTGTGTGTATGTGCGAGTGTTTATACCCAATCACTTCCACAGTAATAAATCAAAAGAGGCTGGTAGCCTTTACATGATGTTGGGCCCCATGTTTTGAAGAATAGATTGGCACTCAATATGAGCACTGATTGAGACACTGAGAGGGTGTTTGGATTAGAATGAGCCTACAGATTACACAGATGGAGCTCAGCCTCTGTGTGTGTGTGTGTGTGTGTGTGTGTGTGTGTGTGTGTGTGTGTGTGTGTGTGTGTGTGTGTGTGTGTGTGTGTGTGTGTGTGTGTGTGTGTGTGTGTGTGTGTGTGTGTGTGTGTGTGTGTGTGTGTGTGTGTGTGTGTGTGTGTTGGCCAGCATATTCTTATAACAGTTTTGTACACACTGTACAACATCTATAAAACCAATCCAAATAGCATGGAGCAGGCAGCACGTGCAAGTAGGGGCATTAAAAGCAACAAAGGTTGTGTGATGAATGTTTAAAAGGATTAACTGAGATCACCAGCCTTTTTGGCTGAAGGTTTTTAGACCAGATTGCCAAAAAATCTGTTTGGAAAGACAAAAGGAGGCAATACTTTACTGGCTAGAGATGAAGTGCTTGTGTACAAAGGGATTCCAGAAATACCAGGGGAAATGGAGACCACAGCCAGGTAGCTCTCTCAAACATCTCCCTTCCTTATCATGGAGCTTTTCACAGCTGGCATACAGCTGATTCTTCGCACTGCTCTGTCTTAAACCACTTTTGCACAGTCTAATATAAAATGTATGATTGTGGGAACACTGCAGATAAAGTTGAAGATAAATCTGAAACTTCTTTTACTCCTTTTATCTTACATGCATTTTATCACCAACTTCTGATTAGTGCCATATCCTATATTTTAAAGAGGCAAAGAGGTAAGTTGACACAATACAGCAATTTCACTTTTACCTTATATTTGGCTTGTAAATGGGTGTTTGTTTTGAATTTGTATACATGGAAGGTGAACACTGTATGCCCATGCATGCATGCATGTTATTGTGTATGAGTATGACTCATTTCCTCCTAACAACCAAATTAAGCACAAGTTTTCAGGATTGCCTTGGGTTAACTGCAGTGTGGGAGGCCTCATGACCATACAACGTGAGAATGTACAGTTTGGGAATCCTTTGGCCAAAGTGTAGAGGGTATTCTGGTTTTGGTTAACTGTTTTAAGGTTACAGTGATTGGCAGCATCATGTTACACTCAATTGGGTTACATTACAGTACACATTGTACATTAAAGCAATAGTTCAGAATCTGGTGAAATGCACTATTTTGCTTTCTTTCTGCAAGATAAATGAGAAAACTACTCTCTTCTCTGCCTTTGTTACAGAAAGAGGGCGGTTAGCTTAGCTTGGCATTAAGACTGGAAGCAGAGGGAAACAGCTAGCCTTGCTCTCTCCATAGCTAAAAAATACACCCTACAATATCAACCTGTTCTCACTCCCAAGTCGCAAGTTATTAAGTCCCTTAATGTCATATTTCAGCATCACTTACGAACGCAAACAGCAGATGTAGGATATAAATAACAGAAAGGTGCAAGTAAGGAGGTTGTTGGAGTGGAGGGGTGGGCCAGAAGGTCTTTTGCCCAGGAGGCTGGTGTTTGTTTTCCAGATGAAACAAAAAGTCAAAATTGATTTTTTTTTAGTGAAGATACATCATTTACGTATCTTAGGTAAGTTATGTAACTATACGTAAGTTATGTTAGCAACGTTCCTTAACTTCCATAAGTTAACTAACTTATGTAAGATAGTTATTTTTACCCAAAACCATGATGTTTTCCTAAACCTAACTAGTTTTGTTGCCTAAGCCTAATAAAGTAGTTTTGGTGCCTAAAATTAAGTAATTTGCCAAGTTTCACAACATTAGTAGTTGTTACTTTTCTGAAAGTCTACCCAGACATTACATATTTATTAATGCCAACTTGACTTGACGTTGCTTATTTATTGTTGCTAACTTGACTGTGGAGCCCTCCACATCCAAAAATGACGCTAAAGTGGTACCCCAGGGCCATACAGCGCAAACACATGACAGAGATGGTCACGTATTATAAACAGCAATAAAGTTCTACTCTGGTGGTGGTGGGTTGTGAGGAAGGTTAGCCGTCAGGCTGTGATCAGGGGTAAATCAGCGATCAACTACTCAACGAAGCATCAACTGGCTCCCCGACACATCTCTGACACATCGCAGATGCCAGCCAGATATCTAGCATGCCAAATATCTGGAGGAGTCGGTCGACTCCACATCCACATGCAGCCAATGAGAGAAGGCCCTGGTGAAAAAGGCAGCTGCTTTTTCACCGCAAAACACTTTTTACTCACCTCAAGCTTTTTCTGTAGCACAGATGATCCCAGGTGCCTGCGTGTGCTGATCCATTCTTTCACCCATATTCTTTGTCTATATAATTGCTATCTTTATAATAATAAATAACAGCTGTTTCGTGTGTAGCTTTAGCCACCTTCCACCAGGGGAGACTAGCCTGTGGTTCCCTGAAACAAGATTGATTGTTTTTTAATAAAGTTAAGGAGCGTTAGCTTTGTAGTGTTAACTACTGTGAGGCTGATCTGCACAGCTGTTGGGTTCACCTCCTTTGTGTCGCTGCAGTCTCCACGTGTTTATGTCATGTGACCTAGTTCACGCGATTTCCAAAATATAAGTGCGGTTAGGAAACGGAGTTCGAAATTGCCGTTTTGGGAGGCATGGACAAACGCCACTAGTAGGGACATTATTTTAGTATAGGCTCATATGAGACTTCACTGTTGATTTATTGTTCCTTTGACTTTACTCTATGTTGTACTGCCCTATTTGTTTGGCACATTTTTTTAATTTAATGCTTTCGTATAACCAGTTTCCAAGCTGAAGATAAAACAGCAAAGAGATGGAAACCATCCGACCCATCATCCGGAGAGGATCATGACAACATTCATTATCAAAATTAAATATTTTCTTTTAATAGTTTTGTGAACTGAGGGAAGAGCTTGTTACCTTAGAATCCCACCAATATAATTGTTTGGAGCTTGTTAGTGAGGACTTTTAAAATATTTTACCTTTTTGCATTTATGCAATAAAATTCAGTGTGTTGTGGTTCTTTGAGGTTGAATATTGCTAACAGAAGGTTCTGATCATTGGTAAAACTACATAGTCATAAGAAATCAACATTCCATCAGCATCAAAAATGTTTCAGAACATTTTAACTCTTAAAAGATCAGAACCAAAAGTCTGTTTTTCCACTGCATGTTAGCGTGCGATTCCTTGATCCTTCTGCAACATGAAGCCTGTGCAGCAAGCCGGACCACATGGGGAGTGCGATGTTGTGAGGTGAGGTATTTTTCGACTGGGAGACGGATATGTAATGCATTCCAGACACTCAGGCCGCACATGGCTTTCTCCCCTGCTACCTATAGGCATCAATCCTCTTCCCTTTCGCTAGAACAATAAACCCACTGCCACTAAGGAAGAACTCATTTCAGACCCAAAACACAACTACCTCTTCTGTCGCTTCCTGGGGCCTGTGGATAGGGATCCCTATTTAGTCTGCTGGCTTGGAGTTGGTCTCTAAACACTTTCTCTGACCCATAAACATCAACCCTTGACCCACAATTTAAGACCTTGTACCCATGTCTACACATATCTGACACATACTTTTTGCTATTGACCTTCAGCTTACCCATTGAACCAACCAGGACACTAAATCTCCTGATTTCCAAAACAAAGTTTTGGTGATCAACTCGTTTAAAGAACTTTGTGGTGATTCTCCTCCACGGAGGTCCAAGAGGGTTTAACTGAGTTGCATAACTGGGATGATACTCAGGTTTCTATGTTCAATGAGGCCCAGATGGAAGATGATGTGTATTTAAAAAACAACGCCCAAAGGGACCTGCGTGCCTCCCTCCTCTTCCCCTCTTTCACTTCCTAACCTCTCCCCTCCATCCTTTTTTCATCTCCTATACACTGCATTAAAGGTGATCCTATCCACATCTTTTTGTCAAATTCAGCGAATATCTCCTCAAGGTCTGCTAGCGGTCCATTCTGGGTGCGTGCTGTAAAAAATCCAGTGTTTGTAGACAGCCCTGGCCCTGTAAATTGGAAACAAACAAAAAAGGAAAGGAAAAGGATGGGATGGGATGGAAAGGATGCAAAGACAAACACAGAGTGCTGATAATACTCATAGTTAATCTCCAGGTGTTGTATAGAATCAACCTTGTTAGAGTTATTATAACTTGCATGCTCTTTCTTCCCGTGTTTGAGTGAACATTTCAGTGATGTCCATTTGCAAAGCAGCTTCTCCCTGAGTCATTTTGGTGTTTTTCGCTCCCTCTTTCTCTTGTTATTAAATCAGTTTCATTGAATGCCATTATGTCAGAACTGAGTCAACGAACAGAGCCGGAAGTCAGTGGGGGTGGTGCGATAATTTTATATTTAATTATTTAATTTATTTCTACTTTATATTTTAGTAAAAGCAGGTCTGTCCACTCATGCGTCTTCAAACTGCTGTCAAAGAACAACAAATTGACAGCTCTCCCTGTGTGAGATGAACACTCTTGCTTGGCATTCATTTAATAAGAGTGCATGGGTGAAAGCATGTCTACATGCAAGATGTGTTTCAGCCTCCCTATGTCGTTCTAAAGTTCCCCTCTCTTTCATCCTTCCATTTTTTGCTTTCAAAGCATCTGATCCTGCGGACCTTCAGACATGTGAGAGCTGATGGTCCATTCTTGCTGTCAGGCTGGAGAGCTTTAAACTGAGCTGCATGAGACATAGTCAACAAGACCATTCTGAGCTGTATCATACTTAAACCATACTAATGTATCATACTTATACAGTAAAGAGGCTATAACTGAGGTGCCCAGAAACATGAATCCAAATGTCTGATAATGTTGCTCTGTAATTGCTGGATGTGGGAATAAGAAACTGTTGGTTCAGAGAATCTCTGTAACTATGTTGTAGGTGTGCAAACCATGGGGTGGGTGGGTGCATGTTGTGGGTGGGGGGTGCATAGTCTTAGACAAAGCTCTTTAAGCAACACTGAGTTGGTCCTACACCTTGCTACAGTTTTAAAAAGGAGTGTGTAAGCTCTGGTTTACCCCCACATACGTTACAAAGACATACATCTTTGAGTATGACTGAAAGTAAACACAGAAGGTAGTCCCCTGGAAACCACGGTAGCTGTTGTAGTGAACTACATAGCGCATTGGATCCACTTCCTTGTCACTGTGTTGAATGACTTACCTGCTGTATCTTTGCACACATGCTGTTTTTTGCATGTTAGTGTGAGGTTGTGGTTTTCATCTGAGAACATGCTAGAGATGTGGCAGTAAATATGATAAGATGTTTAGTCTCTTGTTAACTATACTATAAATTTCTTCGACTTCAACTAACTTCTTTTGTGGCCAATTTCTCTACAGCTGCAGTACCACTGGGGTTTCATAGTTGACATTACCATGAAAGTGATATTGTAATAACCTTTGGATAAGAGGTATGTTTCCTTCTTCCTCCATCGAGAAGATGGCCTAAAACTGTTTATGCCACACTAAGATAGGCCATGCTCACAGGCCCATTACCACTCAACTACCTCAGTCCTCTGTTTCTGAGAACTGCATTCCAAACTCTCCTTTATTGACCTACTTTCGAGGTGGTGCACAGATGATATATGGAGCAGGCCATTTTGGAGAATAGTTCTGGCCAAGTGGTGGGGGTGATGGGGTGCTGCAGTGTTGCATACCTCTGTGTATGTACAAGGAGTAGCCTTTCAACTCTCAAGCTCTGTGCTGCCTTTGTCTTTGCAGAGGAGGGCATAAATCATCAGCACAGGAAATCAACAGTCTGAAAAAAACTCTAAATGAATGAAGAAAGAGGAGGGGTGAGGTGAGTGGAGAGGTAGAAGTTTTGCAGAACGATTTTGTTCGGTTGCTAAATCGAGAGATTCATTATGAAAGTGAGAGCCAATTCACAATCCCCGGTTCCACCCCCATATGTATGTGTGTGCAGAGGCAGGATTTATGTTGAATCTACAAGATATTCAACTCACAAGTCTGGCAGGCAGCTAGGAGACAGAGCTACGGCGAGACAACGATAAAGCGAGAGAGAGATGAAGAAAATTATCCAGTTTCTTTCTCAGGCTTAACTCTAATCATCTCTGCAGGAGGAAAAAATGGACACAAGTCATTGGGAAAAAGACTGTTCGACCTTTCAAAGAAAAGCCTCCAGCATCATGTCCTGTTTTGTTACACAAAGATGCAGAGTTAAAGGATTTTCCCTTATGGTGTTGACCTCTAACCTTTTTCACCATTATGTCACTTACTGACATGCACTTATTTTACTTGACAACAGAAGACAGGAGAGTGCAGTCTTATTGACTTGCACAAACTGACTTATGTTAGCTGAAACTGTCTGTAGGCTTTAAAAGTTACAAAAAATGTTTAGGCCCAGGATGAATATTCATATTTCAATGTTTTTTCATACCAATCAAACTTTATTTGCATATGCACTGTTAGGACCACATGGACTTCGCAGATTAATTTGAATTGTTAATTTGTATGATCTAAACTGAACTTTTATCATTTGAGTCACTGACCTCCCACAATCCTCGAGGAGTTTCCATTTAGGTGTGAAGACACAGCTTTCAGCCACAAGGTCACAGGTCACTGATCAGTTGTAGCTGAAAGCTGCAAAGTCAACTGATCAACAAAACTCAAGTGCACCTTCTGCTCTCAGAAGTACATTGAACATTTAAATCCCTTTAAGTTTATGATCATATCAGATTAACCTTTCATGTAACATTACTTAAATCATCTATATGTTTTGTTTTAAAATGCTTTAAAATGGTCAATTCAGCTGTTACGTTTGTAAAAATTCTTCCATATCCCTGGAGGTTTGAGTCGTAGACGGCATATGTTGAAACCTGAAGCAGGCCAAGTGCAACTTTCAGCCCCTTCTTTGATGAAACCACCTGGGGCACAAAAGTCAGACATTTTCAAATTGTACACATAATGGCTTTAAATAATTATGTTCTGGATCTTAGTTGTCTTTATTTAACACTGCATTATTGATTTGTATTCAGCTTTAAATGTGTGTCTGATGGGTTACAGGTGTATAATGTATCATAGAAATGTAGACATGTAATGTAACACCCTGTCAACATTAGAGCATGTAATCGCTCTTCTTTAAACACAGTCATCAGTCTCAGAGCTCTGGATTAGAAGTGATGATGGCTATCAGCCATTACACATACACACACACATACACAGACACAAACATACAGAAACACACACTGTATGTGCACAGCAACGTGTCCCAACAGGGATTGATCCTGTATACCGGGAGGCATTACATGCTGTCACAGTGCCATTACATAAGAGTTTTCAGAACAAGGTAAAGCATTCTTACAAGCTGATTCACAAGTGTCAAAATGTTATAAAACATGGAAATGAGTAGTCTGCTGAGAGCAACTTGGTGAAGGGAGTAAACCAGGAGCCCTTAAATCAATTTAAGACCTGAGCAGGCCTGGGACAGGTGTGAGCGGCTTCCCAGGTGCACCTCCACAGGCCATGTAGCAATAGTAATCAGCAGTCAAGGGTGGTAATGACAGGGTGCTGTTGTCAGAGAGCTACACACACAAACACACACACACACACACACACACACACACAAAAGCACAAAAACTCAAAGGGACACTTGCACGCACATATTCAAACTTAGCGTGTTTTATCACAACAGGCATTTTGCTTTCTCACATGTTCTCCCTCTGTCTTTCTCTCCCCATCAACCACTCAGACATTTTCACACCTCCGCCGGGATCTTTCACTTACCATCTTACAGGTCAACACCTACGCAATAAACTGAAACTGCAGCTGTTCGGTTATAAGCAGCTCCCAACCTGTCTGCAAACCTGCTGACCTCTAGCCATTAGGGCCAGATCAAAGGTCAACAACACTTACCTCTGTTATTTTAGTTTTGTTATTTAACAGTTTACCAAAGTCTAAATAAAATTTGAAAACTCCTCAAGTTTTGTGTAATTGAATATAAACTATGATATACTGGCGCTATTGTGAATATTTTTTGAATTTTCAAAAGAGGATAAAACTCTTCTTCTTCTATGCCGCTATAACTCTGCATGGGCATTTCTTATGGCAGCTGCTATAAGGGTCAGGGTTGCTAAGAGGCACTTTTTCAGCTGTAGTGATGCGCTAATGATGGAGCGAGTCACTGACAATAATAATAATAATGAATAATTAGTTTTATAACGCCTTTCAAGGGACCCATGGATGAGTTGCACGTTACACCTAAACATCACAAAAACAAAAAACAAACAATAAAAGGAGGTCATTAAAGATCATGTCGCCTTGGTGAAATGTTGGGTATTTAGTAGTTTTTTGTGTCCAAAAAGGAGCGTTGCGGATCTCTGACAGTATGGAGTTCCAGAGGATGGGGGCTGTGACGCTGAAGGTTCTATTCCCAAAAGACAGCAGTCTGGTGAGGGGGAGCAAACCCTTGTCCGTGGACTGCAAATCCTGGTAGTGGATGTAAGGATGGAGAAGGTCCAGTAGGTACAGGGGGGCAATGGCATGGAGGGATAGGCTGTAGGAACTGCTCAGATAAAATGAAAATGGGATAAAGCAAGGTTTAACAACCGTTGAAAATGAAATAAAACTTAATTTTCTTCTTTTTGCTAATTACAATTTTGACCAAATGAGAACATGAGTCAACACAAACAGCAATGAATATGTTTGGATTTCTGAGCAAAAAATAATGTTCACTTTCTTTTGGACCACAAATGTTTCTGAGATTTTGAGAGATGATGTTTGCGTTCTGTCAAAGAGAAGATTGATGTAAGACAATGTGTGAATCAAAAGCAGCCTAAAGTCAACTATAGTCCTACTGACAGATTTGCCACCTGTATGCTCCTATCTTGAGCTGCCTTTTTTTTTTTGGAGGGGGGACTGTAGGACTCACGGACTGCACGTGCATAAGGACATGCAGCTGTTGTCTTTCCCCTGCTTTACCCGGTAGGGTGTAGTAACAGTGCTGGCACATTGTGTCCTCAGTTCAGACGAATATGGTGCATCAAAAAAAGCCTCATTTAGTACCAGCATCGTGCCCCCCCACCCCCCCACCCGGTCTAGATGTCATTATAAGATACCAGCGTCACTGCATGCTATTTTTAACTCTGTCCTTTCCCAATTAGACCACAGTCACAGCCAGCAAGCTGTTTTTGTGACCCTGAAGTCTAGTTGGTTATATCGGGGATTGTTGTATAGCAGCTTGGTAGACACATCTCATATATGCCTGCTGATTGCAGGTCCTGTCAGAGCTTATTCAACAGCACAGCAGTGGAAATCTCTCATTCCCAGCATGCTGTGAGCTAGTAGAGCTCTCAGTGTGAAGGTACAACCACAGAGACCATCTTCTGTGACACTGCTGACTATGAACACGCACCAGGTCTAATCTTCTGGGCCTCCATTAGCTGCAGAGCAAACAGACCCCTGATGAGTTGAGTACAATGGACTTACTGAGTATGACGAAAAAAATACAGGAGTTACATAAAGGACTTTATAAATAGTTTTACATGTTTTAGGGCATTTGCTACGAATCACATGTACTTCACAGTACAGCTAACTATTTTTTGTTTTAGACAGCAGAATGTATTTTCTCTGTGGTTTCCGGCACTCATTGGTTTCCATTCATTTTCACACAATATAAAACACTTAGGAGATTATGGACAGTTCATTTTATGTAATCCACCACAGTAGAAATCATGTCTCTATAAAGTTATAGTACATTATGATATAATCTCATCACCATAAAATGATTATGTGAGGCTGAGCAGGCTTGATATTTACTGTGATGGATTAAAAAACCAATGAAATGAAAAAAACATCCTGCTTAAATAGCCGAAAAAAGTCTAAAACTGTGTTGCATGCATTTTAAACATAGTGAGCAAAACCTAAAATATACATAGTATATACAGTAATTTCTAGTTGAGGAGCTAAAAAACCTGTAGAGTTTGGTGATGTGGTTGACATTGATGAAAGTTGATGAACAACAACATTATTATCCAACTGATATGGTTGTTTTAGTTACACTGAGATTGGTATAAAGGGTAGTTATCTCATCCAGCTGAAATCATGATATTTATACAATAAAAGCAATATTCAAATCAAGTTTAAAGTGAAGCAAGAGCATGTGTAGTAGACATATCTCAGCCCAGGGGCTGCTCTGCACACTCCCCTCCGTGCTGACAGGTCCTCAGCAGCCCTCACTGCCACAGTTAACACTCATTCCAGATTGGCATCTTTGATTTTACATAACCTCCTTAAATTTCCTGCCACCACCTCTGCTGAAAAAGCTTTTGAAAAAAAAGAAGAGCTTTTGTCTCCGAACAAAGCCAAACCCCCACATCTGTCAGCAACACTTTGTTTTGAATTCCTCTTTTTCTGTCCTTGTACATCGAAACCAAGCACCACCCGGGCAGGCTTAATGACCTACAGCCCAGTGAAGAAAAGTCAGTTGCCAGGCAATTGTGTTTGTACAGACTGTGGGTTCCGTTCGAAGGAAGCAATGGGTGGCAAGAGGAGGAGGAGCGAGGTGAGAGGATGTGGGGAGGACAGTAGTGGCTTGGCGCAAGCCGCTGTGGTTGAGTGTCGGCCCTCATTGGCTGGCTGATGAAGAACATCATGCTATATAGTCCTGCACTGGAGGGTTTTATAGAGTGAGAGTGAAAGAGGGAGAGTGATCATTATGACTCCTGAAATAGCATAATTAGAGAGAAAGGACATGCTGTGTCACTGTATGTGTGTGTGTGTGTGTGTGTGTGTGTGTGTGTGTGTGTGTGTGTAGGAGTGTTGTTTTTCTCTTCCTCTCCAGGAGATAAAACACTATCCCTGGTACATTTATGTAACAGTGATTTCCTGGTACCTTTTCACAATGGTACATTTGATGCACAGCAAACGTCAGTGCCAATAATATTTTTGATCATTCTGATAAAGATATAAACTTTATTTTATGGCCACCTGGTGGCAGAACAAACAAGCTATGATCACAACATTGGCACATTATCATCTTTTAAGTTAATATGATTAATTTTTTAGCAAGCAACCACCCATTTACACATCCAGCATTTATTTGGAGTAGTGTTTATGTCCGCCTGCTGAATGTAAGTCAATATTCACTCTCTCTTACCTCTGTCTTTGCTCTCTAACAATTCCTGAGGGAAATAATTCTTCACTATGTTCACCAGCTTTATCCTGGCTAAGTAGCATACTGTGGGTTTATAGAGCCCATAACAACACTATGAGAGCAGTGAGAGTGAACCAAAAGGGTAAAATTGTGGGGCAGAAAAAACAAACAATAAGCTGAAATTGTTATTAAAATTTAGAAGCCTAGAAATTATGTCAGGCTACATTTTGTGAAATGTGTGTTATGTGAATTATGCCCCTGTAAAAAAAACTCTGGATTTGAATATTTCACTCTGAATAGTCATCATATAGCTTCAGTGAAAAGCTGGAACAAACTGCCACCGAATATTTACAGTATGATACAAAGATACTCTGTGGGGGTTTTGTCCGCTACTAGCAGTGTGATACATAATCATTTTTAACAGATCATTTTTTGAGCTACCTTACATCGAAAATGTAGCCTACTTTCTGTTGAAGAAATAGTCTCTATGAAAGATTTGACTTTGTGAGATTGTAGCATGATATGGAGAAATGGGACACTGATTCTGGATGCTGGTGTTGAATTCTTTTTACAAAATTTTGAGGACCACAAACTGAATTCTATTAATCTCCAATGCATTCTCTTGTACTGGGGGGAAGGCAAAAATGCTAGCCAACCTAGACAATGTGTTTTGTTTTTTGTGGGGATAAGTGAA
Source organism: Lepomis macrochirus (assembly GCA_024633595.2). Classification (NCBI taxonomy): domain Eukaryota; kingdom Metazoa; phylum Chordata; class Actinopteri; order Centrarchiformes; family Centrarchidae; genus Lepomis; species Lepomis macrochirus. The sequence continues at coordinate 12,417,189 of JALXJV020000008.1, read as the reverse complement.
CATAAAACCTTGTTTAGTTTAACTCAAAATATTCAGAACATTCTCTTGAGTTAAAACTATGGAAGTTAATATACTTAAAGATGATAAATAATTATGATATAAAGATGCTAAGGTCTGTTACTGTAGCATTTCATCTGTAAATACAGGAGACAAAAAACTCCATTAAGTAAACACCAGATGATTGAGTACCCTAATCATCACATTTCATCAAGAGAGTGTGGACGTGATAGTTGTTAAATGCACATCAAGGCTGCGTTCAGGAAATAGGAAGTGAACACTCATTGCAGCCATGAATGGCAAATTGATTTTCTCCTCGGAACAAAAGCATAATCATACTGTTTCCAAATTTAGGGTTCCGTTAACAAAGAGCAGATTAAGTGCTTACAACTGCACATAGACATACTCACAAATGTGCAGCCACGCTTTAACACACACTGTGAGCTAATTACATACATGCACGTGTGTGTTCGCACTCAGACACACCGCCATTCTCTACCATCAGCTTGACTTGATTAGCTGTTGCGGTGTGTCCAACCGCTCTGCTGATGAAAGACAAGGAGCTGAATCTGTCACTGCTGCACGGGCATTACAAGCCCAGCAGTTTACACAACAATGGAGCACTAAAGTTGGCCTTCATTAGAGGGATTAGAAGCCTAATCTAAAACACTGTTCAAGTCTCTCATCTCAAACCCTAAACAGCCTCTCTAGGAGGGCCCTTCCCTCCTACACCAACCATAACATCTCAGACTTCAAACACTCCATCTGTAACCCCAACCTCTGGGTGCTATCTCCTCTCTCATCGACCCCTATCTCACAGCGAGAGGTTGCAAAGGGTGATGAACCCCATGTGACGGTGCAGCTGTGGAATGATTTATTACTGGGTTAATTGTTGGGTGAACAGGAATTGTGCCCATAGGCTGTTAGCTCTGGTTTGCTTATGGGTTTACCTGTTATCAGACTGTAGCATACAGTTAATACATACATAATTACCTTCTTAGCAGGGCTCAGACGCCCCACCCCACAACAACTAAGGGTCATGGAGGGAAAGGTTAGAGTGCAAGGAATAGAGGGTGTGCTGCTCTATTGCAGTAATTAAGGGTCATTTGTTGTTGACTTCCTGTGCTGACCAGCTGTCTGGTGTCCACCTTAAAGCTGCAAGGATCAGCAGACCTTGAACAGCCTTCCGATGACTGTGACCCTCAACCTCATTCCAGCTCTGATACCATGTGGCTTAAAAACACATTTTCTTATTTACTCTTCTTACTATCTAGCCATGCAAATAGTTTGGATTGTTATGTGCTTGAATGTGCTTTGAGACATTTGTCTTTTCTGCTGCCAAAAAAGTGATGTGCTGCCCAAAATTTTACAAAAATTACAATTAAATATCTCAACAGCAAAGTGTCTTTCCAAAAACATTTTCCCCATTACTAAAGATAATAATTCTATATTTTAATACTCAAGCACTTCAAATCAGAGTTCCTCACAATCAGACAATATCAAACTAAGATAAACTAATAAGATTATGAATAAATCTATATAAAAACCCTGATTATAAAATGTGTGTTTTTAAAAGTGACTTAGAAGAAGAAACTCTCAATAATGTTCTCTGTGGGTAAATCATAGGATGCACTCAACAAACAAAAGCTGGTAGCTCTTGAAGAGTGTTGAAATCTTTAAACATGTGCAAAAGAGCAAAAGGCACTTAAACATGGTCACGCGGGTTGTTCATGAAACAGCAACTCTTTAGTACAAACTGAAAGTCTGGAATGGCTTAAACCATTACAGGTGGCTTGCACACAGTCCTCCAGAGAAAGAGTTTGGGGGATTTTTAAACTCGATGCAACAGTATATGCAGGCCTAAATGAGGAAATTGACTTCAGACCCTTTTGTGAAATATTTATTTTAACACAGAAATGTAAATATGTTTTTCATTTGATATGTTTAGTTTTATTTTGTAGATTTGATTTATTGTGGGATTTTTTTGTGTGTGTTTCTGATAATCTTTTTGTTTATGGGTTTTGGTGAAGTACTTCTGATTGACACAAAGTATCTCCCACTTGATGTACTAATTATGTAAGCAGCACATGTCTTGGAATGAATGCATAAGAAGGTCAGCCCCGGACATTAGCTGCTGATGAATGATGACATAATGAATGAATAATGATGCCAGACTCTTTTTTTATTTTAAATCAGAACTCTACATTTTTACATTTTGCTCGTTTTGCTCCTCTACACATGCGCATCAGAAGTTTGCTGTTGTACATGTTACAGAACTCCATTCAGGGATTTCCAGAAGGCTGAGTACTCTAAACTGCTGTTTGGTGCTTATGCACAAACAACAGTCAGAGTCCCCCCCCACTACCCGAAGGCATCGGGAGGCGACCCTCTCGTTCACCGGAGTAAACTCCAACGTAGCGGCGCTCAGCCGGGGACTTGTGAGTATCCCCATACCCGCCTGGCACCTCAAACCTTGAGCAACTCCAGAGAAGAATAATGTCCATCCCCTATCAAGGAGCACGGTTCCAGAACCAAGACTGTGCGTGTCAGCCCCACCAGATCTAACTGGTAGCGCTCCATCTCCCGCACAAGTTCTGGCTCCTTCCCCCACAGAGAGGTGACGTTCCACGTCCTCAGAGCCAGCCTCTGACGCCCGGGTCTGGTCTGTCGAGGCCCCAAACCTTCACTTCCACCCATGTGGCAGCGCACCCGACCCCTGCAGATCTTCCAATGGATGGTGGTTCTAAAGGATGAAGAGGGGGGTGCCACGTTGCTCCTTCGGGCTGTGCCTGCCCGGGCTCCGTGGCAAACCCAGCCACCAGGCGCTCACCGACGAGCCCTCCCTCTGGGCCTGGCTCCAGACGGGTGCCCCGGGCTGCCTCCGGGCTTCCTCCGGGCAAGGTCTCTCCTCCTCTTCCTCATTTTGTCATCAGGGGTCTTTGTGAACCATTCTCAGTCTGGCCTCTCACCTGGAACCACTTTGGGAGACCCTACAGGAGCACTAGGCTCCAGACAACACAGCCTCCAGGTTCACCGGGGCACGCAAACCTCTCCACCACGATAAGGTGATGGTTCCTGGAGAGGAACCTCAACACATAAAACCAATACTGTCCACATGGCTAAATACCATGCCTAGTGGATAAAATATGTTTGTGTATTTTGCGTTAAGTAACCCTTTGACAGAAAGTAAGCAGCACAGAATATGAGAGAATTTGCGTAACCCAAATTCAGGCGCAGGAAAAGAAAGCAGGGATGGCCCGAATAGATTGAGGAGTGCAGAAGAGTTGGAATAATCAGGCCTGGGGCTAATTGAGTGCAATCTTCTGTTTCCTGATATTAACTACAGTTAGTGATCAACCTGGACTGCAATCTGAGACTTTATAAAAACACATTTAAGAATAGTGACCATAATACACTCCACAAACTCAGCAATCGTGAAATGGATTTAGAATAAATTGCCAGAAAAAGAAAAAAGAATGTGCACTCCCTCCTGCTCATTAGCACAAAATGGACTGAAGAAGCAATTAACGTCAACTTTAATTTCTGTTTTTAACACATGTAAACCTTAAACCAGACCATGGAATCTAAGAATGTGAGGTGGAGACGGAGGTGATCGTGCACATGATGGAAAATCAGCTGCCACATTTTTAACAGTGAGTGATTGGATTGGTTTTGGCATTGTTTTCCTTACCCCACCCTGGAATCTATACCTTTTTTATTATTTCCCATAATGTGGGTACTGGCGGAAGCACACAGAAAAAGGTATCCCTCTATAACGGTGTGAGCTGTGAAGTAATCACCCAAATACGTCCTTGTTAGCCAAGAGTCCAGTTGACACTCACTGGGCTTTAACCCAAGCTAAAAATATGTCTCCTTTTCTTTCATCTCTCCTCCCTTCCTTTTCATTCCGCATGTGAGAGCTTTACTGGGTGCTGCTGGTCTGTGGCCTAACTGAGGCCTAAAGACCCCCTCTTCTAAAGTAGTGGGATGCCAAACATCCTCTGATTTACAGCTTGGAGCACACGCTATGCCTTTGCTCCTATGGGCTATAAAAGGCAAATGAGAGCGAGATGTCCAGATCCCACTTGTTATATTAACCTACATTCTTTCCAATAGAGTAGACTGCCTGCATGAACTGACTATAACCACATGGTGAAAAGAGGCAAACCTTCCAGGCCCCTACAGAGAGCTCACGTGAAGGGCAGATGGAGGGTGGGGATAGCGGTCTGATAAAATCAGCTGCTTCCCTAGTCTTGTATAGTTTGTATAGAGCAGTCAATAACATTCTTTCTCTGCTACACAACACTGGCTCACGCACAGCCTTGTCTTATCAAGTAATATTAAATGTTTGTTTAAGGCAGGAACAACGGAGAACTTGAGTGACGGAGAGAGAAGTCAGAGAGAGAAGTGCCAGCGGGGTCCAGGACCAAATCCAAGCAATTGAGAGTGAGAGTCTGCAGCCATACTAGCAACTCCGTGAGGATGTTCTTGCACAATGACATTACTAACATGTTGTTGTTTAGAAGGTTCTAATGTTCACCATGTTCAGAATTTTAGTATGTTAACATTAGGCCAGTTTTGTATGTATTTGATAAATAACCAAAGTATTGCTTCATTGAAAACTATAATTTTGACCTCAGTCAAGGGTCTAAAGAAGGATGTGTCGTACAAATGTAAAGCCCCTTGAAATAAATTTGGAATATTGGGCAATATGACCAAAATTGACTTGATTTGACCTGAAGATAGTTGAAAACTTAAGGGAACACCAAAGGTGTTACAATTTGTCCTGAGGGATATGAAGGTATGCACCACATTTCATGACAATCCATCCAGTAGCTGTTGAGATCTTTCACTCAAAGCCACAAATATTAACCTCCTCATGGTGGTAGAGGACAGTCAGAGGATCATTAGGATACATTGTCACATTGTGAACCATTGATGTATAAGAGAAAATAAATGCACAAAATCCATCAAGTGGAAGCTGAAATATTTCACTACATCACTTTGACCTGACAGGGCCTAGAGATTAAAAGCAAAAGGATTACTCCACTCATCAGCATCCTCTGGCACCATAAATGTATATACCAAATTTCATGGCCATCCATTTAATAGTTGTTCAAATATTTCAGTCTGGACCAAAGTGGTGATACTTTACTGACCGACAGACAGACCAATATTTCCATCTCTATAGCCAGAAAACCAGAAAACAGGGATGTTTTCTTCAACCAATGTGAGCGGGCCCCTGTTGAAAATGCTGCCAGGACCCTCAACTTACTTTTTACCCCACCCGTTCCTCTCAGGATTAGCTTTGCTATGATTTAGCGCTGTTTCTCGCTGGCCTCTGGAATGCGATGGATGACGGATCTATTTTCCTACATTGTTTCACCTGCTCTAAATGGAACCACATGTTGCACAGGACCGCCTCTCTTTTGTCTGTAATTGGAAGCACATGCACAGTGAAGCCAAGAGTAAAGCGGGGAGCCGCCACAACCAACAGGGTCCCCCACCCCTCCACCTCCTCTCACCCTCCCTCGGGTCTGGAGTGCCACATTTTGGTCCAGGCCAAGTGGCAGGCCACATTGCAGAGCCTGAGAGCATTTTTTGAAGAAACTGACCTGGCATTACATGTCAAATTCAGTTCAATGGGAGGACTGTATCATGTGTCCTGCAAGTCTTTCAAGCTCTCAGACTGAAATTTGAGTGGCAGTTGAAAGTCTGCTGAGGAAGGAGGCCTTGACATTGACTCTGACATGCTTTGAGAACACAAGCAGTACTGTACTGTTCATTCGCCACGGTCTGTGATATCTGGACGGGACAGGCCATAGATGCAGGGCAGAAGTATTACTAACTCTTACATCACTGCTTTGTCCTGGAGCAAGATTGTATAAGGGAAGAATGCATGATATTTATTAACCTCATCAGTCACGTTAATTTAACATGTCTGTCACTGGTGTATGGGAGGAATCGTTCAGTGAAACCCAAAGGGAGAGAAGCAGAACTCTGTATGTTCAACAAAATGCAAGCCTTGCTGGCAGGGCCGCAGCCAAGATTTTGGAAATACTGAGGCCATGGGTCCATGTTGCCCCCAACCCCAGGATAATTTGGTCAGATGCCAAAAATAAAGTCTCAAAATTCTATTAAATATTCCAATATAGATTATCAAATATAGAATGTTATATCAATTACGGTATCTGTAAACATTGTCAAAATTTAAAGCCTCACTCCACTTAGAAATGTTTTTGATTGTTAGTTTTCTTGGATGTTTAGACATTCATTGTGGAGAATGATGTATGTGCAGAGTTTGACCCTAAAAGGATGTTTTTTTTACATTCTTCTGAAAGGGAAAAGGTTTTTTGTGCTGCCCTAAAATCTTAGTTTACGGCACGTATGTACAACCAAGATTTCGTGACACCACAACTACTTTGGAATCATTCAGTTAATCCTGGTCTGATGTGCAACTGTTGTGTGTTGTGGAAACTAGAAACTGAATACTCTTGAATATTATTATATTAGACATATTCATAGATTCTGGATTTTTGTTCAATGAGGGGGAAGGGAAAAAATAATAATTTTAGGCGTTTTAACAAGTTAATCAAACTTTTTGTTGAACAACCATATCAGACACAATTTACTACTCTAAGATGAGTATTTTTATATGTCATGAAATATGTCTAGATCTATATATATCTATATATATCTATATATATATAGATATATATATATCTATATATATATAGATATAAATATGTCTAAATCTTTGAAACAACCTATAATAAACCCACCAACTGTAAACTCCCTCCATGTTCTTAACCCCCCCACATTTTAAGAAAAATTATCAAGGCTGTATCCTTAGTTCAAGTGTATATTTCATAGTAAATTTACAACACATTGTTGCATAATGATTTTTTTGTAGTAAATGATCTGTACTTGTATTTTACTTGTATTCATACACCGGGAGCAATTAGGGGTTCAATATCTTGCCTAATGACATGCAGACTGGAGGAGCCAGGGGATCAAACTGCCAATCTTTCAATTAGTGGGCAACCCGCTCTACCTCCACACCTCCTACATACACACACAAACACCACAGAGCAGAACATAAGAAAAACTCTTAATTTTAATGGATTGAGGGGGATGATAGTGTCATAAGGGGAATAAATGGAATAAAGTCAGGGGTAGGTATTGATGTAAATGTTTTTTGTATATTCACATGGTACCAAAGCATTTTACCCCCTTTTTCTCAGTAGGAGGCTAAAGGCCAGACAAGTCATTACTGGGAATATTGGGCACGCAAAACACCCATTTTCAGCTTTCAGCCTCATTGTTGTGAAAACCATAAAGTAGTGTCCTTGATTGAGTCTGACATCTGTTATAAACTCGTCAGGGTAAGCTCACGTGGGCCTCTAAGTAGCCTGATTGCCATGGAAAAGCTGGCAAGGTTTTTCCACCAAAACGGTGATTAGCACCCTGTTACAGTTATTGGGCTAGATTAGCAACTCTGGCGCCAAAGATTAGTGTAACCCTCTAGCTTCACAAGTCAACAGGACAAGATTCTGGGAGCTGCTGGCTGGCTTTCACCATTTTATCACTGTGTATATCCTTAAAGCAGGCCTTGGGTGTAGGAGAAGTACATAATTTTCACTTTTCATGCATAACTCTGGGAATGTAGCTATTAACCTAACATGTTGATTGGGTGTCCTGGATCTTTTCTTGCTGTCATATCTGCCTTGGGTTGAAATTTGGACTGTACTGCAGAGACATCTACTGGTGACAAGTGAAGTTACAGCTACAGGTTTGTGAGAGGAGCTTTTATATGCTACTGCTAGCTTTTATATGCTATGCTGGGTCCAATTTTGTCTCTACCAGAATTGGGACTCAATGAACAAATGACACATTAAATACAAGGGTTTTTTTGCTTATTGTCCAGTGTTGACATCATGGAGCATACTCAAGTGAATGAAGAAATAATTGCGTGAAGAAAAGAAAAATCATTTGAAACTGGACGGTATGTGGAAGAAGAAAAGTGAACATGTTTGTTTAATGTCTCATCTCAGTTATATGAAAAAAAACACTTCCATTTTGTGCTCTCTGGTCCTTTTTATTATTGGAAACCACACAATAGTTGCTTGAAGCCTGGGAGAAGGTGGGGAAAGCCTTTATCAGGGCAAAAAATTTGTATAAGTAGTTTCTTTCATCTGCTCTGGTATGATTTTTAAAATTTTTAGATGGGCCAAAATTAAGTGGCAAAATTAAGGATACTCAAAAAAGCCAGTATGCATAGTGAACAAAACACTTTTGAGGTTAAGAGTTACTTATTGATGATGTTGTTATCTAATACTGTCCCACTATTTGATGCACAAATAAAATAGGTTAGCTACTTTCAGCTGCAGTCACCTCAGATAACTATGAAAGTTTTGTTAAAACATTTTTTGTTATTAAAGTTTAGTTGTCACAGGTATACCAAAGTTGCCGTTTAACTGACATTGTCAAAGCAAATATGAAAAGTATTTCTTGTTGGAACAAAACTGTATTATACAATGATTTCTTGCACAACTGCTAAACAGAATATTATTAAAGTTGGGATATTCTCTATCTATTGGTGTGAAGAAAATAATTAGATGCCTCAATAGCTGTAAAATAGAAATTTCTGTTTTGCGTGTCATTTTATCATACATTTGGATTAGTGAGAGGAGCAGCTCAAGGGAAACACCATGTTGACTAAAAATATGAGCTGGAGAAAGAGCAGCTGTGATGTCGCGGTGGGCCAGATGCACAGATGATCTGATTAAGGACATGTTCTCAATCACGTAGCTCTCACAGCTCACACAGCTCACACACAGAGAGACAGATTTTTATCTGTGTCCAATGCAAAGAACACCACTAACATTCACATCACCGGAAAATGGAGTGCCATGTTGTGGAAACTTTAGTTTGTTTTTAAAAGACAGATAGCAAGTAAATGGCTTAGTTTGTATTGACTTTACATGCTGTTGAGTGGGATTTCACACTCAATACTGTCATTAGTACTTGATGATATAACAAGCCATGTGGTATACAGTATAGACAAAATGGAATGTTTTTATTGAACCATTTCCATTGATGTAGCTGGAACATCAACAGAGGAAAAGTAATGAGACTGCTGTATTGGAAGTTTACGTGTCTCTGTATGTGACTCACCATAAGGAATGCAGTACTGCCACATGAGTAAGATTTAAAGAGCTGGTTAAGCCAAATGTATTTTTCTCCTCTAATGGTTTGTCCCAGTTTTGATAACAGAACAATTTAAATGAGCATGGTGTGTGATTACTATACAAATAAAATCCTCAGTATTCTTAAGCGTACGCTATGTGTGTTAAAAGTGTTCAGTACACAGCTAACAACAGCAAACAGGCCATTAGCCAACACAATACAAAAGACTGCTTAATATCCATTGTGAAATGCAAACTAACAAACTGAAGTGAACTGGCCCTCCTAGTCACTCCAGTAGTACTTTTAGTACTGTGCCACAGCAGTGAAAAATAAAATTTAAAAAATTCAACAGCAGCATATGTTTCACAGTGTCCATGTAATTCTGGATACTCAGCAGAATACACAGTGAACAGTTTTCAAAGGGACTAGTTCTTCAATAAAAAGCAGTTGACAGTGTTGTGTGAATTATTCAGAGTAACCCTACCCCATTGTAGTGTGGCAACCTTATCATGGGACAAGTGCACCAATATTACATATTTCTGCTATTAACACCCAATGACAATGTTACCAATAACACATGCCAATATATGGCAAGTTAAGGTTCGGGTTATTCTTTTTTTCAATTCATAACCTTTATTAAGGGGAAATTAAGTTAGGGAGAGGTTATGGTTATAAAAATAAAATGTGAGGTATGGTTAGGATTAGGCAACTAAAGCCCTTAGTACATAAGCACTTGGACATAAAATTGTGGTGTGCAGATTTGTCCGATATAACCCCTAGAGATATTGAGCTGCAAATATGAGATACAAATGTGTCAAAACTTAAAATATGTATATGTATATAGGCTGGTTGTGTTATATAAGTCAGCTCTCTACAGCTTTCTGTCCCCAGTGGTGGAAGAAGTACTCAAAGTATCAAGTATCTAGTATCAAGTAAGCATCAAATATATTTAAAGTACCAAAAGTAAAAATGTTAACTGAGCAGAACCACCAATTTCAATTTATCATATAAGGATTGTAATTATTGATGCATTAATGTCCCTTTAATGTGGCAGCTGGTAAAGGTTGAGATTATTTTAATTAGTTTATAGACTGCTGGGAAACTGCTGCTGTGCAATGAGAGACAAGATGGAGATGTCATCTCCCCACCACCTACTGTGCCTTCTTCCTGCTCCTCCATGCACTCCTAACAAGCAAGTCAATTATTGAGATGCCGCTGTGATTGATCATGCTGCAGGCGGACAAAAGCCCTCAGTTTAATGACAAACATTCTACTTAGCTATCCTCACTTGATTTTGTTAGGCAGTCTGTCTATGACACTCACTAAGAACACTTGTAATCCCTCAAGTTTCTGGCTCATTGATTATAAAAGGCAGATACATTTTAACAAAGACCACAATCAATAACCACAACTGTGCACAGACAATATAAAAGTCTTTAATCATAAATAATTGAATCAGACGATCATGGATGAATTTCACAGAGGCAGTCAAGTTGTTTGTTTTTGTTCATGTCAGCATCATTGATAAATTAGGTGATTGGACACTGTGTTTGGGAAGGAGTGTGTGGACATTTCTGATGAGCAGGTAATTTGTGTGTGAGTATGTGTGATTTGAAAGACCAACAGACCATGTGAGCCAGAGAATATAGCTTGTAAAATGTGATTTTCAACGTGAAACATTACTGAACAAACCCAGTCACCTCAGTCATTTCCTCATCACGACATCACACAGCCGTCAACAGCATAAAGAGACACAGGTGAGTTTTTAATGACCACTCCAGGTGTTTCCAGTGTGTGGACAGTATAATTAAAACAATTCACAGCTACTTTGACCTCAAGTGGTCAAAAACCTGAAGGATCTTATATCTCCAAACATTAAAGGAATACTTTGACATTTTGGAGAAATGCACTTATTTGCTTTTGTGCTAAGAGTAATAACATTCTCATGTCTGTCTGGCTACAGCCAACAGGTTAGCTTAGTTTAGCATAAAGACCCAAGGTAAACCATAACGTGCAATTTTTACACTGGTTTTTCACAAATGAATAAAATAAGACATAATATGTTAAAAAATGACCTTTAGAAATGCTGGTATGTGAGTATAGTCACTTTTGGACAGAGCCAGGCTGTTTCCCCGTTTTCAGTCTCTGTGCTAAGCTAAGCTAACTGGTTGCTGGCGGTTGCTTCATGTTTAGCGTACAGACATGAAAGTGGTATCAATCTTATCTAACTCGAGTGAAGAAAGCACATAAAGGTATTCCCAAACTTCTCTAAACACACTCCACCTCTACTACATTCAAATAACATGCTGTGTAGCACAGCTTTTTACACATATCCCACAATGTGCCACAGTGGCATTTTAATGTAGAGGGCTCTGCTTCCGCCTGTGTTACGCATCCACATTCTGCCCCCTTGTCCCTGTTGGACTAATTGAATAGGGCAAAGGCAATGACATTCATCATATACAGTAGGAACAACCATAAAGGGCAAATAGGGGCTGATAAAAGAGGGAGAGACAGGCGGCACAACACGCTGTCACAACTAAATGCCTCTGGTAGGGACTGCAGGGAAACTGAGGCAACAGCAGGCAGGAAATGTAGACATCAAGAAAAAGGGACACCAAAAATATAATGTCTCAGGCGGGGTTGTGATCAATTCAGTGCTGCAGTGCTTTAGGCACACTGCAGCTCTATTTTATAATATGCTGTAAACTACACAGTACATAAAGCAGCTCTTTGTATCTGCAGTATATTCTGCCTCTACCACAGGTGAACAGTGTAAACGCTGCGACAATATGGTGACAAATGGCTTGCAATCAAAATACATGAAGACATGAAATCCCTTGGTATCAATGTGACTGATAATCGGCAACACAATTTGGCAACTAGAAGGCATTCCACTGAAGAAAACAGACACGGTAAAAACAGTAAGCTTGTGTTCATAAATTTTGTGTGACTGGCAAGTTGAGGCAGCCGAGGCTACACACAGACGTTTTGTGTAGCTAGGAAACATCTCTTGAATCTCAAGTGTTTAAAGTTTGCCTATTTCCATCCTCCTCTAGGGTCCTGGTAAGTGGAGGATGTTGTACATTCAATAGAAGAGAGAACCGTCAAGAGCCCTGCTGACAAATGACCACCCAGCTGTAATGTGTTTTTTTTTCTGGGAACACTGTGATGTGAGATTTTCTGTTAAAGGTTAAGGCTGGTGATATTCTATATTTTTCCTATTGTCAACAGATCCCATGAAAAAGAACTTAACCAACAATAGGCTTGGGGCTAAGTTGCACAGACAGGGTCCAGAGGATGAAAAGTATTGAGAGATAGACTAAAACATTGTTGAGCTTGAAGTAGCAGGTATATTTATAATACAACTCCATCAGCTACAGAAGCTTTGTTAGCTTCAAGTGAGGATCTTGTGATGAGAACTTTTTTCACATTGAAACATTGTTGGTTTTATCTTTTCATGGGAACAACACTACACAATAGCACCAGCTACCTTCAACAATTACATACAGAAGTAAAACGTTCATAATAAAGTGTGATACATAATAAAATAGATTATAATTATGTCAAGTTGTTTTGACATGCATTCTTTAAAACTTACTAATCGCTATTTAAAAGCTACTAATACTTATTTATTAGTTATTAGCTATTAACTATTCCATTAGTTACTATTAACAAGTGATTAGATACTAGAACTTATAATATAATTATTGTTACTAGTGAATATTTAATTAGTTACTTGTAAGTACTTTATAGTTACCCTCTAATTGCACATTTTTGCCATTGAAATCAATGTGACTCTGCAGTTTAGATATCACCTATTATATATCACCTAAATTCATTAGTAACTAGTAACTGATTGAATAGTTACAAGTACCCATTTCCATTTTGCTAGTATCTATAATTTAGATAATAGTACCTCTAAATTAGTTACTAGCAACTGATTGAATAGTTACTAGTAACCATTTCCATTTTACTAGTATCTATAATTTAGATACTAGTACCGCTTCATTAGTTACTAGTAACTAATTGAATAGTTACTAGCAACATTTTACTAGTGTCTATTAAATAGATACTAGTGCTTATTTTTTAGCTTCTAATAACTCTTCCATTCTTATTGTTAGTAACTAATAAATAATTAATTTATGGAATAGTTACTAGTAACTAATAAATAAGTACTAGCAGCTAATGGAATAGTTACTAGTAACAAATAAATAAGTACTAGTATCTTTTAAATAGCGACAAGTAATTTTTAAAGACTAAATGTTAAAACGGCTTGACATATCATAAAGCAATCAGGCGTTACAAAGCAATGTCAATAAACTGTAAGAAAAACAAGAATAAAAAAAATCACCACTTCTGTGTCTCTTAGCATGTTTCCTTTGTTCAGTTTTTTGCAGCTGAACTTAATGGCATTTTTCATTGTTACACATTAGATCACTTTGATGTTGTGAGATATGAACAAACTGTGTGACAATTCTGCTTCTGAGAAGGATTGTTAGAGCTGTGTGAATTACCCAGAAACACTAAAATCAGAGCTCTTCAGGGGGAAAAACAACATGCTGCAGAGAGCATGAGAGAGAGAGAGAGAGAGAGAGAGAGAGAGAGAGAGAGAGACAGAGACAGACCCTCTAAGTATCATGAGTCATATGCTGATGTTACACAATCAGTCTGGGCCACAAGTTAAGTGGCAACAACAGGTACAACTGGTAAGTTGACGCGCTAAGGACATTTTGGGACATAGATTAAAACACTTTTTGCTTAACTCATTGTTGTTAGCACTTTAACCCATCATTAAAATCAGAGTCGTTTTCAGACTCTTCTGTTGCAACGGCATGTCCCTGATTGAAATCAATAATATAACGCTGAAATGTTCTGTGGTGCATTAACAGGAATGTGTGTGCTGCTTTCTGTGAAACTCTGTCTCTCTAACTCTCTGTCTCCACCACACAATGAATCATTGATTAGACTTAGAGAAATAACAGAGCTGTGATTATCATTGCAGAGGGCAAGTGGGAATGTGTGCGATTCCCAGACAGTTAGTTGGTTAGTTACATGGCTGGGTCCCCTGTCTCCTCCTGAGAAAGAATGTCCCAGTGTCGTGACCAAAAAGTCAAGACGGCTGTCACAATGCCCGCTGCCACCACCCAAAGATGCCAGTCCCAGGGTGGGCGCTTGTCCACTTCGATGGCCATCTATTTTTTGCAAAGTGAAGGGTGATGATGGATGCCGTATGCCGACCTCTTCTGTGTGTCCCTGCATCGTTGTGCCCTGCACCACTGTGCCAACCATGACTCCATGAGGCAGCGTCTTCAGAGCCCCTGCAAGCTGCCCACATCCTCGCTCAATGAGAGTGTTAAAGCCTGAGACTTTACTCAGTGTGTAGTGAGCCAGAATCGGAGCACTTACGTGCTCTCTGCTTGTAATGTGAGTGTCTCCAGGTGAATGAATATGCCGGATCCTGTCAAGACAAAGAATAGTGTCATTTCATTTGAGTCTTTGTACCAGCTTCAGTTCAATTTAAAAGAGAAGAAATACAGAAGAGCAGGTGATGTTAAGAACTGAACAAGCAGCCTTGTTCTTTAGAGTACCTGTGTTGTGTTCCCTTCAATAGCTGCTAGTCTGCAAGAAGGAGAAAAATCCAAATCAGCAGCTGTGCTCAAAAACACCCCACACATAATGCCAGTTTGAATTGAGAGACCTCAGTGGAAAAAAGAGTCAGTACTTGTTGTGGCAGAGGACACAAAAGTGAATCAATTCCTTATTATAATAACCTCAATAAGCAAAAGGACACGACAAGAGGAAAACCTTCAGGACTACAAGATACAACAGTAAGGTAGCAGTTTCTTTATACTGGTCACATTATAATACGCAATGTCACTATTTACATTGGTTTACTATTTCCATAGCTCTGTCAGAAAAGCAGTTACATAAATTGTGGTCAATTAAGTCAATATCATACAATAGCACGCTGTATTAGAATGAGAGAATAAATAATGCTGTTGTGGATATCAGTAACATGTAACACTTGAGAGCCTTACGGGAAAATTACAGGAGTAATGAGGGGCAGGATGTTTAAAAAGAAACATAACTAAAAAACATTTCATTGTACTTTGCCATGGTAAAAGGAAATGTTTTAAATCATGTTTATCTTCACAACTTTGAGTAACCAAACTTTAATAGTAAAGGGAATGCTTATCATTAAGATTCAGTAAATAAAATAAAGGTCAAATATTACCAAAAAGGCTGCAGGCATGCATGTGATTTCATGGGGAGATGGCTCGGCCACTAGGGTTTATTTATTTCTACGCCCTGAGCTGCTTCACCACAAGATGCTCATCAATGTCAGAGGCACCATCTTAAAATAACCTACAGCTTACCACACCAACAGTTAATTTTCTTTGGACAGATGCTCTTTTCTAGAATGTAGGATATGCAGTGCAAATGTTTACCTTTACGTGTGGACTTGGACTGACTAGCAGCCACAGTGGTCAGGTCTGCTGGTAGACCTACATATACGCCACCATAGTTCCTGAGAGGAGAGCAGAACAATGTAGCAATTGAAAAGACAATGATTCCTTTCAGCAATAGATTTGCTTTTTATGTTTCTAACTGTTCTTGAAAGCTACCACACCTTTTATAAAATGTTATATTAAGGTTTGTGTGACGTTATGCATTTGATAATACATGTGCCTTGAATTTTTATCTGAGTTTTGCATCTTGTTATCATGTAATTACATAAAGATGCTTTGTACACGCAGATATAAATGTAAAAAGCGTGATGATTTGATGATTTTATAGTCTATCCATCTACATTTCAGGTTTTGTAATTACAAGTATGTCATTTTATAATAATATTATGTAGACGACTTTATTACCAGTGACTACCAAATACTGGAAATTTGGGGCATAATAATGGTAATTTAGAATAACTATCTCTAATAGTTGCATTTTAAAATATATTCATAACTTGACAATATTCAGATTCCATATGCTGCGAAGGAAAGAATAGTATTTTTGATCATTATCCAACATCCAACAGCACTAGAAAAATAAGAATTTAAATAGTGAATGCAGTCAATAATTTGGAGAAAATAAGCTAAACTACCTTCTTTTCTCATCTTCTGCTGAGGGATCTTCTGTCCTGATTAAGAGAAGAAGCACGGGTCAGGTCAGCTCTTATAGGAGCACAGAGGACATAAAAACTCACAATACTGGACTGTGGAAGTGCAATCATGCTGCTGTAGAACATTTGAGCTATGGTGCATTAGCCCTGTAGAGAATATTGCTAATTCCCTTTTGGGAGTTCTGAGCAACTGATTGGCAATTATTGTTTCAGGTCTGGAACAAGGCTCGTGAACAACCAGTTTCCAATGACCTAAGTGCTTTTATATACTTGTTTGTTTTGTTTGTTTTTTGTTTGTTTTGAGACTGCACCATTATTCACTCTGGTTCTTTTCGAGGAGTGCAAGCAAAATAATGTGATTCACATACACCTCTGTTTATGTGTGTGTGTGTGTGTGTGTGTGTGTGTGTGTGTGTGTGTGTGTGTGTGTGTGTGTGTGTGTGTGACTGATATTTTGCTGTGTAGTAAAGTCCTAGGAAGCTGTGATTAGCTCTTCACTGAGTAGTGTGCTGCTGTCAGCTCTCATGGGTCCTGTGCTTGCGGCTCAGATGGTTATCAAGGAGCATACACAAACACACACACAGGCACGATTCCAGGAAATGCTTTGGAAATGCTGCCCCTCCCTAAGCTTTGATAGATGTTAACTGTTGAAAGCAAGTCTGTCCACTGTATGAAACTTGATGGGATTGAATTAACAGTTTTTCAAAAGCCAAAAGTAACTTATTGTTAGTTAAACAAAACAAGAGCCACTAGGGGTACGTGGTCAAATATATATTCTATTTAAATATTAATGTTGTTCCATCCAAGCGTAAACTCATACCAAAGGCACAATGTATAGTTTCAATGTGACAAAATAAATAAATATTTTTAAGTACTGAGAAAAACTTCAAGTATTGTAACATCTGAAAGGAAGCTTTTTAAAATGCTCAAAGGCCAAATCCTTATTTTTTGACCATATCAATTACATCTAAATTAATTTACATAATAAAGAATTTGTTAAACTGATAAATATGGGTTTGTAAACATAATTAATAAAATACTTGAAAACATATATATTTTTAATTGTTGTGTGCACCCATTAATGATTTAAAAACATAAATACTTTGCCAGAACACAAATCCATACTGCACGAATACTTCACTTACATATATAAAGCTCTTTTGTTAAGATGTACAGTGTAATCTGAATGTACACAGCTTGGAGGCCACAGATGATGAGCTTCATAAATACTTTAATACTAATAATAGTAATAACTTTAAGATTGACTGATGTACTTACACTTCCTTGGAGACTTCTGCTGGCCCTGAAAACAAATCAAACACATCAAATAATTAATTTTCATTAGTACTGTGGTATTCATAAGTATTGAAGAAGTGTTACCTGACTAACAAAGAATCCCAGTGTGCTTAACATCCATGAACCATGCAACAGTTTCTTTCGAAGGCCATCATTCAACACACGTTGAACAAACACACACAGTATAATAATTCTCACTTCAATCTGTGAACATGTGGACCATCAGCTGCCAGTGATTTAAGGCCAGACACTAGACACAGGTAAACATGTTGAACAGTTTAACTAAAGATATTTAACTGAAATGTTATATTTAAATATGCAAACAATGTCATTATCTAATTAAACATGTGCTCATTTGCATATCTTTCCAGAACCATCTGATCATGGATAAGCCAGGTTCAAAACGGCTTCATGTTGTTGTTGAGTTTTACAGAGGGTTTTTGGATATCTCTTTTTATCACTCCACAAATCATAAATTACAGCCATACAAAATCCATTGTTGCCATGTTTTTAGGAATAAAATGTTATATAAATCAGTTTTTAAATTATACATGAACAAATACCTCTGTAAAAAACCTTCAGAATATAGATATGAATAAAACTAAATGAGGAAAGTTTGGTGTATGTTAAAAGAAACAATGGTAAGTTAGTATAACTGTAAATACTGACAATTGGATGGGCCAAATGAAGTACACCCTGTAGTGACTTGAATGCAATAGTCACGCAGTATGTGCAGACCTAAATGTGCAAAGTAAATAAATACATTTACACAAGTACTCAAGTCTACTTTTCCCCCACTACGTTTAAGAGGGTAATATTTTACATTTCACTCTACAACATATATATGATTTCTACATTTCTATGCATTTACTTATTTTGCATTTTACTATGACACAAATTAAGACTGTAAAATACAATGCACTGCAACAGTTTAAACTATCCATCAGTCTGATAATGAAACTGTACCTAGCAAAGTGGTCTTGATAAAAGATTTCCATGATTTTACCTGAGGAAGACCAGTTGTGGTCCACACAATGTGTCATGTTTTTTCAAATAAAAGAATAATTAAAAATGAATAGCAGTATAGAGGGATTTTTCTTTGATATAGATAAAACATTACTTATACTTATTTATACTACTTATTTAGTTATTATTTAATGTGTATCTTTTTAAATACAAGTACATAGCATGAACCAGTTCCAGAGCGTTCTACACTACACCGTTTAAAGCCCTTGTTTGCAATGCATATCCATCCATATCCTAGACTGGCCTTTAGAATACACAAAAGTCAACAAGAAAATACATAAAATAGCACAAAACACAAACAACACAACAATGACACAATAAAATTACAGTTAAAGCTTTCAATGCAAGATTTATACTTCAGTGTAAAGTTTTTGGAGTATTGCCACTTTTTCTCAAATCAGTTTGAGTGCTTACGTTTGTCCAGTATCCACTGATAGTGGTTTTCACCACAGGCTACTCACACTCTCTTAACAATTGGCTTTTATAGTTATCCCAACTAGCCTCTGAAGGGTAACAGAGGACATGTTGTAAACTGACACAAGGCATACAGTGTAAAATGCTTTGATTCCAAATGACACCCGGGGTGCTCATCCAAATGCTGTTTGACTCTTTTATTGTCCGACAACAGCTCATTATTTGCTGAACCACAGGCAGTCCAATGAAACTGATTTGAATCGAAATTAGATCATAATACATTCATTTGGTGGATAATCTAACTTCCTGCTTGAACATGCTATCACATTGACAACAAAAGCATAAATTCTTCTCTTCAGTATTTTTTTTCACGCCACATTTCAACTGTGTCACTGTAGCAATGTGCCTTTAAAGAAATAACATGTAATTGTAGAAAAGTGGAGAATCTACATTAGACAGAAAAATAGTGAATTTTATCCTTGTAAAAGGAATGGAGGGCCATTTTCACGGTCAGTGTTTGAGTCTGCTGACATGACACAGGGGCCTATTCAGTAGCCTGACAAAATCTCATTCATATCCAAGGGTGCATCTGGGTGCATAAGACTAGGGATGAGCAATGTGATACAGACTACACTGAGGCAGACATTTAAGTCTAATGAGACCACAGCTTGAAATTGAAACATTCTTGTATGACTTGACTTTAAAGCATACTTGAATGACTTTGGTTTTGGTTATGATTTTGTTATCGTCTGGAAGCTGAATATTTCACAAAAATGGTAACACATTACTAGAAATTACCCCTATTTAGCATTTAGAAGCAGTATATAAATATTTAATAAAGGTTTATTACACCCTATAATGTAGTTGTACATAGTTATAAAGATATTTTAAGTGTTCATTAATGTACAATATTTGTCAATATTGTTTTACTATATTGTCATCTGTTATTTCTTTATACATCAGCCTCAACAGGAGGAGTTATAGTTACGGACTAACACATAAATCTGCACTTATATCTGCTTACAACTACATTATAATGTAGTTTATCAAATGTTTATATACTGCTTATAAATGCTAAACAGCTAGGGTAAAAACACTGTTGTCAAATAAACAATTTAACATAAAACATGTGTAGTGACACAATTACACATCCTGGGTTAAAATAATATTAAATAGGACATGCTTTTATCTTATTTCTACACAAAATAATAGTGTGGGAGACCACTAGTCCACATTTGTCAAAGTGACAGAACATCACATGTCCTTGACATTGTGATGAGCACTGACCTCTAAAACAAGAAAAATGGATAAGACTAACTGCACAGAAATGGAAGCAGCTGTTGTCCTTCATAGACAAACAAGCCACACTCAGCAACCTACTCAGATGCTGTTTGCAGACAGTGTAACAAGTAGATCATATTTAAAGCAAAAGACAACACTGGGTCCCCTTTCCCAGTAGCTGTCTGTGGTTAACATGCCTGGTAAGCACTGATTAGGTACCTGCAAAGACACACATTTACACAAGCACAAACACACACCATGCTGCTTTAATAGGCAGTGGTGGTGAGGTAATCCTGCAGATACTTCAATCTAATTATTACCTCAATTTGGCTGTGGTGCCCAGAGATTTGCTCAGTATAATTTAAAACAGGTATTCTATCAGCCTAAGCCAACAGAGACAGAGAGATATGTTATTCAAGGACAAGCCACAGCAAAGTACGATATCTGAACCAGTGTTAGTAAAACCACGCACAGTATTTTAGTTCCATACTTTATGAATGAAACCTGCCATTGATTGAATATTTCACAGACGCCTGCTTACAGGCACAGCCAGCAAATGAGGAGACAAAGACAGGTTAGTTTCACTGGAACTGTTCATCTGTCATCTTCAAAATCTAAAGAAAGAAGAACAAACAAACAAATACAGGTGACCTATGGAGGAATCGTTTTTGTATCAATGTAAACGTTAACATTGTAATCACAGTATTAATGTCATTACCATTCATCAAAGCGGTACATTCCTGAGGCTACTACTGTGGTGTGTTATACGAGAATATGGGAGACCCTTCATGATCGACCCACCACACATAGCTTTAGGAGACCACTGGGCGCGCATGTATACACACATACACAAATAATACAGAGTGGGAGAATTAATATTTCTATATTTTACAAAATGATGCTATATGGCTGTCTATTTATTTATTATTATTGAAATCAAGACACTGAGAACCACACACACACACACGGATAATGCACACACACACAAACACATCTGAGGACACTGAATGCAAGGGTAACCCTGATACACTTCATTTACATTCAAAACACTCCCCCCCTTTGATGCAGATTCAGTGACAGCTCTCTCCCTCACACTCTCTCACATAGATTGTCACACACACACACACACACACACACATACAGATCCATACACATATTCCTTAAAAATGCTCACCCCCTCCTGAGTTGCTCGTGACTGAGGAATTGCCACAACCCATTTTGCATCGATGCAGCCACCGTCCAACCAAAGCAAGAAGAAGAGGACGAAGAAAAGGCTGAGACCCAAACCACACTGGAAGAGGGGGAGAAAGTGAAGAGGAGATGAATGTGAGAGAGAGAAGAAAGGAGAATGTCAATGGAATGTCTCCCACTGTATCACAGAGATCTCCTTTTGGTCGTGTTCCTTTCCCCTCTCTACAATTTTCAGTCTCTGCAATGCAATGGAGAGCTGAGAGTGAAGTGAAAGCATGGGGAGCGAGGCTTTTATACACAAGGAGAGAGAGGGGGGAGAGAGAAGGAGAGGGAGACAGAGAGAGAGAAAGATGCTATGCCCTCACATGATTTGCTCTTTTCCTCCAACCTGACATGGTTGCCCCGGAAACCGGGGGGGAAAGAGGCAGAGGGTGGGGTAAGACTCAACCAATGGGAAGCTTCCTTTTTATATAAAGGTGAAAAAAATGAAATGCATTTAAGGGGCATCAATATCAGTGTGTGTGTGTGTGTGTGTGTGTGTGTGTGTGTGTGTGTGTGTGTGTGTGTGTGTGTGTGTGTGTGTGTGTGTGTGTGTGTGTGTGTGACTGACATCCTGTAATCCTCAAATTGTCTGTGTGTGCTGAAACATAAAGGACCTTTATTTGTGCTTTTTCTATGGGTGGGACACACACAACACACTATCTATCCCTTGTTTGAGTTCTTTGAAGCAATGAGAGGGAGACGTTGAAGAAGCCTTGAACAGTCTTTTCATGAAACCACAAGGGTCACATGTAGGGCAGTTTAAAGCCCCCAATAAATTTCAATACATCGCCTCCTCTTTAGTCGCGCCATTGTATGCTCTGACAAGACAATTGCAGTCACATGAGTAGAGTTTAGCTGGCAGGATGTATTAAATTAGTACTCCACACCAGTGAAAATAGTTCTCACATTCAGTCAGTGCTGTAAGCCTATTAACGTTTTCTGTGACAAAGCATACAAACAAGAATGACATCAGAATTTTTCTTAGTTTTGTGTGCTAGACAGGCTAACTAAGGATATCTAATATCATACCCAATACCAATAAATACCTAATTTAAACACGTCCAGTTGTCCGACAACAGAAACAGAAACGTAAAAATGAGAACAGCTATCCCATGAATTTGGCTGCATTAAATGACAGTGTAGGTGACCACAGACAATAGAAGGAGACTGAACGGAGTTGTAACAGGCTGTCACTCAGCAGACTAACCGGATGTGTGTGTTGCATAGTAACAGGCCGGGGGGCTATGATGCAGCGAAGTTAAGAAGACAACTTTGTGTCATCTCCAGTGCTATCTTTAATCAATATGGTGTGTCACTGTGGACAGTGGATTCTACAAAAAAAATGTAAATGCTAATGTGTCATTTTCAGCTATACTTTGTGTTTAGTGCTAATTAGTAGATGCAGATGACATGCTTCATTAAGATGGTGAACATGGCAGCCATTATATCTTAACATAAACAAGCTAGCATTTTCTGATCTTTGAGCTAAATGCTTATGAGAAGGCTAACATGTGTGACCAAGTAGAGCCTCACAAAGACAATGGCATTTTAATTAGGCTACATTTTGACCACATAGGGTACTCCTATGTTTCTGCATAAGGCAAAGGGTAATTGCATGTAGTGTCCCAGTCACAAGCTTTTGCACTCTAACAATTTTGTGTGACTGTATATATCCTTGGTTAGCTGAATAACTGCTTTGCTTTAAATCCAGGTTAGTTCCACTGACAAGCATCTCTTTTTATAGCCCAGACTTAGCCGAGCCAGCAAACACACTTAATTATAAGTCAGTAATGCCTTATCTAATTTAGAGCCACAACTTAACCAATTAAACAACAATTAAGTTCACTGGGGAGGAAAGAATGTGCTCCTGCTCAGGGTGCTTGGGAGCTGGCCTGGGAGCTTGATGAGGAGACACTGCTTGTCACAGCTTGCCTACATGACATGACCATCTTAACAAGTCAGTTAGACTATTATTGAGACCTAACATTTATTGGATCTAGAAAAATAAAGCATCTGCTTTTGTGGATTTATTTCCACAAGTGTAATTGCTCTTCTTTATATAGATTATATTACATTGGAAACAGATGAAGTTCCTACATTTCAGTTCAATTTACAGTTGTTTAAGTAAAAGTTTTTAAAACTCCTCATCAGCTTAACAGTTGTGTTAGGATGGAATTGTTTTAATTATTTTTTATTCAGCTCTCTGTGTCAGTAGGCCCCAAAACATGTGCACTCAAATATTTAATATTACATTTGTTTATCTGATGGCTTTACCCAAAGTGGTGTACAATAAGTACATTTAAATATGTGAATACAATCCAAAAATTGAGAATCATGCAATACACCATTTTCATAAAATATGCTGAAATGCTTGATAGAGAGATAATAAATTTGTTACACAATATTGTTGTTACACATTCATGCCAATAAAGCTAAATTGAATTGAATTGAATTAAAGATTTTTTTAAGTAATGGAAGTTAGAACAGTGAGATGATGTATAAGCTTTGCAATAAATATTCAATTAACTTCAATTCAATCTTTACATTTGTCATAGCATAGAAACATACAACAGTTGGCCTGAACATGTGCAGAGGGTGGCTTACACCAATGCACAGTCAGTCGATTAAGCTCATGTGGAGCAGGCTATAAGTGTCCACCTTAGCCACCTGGCCATGCAGGGCTCATAGATGGCATAAAGCACACTGACTATTATCAACATCCCTTGGCAACATAAGCATTCAATGTATGTACACCACCACAATTCACAATTCACACTGTCACTATATGGTCATCATCATTTTCTCCACCATCCCCGTTCCAATCCAACATGACCATCAACAAGGAAATGGACTTGTCAACAACACCAGCAGTTACCTCCTGGTGCCATTGGTTTTCAAGGACTGAATGGAGACGGGAATGAAGGAATACTTCAATGGGAGACCTATTTCCCATATTTTGGGATCGAAATGACTATTAGGTACAAGAATTTTCAGAATCTGTGCAGTAGATGGCTTCAGCAGGTGGCTGCAAACACAACATTACAGTAGATACACAACCAACTCCTCTCTCTAACTCTCTCTGACTCATGTTTCCACTGGCATCCTCCTGACATCTCATATAACAGTTTGAGCCTGTCACTGGCAAAAAGAAGCACTTTTTGTAAACAACCACTGCAGCTGGTTTGCGGCTGATGGCTAAAGCCATCTTCTGCATGGATTCCAAAGCGTTTTGTACCTGTTAGTCATTTCGACCCCAAAATATGTTGAAAAAAATAGGGCCCAGGTTTAAAAATAAGCACCTGCTTGGTGAATATGTGATTCAAACTTCTAAACTTTACTCACTATATTACTGGTTATTTTTAATAATCTTAGCCATGGCATTTCTCTGTTTGGTACCAAGGTTGCCATACAAGCAGAAAATGAGATGACAAATTCAATGTCATTTGAGTCTTATCAATCTGTAATTTAGCTGGCCCTTCTTGTACAACAATTACGAATAATATTTCAGACGGTCATAGTGCCCAGATGTTTATAATTGGTAACCATGTACTGCAGATGCAGATGGTATTGCCTGTCCCTTGACAACACTACTCTGAGGAGCTAGAGAAAGGCATGTGAAGTCTATACACATAGCTTTTGTTTTAGAGACATTAAGTTGTAGAAAAGTGTTTCTCTCCAAGAAACAAAGCTGTTAACAACTGGACCATGACCAATTTCCACATCACAGAGAAGGCTAACAATTACAGAATCATCAGTTAACATAACAGTATATCTGTTGTCATAACTCCTTGACACAGATTGCTGCAGATTCGCATGACACCTCTTCCTTTCAGATCGCAGCTGAAATTGCGCATGTATTCCCCTAATGCCTGTTTGATACATACTTAGGAACCTTTTGCAAGCACTAGTTTCTCATTTATGCCTCACTAATTTGCATCATACCTATTAACAATCTTCACTTACTTTAACATCAGCTTGAAAACAAATGAAAACACAAATTATTTATTTATTTTTTTTTATTGTAAATAAATTCAGGGGTCAAGGGGATGATGGCTACAAAAGTCATCTGTATATGACCCCTCTTGGCTATGTTAGCAAATTGAAAAGGGTCTCTGTTTTAGCTAAGAGCTCTCTGACTAGTTTTTCAAATGACTTTATAACCAAGGAGGTTATGGCCACAGGCCTGAAGTTGTTAAGAGCTCGGGATGGTTACCCTTAGCAACGGGAACCATGACAGCCCACTTGCATAGAAATGGTATCCTCTGCTGAGTAAGTGACAGTTGGAAGATCTGCTCTGCACATACTATAAGCAGAAAGCATCTGGGCCTACAACTGGGTCTACAACTTTTAAAACACTTGATCACACGCCACTCTTCAAAGCAGTGATTAGAGGGGAAGCAGAAAAGAGTGTATTTCTAAACTCAGTAGGGTTCATCACTGAAATCATGAACAT
This sequence comes from Lepomis macrochirus, assembly GCA_024633595.2. Taxonomy (NCBI): domain Eukaryota; kingdom Metazoa; phylum Chordata; class Actinopteri; order Centrarchiformes; family Centrarchidae; genus Lepomis; species Lepomis macrochirus. The sequence goes on along the minus strand of JALXJV020000008.1, from coordinate 12,391,174 downwards.
CAAATCTTATATAAAACTTGTTAAAATCCTGTGCGAGCTGCTGGTCAGATTTGTAGCTCTACATTACTCCTACAACCTTCATTTAGTCCTACAATGGTTTTTATGTTGTCCCATATGTAACTCAAATTATTCATCCTGAGCTGTGTCTCAATTTTGTCCTTATACTTCCCTTTTCCTGTCCTGATTTCACATTTAATTTCATTTTCAGCTGCTTCAGTTTGCTCAACAGCAAGATGTTCCTTTCCCTAAAATGCCCTTTTCTTTTTATACAGTAGCATTTTAAGGGACTTTAATACCGACTTGAACTATTTTGTCTGGAATAACAACACTTTCACAATAAGATATCAGCTGCTAACAACATTAGTTAATTTATCAGTATCAGAGCATGAGAGTCAGGCAAGCATCCTCAGTCCAGTCCTTTATACTTACTGTATATTCAGCACCTTGCCCCTCTTCAGTGTGGAGTGATGTATTGTAGCAGAGATGGGTAGAAGAGTGGCAGAGTAGGCCTTTTGCTTTTGATTGGGGGTGTGGTTTGAGCAGGAGGAGATAAATTAGGTGCCTGTGAGCTGGGGGAAGGGAAGGACAAATATTTCATGGATGAAAGAGAAAGAGGAGTGAGAAGTTCAGATGAAAGATAAAGGTTGCTAAATTAATCCGGTTTTGAGGCATCCTGGCCTTGGAGTGAAACTGAGGTGCATAGAGAAGTGCTGGAAAAGCAGTGGTACCAAGCACTGGCCAGACTTTGTGAACTTAAATGAGCAGGTGTGGACAACACATCTGAAGTGGGTGTGGACAACCATGTTAACATGCTTCTTCAACCTGTTTGGTTACAGCTTGGACCTTCCTTGTCCTGGTGGACCAGCAATGCTAAGTCTTCCTTCTTGTATCTCTCTAGGCTACTCTGTCCTCCTGCCCAGCTATAGGTAGGACCTTACCTTCTGCCCCCATTGAACTAAACTACACACACACCCACACACACCTACACCCTTTTTTCCCTCGCACCAGAACTCAAAAGAACTAAAGTGAACTGCTACCTTTTGAGTTCAATGGACTTAACGGCCTGATTTCCCCTGAAGACAAACACATCCACACACATCACTCACCGCTCTCCTCTTCTTCAAGTTGGAGGACTAAAACTGTGGACATTTAATTTTGTATATGAATGATAAATTTTGAATGGTTCTTTATTGGTTTAATGGAAATGTAAGATTTTGTGTTTGCGTACTAACCCTATGGTGGATTATTTTTTGACTTTGAATACAACCAGCTTTACATGGAGTAATTAAATTAGTGTTTGGTGGATTTCTTTTATTGGTGTATGTTTGTAGCAAAGGGAGCTAGTGATCAGGGCTATCTAACATCCTACTAATTGACCTTTTTACTTTTTTAAGTGACAGGCTAGGATTAAGGTTATTCTGGTGCCCAACACTATAAGATAGAAGACAGTTGTGATCAGACTGCCCAAAAGGTGGAAGGGGGATGGACTTGTAGGCACCTCTGACACCACATCCTGAGAACAAGCTGAGACAGATTCTGGTGCACCTGTGAGACTGCAAACCCAAACACAAGAAAAGCAATCTAGTGTAAACTGTCCCTTCATCCCTTCCCAGTAAATTGAACAAATGTCCACATTTGGCCTCATGTGCCAAAGACGGTCAATCAGACTTGGCCTCAAGTAATGACCATAATGACTGTCCTTACAACAGCCAAGAGCACTAACGAACTAAGTGGTATACATCACCTTGATAACAACTGAGGAGGTTAAATAGCTGGGATTCCCAGCCAACAAGTAAGAACTGAAGAACTTCTTGGATGACAGGTGATATGTATTCAAGTTTCTTCAACCAACCCTTGATTTTAACCCATCTTAGACACTGTAATTTAATTACTATAGGCTACAAAAGTCATGTTCTTTTATGCTTCAGAATTATATGAATCTGTCTGTGCATGATTTTTCTAGAAAATATTTTGTAACATTGGAGGTCTGTTAGAATGTAACCATGTAGATCAGGTTACATGAAAGTAAAGGAGGAAGCGTGACATTAGAGAACAATGGTCACAGTCTCTGACATTTGGAGAGCACAACAGCAAACTGACTTCTCACTTTATCATCCAGGATGGCATAAGTCAAGGAAGGCATGTCCTCCCACCCCCGACCCCCGGATGTATAAGCCTCTGCAGGAAGTGTGAAGTAATTAGGCAGCCAGTAATTGTTGGGCTTCTGTAAATAACTTCAGAGTATGGTCTAGACCTGCTCTTTATGAAAAGCGCTGTGAGATAACTGTTGTTGTGATTTGGCGCTATATAAATAAAATTGAATTGAATTGAATTGAAAGTAGTTCCAACAATATTTAGTTCATCACATGCTCTGCCAGTCATTTGGCAATTATGACCAAGACAAAACCTAAGAAGAGCTTGATGATTCTTAGTGAGTAGACGTGATTGGTACTCAACTGTGTTTTTTTTCTCCATTTATTTTGTCAAAAGTAAGATTGCCCCTGATTGTCGCCTAACAACAAACGTTCTAATGATCATATCTACAGAGGGACCCAGTCTACTCACCCTGTTGGTAATTCTGTGAATCTAAATGACCCATAATCTTGACGTCCCATGTGGCGAGAAATTCATAAAATCAACATAAATTCATGTAGTGCTGAAACAATCAAGTTGATTGCAGCACAGCTGGTTCAACTTCTCAAATCTGAAGATTTGCTGCTTTATTTTGTTTTATTTAATTGTAGACTGACCAGCTTAGGGGTTTGACTGAAATACAATATGAGTACTTTGAAGATGTCACCTTTGGCTCTGGAAAAGTTAGATGAGCATTTTTGCCCTGTAATTTTACATACTAAATGAGTAATTAATTAATCAATAATGAGAATTACTACAGCCCTAATGTACAGTATCAGTCTGCATAGGCTATGAAATACAATTAGCCTACATGGTCTTAATCATAAATGAAAAAGCTCATTGTTAAGGAAAAATTATTTGAAACAAAACTTCCACTGAAACCGATAATCGTCTTCCAAATGGGCTTAAATTTTATTGTGGCAATTACTTTGAAAGAGTGTCATTCTGAAATGATGATATCTCATTTTGCAATTACTGTGGATTTTATGAGCTCCATTTTCAGACACATCTAAGCATTTCAAACTTCATTTTACTTTACTTGTCCATGTCCATTTGAAGCCTCTTCATGTTTGTACTCTACTACATTTCAGAGGGAATTATTGTACTTTCTACTCCAATACATTTGATTAGATTGATGTTTTAAATCTAAACTATAAGTGCAGTTATTTTGTATTGCTTTACATTAACTACACAATTGTAGGCCTATATTGAAATCAATTACTTAGCATTAAAAATAGCTATAATATACAAAAACACGATAACGTAAGGAGCCAAGCTGTCGCCATAATGAGTATTGCTGTACTTTTATTTTTGTATTGCTGAGTGACATTTTGAATGCATATAGTTTACTTGCAATGTTGTATTTTTACATTGCTAGTTTTGCTATAGTAATAAATCTGAACACTGCTTCCACCACTGTTAAATTATGGAAGACCCACTCTGTTCAACCTTTGGTCAACCAATAATTTATTGTATCTTATCCATGATCTTATCTTATTGTTTTATTGTCTGTGTCACTTATTTTTCAAGTGATTATCTTATTTTGGACAGCAATTCTTTAGCTGTCCACATGGGGTCACTGTTGATACTAAAATAGCTAAACGTTAGACGTAGCCTTCTTTCAATTTAATAGCCGCTACCTGCCCACCGACGTTTTGACGTTTATAAAACCAATCATATCATCTTCAGAGCAGAAGTAAATGGAATATAAACCCGTACTAAAACATAGTTTATATTTAAAGTGTAGCTGTTTACTGGTCGCTAGCTGTTCTTTACGGCTGTGGATGAGATCAGTCTTGGGCCCGCCTCCAACTCCTACGTGTTCCTCTCACCCGCGCACTGACTTCTGGGAAACCGAGTCCACGCTCTAAATAATTCAAGCTTCCATTCTTTCTCTTCCACCGCTAACAAGATGCCGGCCGTACATCACAAACTGCTCCTTGAGGACGCTTTACAGGACAGTCCTCAGGTAGGCCTGTGTGGGGGGTTTATCACGTTTAAAGACACAGCTGTCACATAAAAAATACGTTACGAGCGCTGAAGTTAGCTTACTAGCCCAGACATTATCTTGCTCCCGTTGTAGGCTGTTTCTACTGGTCGATGACAGCTCCCAGTTGACACATTGTTATGGGAATGTAAGCCTCTGGCTGGAAAGGCTGTGCCCTCCCGCTGTAAACAATGTTTTAGTTTATACAGCTAGTCATAATTATGGGCATTTGTGTGTCTGTGGTGTATTTACAAGGATACCGTTCGTAACAGGGCTCCTAACGTACATCCAGCTCCAGACCTATATGGAAGATGTCCATAACTCAACCACAACCAATCTCCTGCAATATTTTTATTTTTCATCGTGTCGTATGAAGTTTGATTTGGGGGCTAGACCCGATTTTAGAGCCTAACTGGGCCTGATTCACATGATGTGGGAGGGGTTTCCATTATCGGACTTCTCTGGAATTAGTCAATAGTTTGCAACAGGGCAGCAATGGTAGTTGTCAGCAGTCATGCTGTTGTTTGATGCTTAAAGGTCTGAAATGCATTATGAAAGTTGTTCACCAAGTCGTAGGCCTCATGCAAGGATAGATGCATGATGATGATGATGAAGCGAAATACAGGATTGCTATTATTCACATCTAATGTAGCCTGTATTTTCTGCTCTGTTGCAGCACTCTTTTGCCAAACAGGACTGCCCTCTTTGATGGTTCTGCTTTAAGTGCAACCCATGCTGGAGGGTCTTTTCTTTCCTTTCATTTCTCCTTCTGGCCTTTTTAATGCCATTTCTATATAACAACAAGAAACAGGACTTGTGTATTTCTACAATAAAATGAAACACAGCCAAGGCAGACAATAATCTAGATGATTTCTTTTTTGGTGTGAAATGTCTCTCAATTATTCTGTGGCTAAAGTCAACAGGAGAGAACTGTAATCAGACTTTAACCTATGGGTGTGTTCCTCTCTGCCTTGCTGCACCTGTTTATGGAAGAAACAACTACACCCAGACAGGATATTCTCAGTTTGCATAGCCAGCCTGAAGGAAAATCATGATGCCTTTAGTTTCGCTTCCAAGCAGCTCTTCAACATGCCTCTGCATACTGCAGCTACACTCATTTTTATTCAGTGTCTTGTGTTCCCTTTACACTTTAATACAATGATCTTATACAGCTATTTTATGAATTACTTGTTCCCACTGAACCTGATTCAAAGTGGGTTTGTTTCTTTTTAACTTGGGTGCTATATGAGTGTAATGTTCATGTAGTGTTGTAGTCAAGACTGCCCAAACCGACCAAGTCAAGACCAAAACTTTTAGGGGCTGAAACCAAGTTGAGACCAAGACCGAGGGAGGGTGAGACCGAGTCAAGACCAAGACCAGTTCCCCACATTACATGACACACAATAAAATGTGGAACAAGATCATAGTTTCTTCTCAAATTGATCTGAAAGATCCACATTCCCATTAAAACCCCCACATACAAACACTAAGAGCTGAAATCAATGTAAGCATCTTTATTCAACACTTTTTTGTTTGCATTTGAAGCAATACATTTTTCATCCAGTCAAAGTTAGGATGTTAACAGATAACTCAGGCAATGCAGAAGCAATTTATTGATATTCCCAAATGTATGGTCTTGACTGATCTTGAAATAAAATCCTGAGTCCTCAATGTCCGAGACCAAGAAAAGACTCAGTACAAATGCAGTCTATTCCAACACGAGACCAAGACCATCAAAAAGTGGTCTTAAGACCGGTCTCGAGACCCAGACCAGGCTTATGTATTACAATACTAGTGTTCAGTATAATGCAATGCACTTCCAGTGTAGGTGATGGGAGACAAAATTCACAGTCCTCCCTCTGTGCTTGATAGTGTGTCCTTGATATTTTGTACTAAAATTGCTGTCACTTTGGAAGATATCCACTTGATTTGTCTAACTTGGATTGCTTTTTTGTACGCAGAACAAGGACTGTGGATTTTGTCCCCTATCACTTACCTTGATGTAATTAATAGGATATCTCTAAAGAGCCGATATAAACCGTTTGAATGTTCATTTGGCCATCAGACTTTTTTTTTAAGACTGTGAACCTATTCTTTAATAGTGATTTTTGTTGCTGTTGTAGATTAATGGACACATTGTTTCAGTGTCTGTTTACAATGATCTAGCAGTCATCCAGTCTGTTCATCCCTTTGTCATATGGATCAAAAGAGTGTGTAAATGTTCTGTCTCACAGACTCGCTCCCTGCTCAGTGTGTTTGAGGAAGATGCTGGCATGCTTACAGACTACACCAACCAGCTGCTACAATCATTGCAGCGTGTGTTTGGAGCCCAGGTACTAAACAACACACAAACAGACACACACATGCAGACTCTTTTAGCTGTATGTGGCTCTGTGAAACAGCCACACGCGTTCAAAGACGAATAAAACAAAAGAAAAAATGTTTAGTTATAATTTTATTTGCCTGATTAAAGATGATTTGGGATTGAACGTTTGCATTGTTGAACTACAATAGAGCAATTTTTTGATTTGGCTCAAAATGAGGAATGAAAATATTATGTACTGAAAGCTGTGCTTTGTTCTCTGTAGACGATGATGGCTCATTGTGAACTTGTTGCAGTCACAATAAATGCTTCTTTTTTCTCCTGAAAACAAACATGGCCTTAGACCTTTTCTGAACCAATAATACTCTACTGTTAGAGTTGACATTTATGTGACCTGTCACCTTGTGCTTTTTCAAAGGAATCTTCATTTGAACCCTGATTCACCTGTTGCCCATTCACTTTCTTTTATCCCTTCAAGGCCTGAAGAAAGAATGACAACTGTAGAAGCTAGTCTGTTAACTTTGCTTTTCCACTCTACCTGCTCCTTACAGAGTGAGATGGGGTTGGCCACAGAACAGCTCTCACAGCAGCTTCTGCAATATGAGAAGAAAGTAAGTATGGTATCATTAACAAGATATATGGGGGACATATCTACCTCACTTTTATTGTCTCGGGTTAATTCTTTTTACTGCAGACTCTCTGAACAGTGTTCTCTGACTGCCCAGCCACCATAGTCCAGATTAGAGAAGAGTATAGTTGACAAAAATTATGCCTTTAGTTATTACTATGTCCTTAAAGGAATGAGCATAAGGAGCACAAGCTAGTGGTGCGTCAAGTGTTTTTCTGCCTTTTGTTTGCCCTGAGTTGGCCTCACAGGCTACAAACAGGCTGCCCTGTTGTTGGGCCTGTATGCAGCCTTAAATGAATACCTGCAGACTACCCAGGATTGAAAACATTGACTACAAATGTGTGTTTTTTGGTTAATATTTATATTTACAGTTACTTTTCTTCTTAAATAAGACGATAAAGCACAATGTGTTTTGTAGTAAAAATAACAATAAAATATTATCTAGCATTATAAAAAATGAAAAGGGTCAGTGCTACTGAGCTTAGAGGTTTACAAAGCATCTCTAGTTTTTGTTGTACTACCATTAATATGAAAAGCTAATTTACATCTGTAACCCCTGAGCAGGAAACAGAGAACAACATCTCTGTTAAGAACATTTTGTTATACTACAATTAATAGGGAAAGTACAATTTTAATTTAAATAAATCAAATTTTAAATAATTATATCATCCTTTGTTAAATATATGTATTGATGTATTTGTTTGTTTGACAGGGACAGTGCAGAACTTCTAAGCTGTACCAGGGTTAGCTATAAGCTAATTTACATCTGTAGCCCCTGAGCAGGAAACAGAGAACAACAACATCTATGTTAAGTATTTAAATAAATTGAATTTTAACTTATTGTATCATACTTACTGATACTACATACATACTGTATCATACATACTGATAAATATGTAGATTTATGTTTGTTTATTTAACAGGGACAGTGAACAACTTCTTAGCTGTACCAGAGTTAGCTATAAGCTAATTTAATTCAATTTTATTTATATAGCGCCAAATCACAACAACAGTTATCTCAGAGTGCTTTAAATCTGTATCTTTAATCTTTGTATCTCTAGCCCAAAGCAGAAAACAACATCTCTGTGAAGAAAGTTAAGACCACAGTAGAACACAATTACAAGACAATTCATATTCACAATATGATAAGTACATGATTAGGTTGATTTTAGCCATGATTTCATATATAATTTTGTTCTCTCTAGTCAAACCAAACCTTTGTGACTTAACCCACGTGTTTTATCATAGCTAGTGTAGGTGAAATAATTCAAGTAACTCTGCTAATGTGTGATAACAGCTATATGTATGGCTGCATCAAAATAGAGAGAGTCACACCTACTGTATATTAGGGCTGAACGATTAATTGCATTTGCGATTTAATCGCGATTTAATAAAACGCAATTTTCTAATCGCAAAGGCAGCGATTATACTCTGGTCACATGACACCCAAGCGGAAAGCAGTCTGACGAAGTTAATGCTTCGTCTGCACGTTTCGCTGTAACTTGCCTTCTTGTTGTAAAATGTCCTTAAGCTTGACAGAAGCTCATAAACTTTAATGTCACATGGAATGAAAGTAGCAGCCGCCACCGCGGGTAACTTGGTGGTGGGTGAATTCCTCGGACCATCCGCGGCTTTGATGGACGGAAAAATGCACAACAGAAAGAGGCGTGTATTAAGGTAAGCGTATTGTGGCGATCGGTGCCGTCGTCACACACACAGCCACCAGTCAGCTCAAGAAATATCTGTAAATTGGCGTTTCAAACTAAACGCCGAAAGAGTCCCAGTGTGTCCCGAGTTGCAGCCTGGTTAAAGCCGGTTCGCTGCTCACCAGCATCGGATGCTGCGGGGGGACTCCGGTGTCAGAGAATTACTAAGCTTGTCTATTAAACACGAGAGGCGTCACTCTGTTTTATTTTAGTTAGCCAACTTTTAAATTGAACCTCAAACTGAGTATTTTTAGTTTGCTTATGGGGATACAGAAAGATGGCCTCCTGGAGATTTGAACTGAGATCAGGACTCATTAATTGGTGGTTGAACTGTGGGTTTTGTATTGAGCGCTTACTGTATAATACCCTGTGGTGAAAAGGTAGGCCGACCTGATGATATTATACCATATTATTTAATGCCATGACTTGACTCAAATTGTCTTTCTCATATTATTATAATTTGATATATCTTATTGCTCATAATAATAATTCTACCTAATTCATCATAACACAGGCCTGACCCACAAGACAAAACAGTGTAAGTTTAATCTATCTAATATCACACTATACACTGATTTACTGCTTGCCTGTTTTGAATATTACAGAAGGTAAAGAGCTTAAAAATTAATCGCAAATTAAATCGTAATCGCAATATTGGTTAAAAAAATCGCAATTAGATTATTATATAGATAATCGTTCAGCCCTACTGTATATTCTGAATGCTGCCAGCATGGGTTATCAAGACACACCCATCAGTATTATCATTTTTATCTGAACTTTCTTTCCATGTGTGACTTTGCGTGTGTCTGCCACACCTCATCTTCTGAAAGAACCTTAAAGTAGAAGTGCCTCTCTGTTGGTAATCTATCATGGGGTCTCATTTTATGTGGCTAACAAGAACTAAAATCAGTTGTTGAAGTCAACACAGCAGGTCTGTTAAATCATGCTGGGGGAAAAATACATAAGTGGATCGGCTGACTTCAAACAATCTGTACTGTCCTATAATGGATGCACTATTTAGTTCCTTTAAACAAGGCTCTTGAAACTCTGCATCTTAGCGTGATGGTTATTAGCAGCTTTGGCTTTGTTCCATGGAAGTGATGTGCTGGAAATGCTGGCAGAATAGGGTATTGTTTTACCTCCTTAGCCCCTACTTTAGGCTAAATCTATGTTACATTATGCAGTTTTGTGGTTTAAAATGTGTACCCCCTCCCTTCTTCTTCTGTCTAGAATTTTGCCCTTGGAAAAGGTGATGAAGAGGTAATCGCCACGCTGCAGAACTTTGCCAAAACTGTAGGGGAGGTAAGGCCTGTGTTGTTTTGTGTGTGTGTGTGTGTGTGTGTGTGTGTGTGTGTGTGTGTGTGTGTGTGTGTGTGTGTGTGTGTGTGTGTGTGTGTGTGTGTGTGTGTGTGTGCACTTGCAGCAGAAGAGAGGGATGATAAACTACTGCACAGTCAGGAGTTGGTTCTTTATCATGTTACAAAGGATATTGCACTGGTGCTCCCCCTAGCACGCTGGTGAAAATGACCTCAATGAAAAGACCTGAGCATTATCCTCCCAGTAAGTCCGGAATAGATAGTATACTGATGCTAGGAGGGGAACAGTGAGGTGGATGAGATGCCTGTCGCACTGGATGGATGACTGTCTGGAGGATGGCAGCAGTGGATGGGATGGATGGATGAACAAGGGTTGTGTAGGCTCAGGTATATAGACAAAATAGATGGGCCTTCCACTGTCAGCCATGGGGGTCCACAAGCCTGCCTAGTCAGCACTCAGCAAGATTCAGGACACACACATCCACACACACGTATGCTCAGAGGACACAGGCTAATTGTTTGCTTAACCTTTACCTCATCCTTTGCAGAGAACTGATTTCATGGTGAGAATTAGGGCGGCTACTGCACCTAATCCTGTGAACTTTAGCACTTGCTAAATCTTTCAGATTAAACTGGATGTCAGCTTGTTAGATTTGTGTTGAGTGTAGCTTGTTGATAAGCATAGAGAATTAAAGCAGGATTTGTGTGTGTGCATGCACATATATGGTCCTGTTTCCAATGTCCAAGGAGTGTAAACAGCAGGTTTTATCAATCTGTTCACAAAATGTACTGCTCCACAATATGGGCTTTTTATGATGTAGCAGAGGCATTGTCTGGAGTTATGCACCCTCTTCACTGAAAATGTTACATCCCAGATTGTCGCAGCAATAACTGGCAGCAAATGTCACTGTATATATAAAATTAAATTAAAATCCCTCAAGATGTTTGGCAAGGGTATGTTTTCTGTTTGTGTCCTTGTGCAGTGCTTGATATTTTTTGTGTAATCTGTTTTGTGTGGTCCAGCTGAACTCGCTCCACTCTGAGCTAGCCAACCAGATGGCTGACAGCATGGTCTTCCCCTTGATTCAGTTTCGAGAGAAAGATCTCACAGGTAAGGACACACACACAACACACACACAAAAAAATATATATATATAAAAAAATTTTCTCATGATACATTTTTATGTCTTTAAGTATATTTTTTATGCTTTTATTAAAGTTGACAGTAGAGCGACGACTAGAATATGAGGAGAAGGCGAATGGCTCCATTTTATTACAGATAATGTATTTGTTCTTTGTAATAGTGTTTAGAATATTAAAGCACAGATCTTGTTCTTCTAAAAATCAAAAACAAAACAAGCATTTCAAAACCAAACTACATGTGACGTTTATCATTAATTCTAAAATAACCTGTAAACAGTTTGTACAATCATTTTGTCAACCAACAGCTTGAGTTATCAACTTCAAGCAATAATGCATTTTTTTAAAGATATGAAGGCATTTTACATTTCCTAACAAAATGTTCTCTATATTGAATGTTTAAGAGATAAGCACACTGAAGGAAATATTTGGGATCGCCACTGATGGTGAGTACAAATCCTGACCTATTTCGGAAAACAATTTACAGCCTGTAGTTGCTGATCTGATCCTCATGTCCTTTCCCCCCTCTCCTGCAGAGCACGAGGCAGCTATGGTCAAATACAGCCGATTGCCAAAGAAGAAGGAGAATGAGAAGGTAGAATGGCTGAGAAGTACTTTCTCTGCTTCACTGATGGAGCGTTTTCCCCATTGGTCACAAGCTTTAAAAGGTTTTACAGTGCAGTAATGTTCTGGTAATGCAGTGGGAGTGTTTTATCGTCATGTGAACTACAAATAAATGTAATTAATCATTCCTTTGCTGCCCGGCCCCACTGTTGTAGTAAGACTGTAACAGCACCATGTACTATAAAGACTGCAAAGACAAGATTCCTCTATTTGCACAGATAATGCGAGTGTGTCGCTTATTTGTATTTGAGTGAGAGTACGACATGTTTGCAAGTGTTTGCATATGTATGAGGTTGTGCAGAGCTTGATGGTGAGTTTATGCTGGACACCTATAATATACTGTTGCATGTTTAACTCTCTCCTGTCTGGGCAGCTAAAGTCAGACTTGGTGAAAGAGGTGGCCTACACTAGAAGGAAGCAGCACCAGGCCTCCCTGCAGTATTACTACGCCCTCAATGCCCTGCAGTATCGCAAGAGAATAGCTATGCTTGAACCCATGTTAGGCTACACACAGGCACAGGTACTGATCAGCTTATTGGCCTAGAAACTGGAACTCTATACTCTATATTAAATTAAATTACATTTTCATTAAGTTTTTCATTAAAAATTTCAGTATTTTCCAACATTTTATAGAGAAAACATTGAATCAAGAAAATAAAAGGCTGATTAATTAGTAATGAAAGTAATCATTAGTTGTAGCCCTAAATGTGGCCAAGTGATTTTTGTCTGATTTTAGAAATTCTATTGCATAAAAGTGCAACTGTGAACATAAACAAAATACTTGATAAATTGCTCATTATTATTTCCAATCTTTCAGATCAGCTTCTTCAAGAAAGGTGTTGAGCTGGTGTCAAAGAAGATGGACAACTTTCTCTCCTCTGTGTCCAGCATGACGCAAAAGTGAAGACTATGTCATTATCATTCTTTTTCATGTATTCAGTGCATGCGATGAAGTAGCTTTGGTACAAACAATATAAAGTACTGTGGCTTGTTGTGTATGATCCTAAACAGATTTTTTTTATTTGAAGAATTCTACACTAATATAACATAGTTTTGGTCAACCTTGTCCGGGAATGCAACTGTTTACAGAATAATACTTCATTATAATAATCTTAAGCAATCAAATCTAAAATCTCTGCATTTTCACACTCAATTTGTAGAAAAATCCAAATTCCTGAAAGTCAGTTTTGATGGAATTTGCCTGTACTAAAACATTCTTCCTATGTAGTATCCAGGCCCAGCTGGATGTGGAGGCAGAGGCCATGCGTGGGTCCCAGAGGGAGCTTCTGTCTGTGGAGGACACTGTCTATATGCCAGATAAGGACACTGAGCCTGTCAATCGGACGCTTATCCAGAAGGCTGGCTACCTCAACATTAGGAAGTAAGATTAATTAGTGTCATTATGGCCCTATCTATTACCCAGTGACACTTCCTATTTACGTAGCGATAGTCGATATGTGGCAGGGAATTGAACAGCTGAGGAACAAGCTTTTAATCTGTCTTCATTTTACATATGTGACATTTCAGTGTTTTCTTAGGGAATTAATTCTAGTGCAGTAGATGTTGCAATCAATATACAGCGGATACATTAGGTCCTGACAGTCTGAATAACCAAACACAACAAAGAAAAGATTTTTGCTTCTCTTGCTGAAGTTGCTCAGAAGACTCACAAACAGAGTAAACAATAAGTCTGTCACAGCAGACGGTGGGTCAGGTAACATGTTGACACTGTGCACTGTCAGCGTATTGCAGTAGTGGATGTATGAGAAGGGAAACTTGCATAGTGGCTTCAGGGGGTAGTACTGTAGCGTAGCCCGCAATTTGATTTAGTGAAATGTCAGAGCTGTCAAACTCTGTCTCTCCCTCATATACATCCAAAGTCTTTGACAAATGTCTGTGACACCAGAGAAAAGGTTTCCACAGAATGCCATTCTGTTTAATGACACACACTGCCAGCAGCCTCAAACGCATGTCAAATGGAGCCAGAGAACATTTGCTATTTCGAATCGTTTCTCAATATCAAGGGTCTGAGTCACCCACAGCAGCATGAGCCACACACTTAGATATTAATCAAAGGGAATGTATTTGGGAATATTTTTTAAACAGAATGTACAAGAGGAAGCCTTACATATGCACAATTCCAATGATTCATACACACGTTGCTTTGTTTTGAAAATGAGTGAGTCAGAGTTAAATTGTATTATAGTTTGTTTTTTTTATTTACGTGCATAGAGGACCGCATCGCTAAAACAAATTCAAAACCACAAACAAATTAGCCTTGCAAGGATATAGATCCTCTGCAATGAGCACTGAAAATATAATGACAAACAAAAACTGATTCAGTACTATCACAATACTTTGGTGGTGATTCAATATGTATTGCGATTCAATATTACGATTTATTGTGATTTCTGTTTGCATTTTTAACACTAAACCATTGGGGACAATTTAAATCATACACTTCTAGAGACTGTTTTAGTGTTATTTCAGCAGCATCATTGATGTAAAGATAATTAATAATAATATAGCTATTAATGAATCATTATAAATATGATTCATTAATCATTTATTATAAATAATCAATTCTGGAATCATCAAAAATAATTTAAAAAAATCATGATTAATTAACATTACATTAAGTGAATAGTTTAGTTCCAACCTTTATCCATTCTTTCTGCCCTGTCTATTCTGTTCTCCAGTAAAACAGGCCTAGTGACCACAGCCTGGGACCGACTCTACTTCTTCACCCAGGGAGGGAATCTCATGTGTCAGCCGCGTGGGGCGGTGGCGGGGGGCATGGTGCTGGACCTGGACAACAGCTCGGTTATGGCTGTTGAGTGTGAGGACAGACGCTACTGTTTTCAGATAACCTCACCCTCAGGCAAAACGTATATGTTCACTTTTCTACATATCCAACAATAACACCATTGTGTATGAGATTTGGATGTATTTTAATTGTCTTCATCATCACTGATGCCTCCAGGTCAATGATCTTACAAGCTGAGAGCAAAAGAGAATATGAAGAAGTAAGTGTGAAAGAGTCTGTTGAAACAGCTGTTTTCTATCTTATTGTTTTACATCTTCATCCCAAAAACATTTGCTGTTGTCAGTCACAGAACAATGGAGGAGCTGTCGAGATCCATTTGTGTGGTTTTCATATTTGTTTTTGTGCTTGGACACATCTGACTGGCCTGTCAGCTGGTATCAGTCAAGTGATTTCAAGCAGCTCGCGTCTGAGCTAGAGGAAGTCTTAATGTGGATCTCTGTGTTACTTTCTCAGTGGATTTGCACTGTGAACAACATCTCCAGACAGATCTACCTGACTGACAACCCAGAGGTAACACACACTCCTGCACAGTTTCATACGCACACACACTATAAGTTTAAAAAAAAAAGAAAGACACCAACTAAACCAGATGTCAGACATAACAAAATTCTGACTCTTAATCAGAAGAATTTTGTTGATCTTGGTTGTTAGAACATCACTCTTGGTATTTGATCAGGCAGTGAAATATCTATTTGTTGTTCAACCACTTTAATTAGAATCAAATAATATCTGTAATGTATTCTCCGTTATGGAGACATAAAATGTAATGGTGTTGTTCCAGCACTCTCTCTGAAGTGTCTCACAGATGTTGTTGCCTTTACTGCTTTTTCATTCCCAGAATCCTGCATGTTTACAGGAGGGTTGGCGCTCAATGAAAATGTTTATTTTTCAAATTCTCCAGAGACAAACAGACTATAGCTGTGTCTGAAATGACTCTTTCTTTCACTCATTTACTTTCCCTGCATGATAATGACTTGGTAGTTTAAATGTCGAGTTGGTGATCTGTATTCTGTGGCCCCTCCATCTTCTCTTTGTGATTTGTGTTTATTGTTTTATTTAAAAAGGAATCAAGCATTGATGTTGTTGCAACTGAAAAGATTAAAACAACTCAGTGTGGAGAGGAAACTTGCATCCCAATAAATCTGTGACTTATTACATCCTCTATCATATATCACAGTTCCTGTTTTGAAATTTAAATTAACATAGTCATTGTTTTCAATTAAACTTTTTTATTTACAATCCAACTTAAATGATTATATCCAAGGATTACTTTGTCAATTTTGTTTTTTTTCCCTTTATATTATGACATACTTATGAACACTAATAGTTTAAGTTGTTAGTATGTAGCTTTATGTAGGCAAAAGAAAAATTCTTCCGCCCAAATCCTGCATTAATAATATACACCTCGGCCCAAAAATGGCTAGAAAGACTCATTTTGGACCTGAGACCTTCAATAATTTACTTTACCTGGAAAAAAATGATTACTGCTATTGAATAGACCCTACTTATGGCACCAAGAGCAAAGATTAAGTTGAAATAATGTAGAGAATTGGTACAAAGGACATTTTTAAACACTGTTCAATTTTATTTATAAATGGCTCACCTACTGTTACTGTGATGTTGCAATGTCCCTGTTTCTTATTAGGCTGTGGCCATCCGTCTGAACCAAACTGCCATCCAGGCTGTCACACCCATCACAAGTTTTGAGAAGAGACCTGAAGGCTCGCCCAACCCTGACAGGTCAGGCATGCTGCTTGTGTAAGGGTTTATTCATAACACTACATACTGCATCCCTTTTCTAATGAAATGCTTTTACAGTGGCAAGAAGTTTGCGTTTTGCTGCAACGTATTTTTTAAACTGTATGTGGCATGCTTTTGGCTCTTTATGTCATGTTACGTGTGCTGTGACACTGTAAAAGTGACATTTTCCTCTGCATGTATTTGTTCTTGGTGTATAAAGTTAGAGCTTAGCAACAGTAACTAGGGATAGATTTTGTCAGCATGTAAAAGGGTTTATACAGTCAATGAGGTGTTTTTTAAAACCAGAAACACACAAGCAAAAGGATTAAACTGTGTGTATGTGTGTGTGCGCGTGTGTGCACTCGCGCTCTAACATAAGCATGTTAGAGCGTTAGCATGTCCGGCTTATTATCTTATACTGGTAGCAAATTAATGCTAAACCAAGATTACTTCCAAGGTCCATTAACATTTTCATACTACATTATTTTGTGGGGTTAAAGTAAAGGCAACTAAGTTACCTGTAAAGGTTGGCCACTAAGTGGTTCGTAGCAACCAGGCTTTAATGGGCCACCTCTGCTCAACCTCTCCACATTTTTTGGTTTGAGTCTGGCACTGCCAAGAACCAGGCAATGAACCTTTCATAATGCAATTTAAAATGTATCTAAGTTTTTATTACAACATCCCCTATCACTTACATTGTACAGGAGGGACCTTGCGGCCAATGTGGACTGGAGAAACTCATTCAATTACATGAAAAACTCTTTAAGCAAATGAGTATTGTAAGATAGACCTCAACAAATGTAAACATGTCATTTTAATTTGAGTGGTAAATGTTTTAGGGTTCACTGGGTTTATTCCTAATATAACTCATCTTCATTTTGTCTGTCTCATTCCTGCAGAGCAAAGCCAGGAGGTATCCATGCTGCCAGCAGCGGTTCCCAGAAGACAGGGGCTGCTCCAGAACCAGAGGACCTGATAGCCCCTGGAACACCCATTCAGTTTGACATCATGCTGCCAGCCTCTGAGTTTCAGGACCAGAACAGGGCTGGGGGGAGGTGAGGCAACAGCTGGGCTGGAAGTTTGTGTGGGTGCATTGTTGTGAGAGACGGACAGGAACAAGGTACTGGTGGGTGATGATCCTAATTTCCTGAACGTTGGCCTCATAGTGGTTGTTATATCATTTCCAGGAATCTGAATGCTTCATAATGGCTCAGTGTAGGGGTTTAATTGTTTTTTTTTTGCTGGTGTATGTGCTCCCTTCCTGACAGACGCACAAATCCATTTGGAGAAACGGACGATGAATGTTCAACAGAAAGTGACGGTAACCATTTTCCTCTTCCAAGTGAAACTTAATGTTCCACTGTCTCTCTGTCAAGGACTTTTTGACTTAAGCTCAACCTCATTGTGTGCATTATTGTGTACCTTAAGTTTACAATTTCTTTTATTCATTGTCCTTGAGTGTTTATGCTGCGGATATGTTTGTGTGTCGGTGATGTTTGTATGTTTCCGCAGACTCCCTCTTGCAGCAGGTATTCGCCGTGCGCTTTCTGGGGTCAATGGCAGTGCGCTGTGGCAACAATCAGGAGGTGATCTATGAGGCCATGAGGCAGGTGCTGGCTGCCCGAGCCATCCACAACATATTCAGGACTACAGAGTCCCACCTCATGGTCACCAGCAGTAGCCTCAGGTAGAATTTATGAACTGTTACATAAATACCACCTCTGAGGACAGACAAAGACTACTGATTGGACCTCAGAATATAAAATGGTGATGCATTCAGAAATTTCCCAGCAACACATAATTTTTAATTAATTAGAAATAAATTTAATTTTGATTCAAATCTGTCTTTGTGATTAAATTACACGAAAACTTAGTGATGGTCTTGAAATCCTGTAGCCCCCCACACTGAGCAACACAGCAGAATACAGAGTGTATTGTATGTTGTACAGATTGTAAAGCCCCCTGCAGCAAATTTGTGATTTCACTACCTGAAGACAAAGAGAAAAGACAATGGAGCAAGAACCTTCTGGAGCCTTACCAAGTATAAATATTTGCGACAAAGTCTTTTGTACGCCACTCAGATTATCCTACAAAAACATGTGATGTTGAGCTGTTGTATAACCCATTATTGATTTTCACATTTGTAAGAAACTTCACCTTGTACAAGTATTGCTATTTGAAAAAGAAACAAGAGCTCACTAACAAAAGCTGACAAGTCTAAAGCCAAGGCTGAAGTATTACTGTTGCGTTTTCATATTCTTTTGAAAGTCTGTTTTGTCTTCACAATAGGTTGATTGACCCACAGACTCAAGTTACAAGAATAAGCGTAAGTATGATCGGTCCAGTATCTCCTCAAGAGCCTTTTTTTGTCTTTTATTAGGCGGTTAAGAGGTCCAGTTATGTAATTCAGCTTCCGTCACATTTTTTTATTTTTATTCTCTCCACATCAACTCTTTCAACATTCCTTATTTCTCAGTTCCAGCTTGAAGAGGTGTGTCAGTTTGCAGCCCACCAGGAGAACGGTCGGCTGATGGGATTTGTGGTTGAGGGCAGAGACTGGAGTGAGGGAGATGAGGAAGGAGAGCCCTCATTTTGCGCCTTCGTCTTTGAGAGCAATACGGAGGGCGAAAAGGTTGATACACCAAACAAGATTTTTTTTCAAATAGGAGAAACATGTTAACTGATGCACAAATGTATATTGAAGTTTTTCCTTTTGTCTTTATTCACAGATATGTTACACCATTAGCTTGGCGAAGGACATTACAGAAGCCAAGAAGGTAGGAAGGTCACAAAAAGATAGAAAACAGTTATTAAGTCAAGATAATGTAGTTTTTTTTTCAATAAAGTTGTTGATTGTTGAAAGGCATAAACAAAAGGACAAAGTATAACACAATTAAATAAATTAGCTGTTAGTGGCAAGGAAAAGTGATAATCCTCCTTTCATGGTAATGTTCCCCCGTAACAGAGAAACTGATTACATTTTCTGTTAAGACACTACAGTATTACTGTCGTTGATGCCACTTTATTTGAATCAGACCTTTATCTTTGTATACAGTGCCTTTTTAAAGAAATTCAATCTTTAGGACTTAGTTCATAAGCCCACATACTCCCCTGTAAAACTCATCTGTTCAAACTTGCTTTCACCTAGAAACTTAAATATATAGGTAAGATATATAGGTTTTTTTAGGTTTTATAGTTTCACAACACTGAATCCCTGTAGCTTTTTCAGTAACTGAACAACAGAAAGAGACTCAAATTATAGATATAACTGAAGATAAATAGGAACACAACCACTAGAGGGAGTTGCACAACATTTTACCTCCTATAGCCCTAACAATAAAAGGTGACAATGTAGGTATATTTCAAACACACAAAAAAATATAATAATAAATAAGGTCCTACTCAGCAGCTGTTTTTTGTTTTTTAACAAGGACCCAGAGGCACTGGCCCAGCTGATGAAAAACATGCCTCTAACCAACGACGGCAAATTCCTGCTGCTGGAGCCTGAGACGGGAGACACAACCAACGGAGCAGGACAAGAAGACCTGGAGTCTGAGGCTTAGTCCCAGTAAGGACCACCCCCGCACACACACGCACGCAAAAACAACAACAACAACCAGGACTACGGCCTGTTTTTCTTTTCCCAAGAGGAGGTTTTCCCTGGATGAAGGTCTTCTTGTGACCCCCTAGCTCTAACTATGTTACTGTAACACCCATATTAGTCCATTTACCCTGTGTTACTACATCTCTTTTTTTTTTTGCTGTAATGAAAAACATTGGCAGGGGGTTGCCTGAATGTTGTTTTAAATCTGTTTTTCTACAGTCAGACAGTTGCATGGGTCTTTGGATTTAGAGTTGTTTTTTTACACCACAGTGGGTGGTACTTATGACAAAAGGGACAGTACATAGGTATTTACTGTGTTTTATTGTCTTCTAATATCCCCAGCTATCTAACAGAAGGTGGTGAATAATTTGCTTCAGTTTAGGTTTACATTAATTTCTAGGTTTACAAAGTTTGAAGTCTGTTTGGAGAGTTTAATCCTTTACATTGTTTTACACTTTAACTTATATGTAAGGCTCCTATGCAACTACTTTGCCATTTATTTCTTGTTTATTCGTGTACAAAAAAGTAATTGCACAAGGTTGAGATCTTTTTTTTAATAACGCTTGATGGCTACAGAATGCACCAATTGAGGAATTTGAAGGATCTTAGACAGTTAGGACAATGATCTAAAATAGCTTAAAATAATGTCCATTCCTGCTGCGTTGCTCGTTATTATTGGTATTCTGTGTGAGCATGTCTTGAAGCAGAGGACACAATTGGTTAGTGACTAAATGTTTTTGTTCTTTCTGCACTCTTGCCACTACAAGGTTACACAGACATGGCATCCCAAATATCTTAAGCATTCCCACTAAACTGAATTGTCATATTTTACATTATTCTTTACTACCTGTATGAAAACATGTCTTAAGATGATCTGTATGCGAGGTCCTCCTTGAGCAGGCAGAATATTCTTTTACTCTCAGTTTCTTGAAAGCCTATGTAAATATGTCCTGTCTGAGTGTCTATATGATGTTTGATCAGAGTTGGCTGTATTAAAAGCTTTCAGAGCCAATATGCTAGGACTGATGGAGTGCATGATTAAATATTGGCATTCTCTCTCAGTCCCTTTGCAAAAGATTAAAACCTCTACACTAAGCAGTAATACTAAAGAAATTCAGTGAAATGTTACAGTAGTGCATTGGCAGATCACAGTGGGGTATTGTGTACTCATGAAAAGCCATCAGTTATTATACACAATAACAATCAGTACTGTGAACGTCTGCCTTCCCTCTGGATCCCAGTGCAGTTTAATACCATTCCAGCCCATTCGAGCTTTAACACTAGTCTAAATGGACAGTGAAAGCCCATGGTGCACTGTGTGAATGTAATGTTTTTTACCGTGTAATACAGACGGGGTCAAAACCACTGACTTGACGTTGATCGTGAAAGTTACATTGTGTTGACCAGTGCGCTTGCTTGCTTGCTTTTTCTACTCCACATCAGAGCTCTTGGCAGAAACATAGCCTATGTTAAACAAGAATAAAGAATAATGTGGATATTTTAGAACTGCCTGCTGTACTGGTGAAATAATTAGTTACAGTTGTGTGATTGCTTGTGACACTACTCATTGTAATTAAAGTAAAAAGTTTAACAAATCTGGGGAAATGTGCTTATTCACTTTTTGGAGATTTCGACAAAAAGAGTGATACCAATATGAAGCTACAGCCAGTTATCTTAGCACAAAGAGTGGAAAGTGGTACCAAAATCCATTTAACTGCACATCTAAATATCACTAATTAACACTTCATTTGTTTAATCTGCACAAAAAAGTGTAAACTTTTTCTTGGCTGGTTGCCTGGCAACTGGCAACCAAGAAATAGTTTGGCACAAAAGAGATAAACATATTAATTGGTGCACATTAGAGGTGCTAGTACGTGGATTTTGTTACCACTTTACAGAAGCAGGCTAGCTGTTAAACCCTTTTTCCAGTCTTTATGCTGAGCTAACAGACTGCTGGCTGTAGCCTTAAATTTAAGGAACAAATATTAGGGTGGTATCAGTCTTTAACTCTCCCTCAGAAAGTGATTAAGGGTATTTCTTTAAAGTCTATCTTTTGCTTTAAATCATAACTGTTAACCATTTTTTGTATCGGCTGGTCTTCTGACGCTAGAAAGAAAATTCTGTCCATCCAATACACTTGTACCCTCCTTCCTCTGGTGCTGGTTGAGATGCTTCAATCATACAATCAATAAAATTATAGCAGTGCATACAAACAGACATTTGTTGACTGATGGTATAAGCATGAGAATTTTCCCCAGTTTGATGAAAAATACAAACTGGTGCCTGTGTTCTTCCTCAAGCCTGCAGTCAAGAAACCAAATCCTCTTTCTGTATGTGGCTTCCTGCAGCCCTTTACACTTATTAGAGCTGTGCTACATAGTCTTGATATTTGTGCTTTTTAAGTAATGCGCTGTCAGGAAAAATCTGGCCACTCAGTGTAGAAAATAAATGTCAGTAATATAGCAAGGGCTGCATTTTCTTCTGTCATTTTGGAAATGGCTGAAGTTGACAGAATCCACTTCCCATAAGGCTTTGCACTTCATATGTTCTTGTTTTCTAAAGCCAATGTTAACACCTTTAATAAATATAAGTTGTTTTTTTTTACTCAAGTAACTGTTTTCTTTATATCACAAAAGAACTGAGGGCAACACCAGAGATTAAAACCATTTATTAGACAAAGCTTTTTGCTATTTACATAAAACTGAATTTAATTTATACACAGCTGGATACACACCTGAGCATGGGAGACATTACAGACGGCATCAGCTTCATCTCATATACAAACTTTGGAAGCATAGAAGCAAAGCCATTAACCAAGCACACAGACATGTAGTTTAAATCCTACATGGCAAAAGTGGTTTGAATGTCAAATCCATGCCCTGATATAAAGAACTGGTGGGCTTTAAATTTATTTTGGAAATGTATCTATTATATATGTCAAAGTAACTGTCTTCTGTCATATAAACACAATGGGTTCTAAAAATGTAAACACATGATACACAATGGTGCATTGGAAGTATCAAACAAATGGCCGGTATTAGGTCAAGTACTCACACTTGTGTACAACATCAACACACCAGTACACAGCTCAGGAGTCTTTGTAGTAGTTGTTGAAATTAATTCGAAGCAGGAAATCCTCTAGATGAGGTTGGTAGCCTCTGTTCACCAGCTTGGTCACCACTGACATTAGTAAAAAGAAACAAACGTTTTAGGAAAGCGCTATACCTAAAAATACAGTTATTTTGACTATTTGTTAATTATGTGTTCTCCTTAGCACTTGCCTTAAAACAATACACATATATACATTGAAACACTTTTTGCATGCTGTAATCCCTGTTCATACTGCCACTGAGAGATCCCATACTGACATGTTTCCAATGTAAGTGATGGAGGACAAAAAAACTCCACAGTCCTTGCTCTGTACAAAAATACATTCTTAAGTTCAGCAGAAGCTAATATGAGCAGTGTGAGTTACAAAAATCCAGTGGGTATCTTCTAAAGTCTGTTTAGTATGAAATTTCCTCTTTCTTTTACCATCTCTTTGCCGTGGCTCAGAAAGGAAACATGATGTGGCACAAAAAGGACTGTGGATTTTGTCTCCCATGACTCACTCTGAAATGGCTTTAGGGAGCAAAGCTCTTAATAACGACTATGAACAGAAGGAACAATTACAGCGAGCAAAAACAGTTTTAATATTTATATGAACATGTCAGTTCTGTTTTAGGACTGGCTTGAAAAACATGTCAACCTATCATTAAACACGCAATTAAATTTGCTTTAACAAATACAAAAACAAAAAGTTCAAACAAAGCTAGACACTGATTCAAAATACTACAACTACTCCAATATTTCAAAACCGAAACTTGAAGCTACAGTTTTGTTTCATGTGTTCTATAATTCAGCTCTTTTGTTTTTAGACTATTTTACATTATTTCTAAAGGCATTACCTCTAATCTAAGACCAGATGCTTTACTCAAAAGGGTAAAAGCTCATGTAAGCTCAAAGAGAACTATTCTCTCAACCATTACAATGTGGCTGGATGACTTAATCCCTTCCATTTAGGACATTTCAGCATGCTTTAAAAAACAATTTGGCTTAGTTAAATATGTTGCAGCTTGAAATTAGAAGACAATGTACACTTTATACCTTTGTAGCATTCCATGTTATCAAACTACTCAATAAAAGTGTGTAAAAACAAGACAGGCATCAGAAGTGCTTCACCATTTGATGATCCTTTCCCCAGAATTTAAATGTAGGTGAACACATTAAATAAGATCCAAAACAATATCATGCTCTTACCTTTGAAAAGGAAGTGAGAATAATACTTGAAGGTATTGTATGACTGCTGCATGGCAATGAAGCTGGGGTGCACTGCCTCCCCCTGCTGGCTGTCCCAGGGCTGTGCGATCAGCTGGGCCCGAAACTTGAGGATCAGGCTGAAGATGCTGTGGATGATGTTCATGACCGGAGCCGCTTTCTCTGTCAGCAAACCCCTGGGGAGGCGAGAGAGAGAGGAGAGTGCAAAGTTTAAGAAACGTGACAAGGAACTTTGGAATGACTTTTCAGACGGGCTGAAATTATACACAGAAAAGTGTGATACTGACAACCTCTCCTAATGAGATTAAATCATTCATCAGGTTCAAAAGTTAGCCTCAGATCCAGCTGGAATTTTAATTAACTTGTGACGAGGAGGTTGAATTAATTTTCTATGAAATTATGGGTGCAGAGTGTTCCACTTTAACTTGCTGTGCCTGTACAGAGCCTGAAGAAATTACTTCACTCCCCTGAATGTTTCTCCATTTTGTGGTGTTGCAGGCTAAAATCCTGATGGTTTAAATTCTGGCTATATTAAAGTTCACAACACTTTGCAAAACAGCTTTAACAACACGTAATTTTGAGTCCATTCATATGTGAAATATCCAGGTTCCCAAAAAGTTTTATCCAGTGGAGCTCCAACTGATTTTTTTTTTTTTTCCGGCACAAATGCCAAACACTTTATGGTAATTTTTCTATTGTGAACAATTTCCATCATACTTTGCCAGGACTCAAGCAGAGGTATTAATACTGCTTGTCCCCCCAAAACACTAATATAAAAGTTTTATACTAAATTATGCTAAAAAGGCAAACGTGTGGAGTGACAGCCTGTAGAGGACAGCCTTCTAACTGTGGCACATGCATTTTTAAATCAACTCTGTGTACTCCGGTGAAATGGTTTGGTGTATTCAGCATGTAGTTTTGCAGGCTATGTGCAGGTTTACTAGGTTATATGTGCCTGCTCTCACATAGGATGCACAGGCTACAAGCTTAAAACCCCATTCAAAATGCTGAAAATTTATATAATAACTTAATATATTGCATTCAAGGGGAGACAAGGACATTTGATCTTGTTCCAAAATGTCTTCTCCTATAATACACTTAAAGAAATAAAATATGTACATTTGTAATCTATTTTGAGAACAGAGGTAACAGCAGCAATTTGTTTGCAATAAATACTGTAATATGCACATATGCAGTTCCAGCCCTCACCTGAAGATGGCTCTGTTGAGGTAATCTGCATGAGTGCGGTGGATGGCATCCAGGTCGCTGGCAGTGGTCAGCTTGGCTGTGAACTCGCTCCAGGACACTTGCAGGATCTGGTTGGCGATGTAACCCTGTATCACCTTGACAAAATGCTGCATCTCATGTCTGTATAGCTGCAGCTGATGAAACTGCACCGAACGACCTGCACCTTTCACCAGTGCTGAGGGAAACAAAGAGTCATGATCAGTGCTGCAAGGATAGAAACACATTTGCAGGGTACAGACTTTGAAATGTGAAGATCTGCTGCTTTTATGTGTCCTTTCACAGAAAAAAACACTAGATGTAGACTCTTTCATATTGTTTCTCAGCAAACTGAACTCATATTGCTTTTCAAAGAAAAAATATCAATTTACATGCAGGTACACTACGATACCGACATACCTCAGTTAACTTCTCTATGTTAGTCCTGCTTGTGTGCAGTCGTGTTAGTCCTGCTTGTGTTCAAAAAATGCAGTCCTATATTAAGTAATCATACACATTTTCTCCTGGTGATCAATAATATTAATGCTATAATCGCTGGATTTTACCCTGTAATAACTTTGTTTTTCCCTTTTAGTGCATCCATTTATGTAGTCTGTACACAGGCTTTCACTGATCAATATTATCTGACCCACTGAACACACTGTTTTACAACAATCCCACTGGTATGAGATGTGCTTTGTATAAATAAAACATAAAGGAATTGCAACATTCACCCCCATTAATATTTTATAAACAGTTCAAGCACAACAGGAAGAACCTTAGCTCTTCCTTCTCAGAGGTACAGTGGAGTCTGAGCTGGGCCTGAACCAACTGCTCCCACCTTCTCACCTGTTCTCTTGAGGTGGAACCAGACCTCACGGAGGCTCCACACCATGTGTTTGAGCTGTAGCAGGAACGAGAACAGACGGTTGTACTTGTTCATGCAGCTGTCCGTGATGATGATGTTCAATGGCCAGTCCACCTGGGAGATGACGCAAAGGGAAAGAGACAGAGGCGCCAGGGGGAGAAAAAAAAATGTGTGAAGGTGTGAGAGCAAGTGAGTGTGAAAGAAAGCAAAAGGAAAGTGGAATGAGAGTTGGAAAAAAACAGGTAAAGGGAAAGTGACAGATGAGGGGAGGGGAGGAGAAAGGTGTAGGTGCAGAGACGTTGATAAAGGAGGTGAGTGGAAGACAGAGTGGTGAGAGATGGGGGGTGAAAGAGGCATGGGGGAAATGATATATGGAGAGAGAAAGAGCAAAGTAAAACGTGAAGTAAGAGATAAAGATGGGAAAAGCGAGGGAGGGAGATTAAGGAAAGGAACAAGATGGAGATTCAGTAGGAGAGTCAGTCATATGAGAGATAGGAGGATGAAGAACAACAGCAGAGGACAATATGTGCAGTATTAGTCACTGTGCATGTCACCCAAAAGACCCAACTCCAATCAATCTACGAGTTTCAAGCATTTAAATGCGTGATAAGCTAATTTTCCACACCCAGGGCAGTTTGTCAAAACATGACAGGTTGTCACATTCAAGCTGCCAGTCATGCTGAGACAAGCATACCCATGCACGCGTACACACTTTGTTACTCACCGCATTAAAACACATCGCCTCACCTTATATCGTAGCTCCAGACAGTTGAGAGAATCAGGGGCATGCGGGTGGAACGTCTCCGGGAGGAAGCGCAGGGCGAAAGTGAAATTGCCAGCTAAAGGTGTGTCGCCATGTAAGCTGTACTGCAGGGCCTTACTGAGGATGGAGTTCAGGACCAGGGGGGTCAGCAGCTCGCCGGGAGTTTGGCCACTGCCCAGCTGTGTGGAGGAGACATTGGTTAAATATATTCCACAAAAGGTCAAACATGGATGACAACCGTTACCTCTACCTGTGGCGCTAAATGGGCTATGAAGGGTTTCATGCCAAACAAACACTACAGGTAGCTGATTACAATAATTAGCTTGCTTTCCGGTTTAGGGTGTGCTAATCAGCGAAATCAGCTGGTGTAGTGTTTGGCTGGAACAAAAACCTTCTGTCTCGTGGGCCTCAAGAGACAGATGTACATGAATGTTTCTGCAGAACAGCACCAAGGTGTTAGCAAAGGCTGTACTTGTTATTTCCCGCCAGGAAGCTCAGTTTTGACAGTAGTTTTGGAATCCGGCAGTGACACATTATGTGCTGCGAAACAGGAACAGCGAGACAAAAGACAGAAAAGACTTACGAGTTTAAAGCAGCTATAATTGATATTTTTTATAATAACAATGTGACAATGAAGTGATGAACCTACAGAGAATTATCAGCTGAATCTGCAGCTCCTTATAGTGTAATTTTTGGCTGCTGCAGACAGCTGTTTTCAGTAAAAACTAGACTACCTGCTCAGTACCAACCAGCAGAAAGACACAGTTAGTTTAGCAGCTCAGGAGCCTGAAATTTCCCCTCAGGAGCTGGTAGAGACCAAAAACAAAGCGAAAAAAGGGGGGAATATTGGACTTTCATCAGGCGATCATAAACACGACTCCAAATGATTGATAATATGCCTGGAGTTCTTGATTAGATGGTTAAACGTTTAGCAAACAGTTGCTTATTTACACATCCAGTCGATACGCATCAACATTCATTTGATTTCGACATGATAAAAGTAAATCCAATATTTACACTTTTTTTAACTCCATCTTCTCCACCTCTCATCCATCTGAGGGAAATAACAGGCTCTCTAGTTAAGTGCTCCACTCTTAACCAGCTGGTCGCTAACTTTGTCTATGTGCTGAGAGCAAGGAGAGTGAACCAAAACAGTTAAGTTGCAGGCCGTAAACCAAAACAATGACTTTGAAAAGGCAGTGAAAGCTCCATTAGGTTGACGGGAACTGCAGGGCTGGGTGATAATCCTCTGTGGGGTTTGTCACATCGAGCGACCCCTTTTGCATTACACACAGTCATTTAATATAAGAAAAATTGATTATTGCAGCTTTCAGAATGCTCAGTTTTGTTTGTACATTTGACAACAGCAATCCCTTTGTGAAAAGCTATGTGTGGTGGAATACAATACACACATGCTCTAGACTACATTTTAGATTTTGCAGGAGAAAATACAAACCCTCGCCCAACTGTAGGGCTCATACATTTCTAAAAAAAAATGGCTGTTTACTCAAGCTTTGGTGTATGTCTGTACTTCAGGGTATTATTCAGTGTGTACTTAATAGTTTATGGATACAATCCCCGAGTTTACAAGGTTACACACATGCTCTCACATGGGTTTCAAAGGCTAAAAGCAGATAACATTTAACGCATGCAGTGCTGAGTCAAAAAAACAAACAAAAATCAGGGGGAGTTTGTTAATAACATATTGCATTCATATTGAGACCAGGACCTTTGGTATTATTCCAAGATGTCCTTTCTTGTCCTCTCCAAGGACACAATAAACTGAAGAAGAAAAATACCATATATCGCCATATTTTAAATGTGCATAGAGATGACAGCAACTCTTGTGAAAGAGCTTCACCTTTTCAAAGAGCAGGTCGCTGAGGGACTGTGCGAACTCGCCATCCTCCATCAGAAGAAAGTGGCGCAACGCCTCAAAGTGTCTTTCCACCCCCAACTCCACAAAGAAGTAGTCCACCACTGCCTTGTTCACCAAAGATACACTGGGGATGGAAGGTGGAGGAGAGAATGACCATGATGAGGAGAGAAATGTTTTGACAGAAGAGCCAGGATTGAAAATGATGCTGACTTGCAAATTTAATACAGGTTGTGAGGATGACAGACATCAGCTCTGCAGAAAGCTCAGGGAATATCCCAGTGCTCTTCGCTTTTTTGGACGACTTCCTCCGTCCCATTACTTTAAATTATTCCTGAGCAATTCACATTTATATAACAGTGGGGTTTAGGGAAGGTTCCCTTTAACTGAAAAGTCAGCAGGGAAGAGATAAAAATAGAGTTGAAAATTTCTGGCAACCTCCGCTGCATCGTCTAAGCATGGGATGAAAACGTGTTAATAAAAATTTAGAGCTATGAAATCCAACGCTAAATATACTGCACCCCTCTGTGTGCAGGAAGGCAGGAGAAAGCCATTTCTTTACACACAAAGGCTAAACTGCATGGTGTGCAGAAACATTGTAAGTGAAAACTGACAAGCTTGTCTGGAGTTCTGATGGAATTTCAAACAGAAAAAGGATCCTACGAAGATGGCTGGTAATAAGAATTTAAATTATTCTTCCAGTGCAGAATGTGCACTCAACTACAGTTTAAGTGGCCTGAAGTAGTGGAAAAATGACAGGTGATCAGTGAAAGCCTTACACCTGCATTTCTCTTAAACACAGTATTTGGCTTCATAGGTAAAATTATAATATGTCTTTATCAGAAACTCAGAACTCATACTTGTAAACAAAAACATGTAATATGCTTACAAATGTGATGTTCTTAATCCCCCCCTAACACAAAACAGACCATTTTCTTCCTGCAGCTTTCTTTAAGTCACTCACTGTGTGATGAGCGGGGTAGTGACAGAGTGTTTTATCAGAACTGGCAGGGAAACCATCTCGCTGAGTTGGACAGCAGTGGTGTCAGTGGCTCTGCGGAGTGTGGGGTCCATAGGAAGGCCCCAGGGTCCCCGAGTTACCTGCTTCAGCAGCTGACACTCAGGGGAAGAAGCTGTGTGAGGAGAAGAAGACGACGACAGGCATGTTTGCTGAATAAACATCACTCTAATAACTGCAGAAAACAGTGTTGTTTTAAATAGTGCAAAGAAAAAATGGGATCAAGAGTCGAATGAAAAAGAAACAGAATCAAGAAATCAGGCAAGTATTATTTTTGCTGGTACGGACGGTAAAAATGTTATTAAATTATTTAACTGAGTAGAGCTGAACATGTTGATCTGTCAGAAAAGTAGTAATAAAGCTATAAAGTCTCTGCTCCACTTTCTCAAATGTTAAATATTCACTTGAATATGTGAACTTGGTATAAAATGTTATGAATCAAATGATCAATTAAATAATTGATAATGACAATATTTGTTGCAGCTCAAAAACTAGGTCTTAAAATTATGTTAGAGAGGAATCAAAACCTCTGACACAATTCTCAACAAACAGCTTAAAAATTTATAGTAGAGTGGTTTCATTAAACAGCACTATATTGTATGTTGTTCCAGTTATTTTGTCCAAACTACATTTTATAGTAATACTGCCTGAATAATTAGGGCTCCTGACTTTGATCAGTAGTGTGGAAAATGTATTCGGCTGAGCACATTCTGATTGATTCCATGGAGATCCTGAAAGCTGGCATGAATAATAGCAGTATGAGTGAACTACACACGCAGAGTAAAAAAAGACAGGATACTACTTTAACAAGCCATGATGCATCCCACCCAAACATAAACCAGACTTAATACCCTTATGAAATATCACGGCTTTTTATACAACCTCTGTGCCTGCTGATGGAGTAAATATTTAACAGCCTTTGGAAATACATCACTCTTGAGCATGTTTTAATTTACATGAAGTATAATCCACTGCTGTAAGGTGTATCATTTTCATTTTTCTGCAGTTTGACATGTTTTGCTGCATTTCAAAAGATGTCTCATTTCTCATTAAAGTTATTTCAGAGACTTAATTGGTGGCTGTTTATTTGGAGAAGCATACACTGTACAACTCACCGTTGACCATGTATATATTATGCTCATATTTTTCAATTTAAAAATTATGACTAAAGTCTACTTTGCTTACTTTTAGTATTTTATTCAATTTATATTCATTTGATTTATGATTGGAATATAGTGCCTACTTTACTTTGGTTGTAGGCCATGTGAATTGTTAAAATAAAGTTTTAAACAAAGTTAAGCGTCTGTTACTGAGATGGCATTATTATGGGTCATCAACAACCTTATTCAAAACATGTACAGATCTCAGTTTAGTTTGTGATACTACTGAACACAACATTGTACTAGTTTGTTCTCTAACTGTTCTTAACTAATTGAATTCAGATCTTTTCCTACATAGTTTAAATGTAGAGTTCATCAAGTTTCAGATTTAGGTCCACTTCTGTTTTCTATTCAGATGCTCCATATTGGCAATTATTTGTCACTCCACTGTCTTTCTTATCTGCAATGCTAATGAAAGTCAAATATATGGCATACAGACATTAGACACACCACAGTAATTGTTTACCCTATTTTATGTTAAATACAACAGTTTCAGTTGTATTTTTGTCAGCTGAGAACTATGCTACACTCAGTTGCCAGTTAAGTACAGTTAACTAAAACTAATTCAGCCTAATACAACAAACCTGCAATAACTCCTTCCTTCATGAAGGTTATAATGTCCTGTGTCATTTTTAAAGGTAGTTTGTAGTGCCAGTGATTTGTGTTATATACAGAGAGGTGCTTCTAATATTTAGCTTATTTTCATAATTATGAACAGGGTGGACAAAATATTACTTACACCTCTAATGCAATATAATTCAATGAAATGACAAACTCCAGTAAAAAATTACACCATGTGAAACCATGGCATTGAATTCTCCTTAGGATATATAATAAATAATAGTATAAATGGGCTGGTGATGGAGCAGTGGATAAGACACATGCCTTTGGTGTGAGAGACCTGGGTTCAAGACACTTAACCCCTAGTTGCTCCAGAGGCATGCAACCTCTGATATACAGTACTTAGCAATTGTAAGTCGTTTTGAATTTTTTTTTTAAAGCGTCAGCAAAATGAATAAATAAAAAGTACACACACTGTCCACTGTCATAGTAATTATGATTAAATATTAATGGTTCCTTTGGCATAGTCATATGATTTCAACTAACCCATTAGGTTGTAGCAGTCTTCGTAGTATTCCACCTGGTACTGAGCACACAAAGCCAGGAGGTATTCCTGCTCAGACTTTTCTCCAGGGGACAGTCCAAGCCCTTCCGCCCAGTTCTCGACCAGCTGTTCACCAGGGCGGTCAAACCTATAACCTGAAGCGAGATTTAAAACAGTTACTTTAGCATAGATTTATTCATTTGTTAGGCACAAATAACATCAATGGGTCAGAACAAAAAATTCCATATTTATCTTTCCATGTCTGGAAACAAATAGGTTATTAATGTACACGGAAATACCACATTAAGTTTTGTATAAAAAAAATACCAGAGTGAAGACAGGGTATTATTTTGAAGCCCTAAGGCACAAAGCCACTGACAACATCTGACAGGAATATTATAATTTTAGAAGAGGATGGATTTGAATGGAAGCTAAAATCAAGCATTTTAAAACTCATTTCATGTCAAAATATAATGAGTCACCTGACTTATGTTGGAGGAGCAGTGGCTGAGGGAAAAAAGATCGCAGTCTCTTGGTCAAAGCCACAACCTCAAAATATTGCTCAGTGGAGAGGAAGAATTAATTTAGTTTATGCCAAAAGAGAATATTACACTAACTGAAAAAAATGGTCATGAAGAACTATGTATTTAAGAGTAAAAAGCTCTTTATTCCCGTCAATTTACATAATTATTTTTATTCTTTATTTCCATTTGTTGACAAGATGATCTCCTCTATGTTTTTAGTTATTCTGTGTCTTGAGTTGAGGCATTCAACAATTAAGTAAAAAAATCAGGAGTTTATTAATCTGGACGATAATCAAAGAGCACAATATCTTATACTATGCTCACTAAGTGGCATTTAGGTGCACTGCAGAATGTGTATCATTATATTAGTCATTATCTTTACCATCCTCATTGTCATCTGTCTTCTGCTGATGTCCACTGTCATTGTCCTTCACCACGCACCCAACTGCAAGTGAAGAATCTGATGAGTGGCCGTAAGTGCTGCCTGGTAGTCCAAGGGGTTGTGGTTCAGCGCCCAACACCACGCAACCCACCCCCAGCGCTGAATCGGAGGAGTGGCCGTACGCGCTGCCTGGTAGTGGTGATGGAAGTGGTTCAGTTTTGGACACAACACATCCGATGCCTAAATTGGAGTCTGAAGAATGACCATGGGCACTGCCAGGTAGAGGAGAACGTTTGGGTTCATTTCCTGAAACTAAACATCCTGTACCCAACGCTGAGTCAGAGGAGTGACCATAAGAGCTTCCAGGTAAAGCAGACAAGGCAGGTTCAGTTCCAGATACTGCACAGCCTGACTGAAGGGTACTGTCTGAGGCATGTCCATGTTTACTCAACCGAAGTCTTGCTTCAGGTATGTTAGACATAAACCCACCAACTTCTATATTAGCATCAGAGGAGTGCCCATGGATGCTGGGAGCAGGAAGTAGTGCAACAACATCCGAAACATTTTCTCCAACTTTAATGTGGGCATCTGAACTATGACCATGAACGTTGAGGGAGGGTATTTGGGCGTCTACATCTGAAACATGTTCACCGACTCTGATGTGGGCATCTGAGACATGACCGTGGATATTTGGAGTAGGAAGAGGAGCGACAAAGCCTGAAACATTTTCCCCAACTTTAATGTGAGCATCAGAAGAGTGACCATGAACATTCGAGGAATGTAGAGGAGCATCAACTTCCGAAACATGTTCTCCAATCTTTATGTGTGAATCCGAGGCATGGCCGTGGATGCTAGGTGAAGGTTGCCGGGCAACTGCATCTGAAACCTGCTTACCAGCTTTTAGGTGTGCACTGGAGACATTAATGTTCCGCAAAGACATATTTTCTGCAGCTTTCTCTTGAGCGTCTGAGCTATGGTCTTTAGTGCTTGCATCAGGTGTTTCAATCCTACCACAGTCAGAAAGACTTGTCACTGCTTTGTGAAGGGAAGTAGTAGTATCAACATCATCATCTTCTTTTGTAGCCTCAAAAGATTTCCCATTATCCTCATTTGCCTCAACTTTACCTTCCAAATTCTTTATTTCAGTCGTCTGTTCTATAATAGATGCATCTTCCATCTGCTTGTTGTATGTCACTAAGTCACTCCCATCTACTAGCTGCACTGAGGCATGAGAGGGATGTCCATAAACACTTGCTTTAGATGTATTTTGGGGCTCCTCTAGGGTGTACTGGTCTACAAGAAGGCTAGATTTGGAGGCTTGGCCAAAGAGGCTGGCTTTGGGGAGAGTCTCCTGGACTTGAGACATGTTCTCTCCTATGGTAATGTGAGAAAGAGAGGGGTGGTTTTGGATCAAGTCAGGCTGGACTGCTGGTCCCCAGCGAGGCCGGGGCTGGGCTGAGGCTTGGCCAGTGATACCCTCAAGTGGACTAAAGGGGGCACTGAAGTCATAGTCTACTAGTTGTGCTGTAGGACACACTTCAGGTAGGTCAGAGCCGATCTCCTGCAGGGCCATGTCAACCTGCTGACTGTCAGGATTTGGTGATTTAGGGAGAAAATCATTGATGTCAATGTCTTCAGAAATGAGGACGGGGTCTACTGTAAGGAGATTGAGGGTGGATTCAGACGATGAGTCAGGTGGTGGTGATACAGCATCAGATTCTTGAGTCTTTGCTGGCTGCTGTTCACACGGATCCTGGGTGGGTAATTCCTGTAAAGAGAACATACTAATAAGGACATCTACAGCACACATTTTCAAAGAGCATAATTAAGTGGAAAGACGAGGGGATTCATGTCAAAAACCAGTGTGTTGTCATACCGGTGTTGGTTGTGTAGCAGTCTGCTGTGCTGAGGGAACAGATGGCAATACTTCAATGGGAGGTCTCGCCTGGCCTAAGGGATATTTCTCTAGCATTGTCTGGAAAGAAGCCATGAGGGCATTGGTTAAAATTACTTTCCTTACCTTAAATAATGAGCTCTTTTTTCTTTCTTAATTTATTACAAACCTGAGTCTGATGCCTGTCATGCATGAAGAACTGAGCACGGGCTTCGTCAAGTCTCATTCGCTGCACCCGCCACATGGCCCGTCTCTCTCTGCGAGCTGCTTCCTCTGACAGATGGCTGTACTGAGCAATCAGCTCCTTCCTACATTTTGAACGTTGTAACACACAAGTTACAAGTAAAGTATTTGGCTGAGTGTTTTATCCAGAACAACCTGCAGTCTAGCAAAGAGTTTATGTCATGTGGAGCTGCAACTAACAATTATTTTTTTCATTGATTAATCAGCAATGAAGCAAGGAAGTGGATCTTAAATCTCGCGCCCGAGTGATTTGCAGGAACCTCTGTCCACCTGTAAACGTGCAGGTGGGTCCAGAGTATAACTGGATCAAAGGGGCCTGCTGACAGACATGTCCTGGTTTCTCTGTAGTGTCCGAGGGTTTTTGGAGTTTCAGTGGACCCAAAGATTGCTGTGGACCCGAGTACAGACTAGCTAGAGAGAGTAGATTAAGAGTACTTCTCTGTTTGTTCTCTTTTCAGAATGATTGTGACTCAGTTATTTGCTCAACCCCTCAGCCTGTTTTTATTTTCCATTTAACTCTTTTAACCCTGATTGTACCACTGTAACTTTTCTTTGTTTTTAGATTTTTACCATTGCTTTTAATTAAATATTTACACGGTGAGAAAAGAGTAGGTAGCTGGGTTAGGACGTTTTGGAAGTGAGATTGAACAGAGTGAAGGAAGTGGATCTTAAATCTCGTGCCCGAGTGATTTGCAGGAACCTCTGTCCACCTGTAAACGTGCAGGTGGGTCCAAAGTATAACTGGATCAAAGGGGCCTGTTGACAGACATGTCCTGGTTTTTCTGTAGTGTCCGAGGGTTTTTGGAGTTTCAGTGGACCCAAAGATTGCTGTGGACCCGAGTACAGACTAGCTAGAGAGAGTAGATTAAGAGTACTTCTCTGTTTGTTCTCTTTTCAGAATGATTGTGACTCAGTTATTTGCTCAACCCCTCAGCCTGTTTTTATTTTCCATTTAACTCTTAACTTTTATTATATTTTATGTTGCTTTCAAATGTTTTTATTGTTTTTCCCTGTTGCTTTTATGTTTTATGTAAAGCACTTTGAATTGCCTTGTTGTTGAAATGTGCTATATAAATAAACTTGCCTTGCCTTGCCTAGCAAATTATTTTCTTGATTAATTAATAAATCCTTGGGTTAAATGAATGAATGAATGAATGAATGAATGAATAAATGAATGAATGAATAAATAAATAAATAAATAAATGAATGAATAAATAAATAAATAAATAAAGGGTCATGGGTATGTCTATAAATCAATTATCAGAATAGTGATAATTTTCTATTGATCAATTAGTCGATGAATTGTTACAGCTTTAATGTCGTGGAGACGAGACACATGTTTTTTTTCCTTAAAGCTAGGGAAGGCAATTTATTTCAGAAGGATTTTTGTTAATATTTGTTGAAATTCTTTTTACATCCCAATCAATAAATCAAATGCTCCGATATCAAAAATGAAAACAATCCAGTGACTGTGGCTGTTCCAGGACTGTAATAATCAATTGTTCATTTGTCCGAAGGAAATGATTGGCTGTGTGGCTACCTACCTACCTACATGCACGGACTCTGCCTGTGAATTCATGTGCATGAAAATGTGTTATGAGGGAGTGGAAGACCAGTGTGGGATTTTTTTTCCAGTTAGATACTTAAAAAAATTTGCTGTCTCTTGTTAGTTTCTCCAGTGATACCTACCCTAGTTTGAAATGTGTGCCACTTTGATGATCTATAAACAATTAAACAGGCCTGCAAAGTACGAATTCCATGTTTTTCACCTCGGTTTTGGGAAACTCTGACCTCAACACCTCATCGAGCTAACTAACAACTTTTAGCCATCTGATGGAAATCTACTTGTGCCGTGCTTGTATTACAGGATCTGATCTCACATTTGCTCATGCTGCAGCAACATGCTGTAATCTCAACTGCAAGGAAAGTCCAGCCGCTTAAATATCCCACACAGATGGAACTCGTGTCCCATCATATTTGCTCATGGTCAGTTAATATATTCTAGATCAAATACAGTCTTAACAGAGATTAATCAATCATCAACAAAATGTTACCATCTCTAGCAGCAGCGGTAAATACAGTCAGACCTGGCTCTCTGCTCCAGTTGCTCCTCCAGGGCTTGTAGTCTCTTCTCTCTGTCTCTCAGCTCTCTGGCAAAGCTGAAGTCATCCTCCTCCTGCTTTTTCTTGGCTGCACTTCTCCACTGGTGCCAAACACACACAAATACACTCAATGCTTTCAGCTTCTAAAATAGGCATCAAAAGCTGTATGAATCCGAATATCTATTAAATTTTTTGTTATTTTCTCCCCATCATAAATTTCTGATCTAGTAGATGTGTTGATATTTTGAAGCGTGTATAATCAATATTTTTTGTCATAACAATGATGAATGACAATGTGGAAAAAATACGACAATGTGAAAGGGGGATTATGCAGATATGAACTTACAGAGAATTATCACCAAAATCTACAGCTCCCCTGCGCTTTATACACAATTTCAGCTCATTGTTTAGCTACTGTTTTGGTTCACTGTCACTGCTCTCGTAGCAATGTTTTCAGCTGCAGCAGGCAGCTGTTTTCAGCAAAAAAAGCTCTAAAATCCCACTGTACAGTACCTGCTCAGCAACACACAGCAGACGGACCCAGTTAACAACAAGCTGGTGAACATAGCGGAGCATTTAGCAGCTAAAGATCCAGAAAATTTCCCCAGGAGTTGAAAGAGTTGGTAGGGACATCACGACTCCAAATGAATGATACTCCTGTGTCTGCTAGATGGGTAAAAAGCAACTGTTCCAAGTAATTTTGTAAAAATACTTCTAAAACTTCTAAAAGAGAGTGGTAGATTAGTCCTTCTATGTCTGAGGGATTATTATAAAGCAGCTCAAATTAGGCCACTAAACTGAACTATAGATCAAGAAAGCTCAATGGGAAGGCCTGAACAGTTTGCACGTTAGTTCGAGAGCCCTCATTAACTAGTCATCTTTCAGACCCCAATAACCGTTGGATAACTAGCTCCCTAAAGATACGGAATTAAATAATGAAAATTAATTACTAATTAAAAGTGAATGGCAGGACTGAAATCTTCAAATGGTTTGCCTATGACCCAGACCTCATGCCCAGTAAAACTGACTCCAGGTAGAGAAGTTCAAGGACAACTTAAATCTGCAGAATCAGATCACTAGGTTTACAAATCAGATTTTTTTGGCAATACATTTCCAAATGGGTACACCACAATGGGAGAATGTAAATGTAAATGTAAATGCTCCGTACTTGTATAGCGCCTTTCTAGTCTTTTCGACCACTCAAAGCGCTTTTACACTACATCTGCATTCACCTTTCACCCACATTCATACACTGAGCCTAAGTGCTCAAACGGAAACTAACATTCACACACATTCATACACTGGCGGAACAGCCGCCAGGGTAATTCGGGGTTCAGTGTCTTGCCCAAGGACACTTCGACATGCAGCCTGGGGGGAGCCGGGAATTGAACCGCCGACCTTCCGATTAACGGCCAACCCGCTCTACCTCCTGAGCCACAGCCGCCCCAAGAAATCCATGATATTTTTCAAATAGCCGCTAACAGACGCTACTTGCCAAAAAATAATATCTAGATATTTTGCTCTAAAACAAAACAAACATACTCTGAATATTAAAGCAAGATGGTAAGCAGAGGGTAATTACAATAACACTGTAATAATAGGACAGGATCTGCAGACAGTAATGGTTAATGAGAAGCTTTCCCTTCTGGAAGAGAATTAAGCTGGAAGAATGTGACTCAGTTCATCTGTAATAGTCTCCAGTCCAAAAGACTAACTACTCTAATCAAACTGCCTGTTAGAGGTCCTGTGGAAGTGCAGAGGCTAACCACTTTCACACTGCATGCAATCTGTTATTGTTCCTATGTGGCTCCATTTTGGAGGAGAGTCTATGGTGTCCTGGAGGAAGTTTTTAAGACAAAAATCTATTTTACCTTTAAAATCATGTAAATCAGTAAATAACAAAAGAATAAGTGATTTTGTGCTCACAACTTGATTCTACTGCCTCAAAGTGGCCAAAAAATAAGTTATTGCAAGTTTAACATTTGACATTTGACTATCAAGCTATAAGAAATAAGAAACTGTCTTTGGAAAAATCCAACAGATGAGTTCTAAGTCTTTTCTGCAACTTTTTAAAACATACAGCTGGTGGAGAAAGTCGGCAGAGCAAACACAAAGAGAGAGAAACACACAGGCGGGGCACGGCAGAGTGTTTGCATCTGGATAAAAGAAAACCTACCTCTTGCTCCTGTTCCAGGTGCTGCTTCAGCTCCTCAAAACGCTCCCTCTTTATGGCCTCCTCAGCCAGACGTTGTGACACCTGCCGCCCTACAGGAGTTGAGAGAGATAACAGTGGGCTGCTTAACCCCCAACATAGAGAAGTACATAACATCTCTGTTTCTCTTGCATGCACACACAGAACAACATTACCATCTGTCTCATACACACAAACACAAATGTCTTTGCCAAAGCACGCAAAGAGCAGCAGACTTTGCACCATCTCTCCCAAACTTTGCCACACATCTTTAGGAGTAATAAATGACGTGAGGAGTTTGTTAAACAAGCAGCTGTACACAGCTTTCCTCACTACTCCTGACCTTGTGAATCTTTGCTGCTCTCCTGGGAGGAATGAACAGAAAGAAACTTTCGTAGTCAAAAGTCAACAAGATAGTTTGGGTTATACTCAGAACTGAGCCTTTTGTTAAAAGTATACTCAGCCAGAAATGGGGAGAGCATATACATCAAGCATTATATAAAATTATACTCGCAGTATGTGTGATTGTGTGTGTAAGTGTAACACTAACCGCGGATGTTCTCCAGGGTTTTGGCTGCTGACTCTCTGACCTGATCGATCAGTTCCTGGCGTGCCTGCTCTGCTCGCTGGGCCTTACAATAGATGGACAAGAAATCATCATTAACAAAGATCTATCCGCCTGCCCTGTAGCTCACCTTTTCTCCTCCACTTCTGCCAGTCAGCAGCACACACACAATATAGGCCATACAAACCAAGTTGTTACACTAAATCAAGCAGCGTGCAAGCCCCAGACTTCAGCTGCATCATTTTAATGACTCGCTGCTGAAATTCTCAATACTTGAGGGGCGGTGTCACCATCATGGATCATGTTATGTAAAAAATAAAATAAAATAAATAAAAAAGACAAAAAGAAAAACACTCCTCTCTGTGTCTTAAGGAACAATACCTGTGTAATGACTTGTCTTACTGCAGGTTTGCCTTACCTTCGTAAAATTTAAAACTCAATTTAAGTCAGCTAGCAGAGACATAGTGGTGTATTTATTAAAAGGTAATACACCATGTTGACTGCCATATCTATTGGTGCACATGAAACACATTTTCTTTATGTTAATTTGACCAAAGCTCTTGTCAGATATAACTGAGGAGGAGCAATATTAACGAAAGCTCACGCTTTAAAATATATCACAGGAAAGATGCTATTGCATGGGAAAAATATGCTTGTGTCTCAGTACTTGCTCTTCCCTGCTGATGGCGCTGTGCTTAGCAATCCTCTCCATGCGTCCACGGTACACAGCACAGTCCCTCTCAATCTCCTCCACCTCTTGGATGGAGAAGGTAACAGCAATGCGAGGCACCGGGAGCTCCGACCAGCAGATGTAGTGCTGTGGACACAAGTGGAAAGTTAGTACTATATTGACTATAATGAAGGTTAATTGTTTTTAAGTGTTAATTCTGGGGCATACACTACAAAGCAAGTTCAGCAGTTCTAGTTACCTCACTAACTTTAAATCCCGTTTGTCGTACGGGCCCCTAATGTCTTATTTTGGTGACATCACGTGTTTTCATATCACAGCAGTGCAGCGGACGGCAACAGGCGGCCTGAGGGCCAAAGCTGGCCCACAAGCAATAATATCTGGCCCATGGCCAGATTACTTTTATAGCGGCAAAAAACAAACAAACATTAGGCTATAGCGGCTGGTGCTGAAACTGATCTCAGTCATTACAGCAAAAGTCATTCACATAATCACTTCCTCTTGAGTGATTGTGCCTACAAAATAAAAGCGTGAGACCATTTTGCAGCTGTTTAATTGAGAGCTTTTACTCTGAAAGGTTCTGAAGGAAACTGTAAGAGTCTGTCTTACTTGACACACTTCTTAAAAAGCCGTCAGAAAACTTGAGATCAGATTCCCCTGCATGAGAAACGCAGAAATTTCATCTGCCAGGAGATACTGGGTAAATGAAAATAAGAGTCCGGGATGCACACACTCCTGCACATGCTTATGTATGTGAATATGTAAAATGATCTCTTCATAATCAATTTGCTGAAAAGGGAGAAAAATAATACTTGCAGCAGGTCCTGTGCACTTCTGACTGAGCTAAATAGACACACAGTAAATGACAGATTATTAATGATAAAGTGACTATGTTCTGGCCTGCTGTCTAATGACTTTGGCCCGATGCTAAACATATTTGCCACAGCTGCAAAAGTGGATCACAGAGAGGGGATGACATGCAGCAAAGGGCTCGCTGTACATCCACTACCAGGTGAGATGTACATTTTTTGTAAAAAAATCCTCCATCTCAACTGGACCAGGCACCACGGCGGGTGCTGTGATTGCATCAGGAGGAGAAGAAAGAAAGAAAGTTGGGATAGGAGCCAGAGTGGCCCAGCTTACACTGAAAGCTGCTCCTGGCTAATGTCCAGTCTGAAATTGACTGCTCAAGCATAATCAAAAACTTGCGTTATTATGCCACATATTCACAGAGACCTCCCCTATCAACATCCCGGATCATGCACTCGACGGGCGGACCATGTTCTGAGCAGACAGAGGGCAAGATGAGAGGAGGCAGACTCTGTGTTTACATCAATGATGCTTTGTGCTCAAACGCAGTCAAAGTGGATGGACATTGTTTCACAAATGTCAGGCTTTTTATGTGAAGATGAAAACCATATTATCATCACTATCTTCTTACTGCTATTTACATTCCACCAGACGCAAATGTATTGCAAAAATGTACTACAGAATTAGTTCTTGGATGTACGCATGTATATGTGTATAGATAACTGTATAGGCTATATTGTTTTATTTTATGTTACCCTATCCTAATATAAATGCAATGATCTGTTGTGTGTTATGTGTGTAGCATGAAGGGGCTATGAACTTTCATTTCGTTGTACAACCTTGTATTTTATGATAAATAAACTACCTTGATCAAACCAACTGGATAGCCGTTAGTTAGCACAATAGCAATGACCCTCTCACCTCTGCATGTTTTTCAATCTATAATTTCACATGCGTTCATAACCATCCTGTAGTACGTGCAGGAATAATAGAACCCAACACAAGTGGAAATTAGCATACAGAGAAACATTACAGTTACAGAATGCCAATTAGTCAGGAGCATGGGCTCTGCAGTTTAGGTCAGGTAGGTCGAGACATAAAAAAAACATTATGCGCTGGTGAATCAGCAGGCGAGTCCCAGAGAAGTGAGGAAATGAACTACAATTAGATTACATAAAAACACTTCACTGAGACTTTCTATGTGTCTGATATTCTAACTGTCGTCATGCCAAGTGAGGGGTCTACTCATACATAAAGACTCCTAGGGTTTTATACAGGTGCTTTGCAGCCAGTAGTGCTTGGAATCACACTGACAATAGTTTGTGCACAATTCCCATGGCATTACCATACAGGCAATTCTAAAATAGAGTAAATGGTATAAATGGCTCAGATAGCACTTCTCTACCTTAACAGACAAAGCAATTTTCATCTTATTCACTCATTCACACACACACACTCACATGTAAGGTGGTGGCCTGCTAAACAACACTTCAGCACGTGGACAGTTACAGTGGGCAGTTGTGGCATTACCTCCAGAGCAACTACTGCTTTTCCTTGTCTTACAGTATGGAAAACTGAGTATCTTTCAGTTTTAGACTGTTGGTTAGTAAAACAAAAATCAATTTGGAGAAGTCAAAATTATATTATGATGGACATTTTTTGGACTATTTTCTGATGTTTTATGGAACAATTAATTCAGGGAAAAATGAAAATATCATTAGTTGCAGCAATAATATAGGAATGCCAATAACAATTTTGTTCTTGATTAAACAACAATTGTTTTTTCTATAAAATATGAGAAAAAATGGAAAATGCTTATCAAACCTCTTCTCCTGCCATCTTGAAATGTCAACAGTTAAAACCCCAAAAATATTTCGTTTACATTGATGACATAATGCAGCTTAAAAAATGACTTAAACAATTGTCCGAACAGATAGCTAATTGATTAATCGACTAATCATTTCACCCATATAATTCACAATAGCACTGTCACAATAAAGTAAATTTTATATCTAAAATCTCAATATTTGGTAATATTTTTGGCAAGTCTGTGCAGACAGAGAGCAGAGAAGTTCAGAGTTCATATGTCTGCAATACACGATGAAAACACCTCTGGCTCAGTACAAATAGAGAATTTATCACAATACTGAAGCATGTGTATTGATGACATTTTGCAATAGCCTGCGTGCCCATATGTCGCAGTATTGATTATTTGTCCCAATCCCCTTTGGGCAATATGGATTTCCAAATGGGTAGAATCACTGTTGTGGCAGGTAGATAATTGAGGAGTGCATGTGGATTGTGTGCTGATCTGTGCATCTCTAAGCCAACACAGTACTCTGAACGGCTGTTAACAGCATGAAAATCAGATCAAATATGGCAGCATAATCTTGAGGATAAACGTTTTATATGCCTAAATTATTCACTGCAAACAACAGTCAGAAATTATCTTTGTACTGAATAAATTAAGAATATGATTCAGGTTATATGTATCGGTATCTTCACACAACATTCAGCTGCATAAAATCCTCCATCTGCATAAATGAATGTTTTAAATGTGCAAAACAAACCTGTGGGCAGCAGATCTTGAGGAGGTTGATGGTCTTTCCACAGACGTACACGTCATTGCCGATGTGTCTCAGGAAGGTGGGCACACAATCCTCCACATCCTTTGAGATCAGAGTGTAGCCTTGGACCCAGAAGTGTTTGTCTGCAGAAATTCAAAGACACCTATTACACTTTGTTCTACAATTTAGACCAAGTAGTTTGACTGGTCCATTATGCCTCG
Source organism: Lepomis macrochirus (assembly GCA_024633595.2). Classification (NCBI taxonomy): domain Eukaryota; kingdom Metazoa; phylum Chordata; class Actinopteri; order Centrarchiformes; family Centrarchidae; genus Lepomis; species Lepomis macrochirus. The sequence goes on along the minus strand of JALXJV020000008.1, from coordinate 12,346,628 downwards.
GACAACAGTACAACACTCACAGCTGAAGTACAAAAAGCAATAGTCATGGAATAATACTCCAAGGCCTGCACTTCGCCCAAAACTTTTCCTTATTAGTATGACTTACGGGGCATGACAAAACTCTGGCCGCTTGAATTAACACTTGGAAATTGTTAGTGCTTAGCTCAGTGATCCTAAGCAAAAAGCATAAGAGAACATGAATGCCCTGAGCTTCCGGAGCTCTTTACAGAAAGCCTGAGGCTTGCCAAGAAAGCTTAGCTGCTGATTGCTTCCCTGGCCGATGGACTTCGAGGAGAACAATGACATTTGCGTGTCCTCCAAAAAGCAGGAGCGAGAAGTGGAGAGGTTCACAGCAAGAGTTGATGAGGTGTAGTCGATGAACAAATGAACCTCTTAGCCAGACAAAGCAGAGGTGAGAGTCTGACCTTGAATAGGGTGTTGCATGACATACAATATTTGGACTGGCAGTACTGATATAGAAAACCATATTTATAGAGTACTGTCAACATGAAGCAGTTACAGTGTACGCATTTGGGAATAGGATTTAACTACGATTATTCTAATAAACAATTCCCTTATCCAAATCTGCAACTAACGATTATGCTCATTATTGTTTAATCTGCAGATAAGTTCCTCATGTTGTCTATAAAATGACAGAAGATAGTGAAAAATGCCGATTTTATTTTGCCAGAGCTCAAGGTGACATTTTCAAATGTCTTTTCGTGTCTGCCCAGGATGCTCAGTGTGCAGATATGACAAAGGAAATCGCTTACATTTGAAAAGCTGATGCCAGGAAAAGTTGAGACCTTTTACATGAAATTTTACCTTAATATCATCAATGAATGATCAATTATCAAAATAGTTGCTAATACATTTTATGTTGATCAACTTATGGATTGTGTCACCGCTATCCAAACATGTCCATATCTTGTTTTCTAAATTTCTAAACAAATTAAAATACTAAATCTAAAAAATGTTTATACGATAAGTGTTTATACGATACCATTTTATTATTGTAAAAACAGCTCCAATGTTTCTTGATTAGTTAATGTTAATATCCAATTAATCATTTTCAAGCAAAAAGGCCAAAATATTTATATTAACATAAGCCTAAGAATTCACAGCTTTTCTTGGTCTTGAATTAAAGTAAATATAATTTTTGGGGGATCAGAGAAAAAATAAGACATTTGGTGACCTTTTGGATATTGCGATTTCTTCTTAAGTTTTGCAGACCAATAACCTCAATTTAAAACCTAATTTTAACCCTCACAATAACATTTTGACTTGAGCTGTAACACACATTGTGTCTCTATGTCAAACAGTGAATATTAAAATCTATTATTTATCTGCCCTGCAAGGATCCTCTCCTCCTGTCTCAACTCTACTCCTCTGCACTGCTTAAAGAGCCAACTCATTAATTAGACTAAAAATATATTCAGCTAGTCCAGATTTGTCAAGGGCAATAACAATTACAGAGCAGACATGTAAGAAAAATATAATTTATTTCAGAAAATGTTTTGTTCTAGCCAGCATGGTGTAACAACTGAAAAGAATAAAGGAACCTTATCTATTTGTGTTTGTCCCTGTGGCTTACTGAGCGGAGATGGCTCTAGTCCCCACAGCTGTGGTAGCTGATGCTGTTTCCCACTGATTATCATCCAATAACTTCATGACATCCTTTATAGAAACAAGGACAAATCCGACTAGGCAATAAAGGCTGTAATGAAATCTATTTTTTTTTCTGTTAGACAATCTGTCTGGCAGGCTTTTCATTTTCAAAACCTGCTGACAGAAGCCACAGTGTTTATGCAACGGCGTTTGTGTGTCGTCTCACCTCTGAAGCTGAGATAGTCCTCATTGACCTGGATCATGAATTCTCCGTAAACATCTCGAAACACGCCGTTATACACCCAGTCGGACACAAACCTAAGTGAAGCAACAGTCCAGACAATCCATGCAAAAAAGATCAATAGAGCAAGCTCTGCATATTAATGAGGTAAGGCCATGTGCTTGGGTTATATTATTTTGATTTAAAGAGAAAATGGCATTTGTGTGAGGAACTTATTGACTGACCGTGTATAAGGCTCACAGCTGCTCTTCAGCAGCGACAGCAGGACTGGATAGTTCTCGTTGCTGCAGTTATTCTGTGCTTCATTGTACAGGTAGGACAGCAGTTTAACACCCTGAGGAGAGCCACATGGCAGTGAGCTGACACCCCATCTGATAGGCTAAAGACAGCTGTGATGAATGACATATTGCAGTTTGCAGATAAAAAAGCACTCACCACAGGGAAGGTAGCCTGGCCTGCACCCAAAGGCCCATCTACACAGCACAGTTCTGACAGGTACCTTAGATTAAAAGAAACCAGAGATTTTTTTTTTTGATCTGAGATGATATCTGCATCAAAGTCCTCTCAGTCGGGACCCAACTGTACTGTCGACTAGGTGAGGTTGAGTTTCAAAAGTGTGAAATTAACACTGGACACCAGCATTAAAAACTGGGTTTGACCTCACCTTAGTTGGCGGCCCACTTTGCGGAAGAGGAAGCCAATAGTCAACAGGCTGAGAATGGGCGGAGTGCTAAGAACACAAGCCCTGTAGTAATGCAGATACTTCCGCAGACCACCTGTGAAAGCCTTGGAGAGAAACACACATTTTTTAACTTTCATTATCTGTGCCGATACAAATACCAATAAAACCAATATATGTTGTCACCTTACCGTGTTTACACATTTAGAAATACACTTGTACTAACTACACACTTTGACATATTGTGCCCTTTGGTCTGAACATGCCTTTGTGGTATTATTGTCAGATATTGTGAGTCAGCTACAGATATTCCACTGCCATTAACCCTTCTGTATTTAAAGTATTTTCTTCCACGATCATATTTGTATTTTTAGATTATTTGTGTGTATTTACTAGGGCTGGACACGTTAACGAGTTATTATCATAGTAACGCATTAAGTAATTGACAAGATTAACAAGAAAACTAGACTCTGGTGGTAACTTGTTTTAACTAGCTAGATAAAAGGTAATGCCCTAGCAGTGGCAAATATCTTTGGTTTTATATTTGATTTGCAGGTAAAAAGCACCTTATTAGTATAAAGTGTTTTCAAACCACTTGATATTGCACTTTTGTGTACATAATAGTAAATTTAAATTAAAAGTGTGCAATACACTACTTTAGAATTCATTATTCAATTTTGCGTGTAACAATGTGATTAATCTCAAGAAAATCATGCGATTAATCACAATTACAAATTTTAATCATTTCCCAGCACTAGTGTTTAGTGTGTGTATTTGTGTTTGCAAAGTCACTTGTCTCAAATCGCCCCTTGGGGGACAAATATAGTATTTTGAATTGACAACCACAACAATGGTAACAACTGTCCCACAGAGGAGTGGACAGGAGTGGAAAAGGGACGGGTAAAATGTGCAGTCTCAAAACTTTTAATGATGATGATGATGATGATGATGATTATACAAACATACCTGAAAGACTAGGCCTTTTTTGTCAGCACTCTGCAGAGAAAAGCGACTAAGCCTCAAGTAGTAGGTGCCATACTGGGCCAGCTCCCCCAAGAGACGAGACACACTCTCTGGAGAGGCTCCTGACACGCACACACCAGGTCTGACGTCAAACTGAACACTCTGGGAAGAGATTACATATTTACAGATGGTAGAGGGAATAAAATGAATAACTGAAGTCTAATAACATCCAGTAAAACAGCCCTGCAGCAAAGACAGTCTTTCTAAAGCTTGTAATATTGAATTTTTGTTGAGGTAGAGTCACCTCCATGGTGATTTCTCTAGGCATGGTTTGTGGTGTTATTATATTAGACCGCAATACATAATCAGGTGTTTGTTCTATTGCCCTTCTTGTGGTTGTTTTATGAGAACTTGTGAGACAAAAATAACAGACAATATTTTGCCATCCAGCATAACACTACCACAAACCTCACAGCTTCAAACACTACCATTGAGTTCGCAAAAATACCTTTCTGATAGTCTGTGCAAAACTTTTAATGTTATAAGTCTTGCATAAGTTACATCTAATGCAGGAGTACTGTACTAGATTATATTAGATTGTAAAGGTGTTCATGATAGTGTGTGTCCACCCCTTTCCACAGCCTGCATATTAATGATAAAAATCTCCAAGCAGCATCATTGCACAAAATTCTGGGCCCTTTACAGAAGCGGTGTCTGTGGGCGCCCTTCCTCTCAGGCATTTTTTTGAAAAATGTTTTCAAATAATTGTGCTAAATAATTAATTAAAGTGAACAACTGTACACATTAAACTGCAGTGGTCACCAATGAACCGTTCATCCCACATTTAAAAACGTAATAATAATCATGTGTTTAAGGACCCTTGTTTGGTCCAGACTTTCAGACTTTTCAGTTTGGTCCGAACCAAAATTGCAGGTGTGAAACCTCCCACGGACCACTGTCCAGACCAAACAGATGAAATTTGGTCTGACGAAAAGAGGTAGTCTCAGTCCGGATCAAACTGAACCATGGTTCGGTTCATTTCTGGTGTGAAAGCATGTTTTGGATGATTCGGACTTTCAGACTATTTACAGGAAGTTTGACAGTTGGTGTGTAAACCGGAAACAAACAAATGCATGGAGAAATGCATTGAAATAAGGATACAATTATAAATCTCCCGTGACAGCTCATCTTTTCAAACAGAGGGCCATTATGGAAGCTCACTGTCACCTATCTCTTTGGTCTCTCCTCAAACGGAGGTGCAGAAGGATTGCTTGCCGTCTTCTCCTCCTGTCCTGTCGGTGACATTATAATGTTCACACAACAAGTACATTTAATTGCGTACCAGCCTTCAGTAGGCCTATAGTTGGTGCTGCAGGCAGTGTCATAATAATAATATAGTGGCAAATATGCATATGTTAATTTTTTATTCATTCATTCTTGTCAAATATACCTGCTGAACTGTTTAATAAACCAATCAATGTCAAGTATAGGGAGACACAGCCCACATAGATAACAGGACGCAGGTCTGTCATGTAAAATCCTTTGGTGCAGTCGCAGAATTGCAGTTCGAAACCAAACCAAAACTAACCAAAAGTAACAAAATGTATCAAAATATGAACTTTGGTTCAGACTTTGGTGCGGACTTTGAGGTGTGAAAGACCCTAAGACTGCACAGTTTGCAATCTGACCAAATTTCAACCCTCTTTTTCCTCAACATACTGTATTACAATACAATATAATTTACTATAGTTAAATGTGGTTTGCTTGGTGTACAAAATAACATTATTTTATTCATTTTAATTTTAGTATTCATCATTCCATTGGTTTAACACAAAGCTAAAAAACAACATCTTAGTTGTCTAACACTTATAGAGAAAATCCTTACTATACTGCATAATAAAAGATAACTGAACAACACTTCACTAGTCATGTTTCATTTGCAGAAATAGTAATTTCAGTATATTGAATCTATATTTTGGTCCAAGCCCACAGTGTAAGTTAGTGGTTCAAAGGCATGGAGGCCTAAAAGCAAACTAATTAAAACTTTAGAAAGTTTAATTTATGATGCTGATAATAATTTATGTTCTAGCCTACTATACAAATATGCGTCAAGCTAGATTCCTCACTCACTGTCTTCAATCTTAACTGCTGATATTAGCTTAACCCATATGTGTTAGGTGTGACTGTGCTCACCTTTCTTTTGTAGGAAATTAGTTAGCAGCTGTTTTCCTTTTCTTAGCTTGCTTTCTCTTTAACATGTCTGTTGCAAGGCATGTTGACACTCCAGCAACAGCCGTCACTCTTCTTGATTAGTCCATTTAGAGATGAATCCTAGCGCAGGGCATACTGAACCATTTTGCATCTTTTGCAAGAGGGGCCTCAGAGCCATCACAATTAATTTTATTTTTGGGGAGGTATACAAATTTTAGTCTCTGAACCAATTAAACTTTTCATTCTAGGCTTTTCGAGGGCCTCCCCCTATTGGGGCCCTGGGTAATTAGTCCCACTATATCCCACACTTATGACAGCCTTGGGGAGAGAGACCTTAAGGGCCCAAAGAGAGTAATCAACAGAATAAGGATTCAATTCATACTTAATAGGAAACAATACAGCAACAGAAGAGCTCTCCAGGGGTTTTGTTTTCAGCATTAAAAATATTATATATAAAATAATATATTTATTTCATCATTTAATATAACTTTAGTATGTTATTGACACTGTAACTTTGTTTTTTTGTAGATTTGAGGTGCTCTTTTATAAGTCAACTGTGTTTGTTTATAGTATACAGATTGCCCATTATTTTGCTCTGACTCTCTTCTGTCTTTTTTGTAATTGTTTGCTGTCACAGTGTTTTTATCACTTCATTCACTTTTATCACTTCATTCTGAAAAACCCCTAAAACAACAGATCAATTGCATTTTATTAGATTTAAGAGACAGATAAATAAAGATAATGAAATGGTACCTGGTTGAGAGGGAAGGTGGTAGATGCCACTCCGATCAAGACGTTAAGAAGGTCAGACACCAGTTGTGTCTGAGAATCCAGGGGAAGCGGGAGGAGAGAAGAAGGCGTACTATTGCTGACCAACCTCATCTCCCCCTCCCATAGACGATAGAGTTGGTCAAAAGCCTCCCTGCCTCCCTCGGTTAGATAGAGTGACTCCCTTTTTCCAGGTGGGCTAGAACGAAAAATTAAGAAAGATTTGGTGTTACGTTCAAGAGTGTGTTTGAGAGAGAAAGCAAAACTGAAAACTTAAGTAATTAACTCTAATACATTGTTGACTTTGTAGGTTATACTGGTTCCAATTTTAGGTTACACTTGCTAAATTGATTCTTTTGCTTTCCTAGTCAAGCCGCAGAAACGTGGATATTAATCATATGTCATTTATCAAGAAAAAATTCAGAACATCCACTGGTTTCAACTCTTAAAACTGTGTGCTTTTCTCTGTTTTATCATCATTGTGAATGAAATATCTATATGGGTTTTGGACTGTTGGTCAGACAAAACAACAAGGCAGTAACGGTTCTGAAACTAAGACCGCGACACAAACATCCAGGGTCCACAGACACACACCTACACCTCCAGTGTCTGCTCTGTTGACTTTCTCCATCAGCAGTATGTTTAATAAAGTAGCCGCATTTAATAAACTCATCCACACATCTGTTTTCAAAGCAGCAGGTGCACTGCATGTGGATCGAAACCAATGTAGCATTGAATGTATTTGTACTAATGTGTTCACTGTCGCTCTCTTTTCAACCATGTCCGAGTCTTGTAACGAAACACCAGATAACATCTCTCTCCGTGTTTCTCTGCAAAATCTAAAACGGGTTGCCAAATAAACTAGGTCAGCTGTTAATATACCTGGGACTACTACTACTACTACTACTACTACTACTACTACTAATAATAATAATAATAATAATAATAATAATAATAATAATAATAATAATAATGATGATGTTCCAACCACCCCAAAAAAACATGGAAAAAAATCCTGAGGTACGAGCCCAACCGTGGCTCAAAAATAAAAATACCAAAAATAATTACACCACCCCAACAAAACAATTAAATTAAATTGAAAACATCATCTTAAACACTTGGAAATTGTGGTGGGTACTATTTTCTGACATTTCACAACTAAATGACTAAATGATTAATCAGTTCAAAAATAAAGGACAAATTATTAAATCATGAAAATAATAACATTAAATGATTCTGTTCTGCAACTAGGTGTTGATTGGTTACATCTAGGCAACTGACGTGTCACTTACCAGCCAACAGACTCCCAGCAGCGGCGTCTTCCAGGCTCAAATGTGCGAACAGCCTCCCATATGTCAATGTCTGGGATGGGGCTGGGCTCTGACTGAGAGTCTGGGGTCAGGTTGGAAGCTGACTGGAAGCCCTCATCCTCAGACTGATCTAAACAGGAAGGGACCTGAACAAACAACAATTACATCTGATGAAAAAGTTGCATAACACCGGGATTTAAAGTTAAAATCCTTAATATAAACCAACGAACAAGTTAAAATGAACTTGGACTGGCCTGGCCACATGACAAAACATTTCAAACTAAACAAAACATGCATTAGCTTAACACTTAACTAAGCCATAGTCTCATACCCTTATAGCCAGCCCAGTTACATCAATATTACTGGGAACAGGAGGCAGGTCCAGTCTTATGTCTATGTCTGTGGTGCGAGTGTGCTGCAGTGCTCCAAACAGCGTCAGCCTGGTTTCCCTCTCAAATCTTTCTTCTGCTTCCAATTTATTCCTCGGAGCCAGCAGTCCTGTGCCTGGAGGGGTATCCATCAACCTCTGAGTTCCACACAAACTCTCCAAAGTCCCCCACTCCTCCCCACACACTAGACCCCATGCCCGGGCCTCTAGCCTCTGCAGCTCCTCGCTCTGATATCCCCAGGGTTGAGGCCTACGCAGCACAGGCCTCTCTCGTCTCATGTAGTCCCTGCTGAAAGAGGCAGGTGGTGGAGGTGCCGAACCAGCTAGATGCACCAAGAGCTCAAGGACTGCGTCTACTTCCTTCAGGCCAGAGGATGCTCCCTCCGACAGCTTCCCCAGCTGCTCTTCCAACCTCTCTGCTTCCTCTCTGCACCCTGCCACACGCAAGTCAAAACATATCATCAGGACTTTGTTTCTGGGTGGTGTATTATCTGTGGCACGCGGTCCTGAGGCAGTCCCTTTGGTGCCATCTTGAAATAGCTTGGACAGCAGGGCGCCGTAGGCTCGCTTCTTGAGAGCTCTGTGGAAACCTTCTCTTGAGACTCCTCCAAGGGCACGGCGCTTCCATGACACCCCAGACAGGCTGGAGTCACACAGGGCTCCCAGCAGCTCAGTGATGCTGCTGCTGTTGCAGCTGGGCTTCATGGGGTTGGTGTGGTGGCTCGGGTACATGGTGGCACTGTTGCCTGAGCCTGTATGAGTGACACAGGTGGTGGGGATAAACATTATAGTTTTTTCCGTTTAATTTTTAACAAGAAAATCAATACTGTGATCCACAATGCACTGCTGCCAGTAGCTAATATAATTATAACGTTAAACGTTCAGCTAGATTTTAGGCAGCATTACAAATATGACAAGCTCACAGTCCAACTAAAAGTTCTACGAGTTTTTTTTTACCATTAGTTTAAAACAACTAAAACAACTAAGGTTAACGTTAAAATAGAGAATAAATATATTGCACCAGGGCCAGCTAACGTTAAGTGTGACTAGATAAGCACACTTAGCTAGCTATGTTAGCGTTTACTAATGTGCATGAAACAGCATATTCGATAATACAGCCAATTCCGATCCGAGCTTGAACGATGCTTTTTGAAAGTATTTACCTTCTCGATATAGTGTTCCGTTGATTCAGACCGTTTCAATCTTGCATAGACCCCAAGTGACTCCTGCACATGCATGCTAACGTTTGTTATTAGCAAGCCCTCTCGGAACAAATGGCTGTCCTGCTTAACGTTAGCTGATATGCCAAGCACAGAACCAAGTAGGTGGGTCCTCTACACAGCTACCAAATGTCTTTATTATTCAGTGTTTAATTGTTCCAGCATATAAGGTGGCAGTTAATATGCGGTGATGTTGTTGTCGCTAGCTAATTGCTAGCTAGTCGCTTCATTCATCTCCCATCATCTGCCGCGGAGCTACAACAAAATGAGACTCCGCCCCGTTGAATGTAATTGGATAATATAATATTCAACCTCCGGTGATTGCGGAGGTCACGCTGATTGGTCGGTTATGGTAGTCAATCAAAGGATGGTAAAGATTTACATACTACCAGCTATGGACGCCATCAACGAAACGCTGTATGTGTATGAAGGATAGGAATTTATCTATTTAACTTATTACCCTGTATCACAACACAACCATAATTACAAAACTTCTCTCTACAATTGCTCTCAACACATATTCGGTGCCGCTCCCATGAACTTTAATGCAGCAGAAAAGTACTGAGAAAGTTATTGCGCGGGATTAAGAAAATAATGAACACACCCATAGACTGTATGGACACCTGCTCCCTACTTCTTGGCTACACACAAGACATAGCCTACACCTTTGCTTCATGTGGCTGTAAGAGACTAACGTTAATGCACACCGGCTCGTAGAATATTGTCTCCATTTCCCTTGAATAAATAGCCTACCTGTAGCCTGGGCAAGGCAACTTTATTTGTATAGCACATTTAAACAACAAGGTAAAGTGTTTTACATAAAATATAAAAGCAACAGGGAAATATAAAAAGTTTAAAAGCAACATAAAATATAATAAAAGTTACAGTGTTACAATCAGGGTTAAAAGAGTTAAATGGAAAATAAAACCAGGCTGAGGGGTTGAGCAAATAACTGAGTTACAATCATTCTGAAAAGAGAATAAACAGAGAAGTACACTTAATCTACTCTCTCTAGCTACTCTGTACTTGGGTCCACAGCAATCTTTGGGTCCAGTTTGTCATGTAGCGATGCATGCAGTGCAGCTTTGTGTGTATGCACTGGTTTGAGTTATTAAATTAAAGGAAAGCTCTACATTTAAAAAAATCTATCCTAAAACAGTGCTTATATACACTCATATGTGCTTTGAAGTAGTTACTAGTCACTAGTTGGCAGTCCTTCCCTAACCCTTTAAAGTCCTCACCAAAAAAACTGATGGAAAAATAATTTCTTTACATTTTTTATTTCATTAGGGCAATAACAACAATAATCCAACAACAGACCCAATAGTTTTTCTGATATACTGCTCTACCAAACAGTTGAGATGGCTCTTCATGGTAATATTTAAATATGTATTTTAATACCAATAAACTTTAGAAAACATCATATAAAATGACAGTCAACAGCAGAGAAGGCAAATTCAACACTTCATCCCTAATTGTGAAGACAGGGTTTATAGGGGAGTTCATACAAAACAGCACTGCACAGTAACTTCATTGATTATTGAACATTTTGAATATTACCAACCTGGCAAACACAAAATCAGGTAAATATTTCTGTTCTTTGAGTAATTCAGAAGAAAACATCTGTATGTACTCTCGACCTTTTAGACAGATTTAGATACCAACATATCAATGTTGTGTTAGATCACTGCAGATTGTTCATCCGTGTGGTGGTGCAACAGCAAAAAATGTTTTTGGTATTACATCCACTTTATTTCTGGTGCTAAGAACAGTATTTACTTGATTTAGTGTATGGCTGTTGTTCAATAATCAATGAAGTTACTGTGTAGTGCATCCAGTTTGGTATGAACTCTACTATAAACCCTAGATACACAATAAGGGATGAAGTGCTGAAGTTGCCTTCTCTGCTGTTGACTGTACAACAGATTTATTTCTGCAACAACTTAGCATTTTATATGAAGTTTTCTAAAGTTTGTTGGTATTAAAATGCATAGTTTTACCATGAAGAGCCATCTTTCTGAAACCGGTCTGGAGTGTCTTTGTCCTGCTGATTATCAGTAAAATTAATAATCTGGCGCAACGGCTTGAATCTCTTTACGTCTTGAGATGTGACTGGCGGTGCCAGTAGTCATCCATGGCTGGGAAGTTGAAAACACCTATGACAGGTTGTACTGCCAGGAAATAGTCAATTTCTTTGGAGCTAGTTTTGATCGGATCCCCCAACTCCTGCACAGATACAGATTGGTATGTTCTGTTATGTTGATGATCAGCAGGGTCTATTTGGTTGTTTCATCATCACTCAGATAAATGGCAGAGTCTTGAGGATTTTCTGGTATAAGTGCTGAAAAATTCTGTGGCCTTGCACCAAAAAATATTTTAGTGTCCATCTATTATTTGTGAAACAGAAAAGAGGAATCACACTTACAAACCATGTACTCTTATAATGCTAGTAATGCCAACACATTTCAATTTTGTCTAGATATTTATTTGGTTTTCAAGATATTTATTTGTTTTTAAGTTTTTTATTCCATAAAAACTGTACATTTATTATATTTTTATTATTATTTTGGTATAGCATGATTCACCATTGTAAAGACATATTTATGAAATTAATTCAGCATAATGGAAACACATTATATATATCATGTTAACAATAATGAATGTTCAGAAGGATTTAATTTCACAGCAAGCAGTCAATTTGTATTACATTAGCTAGTAAATCTGTATTACATTAACTTAGGCAACCTTTACCATGTAGTGCCAATTCTACCGTTTGGTAGAGCATGTTTTTAGAAAATTATTTGACCCATATTAGACTTATTTTTGTTGCATCAAGTTACATAATTCTGTTAAGTAATTCTTCTAGAACTATAATGTGTCAAAAAATATGCTGATCTATGAAATTTCCACCAAAAAGACTCTTCATGTCTGCAGTGATTTTGACTATTTTAACTTCCTGAAAGGGGGGTAACTGAAAATGCATGCTGCTTAAAGAAACAGTGATAGCTAGTGGATTTTTTTTAGCACAGCATACCTACACCGAATAGTAGAGATGGCTTAAACAGGTTGAATTAAGTTCAGTACATTTTTCAATAAGATACAGTGACTTGAAATACAGTCAATGTGAAAATGTGGTCTTCCAAATGGTTGAGAGAACGTTAACGGACGAATATAATCTAAAAAATGGGGGGCAAATTCCTTAGTCCTTGTTCTGTGCAAACATGCATTCATTCAAAGCTAAAATGAGGGAGTAAATCAAATCTGACATGGTCAAGTCAGAATGAGTGACAATGTTTAGGTTAAGTGAATAATTCCGTAAGATAGGTGTCATTTACTCTGGGGACACTAGGGACATGTCCCCACCACTTTTTGAAAGGCAGAGGTTGTCCCCATCAGTTTTTGAAAGCGTTAAAATGAAAAGAAAATGTTAAATTACAAATGAAAATGCTATGAGATAGGTTTATTTGCACAATAAGAAAATATGCAGTGGAGTGTAAATACAGAAGAAACAGATCTGCCTTTTCTAAAAAAAAAAAATAATAATAACTTAGGCTACAAAAACAAGGTACTGATTACTAAATTATATTCATAAATTGGTTCAGAAAAAGTGCAGGAAATTTAGTGTTTAATGCTCAAAGTCTTTGGGGGGAGGACCGCCCAATTATATATTTGATAAATGAAGATTTCTTCTAAATAGTTGTAAAATGTCATCACCCTTAAATTTCCCCACCACTTTTCAACACAAAGTGATGCCCTTGGTAAGGAGGCAAACTTGAACCGTGAATATATCCTTTAATAATATTTTTTCACTGTAAAGGGATCTAACAAAATATGAACACAACCTGCTGCTCTTTTATACTGTTAAATTGTTCAGAGTACTGGGCTCTCTGGATGTGTGCTATTTTTACCTTAGCAAATCTGCAAGCACAATTCCTTTCTAAGACCATTAGGCACACTTGAGCATTTTGTAAATAGCTTTATTTTCTTTAATGTGGAATCAATGTAGATAGATTCTTTCAAAGCACTACAACCAGTTAACACAAAAAAAGATTTTCTATAATTTTAATATATGAGCTTTTGTATTTGTGGCTTGTAATTCTGCACCTCCCAAAGATTTCTTTAGACAAGCTGGCCTGCTCTTTCCTCCCAGTCCATTAAACTCTGTTAAGAGAGAGACTACAGCTGATTTAACTGTCTGCTGATGCAACTTCGCTCTGGAACTTTAAAATCATGTAGTTGTAAGTTAAAATGCAAGCTACCCTGACATGATATTTTTATTTGCCATTGAGTTATCACTGAGCATAGTAAGCCCTACAATCAGTTTTTGTTTTACATTATTCATCAGGACAACTATTTAAAATGTCACTACACCATCACTGTTTTTATTTTCACCAAATTCTCCTACTCTTCGTCTTCCCCTTAGGCAGAAGAAATCAAAGGCAAATCTCATTAGGTGGTTTGAAACGTGAAAGTGATACACAACCTGCTGGTAAACACAACCATCTCCTGCTGAAGGAGAGGCTGACTGCTGTGCATGAAGCATCCCAGGCAGGATGCCAGCAACATGCAGATTTTCACCAAATTTTTGTACAAAACCCTACAAAGAGGTTGACTTATAATAATTATTTTTAGTGTGCAGTATCATTGACTTCTAGAGATTGAAGGGCATGGTTAAGAAATCTAATCACATGTGCACTTCCCGGCAAATAATATAGACTCCCCAAATGATGTAAGCTGTAAATCGTAATGCAAATATATAGTACAGTATTGCCTTTGATTTTCTGCTACTGATCAAGGATAGTGTACAAGATGCAGTGCTTGTGATAATCAAGTGTAATCACCCCTGCTTTGGCAGCAGCCCTTGAAGTTACTCTATCTGTTGCTGCATCAATGATCTACTCAGTTAGAAGATGGCCTGTGCAGGCTTCTGGTTGGTCTTTGATATCACCACCCGTGTCGGGGTTTGTTAAGCAGTAAGATGAGGCAATTTTGCCTTTCATCTTTCTTTTTTCCAATTTCATTCTTAGCTGTCAGTACTTAATTAATGTTTTCGCAGCAATTTTTCAACCTTCAGTGCCGATGACAGATATTCTGTGCAGCTATTTACATTATCAACCTTGGCTTCTAGTCTGTATTCTGAACAGTGTGACAGGAACCTGATGTGGCATTTGGGGAAAAAGCATCAGTCATCATAGGGCAGCCTATGCTGCATTTGAGGGCTGATGCTATCAAGAAAGTCGTTTGGGGTCATAATATGCATGAATATCTGGAGAAAACCATCATGTTCAAGCACTTGGCCCTCTCCTTTATAAAGTGATTGGTTGGTTTGAATAAGCGATCATTTTCATAAATGCACCTATTACTCATGCCTGTATGTAATGTAATGAGCTGTATAAATACCAAAGACTTACAGCAAAATATTCAGTTCACTTAAACAAGAAATTGGCTACCGGTGGCAAGTGTTACTCTATCACCCAAGGTGATTTTAACTCATGCAATATGCATGGGAGGTGAGTGTTCAATTGAAGCAAATCAATATTCTAAAAGTGAAAGAAAACACAGCAGATATGAAGGGTGTATATGTCTCTGAGTTTATTCACGGAGGAGTGTATGATGAAACCTGTGGGTAACTGCTCCGTCCACACACAAATTTGTAAAATTAGGTTCATCCAGTACAACCAGATCAGGTATAAGATCGAGAATCTTCTGAGCTGCCTTGGACGGGTGGGACTGGGTGGGTTGGCTTCCATTAATGGTCCTGTACTGAAAATGGAGTGTCCCAGTTTGTTTTATCATTACAGCACATACACAAGTTTCAAAATGGAAAAAAGTCTCGACAACACAAACTGTTTTTTTCTTTTTTTTTCCTTTTTGTCCCAGGACTCAATGCATAGGATTATACAGTTAGAATACAGTATTTCAACATGTTTTACAAAGATTTATATGGTATAGGAAACAAGAAATAAAAATAATAACTGCACAGCAGTAAGAAAGGTCATTTGTCGAGTATAGATAGTCATTTATCGTACAGTACACACTGTGGAATAGCTTAGAAACACAGGGCAAAAAAAAAAAAAACACCGTTGGAACAATTTTGCGCTATATTCAGTCTACATAAGGATACCCTTTTGATTTTAGACTAATTTAGGAATGGCAAACATTTTCAAGGGAAATCCAAATCACATTGGCCACTGTTTTACATTTATTCATTTTGGCCTTTTGCCTCAACCACCAAAGTCCTACTAAGCACACGCCACAGACACCCAAATGAAATTCACACATCAAAACTGCAACCATAAAAGAAATTATACTGAAATGTCTTCAGCCTATTGGCACGCAAATGGCTGCAGCAGGGCATCTAGTATTTTAGACAGCACACATAATATCACAAGTCCAAATACATTGCTGTGTCTATAGCACTATCATCATCATAATCACCTAGGTTACCAATAGAATAATTTAGAAACAATATATGTATGATCCTATTTAATAAGGCACATTTTTGGTTAAAGAAAGGCTCTGAAATAAGCTTCTTGCATCAACTCTGTCAGTGAGAGAGGAGTCAGCAGTAAACAGCAGAGACAAGGATGGAGTCTGCAGTCGGCATGCAATTAAGATCAAAAGCCTCCCCTGCTGATTCCATTATACAGAGTGCCACTCTGCACTGCGCTGAGTGGGCAGTGCCAAGTGCTGTTGGTCGGGATGCCAGGGTGCCATGCTGAGACGGCAGGCAGGGAGGCAGGCAGGCAGGCAGGCTTGAGGTCTGTGCAAACCTCTCTCCAGCCAAGGCAGGAATCGTTAACATTCTGGGGTCTCTGGAGCTTGTTATGCTCTGTCAACTACACACATCCATGATCAGATACAGGGAGTACAATTAAACCATCCATCAACAGCAACACCTACAATTCAGGGATGAAACATGGTGGCGTTTAATGGTCCAAGAAATATCAAACCATTATTCCTACACTGTCAACACGTCGTCTCTGACACTGGCATATCAATATTTCAATTACTTTGTAATTATGTACATGATTTAACCTGACCTCACCACTATCATACAAAGGCTAAAACCACTGTAATTTGTTCAAAACATACCATTTAAGTACCAACTGCATGTCTTGCAGGTAATTAATATCAGCAATAGGCTATTTCATAGCTTTAGAGGCAGAATGCTTGATGATTATTTGGAACATTACAAGCGTAACACTAAAAAAATGGCACTAAAAATCATGAACACTAACAATGCATGAATACATTTGGAAATGTCTCTAACATATTGCTGAATTGCTACTGTATGTGAATACACTGAGTAAGCTAATGCGAGTGTTGACTGTGGCTCATGGTATTCTGACATTATTGCAGGGCTAATATGAGTGACATGGCTCCATGGCAGAATAAAGTTGTTTCTTGTTGACACCTATAAAAAAACTCAAAGAAAAATGTCTGGAAACAGCTATTAACTGAAATGTATTTTTAAAAACTTTTGAAATGTCCTTCTGTGCTTTAATTGTAGTGGAATGTTTCATGGCACTGTACAATAAAGGGACAGACTGTGCTATTATCGACTTCCACAAGCACAAATGGCAATCTGTGTCAAAAGCAAAGAATTTAACTCAAACATTTCTGAAACTACTGGTGACCTGTCATTCATATGAGCCTGTACATTGCTAGATTAACCAGTGTCCTTGTAAGGACCCTTTGGTCTCTGTCAAAAAGCTCGGTGAGAGCGCAGGCTCCAGTGCGTCACTGGGTATGGGGGATTAAAATGACAGAAAGCAGGCGTCCCTTCGCCCTCACGCCTGTCAGTAGGCATCCTGTGTGTGCACACATTCCCACACATTCACACACACTCAAGTTTAGCAACGCACGCTCTTGTTCACATGTTGTACTTCACACAGACATCTACGCACACACAGGCTAATAAAAACACTATCCGCACCACAAGGTGATCCATTTAAAAAGATAATTTTTTTCCTTATAAAGCTTTCCGCATAAAGACTGCACGATAAAAAAAATATATAATACAATTCTTAAAACCTTTTCTACACAGAAAGAAATTGAACATCTGATTATCTCCTGTGCCAGTGCTCCACAGAGGGGCTTAATTCTCAGAGAGAGGTCTGCCGCACTGCATTGTGGGAACAATATTCAGTGAAGCATGAGTGAGTGCGCAGACCTTTAAGGTTTGGCAAGTGAGCTTTAAGGCGTACCTATGACAGTATAACCCATCATTTTCTTCCTCTTTTTGCTCTCCACCTGCA
This sequence comes from Lepomis macrochirus, assembly GCA_024633595.2. Lineage (NCBI taxonomy): Eukaryota > Metazoa > Chordata > Actinopteri > Centrarchiformes > Centrarchidae > Lepomis > Lepomis macrochirus. The sequence goes on along the minus strand of JALXJV020000008.1, from coordinate 12,328,979 downwards.
TTTCATTAGTCCCTGTTACTCCACATTACAGAAAATTGTCCCAGGGCCAAGTTGTACAATATACATGCCCATGAGTCCCTTCTAACCTTTCCTTATTTCCATGTTTTATTCTCTAAAAGAAGAAATAAGCCCCTGTAGTCACTGGCAGTATCCTACCATTTCCTCTCCCTCCCTCCCTCCCTCCCTCCCTCCCTCCCTCCCTCCACTCAGTGGGTTAGAGATCAGTCACTTTGTTTTCCAGGGCAGCTGCTATCTGCTGGAGCCGCAGGGTCAGCTGTTTACTCTGGGCAGCTGGGTCCTCGTCTAGGGATGCGATGATCTGAAAGAGGAATGGAAGGTGAGAAGGACATTAATGGAAGAGAATGAGGGAGAAGTCGGAAATAATAAGCGTAGAGAAAGGAGAGGAAGAATTGGGCAGTGGAGGGCAAAAGAAGAATGTCGGAAAAGCAAAAAAACAAGGACAGGGGACGATAGAGAATGAGCACAGGACAAAGAGGAAGAAAAAGGGCGGAGAGTGGGAGGAGAGGATGGTGTTATTTGACATCAACAGTCACGTCATATAAGCTGTCATTGTTTGTGAGCCCCACTTAGGGGAGACTGACAGCCCCATTTGTTTATCCAACTTGTTCATTAGGTTTTGTTTATCCCCTTTTTTGTGACCTCAAGTGGCAATGCACAATGGATGCTTAAAAATCAATTTCCAGAACAATTTTCCAATTCACATCACACAGAAATGCTTTCAATTAAAATTTCATACAATCACTCTTCTGGCATATCAAGAGTGAAGAGAGAAAAAAAGGAAAAGCAATAATATAGTGGGCAGTAGTGCATTCACTGGAATAGACTCCTTTGGGTGCGATAGGAAAGAGAACGGCCTCTTACCCCATCATAGTATTTACTGGCGTACTGGTAAAGCTGATGGAGAGCCACTTGTGTGTTCAGTTTGTCTGTGTGAGCCTGGAGAACATAAATGAAAATTTAAAGGTTAAAGAGAAAATGTAACTACACCATAAAACTGTAGAGAGTTGAATGAGCAAGAAACAGTACTTTTAGTTTCCAGGTTTTAAAACGAAAATAACTCTTACTTGTAGAGGCGACATACAACAAATCAAACTAACCTTTGCAAAGAGACATGCTATTATTATGATTATTATTATTATTATTATTATTATGATTATTATTATTATTATTATTATTATTATTATCAACAACCGCAGACATTCAAAATTATAACCCATAAGATTTTCATGAAATAAAACCCTATTTAAGGTCTGCATTTTTGCAACAATTGCCATTTAATGGATACGCATTCATAAATTTTCTCTATATATAGTAGTTTTCATTGTTAGTGGCTGAGTCCTCTATACCCACAGTTACTCAATTTTTTTTATATCTATCCACAAGGGATGCACAAGCATGCATTATGAAATCTTGTGTTACTGTTTTGTTTTGCAGGGAGTACTGAAACAACAATAATCTCCCACAGTAGTCAGTTTCCATCCAAATTAAGTGCAATTTTTTTTAGTGCAGAATTTTCCGGAAATTGATAAAGAAAATGTGAATTAATTTGCATTTCCATACACTATTGTTACAACTGAATATTAGGAGTTGGTTCATCGAGACAAACAGTTGGTGGAGCTAATTCTGCTGTCTGGTGGCATTAAAACATTAAAGAAGAAAGGGGTGTAATTAGATGACATAAGTATTTTATTTACATTGCGTATTGTCACATTATCGATACACTTTTCCACTTCAGCTAAAAAAATTTTGCAGCATTTCCTTCTTCCAAATTTACACCTCCTAAACAAGGTAACCAACTCTTGTTACTGTGCCCTGTTGTGTGGGAAGCTACAAAATCATTGACTTTTTTTAATAAAAACTGCACTATAAACAGATGCACTGGTTGTATTTCTGAAATAGAAGGTGCTTAGGGAGAGTTTGCTGTAGTGTTGAAATCACTTGATGTTACAACAGTAACCACAGGTGTAGCCAAAGGACTAAAATCTCAAGCATTACAACTTTAATAGCAAAGTAATCTATGTGGCACAGAAAATTACAGCTGTGTTTCTCACCCGTGACACCTCTGCCAGATGAGTGTTCATGTCCTGGTCACTGACGGGTACCATCTGCCTGATGCCCTTATAGTAACTATACACACAAACACAGGAGACGAGAGGTGGTAATCACTGTATAATGCAATTGTTACTGACAAATCTTTTACAAGAAGCATTTTAAACTGACATGAAAACAACAGATTGAAAGAATAATGGGGGACTTACTCGTCCACCATCTTCTTATAGGTGGAGATCTCCTTTGCATAGAGTAGTTTGTTACTTGGAGAGTCCTAGAGACAAAAAGTAGACACAACAGTGAAAACAATGGCAATTTAGATTGTTTGGCCTTTGACATTCCTCTTCTCACTCCTCTTTACTTCTCATGTAATCCACCTTGTTCTAATCGTCTTTTCCTCCCATCTTCCCTATTGCACTTTCATCTCACTAAACCCCCTCCCTTCCTCCTCCTTCCTTTTTCCACTCACCCGACTGAGTTTGTGCTCGCTCTTGGTGCAGGCGTCCATGAAAGTCTGGGCAATGACAGAGAGCGAGGCGTCCACCACCTCAGACACGTGGACGTCAAAGGTGAAGTGGGGATTCTTGAGGATGTTCACCCAGAAGCGCAGAGGAAGGCTGCACGGGGAGAAAGCCAAGAAAGCGGTCCATCATTGAGGTTGTTATCATTACTATTGCTTCAGAATGGGGGGAAATCTCATCAACTACATTACATCTATGAGTCAGGGAGGCATTTCATGTGTAGGAGCACTTGCCCGAGGTGCAATTGAGTGCAGTACAAGATAATAACATAAAAAAAGATGGAGCAAAGCCTTTATTGTAGGTGTCAGTTTATTCAGAACAATACCCTCGACTGTCACTTAATATTACTATTTCATATGATACTGACCCTCTCGGAGAATTACTGCTTTTCACTGAACACAAAATGAAAAAACCTCAGAAGACTTTTTTTCTTAATAAGAAAAGAGATCTACGCAGAGCAACAGTCAATGAGGCTTGTCTATTCTAACAAATAGTGATTAGAAATGCTAAAGTAACACCAAAACTTTGACCTTTCAAGTTCCTGTGCAGCCAAACAACCTAAAGCACTGACTACATAATGTAATGCTCGAGTACGCTCGCTAATTTCCCTTCTGAACAAGAAAATACACACTCAATAGGCTTCTTTCCAACCTCGTGTCAGCTTGTGAATTCAAAAGAAAAATACAGTAGTTTTCACACACAAAAAAAAAACTCTCCTCCCTGATCGGTGTGAATGCCCCGCCATCTGAGACATGAAACGCACACCGTGTAAAATTCATACTGGTTAGCAATATCTCCAGGGAAGGCTGTAGTGAGAACACAATAGAAGCATAAAAATAGCAATGTTGCTATAATCACAGAATTAAATTAGCTTGGGACATAATTACCATGTTTGTTTGTTGTTGTGCCTCATACACACATTCATATTTAATACATGGCCCCTCAGTTGATTTGATAAACAGAACGGGTGGATGCAGAATGTGGTGTGGAGTGTAAGTAATTAAATCGCTCATCTCCTGTCCTTGTGTGGGTGCTCTCTTGCCAGCCTTACGTCAATCACTGGCATCTACATGCAACACGTCGTCTTGTATGCTTGAGCCTTAGCCGACGTGACACTAATTTATGCACTTAAATGTCACATGGGAGCAGGGGGATTGCAAATGCAAACTAAGTGAGCTGAATTGTGCATTTGTATTCAACTCTTTCTTGGATAAGTAACTTTTATTTCTTGGAGAGTTACTATATCTCAGGCAGCGGGATTTGTGGTGTTGGTCAGCTCAGACTGCTGTGTGTCAAAGTACATTTACTTCCTCTTACTTTATACTTCTACTCCACTACATTTCAAAAACTTTTGATGAGCTTATAAATAGGGATGCAATGATTACAGATTTTGTTGGTACAATTATAGTCTGAGGAATAATCACGGTTTCACGATTATTATGCATTAATTACTTTCACAACAATAGCAATAACTTAAATGGATTCTTAATATTTCATTACATGAACAATTATATTCCTATAATATGTAATTACTATTAAAAGAAGATATTAAACTTCATTCATCCCCCAGTTGTTATTGAGGAGGGTAATAAACTGAACAGTTATTACCATCAACTCTCATCCATACATACAAGTTTTAGTGAAAATAAGAAATTTGAAATGAAAGAAATTGGCAACATCTCTCATACAGTGTTATTAATAACTGAAAGGCAGTTAATTGGTAGTCCTGGAAGTCTATAAGCTCCTGATATTATGTTAGTGTTTTTCACCTGGCAACATTTTCTCAACACAGACAGGAGGAGAAAACAGGATGTAGTGTTAAATGTTCAGTGACTGAAGGTCTTGAGAGGACTATGTTCTCCCATAAAGCCACTGTGTGAAAGCTGGGTTCAACTACTTTGAATGCAGTGTGCACGCAAACCCACCATGCAGTACACGTTACTTGACGCAGCAACAACCTGCCTTGGCATGGCGCAAGCCACTGAACATGAAGGGGCTCATAGCGTAGAAGTGCTGTTGTTACGGTGGCTTGGAAAGGTACACCTGCTTTGTTTGTTTACGTTGCGCTGAAAGCGAAACTCTCACCGCAACAGCATTGACAGTTGATTTAAGTAACACGTTTATATTTAATTCCGTACCAACTTGCCACGTTATTTAACTCAGTTATTAAGTATTACCTTTACTTGGGCGTGTGAGGTGGTGCATCAAGTTTAATTTATTCGTTCTTTTAGCAGCAACCTTTTAACGGCAAGTTTTTGAGCAGGTGATCCGTCATCTTCAGTAACGTCAGTCTTGTACCCAAAATGCTCACTGCCAACTTCAAACGTTTCTTTGGTGGAAATAAAGCTTCACAGTTTGGTCCCTCTACCATAGTTAAGCCAGTGTACAGTAGTAGCCTCAATGTCTCTGAGAAGCACCACTTTAAGCTGGTGTACCGCTCCTGTAACTTTGCAACAGGATCATTTGATGCACATCATTTGGAAATCTCTGAAAATAATTGTGTTTGGGGAAATTATATGTAAAGGTCTCTATGAGTTGAATGGTACTTTTTTGCTGAAGAAAGTGTAATGTGAAGTGACAGACATTTGTTTAAAATTTTATAAACAAGTACCTATCAAAAGCTATTATGAGAAACTTTTACCTATTAGTCTTCCAGATATGGATAGTCTCCTCATCCACATTGTTGTGTTTCAGCGCCTGCTCATCCAGAAAGTCAAAGAAATATTTGACAGCCGGTGGAACCACTGCCCCAGAGCATAGCACGCTGCGGAAGAAGTCATCCACAAACTGCTGCAGTGTTCCCTGAAAGGGGCCACAAATAACGTGAGACAGGGCAGAGACAGAGAGCAGAGACCGAAATATCAGAGCCCAGAGACATAGTTATTTGCACGCAGTTTGAGTGTAGCTATTCAGGCTTTTCTGAGCATTTAAGCATTTTCTGCCCTATCCAAACCTAGAAGCTATTAATTAAAGTTGGCTTTTTAACTGAAACCATTCCCTGAAAAACATAAATTGCTATTTGCCAGAATCAGAGAATTAGATAACTACTTAACAAATGTCTGATTGAATTAATGATTCTGTCTTTATACCTTGACAGAAAGGAGTCGCGTTAGATAGATCTCTGTAATGGCTTTGGTCATCGACTTGTCCTTTATGCTTCCTCGTTTAGATTTGATCTCATCCAGTTCATCTGCTGGCCTCACCAAGTGAAACACCTTGTCATCTTCCAACAGAGCATTTCCTATCAAGGAAAAACAACATTATAAACTTTCTTCTAATAATTCTCCTCCTTATTTATTCATGCTCATCCTCACAGAACATATTCAGATAATAAAAAAGAGGGTGTTTGTCAACTGAGTGCAGAGAGAATATTCAAGTAGAACTGCTAAACTTCTGAAAAGCACATAAAAAGACAAAAGATAAAAGTGCGTATTATTTCAGCATAAAATAAAAGTGTAAGATACATAAAAAAAAAAAACAAACTATGTATTAGCATGTTAAATGAGAGCTGGGATTCTGACAAAAGCCTTGGGGAAAAGAAACAAAGGCAAGTATTATATTCTCAAGTACACATCTTATCTATGCTTGTTTGGGTTTAACAAGTGTGTTTATATGTGTGTGTGTGTGTGTGTGTGTGTGTGTGTGTGTATTCAGAGACACATACGTTCTTCATGGTTTTCCTGGTTCTGGTCGTAGTTGTGACTGTGAAAGGCTCTGGACAAGACTAATGTGGCATTATCTCGCACCTGGAACGCACATAATAGTCTATTGTAGACAGAAAATGCACACAACAATACATACTCACTTCACACACTTTGAGTTTTATAAGTACTCTGTGACTGAGGTCAGCAGTCTCTTTTAGTGCTCCAGAAGTAATTTATAATCAATGTGATTGAGTAGACAGCAACAGTGGGTCCTTATTAGGGTATTTACAAGCCATTTTCTTTGGCGTCAACCCTTTATTGACCCCACAAATACTGTGATTAGCACTACTGTGACACTGCCAGTGAATCTATGGCAGCAAGGCTGTCCTCTAAGGACAACTGCAAAACATCGAGTGGGTCAGATGAAAGGAAGCGTACCAGTGAAAGAGGGGGATTTAAGTGGCCGAAAAGCAGGACAAGTAGGGGGTGTTTGTGAGTGACCTTTATTTTCTGAGGATCAATACAGCACCAAGAAAATTGAGTGGCAGTCTAGCTGACAAGAGCAAATCAAGTCCTGTCAAATGGCTGATGGTGAGAAATGTATAACTGTAGGCACAATACACCTTTGCATAGACATTTTTCTATTTTTAATAAATTCTCCATCTTGTCCACATTCACTCAAGATATAAGAGCTAAGGCATGTCATTATGCTTAATTAACCTGCAATAGCTGATTTTTTTTGGTCACTTGGATATGGTAGCGGAAATAAGTTGTAAACACAACACTGACATCACCTTTTAAGTTGATAAGGCAAACTTCATAGAAAACAGCTACTTATTTACAGTTACAGTTTACAGTTTCATTTACAGAGCAACATTATCATTCATTTGGAATATTGTTTCTGGTGACCTGTCAAATGTTAGTTCAATATTCACTGCCTTTTAGCTTTGTTTCTGGCCTCCTGAGGATAATATCTGGCTCTTTAGCTGCTAAATGCTCCACCATGTTAACAAGCTAGTCTCTAAGTATATCTGTCTACAGTTTGGGGATGAGCAGGTAGTGTACAATGGATTTTCACAGCCTTTTTCACTGAAAACAGCTCCCTGCTGCGGCCAAAATGACACTATGAGAGCGTTGAGAGTGAACCAAAACAGTAAAGCTGTAGGCCAACAGCTAGTGTGCTGAAACTCACTATAAAGCCGACGGGAGCTGCACATTTAAATGATGATTCTCTGTTGGTTCATCACCACAACACATTTCATGTTGTCAGAAGATTTTCACATTGTTACACTGTTATTTAAAAATACCAATAACAGCTCTCTAAAAATCGTTTACTATGCCAAATGCCAAATCCCCTTCAGATCAGAAGGGAATTTCTTTTGCAAAAAAAGCAAATTTGCAGTATACTGACAGATTCTTTTAATGAATGCTGACATGTTGTTATCACCATGTCAGTCAGAAAAAAACATGTTTTTACACATTTACATGTCTGGACATTGATTTGAATCAATCAATCAAACAATCATATCAACATACAAGTCTGCTGATCTGTAAATGTGCAGCAGATGTGTTGCAAAACAAGATGTACAGCTCAGCCTCTGACTGAAATGGCGTGAAAATAGGCAACCCCATTCACATCCACACACCCACATACAGCTATTTACTTCCCTTCTGCCTTCTCACATCCCATACTATTTTCAGTCTTCCTATTTAGTTTTTTCAATACTCACGTTGTAGTGTGCCAGAGTGTTGATGCGTTTCCACCTGCCCTCTTTCTGGGAAGTCAAGTCAAGATCTGACAAAATCTGCCCAGTTGAGCCGGGGCGCCACTCTGTGGTGAAGGCAGGAAGTGGAAGTCAATCAAAGTGGACATGATCTCTGCTAGGTGGAGGTGTTCTGCAATGTTTCACAAATTGCCACTATGCTTTTTTTTCAATACCTATTTATTACAATTCCATACCATTTATTTCATCATGGGTCACTGTTACCCTGAGGTAACCCTGAAATAATGTGGTCTTAAATAAATTCAGTTACTCATCCTACCATCTGCCTGGCTCTCCCTCTCATAAGATTCAGTGACACACTTAATTTTGGGTGAAAAAGTGACAGATCACTATTTTCTGAATGATTTAAATCTAATTCTAATTGATTTGCACTCCAACCTTTTTCAATTAAAAAAAATCCAACACCACTGCAGACCTGAGCTCAACACTTTCTGCGACATTTGATTAATTTACAAGTACCACCAAATATAATAAGGAGGTTATCTTTCTGATTCACCATGAAAGAAGACGGTTCTATGCTTATCTAAAATGTATAAAGGAATGAGATCTACAGCATGCGTGGGAATAAAAAATGGCTTTGATGTTGGAAAATGTCTATAGAGCTTTAGCCTTTCAAGTCAGTCCCAAAGGTTTCTGACTACAGTATCAAGTAAAACTTTGTTTAGGGAAGAAGGCTTTCTTCGTGTTGCTGACACAGAAGAATTTCTCAACTTCGGTGAAGATGTTTTTATTCCACAAACAAAGAGAGTAAATTAAATTAAAATTAAATAAATCAGTTGGTGATTTAGATAAATGCATTCTGATTTAATTAAAAATGTATTTCACTCAAGACTGAAATAGCTTCTCCATTGTGACATCCTTGCCACTCCCTGTAGCCCTTGCATTATTCATAGTTATTAGACTTTTCTGCTTCAACTTATCGTCCTCTTAGGTGGCCCTCATTTACTCACCCAGTGTGACACTGTCGACCTTGGGCCGCTGGGAGTACGGCAGGTTCCTGTACACCTGCTCTATGATCTTCTCTTTCACCTGCGAGATGGTGTCACAGTTCAGCACCTTGACGGGTGTAACATCTGGACCCTCGCCCTGCACCAACACTTGCAGGGTCTGGCAAACAAACACAAAAACACACATTAGGTCCACATGGGAACGCATATAGGCACAATTGACAAATATGCAGAAATATTCAAACATGGCCAGAGCACCCAGCCATCCACCCACAAACGCACGCCCACACAACAAGACTCTCTGTCGGGATGTTGTCGTCATGGCAACCGGGCCTCTGTAAGCACAAACACACACACACTGCCTTTACACCTGTTAGGGCTCCTGTCACCTTGGCCAGCTAATGACCAAGGCTCAGCGGGAGCAAACTCTGACCCACCTAGCCTCCTACACTCAGTCACTCTGTCAGAAGTAACTAACTGACCACTCGACAGAGGGGGCAGGCAGTCCAATAGCAATAACAAACTTATAAGCCCTACTGCATTTGAGGTGAATGGAAAGAGCACGCTGTTAGTTAAAGCCAAAAGGAAACTCTATGTCTGCCTGTGAAATCTAGCTCAACGGGTTTTTTCTTCCTCTGTAATTCAATCACAGAAGGCAATCCATCACGGCAGGAGACGTGTAATTCAGACTAATTTGATAATTGTCCTCGACAACGCCATTACCCATGGGTCTTTTTATTTGTGCTGACTTTAACAGAAAACAGCTGCGTTCACATTAGCTTCCATTATTGAAACACGAAGCGAGACACACAGGCTATTCCTGACTCCCAAAAAGCTGCCCAAATGGATACAGAGCAGGTGCAGGTCGGGAAGGTCGAGGAGGGTTTGTGAAGGTGACTTGTACTCTATACTTGTACCGACTTGTAGTACTTTCACCTAAGCCGTGCATTTCACTGCTATATTGGAATGTGTTGCCTCTGTCGTTTTCGAGCTGAGAACATTGACACTGAAAATGGATGTCACACAAAAGCGGGAAGTCGCCTGTGGGGTTTTTGGTGGTTACCATGGAAACTACTGTGTGTGTGTGTGTGTGTTGTGTGTGTGTGTGTGTGTGTGTTTGTCTTGCTCACCAGGCACAAAACACCATGCAATCTCAAAGCAGCGTGTGCAGTTTTTCTGACATTGAGCTTCTGAGTTTGTATGTGTGAGTATATGTGTGGGGTCTTTGTGTTTGTGTGTGTGTCCATCTCACCAGGATGGAGTACTCTACATCGTCGCCCAACAGCCCCGTATCGTTGAGGGTGTACTTGGCTTTCTTCACTCTGGCGTCCACCGGCCCTTTCTCGATCTGGTGCTTGATGGCTCGGAACAACTTGTACAAGGGCTCGCCTGCAGAGTCCTGGTACGTACACACACACAAGCACACGCACACACACACACACACACACACACACACACACACACACACACACTTAGAAGTTGTCTCAGATGTTGTCAAGAAGCTAATTGCTGTGATTAGCAGTTTAGAACATAGATAAATGCAATTACCAATACCGGGCACTAATAAAAGAGATGGAGAAATCCATGCACTGGCCCATAGATTAACGCTGTAGCATGTCATTATACACATTTTCTGTATTAGCGATTTAGTACATCAAACAAAAGACAAAGCACTACTTAATTAATTAGCCATTAAAAAAGTAAAAATAATAACATATTACATTTAATACATTTTACATGACAAAATATTACCTTCAAAAACTGATAAAGGCAGATAGACATCCAGTTACACAGCATCCTTTCCACTACGGTCTCTGACCTGGAAAAACACATTAAAAGAGCAGTGTTTGTAATGTCACTCTAAGACTAAAAGGGCCAGATTTACTAAAGGTTTGCGTGAGTAAAAACGTGTGCAAACTTGACATCACCAGCAAATTAAACACGTTAGCTGATCTACTAACAGTGTGCACGCAGAATGACATCTTTCAAAAGTGCAAGATAGCACCTTAATGAATACGCAGTTTGGGCTGTTTCAGTTTTATTGTGCAAAGTAATGGGAGGGTAACATGCAAATACATTTATTTACTACACCCAATGTGATAACAAGCCTAAAAGAAATTTCGTGAGTGCAGAGATAGATAGAGATGACTGCTGTTATCGTTGCGAAAAGGAGACACAGCCATAATGAAAGAAGACAGAGAAATTAACAATAGTAGGTAATATTATTCTATATACAAATACAATTATTTTATTTTATTTATTTGATGAACTATATGAATTGAATTGTTGTTTTTTTTGTATTTTCCTTTAGCTTTGGCAATACTGTTGTATTAACATTCACGACAATAAAGTAAATTTTGTTTCAACCTGACTTCTTTTCTTCGTGAGATGGAAGAATTTAGAAAGTTGCGTGGCGCTGCGAAGAGCCCCCAGCTGCAGCAATGCATGGATCACGCGTAAAAAATAATCCAGCCAGAGGGAATGATCACCAACTGTTCACAACGCCCCGTGTCGTACTACCAACACAACCTATTGTAGGTATCGGAGAGGGAATAGGACATTGGCATGTATAGGAACAGAGACAGGAGATCGCGGAGCGACCGGGCAAGGTGCGGACGGTCGTTGATTGTTCCTTCTGTCTGGATAAAGCACAATCTGCTGGCATTTCCTCGCGTCCGGGTCATTCCACCATACTGTATCTGTTTCTGCTGGGGTTTCTCAAAGCAGTTCTGTCCCAAGTTCTTAGTGCAATCTCAGGCAGGATGGGCAGGTACATATGATTTCCACATGTTCGGGACGCACTGAATGGAACAAACCAAGGTTTTTACGCGGTGGCAGCTTTCCCTACTGACTCTCCATGGCGGAAACCATTAATACATGAAAAACCCTCATTTAAATACTGCCACCTCTAATGTGTTTGCTCCTGTTGTCATCTACGCAATAATTCTAATCACCCATAACAGGTAATAAAATTGCACGTGCAATATTTTAGAATGCACACACAATTTAGTACTCTTTATTTGGGATGTTAGTAAATCCCAGTCCAAAATGTATTCCATTTTGGTGTATTAATTCTGTATGTTAATACGTAGCACAGACCTAACATTTGATAAGGAAATCCAATAAAACAAATTGGCATATTTGATTTTTTCATATCATGGCACGTCAATTCCGAATCCATAACATAAGAGAAATAATCCCTAATTGGCCATAATGGATGTTATGCTGTCACTAATGTACATTTTTTTATGCGAGTTTGTTTGGGGGTTTAAGCATTTGTCTTTACATATTTTGTAAAATGTTCTATGTATTTATTATGTTTTATGTACAGGACTGTGTTGTACATGGCTAGATGAATTTCCCCTTGGAGATAATACAGTTAGAGCTGAATGCTTACTTATTGTAAATATTTTAATTCAAAACTCAAGTCAGTGGGTCATTTGACGAATCGCTCATCCTAATGTCAGATATCCACTGGTGGCCCCTGTTGTTTGCGGCTAGCATGCCTAATTAGATATCTTGTATATAAGGGGGCCTGTGTTAGCACAATGGCCTAATCAGCATAATGATCCTCTCCATTGGGGGATAATTAAGATGTGTACTTGCATAACAGCCAGTCACAGCGTGCCTAGGCACAGTAGACAGTTCGGATCACATAAGCCCTACCCAGCAGTGATGAGCGACTATACTGTCAGACAAGTGGATCCTGCTGAGGGAGGGGAGGTGGATGATCATCAGTGGATGATTTGACCTTGACATGATCATTACAGGGAAGGAAAGGGTAAAGAACAAAGACCACTAAAATTAGAGATTCTTTTCTGAAGGCTATTTACTTCAGTCAAATTATGGTGAATGTTGGGACAAACTACACATGAATTATGAAATATTGCCAAGGGAAAAATCATAGAGCAATTAATATTAGGCAATATCAGAGAAAAACATTTGCAGTATATGGCAAGTTCCTAAAAATACCAATTATTTTAACAATAAACAATAATCAGTTAATTGATGTCAATCACAACATTATTTTTATAATAATCTTTAAGTGATGCATAGATTTTTACAACATAACAAAAGGGGAATTGTTAAAATAGAATTTGGGTCAAGTTAGATTTTGGTAGGCCCAACATTAGAATGATTGTGCATTTTTTAATAGAGATGTCCGTGAAAAATCATCCTGATGGAGGATTATGCCATAAGGCAACTTTCAAACAGCCAATATAATTTGATTTCAATCAAAACATTATAGTCTAAAGGTAATCTTTAGCTTACAATCTTTAGACAACAGCTTATAATAAGAAGATGAAGAAAATGATGAAGGGGAAGAGCAAAATAGGAATCATCCAGCACTGTGCTTGGACTCAAAGGAGGAAAAAAACAGAAGGAGAAACAGAAGGAGGAGGACTGGAATAGATCAAGCAGCAGTCTGGCTCTTGATAGTGGACTACAGGAGTCTATGCAAATTTCAACAGAAAACATGGCAACAGAATGAAACAGTCCTCTGCATCTTGAATTGAATCTCAGTCCTCCTAAAATGATTAATAACACTGCTGCCAGGGTTTAGATATGGAGTGATTCTGATTACAAAGTTGAGAAAAAAAGATATCTCACAATCTCAGGGCAAACTCTACAGCCATGCAGGCGGCACTATGAGGATGTACTTAGGGACGATTAATTAATCTAATTTTGTGGTTTATCATGCTAACATTTGCTAATTAGCACTAAACACAATGTATAGCGGAGGCTGAAATAAATATTGTTAATTCTGCAGGTATTTGGTCACAAACCAATAAGATTTTGACCTCATGGTGGAGAGTAATTAGGATTTATCCTCTGGACACCATAAATATGTGTCCAAAATTTTGGTGCCTAAATATGCTATAGATTTTGAGCAACATACAACTACTCTGGAAGAGTGTCTAAAAGGCACCTAAATCATGCAGTTGTCATGATATCTTAGTATGGTACAGAACTCTAGACTTCAAACTTGCCATTGGTATTTTGGCGTAGTATCTGACTGCACGAGCATCTACTGAGCAGCACTGAGTTGCTCCTCACTCACCTGCGGAGCATGAGTTTAGGGTTCTTGCTGTTTACGTATTCCTCCATCAGCTCCAGCAGCAGTGTTCTCATAATATCTGTGTAGTATTCCAGTTTCCCGTGCAGAGCCACTGTCAGAAGGGAGGCAACGTATACCTTTGCCCTGGCATTGAAGTCATGACTGCGCTCCAGCGTACGGATAAACTGCAAACACACCACCACAGAAACAAAGAAACCGGCAAATGACAAGCTAAATTAATCATCATGCCCGCACACACAAACGCAGACATAAACACACTAGCAAATTCGACATAATATGCTTTTAAATAATCAAAAAGACTAATGATTGTGAAAACAATAATTATCAAGGTAAATTCAGTTCTGCCTTGCTTTGCTAAGAAAAGATACCAATTAGTGAAAGAGGAATCACCCACACATATGCAGTTAACACCTCAGAGACCGTTTCTGTGCCAGCAATATTGGATTATTAGGAATCTTCACACGTCTCCCTCTGCTATGTCTTCTGCTTCTCACCTCCAAATACTGTACTCCACTAACTTAAGAATTATAGTCCTTAATTCAAAGGAAGAGAGCCTAAATATAGAATAGTTATAAAGGACTTGACAGTATATTGATTGAGGTGGGAGAAGATTTTGAAAGTTAACAGAAATGTAGAGTTGTAATGTAAAGTACCATCAGTATTGTAGGAGGTAAATTCAACTTGTGATTTTGTCAAAATAAAGGTTCACCAATCGATTTTACCTTTTACTATTATCAGCAAATCCTCCAAGAAGAAACCAAAACCAATATTTTATCTTGTTTTTAGCAACAATTTTAGGAGGATTGCCTGTGTAGTCAGAGCCTGATATGACACTAATAATATTATTGTTGAATACTCCTTTACTTTGATGTACAAGGCCAGTTTACTCTCTTTAGAAATAAAGCCACAACTAAATTTTCCATTTTTGAGTAGCTTCAAATGAGAGACATGTCCCTGTACATGCTGAGGAAAAAAACAAGACTAAGAGTTTACACCCATGCTAGCTTTTAGGCTGTTGCATGAACTTTGAACTCTATCACCATTCGGCAATACATCCATGTGCAGTATAATTACATTAATGAGGAAGGTCTTAGAGTTCAGGAGGTTGGAGAACTGGTTGAGCGCCTGAGTCACTGTGGCCCGTCGAGCCTCTGGGATGTCCAGCTTTCCTGTGATCATCACATCATTTGCACCATCCTTAGAGGGCAAGAAGAAGACGCGGTCTGTGTAGGTTTTGTAGTCCAGAAACGGGATCCGTCCCTCACTGAGTTCATTTGTGTGGTCCTCCATCTCGATCATCAAGTCTGTAAGATGTAAACAAGAAAATTGTACCTCATTCCTTTTTATTAAGCAGCTTTTATCATTTGTGTGCTGCTCATCTGTTCCAATCTTTATGTGGCGTGAGGCAAAGAACGGAGAGCGCTGTCAGGAAAATTATTTCAGCTGTGAAAGATTGTTTTCTTTTACTTTTACTGCAAAACAAAACCTCTTCTCATAATGATAACATGATGTTTAGAGAGATAATTTATATAATTCACTGCAGCACAATACATCAAATAAATGTAATCAGAGCTATGAAGCCCTTCAATACTTTATAACTTTTAAAGACAGAACCTTTGTGGGGCATTAGCGTTATTACAGAGCTTTTGCACAGCTGCACTGTTGGTACCTGTGAATTCTTTCTTGCAGCGGTCCCGTACGCTCTCCTCCAGATTCTCAAGCTGGTGTTTCACCTTCTCGTACTCCCTCTCTGCCTGCTGACTCTTTCTCCTGAACAGATTCCACAGAACACATAAGTCATGAAAACAAAGTTTGTGAAAAGAAAGGATTTAACTTAAAAATGAATTTGTCTGATTGTTGTTCAAAGGTTTCCTGGTTTGAGTTGATGCAATTGGAGTTTAACAAAAACATCTGATTATAAATATTTAGCAGAAAATTAGTTTTTTCAAAGCCTGAGTGCCTGTGACGGACATATTGGCAAACAAGTTAAAATTTGGAGAACCTCCAGGACTAAAACGATACACTAACATTACACCTATACAATTTGAGTAAAATACAAACTCAATGCTGGGTACAGAACAGAAAATGGGACTACTACTTACTTTTTGCATTTCACTGTAAAATCACCATACAATTCCAAAAACGTCAGTGTTTCCATATGTTCATTTATTTGTGGCGGCCGCCACAATATCAGCACTGACCGCCACAACTTGATTTTCAATTTTTTTTACTAGGCCTATTTCAAATCGTATTTGATTGCAGAGCGCCGTAGCGCATTTGCTCAGCACTTCCTCTCGCTAGTCCCTCTCTGTCTCTCACTCACCGGTACCTCTCTCGCTCTCATGGAGCTCCGTTGCACCTTTCTGTCCAACACAACGCTGTCAATGTCGGAGACCCAGTTTAAAAAAGTTATTAGCCAGCATGCAAGGATCCTAGCTAATAAGGAGAGCTAAGTTAATTTTAGAATGCAGCTTGATTTTCGAGGCTAGCACGCTGTATATAGCTGGTAACTTAGTTAATATCGATGCGCGCATGCCCCCCCTCGCCCTCGAAACACTGTCAGTTCCAATATTGCGATATAGGCTAACAGATTAATATTAATAGGCTGGCTTAAAATTAATAGTATTTGTTAGTGTAAATAAAATAGTTTCTAGAATTAAGTCTTAGAATACTGAAAATATGCCCCCCCCCCAGAATAAAAATTAGAAGACTCTAACATCAACCAAGCAGACTACAATTTAATTTATTTTATTTTATTTAACAAGTGCAGCAGGCTATGATGCTATGCTATTAAGCCAGTACTCCAACAATTTGAATGAACAGGGCTTCTTTGGTGAACTGAAAACCTTATTGATCTGAAGTAACATTACGTAATAAGGAATCATCAGTATGTTACAGTTTACAGATGATACATAGTATCATAGTTGGCTAGTTCTAGTTGTGCCGCTTCTACTGCTGTGGATCAATGTGAACCAATCTTTTTAGCTGCTGATTTAAATGAGCAAAATACTATATTCATTTTTTATTTGAATTTTTGTTATTTAAGTTTTATAACACTTTCTTTATTAGACAGGGAGTGGCATAAAATACTGCATGTTTGCAAGTTAACTGTTAGCTGGGTAGTATCAAGGAAAACTGCAGCAATCGTGATAATAGAATATGTCATTATGTGTCATTAAAATGTATGGTCAAGAAGTTCATATTGTAAAAATTTATAAATTAAAAATGCAATTAGAAGTAGTTTGATTTATTTTTTTGTAATAGTGTATGTGAGAACGTAAAATAGCTTAACTTACCTGTAGCAGTAGACAGAGATAGCGATGATGAGCAGCATGGGCACAATGACAGCAGGGATGATGATGTAGAGTGACAAATCATTCTTTTTCTCGTATTGCACCGAGCCAACCACCCACTCCCCTTTCCCAAACTTGATCTGTGGATAAACACAGAGAGGGAATGTTATTATCCAAACAAGCTCTCACCACTTTAGCCAGACATTTATTCAGGTAGGTGTCAATGTCAAAGATTCAACAGTTTTGGATAGGAAACAGATGAAGGAGAATCTACACAATTGCCCACAGTTCTTCTAAAGCACCCACACCTTTCAGTATTTTTTAAGTGCTGTGGCTATGTGCAACTTAGACAGACTTAGACAGACTTTGTCATTTATCTGCACATTCACAATGTACATTGAACGATTACGTTGCAAGGCTCCAATAAAAACAGAGACAAGTAAAAAAAAAAAAGAAAAACAGCATAAATATAAGGATATGAAATATAAAATGGGATTAAATATAGGTAAAAGAAACCAAATAAAATAAATTAAATAAAATATTGTGTCAGGAATGTAGCAGCAACGGAAATGATATGTACAGAGAAATTATACATAAGACAATATGAATATTGTAAATATCTGTAATATCAGGATTTATTGTAACAGTGAGACAGTATAATATTGCAGATAGTAATAGTTAGTTAGTAATAGTGCAAGTGTTGTATGTATGTGGGAAGAATTATTGGGAGTTTAGCAGTCTTATAATGTTAGGGATGAAGCTGTTGTGGAATCTGGATGTTCTGCATTTGAAGCAGGGACAGCAGTCCATGATGGGGGTGGGAGGGGCCTTTTATCATAGTCTGAGTCGTGGTCAGGCAGCGTCTGCGAGCAGGATCATGGATGGAAGGAAGTGGTGTCCCGATGATTATTTCCGCTGTCCTCACCACTCTCTCTACACATTTCCAGTCTGAGGCGTTGCAGGCTCCAAACCAGACAGAAATGCAGCTGGTTAGTATGCTCTCTATTGTCCCTCTGTAGAAAGTGGTGAGGATGGGAGGGCGGAGGTTTGCTCTTCTCATCTGACGCAGAAAGTGCAGACGCTGCTGTGCTCTTTTCACAAGAGCAGAGGTGTGGGCATAAAATAACTGAACAAGTTGGTGGGCCTACAATAACTGAACAAATGCATAAAAGTATTGAGTTTGACACTTCATACTCCAGCTATTTCTATGTTGGTTTTGTGTGGTATTGATAGTTCGTTGGTGTCACTTCTTTGTGCAGCACACAGCCACAGAAATTAAACAATAGCTCACTTAGAGGAATTACCCAGAGGAGAGGTTACAGTATTAAATCAAAATTGTGGCGTGGCTGTAATTAAATGTAATTATAAAAGCCTGTGTCTACATGAAAATTGTTCAACCAATGGCGTGTCCTGTGTAAATCACAGGACACGCCTAGAGAAGTGCCATAAAGTTTCATGATGTGTGCATGCTCTCATCTGCAAGTCTGTGTATGTGTCTGCAGTGGTGGAAAGTACATTTACTGAAGTACTGCACTTCAGTAGAAATTTGGGAAACTTGTACTTGAGTATTTTCTTTTCATGTCAATTAACACATCACAATATTTCAGAGGGAAAAACATCTTATGCCACTACAAGTATCTGCCAATGTTAGTAACTACTTATTTCATAAAATTCAGATTTTTTGCATACAATACATATGAAGAGATAATAAATTATATTATAGATTTGAAGCTACCAAACAGTTTATACAAGTGCAGCTGAAACTACTTGTATAATCGTTCACTTCATTTTTCACGTAAAAAAGCTCAACATGTCATGGTTTCAGCTTCTCAAATGTGAAGGAATACTTTTAATTCATTTTGTAATGCAGGATGTGTAATGGTGCATGATGTATGGTGTATTTTACAGTGTGGTCTGCCTGTCTTTGTGTGATCTGACCGTTAAGTCCAGCAGCTCAGGACGGGTGTCTCTGCGGTGTCGCCTGGAGCGAGCGCTGGGCGGGGTGGAAGGAGGGTCCAGAAACAACTTGTCGTCCTGAAGTGTGTTAACCACACAGGGAACGTCACCCACAAAAGCTTGAGCCTCTTTGGCCGTCATAGCTTTGGAGAATCCCCGACCCTGCAGGGGAAGATCGACTGTTATGCTCAAGTGTCGTGACTGAACTAAAAGCGAAAGAAATTAAATACTGCATTTACACACAATCAAGTAGACACATCACAAGATAGTGTTAAAACTATTATTGTAAGCATTTTCATTAGTAATGGGTGGAAAGTTAACAGCTCTTCACCGCTCCACTATGAGTGTCAAAGCTAATTAGAAAGATTAAAATATATTAATTGTAAGCACACTTTCAAGTAATGTCTTTCTTAACACACTGCAGGCACACTCCAGTCAATCTTACAGTCCTGGCATTGCAACATACACTTTGAGATTCTATAGTTCTGTATCTACAGACACGCTTTCAATTATTCTAATGCAGTCCGGAATGTAAGAAAGATGAAATTAGCTTAAGTAAACCAGCATTTGCGTAATTGAAAAGGCCTCAGACCTTTTTTTGCAGATGCCTTTCCTGACATTAATTGTGTTTCCCCAAATAAACTTTAAAAAGAAATTGTAAAAAACCTGGAAAGTAATAATGATTAAAATGGGGTGTAAAAAGAAATATAAACCATTTACTTTTACATTAAACTACAATCAATTAGTGAATAAAGGAAAAAGGGTTTTCCCTTTTGGCTTCACTCAGGAAGCTATAGGCTTGTTTTTGATTTACCAGAAATACATTATTGGGTATAGTAATCTATATTTAAATGTATTCTTGGGGTTTTAAATCATTTTGGCTTAAAACAAAGCTATGTTTACTTGGTTGTATGTGTTTAACCAAAAATGACATTGTTTATTCTCAGATCGTTGTATTTGAAGAGTTTTTTGAGTGTGGAAGACGTAAAATGTTTATTTATGAAAAAAGCTGAATTGCAGACAACATCTTATGACCCCTACGATTTACATTACACCCCCCTAGGGAACCACTATCGGCTTTATAAGTTGGGAACCACTGGAGCAATGGAGCAATGGATATTTACATTAAGAACTTTAAATTTTAAGACATACATTAAGAATATTTTTATTTGTTTATAAGGGGTCAAATAAATAAATGTTTGTTAATTTTAAGCACCAATCTACATTTGCATCAAATCATTTGACTTCCAAAACAATCACAGCACTGAGCTAAAATATTAAATGTGCTGCCATTTGCATAATAGTTATATGCAATGAAACCCAACAATAATATAAGCAGCTAAGGAGTGAAAATGCGATATTGCAAGTGCAATTCAGCATTTTTTCCATTTCCATCATCAAGTCAGGGAATACCATTTATCTTAATTCCTTCACACAAAGAGGCTTATTTAAACAATGTCACACTACAACTCCAGCATTAAGAGGGACCTGAGCAGCCTGTACTCACAGTGACGATGATGATGCTGGCCTCTGTGATGACTTTCTTGGTGACCTCGTTGAAGACAGGGTCAGGGTGGTAGACAAAAGTCTTCAGTTCCTTCACCAAGTTGTCGAGATGGATGTATGTTTTAAGAGGCTGGTTCAGGGAGCTGTTTACTGTTGGAGACCGAAACTGGATGACCGTGTCATTCTTCTCGTGGGCTTCCTGAATGTGTCAGAGGGAGAGTATAAATATAAAAATATAAATTATAGCAAATATAACATAAGAAAACCAAGACATGAAGGAAAATATAACAGGATTCAACATAGAAACTATGAGGAGATAGAAAAGCAAACAGTGGGCATTGAGGGCTTTTTTGAAAGAGGCAGTGAATTAATGTATTTGTTTAGTGTTTGGGGGGTGGAGTAGAGGGGCTGGTTTGCTACAATGGGGAAGGTAAAATTATGTGTCTCTTTTCAGTCATTCTATTAAAATCCCAATCTGCCATCGTAGAATAGCAGCCTTTGAATCACAACTCACATTGAGTCATTCCTCCTCTGGCTTTGTTTATTTGTTTTTCATTAACTGGACCGATGGAGATATTTTTGTCACTCTGATTGTTTCAATACATGCCTGACAATACTGTGTGTGACAGCCAAACCCTACAGTCCTACATGCAATCTAAGTTTTTCAAAAGGACGAGGCAAAAGGCGTGGGCTTCATCAGATAATGCTTTTAAAAATTCAAGCAAACCTACTATATATTTTGAGACTGCTTGTATGAGTTGAATGTCTTTTGTTGTTCAGCTCAAAAATAAACCTGTCCTATTAAATTCCTTTAAACAGTAAACCTATAGTAGCCCTGTGAAATGACTCTTGTCTCTTCTGGCAGGTATTGGGCCATTCACCAAAATATTGAACAAATTAAACACATTTGACCTGGTGATGACACTAGAAAAGTGAGGGGATCACCAAAGTTATTACAAAAAACACAAATCTGACCCTTATGGAGGTTATTTCAGACCAAAGTGGTGGACCAATAGTGACATCAATAGAGCATGGCTAAATTATTTGGGTAGAATTATTTTAAGCTGGGGTAGGCACCCATTGAGCATTAAAATTTGTTTTGGAAGAGTGGCTCTGGAGGGAGGCCTAAAGGGAGAGTCAGGGATTCTGTTTCGGTTGGATACTTTAAAAATCCAGCCGTCTCTTGCTAGTTCTCCAATACTGACTACCCCAACTTTAAGGAAATTAAAACACCTTGGTGATGTGAAAATCTGTTGTTAAGAAATATCTGTAGAGCTATCTAATCAAATGTAATCAACAATGTCAACAGTGAGTCACTGCAGCATCACAAACTGTTACGTAACAGTTTTAGGAACCAAGCAACATATTAGACCTAACTGAAAATCTTTTGTAAATGTAGGTATGACTTTGTTTTATTTATTTATGTGTACATAATATCTGATTATGCTAACCAAATCCAAATATTTATTGGTCATTTAGTCTGTTGTCACTGTGATTTGAGGTATATTATTTTTGAGAATTTGTTTTAAAAAAAACTGTCCATTAAAAGAATATAACATTTATAAACCTTTATATTAAAAGTAGGCTAAGGTTGAACATATAAACAACTGGCTGCAACTAGTTCTGAAAGTCTGCGTTTACAATTAAAAACGAGATGTGGAGGGTCTTTGCAGCAAAAAAAAAAATAAAAAAAAAATACTTTCAGCTGCTAAACTGATTCACAATGTAATCAACATGTTTTCACCACAAGCCAGCAGCAATAATGACTACAAATATTTGGGTCTAGTTCAGTGGATAGACTTAAACCAAGAAAAGCTTATGAAGTTGACCAGCCAAGGCCTTTCAGATAACACTTTACATCCGTTGCTAGTTTGCGGCAGCCAGAACTCTTCAAATCTCTCCTGTCCCTGGGTAGCAGGGAAAGAGACTTGGCCAGGAGTAAAGTGGTGCATAGTCACGTAATCTTCTGCAACCTTAATACCAGTATTAAATTTAGTGAACAAAATTGCTACTGCTTAACACTGCCCAGTACACTGGAGGGCAGGCGCTGGCAAGCTGTGTGCAACTCCTTCAAGTTCCCTGGCAGAGTCAACCCTACTCGATTAAGCTGGACGAGGAACATACAGTAGTTATATCTTGGTGGGGGTGAAACAGTTGTGCTACTATCTGCAATCCTACAGGTTTTAAAGATATTTGGCCTAAGAAGTGAGATAAAGTAATACTAGTTTATAGAATCTCACTGATCATTGGAAGCAAGGAGGAGTTGAGAGGTGGAATATGTTGTTTGTGTGCCTGCCTCACACAGTTTGAATGAATCACCACTGTAGTCGTGGGCTCATGCGATGTGGGGAGATCGATGGACAGTGCTGCTACTGTGTGCACGTGGGGGGTGGGGCAGAAAACAAAAAATAGCAGGAAAGAGAGTTAAGAGAAAAGAGTGAAGAGACCTAAGAAATTATGACTACTTTCAGAAGTGGATAATCAACGGGCTGATGGAAAGATGGAAAAAGATGCTGATAAATAAAGGGTAATAGGAAAATATAGACGCACACCTCAAAAGCTGTCGAGTTGTCTCCGTTGACTTTCAAGACAGCAGTCTGGATTATGTCAAAGCCGGAGCCGGTCACCACAATGTTCCTCCCTCCACTAAACACACACACACACACACACACACACACACACACACAAACACAGTAAAACACATCTTTGAGTATATATATCCCCAGCACACAAAGACAAGCTCATAGGGAGAGTTACGGGAAGACAGACACAGTTCTTAAATTGCACCTGGGGTAATCTTCACTGGAGATGAAAACAAATTAGTTTAGCCTGCGAGCAGCCTATCTGTTGTCTGTTGTTCCCAGTTTGTATGCCTAATCACACGCGCCCTAGTGCTTTCAATTGCACAGAAAAAGCAAGGTAACTGTCTAATGCATCAATTTTCAGCGATCATCAAGTCAGTTTGGTACAACATCAAAGACTAGCATTTGTATCCCCTTCAGCTGATCAGAAGTAAATATGGAAAATATTCTGCACACATACACAAACACGGGCACACTCAGCAACTCTTGAAGGACAAATCATACTTTTAAAATCAAAAAAGGTTCTTGGCATAAATAACCTTTACCAAGGTTTCAGAAGGCCAAGAACAAGGCATGTGTCTTTCTTAGTGTTCAGTTGTCCAGTCTTTTCAAGTCGACCTTGTCATCAGCTTAGCAGCTTTTTCAATTTCTTTTTTGCCTCTTTACTTTAAAAACAATACCACAATGTGAAGTATTTGAAAAAAGAAATTCTATTTTTTGTCAGTCTGGGTCTTTTTGTCCCATTTTTGTCCATGACTATCAGTCACTAAAGTTTGTCTCACCGTATCTGTATACAGACTTGGGCACGAACGATGTCGATGAGAACAAGGACAGCAGCTTTCCAAAGACTAACAGTTGACTCTCCAGCCATGTTAGAAGTGCAAAGTGGTGCTTTGAGCTAAATCATACTGTCAGCATAGAAACGTGCCGATGTTAAGCAGGTATAATGTATGCTAAGTTCAAGTTGATAGTGTGTTTAACAAGCCAACATGTGCTATAAATAAAGAGTACAGACTGATGGGAAGGTATTTGCAGGTATTTTGTGATAAAGCACAGTACTGGACAAAGTTTGTCCACTAGTTTGGCTAAAAACTAACTTGTCTTTGAGTCCACCTGAAAGTACAAAAAAAGCAGTGCCTCTGAAATCAACTTAGCTGTTGTGGCAAACTTCCCATATCTCTCAAAAGAAGATGGTAAGTAAAATGGTAGTCATGATATCCAATAGTCAGATATTACAAAACGTGAAAATAACACTCACCATATAGCACAAATAAAAGAAACATTACAAACACTTTGATTTGAGTTAAAACACTAGTATGCTGCTACTTTGTACTGACCAGACAAAGCTTCCTTTGGGATGGTGGTCCAGCACGATGGGATTTTCCAAGAATTGGAAGGCCATTGGAATGGTTTTTGTGGTACTCTTTCCATACTTCACTACGACGACGAGAGGGTCGGAGGGCACCTTATCTGCTCTGTATTCTCCTGTCCTGCAGGTGATCTCTACTCCGAAGTGCTCCCTGCCAAGACAAGGACATAACTCAACACTGGCTGTCTGGAGGGGGGCAGGGGGTCGCACAAGGCCACGGTGCAGTGGAAGCCAACATGGCAGCAGCCTGACAGCTTGTTAAATCCTGGCTTTGCTGCTTCTCTAGCTCGTTATTTTTCCGTTACCTCTGCCTAAAATGTCACCATGGGCTGGTTTTGACAGAACACTGTGGTCACAACAGCGAAAGCAAATGGTAAGAGAAAAAAAATCCTGCTTATGACACCAAAGTTAAGGTCAATTTCATTTTCACTTCAGGAATGTAAAAAAAAAAATCAATTTATGGGCTTCAAAGTGTGCATACTGTAGAATTTGCATAGAACACAATGTCTGAATAACAAGTACCACTTATCAACTGAAGAGAGTGAATTGAAACAGAATTGGGCTTTGGCGTGAATGACAATTATTGAGAAAAGAAATCCTTACACAGTGCAGTCCACCCCTCCGACGGTAACCTGGACATCATCCATACTGCCAGTGTCCAAAAATTGTCCAGAAATTGTAATGAGGGTGCCCCCAACTTTAGGACCTCTAGAGGGTTTCACCACCTCTGGAATTGGGTTCTGGTGGATAGGTGGGTGGGAAATACAGCATGAATACATACTCATCTTTTTCCTGCAAGGATTTACATGCACACACAAGCTCCAACCCACAGGCAAACACTTGCTGTTCACACATGAACAACAGATACAGTGCTATGTCATACACACACACATTCCTCTCACCCTCCTTGATCTTGCCCCCTCTATCAGAAACACACACACACACACACACACACACACACACACACAGGCCTCAATTTGCTGAGCAAACAGTTAGGCGGAGCACTCCCCTGTGGGGAAGCTTTAGCGGAGCCAGAGATATGAAAAGCCAGTTAAATAGCTATGCTGTAGCCTGTTAAAGTATTACAGAGAAAACGGGTCCTACTGCACAGCATCTGTTTAAAGAGGAGTGCATACACATTCTGGCTTATCATACTGTGCATTACCGTTGTAATGTGACTGCATCTAGGCACTTAATTTACCAATACATAGGGACATTGCATTTGTACATTCAACTTAAATGACGAGCACACGGTATGTTCTAATAAGGGGCTCCTTCCTGCTGTTAGAAAACATAATAAAGATAATAAAACAACAAAATCAGTTAAAAGCTTTTGGATGTGTTTATTTTCTGGGTCTAAAGTTGTTCACCTCCATACTTAGAGGGGAACCAGGGAGAGAGTGTGTGTGTGTGTGTGTGTGTGTGTAAAGGAAAGTATTTACCCTGTAGGTGAAGTACATGGAGGAGGTTCCTCTCTTTCCCCCCTTCACCTCCACCTCCACCTGGCCCCAGTTACTTTTTGACACAGGGCCAATCTGACACACCACACTGGACAGGACAACAGAAAAAAAGGTGAGTGAATATTTAAGACTAGGGCTGCAGCTACCAATTCTTTTCATTATTAATTAAGCTACTGATCATTTTCTCAAGTTATTATTTTTTTCTATAAAATGTCAGCCAAAAATATGAAAAAATGCCCAACACAATATCCTGGAAATTCAAGTTGAGGTCCTCAAATTGCTTGTATTGTCCCATCAACAGACCAAAGGTATTTAGTAACTTTGACAAAGAAAAGCTGCAAACATTCACGTTTAAGAGGCTGGACCCACAGAATATTGGACATTTTTATTTAACAATTAACAATTAATCCACTATCAAAAACATTTACTCATACAATTTTTGTTGATCGACTAATTCATTAACTATTGGTTTCAACTCTATTTAAGACCTGTATTCCAGATCAATGATCAGCATTATCAGTTTTGTGAAAGCACCTAGCCTTGTGCAATTTTTGTCCAAATGTATCCAGTGAATATTAAACATACTGGCAAACAAATGAGTACTCTGTCTTGTTTTAGTTAATTGGAGAAAGTGGTGAAAATATGTGTTCTGTCCACACATTTTGAAGAGGGCACACATGCTAAACAGGTTCATCAGATGTTTAAGTAATGTTGTTGACTAAGCAGCTATGAATGTAGAATGATTTCTAATGCCAGATTGGCTGCTTCTAGCATCTTAGAAATTGAACCCTCTGGGAATTTTCCCACATTGCAGTGTCTGGAGTTTACTTGGAATCACGTCATAAACCAAACACGTCCAAGTCTGCTGCAGTCCTCGGGGAAGCATGTGTTGCTGATGTAAGAGGTCAGCATAAAATGGCAAGCCTCATTCAGGCTAACAGGTGTGCCACAATTAACAGCTACATCAGTGATGTGAAGGAATGAAATAACACAATGGAAAACCTGTCAAAGCTTAAAGCAAGTGAGCTACAGCATACAGTATACCATGCAGGACAACCAACAACACGAAGATCACAGCAGGCCTGTTAGCACCAAAAGTGGATGATTTAAGGGTGAAAAATATTCCATCTGCTCTCATAAATCCCATTTTATGCCTCATCATGCAGATGGCGGGGCAAGAATTTGTCATAAACGTGAATCCATCCTGCCAGGTGTCAACAGTTCTAGTTAGTGGCTGCGTGGCAACAATATCGATGCTTTCTCTGTTAAAGATGTATGAAGTGAATACTTTTTAAAACACAGCTGTGACTGTAAAGCATTTGCAATACTTAAGTTTATTCTAGTAGGGATTTTATTTTTTGTGATGCTCATCCCATAACAGAAGCTTTGGGATGAGGCGGAACAGAATATTTGCAACATGAATAGACCACCAAAAATATGTGGTAAATGTGTGATGCTATCAAATCAGTGTGGCATATTTCCAGTGATATGGT
Source organism: Lepomis macrochirus (assembly GCA_024633595.2). Classification (NCBI taxonomy): domain Eukaryota; kingdom Metazoa; phylum Chordata; class Actinopteri; order Centrarchiformes; family Centrarchidae; genus Lepomis; species Lepomis macrochirus. The sequence continues at coordinate 12,301,274 of JALXJV020000008.1, read as the reverse complement.
GACTTCATATCTCTGGTCATTCGTGGCCACAGACAGTATTTAAATACTGACATTCAGCAGCCTACCGCAGCGGAGAATAAATACACTATATTTACTAGAGGAGTATTTAGTTTTTCTGACACTTGATACTTCCACTACACTACTTTTATCTGTAGTTTCTTTCAGATTAAGATTTTATATCAAAAACACATATATTAAGCTTATAAAATACTACACACTGTTAAAGATTAAACCCATGGTCACTTTTGGTATGTGGAATACGTCTTTCTTATAATACTGTACTTGTTGTTTAATAAATGAATGACCTCTCCTTACAGTGCCGTATTTTCACATTGTTGTATTGGACTTTTACTGAAATAAAGGATTAGAATACATTTACCTTTTAAAACAGTGATCTGTCTCTAAATCAACTTGCGTCTGGAGACTTTCAGATCAATACACCAGCATAATTAGCTAATTAAAATATGAACCCAGGTCACCTCAAGGAAAGGCAAAGTTCTCCTTAGCTGATAAGCTATCCAAAAGTTTACCAAAAACTACCTTTTTGTTTTGCAAACAACAGAAAGTGTGTGGTGCTGCTCAAATATTTGCATAAATACATCAAGGTATGTTAAGTATTACCTAGTCGAGACAGAGTACTTCTCCTCCTGATGGATACAGGGCTCCCCAACCACGGTGATGCTTTTAATGTCTTCCTTGTGGATGCCGAGGTTGGAGCCCCGGATGGTGATGGAGATTCCTCCTTGCAGGGGACCAAAACGAGGAATGATCTGGATGTGGGGTATACAGTGGTGGGGGTGGGGTTGGGGGTTTATAGGAAGAAGGGATTTGAAATGGATTTAAACAGATTAGTTGTGCAATAAGAACGTACAAGAGATTTATTCAGTGTGTTTAAGTCCATGGAATAGCTGTAGTGTTTAACATTCAAGGCCATAGTTAGAGAATTACATCCATACTGTATTACTAATATTTGCATGTATGTTATAGACTCCAACTGATGCTGGACATTTGATGGTTTATACAATAGATACTTGAGCATAATAAGCAAATATGTTTATGAGCTGATCTTCTATGTAAAAGTATAACATGAACAAATATTTGAGTGATAAAGATATGTTTGGATAAAGATATTTTACAGTTGAATAATAACTATTATATAGTTATTATTATTATATATAGAAGTTAAAATCAAATACACAATAAATCTAAAACACAACTAAGAGTCTACAGCCGTGCTAGCAGCTCTATGTGCTGCTTTGAGCTAAATGCTAACATTAGGATAATGTTTATCATATGAGTATATTAGCTCCATCTAATAGTAGTGTAGAATGTTAGTCCTCCAAACAAAACTAACAGTCAACCCTACAGCCATGTTAGCATTACACAGTGGTGCTTTAAACAGTACAGCTTGGGAACAGCATTAGTTTTGCAGGCATTTGACCATAAAACCAAAGTCTTGGACAAATTTAAATTATTGTACCAAATCATTTAGTAGTTGTCACTAAGAACCAAAACTGTCAACCTCGTGTTGGCTCTAGAGGAAAAGTCAGGGGACCACCAAAGTAGGTAGGATTCATCCTCTGGGGGCCGTGAGTGTCTGTACAAAATTTCAAAGGAATCCAATGGATAGCTGTTGAGATATTACAGGCTGGACCAAAGTGGTGGACCGACTGAACAGATATATGCATTAAAATACGGCCACAAAACATCTTGCCAAGACACGATAATGGACACGATAATTTATCTTTAAAGTCTTTATCAAATTATGCATCCGTCAGGTTGTAGAATGTATTTTCATAACCTCTATCACATTGACATCAACACAATTACTGATGGATTTTTGTCAGTGACAATGACACACCGACAATTAAGCAAGCAAAGAAAGAATTGATCCGATCTTGATACCCTCAAGGAGAAGCAGACTTTGAACTCCTCAGTCGACACAGAGAGGAGGCAAAACAAACATGGCCAATAAAGTGCTCCAATCAATAATCCAGTCACCAAAGTCAATGCCTTTCCCTGAAAGTCACAAGCCTTTAATGCACGTTTCCAGTTCAAAGGTCAACATAAACATATGACAACACTGTAACTACTCACATCAGTGATCTGGGGGTCAGGACACTCCGTGTTGTAAGGATCTCCAGACCCTTGCTGGTCAGGATTGCACAACTTCTCGTACACACATGCCTTCTGCCTCGCGCACCACACACACCTGTACTTTGGGTCAGCGTTCTTACAGAGGCTACAGTCCTCTCTCCCCACGGAGCAGTTGTACAGGGTGACTGTAGGAAAAGTAGTGAAGGGGGAAAAAATATCCCATGTTGCATTATATTAATATTCCTTAAACAAGGTCTTGCTTTTACAGTTCCAGTTCTGTGTCCTTGCTAAAATATTTCTGAACATTGTTGATTTGCTCATCTGATTCATGCTCAGTATATTTTTTTTTTTACCATGGGCCCTCTGAGCCATAACCTCAAAAGGGAACTGTTTTTTATAGTTTGTTTACAGGTCTTGGGAAGTTTTGTGTTATAAAACTTGAAAAAAGCTCCACAAAGTCTGATAAATTGCCTCTAGTGATGTTACTTGAGTCACCCTGGTTTGAAATGAATGAAATGAAAACAAATCTGGGGACAAAGAAAGATTCCAGACCTCTGTAGCTCCTCATCTCTGCTTTAAGCTATTAGCTCGAGGCTACATTAGCTGCTACTAGCTTAACACAGCCAAATGTCTCATCCAACTCTTAGTGGTTGAGTTGCATTGTAGCTAGTGTAGGAGCTAGGTTTTGACAAGTAAGGTGAATGTGTGGAATAAAATGCTATCTCTGGTTCTGCTGCATTGATATCCAACCTTTTTCAACAAGCGCAATTCTAAATTGGTGGAAGTATCTTTTAATGCGGCAGCAGCAAGTGCTTTGTGGACTAATTTGCCCTGGGTTGGCCCCACAGGCTACATACAGTCTGGCCTTAACGTTGGAGGTAGTGAGCAATACAGCAGACATTATTCAAAGCACAAAAAGTACCTTCACTTTCTCTTGTGTTATGATTTAATCTGTGGCCTGTTTTTATTTACAGTGAATACTTTTCTAAAAAGACAACAGAATCAATAACATATGAGGCAATGCTGCACAATGCTCATTGTAGTAGATGTCAACATAACATTATTTATCGTATCAAGTATCAGGTCTCTATCAAGGACTAAGCATGATTTTAAGTATGTTTACAGAGGTTTGCATAACATTTTTATGTTTTTTTATAATACCATTATGGCATGAATGGTATGACTTGTTTTTTTTCTTCTTTACATCATTGTGCACCCTTACTTCTAAAAAACATACATCCTTGTATATAGTATAATCTTGGGATATAATGTGTTTTTTATGTTCGCGTCTGATAACTTTGTTATAATTTGCATTGCAATGTAAAACCAGCCCTCAGAATCTCTTGTTATGAATGTCCCTAAATCCTTCATATTCTGTCAAAATGTGTGCAAAGATACAGTCATTACCAATTAATTTTCTGATTAATTTTTACTTTAAGATTAAAGGCAGCTTTCTCACATCTAATGGAGGCTACACGCTGGGACTGGAGGTGTACACACAGGGCATTATAAATAAGATCTCCACATTAAAATGTGAGAGAGCATACCGTTCAGCGTGCTGTCCATCTTCTTGCCCGACTCCTTGTCCTTCACGTAGAAGAGAACATTGGTCTCTGGTGACTTGTTGTAAGAAAACTAAGAAATTGGAAGAAAATGAATTATTAATTCCGAATCCAGTGATTAATGGCACTTAAGCTCTTCTCAGCAAACAGTGTGGGCTGCCGCTCCCCCGTGCCAAGAGAGGGAAAAAAAGGATGAAACATTTTTTTTACCCAGGCTGGCAGATTTTCAGCTAAAGAAATCAATGCTGGAAAAGAACATAGCTGGGGGCTAGGCACTGCTTGAGCTTCCCAATCACAGAATTCACAATGTGGAGATGGAACTAAAATAACTCCAATAAGGGGAGTCTGTCCATTAGAGGGAGCTAGAGAATATCAAAGGAACTGTGAACACCAGCTAAAGGGTGATTTAATTCATAAGCCTGGAACATAAAGTCAGCTGTACATAGATATAAAGTTTGCTTTTAGCCATTTTAAGTACTAAAAAGTTTAAATCAAGTGGTATCCAACAATACAGTTTCAGGGTTGTTCTGTATTATAATTTCCGCACTTTGATAATCCCCAAATCAGCCATAGTTCAAGGACCTGTGTTGAATGGAGGGAAAATTGTCCTATCTGAACAAGCTAAGTAAAGGAACAAAATCAGCAGTCGAGGATCACGAGTCAAGCAACTACAAAACAGCTGTACACACATTGAAGCCGCTGAAGGTGTAGAACGGCCCACTCTCAAAATGGACCTCTTCCTCCACATTTCTCATCAGCTCAGTGCCGATGGTGAAAGCACGGCCCTAGAGGATCAAATAAAAACAAGAAACATGGTGTGTTAATTTATTTAGATCCTATTTGAAAAATACTGTTCTATGACCCTCCTCTTTCCCCCCTTAATACAGAGCAGAAATCTGGTAGTGACTGCAGATTGCAGCCCCTCTGTTCTCACCCAGAGAAGTTTGGATGGGATGCGTGGATTCTATTCTTGTTCTTGCAATAGTATGACATGTGAGAGAACAAGTACATTCACAAGTCATACTACAAGCAAAATGTACAACATCAGGCAGTTCTTTAGCTGTATATCTGTTGGCACAATTTACCTTCTCTCAAGCCCACAAGGGCTTCAATAGATGGGTAAAACAAGCAGACCTGTAAGGACACGTTTTTTACAGTGCAGTACACAGAAATTGTAAATGGTAATCTGTAGAGAGACACGTCAACACTTTCATTCTGTACAATTTAAAGGATTACAAAAGCATGAAGTTGCGGAGACTGATGAAAATCTTAAATCAGAATGTAAATTGATTTTCTATATGAGAACACCACATCCATTAGGTCTTATTGAGAGGCTGTATTTAACTTGTTTCTTGTTATCAAATGGAATGATTAATGACCCTTTCTATAGTTGCTTTTGTTGTTTTTTTCCTTATATATATAATGACTGTCTTGTGACTGAAATGTTCACTTTTGTGTCAAATAATTTCACATTTTGTAATAAATTGATTGTTTTTGTGCCACTTTACCTGGTAGAGGTCCAAATTGATACCCTCAAAGCTTATATGAGTCTTGTAGCCCACAGGGATCAGCACTGGATCTGGATTCTCAAACTGAGGACACTTAGCTCCCTGAGAAGGCATCAAAACAAAACAAATCAGATACTCCCTCTTTCAATCATTTACATTTTAAATATGCAAGCCACTTAACGGACACCCTCATCTGCAGCGACAGATAAGTGTATCGCTGAAACATCTGCTGACTTGTAAATTGATATTCTTGACATTTGTCACGCAAGATGGTGCCAGCTGATACCGGGATTTGAGGTTTTTTTTAAATTCATTTTCAGGATCAATTTGGATCGCTCAGGCGCTACATAACGTGTGTTGATTAGATGTGTCTGTTGAAACTTCTGCTACACTTTTTTCAGCATTTGTCAGACACATACTATCAGAGGTAAAACTCCTTGACATGCCACTGATGTGTTAACCCTTGAGAAGACTAACCTGACGCTGCTTGATGATGTTGGTATCCGCCACGTCGTCCAAGTCACTGCAGGTGTGGTCATGAGTATTCCATTGGCAGCCCCACGAACTGGCCACACATGACATACACCTGAAAACACACACAGAAAGAAAAGACATAAACACCAAAGATAAGAAAATGCTTTTACGCGCATAATGAGGCAGGAGCACACACGCATAAAAGCACACACACAAACAAAATATAAAACATGCAAACTCATCAAAGAGCGTCCGGCACAAAAATCCATGTTGCTGACAACGAAATGGATCTTTGCAACTTCCCATAAGCAAAGCTCGTTCATCACACATTCCTCGGCATGAAAGAAATGAGAAAAAAAATAAGGAGGGGAGAAAAAATGGCGAGATTGACTTTCATTTTTTGATTAATGAAAAGGAAACTGAGGCAATTTCCTCGGCTTGGTAATAAACGGAGGAGAGAAAATGCAAGAGGTGCATTCAAAACTACCATGCATCACAATTTACAAACAGAACCTTGATCTCTCATCTGTTCATGCACGGTGATACATTTACATCAAGCCTGTCAGTTGATGCTGTGTTCAGTGTCACTGTGTATTTTCAGTGCATGACAAAGCAGAACTGATAGATTAACAGTCTGACTCACGGTGTGTTTTCAGATTTCTTCACTGTGGCAGCACAGTTGTAGAACTTGAAGTCCCCCGTGGCCAGCTCCACAGTCTCGTTAACAAAAATCCTGACTGGCACGGCCACAAAGTCTGAGAACACAGCAAAGGGAGGGTTAAAATGTCCTGCACTAGCTGTTGAGGGGTTTTACACATTTATGAATAGGGTTACGGTCTTTAGGAATTATTCTTACATTTCAAGACATCCACAGTTGATGATAAGATATCATTTGTGTGTTTGTGTGTGAAGAAGACAAAACAACACAAGACGATACATTCAAACACGCAGGACACAATCTTGAAATCACGTGTGACAGAGCTTGACCTCAAATATGTTTATTTCTGTATCAGGGTATTAATTTAACAAGACTTAGAGTCTAAAGCCATGCTAGATGGAAGATCAGGGGATCCCCAAAGTTATTATAATTCATGCTAAGAATGACATGAATGTGTGCACTAGCCACTAGTATGGAGGACAAAAAGTTATTATCTTTGCTAGATTAACCTGATGGGGGTCCAGGGTTAAACATCTGCTGTTGGGCCTCTACTGCCTTCTGTCAAATGTACAATATGTATACTCTGTAGGCTCCACGCTCCCATAAAGACAAGGGTTTTCACAAGGAAATTGTTTAGCTGAAGTGGTGAGCCACATTGATACCAAAACATCTGTTCTCGTGGTCAAGTTAATTATAATTTGACTGCCTAAACAACCATCCTAGCTAATTAGCTAATAAGTATTTATAAAACATATAAACATCTACTGTGTGAAAAATCATGTCTGCTATCTTTCATTAAAGCTTCATGTTTGATTTTGTAAAATGTCTATATTTTTACGATATAAGGACAAAATTGTACTTGTGTCAAATTGCCTCATAAATCAGAAATGAATCAATTATAGGTTCAGTGTGTAAGATTTAGTGGTATCTAGGGGTGAGGTGTCTACCACTACCCCCTACAGTCTCTTCTGAGACAGCAGAGAGTTGCCAGTCAAGAAATGAGGTTTCTTTGGAAATTATTCAGTAAAACCATATGTTACTGCGACTTGGCCACTGGCAGATAACATTGAAAATGTAAGCCAAGAGTGTGTAAACTGGCACTGTTTCTACACTTCAGGCCATTATAAACCACATAATAGATACATTTTAGCAATAATTGCCCGCCAGCAATAATATTTTGCCCACAGCCAAATTATGGCTTTGATAGCAGCAAAAAATATAAATAAATAAATACTTTGATAGTGGTGCTGAAATAGATCTCAGTCATGACAGCAACAGTTACTCACATAATCACTTCCTTTTTAGTGGTTTTGTCTGCTAAATAAAAGCGCGGGAAGCTTGTTTACTGTAATGCTATATTTGGAGTTGAACTGAGCTTTTAACAACATTAAAAGAGTCTGTAGACTCTTTTAATGTCTGAAAGAGCCATCAGAAAACGTGATTCCCCTTAATGTCCTCTGCCTGGAGATACTGGGGAAATGAAAAAGCGTCCATAGGTTGATGGATGCGGACCAAACACCGAATCACAAACACTGCAGCCTGTGCTATAATATGAGCCTGAAAAATAATTGCTGCAGAATCCATTTGTTGAAGACAGGAAAAAAAAACAATTGTCCCAGCATGGGATCGAACACACAACCGTTGAGCTGCGAGACCTGCGCTTTAACAACTGAGTTAACCAAACACCATGTCAATGGAAGTCATTATAGTCTTATATTCTTACCAACCATCTAATGGTTGAAAAAACCTGCTTCCATGGAAAACTTATTTGCTGACCCCTGCTGTATATTATTACTTCTACTTCTTCGAACGTACGTATTCAAAGTAGTGATGAGTGTCTACACAGCCTGATTTCTACTAGAAGTAGAACAAGCGTTGAACTAGCGTTGTTTGTCCATTTTCAGCTACTGTAGAAACATGACGATGTAATATGGCGATATCCATGTAAGGGGACGCGCTGTTATGTAGATAGAAATGACTTATTTTAAGGTAATAAAAACTTAATGTTTTATTATGTAAGGTATTTTTTGACCACTGAAAATAGTTATGGATATTATCTAGCAATTATGTCAATAGATCCTCAGAAATATTACACACTGGATCTTTAACCGAAACCTACTGAGACTACAGTAAACCCTTGGTATCTGGGGTCCACTTTGCCTATTTGTAACACAACCTTGGTTATAATGGAGACACCAGACACAAAGGCTATACCTCGGTCACCAGATGTTTGTGGTATAAGCGCAGGATTGGGCAGATCGCAGGAGACGTGACCATTGTCAGACCTGATGCCCTTACTCTGGAATGAGTTTATGGTGCAGTGCAGACGGTCAGAAAGCCCAGCTGTAGGAAGATACTGAATGTTGATCTTCACCTGAACAGAAAAAACAAACACATAGATGTGGAAGTGGATGAAACAGAGTTGTTCACAGAAAGGGTTACTGCCTGCATGTATGTATGTTTGGCTGAATAATATCAGTTAAATTAATGTATCTGCTCTGTGTATAATTCAAACACCTAAAACTATGTGTTGTGAAGTTAAAAATACAGAAACAGTTTCCTTTTTTAAGGCTAGTGATTGATTGAGGAGGAAGAGCGGCTGTTGATAGAAATACAAGAGTGAGTCAGAAAGGGAGGGACAGCAAAGTAGTCAGGTAGCGGAGAAATGGGAAAAAACACTTGAGTTAGAAAGCGCACAAGAGAGGCTCTCCATCTTCAGGCTGTGAGCACAATCAACCAGGTCGGTTATAATAAGCTAGTTTGGAGTTTTCTGGATGGATCGATACAGAGCACTACAACCTAGAACCAGTGGTCTCTGATTCACAATGGAAACTGTTTATTGCCCAGGCTGTGCATGTTTGTGTGATGTGCACGTAAGTAGGGTTGTGTTCTGCAGAGCGAGAGAGACAGAAAGAAAGAGGCGCAGAGAACAAAGGGACAGAGTGAGTGAGAATGAGAGAACAGAAGCAGTGCTCTACCTTTTGAGTCTTTTTACAGGAAAGGTTCGGGGGATAGAATGAGATGATCTTGACACACTGCTGCTGTGGGCTCCAAAGCCAGCCATTCTTCTCCTCTGCCCGTCGGCACTCAGACCTCCTGGTACACCTTCAGAAGAAGTATGAACAACTCCCATAAGCCTGTGCTTTACACCCCTAAATGCTTTCACAAGACCTCAAAAAAACAGGCTATGGACTATGGCCAGATTTTCAATGTGCTTTCGTAAATAACAATCACATGACCAAGCAGGGTCTGTGGAGTTTTTAATATTAAGTTTTATATAGATATAAAAAGCATGAAATGCCCTTATTGGTAAATGGTTTTATAATGAAAACCAGCAATAGTTTAGACCTGAACGATATTATATTTATAACTGACTAATCGTTTAAGTAATCTTAGCATATAAAAAATGATGAATATTTCCTTCCAACATTTCAACTGCCAGTATTTGGCCTCTTAACTTTGTCTTAAGTGTCTTTAGTGGACTGTTGGTCAGGGAAAACAAGCAATAAAAACACCACTGTGGGCCATAGGAAATAGTTTCTGACATTTCATAGATTAAATGATAAATTAATTAAAGCTGCAATGATTAGTTGATTAAAAGAAAATGAAAGGACAACTATTTTGATAATTAATCAGTCGTTTCAGGCATATTCAATGCAAAAATGTTATGAAATGTTATGAATGTTATGTTAAATCTTATGTATGACAAATTTAAAGCTTTTTTGTCATCATCAATCTGGTAAAACACCATTCAAAAGAAATCCCTACAAGAAAGAAATTTCAGTGGAAAATAAGCATTTTATATTAATCTGACAATCCATCATGTGTCCAAGAATTTGAGGTTGTCATCAAATGTCTATTAGTTTTATCCAACTAACAAAACCCAAATATTTCCAGCAAAATAAGACAAAGAAGAACAGCAGAAATATCTGATTCAAGACGCTGGCCCTATAAATGTTCTGCTTGAAAAATCACTGCAAAGATTAATCTACCATCAAAATAGTTGCTGATTAATTTCCTGTCAATCGACTGATCATTGCATCTCTAAAGTGCGTGCAGTGTTTCTGAATAAGAGTATCAACGACTTCCAGAGGGACACGGCTGTTTTTCTCCTTTTTTCTTGTTCCCGATCACATCCCTGTAAAATACATGATACATACCGCCCCTTCTACCCTCCAGACCCTGATAAATATAGGCTGATGAGAGTAAATTGCACAGACTGCCTTCGCTGCATGAGGCTGACAAACAGCTTTAATTCCTTACGGCTGCAAGGACAACAGGAGATGGAATATAAACACTGAGGGGTACTAAAAGTGTCTGCAATAAAGCACTGAACAAATAACCTGCTGTGTTTTACAGATGGAATTGCATGTGTGGGTGTTTGCGTTAGTCTGTCGCTGGGTACATGCATTTAAAAGTGTATGCAAGAATGTATGTATTTGTGTGTGTGTGTGTGTGTGTGTGTGTGTGTGTGTGTGTGTGAGAGAGAACCTTACCTGCCCTCCAGGACACACCAACCACAGTAAGGGTCCCACAAATCCACACATGATTGGCAGTCTTTCTTTTGGAGGCACGTCTGCACCGGCACCTTGGTGATCTGGAGCATTACAACATAAAATATGATCAAACAGTGCACCTTAGGGGAGACTCCACAAAATATGAAGCATTTAAAGTATGGCTACAAAATGCTCCTTGGTTTGTTGCAGGTGTGTTACCCCTGCTTATCATCAGAGTACATACGGTACAATCATCTTATAAAATGAACATCAACCACACCAAGCACCTACAACATTGTCTGTATTAATGGTCCAATAATGGTCCAATAATGTAAAATATATAATTAAACATTTAGAAAGGGACACTTGTGTCTGAGTACATTTACTTTTGATACATTTGCTAATAATACTTGTGTACTTTTAAGTCAAATGTATATTTATACATTTTGGTATTTCTACTTTTACTGAAAGTAAAATACCTGAGTAATTCTTCCTCCAGTGATTGTACCCTGTACCATAAATAGCAAATCCACAACATATTTGTCACATTTAATTCTGGTAAAATCAGTCAGATAGTATGTGACTGATACTCTCTTCCTGTGATTAAATTCTCAATAACACAAAGAAGCAACTGCAATAATATGTCTACACATGAGAAGTCTACTCACAGAAATCTGACAGAACACATATGCTTCAATTTCAATTTTAGACAGCTGTCCACACAGACAATGTACTGGCTTATAACTACTGTGTGTAATGCATTGTATTACAAAAGAGCCCCTGACATACACACCTTTTTTTCTGTGGTAATGTAGAGGTGGCTCTGACTGAGGTCAAAGAAAAGGTTCTTGTTGACCTTCTCTCCTACGGTGTCGCCAGAAATTCTGTTGTACATATGTGCGTCTGCTCTCAGGTGCACCTGGACAGAAAACAAAAAAGTAACACTGTCAGACAAGAGGTCTTAAATTCCCCCATCCTGCTTCTCCTCAGGTAAGACTAAAAGCTGAAAGGAAAAAAAAACACAGTCAAGGAGAGAAATCCAACAGATCAAAAGACAACTGCACCTTGAAGACTTCCCCCTTGCTGTTCCCCAAGAAAGCGATGGTGTGATCATTCTCCACAGCAACAGCCACAGCAGTCAGAAGGCCAGAGGTGGTGTACACTGCATTTGCCTTTAAGGCGAAATTCGGCTTGCTGGCCAGAGGGGAAGGAAGAAAATCTGCACCACATTTGAAGTTTGCCAAGGTATCCTTCTGTAAAAGAAAAGGAAGAACAAAAGGATGGTGACAAATTCTGTGCTCACGTTAATCCAAAGGATATGAGACGGAATATTTGAGACTCAAACTTCTTAGCAGTGTTGTATGTCCTCTACTAAGTAAGCTAAGCACCCTGGGTAAATTTTTTCACCATTGTTCTTTGAGGGCCAGCATTTTACATGTGTAGTGAAAACAAAGGTCTAAACATTCAATATATATTTTGTGTGGTCATTTATTTTATATTATATACAAATTAAATGTATGTGTTAAAATGGTCATTTCTTTCATTCGCAAGTTTGGGATAACAGAGATACAGCAGCGTTTGTTAATAATTTAGCAATTCTGTGTTACACTACACAGAATTGCACACATGATGAACAATGGTCTGCTTCATTTATGGTTGAATAAATATACTGTTGATATTGTAGCCATTTCTGTTAGAGTGACACCAAAATGTGTTTACAAGAATCTGTTCTGTTCAAATAGGCTAAAGCCGTGAAATTAAAACTGTGTTTGAATTCAAGGGCTACTTGCTTTATTTAAATGGCACATGTTAAATTACTTTTATTAGTGTTATTCGTCTGGTGAGTATATTTATATATGCACCATGCACTGTTCAAACAGCCTGAAAGACTAGCATATCTTTCTTAATGTGGAAACAGTAGATGTTACAAAGTCATACTGGAATTTACATGAGCTTTGTATTTACATTGTTGTTTTCATTGTTTTTTTTTGTTGGAGGACCTGTTTTGGGCCCTGAGCTGTTTTTGCCTCTCAGGGCTATATGTTATTAATCTGTATGAGTTGAGGGAATTGGGAAAGAGAGACATGGAAAGAGGGAAAATGAGACAGAACGAGAGCTTTAGACAGAAGACTATAAAAGGATCAGCAGAACAAAATAAACAGACATTAAAGTAAACCGTGAGACATCTATGCATTATTGATTACTTGAAAAGGGAATTCTTCAATACACATGCCACACACAAATCATTTTTTGAAACTTCTATCAGCTGACATATCAGAAGTACTTACTGCAATTTTCGATGTGCAGAATTCATCGGTTTTAGAAGAGTAGGGGATGTCCACAGCAGGAATCCGGGAAATTTTCCCAGAGTCACTGTAGCAGGCACTGATGATTTCCACCAGCTGCTTATTAATGAAGTTGAGTGGGTACATGCAGAGAGCCGAGTCACTGTCGTCATCTTCTGAACTCGCCACCATGAACAGAACTTTGCTCCAGGAGTCAACCTTGTCATACACACTTGATTCAGTTATGACCCGTGCAAGCTCTTTTCCTGGAAAAGCCACATATGCGGCTTGGACCTTACTGTATCGGTTATTCAGGCCGCAGTTTAACTGGAGCTCCGTGTGGGAATAGTAATGGTAGTCGTCTTCACAAAGACGAGACACAAAGGTCAGGTTTTTAGTATCTGTACCATCGAGTGTCCGCGAGAAGAGGAAATAAACAAAACCATCCTCTTTGAAGGCAAGGCGGAAGTCATGTAGGTACTTTGGAACAAATGGTGTTGTCTGTACGGTTGATGCCTCAATGATGCTCTCAAACACTACCCAGTCACGGAAGTCCTGAAGGATTCGTGTGCTGATGAGTTTTGTACTGTCTAGGCTTCCATAGCCCTTTCCAACAACAAACACACTAAAGGTGTGCCCATCTTTTGAGTACGTGGACATTACGGCCACCACGTTCACGTTATCCTCTATGCTAGCCACGTAAGTCCTCTCTCCTTTACTGTCACTGTAATACAGCTGCTGTTCCACATTGGTCAGATTGAGGAGGGAGCAGATGCCCCTGTAGCGGCTGCCACAGACTATGAGAGAACCATTGGACGGATGGACCAGCAGGAGCTTGTTGAGGTTGGGCAAGAGCTTCGTGTCCTGGCATGCAGACGCAGGAGGTGTACATGTTCGGGCGTCCTCTTTTGGACCCGTCTCGGCACGAGCCTGCAGGTCGAGTGATGGCCCCAGCTGGAAGATGGTGTTGATGGCCCCCAGGTAGATGCGACCGGTCTGGGGGTCCTGGACCACATTGTTGATGGAGGTCTCGGAGGTGAACTCCAAAATGGGGATGTTGTTGCTCTCCTCCTGGGCTTGTGAGACTGACTTGCAGAAGAGAAAGAGGAGGAGGGAGACCCAGCTCGCCATCTCTGGAGATAACAGAAAGGGAGAGAGGGCATTTCATTATTAATGCAGTTAAATGCACACGTATCAGCAACACAAGACTACTGTGTAGAGTAGGTGGTTAACATACACAGATTGGGCAACCATGAAGATTTAACTGAATAGTTCAATGATGTGAAATAGCTTTCATGCAGTGAGTTACACGCACTGATAGTATTCTTATTGAAGCGGAGTCAGGAGACAGCTTAACTCTTTTTCACTTCAGTTTTTGTATGAATTAAACAAACAAGATATAACATGTTAATCACAGAGATTTAGAGGCAAATGCTTTTACATTTGGACAGAGGCAGACTTCCACTTTCCCACTGTTTCCAGTCTTTCTGCTAAGCTAAGCTAACGATCTCCTAGATGCAGCCTACCGTACAGATATGTGAGAGTGGTATTGATCTTCTTTGCAAGAAGTGAATAAGTGTATCTCCCAAAATGTTGAACTATTTTAAAAAAAAGGGTTGGTGTACTGAATTTACAACAAAACATGTTTTCTCTGTTACCTTAAGCTGTAGTCATATCTAGCCATGCAGATAATTAGACTTTATTTGGCCAGAATTTGAGATGTCTGTCTCTGAAAGCCACCCCACACCAATTGAGCTGAATTATATGTTGTTTGGCGGTGTTAAAAACATTGAAACCATTATATTTAGAAATGTAACAACAACATCTCTTTCCACATAAGCTGTCCCCATTACTCTAAACAATCCACAGACCTCACTGTGAACTTTTTGCTATGGGGATATTTCTTTGGTAAAAAAGTAATTCCAATAAAAACTAGTGTGTGGCTTACCAAGAGTTACTGATTGTTTATGATTGTACTTCTGCTAAATTCTTTAAATGTCATTTTTTAAATATTTTAGCACCATAAGACACAGAAATTTTAGAAGCATACATACATAATATAAATCCAAATAAAACCCAAACTGTCTACATGTCTACAAACCAACAAGGGTAAGTGAGAATTTCCCCAGATCTATAAAGGGCGTGTTATTTTGGATTTAATTGACTTAATATCAGACATGATCGCTGGTGAAAAAATAAAACTGCTCTGTGTGGGGGTAAAGAAAGATTAAGGCTGAGAGCTAGATCTCAAACCATAACATAATGAAATCCTATTTAAAAAGTTGGATCCTGTCCAACTTCATTTGCACTTGTCTGTTTTTTCACCTCCAAGCACAATGTGCTCAGGAAGTACACTGTTTTGAAACATGATCACACAATATCCCTGTAAAATACAGACAGCATCATGTACCGGTTAACAGCAGGTGCCTGTGGAGTCCTTGCTCGCTCCTGTTTGCCCAGGCTGTGGTAAATATGGAACTGCAGGTGGCTTTGAAGCGGTTATTGCCTACACCGCAAATGTGCATTTATGTTTGCATATGGTTTCAAGCTCCACACTCAATAGTATACTCCTTCTCATTCTACTTTGTCAAGTCCACAGGCACATTTGTCAAATTGAAAACCCCTGATGAAACTTCAAGGAATTTGCTTGCCAAAGCAGTGTTTTATTATGTTAACCTGCCTTCCCTCACTGGACTAAGTGGGGAGACCACTGATTAGACATTTGCCCAGGGGGAACCTGTTAATTTCACTAGCAACTCCAATTTGCATTTAAGTGCCCACTACTTGACTTTATTTTTCTTCGCATTTACTGCCTCAGTCTGGCCACCCCACCCTCAAAACCAATTGCATTGCGTAAATGTATTGTGCCCTTTTCAATTCACAGCTTTAAATATTTCAATTAAAATTGAAATGGTGCAATAAAATCTCTGTCTGTGCTTATTCAGGACAGTAATGTGTGCGACTGGATTTTACAGCTTTAATTAAGATAGAGGGGTAGTCAGCATTTTGTCAAGATTTAACTAAGAGGAGTAGACAAAAAATGAAGGTGGAAAAAAGTTTAAAAAAACATCATCATATGAACAACAATTTCACCTCTAAAGTGACAAAACTTCATTTACAAAGACAAGATCCACAGGCCAAGTTGAATGACAATTACAAGCATGTGTCAGCTTTAAGAGGCGCCACAAAAACTTACTTTTATGTTTGAGTTTTCAAAGAAGCATAACAAAAACAGCTTGAATTGCAAAATGGGTTTGCTGCCTGAAAAAGTTGACTACATAAACAAAAACTGGACAAAGAATGGTGGCGAATTGCATGCTCACAGACAGACACAAAAATTGCCTTAAAATGATCACAGAATAAAATGAACACCTCTGTGAATTAGGTGTAATAAAGTTTGCATTGTAAATGTAAACTTCACAACAACTTACTTAGGGTGTATTTACTTGTAGGCCGTTAAGATTTTAAATGCAAATGACAAAAATCCCTGAAGAAAAAATAAATGTAAGCCACAATAAAGTGAACGCTTGAATGAATTGATTGTGATTACTTAAGTGTCTTTTTTTTGCTGATAGTTTGACACTTCCAACGCGCATTGAGGGTGTAAACCAGTAGTATTGACCTGCATCGTATTTACTGCCTTCTACCACTTTCTTCAATTAAACCTTTTTTTAATCATTCTCTTCTTTTAAATTGTCCACCTTTATCTGTGTTCTCATTTTCACTCATTTTGTTAAGTACTGGTTTCTGTGCTACCATATATTTAGGATTGTAACATCATCACTAACTACTTTTACTGCTATCATTACATCCTACATTTTTAAGTCTCTGGACCTCAGTATACTCCAACAGCCGGATAGTGTTTTATCACAATAAGCTGCTATTAGACAGGCTGTTGATGGTTAAACAGTTTTGACGGGACAGGTTCAGGCAGTCTCATTTGCCACATAACCTTTAATGTGCATTTTTCTTCTGTTTGTGGAAACAGCTGGCAGGAAAATTGTTTTATGACTGCATCAGAAGGTCCTGTACAAACTAATTAAACCTACAGTAGGTCTGTGCATCTAAACACACTTTAACACTACTGAGTGTTTTTCTGTTTTTTGTATACAACAAGGAAGACCATACTGTCTAAATAGTGGGTGTGGCTGTAAATATAGACAGTAAAGCATGACTGTCTCTCTGACCGTCCACTAAAAGCGGTAATATCCATATTTCTATCAATTCACTTGGCCATGATACAGGCCACACACAGAGACTCCACAAAAGGTGGATTATGTCGATGGTTTCTGTAACAGAAAATGACTTGATTCCTTTGCCTTCCACTCAAACATGCTGTGACAAAGCAACTTTCTCAGTTAGTAATGTACAATGCAAGGACAATGTCTCAGGGTGCTCATTTAGTTTTCAGAAAACTCCAGTTCCACTTACATCCATGACTTCAAAGAGTCCTTTTACTATTCATGCAAATCCTATGGCCAGCCCCCGACCAGAAAAAAATAAGTTTCCCTCAGATGCTGCATTGTGGGTCAGTGCAAACGAAATTCTTAACATATTTCAAAGGAGCCTGTTCTCTCTTAGGATGTCTCCTTCTGTCGCTCTATCACTTTTCATCCTTTTTTCATGGGCTTAATCCTGAACGCTGGAATTAAAGAGGCTTCAAAGAGCTGAAGAGAGGCAGACGTCTGGTGGGGGTGACACAGGTGGAATGAGGCCCATTTCTCCCCAGACCATCCCACCTCTCTTTTCTCTACATGTCTCAAAGCTGCTGTGAGAGAACATGGCAACTGGGCATACCATCCAACACTTCGCTATTCTGAATAAATAAAAAGCTGCTAAATTTAGAGGCTGTGTGCTGCATCAGCCTGCAGCTAATGAAGCCTCCAATGGCCTGGGATAAATAATAATGAAACACATCACGTGCTAATGAAGCTGGCACATCTGAAAAATGTGATCCTGTGAAAGACACAAATGATGAATTAAAACTGCCAGATTGTCGCCATTGATTCAATTCAAATTAGACATCTCTACTAATTCCACAGCACACTTTTCATGTTGTACTTACAGTAAAGTGCACAAATGTCTTTTCTGTAGAAATTTGACACAGAATTGTTATATTGAATGTTTACATTACTTTCACATTAAGACCTAATTAGAAGAGTGCAAAACAAACAACAATAATGTGTGTAACTCTGTAGCAAATAAATGGCTCTTGAGCTAGTATGCTGAAAATAATTGATCTATTGTTTGATAATGTGATTCAGTTTTCTAGTTCTTTGTTCTTATCTTAAAATACATTCTAATGTCAGGCACTGAATGCTAAAGGTTGGTGCACTGAGTAATAAACACCAGGGACAACAATAGTGGGACAATGGTTGATTTCAACATAGTCAAACTTCAGATAAACATCTAAATTCATTTGTTGCACAAAACTGTCAAGTTTTTGACAATATCACTAATTTTCTATGAATTATGGGTAAGTGAAGACTGAGACTGAGACTAAGAAACACTGCTATTTCCATGGCTAGAGGGAAAATAATCATTGAGAAAAACTGCCAAGGTACTACATGCACAGACATGAAAATATCACATGAAGGTGTGTCTATTTGTCGGCTTGCGAGTCATCACACACATGCACACACTCATTTTTGGCACAACTATTAGTCCCATCTCTTTCGCCCTCCCTCTACAAGTTAGGACATGTCTGGGCAGAAAAAGAAACTCTCTGCAGAGGACAATGAAAGATAATTGAAAAATGGCAGGTGTACACACAAAGCACACACAGATTCATAGGCTTAGAGATACATGTGCATGGACCAATACGTGCACTGGCGCAGCCTGAAGTGCTGACAAGGTAATCCCACTCTGACCACACAGAGACACTCTTCTCTTCAAACTGCCACGCTGTGTTTCTTTGACACAGGGGCACTAAAACCCAGCATGGCAGTCCGCACGCCTCTCGGCCAATCCTCTCACCACGCAACTCCCACATCCCCCTTTGTAGGACGACTCCAGGCAGGAGGAAGAGTGCAAGCGTGTTTGCGCGAGGAAGTAACAGATCAGGAAGGAGAGAAGGGAAAATGAAAGTGGGGGGCAAAATGTGTGTGTAATGATTATATCAGACACACAAACACTTCCCCAACTGCTGACCTGGCAAGTTTTGAACCAGCATGAGCGCTCCATTCACTCATTAAAAGAGATACAGGAAGGAAACTGATATAATAAATAAAAAAACAGACACCCTACCCCGAAAACATAATAGGATATCACCCCATACTGTGATCATTCATATTCAGCACTTTCTTTATCGGAGAGCAGAGCTAGCTTTGACAGATGCCAGGGTCTGACATTGATATTTGTGTGTGTTTGTGTGTGTGTGTGTGTGTGTGTGTGTGTGTGTGTGTGTGGATGGGGGGGTGTCTTCATGTGAAGCTGCTTTAAGTGTTATACGCTGATAAAAGTGAGCTGCTATTAAATGACTCGCATGTCCCCAAAGGCCTTGCAGCAAGGGGGAGAAAGGGGGGAGGGAGAGGTCAGCGAGGGGTTAATGCTCTGAAGCAAAACTTGCCATGTCTCCCACAGTGTGTAGGGTGCTGAAAAAGCCTGATAAATTGTTTACAAGGCAACATGACAACGTGGGTTAGGACCCATAAAAGGAGACGGAAATGAGGGGCGGATCCTTGTCCTTTATTTTCCCACCGCCATCCATAGAAGGATAGGCAGAACAAGCGGCATTGTTAAAGATGAAACATGAAGTGGGAGAGTGTGGAGAACTCTTTCTTTCTCTGCATGTCTGCCATCTCACTTTTTTTTAAAAATTTGACATGTAAACGCTCTTGTCCCATCCTTACACTAAAATTGTTTCACGAGTTGCAATGGGAGGCTGGTGTGACGACGGCAATCCAATTTCCATATGAACAATTACCCTGCCGTCAGGGTTGGCAGTTCATTTATTTCAATTTGACTGACTGGGAGAACCACGCTCACCAAAGCAGCCAGCCCAGCCATTGTATTCAGGGCATCAGGCACAGGCGGGGGGATTGATGGGCCTGGTCCATTTCAGTGGAATCCAGCTGCTCTGGCCTAAATATGCTAACACCTTTAAAGTTGGCCCGTGACCCAAGGAGGGTGTGAATCAGCTCTCCTATTAGACTGTGTGCATGTGTGTCCCGATTCTCCCTCACGTGTGCTTGCGTTTCTCTTGTGTGTCTGCATGTATTTGCCCTCTTGTGTATTTTTGTCTGTTTTGATGTATGACCATGAGCCAGGAGTTCGAGCGTAACCCACCCCCACCCATCCTTTTAGGCACAGCACTTTTCCTCATTAGGACTGATAGGCTGTTTGTGTGTCTGTTTACCGCTCTGTCACCATTTTCAAGACGCCCGCTATCTCCCCTCTGCCAGCTGGACACTTGAGCAGCGAGAATGTAAAACCACACGCACGCATGCGCGCGTACACACACACACACACACACATGCACACACACACACAAACTAGACATTTAAATGTGCACGTGTGCAGGGATACACACACACACTCATACACACACAGAGGCACATTCACTACTACACTTTTTCTGCCATTTCTCAGCAGCCGAACTCAATGTCTCTTGTAATCTCTCAATCTCTGTTTGTCTCTCAAACAAACACACAAATGCAACCTCTGTCTGTCTGGGCAGCAGCAGCCTGGGCTAATCTCCCAATGCGAACTGGCCTCCCCCACCCCCAGCTGGATGTTGCAGCTCTCCAGCGAGACAGAGTGGCTGTTTGCTGTGTGGACACAGCTGGCGGATGTGGGGAACCTGATTAAACGGCCTGGCCTGGCGGAGAAGAGCTACTTTCAGGAGCCAGTGGCTCCTCCGACTTTGCTGCCACATCCAGGCAGTTGCTAATACACACAAACAGTTGTAGGGGCAGGCATGCATACACAAGCTGACTAATCAACTCGACTCGCACACAGATCCAACACTGTAACTGCATATGAAAAATGCTGCCCACATCAACAACTAGGGCTGCAACTAAAGATGATTTTCATTATCAATAAATCTGTTTTTTAATTTAGTATATAGCAAACAGTTTCAGAGTCCAAAATGAGGTCTTAAAATTGCTAATTTTGTCTGGCCAGCAGTCTAAAACCCAAGGTTATTCAATTAACAACAACATAAAACTGCAAATGTTCAACTTTAAGAACCTGGAACAAGTAAATGTTTGACATTTGTTTCTGCTTGATGAATAACTTCAGTGATTAAATCATAACAAAATTGTTGCTGATAAATTTTCATAAATAAATAAATCAACTAATCGCTTAATCGACTAACAGTTTCAGAAACTTCTTTGACACACATTGATCAGTGGCCGCAGGGAATTTATTTTATCCTTTTGCTCCTGTCAGAGTTCAGACTCTATTTTAAGAACAGGTAATAATTCATTGTCTTGCTAAAGGGCACTTCAGCTCACATACAGAGAGACTCCCTGCTTCCTCTGGTCGGAGGGCAGCTTCTCTAATCCGCACACCACCCTAAGGCAATCCCCTGCTCCCAACGCACAGTCACCCTCCACTTACAAACAGCACACACTCACGTTCCAACACACATGCAGCCACAATTAAGAAGTCAGGCAGGCAGACTGACTGCTAGGAAGGAATCCATTACACACCTTATTGGTTATAATGATTTCACTTCACCAGCATAAACGCCAATGAGCCATGAAGGTATCTTGTAATGTGGTTTAGTCTCAGTGCCCAGCTTTCGTTTGGTTTCAAGGGGAATACTGATCTTATGGTGACTGATTGCTCCCCTGGCCTCTTATAGGAATTCACATGAACAGTGGACAAAGAGTGTAACCAATGTGTTTATAGTAGCTTTGGTCTTGAACAAATAGTTTTAACACTTTGGGAAATGTGCTTATTTGGTTTCTTTCCAAGGGTGAGATGAGAAGATTGATATCATTGCACATCTGTGTGGAATCAGGACATGTTTAAACTAGCTTAACATAAACACAGGAGCAGGGAGAAACAGCAAGCTTGGTTCTGTCAAATGTGGAAAAAAGCAAAGCTACTAACACTTCCAATCCTCAGTAAACTGTGTAGCTTGTTTGTTTACAAAATGAAAAACCGACAACTTGCTTATCAAGTTTACAATTTCTTGATCGGTTTAAATTTCTATGCAGCATCTTTGGCTATAGCATTGGTTGCCATATTTTCGATCTGCATGGAACTGAATTTGGTAACCTCACAGGGGAAAAGAAAAGAACTTGTTACTGTCTACATGCAGCAGGTGAGCAATGAGATGTTTCCCACCACCAACCTTATTTTGGACGCATTGTTTACTTTACTTACTTTTACTAGTGGTTTCTGAGAATCCTGCCTACTGACGTTTTGTATTGTTTTGCTGTGTGCATCTGTGTCTCAGCAGAGTGACGATGCAGTCGGAGGACAAACGGACAGAGCACAGCTTGTGCTCATAGCATGAAAGTGTTCAAATTGAACAAATAGTTAAATGTTGTGCGTTGGACTTATTTAGACTTCTCAGGGTTACTGCAATTATTTTAAATAAAATTACACATCAAAGTGTAATAATCTGTTCTTTCATCCACCTGCTCTGCTGTTACTTTCCCCCATCTGAAGTCTTTATCCTGCATGTGTGTACTTCTAATAAGCCAATTAGAAATCTGGTTACAAGAAATCAGTGTGCGCCAGAAGATATCTAGCTAGGGAAGTCAGGTGTCTTCCATTCCCTACTTGTTACAGACACCAGGTTTCTAGTTTACATGATGCTGAAGACATCAGCTTACTGGAGTAAGCCGAATGTAACCTGTTTACTGAAGTACATGCAAGTACATGCACATACTGTGACAAGACATTTGGAAGCTGCACACAGTCACTCCACCGATCTGTTATTTGCCCAAAAAAAGTTCCAGCAAGTGACTCCCCCTTAGCCACAACCTGGGTTAAAGTAAGCATTAAACAAATGAGATGCAACATGTTTCTGAGCTTTGCAGGTGCTAGGTGTATTTTTCAATTTGGGATGCGAATGGGAATGATATTAATTCTTAACTTACTGTTGGAAAGAAAGCAAATATTCCCCAAAAATGTCAAACTCGTCCTTGAAATACACAGGTAGGGACATGTATGAATAGAGCACAATATGTGACAGATGAAATCTCTCCGGTTCTGTCCAGGCTTTTGAGAGCTGGGTGAGGGACAGAGGTAACCTCAGGAAAGAAGGCAGGATGATGATCGAGAGACAGAAAGACAGGAACAGAGGGAGGGCAATCACACACAAGTTACTGGCTGAGTCTCAATAGGTCCTTTGTGTGAGCTGGCAGGTGCCTGTCACTTGTCAAAATGAGTCAGAGTGTGGATGGTGACTGAACATTGTAATAGTGGGGATATAAGCGTCGGCTGAGGCACAGAAAGATTCCGGATTTTGGTCATGACTAACAGCTATCAGGTAATGGCCAAAAGATTAGGCAGCTCTCTTCAACATACTGAGAAAAGGTCACATTTGGAGCTTAAAAGGTAATGGCTAAATTAGCTGCAAAAAATACCTCATAAAATTAAATAGCTTTCAGCGAGAAGCAGTCCTTTCCACTGGCCGTGCAGAAGGAAATAGACTGGGCTACTTTTTAATTAGTCGGACGATGAGAACTCATCACAGAAAGGGTAGTCTCTGATAAAACGTGTATGCCTCGACACAAAACCTCAACTCATAACACAAGAGCACCTTCTGACTTCTTTTCTTCTGTCACAAATAATAAAAAACACATTTACACAGAATATCCTACACCACTTCTCATTAGTGTCACACACTTCAACCAAATGTTCTTGATGCTATCGAAAACCACTCCACAACACTCATCCCTCCATTCGCAGGCCCTTACAATCTTCATCCATCATCTATCAGGATTCTGCAGCTAGAGGGGAGAGAGCTGCTAAGCAGGGCCTGACTAATGGCTAAACAAACACCATTATCAGACCTCAGTGGCCGAACGCTGAGCTACAGGAGCCCACAGAGCAGCTGAGGCTCTTTAATACTTAATCCCCGCTGCCCTGCTCTGCTAGTGGCTGCTCTGGACTAAGCTAGGATGGGCAGCAATGACGGTTCACTAATGAGGAAATAAACACAGAAACATAAGGGAGGAGGAGGTCTGGGGTAAAGAGGAAAGTCATACATACATCCACCCACGTGTGCAATCACTTCCTGCAAAAACTGAGTAGAGAATAGACTGTGTTAAGAGGTGGTAGAAAAAAGTGTGGCCCACTCGTCTTGGCCAATTCCCTCTCTAAAAAAGGCTCAGGGAGAAGTTAATGAGCCTGTTACAGCCCCACAGTTCCCCTGATAAGGCCGCTGATTACACCACATGTTCGGGCAAGAGGATTGTGCGTGTGTGTCTGCATGCACATTAGCATGTGTGTGTCACCTGACCCAAAGCGGTCATCTGCTAATCGTACGTTCACAAGTCAGGAACGCACATTTTCTGATAAACACACTTTCACACACCAATCACCACTCTTGAGGCGCAATCTATCCCTCTCACACTCACTCGCTTGCTCGCCTACATACACCAACTAAGTCACACCCGTGATCACATTTCCCCCCCACACACACACTCAATCAAGTGTGAAGGGGTGAGAAAGCCACTCAATGAGAGTGGGTGATTAGGCCCTCGGAGAGTAGGCCTGACCTTTCCTTCCACATCAAGTCCTCCATGCGCATGTGTGTTTTTATGAGTCAGTGGCTGTAAGCTCCCGGGCCCGCACCACTTCACATCAAATGTCACTGACTTAAATGAGATGGCCAGACAGACAGGACGACGTAAGATGGGAGAAGAGGGAGGAGAGGGAGGAGGAAACGTGAGAAAGAAAGGATTATTTTTACAAGGAGCTGCAAGAAAAAGCAGAAGAAGGACATAACTTAAAAAAGAAAAGACTGAAAGGAGGGAGTGCTGTCACAGATCAATCTTCTGTCTTGCTTCTCTCCCTCTTTGCATGCAAAACAGCAAAGCTGAAGTATTTTAAAATTCCTTGTTGGTTGAGGGAATACAGCGCAGGCCCTTGTGGGTACACAAACCTCCCCCTCCTATTGAGGAGATGGTTGAGTCTGCACTTCCGCATTCGCAGAGCTCAGACGGAAAGAAAGGCAGACAGTCTGAGTCAGGCCTCTGGGGAGCGGGTGCGCAGGGGGCAACTGAGGTTTTGTTGGTGGGTTTGTTGCACTACTAAGTGCTTAGAGTTAGTTAGCAGCCAAATTATGTCCATGGGTTCTTTCTGAATTATACTTATAGAGGCTGAGAGTGCATAGAAGCTAGAACGATGCAGAAAAACAGTTTTGGATCCACTTATAGTTGAATTATAGTTGATTACAACATGTGTCTTATTCCTGCAAGTAACAATAGCACTCACCAGATTAATTTTTGAAGTATTAGAATGCAACAATATCACTACAGCTGAAACAATTAGTTTATTTATCGTCTAGTCGATTGACAGAAAATGTGTCTTCAAATGTTTTGATAATCGAAACAAATCCCCAGATTAGACAAAATTATTTGGAAGAGAAAAAAATGTAAATGGTAAAATGATTATCTGAAGTATCTGTTGTTAAACACCCATCAGAGTTTATAGGCCGACTTCCTGGTTCATCTTTGAACTAGCATAGTTATTTCTCATAATTCTTCCACTTAATGTGTGCCCACTTGAGTTTTACCTCTAAATAAAGTGGTTTTATTTACAACCTGTCTGATCTTCTCACTGCTAGCATTTCACATAGATGGACACCATCTTCTCAGATCTCAGCAGTTACTTTGGTGAGTACAATGTTGTCATATCTGAGAGAAACGATGGCCAAAACTATGAATATAAAGACTCACACTGTGGCAAACTACAATTATCCTGGCAGGTTAAGTTATGTGATGCTGGTGGTACAAGTTTCCATCTGTCTTGCCTCGCCCCTTTCCTCATCATTCTTCTTCCGTCATCACCGCAGATCTCAGAGGAGATAGTGAACCGGCATTCACCGCTGACGGGCCGGAGGACGTGTGGTGCGACGCCCAGGTTAATTAAGTTTGAAATCGTAGAGACGATCAGTGGCGCTGCCACTCAGACTGCCAGCCCCCCCCCCCCTCCCCAACATCCCCCTCCCCCTCGCATGCTGTGTCTTACAGGTACAGCTTTGAGAGAAAGAATGTGTTATGTATTTGCCTCTGAAAGGGAAGAGACAACTTTTTTTTCCTCATCTGAATCATGGGATAGAGGATGTTCTGAGCTGTAAAGATTTAAAAAGACCTTTTTTATACACGTAAAATGGAATTAAGATATTATTAATCAAGCAAACTGGCAAAAAATAGCTGGTTTCAGATTCTCAAGTGTGATGTGAAATGTGATTTAATATGTTTCTCTGTTCTATATCATTGCAAATTTTGTGGTTTGGAACTGTTGGTCAAACATAACCAGGACATCACCTTGGACTCTGGGAAACTGCTACTGCTCTTCGTCTGTGAAGGTTCTCAGTCATCCACGTCATAACTATCCAACAAAGGTTTAGTTCAAGGGCAACTGGACTTTGTAGAAGAAAACTAGAAGACATTCCGTCCCTCCAATTCTGACTGAGTGGTAAACTCCTCAGGTCAAGACTCAGGAGTTTACTTACATCTGAAGGATAAAAGGACACTTGCAAGGATCACCAGGTGCACTTTTTAGACAGAGAAGATGGATGGTTTGAAAAAGGTGTCAAGGAAGCCATTTACACCCGGGTTAAGAAGCCGTTGCTTAACTCAGGAGGGGGGTATACGCCGCCACTTATCACCCACTTACAATGCTGTCCTTTCATCACTTCCCAGTAAACTGAACAATCATTTCCTCTTGGCCTCAGGTGTAGATACCAACGATGGTCGTTTCAGACTCTGCCATGGACGAATGCCGTTACCACAGCCAGGAGCACTAACGAACCAGCAGTATCGACGATCCTAGCTAACGATCCCACAGAGGTTAAATAGCGGAGTTTCCCTACCAGTCAGTCAGAAATGAAGAAGTCTCTTGGATGAGGAACGACACGTCTTCTATTTTTCTTCTACAAAGTCCAGTTGCCCTTGACCTCAGCCTTCGTTGGATGATACTGCTCTTTGTACACTCGTACTGTGTCGCCTATATACTAGATAGTGGGGCTGCGATTAATGCTTATTGTAATGATTGCTTAATATGCAGATTATTTTCTCAATTAATTAATTAATTGATTGGGTAGAATCACAGAAACAAGCTGCCAAAAAAGTTTACTCTGTAGACTGACTGAGCACAGTCTTAGTGTTAGGGTGAGGAGCTAAGACATCTGGAGGAATCTTAGAGTAAAGACGCAGCTTCTTTGCATCAAAAGAAGCCAGTTGAGGTATTTCGGGAATCTTATCAGAATGCCGAAGGTAGACCCAGAAGATGCTGGAGAGATTACATACTCCACCTGGATTGTGAACACCTTGGAAACATCCAAGCAGAGCTGGGAAACTTTGCTGGGGAGAGGGACGTATGGACTACATTGCTTAGCCTGCTGCAACCATGATCTGTCCCCAGGTAAGCGTCAGAAAATAAATTGTGATGACCCTTTTTTCGCAATTTTTCAGACATTTCACAGAGCTCAGACTTACGTCTTCTAATTGTTTGCTTTATTAAGCAGTCCACAAACCCCCAAAAGTATTAAATATTCAATGATACAGCACAAGAAAATGAGCAAATCCATACATTGGGAAAAGTTGGATTCAGAGAACACACAAATGCTTTCATATACAGAACTTCATTCCCCCCAATCACAAATGCAACTCACACAAACACACACACAGGCCAGAATGAACAGAGTCCCCCACCATGTCCAGGCTACAACCTTTTCTCGGCCATGATTGCTCTGTTCCCCAGGAGACTGCTATAAGGGGCTAGAGCTGCAGTGATTGTTGATGGATGCCTATTGGCATGAGCAGCACGTAGAGTGCAGCCCCCCCCCCCACCACCACCACCACCACTACCTGTAATCCTGGAAAAATGGACTCTACGTATTAGTGAGGCGCTTAAAAGGCAGGAGCCATTTCACACAGTCACACACACAAACACATACACACATTAAAGCTACCTGTACTACGCTTAGAGGCCAAGGCATATTATCCCCCCTGGCTCAGTATCAAAACCTTTAGTGGTGAGAGGTTGCATGTGACGTGCAGGGGTGGAATATCACTAAGTACTGTACTTAATTCAAGTACAAGTACCTCAAATTGCATTAATTTATATTATGTTTCCATTTCATGCTACTTTATACTTCTACTCCCCTTACAGGGCAAATATTGTACTTTTTACAATTTCATTCATCTGACAGCTGTAGTTAATTAAGAGTTTTCATGCAAAAACATTTGCTCACCTTTTAACAGTGGTGGAGTGTAACTTCATATATTTACTCAGGTACTTTACTGAAATATAAATTTGAATTACTTTTGAGTATTTTGTTTTCCTGCCACTTTATACTTCAACGTCACAACATTTAAGAGGGAAATAAAGTATACTAAAATAATACTTTTTTTACTGCTCAAAATTTATGTGACAGCTTTAGCTACTAGTTGATTTTCAAATTACGATTTTTACGTACGAACCCTATAAAGTGCTTATATAATATGGTGCAATATTAACGTTTGCCATTTCATGGTTCCAGCTTCTCAAATTTGAAGATTTGCTACTTTTCCTCTTAATTAATAAAAGAGGTCTAGACTATTGGTTGGACAAAACAAACAACAATAATAAAATGTTGCTTTTACATTAACGCATTAGTAATAATAATCTAAATAATATGTAATGACATGTCATGTCTATGCATTATGTAGTTTTACTTTTAATGCTTTAATTATATTTTCCTGATTATAAATAAATACATTTACTTAAGAAACATTTTCACTTTTACAGTCATACTGAAGTTATCGACAGGGTTATTTAGGTGAATTAAAAACAGGTTGAATGTTGAATGTTTTTACTTGATTTAGGAAAAAAAGGCTTTTAGGACACATAGCCAGAATTGTCATTGTAACATCGGGGCTTTTGCACTGTTAAGAGTGTTTAAACTTTAACAGCGCAAAAGCCCTACATCAAGTTTTTCAAATTTACAGCACCTTGCCACAATGAAATTCTACTTACACATTAACACACCAGTATAAAATGGGCGATTCTACAGCACTTTTGATACTTTAATGCCAAACTTTTACTTGTAACAGAGTATTTTATTATGATTCAATTATTACTTTTACTTCAGCAAAGGATCTGTATGGCATTCCTCACCTGACGAATGACAAGATAAGATAGCCGAGATTATATCTTATTTTTGATTCAGTTTTTGATTAATTGCTCAGTGATCACTATTTCTAATCAAATGTAGACAAACAAAGGTCAGAGGGAATTAGCCCCCCATCGCCTAAAGATAAGCTGCTTTAATCAGGTTGCAGATGGCCTGATAAGCAGCAGGGTGGCATTAGGAGCGGGTCGTGTGGCGTAGCTGAGGCGTGTCAGCGATAGCATCTGCACCTTGTCTCTAAAGGTGCCACTGTTTCTTTCATGTCAGGTGAGTGCGTTGACATTCTGTCACATCCAGACTTCAGATGTGGTGGGGTGGAGGGGGCCAAACATCAAAGTCTGGGTTTATGTTGGCAGGGGGCTAACAGAGACGAACACAGCACGCTCCTGTAAAAAGACGTGGACACCCTCGTACACACGCTCACACGCACCAGCCATGACTGGTGACAACTGGCAAAGTTTGAGTGTGAGATAGTGCTGATGTCTGCCAGCGTAGCCTACATTTCAGTCTCTTTATCTCCTGAGCCTTCTGCTGATAATTACAGCCGTCCCTTCACTCGGACTCGGTCACACCAAAGCTGCCAGTCTGCGCAGCTCGAGCCAGAGGAATTATCACCCAGGCCATCGCAAAACGGAACACACCAAGGTCAGGCCCTGTGTTCAATTTCACTTTTGATTCCAGTCCACCTTTCTTTCTCCTCTACCACTTATCCACTCCTCCCTCCCGGCCCACCCACACTGTCACTGTTGAATTTCACTCCAGGGCTAACCTCCATTTCCAGGACAACCAGCGCCTTGACACTCATTCATTTCCAATCCTGCAGAGTGGTCGGCTGAATGGAAATTGACGATTCAATTTTTGGAATGAAACTCAAGAGTCCTTTTGGAATTGACTCTCCTCGCCTGCCCTCCCCTCTCCTCCTGCTAGGATGCCCGTTCTGCCACCCCCTCTGCCCTCCGCCACTCGCTATCTCCGTCCTGGTCTGCTGAGTACAGCCAATTTCTCGGCTTGTGAGGAGACGTGGGCGACATGACTACAGCAAAGCGCAGCTCAAAACGCCCTGCAGCTCCCACAGACTTCTCTCAGACACCTTTTCTCCATGCCTGCTCTCTCTCATCACTAAACTGGCGTCAAACAAGCAAATACTTAAAACCAAAGGGTTTATTCTCAGCATTGCTCCCAGCTGGATGTTGGGTGGCAATTTAAAAATGATCTATGCAAATGTAATTTCGCTGTGTGTCATCCAACACAGCCAATTAATGAGTGAGCTTCCTCAACCCAACTATAAATTAACAAGGCTAGATATAATAGCTAGATTAATGTGTTTTCCTGGCACTTGCCTAATTGCTAGAATACTCCGGTGGGGCTAGTGTAAGCTGCCTCATTTCTACATGTGATAGAGTGAGTTAAGACAGAGAGGGATGAATGCCTGCATCAACCCTATTTATCATTCCTATGAACTTTGTTGTTTCTCCTATTGGTTTGTACTGAGGGGAATGCATGAGAAAACCGATAGGGAAAGATATTTTGCCCTCAGGGAACTTGTATCTATTTCAGCAGAAATTTCTAGTATTAGTTGTTAGATTGAGTTTGGACTAAAAGACGGCATTAGCTTCAATCAGACTTAGGAATTTATTAATGGAAAACAAATCCATAAGTGGTCAGAGGGGTATATGTGCATGCATGGTGTGTCTGGTAATGAGAAATGATAGCTGAAGGCAGGGACAAAATGTGGAAGCTGGAGAGAACAGAGTGGCGTAAGAGGTAAAGGAAACAGAGAGGATGAGTAACAGCCTGTCTGAAAGAGAAAAAAAGGAGTGATAGTGAGAAAGACAGAAAACAAGCTCCAGGATCCAAAACAGCACATCAGCAACAAGGAGGCCTTTTGTTTTGCCCCTCTCAACCGATTGTTCTCTTCGCCGAGGGTGAGCGCTAATCCGCTGTGGAGAGAGGAGTTGGGAGGATTTACTCTAAGTATCCTTATTAGTGGGAATTCACTGATGGGGGAAGGGGGGCAACGGGTGAGGGGAGAAGGTAGAGGGCAGAATGAAGAAGGAGGAAGAGGAGAGCAGCAGGAGGGGCGTAGTGTATTCTGAATACACTGTAGGTGCCATATGAATCTTTAATACAGGGCTTAATGGTGAGGGAGGGAAGAAGGGAGGAGTGGAGAATATAAAGAGAGTGAGGGAAAAGGCAGAGGAATCTCCGAGGAGGTTACTGAGCCTCGCGTATCACAACACTCCTGATAAGTGCCAGCCTCCCCGGATCAAACCTAATTCTCCACAGCTCCGATGCCACCACAGAGTCCCTTTCAGATGCAGAAGACGGTGGCAAAGGACAGACTTGCCTTTGTCTCCAAAAACAAACAGAGACGTGCCTGATGTTCAGATAAAAATGGATAAAGGATCTTTCCAGGTGATAAATTTCTTAATTGCTTTTGTTAAACACATACCCTGCTGGAAGCTTGGCCATGGTACATCGTTTTAATTACACGCACAAGAGCCTAATTAGTTGTATCTGTTGTACCAGAGGCTAACGTGCACCCAATTAGACCCAAATCAAAAAGATGGTACAGTCAGAGAGGGGAAATTCTTTGTTCTTGCACAGTATTCATCAAATAACAGAGGAAAGTAAAGACGCCGCTAAACTTCCCAAGTTGCTGATGTCATGATCGCCCCTGCTATCTTTAAACTAATTAAATACATTTTCTCGTGTCAGTGCTTGAGCGGATGGCTGCCACTTGTCAGCGTCTCCATCTCTTTGTCTCACTCGCTGATGATAATCACTAAAGTGGAAAAACTATTTGTGCGATGATAAAGGCTAAACAACGCAGCTCATTATTGTGGCATTCATGCAACAGTTTGTGGATTAACACAGTGGAGTCTTCACAGTCAGATCCACCAGTTGGTTCCAGTAAAGAACAATATAAGAGACTGGCTGTCTGAAGTGCAGTAATGATACAACAAATACTGCTTTTCCTGTAAAGAAGGGATGCTAACAGTGATATTTTAGTGGAGGAGTATTGTGGGTGCTGCTCTTGTACTATGGTAACTAATTGTTAAACAGGCCCTCAGGAGATAAGATATAGCCTAGCAAGAAACATCTGACATGGGAGCTTCGAGCTAAAATTATTCGAGAACACTACAAATGATTTCCCTAATGACATGATGAACAACATGGTTAAAACAGAAACAGCAGATCCACCACTTTGGAATTACAACCACATCAAAGCCTTTTCCACATCCCCAAAAGAACAGCTCCTTTCCTCCGCAGTGGGGGAAACAATCCTGGAAACTTCCACATCTATTGCAGGTTCTCCCAAAAACATTCAGAACGGCGAGCTTTTCCCTCTTTCCTTATGTGAATTTAACACATACCAGAGAGCACATAATGGTCTCCTGGGGCAGCACTTCAGCAGAGTCGGGGGGAGACAGTATTTCAAAGCATGTAGTTCGTCTTTGCATGTTCCACCGTTAGCAGTTAACAACCGTGTAGGTCTACTGTACTCTACAATCACTCCCATCAGTCAATGGAACGCAAGTAGAGTGCACCTCAGAATTAGCTGTGGCTAAATGGAGTCCTACTGTTTTTTCTCCAGCCATGATTACAGCCCGAAAGTGTACCTGGCTAGCAAGGTTTTCTCTTCTATACAGTGAATTTATCTGACACACAGACAGACTACTTGTCTGAACTCTTGTCTTGTTTGTTCAAGCAAGGTGAAGCATGTGCTGTTATCAAGAGGTGCAAATAAATAAGTAGCTGCACAGATGCACATGTGAGAGTACCAAGGAGCTAATGCTAATAATAAGTGGCATCTGGTGGAGCTGGTCCATTTCCTTAGAAATTCTGAGCTTATGGCCTGGCAGTCCACATCTGTGTGGACCCGAACAGTCCCTGACAACTCACATTTTAGTGGTGCAATGGGGGGGGGTAACTACTCATTGTTACCATGGCAATGGACCAAGGATCAGGAGGTTAGACTGCATGGCGTGCAGCTCTGGATAGCTGCGTGAGGCCACATGCGGGAGATATTCCCAAGGATTATAATTACTGTCAGCTGGCAGCTGAAATGGTGTATATACACACACATGTATTTTATGTGTGCGTATTTGTGTGTATGTGCGACTGTGTGCAAGTGTGTTTCAATCTTCCTGGGAAACTCATCTGACCTAAGCTTCCAACTGCCAGCGAAATCCTAAAATCCTACCTACCAGCTTTCTCATGAGTGACAATCTTCTCTCACCGGTCCCTTGTGGGTTCTTACTTTTAGAAGAAAGAGGGGGGAAAAAGCCTTTATAAGAAAGCAGCATGTGCGATTCTATAAAGAGATAATCTGTGTTGAAAGAATAAAAACAGGTTGCTATGCTGCAGCACAATAACCCAACATAACCTATGCTTTCTCATTTCATGATCAATAGCTAGCATACACACCAGTTACGCAACCATGCATCCTGGATCAAATCAATTCCAGCCTGCTTTAAAAGACCTCATCATTTCACTGTGGTATGCCCATCGAGTCGCTCAACTCATCAACTCACACACTGAATTTTCATTAGGAGGCACTTAATAGAGACAGGCACGTTTAGAGTTTCTCTCTGGGTGGGTGGGTTGTGTCGATTAGGCCGAGCTAATCTCCATCATAATAAATAACATTGATTACAAACGCTGAATGCTATGGGAAGGGCGTTAAAATTAAAGTGCAAAGGAGGATGGGGTTGACGTATGACAAGAGGGGTGGAGATTAGTAGGTTAAATGTAAGAGAGGGTGTAAGAGAGACAGAGTAAGTTTGTTTGTGTGGAGGTGTGTGTGGATGTGTGTGTGGATATATGTGTGTGTGTGTGTGTGTGTGTGTGTGTGTGTGTGTGTGTGTGTGTGTGTGGCAGGAAACTACACAGGGTAACCACAGTCATTCCTTTAGGAGTATCAGATTCTCAGTGAGTCAGAGTGTCAGACCGCTAACAGACACTCTGGGCTTCTCTGGCGGGGCGCAGGCACTCTGTGTCTTTAACATACAGGGAGAAACAGGCACTGGCTCATGTTACCATGACCGAGGTGAACATTAACAAGACAAATCAAACCAAACCCGTAATGACACCGCCGCCGCTGAAAATAATCTACACTGCACACTTTGGGTGAAGAAGTGTTTTCTCGACACAGTTCACCCAAGGGTCACAGTGGCAGAGACGAATTGTTTTCAGCTAAATCCAATCCTGAGCTGCTACAATAACTTCTTGACAACAGGGACAGTACCAGAATTCTGCTCTCATTCTGCACATATGAGACGTTTAGTTTTACTTCTGTCTATGAAAAGAAAGGGGGGAAAAATCCCCTATATTAGTATGCTCCTCTCTCATCAAATTTATCTCTTCATACTGAACAAAAAATGACTGCTCTATTTATTTCATTTGGTTTTAAAATAGACAGTTGTTCTGTAAAGGTGGGGGAAAAAAATCTATATTCTCAAGGGCAATGACCTTGCACAGTTTAATAGATCTTTCAATGTTTGCTGCCTTGGTATGCTGCTTGGATTTGTTTACAGCGCAGCATGCTCAACATCACAAATCAGGGATTGCGTGGCTGTTGTCAGGGATTACCGGTCTGGTCTTTGAGTTTTTCATTAAATTGCTGTATCGGAAAACAAGACAAAAAAAAAAACTCCCATCAGCTTCTTGGCAGAAAAGACCATCTCACTTATACATTTGCAGGACACACATTTCTTCATATAAAGTTTTTTATTTTATTTTATTCTTTCTATAATGCTGTGCTTCCTCATGAATAAATAAATGATCTGACAGACTCCGCGGTGACAGAGACACATGAGCTTTTATAGTTTCTAGATGAGAGTCATATTGACGCTGTGAAGGAAAGCATAAATGAAGAAAAAGCTTACTACCACAGGGTGGACATCACATTCAGTGTATGTTTTTTTTTAAGCTGTAATATGTTTAATATCTAAGCTCTTTATCCTATATAGGGCTGCAGTGTGATTTTGTATGACACCGTAGAGAGTGGAATCCTCTTACTTTCGTCTTTATGAGGTCAGCAGTTGAAATGGACAGAGTTCAAACAGATGGGGCCCGAGGGAATAGAGGCAGGGAAAGGAGATAAAAATGGGGAAGAGCATCAAAGCAATCAGGGGATGAAGACTGGACAGGAATGGGCGGTGAGACCGAAATATGCAAAATTAAAGGGGAAAGATGAGTGACAATCAGAGAAAAGCTAAGGGAGATTAAAGCGTCACGCTTCGAAGGAAGTGCTGGATGGCCGAACAGTGTCTGAATCCCCCCCTATCTTTCTGATGTTAGAATTGGGAGGTCAGTGTTAGGCTATTTTTGAAAACAGAAAATCCGCCATTCACGCCCACTTCAACAGCAATTGGCCAGGTGAGTGGTGAGAAATTAAGGTAGGATTTCTCAAGATCTGTTTTCTCCCCACATTCTTCATGATGACAGGTTTTTCTCACCGCCTTCGAATGTGACTGTTCAGAACAGCCTACAGACGTGGTCGAACATGTTATACTAAGTAGTCATTTTCGAGCATAACCTGATCTTAAAAGCCCAACATGGGTTTCAAATATTCAGTATTTCTCTATAACCTTAAATATTCATGACTAAATAAGCAACAATCAAAGTTCAAGTTGGGGAGATACAAACATCCGCAAGTCTCTATCGATACTCTTAAACTTAAGCTAATCTGCTTCATCAGAACTGTGTGTATACGTGGTTTAATCAAATTTGACTGACAATGATCAAACAACCAACCTGATCATCAGAACCTGATTTGATGGTAGCTAAATCCTGCTAATCATGATGATGAATTTAATCACTTTTCAATACTACAATTTTAGTTTACTTATTTTATTAAATGTCATACTTTCATTGTTATTGTTATATGCTATTAAGCACTGGTGTAAGCATTAACTCCTTATACTTTATTACTCTATTGTTCTTATGTTACTGTCATTTTGAACAATCTCCGGCACAAACAATGAAGTTCTATCTTATCTTAAACTAGTAATTTACTAATAGTAGAGGTCATATATTTCTGCTACTACGAGTCCTAGAAGCACCTTCTCAATCTCTCACTCTTACTGTCTACACTGTTGAGAAGATTTCTATATTTATAAGTCTGGGAGGCAGGAAAAGGCAACATTGTCTTGTAGTAAGAGGTTATGGTGTTCCTGGTTACATCAGATTTTCACAGACTGTTTGATGGGTCTAGAGAACAAAATTACTGGATTTATTCTCTAGAAAAGGGAAAATGACTTGTTTTGTAATGAACACCACATAATGCTCAATTTATATAAAATAAAGATGGTACACATAACTTGCAAATTTAGTATTTAGTTGCATGAGATAGAGTGAGGCAATGTGACAATGTTCTGCTCTACAATGCCCTAATGTTTTTGATTTCCTCTTTGCATTAGGGACAGATTTCTCATTAGTCACAGAGACATGGGAGTCCCACTCAGTTGCACCTGCTAACCAAGACATCTCATCCTCAAGCATTATTGAACTGCTCTCCCACCCCTTTCCTGCCTGGCCCGTTAACTCTGCTGCCCCCTGAACATTGATGTAGCCACTCTTCCCTGCCCAGGCCACGGGGTCCTCTGTAAAAATGACTAGTCACCAAGTGCTGTCTGAAGTGAAGCTTTGATAAAAAGTCCCTTTTTTCCACTTCATCGCTCAGATCTGCAGGAACCAGTCTGCTCCGGAAGCTGCCCCCTCCCAACTCCCTTCCATCTTTCGAAATGAAGCAGGCAGGCAGAAGGGCTCCTGCTAGTCTCCATCCTTGGGGCAAGAACACAGCCTTGACAACTATCTCCTCCCTGTGACAAGCAATCCTTCTCTGCAGGGCAGCCCAAAGAAAAGTGTTGATGCTAACAAAATGCATGACAGCCACTCACTTATGTTAACAGCCCACGCACACAGAAGAGCAGCATTCCTCTGTTTGCGTTTACTTTTATTTTCAATCACCCTTTCCAACATCTGATCTCTGCAGTCTCAGAGGGGGGGAGGAGGACAGTTGACAGTGAGTCCGACAGCTTCTCTCCGCCAGGGGTTTGAACTCTTTGTCCTGCAGAGAGGGATGGTTGTGCGGGCTGGGATAGGCTAGAGGGTGTGTGGGGGGGTGATGGTAGAGCAAAAGAGGGGAATAGAGGGGACTGGAGAGAGGAGGCACATCAATATCCTGTCATGGCTGTCTGGGAGAGCTAGTGCTATAGAAATGCTGAGATAACACAAGACAGACAAGTTTACTTCCCTGCTTTTTAATTCATGCCGGAAAACAACTGGGGAAAATAAACCTCGACTTCCACATTGAGACAGGAGCAAAAAGCTGTGGCGTAATCAATGTCAGTGGACCTTTGTGGTTAGAATAATCAGAGAGTGTTGTGCTTACTGTATGTTGTGTTTTTTGGGAGCTCCACAGGGCCTAGTACAGGGCCTCCTCATGTTATTCAAAGACCAAGAGCTAAGAAAGCAAAATGGTCCTTAGAGGAGCAGATCCTAACAAACAAAGTTGAGGTCAGAAATTGGAAGGTTACAGGCAAGGCTGAAGTGGAATTAATCACCTCCATTTCGGTAAACACAGCCCAAGGAGGAGTAAATTGTCAGCAGGGTTTTTACAGATGAGCGGATACTCATCACCCTGGTATCTCTTTGAAACTAATCACTCCAGACAGACAATGCTTAAAGAAGCTTCACATTTATTCTGCAGTGGTCCACTTCCCTATCGAATAATATGTACATGGAAGCTCCAGACCTGAGCGCACTGCCATCGCTGTGAAAAGAGCAATGACAGTTTCCATAGACCATTCCACTTCAGCACTTTTAATGCATGTTAAGAGGATGGGACTGGCAAATTAAAATCCATATCAATTACTTCTTGTCTCCTGTGACTCGTAAAGAGTAGTGGCGTTTTAAGGTGAAATATCACCAATGTGTCTTTAGGTCCACATCATCAAAAATGCATTAAAGACGTTGTTAGAGGTCAACTAAATACAGTTGTGGTGGAAGAGATGAATATACTGTAATTTCCAAAAATCAAAGGGAGAAAGCCAGGCACTGACACAAATCCAATCATTACTTTGAAAAGAAACTCTTATTACCTTGCAGGTGTCAACACTTGATTCACCACTCACTCGCATGCTTTCAAAATACCAGCTGGCACCATTGTTTAAGATAAAAAGGGCCCAACATCGTAAAAAGATCTCTTTTTCCCCCCTCTTCTTTCCAATCCCTCTAACCACATATTGCATTGACTCGCATCTTGCTTTTCTGGAGCTTCCACACAGACTCAATAAAGCCGTGTGTGCGTTTCTTATATCACATCTAAGATAGCATATCACAATGAGTGGGCTGCAGGGCCTCCCTCATCCACAACAGATACTACTGTTGTTGTTTTTCCTTCTCGCTGGCAGTGACAGAGTAGAGCCTTCCAAGTTTGCATCAAGCAAGTCTGGGCTTTTGGAGGATGCTGATTGCAACCCAGTGCCTTCTGCTTACGCAATCCACAGGGACTGAGGCCTCTAACTAAAACATCACAGTAAAAAAAGCACATGTCAATAGTGTTTTGATCAGCTCAAGCAGATGGTAGGGCCAGCTAGCAACATATCACACTTCAAAATGCTGTTTTTTGGGGTTTTGGTATTTTGCTTTATTGTTTGGCTTTGTTTACGGTTTCAGAAAAATGTAATGATGTACGATTCCTAATTACTCTTTGTTGTCAAGGGTGGAATGAGAATTCAGATCCTTTATTTAAGTAAAAGTACCAATACTACAATGAACAATTCTCCAGTACAAGTAAAAGCTCTGCATTTAAAATCCTTCTTAAAGCAACTACTGTGGACAAACTGTTGTTCAGGATCGGTTTTGAATACTTTCAAATCCCTCGCCATCTGTTGAATGACCAAGGTTGCTTTGTGTTTTCGCCCATGCTCTATCACTGTCCCCATGTTTCTTTGCTGATCCTGCGCAAGTATCAGCCAGGACTACAAAATATAATGTCAAAAATCAAATTCTCTAAAGAATATCAGTCACTGTTAAATTAAGACAGTTTCCATTTGTAGTATGTTTAAGTAAAAGTACATTAGTATTATTAAATAAAATGCACTTAAACTATCAAAAGAAAAGCACTGCAACTGATAATGGTTTATATGAAAGCTGCTATAGCCAATATGTTATGCTAACAATGTATCAAATTAACCTTTAGAGAATTATCACCTGAATCTGTGGCTCCCCTCAGCTTTACAGAGCATTATCATTTCAGCTTATCGTTTAGCTTTCAGGGTCAGCTGTTTTGGTCACTCTCACCGGTCGAATATATCTGTCATAATTGTTTTGACAGTTCTCTAATCTATTCTTTTTAATGAAATATTAGCTATTTAAATAAAACTAGGAATAAAATAAAAATCTCTCTTTGGTGGAACTGCAACTCACAGTTCAGACACAGTTTTTTGTGAAGGCTCACAAGCCAAAAATGTTGGGAACAATGTGTTTAATTTTTAATAATGCATTGCCTTTTATAAGTTTATACATTTCTTAATGTGAAAAGAAACTATTAGCTGTCAAATAAATAAAGTCTGAAAGTGGAGGTGAAAAATAATGTATAAAATACTTAAGTTTTGTACAGTATTTGACTAAATGTAGTTACTTTCCACCTCTGCTTGTCATATACCTTTTTAATTAAATCAGGATTGCCTAAAAAAACAGACACTTGACCTTCTGACCAAAAGCCAAGCTTCTAATAAACACAAACGTGGAAGAGCAGATGATTACCTCAAATTACCTGCCGTAAGAGCAAGATTAGCTAGAATAACCGGTAATTCTTGCAAATTATAGCAAATTGCATGTCTGTGCTTAATGAGAAGAGGAAAACAATAGTTCTGGGCAATTTAGGACACATCATCACATTGGGGGGAACAAATATAGAAACTCTTGAAGTCAATTGCACATTTCTCACCCCCACACATGACCGACCATGGGCGCTTTCAATTCAAAATTCCAACCAATTACACTTGCAGGGAAAGCGCCTACCACATAAAAGATATTCCCAGTCCAATTTCTCTTACCTCCCCCCACTCCCCCCCCCCCCCACTTTCCCAGAACGATACATTACATTCAATTCATTGGACAAGGTTGAGGTAAAATGCATATTTGAAAGAATATACAGTGTGGCTGTGATGGAAAGAAGAAACAGTAGGGAAGAAAAGCAAGTTCAACTCAGAGCTATCTCGCTCCCTTTGATCAGCAGGAATGGTGGATTAGAAAGGATTCTACAGACGTTTTGCCCTTAATTCGCATAGCATTTTATAAACCCACCAGTAAACGTTACAGCATACTCAAGCCTACTCCTAAAGTCAGATTAGACTACAGCAGTTTTTTTGCCTTTGACTGAATACAGTACTAGGTCCAACAGTGGCGGGTCTCACTCTCACTTCACAAAAATAATAAAGAAGAGAAAAAAACATTTATCTTTGGTCTTGTTCCTTTTCCTGTGATGGATGCTGTTAGACAGAACCAAGCAGGTCAACATTTCCACTGTGTGTTAGATGAGGGTTTCTGAGAGAATCAGACAAAGAGTGACAAGAGAAACATTTCTCCAGGGGTGTTAACTATTGAGAACTGTGATGTTTTCTGCCTACAACAGCCCTCCAGCCTCGTTTGAACTTTAAGTGTCACGTCTCTAGAAACAATTTGAGATTGTGTTGGGAATGTGTTTGGGGGTGTGTGTGTACACGTTTGTCCTCTGAGGGAGAGTATTATGTCAGTGCGGGTGGACTGATGAGACAGGCATGCAGCCTCAGTTTTTGTGTCGTCAATCACCTTCATGTACAGTAAATGATTTTTCAACAAGCTCCAGGGTGATGGATAATCAGAACGAAATGGTGGGCCGAGTACTCCTCTGCTAGTTTTTCCAATGGACAGCAGAGGGAAGAGAAAGTCCCTGCATCTCCACACTCTTTGTTGTGCTGTACACATTTTTTCATTTGGACGCTAACGTTAAACTTAGCGCCGTGGGCCAAAGCGATGATGGATTCCCCCTTCTGGCAGCTTCCCTTGTTTCAAAGGAGCACTCAGGATGAGAGAGGGGGGTTGGTGGTTTGGGGTTTGGGGGGGGGGGTGTCTGGAGACAGAAGCCCCATGTCGAATGAGAAGCTGCCAAATGGAGCCTCTACAGCTCTTCATCAGAGCTGGTGGTCCTGAAGGGATGGCTGCTCCAGGCAAATGCTAAAAACTGCAAGCCAGGCAACACATCTGTACAACTGGGTTCCCTCTATGGCATGAAGCATGAAAACCCTCCAGCAAGTAGAGGCATGCGAGTCAGGGAAAAAGACAGAATTAGAGAGGGAAAACAGAGAGCGAGTTAGTGAGACACAAAAAGAGAAAAGCGGGAAGTATGTGAGGCTCCTGACTCCAGATACTGAAACCAAAACTTTCTCTCCCTCTCAGCGTCGACCATGCTAAGCTGAAACCAAAAGCAGCCTCCTTTTGCAATAATTCTTCTTTTCTTTCTCCAGCTGTATCACTCATGCAGTTTGCCTGTATCTATTTTCATTCAGGCATAATTAAGGCCCACTGTTTTTATTGTTGATTCTCAATTTAGATGATTCACCGTCTGACGGTAGAGACTTTTTTATCGCTTGATGGTATTGTCATCGCAGCATCTCTGTCTCACTGTTGATCCATCAGAGGAATGCATTCTGAAATCATGCAGCAGTTTGTGCTGACATTTAATTTACTTATGATGTTGTTTGCCTCCCCTCTCCAACCATGTTAATACCCTGCTTTTGCAAGTGACGCTTTCATTCTGTTGTCATCAAAACCCTTCAAAAATATTGCACATTATAGCTGCTCTCCCAAACAATGCATTAAATATAAAAGCTAAATTGAAAGATTTCCCACACATGCTTTTGATGTTAACAGAATTTTTGTGTAGGAATTACTGGCAGACAAAGATTTTGGTTTAATTTAATGTTTTTGGTGGGAATGGAAAAAC
The DNA here is from genome assembly GCA_024633595.2 of Lepomis macrochirus. NCBI lineage: Eukaryota > Metazoa > Chordata > Actinopteri > Centrarchiformes > Centrarchidae > Lepomis > Lepomis macrochirus. The sequence goes on along the minus strand of JALXJV020000008.1, from coordinate 12,258,888 downwards.
CTCATATGGTGCCAAAGCTAGCAAATGCCCAGGCGAAATGTCCAAGACTTGTTTATGGCAATAAGGCTTTTAATCATCAGGCAGCTGCAGCAAACTCCCAAGTCTGGTGAGACTTTCCATAAAATGGTTTGCGCATGTTCATGTTATGCACGCTGCACAAACAAAGCTTGCTTTTTATGTCTGTGTGATGTCTGAATTTCTTGAAGCCCAAACTTCAAGGGCAAACACCCAGACAGTGCTAGAAATTGTGCTGACCTCATTTGTATGACCAATTTTAATAAATTAGTCTCATTTTAAAGCAGTCACATGCACCACTTTCTACATTTTGTACTTGTTTGTGCTGATCCATGCCTCACTGTCCCCCACACACTCATAATGCACTGATTTATTGGTAATTACTTAGTGACAGAGTTTTGGGTCATTGCACCACGGCTGTCAACACCAACAATTTCAGCTTGTTTAATAAGCAAAGAAATAATATGATGAGACATATGATTACAGTATGTTCTCCATAGCAATAACAACCTTGCTTATTATGGAAGTATGCGAACCAGCCTTGTATAATGTGAAGTGTGACCTTAAATTTTATCATGGCCCTGTCCAGGATTTCCATTAAAGAATATCTGTCTCATTAGATTATGGAATGCAATCTGTGCAGGGCGAGATAAAGTGGTACCAGGTCACACACTCAATATCTCATCATTATGTAACAACGGGGAGGGCGGCCATTGCTCTCCACACACATGCTTACATGTGCACACAAACTCTCTCTCTCCCTCCAGATAACAATTGGCAGCCTTCTCATCAATTTACACACACAAATACACACAAAAGACAAGCTGCAGCCACGGCAGACAGGAATTGGGATTTTGGGAGAGAGTTGCTGAAAATCAAAAGGTCCAAATGCAATGGAGAGTTTTCACACTGCCTCCCATTTCTACTTCTTCCATCTCATTACAGTGCACTTTGAATCTTTGAATACTAATAGACAGGTTTTGCAAAACCATGCAGCACTAATGATTTACAGCTACGGAAAGTAAATACTCAGATACAAGATACAAGCAGGGCGAACAAGCCTTGGAGGCATTATTCAGGGACATTCCTGTGTACACCGTAACTACAGTTTCATTTGAAAACATTATTTATGAGAACAATTTCCCCGACAGTGTCTAGAGGAAAACGGTAACGGCACTTAACATCTCTCCATCTTGAAAAAAGAAAATGCCATGCAAATGGATGATTTCTCATGCACTCCCCATGAACAATCCTACTCAAATGCTGCCCTGCAAATCACTTAATGCGGCGGGGAAGTGGCCATTTCTGCCTCGTTGTACAGCGCGTCAGAGATGGAGTAGTAGATTGTCACTGTGTAATTCCACTTCTTGCTTTGTGCCACCAAAACCTCTTTCAAACATTTCAGCCATGATTTAGGGATATAAATATATAAAAAAAGAAAAACAATCCCCCCTCCCTCTAAGCTTTTTGCCCATTTGTGGTGAAATTATTTTTAGCTTTAGAAATACATGAGAATGAGAAAGAGAGAGACAGCAAAAGGGAGGGAGAGAGATGCTCCTCACAATGCCATGGATTATTGGCAGCTTGCAAAATCCCATCAAAAAGGATGGGATAGAAACAGATCACTCAGTGTTACATGGAAGAATAAGAGCTGCATCACATTGTATAGCCGTAGCCTGCTGTGTTGTCCTCCTTGCCACACTTCTTCTCATCTCTTCCCTCTGAGCATCGGGCCACTCCCAGGGAATTAACCCTACAGTCATTATGATGGTCAGGGTCACTGGATCTGTGGCATGTGTGGAAACACCAGTAGTGCTCTGGCTTCACTGTGCCGCCTCAGGCGTCCTGCCTGCCTCCACACACAGACACACATGCATATCACAAACTGAGCATGTATATAGAGAATACCCACACACCCAGGCTTGCTGCCCAGTCACCAGTCAGCCTGCTTAATAAGGACGGCAAATAGTCCCTGCAGCACTAAAGGCACAATAACAGAAGCCATGATATTCTCTCTGTAGCTGGAGTTAAACCGTCTCCATGTCCAAGCAGAGGGCTGGAGGTTCAGAAGGCTAAACGCACACGCTCCATTTGAATTAGAGCTGGATTCACTGAGGTGACAGGGCTCGTTTTCAGCTGCAGCCTTTAGGGAGAAGCCAGTCAGGCTATCTCCTAAACCAGCACCACATTGACGTGCCACAGGTAAAACGCCAGTCCAAATAATGAGCGCAATGAGAGTAGGCAGGGCAAACAATGGCTCGAGGCACCTGCTGTAAATGCTGGCATCACTTTTTAATTGCCACTGTTCTCAGTTACGCTTGGTTGAAAGGAGGAGTGGTCTTCTCTGTCATGCTCAATCTGCGGTGTGCCAAGCTTTACGCACAAACTACGCCAGGCCCTCCCCACCTTTAACTTGAAAATCAAACAGATGGAAGAATAACCCATTTTAGCACCCGCCATGAAATGCCTTTCAATATACCGCCTGCCCATAGCAATTTTCCCTTCTACTTCCACTAAGGTGGCAAGATGAGCAAACAGACATTCAGGCACACACTCACCCCCCAGGGCATCATTATCTCAGACACAAGAGTTGCCGCCAAAAGCAATGGAGCTCTGGGTCTACCTGACTCTCATGGGGCAAAGTAGGGTCTTCCATTGCAGCCCCTACTTTCTTACATTGAAATGGGAGAAATGAGTAAGTTCTCAGCAGTGTTTATATATATTTTTTTAAAAAACACTGCAAGGGTCTTTGCTGTGGGATTATGGGAATTGGCCAAGAGTCAGTATAAGCAGGGAGGGGTGAAGGAGAGCAGTCCTGCTGTTTTTTCCCTCTCGTTGGCTGGCTCTGTACTGTACTGGGCTGGGTTATACTGGGTTGGGTCAGGCTTTTTCTGCCAGCTCCCAGAACACAAAGATTCTTTTTTCTCCTGCCAATCACAACCAGATGTGCCCAGACTTGTTTTAAGAATTCTGATCCCTCACTTAGTCTTTCAGTTCTAAGTGAGTTATACGAGTAACTGCATGCAAGCACAACAACACACAACACACACACACACCAAACTTGTTGGAGCACAAATTCTGACACAAAGACAAAAATACACACACGATGACAGGCATGCACACAAACACGGCCTGGATGTGCTGCAATCACCAAGGGGCCCAAAAGGAATCCCAGAACAGGAATGGGCTCCAATAACATGCTTTTCAACACTGAAAAGCTCATTTCATTCACCCATACCCCCAGGACATGTAGTTTGAGGAGATTCAACCTGACATGGCTGAGAGATTTACGGGGTGTAGATAGAAGCCTATTTTCGCATAGATACCCAGTCCTATCAATGCAATGCCAAGGCCTATCAATTACAGACTAGACAGGTGTCTACATCCGGAAGTTCTTCAACAGGTATCCTCTCAACTCTAGAAAGTTGAAATACCCTGTAATACACTCGGATGCAGAGGCATCAGTGTGCCTGTGGGTATATTTAAATATTTGAGTGCCACTGGAATGTTTTCCTTCAAACACAGTGTGAGCACAAATTTATGCCCTCCAGCTACATAAAGCATTGATGTTAATGGTAACAGCACAAGTACAGAGATTATTTTACAGCTGCTGTATGTGTGTAAATGAATCAAGTGCTTGGAGGGGGTCATGCATTGTGTATGTAGGCAGTCAGAGCTGATGTGCAATTAACTATTCATTATATAAACCTGATTAGGGAATTGTTCATCCATGCAGGTTATGTGCATAAGTATTACACAGCACCTTAACCTCTGTTCTCCTTTCTCCTGTGCTCCAGAGGATCTGGTCTCCCCTCTCTGTATCTTCTCTGCCATGGATCCACCTCCAGTAACATTATCAGCGAGTACCATCTGTTCCCTGCAGCAAGTGTAAAATTGAGCTGCTTGAGAGTTGTCCGATATCGATCGCAGCCACATTAATTTCATAACGCCACATACAGTCTGTCACCATTCGCAATCACACCATAGTATCTGTGCGCCTGGTCATGCCCACAGATGCCACTGCTCACGATCTGCATTGAGTGTGACTGCACTGCACATGGACGTGGACGTGATGCATGTACTTCTAATGCCAGAGCTGCACAACTGATGGTATATAATAGGATTTCGGCATAATTGTAATATTTAAACATCTTAGAATATCTGTCATACCAATTCATACTATTCACAAATTACACAGAAATTACCTGAAGTTTAATTTCAGCAATAAAGGCCCTATGCCAAGGTGTGAATACCTTAATCTAACTGGGCAAGGATGAGTAACAAGTTTTGGTCATATTAATAAACACGACGAGCTAATGTTTGTGATGAAACAATGAAAAGAGTCTAAAGCCTTGGTGCCCAACCACTATCACAGTGTTAATTACACAGAAATAGGAAAGAAATTAACCAAACAATAAAAATACTGAGCGTTTTATGATTTCTATTGATGATTTTACTTACATTTCTTATACAAAAGCACCTCATTCTTTAAAACATTTTGTAGAATTTTGTAGAAAACATTTTGCCAGAATACAGGCAGGTTTTAGGAGTAAGACTTTTGGTGCTCATGAAGTATAGCGCACAAATTAATCAGTTGTGCACATCAATAATTCATGCATACAGAGTAACAAAACAGTAAGCGTGTTGAACCTGAGCAGTTTGACTGCCCTTGACCGGACATCTTTCACTGTTTATTTTGCACTGCATCACACTGCGTTATGTGTACACCTAGCAACAAAGAGCTGGCCAACAAAGATTTAAACAAGAAATAATTAAACAACATTAAATGTACCAGAAGGACACACATGTAGATTCATTAACAATATAACTAAAAATTAACAACATACTAAAAAATAAATAAAAAAGGCAATCTACTGCAATTTTAAAGCCAATCCAGCTTTTTTAAATACCCTGTCATTCCCAAGTGTTGGTTAAGCGAGAATCTTTTGCCAGATGGTGGCACAAGATGAAAGGTTAGCAAAAATGATTAATCATTCTCTTGGGACTATGAAAATCCATAACAAATTTAATGGAAATCTGGCCAAAAGCTCTCACAGACAAACAGGCAGACTAACTAATCACTCTTGCCATCTCTAAGTGTGCTACAAGCATGACAAAAACAATCACAAAAGCAGCAGCAAAACCACCAAATGCATCAAACACAGTACAGTCATTTATTGGTATCTTGCAAATCCTTGAGGATCTCACCCATGGCAAGCTCAACGTGTCAATTGAAGTCATGCTTGAAAGTGTCACAGTGCAAACCAGACACAGGGGGAGATCCAATCAGATGTGTCGGTGGTGTTTAAATGTGTTTGTTTTTTTTGTTGTTTTTTTTTTACATTTGTTAGACTATATGTACACCTGTATACAAACTAGACAGTCTATGAATTCCCTCAACTTTTCAGGAATCTATCTGCTCTCTTTGTTGACTGTCGTCAAAACTAAAAGCTAATGTCAAACATATGGAAACTAAGCTGGCTAATTCTGGTGCCTTGTTTTTGAGTCAATCAAGGAGTAAGTCTGTTGCAGAGAGCATAAAAGTCACAGCTATCTGGCTTCAAACAAACCAGACACGAGTGGCTAAACAAATCATTGTCAGCAACTCATATGCACCCAGACATTAAGTTAAATGAAACACAGTGAGAGGATTTAGCAGAGGCGAGTCATCAGCCGTCATCTTAGGAACAGCAAAAATACATAGACCACTTTACAGCCAGATGCTTAAAGCACATTAAGACCTAATCTCTCCAGGGTTACACAGGGAGCCAAAGAGCGTGGAGATTGGTTGCAGAGGAAGTGGGAAGGCACGAGTTGAGTGGGTGTCTGCATGAGAAGAGTGCGTGCCCTACAGGCTGCTCTTTAGTAGATGGTCCATTGTGGGTGACTGTACAGATCGGTATATCGGGTCAATAGATCATTAAGCAATCCCTATGGTCCCGAAATAACACAGGGATCAGAGTAGAGATAAGAGCCTGGATCAATGCTAGACGGACGAGAGCATTGAGTGGTGGACGGAGGTTGGAAAAGGGATGGAGGGTGTGTGACCCGTCAGGGTAGTGAGCTGACGGGGTCTGTCATTTCTCACTTCTCGCAGTAGTGGTATTAAGCCATGCAGACAGATTTGGTTTTATGCATGGAATTTAATTTGTGCTGTGGAAGCTGTGTAATAAAATACTACTACTCCTATCTGGTAATAAAAGTAGTCATTTCAGATGGTGTTTTAGCCACCGTCATTCTACAGAGCTAAAAATTATAAACCACAGGAAAAATAATGTGGCCTTCAGAAAAAGACAAGCTTAGTGTTATTTTTCATATTAGATTATCCATCTATCCATCATTAACCGCTTATCCTGCGCACAGGGTCGCGGGAGGGCTGGAGCCTATCCCAGCTGACATTGGGCGAAAGGCGGGGTACACCCTGGACAGGTCGCCAGTCTATCGCAGGGTCACACAGAGACAAACAACCACTCACGCTCATACTCACACCTAAGGACAATTTAGAGTCACCAATTAACCTAGCCTGCATGTCTTTGGATGGTGGGAGGTAGCCGGAGCACCCAGAGAGAACCCACGCAGACACGGGGAGAACATGCAAACTCTACACAGAAAGGCCGGGGCAACCGGGGTGTGAACCCACGACCTTCTTGCTGTGAGGCGACAGTGCTAATCACTGCATCACCGTGCCACCCCATATTAGATTATTAATTAATTAATAATCTAATCTAATAATTAATTATTTACTTCTACTTCAACAATTAAAAGGTGCCTATTATGCTTTTCATATTTTCTAGCATTTCTATAATGTTACATTATAGTATAATGTTAACCGTTCATATTAAACATGACCAAAGTTTCAAATGATGAGGTAAAATTATTAAAAAGAAATCCCTGTGAGCCAAAACCTCAGATATCCCCCTGTTACGAATGCTCTGTTTTGAAATGTTTTTATACTAAAATATATTATCGGTATGATGTCATTCCGACCAAATATGGTCATTTGCTCCAGGCACAGAATGCTGACCACTCCCACAAAGGAACATGCAGATTTATCCCTGCAGTAACCTGGTAAACTCATTCGACCATGGCCAGTCAGAAGACAGTGGGCTTTGGGGGGCCAGGGTCTCAAAGAAACAGAAGTATCTACAGCTTGTTTCAGACAGATGCTGAAATGAGGGCCTGCATGAAGTGCCAGTATAAGATAGAAAATACTTTTTTGACCTTTGAATCATGCAAAGCATACAATATAGGGCTGGAAATTAAGTATAATAGGTTCCCTTTAACACAAACTGTTGCAAACTACTAAAATGTCTCATTCTGACTGCCAGTTACATCATGCCAGTCCTTTTCTTACAAGAAAAGGACTGGCATATGCAACAATGTTAAATACATGTAACTCACTAAAATTAGTTTGGCTATACAAAAAGACAGCAGCGAAGACAGAACCACCTGTGACATTCAAAGCTTTATAAATGTGCTGTTGTAAAGTCTGTCTCATAAAGTTTAGCTTTAGTTTTTGCTTAACTTTCTGTGTTGACTCACTGTTAACAAGTGAGCTGTCAGGTTAGCAAAATACTTTTCCACATCTTTAGTTGTTGTCAAACTGTCACACTGAGATACACTTAAAATGCAAAGTGTTTCTCCAGATACCACTTAAAATCATGGGAAGACCAGTGAGTATGCCAAAAAAACTGTAAATAATTGGGGCTGTGATTATTACTGGGCAAGTGATTAAAACAAAAATCAAGACATTCACTGTAGGCTGAATTAAAATCCCTGACCAGTGGAGGTAGTGCTGAAATCACCCCACCTTCTATAGAGATATAAACCCTATCCGAATGGGGCTATAGGGACTATGCCTTAGGTCTGTGGATTATCCAGAGTAACAGAGACACAATTTCAGGGAAAGACACACCACTGTTGAATTTTTTAAAATGTAATTTTTCACTGCTATGAGCACCACAAACAAAGTTTCCTTCACTGTGCTTGGGTGACAGCAGAAATCTTAGAGGTGGATATCTCAAAACCCAGACAGGAAAATAAAAACTATCTGCATGGCTAGAAACCATAAAATGCAAGTGAGAAAGCATGTTTTTTGTAATTTGGGTGAACTGACCCTTTAAAGCATTGGCTCACGTGAGCACTGGTGGACAGGAACGAGCAAGAGACTGCCTGGTTTTTGCCACCTCTGTGTCTCTGTAGGTGGGGTCCTTGGGTACCTTTATGAAACCGGGCAGCCAAGGGGGATTTGGCGGTATGAAATTGATGACGTACTAGATCAGTGAATGGGAAAGCACAGCTGCATAGAAATCACATTTATTGCCTTTTTTAAATTCACTAATACAGATCATTCTGTCTGGTTAACTCATTAACATCAGTTGTTATCTGGTGAACATGATGACACATTATTTCAAACGCCTCTAGGCAAACACTCAGCTATATGGCACTGCTTTTAAAAGATGCCTTCTTTCAGATAAGGATGTTTGTACAAAACACAACATTGTGTTAGCTAATGCCATAATAAAGCACTTAATCGTATAGAGGAATTAGTATGCCCCCACTAATGCCTTTCTATATGGCAAATATCAGTTTAAGCCCATTCTTATGACAAAGATCCATTCGTAATCATTTTAAAGGTCAACACCTGGTGTTTATCAAATTCTCTCATAAAAAAGGCTAAAAAATTGATTTAGATCATAAGTGCTTCACATTCTTTTAGAAATTATTTTGTACTTCATAATATAAACATGTCTGTTCTTTTTTTAGAAGGTAGAGAAGCTCTGTGTCTTTGATAACACTTTTTCATTATTATCTGTAAGCAGGACTAATATTAAAATAAACAGGGCAGGGGGTAAAAGCCTGGGGGCTGGTGCTTCCTGCCCCCTGCCTGATGCCGCCGTGGATTCTTCCTGTCTGGGTGTCATGGCCAGGCCTGCCTGCTGGGGATCTGAGAAACTCTGTGTAGAGGAGAGAGAGGGAAGAGGAGGAGTGGCGGAAAGCCATACGCAAGCGCTCCACCCTAAAGAGGAACAGCATGCCAGCCCCGGTGGACATCTGTTTTCACAGGTGTGCTCACCCAATGTGATTAAGATTGGCGCTGCACACCCCCGAGCAATGCTGCACTGGTACACCAACACTGTGGGTGCTGGGGCATGGGTGTGAGACGCGTGGAACAGTTGTGTTGTTTTGGGGCAGATGGAACTGATGATGAGAGTTTGACTGAAAGAGGAAGGAGCAAGTGGAGGAGAAAAGGAGGGGGGCTTATGTGAGAAATGTTCACAAGGCTTATTCACTGCAAACAACTGTTTAGAGAAACACAATTTAAGAAGAGTGGGATCGGAGCACATGCAGATTATCCTCTGCTGTTTGATTCTTTAAGTGCGAGGAAGAGATCACATGAAAGGATTGGAGTAAGCCATACATGGGACTGGTGTTTTATAAATACCAGTACACTTACAAAATGAGCAAAATGTTCTCAGAGAAGACTGGAGGGTTTAAAAGGGAAACCACTTGCCCCCAGAAAAGCCTATAGGGTTTACAGTCTCTGATATAGGTGGGCATAGGTTTTGGCATAACCATCACGGCGGGTATCCAATACTACAACGCACCTGCTTCCATGGCAACCAGAGGAGGGATTGCTTTCCCTTACACCAGCAGGCCACTTCATGCTTTAATGTAAAGCGACAACTTGCCGGAATTAATTTGTGTGTTGTCAAAAAAAAAGTCCCCAAACAGATTTAAGTCAGAAAAATAGAAAAAAAGCAATTTTCTTTATTTATGTTGGCTCCCCAGTCCACCCCCACATCACTACTGCCACACCATAATTCTCCAGTGGTTTTTGAGAACTTTCAGCCATTTCAAGTGATCTCACTCCTGGAGTAGTACGAGGCAGCGACAAGAAAATCTTTAATGAACGAGAAAGCAATTCCATTTCACAGCAGCGAGGAACCGAGGAGGAGGGGCGGGAGAGTCAGTCACTAGCTTCTAAAGAGAAATGGAAGCCTTGGATAAAAGCTGCTCACCCCAAGATATCTCCAAAAAAAGAGAGGAGCAGACAGACTTAACACCAAATCATCCTGCTGTACGACTCAGAAGCTTACCTAGCACTGACAACTGACAGGAAGCGTGCTATGTTGTATGTAGCATATTAGCATCTGTGAATATCACTTTGCACGTGCCCCCAAATGTTTTAAACCTCTCTCTGTGACTAAAAGAGCAACACCATCTTTTACAGTAGACATGATTTTGCAAACACAGCATAAATAGAAATTAAATGCATACTTTTACATGTTTAGTTTAAGTATCAAAGGCATAGAGCTCTGTTTTCATCACATACATTGGTGATTTTACAATGCTGCTGTGTAAAACCTGTTGCTAATGCATGCTGAAGGGAAATATTCTATTAGCATAAGAATAGGAATGATAGATAAGCACATATACCAGGCAGTATTCAGAGTTAATGTTGCTTGCTGTGATATCAAGCTGCTGGAAACAAACATATTCCATTAGCCAGTCTGGGATATATTACAAACCCTGATCACACAGCCAATCCATAGTACTCATTCCATTATCCAGCCAATCATGTGCTCCCTATCTCTCCCCCTTTCCATCCCACTCTCGTCAATGAAGCAATGGCAGGCATCGCTCCTGCAACTCTGCCCAGTTCCAATCTGCTTTCACTTCCCTTCTCCTGGCAAGCAGAACTCAGCGAGGGGTACAACTTCTCTCAAACGCTAGATGTGAGAAATGTATATATTTGTAAGTGCTAATACTAAGCGGCACAGAATGTTGGGCCAGCACCAGACAGATGGTTCTGAGAGAGGCAGAAGATCAGAGAGAAGCTCCCTCCCACCCTCTCTGTCCTCATTCGTCTATTTCTCTGAGAAAAGGCACTATCACAGCTCTGCATGGCACCAAGGAGCTTCAGTGTACAAAAGCGGCCTTAATTCCCCTGATGGTTGAATCAGCTCACTTTAACAAGGGTATCAAAGTAGTTCATCAATGAGAGGATATTTAAAACTCAAAAGCCTACATAACCATGGGTGGAATACTATTGGGAAATTTCCTGGTGTGTAGAAGGACAAATAAGGCACATAACAGAAAAACAGACTGATAAACAATACAAAAACAACAAAGACTAATAGAAATTGTTTTGGAGAAAGAGAGCAGGAAAGCCCTTCTCAGATTTGTAGCAGAGTGGCTAAGGAGAGGAAAATTCTTGTATGTAACTGGTTTAAAGGCATAATTAGCCTTGCCGCGTGTGTCCTTCATAAAGCACTGTCAGAGCAGATTAATTGATATAATCAAAGGCCAAGTAAGCTCAAATTATGAAGCCAGAATTCTCTGAAAAAGTTATAAAGTGTGACAAAGAAATGACTGACTCACTCTTCATGCACTGTGTGTGTGTGTGTGTGTGGGGGATTGTTTCATTTTCACAAGAGGAGGGATTTCATGTCTTTATTTGGCATACATCTGTTTTACACTTGGCTTGCTATGACACCTCATAGGAGGCCAGGGTCACATAAAGTGCAGGAAAGCTTAACAACACTGGCACACCAGAGGAGGCAGGGCTACTCAGCAACTAAAAACACAGACAGACACACAAATGGATTGTCATGCCTCCTGGACCCTGATCCCATCCGGTGACAGTGTGTGTGTGTGTGTGTGTGTGTGTGTGTGTGAATGATTTTTGATTTGTTTTTTGCCTTTTGAGTGTTTGCTGTGTGCTTGGTGTTTGTCTCCCCTTCCTTGTTCCTTGTTCCTTCCTAGAGCTGGTGGATGTGGTCTTCAGTTCTAAGGGTCTAAGCACCTGTTTGGTATATCCTCATCACCACTCTCTCTTTAACCCTGGCCAACTCTCCAGTCCTCGCTGGATTGTTGTGTAGCCACTAGCCACAATACGCTTCACCCCAGCCTCAGATCAGTCTTGTCTAGTTATCCTGTGTTTCCATTTGTCTGCTTTCTCACTCTGTTTCTCATCTTCAGAAAAATCGCCCTGCTCTCCTGGATCTCTGATCTTCCCTGCCAGCCAGTACAGTCCTCAGGAGTATTCCCCCCCCACACCTGCCAGCTTCCACTGCTTTTCCCTCACCTACGTAACCCAGACCTTGCCCTGTTCCCCCTCAGCTTACCATTCCCTCTGTCATTTTCTAAATAAACTATTTTGTTCATCTCCAGCTCCAGTCTGCTCTTGGGTTCAGTTACCAGCCCTGACATGGATTCACTTTCACACACACAAATGGACAAATTCAGAGTCTCCAGACACAAGGAAAAATCCTCCCCTTTTGCTTGAATGGGGCAGGCATCCCGTGTGGGCTACATCAGCCAGGCTTTCAACAGTTTACATTAAATGGTTCAGACATATGTACAATCATCGACTCTGCCTCGTGCTCTGCTTCTGTCTTTTACTATCTCTTTCTATCTAAAACTCACAAATGGAATTAATCCACAAGGCAAAGAATCAAGGGTGAAGGCGCCATGGCAGGACTGCTTCCACGCAGAAAATATGTTGCTGGGTCTGGTGGAACGAGAGGATCGATTGGGATTTTCATTGTTGTGATGGGACATAAAGCTCTCTTTGTCTGCCCATGCTCTTCTGACCTTTATCAGGCCGCTGAAGAAGGCAAACGTTACCAGGCCGAGAGGGAAATGGAGTGTCTGTTTTGCACTTAACACACTGCTCACAGATTGCAGAGCTGGCATGGTGTGGCGGACACAGACTGTGTGCCGACCTGGGTGCTCTCTGCCCTGCCCAACCTTGGTACGACCGCACCAGTGTGCCAATGAGGGCACCATAACACCCTGTCCTAGCCTAAAACAATTTTTTTTAAAAACATTCTAGCCCTGAGACAAGGCTGGAAAACACAAACAGGCTCGAGACACAGAGTTCATTAACAGAAAAACGGCGGGAGGTGGGAAAAAAAGAGAGAAAGATGGGAATAGATGAGCAAATGACAACGGATAGAAGATGTGGGGAGAGGTTGGCAGCCGTCCATGAAAAAGACAGCTGGCAGCGACATCCTTCACAAACCTGGCGACGCAAGCGGCATGATGGAAGTAACCTCCAGAGACATAAAGAGAGAAAGAGAGGAAGGAAAGAGATGGAGGAGGGGGGTTGTGGTGGTAGATAACGTTGCTTTCGTCTCCAGATTCCCGTGCTAATTAACACAGTTCCACATACAAGGCCCCCTGCCTGCCTCGCAGCCTGCCCCCGGTCTTCAGTGCAGCACACAGAGGGACAGAGAGTAAGGGGAAAATGTGTATTATGCAAGTGAGTGTGTGTGTGAGAGATAGAGGAAGGGCTGGGGGAGTATGAGGGATGAAAAGGGATGAAAGGTGAGGCGAGGTCTGGTGGCCTTGTCTGAAGGTGAGTCGGCTCCCCCGCCAGCCTGCAGCCTGGTTCCTCAAACGGAAAGAAGGGGGGGATGAAGACGAATGAGTCAGAGCACAGGGATGCTGATCAACGGCCGAGTCGCTCACCAGCCATCTCACTCGGTCGCTCACCTCATCCAGAGGGATCGAGAGAGAGAGACAGAAAGAAGTGAGGAGGCCAATGAGCCGGCACCGGTCCAGTCACAACACCACAGACACAAATCCTGGTTCTGTACCATTAGCTCCAGACTGTCATAAATCAGACAAAGCCAGCCAGCAGGACGGAGGGAGAAGGCCAAACAGAGAAGTCAAAAAGCCACAGCCACACAGTACTGATCAGACAGCAAGGGGGGAAGCAAATAGCAACCTTTGAACAGAGGAAGCATTTATAACAACAAGACAGGCTCCACACATGTAATGGAAGAGCTGCACCTAGTAGAGCTGGGTATTGAACGTCAATGTTTTTTGAGTTGGCACAGAATGGTTGGTCAGATTTTCTGTCTTGTTTATTATTTCTTTTATCAGGTATCTGATTATCTCAAAAGTGTGTATTAATACAACTAATCTAACACTGATGCATTGAGAAGTTTGGGATATTTTATAAAATTAAAAAAGGGGTTCTGTAAAAAAAAAAGCTTTATATTTATAAAGCTATGGTCTCTGCACTCCAGTATTGTATTGACACAGGTCTCAAAGTAAAACATACTTGTAAAACCTATTTCACACAAAAGAGATTGAATCCTAGAGTCTCTGCTTCTGTAGCTCATAAAAGCCTGCATTAACATACACATGATCCTGCTAGTAGACTAGACATTTAGTCATTAGGATTTTGTCACTGTAAATTGTGGTGCTCGATTAGAACATGTGGGTTAGAATTTCCATTTGGTAATGCCATTACTGGAGCAAACACTTCATTAGCATTACTGCATGTAATAACCTCGACAAGGGATTTCCTAACCCAGATTTCAACCACACCCAACTCAGGCATGCTGCTTTGGCATGCGCTCTACTGGCAGACATGTACCACATCTGCCTCCCTGCTCTGAAAGTTGTACATATATATTGCATGAACCACTGGAGAAAAGACAATTGCTGTGTGTGTGTGTGTGTGTGTGTGTGTGTGTGTGTGTGTGTGTGTGTGTGTGTGTGTGTGTGTGTGTGTGTGTGTGTGTGTGTGTGTGTGTGTGTGTGTATGTGTGTGTGTAGTGTATAGTATAGAGTGCGTGAAAAGATTAGATTCCATGTAAGATTGTGTGTAGGAAGTGAGGCTCCAGATTGGCACAAACTGGCTCAGAGCAACTCTTGGTCTTGTAGCAAGTTCTGGTGAGCATGGGCCAATCCTACCTCATACAGCAGTACGCCATGGGGGGCTGAACACTTCCACACTGCGATCCAATTAATTTCATCTCCGCACGCCACACATTTCGACATGCTAAGAGCATAAGAAGAGGAAGTGCAGGTTTGAAAGGTGTGGAGGTGAGCGGTGAGGCAAGTGGGAATAACTGAGAAAGTGGGAAGTGGAAGGATGGGCCAAGGTTGGGGAATCTCAGAATTTCCTGTATCTTAAATTTGAGTTTCTGCACAGGGAGAAGAAAATGCAATTACACGTGCCCTCTCAGCCTTTTCAGGCAAGTGTGGTGTGTAGAAGTAAGGGGGTAGTGGTGGGGTTTGTGCCCTGTGGCGGCCAGCACTCCCATACTCTATGTTAATAGACGCTTGTTCTGCATTCTAAAAGGCATTTGGTGGCAAGGCTCTGAGAAGGGAGCAGTGGAGGGTGAGTGCAGAGCATCAGCAATGTAAGAAGTGAGGCGGGTCTGTCGCCCTGTGTCTCCGGAGATAGTAGGAATAATGAAAAACTCTGCCGGGACTTCAAAGCAAACGGCTGGTCATTTCCTGTGGTGATGGCTGATACGGGCCTACATGTTCAGGCAACAAGCACGCACACACTTAGTCACACATTCCTGCCAGCAAAACCCCAGCCAATGAACACTTCCTTTGATGGTATAGTGGAGCCAAGGAGAAGGAGAAACAAGTCTTTGGACGTGGAATGGATTTGAAAAGCCTTTGTGTATTGCTGGCGGAACCACCTAAGTGCTTTAACTATGGCCCCGGGGTCAACACTTACGCAATATGGCTGTAATGCCAAAAACCAACTGATGATGTTAACCATTTTTTAACACTTTCATTTTTTGCGGAGTTTTCACATTTGAAACTAGCAACATGTTACCAAAACACAACACAACATAGGCCAATCACTCATTTAAATACATTCTCATGTTTCAAGCAACATACCTTTTCTTGGCAGACTCACTGACATCTTA
Source organism: Lepomis macrochirus (assembly GCA_024633595.2). Lineage (NCBI taxonomy): Eukaryota > Metazoa > Chordata > Actinopteri > Centrarchiformes > Centrarchidae > Lepomis > Lepomis macrochirus. Next base: position 12,243,181 of record JALXJV020000008.1, on the reverse strand, counting down.
CAGCCACAGAAAACCACAGGTAGAATTAATATCATCAATAATAGTTACATATAAGTAAGGTGATCTAATTCAACTTTGCATAAACTTCTAATTATAACTTTTTCTCTGGCTATATAAACTATTTTATTTAGGTATCCATCCCACCCTTGTATAATCTCTTCAGTGTTTCCATGATTACAGAACAACTGTATCCAGCATATCCAGTATTGTCTTTTACAATTTACATCGTTTCCTGTTAACAGTAATTGAGTGGCTTTTGATTTATAGGGTTCTTCCAGCAGAACTGTTTTTATACTCATTACCGGGTTAGTGCTATTACTTTGTGTTCCACACATTTTGTACAAGCCCTCCTCTGAGGTTTCAGTTGACTATTTTTCACTTAGGCTTGAAAGATAATTATCTGTACACTGACGCAAACACAAAATAGGCAGTTCAGATGTGGCAAATTGTCTCAGACATTCAGATGGAGATGTGTGTGTTGCTCATCTCTGGGTCATTACAGCCTCACATGTGCAAGCATGTACAAGCTTCACAATTTGACTGGTGATCTATGTGAAGGACGGAAGACTGCTAGGTCCAGTAGGATAACATAAACAGGTCTTCATTCCCATTGCTTATCAAACCATCTAGTTCTGTTATGAAAGCCATACTGCAGACCCTGCAGGCCTTTTGTGATTGTATATTTGCATACATACCCAGTAGCACATTCATGTATGTGTCTGTGTCTTATGTGCAAGTAAAAATCAAAATCACCAAGAGCATGCATGAGACAGAGTGAACAAAAACACACATCTGGTTCCATTCAGGATGCCTGGAATTCTTTGCCTGCATGGTTCAGATTACTTCCCAAGCCCCCTTGCTGTCTGCGCAGGAGAGCAGATAAACTATGCCACTCAACACAATGTCTCGCCTATTCAACATGTAACTGGAAGGGTGTAGGCTGACAAGGACTAGAGGTGAAGCAGAGTTTACAGGCAGGTTCTGAGTGTAGACAAGTCTCAAGAGGGAGACTACCCAGGTATGCTAATTTATTGCTTCTAAACCATTGCAGACCCCTCCTTGCAGTATGGTGAGCAGGAGTGGGTCCCACGGGAAGGGCGTGTAAAAGGTTCTGCCAGATGCAACAGCACCTTGAAATGATCCTAACCCATCCTATTGACATCCACTGGGCAAATCCCCAGCTGTAGAGGGTCAGCTCCATAGAGATTCAGACCAGAGAGACAGCGATACTAAGGTCAGGAGACAAAGAACCTTGCGAGAATTGTTTAAGGCTGTACTGCAGCATAGGCAGGCCTAAAACACATGAGGAGAGCTAGATAATATATTTTCCTCTCTTCACAGTCAGAAATCCAACTGATGCAAACCATGTTTATTGTTGTTTTGTTGCAAGAGACCTGATGCGCAGCTATAAAGAACAAGATGATTTCAATTCCAAAATGAAACATCTTTACACCTTGGGATCAGTTAATTCTACACACTAATACAGCTATAATTCCTAAACGTTCGCTTCCCTTTACATTTCAGAACGCCCCTTTCCAATTCCCTCATCCTGTTCTCTTATCTCCCAGGTTTGACGGAGTGATGTCTTCAGCCAAAATCACATCGTCTACTCCCGTTCCCCAGGAGATGGAGTGCGAGTGATGTAGACGATTCAATCAGTGAGAAGTGAAAGAGCAGATCACAGACAATACGCCGCGGCCCCATTACCCCTGGTCCTCGGTTACCGCTAGCGACGCTTAGCTTGGGCCCCCACCTAATGGGCCATAATATCATTTTACGCCATGTTCCAGCTCTTTATACTAGCTCTAAACATAACTCTGTCGCCAAGGCACAATAAAAACAGATATATTTCTTTATTACTCCTCACAAAGCATATCACCAGATCTGAGCACCCCTACAAAAGGAAACTAATATCTACAGGAACCTGCTATTTTCCTTGGCTCATTTAGAGCAGACGCACAGTTGTTATTACATTGAGCTGCACTCTGCCGGCCTCACCTCCCCATACCGTTCACTCAGAGTGTAATGGATGTTTTATTATAATCAAATGAATACAATATCTTCACCATAAATAACCTAGTAAAAAACCATTTTCTCTGCCTCGCAATATGTTTAAATGTCCATCACGCCTAAAGCAACGAGGTGCCACATGTTTAATTCAGAGCTGATGCAATTTGCGTGTTGTGTGCTACTGTATAGGTGAAAACAGCAACTCGTCTACCCTTTACTCACCCTCACGTCCCCAAGCTGCCCCCTTCCACTCAGCCAATAATCACACTCCACAATTTCTTGCATAAAGTCATGCAAGTCTCCAGCAGGTTCATCACTTTGCATGATAGGAGGAAGAGGAAATGTCACCTGGGTACTCTGCTATTGAGGCCATTCACTTTCTTCATTTCACAGGGTAAATGCTGTGCTTGTAAGTCTTGATGCCAGATGAGCAGAATTTCCCTTCAGCAAGGGAAGGTAGTTAGCCGCAACTAGGAATCGTCCCCTAAACACAGGGTATATGGCATTGGCCTCTACCCTATATATCATCAGGTCTGACCAGCCCATTTACACTATGAGGATCTGACAAGAGATGAGCAAAAACATGGACCTGAACATGTGTGCTTGTGCTAGTGTGTGTGTGGGGGGGGGGGGGCAAGACGGAGCAGAAGGGGAGTTGGGAAATCCAATCTCTCACACAGAGGAGCAGAGACAGGCGGGCAGATAGGCTCCAGGCCCAGAATAACCCCGGCGGTACCCATGAATGAAATGACAGGATTAAAGGGATATTAGAAAACCTGCTGAGATGGTTGATAATGCTGTTTATGGTTGGGCGTCACACCGCTTGTAGGGAAAAGTCAAACTGTTTGACTAATGAAAATATGGACAAGCTCTTCACATAGTCACCAAGCAGGAAATTCAAGGCAATGGGTCTCTCTCTCTCTCTTTGTTTACAGTAATGGTTGGTGTTGGCTACATGACGGATATTAACACAAATACTTAAGGATTTATTTCTGTGGCAATATTATGGCAGACCCTCTTAAAAATGGGGACAGTAAACATAAGCCCTGCTATCCTGGTTAAGAATGGGATTATTGTTGTGTCAACAACCCCCATAGATAATAGTAATTACTGCCCTTGTTGCAGCGCCATCAGACTGCAACTTCGCTAGCTGACAGCTTGGTCCTAATTACCAAGAACCACCAATTACTGGCTCGATTTCATTATTTATATTGCTCAGCACATCAAAATAAAAGAGACTTCAGTGACTCTGAGCAGTCACATCTCTGGCAGCTGCAGAGGAGCATCCAGAAGACCTGCTGAATCATTGTCCCATAGTTTTTCCTGACAATGTGCTAGTCAGCAAGCAAACATTGTTAGTGCAAAGGAAACTGAGTAAAAATAGCAAAATGAAGCCAATAGGGGGCTGCCTTTACTTCCGCTTTGCCAGCCACAGGAAGTAATTTAGCTGCAAAAGGAAGTGCATTATCATCTCTTCTATTCCCACTTGCTCCTGCTCGTTTATCTGCCAACAGGGCTGCAGAGTCAATTCTAAAACATCAGCCCTGGAGCTTTTAACTACTAAAACAGTTTGCATGTTGTAGCTACATTCATATTTCATTCATTTCACTGTGGAGATCTATGTTAGAATAATTGATTTGTCTGGTGCCATGTAAGAGATACTTCTGAAAATAATTAAAAAACATAAAAACAACATTCTTTATCTGTTGAGCGTATTCAACCATCCGCGCACACACACAGACTTTCGCAGATGTTTCCCATCACCCTCTGCTGCCAAGAGTCGTCCAGTGATGGCTGAGAGGAGGCAAGTGAGGGCTCGGGACGGGGGTGTGAAATTCTGCTATTCCTGCTCCAGTGAATTCTGCAGAAACTTGGCAGATCATTGTGGAGATTTGTATGTCTGTGGATTTGATATGAAACTGTTTGAGAGGCTCGTCTGGAGTTTGTCTCTCAACATGCCTCCCCTTAAAGTGGGCCTGGCTGTTTAGCTTATGTTCCCATAAAGCCTGACGGCCACATTTCTCAGCCCTCAAGGGTGCAGATGGCCGATTAACTCGGCAGACAGGTCTTATACCATCATCTGAAAGATAACCATTACAACACTTTGTTGCTGCAAAAAGCATGACTGCATACAGAAAAGCCCAAAATCCTCAAATAGGGGAACAATCAAAAAGCATCTGCATAATCTATACAGATTTCTACAATTGTACACCTTGTTGATTAACAAAGACTCTTTCTCTATTGGTGATTCAATGAATCCTGCTCAACCAGCAGCTCATGCTCAGCAAGCTATAAAGCATGTAAAGCTGTCATGTTCCAAATGGACAAGCAGTCTCAAAAAAACAATTAAGTATGTACAAAAGGAATCTACCATCACGATCCAAAGCGCTTAGCATTTAGATGACAGTTGCGCAGGGCAGGCCTTGTTTGCAGGGGCTGGAGTGGAGCAGTATATGTGGCCTGGAGGCCGGATCTGTTCCAACTGTGCCCTGGCAAGAAAATGCTCAGCCCAGTCAGCCTCGACAGCTTGGATATTCACAGGGGGCGATGGAAAACTGGAGGGCTGCAGTACAATGACGGAGTTGGGGGAGCTTGGAGGAGGACGTGAAGGGGTTATGAGTTAGGAACAAGGTGTTTTATATTATTTTGGTACCACAAGGACATGGCATTTGCCATGTTCAATGAGCAAAACCAGACGTAGGCTGGTGATGAGGGCCTCATGTCTGGTTTGGCCTGTAGTGATTAAATGTATCATCTGGCAGGTGTGTCTGAAGGGGCTAGCAGCAATTTTAACCACTTTTACACATTCTGAAGGTGTTAGTTTATGTTAGAACTGCAATATCTTGCTTTGGTGATGCCTTTGCTTTTTGATGTAGCCTGAAATTCAATTATGCTTTTATCACCACTGAGAAATCTAAACAGAAATGACTGAATGGTTCATTGAAAAACATAGTAGGACTATGAGGTTTTTTAACATGCAAATTATTTCCACTACAATTTAGATTACATGACACATTGTTATTTGACAAATCATTGTGACAATTTCAGAGTTTTCATAGATTACAGCAGTTAAATTTATGATCATCAGTTTGATTTAGTGTGGCAAATGAATTATTCACTCTCATCTCTGGGGATGCATAGTTAAATTTTGACTCATTTTCAATATCATAGCAAAGTCTTTTGATGTTGGACAGCATTCTCCTCACTTGATTAACCTGAACCAACTTCAGAAGTGCCACAGGGTATTGCCATCAGCAATATTCTAAACAAATGAGGAGCCTTTTTTCCAAAATAACATTTTGTATGGGCTTCCTCTTTGAAATATTGTGTCAGACGCCATTACTGTCAATTAAATTGTCCTGTTTACCTAGTTTGCTATATTCTTCAAATAAACACAGTTAAAAAGGTAAACTAAATGAGTATCTCAAAGAAACATATTTAAATAGGTAAACTAAATGAGTATCTCACACAAGAATAAGAGACTGAAGCTGTGCAGTTGACGGCATTGATTAACGTTCAAAGTATCTGCAAGCAACAGCAGATAAAAAGGTCAGTGTCACACAAGAGAAGAGAAAAATATGGGACCCACTCTCACCACCGCATACAAAAAACAAGTGATTTGCTTGCTCTTGTGCATCCTAATTCATTCATCCCAAAGTACCTCTTTGCTCCAGGGTTGAGCCAAGGCAAAACCTCATGGGAGAAATGATTGACACCTACTAATCCTCATGGATACCAAAAAGCATGTAATTACCATGGCATTTACACCATCTTCTGGGATGTGAGATGAAGTGTGGGAACAACAAAGGAATAAAAATAGTGAACAAAACTCCAAAGATAAGAAGTGTGAATTTTTTATGTGCTGTGTGTTTTGGGTCACAAGTGTGGTAGTAAGTTTTGAGGAAAACCATCTCTCCACCCAAGTTCTATTAATTCAACACAGCCAGAATAACCACCTGGGATAGCCTACATTTTAAATGAGCCATATTTTGTTTATCTTTAACACCAGCACGTAGGCTGGCAGGCATGCAGTACTGGAGGAAATGTGAGCTATAACAATTATGACCTCAGCAAACAGCCGATTATGGAAAAGATGAGTGAGAAAAGGAGTTGTCTGTCAAGCTAAGCCCTCCACAGATGGACGAGTGTAGCACACTAAGAAACCGGCAAGTCCTGAGGCTTTGTGGCAGCTTTAGGGTTTAAAGTACACCACAGAAACAGTTAGGAGGAAGTGATGAACAGTGGGTAAACCCAACTGCAGTATAGCACATGCAATTAGATGTTAATATTCGTCACTCTATCATTAATTTGAACATAAGAAGCTTTTACAGCTGTCTATATAAACCTATTATAGCAGTAGTTATTTCTTCATTTGATGAGCATGTAGACACCTACTGTTCGAATAAAGTTTTGATAGAACTTTATTCGAGGGGGCTAACTTGTAGGCCAAGACTTGACTTATAATTGGACCATTGTTTCCTGACACACAAACACAGCATGGATCATTTACTAGCCAGCAATGTTCCCATTGTATGAGCACAACAAAAAATGTATTGGTGTATTGTGGTACTTGGGTGATGACCCTAGCCTGTCTGTCTCCAAGGTGAGACGGTCAACTATCTGCTCGGTAGCAAAGCTACCGCACCATTCCCTTCCCTCTGCACCATACACCTACCTACTCAGTCCTTTCCCTAGAGCTCACTATCGCCATGCTACTTCTACTCTCGTACTGGCAGCCAAACAATGGGAGCCAGGACTGTCTTAACAAGTGGAAAGTGGAGGCTTGACTAATTAGAGGCACCCCCCACCCCATCCCCTCCAACCCCTCCTGTTAACTCAGAACAGTGTGATGCAGCTTGGTGAGAGCTGGGACTGTTGGTCCCATCCTGAGACAAATAGGGGTTGGAAATTGTTGGGGGGTTTTTCTGGCTGCTGGCCAATGGGGGGACCGTAGTAATTGCCTGAATCCCACTGTGGCAAGAGAGGAGAAAGAGTGTGAGGGTGGCACAAGCCAAGAAAAGTGAGAAAATGCTGGGACCAAGTGTGGGAATAAAAGCTAGCAATAAAAAAAATACAGAGAAAGATGAGTCAGACAGAAGCTTAGAAAAATGAGGCACAAAAGATATATGTTTAGAAGATGAAACATGGAATGACATGTAGGACAAGTGATGCATAAAACAAGTCAACAGTTTGAGGACTCTGTTGCATGAAAACAGTACAAGAAAAAAGAAAACTGGACAAAGTATTGGGAGTATAAGTGAAAATAAAATGACCTCGGGTGGTACTCACTAGGGAGAGGCAGACAGGGGTGCAGTGAGCGTCTTGGCTGCTGGAGTGGAACAGAGCAGGGTGCAGTGGCGGCTGCACAGTTGGCCCTCACTGGACACTTCAATCACAGGCAGCCAGAGCCCCGGGCAAACTTGGCCAATTAGCCACACACTGCCGCTGACCCCCAGCTTCATTAAGGGCCCGGGCTCTGGATAAGAGGGGAAAGGGGAGTGCACAGAGGAGAGGATTAGGGAGGGAGAGAGAAACAGAATGAGAGAGTAAACCATCAGCTGGCCAGGTTTGAGAAGACACACACATGCATTTGCACGAACACAGAGATGAAGCTTAAGGTTACAGATAAACACAATTAACTGTGAGCGCATGCTGTACCACACATGTACACACTTGCCGTATCACACTCCCAGCTCTCTGTTGGTTTACACCCGCAACAAAGGCGGTGGTGAGGGGGTTAGAGCCATAGAGGCCAGAGAGCACCCCTCGCCTCCACACCGCTGCACTGACAGCAACAGGTGTGGTGGCCAGTAGACATGCAATTACCAGGCTGGGAATGTGCTTTTTGTGACAGAGACAACAGCAGATCACAGGGAAGATCTGAGCTAGAGGGGGAGAGAAGAGGAGCGATGTGGGAGGAGAGGTGAGAGACGGGGAGGAAAAGAAGAAGATACAGACTACTGAATGTCCCTGGAGAGGAGAAAGAGAGAGAGATTTCCAGTCTGCTCTTTTCATCGTAAATCCCTCGCCAGCAGAGCAGAAAAAACAGTTCAAAAAGCAACACATACAGTAGCTATGACACACCTGTTGTTCTGCAGTGGAAATACACATTTACACACTTTGGTGGTCTGGAGAGACCTCACATTCATGTGTGCACAGCAATGAGACAAAGAAGAGAGTAAACTGACAACATCCCATTTCAATTCAGATTGGGTGGGGCTGTTTGTGGTGCTTTGGGACAGGTTGCACTCAATGAGCCTTGACAGCAAGTGTGTTTGGTGTATGCATGTGTGTTTGTTTGCATTACAAGTGTGTATATCCATATGGGACCTCTGCTTGCATCAGCCTTGTGATGGAAACCTCAGCGGTGCTCCAGGGTGGGGGCAGCAGCTTCATACTCACTCTGCCTCATTTTCTCTGCTCTCCTTCTCCGATTACGAGCCTGCGATCAGGCTAAAGAAACGCTTTTGCGCTTTGCCGCCAGTGTAGCAATAACTGCTGTCAGAAACCTTGCATGCTTGGGTGGAGAGGAGATACTGGCCATTTATTTAAAACAAGCCAAGGATAAAAGATCAATGGCCCAATTCAGGCCATGAATTGGAGGGAAAAGTTCACAAACATAGGGGGAGATTATGAGAGGGAGATCTATGTGTGGATAGGGGGGAGTGGAGAGCGAGGGGGCATCTAGCTCATCTGGGTGCTAGTGGCTTATTGATCGGTGGAGACATACAGCTCCCAGCCATTCATCACAGGCCACTCAGGCCCTTAGATAACTCCTATGATAGTGCCCTGCTGCCGAGCAGCTGCAACTGGCCACATCCATTATCCTTCAAAGTAAGCCCCCCAGCCTGGGAAAAGACATGGTAGGGCTGCTGGGTGACTGGCTGGAGGGAGGGCTAGAAAAGAAATAGAAAAGACCAGGCCTGTGGTTAGGAGCCTGTGGCTGAGGCTAGTGTATACAAAGGCAGGAGCTGGGGTTGAGGGGCCAGGGTTTTATGAAAAATGGTGCTCTGACATCCAGAACAGAGATGAGAAACTGTCTGTTTGCACCAGTTGGAGGGAAACAAATGTGACAGCACCATTGTTTCCATTTCTCGGCCAAACAGTATTAGCAAAGCTGTTTTACAGCAGATAGCACACAAACTATCCAAGCGACAGGCAGCTCTGAAAAACTGCTGAGTGGCTCTGTACGTATGTGTGTCTGTGTAAAGAGAATTCCCAGATTGGGCAGGTTGGGATCAGCCATAATGAGCCATGCAAGGAGGGAAGAGAGGGAGGGGGGTCGAAGTGAGGGCAAAAAAAGAAGGGAGGAGGCCAAAGAGCGCGGGAGAAAGACAGAGTGAGAGTGATGGAGACAGGCTCAGAGCCAGAGACAAGGCCCCAACAGAGCAATTACAGGAGCTCCAGAAAAGGTGTGGGCCCAGCCCCCAGGCATATTTTCACATAGCACAAAGCCATGCCAGAAAAAACACACACACACACACACACACACACACCACAAAAAGAGCACAAGATAGACATGGTCAAAATAGGAGAAGACCATGAGTCAAAGTCAAAATGGGAGGGAAGCAAGCATGAAATAGGAGTATTTTTAAACTGGGGTCATCTTGATTTAATACGTCACCATGCTATACTCCCCCACATGTTTTCACTGCAACATTCTGTTCTGGTTGAGACCTGTTCCCTTAACAGCATGGCTCAAAACAAAACCTAAGACTCCAGGGCTCAGGTCAGTGTGAGCAAAACTTTCAAGTCAATTGTCCTCCGTGTGGTGAGTGCTAAACAACACTGAAAAGTCTGGACAGCCTCGCACCATGGTGCCTGTCACGAATACAAGTCCAAAATGGTTTCTGAAGGCTACGGTTTCTGCCCCCCAACGCCCCACCCCACCCATCACTACCACACCTCCACCACTTAAAGGAGAACGACAGGTTGGAAACATACAGTCTATGTTTGGAAAGAACAAGCAAGGATGATAGGAGAAAAAGAGAGATGTGCAAACAGATAAGATTGGGGGGGGGGATTAAATTAAGAGAAAAGTTCTTGCGCACCGGTATGCACCATTGATTTCCTATTCTCTTGGAAACATTTAATGAGCTTAAATAGGAGCCTCGTTTGACACTGCCACAGTGACTCGGAGGAGCCTCCCAGTGAGAGAAAATCGTTCAGCGACTGTGACGGCTACCAGAGGGAGGGTTTGGAAGATAGAGAGACGGTGGAGGTGGAGAAGGGAAGAGGGGAAAGTGAAGGTTTTAATGCCAAAGCAAGAGACGTGTGCAAGACAGATGTTGGATTATGCTTGGGAAATGGTCCATGGGTAGCATTACTTGCCTACTTCTCATTGAGGAGGGGAAAAGAATGAAGGATGAAGGAGATTATTGGAAGAGAAGCAGACGGTGGAGGAGGCTAAAGGTGGTCTACATTCAGCCGAGCTGCCTAGTTATGGAGGTGCTTACCACTCACAACAGGCCCTCATTATAACCCAACAATGTCCAAACTGATTGACAGCTTCTGCTCTACTGCAGTGTTTCACCTCATTACTTCCTGGATGACCTCCCTATGAGGCATTCAACAGATGCCTATTGCTTGGAGGCCATCTTGTTTTTCTACACTCTCTGCTCTCTTTTCTCCCTCTATCGGCAGGCAAACTGTTGTCACTTCAGAGAGCAAAGTCCAGAGGCGCCTCACTGCTCTCTTCCGCTGATGAGGGCCCCCTTGGGGACCATCGGCAGCCGCTTTATGAAGCTGTCTGGCAGAGTGAATGGACTCAACGTCCTGCCACCTTTTGCAGGTAATCATGATAACAAGAGTGTGGAGTCAGGCATTGCTAAAAACTGGCACCAAGGGGGGTCTTCCCCTCATCGACTACTAGCGTGTGGTTGTAAGAGTGTATGCGTTTGTGGGGAGGGTGGGTGTGTGTGTGTGATAAGGGCTGGAAAATTAACTGATTTTATCGAAAATACTCATTTTGCAATTTATAACAACTCCCTAAACCCAATCTAAATAAACTGAGAATATAAATATATAAACTGAGAACAATAACTGACACCAAGACAGAACTTAAACCACCCAATAACCTCACAGTCCAGTCCAGAAGTCCAGCGGTCCAGGGTCATGCTGTAAATAATCCAAGACAAAACATATCTCACAGAGAAAAGGAAAATACGCACAAGACATGGACATGATGACCAGCTGGTAATGACTATATTAGACATGTGTTTATGTGTTGTAAACATGCTAATACATATGTGAATGTGTAACTGCTGCCGGTAAGTGGTTAAGCATAAATATTTCAGGTCATGAGTATGCTTTTAACTCTGTTCAACATGTTTTCCAGTTTAGATCAGCTTTGACATTCTACTACAGTCTGTTTCTTATATTAAGCAGGTCAGAAAGGAGTTCCTGACCCTAGCCCCCCCGCCCAACTTTGGCTTAGCTAGGAGAGTGGCTGGCTTGTACCACCTCTGAGTATCTATCCAGACAGATGCATATTTAACTATGCTGCAGCCAGTGTGGATGTTTGGCACAATCAGCAGCAGAGCTGAGGCCATGTTTTGCTCGGCTTTCATTAATGACTTGCAGCAAAAGTTGTGCTGAGGAAGATGTTTGTTTGTTTTATAAAAATTAAACCTGGGCTAAAACAATCATGTGACCTTCTGGTGATTAATTATGATGAAAGAAAACGATCCCACATGAGAGTGCCCTTTTTCCTTCTGTAGAGTTCCAGTAATTGCACATAGGTGTGCATTTCCACACACAATTACCAAATATAGGAACTGGAAGTGACTAACAACAACATAAGGACAACAACTTCGGAAAGGCGTGGTGTTGAAGTGCCATACACTAGTTTCTCCAGTGCCCCTACCTGTCGTTTCCACCATTCTTCCTCAAGATAATGCCAGTGATTTTCAATTTTTCACCGGAAACTGTCTTTGCTTTCCGTAGGAATCCATAGGCCATCATCTATATATGACACTGTGGACCATTCTCTAAATCATTTACACTGGCCTATATATAGCCTGTGGAGAAAAGGTGATTATTGAAACAGAAAGCTATATTTCATAATTGCACAACCATGCTTCTATCCCCTCACTGAAATTGGCTCTCCAGAATATTTTTCTCTCTCACGCTTTATCTCCCTCTCTTGTCTGTTAGAGAGGGTGATTTTGACAGGCTCACTGTCTCTCCTGGTGCAATAACCACCCTCCATTTGTATCTGAGGAGGGTGCATTAACTAGACAGCGTAATCAGCCCGCGCAGGAAAGGCAGCAGGCCTCACCAACCGACTGCTTTTTACCACTCTTTGCTGTAACAGCTTGCCATTAAACCACAATTAGCACAGCTCAATCTGGGAAAAATAACCCCTCAAAGACCTTTAGCCAGCAGAGCGGATGCAAGAAACAAGACTTCCACCCAAGTCCATTGTTGCACTTAACACTTAGAAGATGTCATCTTTTTTGATCTCATCTGATAGTGAAGGCAATAGGACTTTAAAGCACAAGATGAAAAAAACAACTTATAGTGTTATGGGAAAATGCCAGGGTCCAACCTGATACTACTGACATGTTACAGTAGAAGATTTTTGAGTAAGGACTCGGACGGAAAAAGCTTATCGCCAGACACTTCAGACAGTGTATAATTCATCTAAAAAGGCAGCAGACGAAAAGGGAAAAAAATATCCAAAAAACCCTGCCTTATCATAAGTGTATGCACTTTCCAGAACAGGGAGGTGAGTTTTGTTGAAGTACCCCTGTGGTGAAGGTGCACTTCAGGTGAATGTGTTCATCCAGCAGAGGATGCAGTCACACAAGCCTGCAAAAGTTAAGTTTAGCACACACAAACACATTCCTACCCTCGGGGCTTTGGAACAATAAAGAGAAATGCGTGTCCCTGTGGTCATTTGTGGCGTGCTGGCAGTGGTTAGACGCAGATAAGAGTTTGGATCGGTGGAGGCTGACACGCTGTGATTATCTCCCGCTGCTGGAATTGACCGTCCATCAATCCAGACGGCCGAAAGGACTGGGGCCGGCAGACTCGATTGTTGCCTGAGACGAGATTTTTATGATTCAATGACCTCGGAAAAAAATGAGAAAAATGTGTCAAGTGTTTCAAATGTGTTGTTGTACTGGCGCTCTCGTGCAATGTGTTTCAGATTCACAAATACTTATGAAGAAACGGAAAAGTGCTGCAGCCTCAGAGGTACAATCACTAACACATATGTTGTCACACTAAAACACACACACACACACACACACACACACACACGGCTACACACAGACTACCACCTGACTTTCCAGGGCTCCCTCTCAAGTCCCAGTCTGCCTTCCTGGCTCACTCACCACCTTCCCCCTCACCTCACACTGCGTGTTCTGGACCTGAAAGCTGGTCCATACACCAAGTGAGCCACAGGAGAGATGGAGGAAAGAGGCAGTGGAAGAGAAGGAGTGAGGAAAGAGAGGGAGAGAAAGAGAGAGTGTGTCAAGAAGCACATTCTTTCTACTGAGCGCCATCTGGAAATGGAAAGGTAGATAAACAATGACGTGAGCTGCATCCCATCTCCTTCCTAAAGCCTGAACAGACACACACTCTCCACAATGCATGAGCGCCATCACCACCGATCCTGTGCAGCGCGCCAAGCATTGTCAGGGATTGGGTCTTATCAATCGCTGGCCAGATACTGAGCAGAAGCGTGAGGCAAACAAAAGGAAGGGGAGAGAACAAAAATGGAGGGGAGCTGCAAGCGACAATGAGAAACACAAATGAGATGATGGCTGGGAGCCACCCGTCCACGTGGCCTGGACCAACTCCATTTAATCTGGTCAAGTCTGCACAAAAATCAAAGCAATCTCCCCTAGTGAGCTGACAGAGGATAGAATGAGACAGCCAGTCCCACCCAAAAAGGAAGTTGCTGTGGGATCGAATGAGGGGATATGGAGCTATGCAGCATTGTACTAGGCATGCAGACTATTACGGCTAGGGAACTCTGCTTTATTTTAAAAAAGTCCATTTGCATTCACTCAGCTTGCAAGAAGAGCTCGGGGGCAACGTTAGCTGCTGCTCCTTCTGCTTTTGAATTCCTCACCATCTTTTTTAGGCCCTTCTGGCATGCAATATATCACTGTAGTAGTAGAAATCTTTATTATTCCTTATGGGGAAATTGTCCTTGTAGTAAGTCAGTGATAATAACAACAATATTCATACAATACAAAAACACAGAAGTTAAAGACTGATGAAGAGCAACAGCTGGAGCAACAGCCGGAGGGATGTTCCCTGTGGGAACTACACCTCTTGGGGCCACCCTGTCCTGAAAGAGTACTTAGCTAGACCAGAGTAAGACTAGAGTGAGACATACAAAGGCCACAGTGGGGATGACACAAAGGAAGACGGCCAAAATGAAGAGACTTTGACAGCTATCCCTCGGTCGGCAAGAGGAGCTGCACCTGTATGCACCTCGGCTCTGCTCAGTTTAGTTTCTCTCTCTTCAGTATTCCCGTCCACTCAAGCACACACACACACACACACACAAACACATACACAGCAGATCCTTCAGCTCTTTTGGCACTGGTGGAACAACAGGAGGGAGGGATCAGGTGGCTGGGGCAAGCAGAAGGAAAGAGAAGGGTTGTGGAGGGGGTTGACAAATGAGTCTCGTCAGGTAACATTCACAGATGTGAAGGGATGGAGAAGGGAAGAAGAGGGAGAAGATAGGTTAAGGGAGGGGAGTGTGTCTGTCAGTTTATATTGGTTCATCAGCGAAAATCTCCTGCCCTGATTAGAAACCGCTACAGTCAGGAGAGGGGAGGACATACTGTAGACACTTTGAAGGAGGAGGCATTTAGAGTGGGTCTGTTTGCTCCCAAGGACCGCTTACTAATTCTGATTGAGGAGAGAATGAAATATAGCCTCCATCTCTCTGCCTGGGATAGTTCTCACTACGATGGCTCTGATCAAAAAGAGCAGGGGTGACAAGCCAGGGGAAGAGCCCTGGAATGATTCAATGGCCTGGAAATTTGGGTCATACATATGACATATTAATACAATGACTGATGAAAAAAAATAACAGTGGGAAGAGAGGAAAAGCGGGAAGAAATGAACAGACAGGGTTTGTGTTTCTTCTTCTTTGCAACTAGCTTCAGAAAATAAAAAGAACGTAATCTAATTTTAAAGTGATTTTTGGCCAAATGAATGCACGATCCTTCAGCTGTATTCAGACCTTGATAAATGCCCACTGTCTAGGCTGTTATTAAACACCAGAGAGACTGGTGGGTCCCTGTGCCAGGCAAAACTAATTAAAGCCAGGCAGATGTGTCTGGACAGTGGTGTAGCACACACACACACACACTGTTACACACTTGTTTGCACACTTAGACACATGCATACACACTGACACCCACAACTTCTAAATGGCCTGTTAACCATATCCAAAATGCAATCAGTGCCAGCTGATGAGCAGTCACTGTGCTAGCTAGACCAGGTGAACACAAAACAACAGCATCTCAGTTTCAATTTTTTACTTTGGAGTGCTTGACTTCGGAAACTTTTTGTCAGCCAGCGGCCAGAAAGAGAAAAACGCCTTTCCCCCTGGTGCCTTATTATCCTCGCCAACACCAGGCAACACGTTTCTTTTCTGTATTCCCTACCTTCTCTGCTGCAGGTGATGATGAGAGTTAGAGCTAACAGCAACCAATTAATCTTTCATGGTGCACGTGTTCTTGCTTTTGTTAGGTCTGCTTCGTGAAATTGTATGAGACTGCAGCTGTACAATAGAGGGCTGGTGACACTTTCATCCTCCTCCTCTTCTTCCTCTTCCTCCTCCTCTCCACTTTTCATTCGCATACTTTGTGAGCAAACAGCTGGGTTTTCTTTTGCAAAAGCTATCATTACAGCAGCCTACAGGCAAGAGAGCTGCACTCCAAATCGCTGATGGAAGCCCAGCTAGCAGAGTCAGAACTAGAGAAGATAAAAGATTGCACTGGGGATGTGAGTACCGTGGGGAAGGGGGCTGGGGTTGGGGGGCTGATGGCTATTAGATGATAAACACACAAGACCACACATACATGTACAGAAGTGTATGACATTAAACAGCAAGCAGTTGTGTTTTATCTTCATTTAGGCTGTGGGCCTCATCTTCTAGTAACCACACCTATCTTAGGTCACATGCACAGCAGCTCTCTCAAATACCCATACACACAGTAGTGACTAATCACCCATCTGGAGCAGACATTCTCAGGTCTGGATGACAAAGTGACCATGCCCACAAATATAGGCTAATGCCCTTCTCAACGAAAGGCTTAGGCTGCATTACAGTCAGACAAGTGGGGTGGGGTGGGGGGAGTGCTTATGACCTGGCACAGAGAAGCATGGACAGGGGAGGAAGCAAGTGACATCACAGATAAGGGTGATGTGCTTAGGCTAGCTGCTATGTGGAGCTGACAAGCCTGTACGTGCACTTGATTTCAATAGCAGTTCCCTGTGTCAAGGGCAGGGAGAGGGTGCGCCAAAACAGTAGGAAAAGCCATTTCAGTGTAATTCGGATAGTTTGTGAAGTGAAAAATCCGGTGTGGCTTACCCACAGGGCTTTGCTGAAACCCTCTTGTCGCTAAATATTAGCGTGTTAGCAGTGGCAGTTGCTAGCCATGCCCTCTCGGAGCAGTCCATGGGGTAGGGCTTATCCTCCAAATACCTTAACCACTGTGGAAAACTGTTTCCACAGTAGAGGCTGGCTCCTGGCTGCCATGATCCAGGTAAGTCTCCAAGTTGTGAGAGGGGCCTGATGCAACCAAAGCCAGGTTCAGAATGTGGGATAAGGTTGGATCAGAGCCAGGAGCCATTAGCAAGCAGTGTGTCTGACACAACGGGCAGAACACGACATTTTCAAAGGCGTAGAAGGACTTGAACGGCGGTGAAGAGTGCTAGGCAGCTGTTTCATTCAGGCCCTCTGATAACAACTCCTTGTCCAGATTGGCTACTGCGAACAGAGCAGGGGACCACAAGGCAGCACGAATACAAATCACTTCTTCGATAGTCTACACTGAGCTAAGCAAAAACTAGTGCACTGGCATTCTCTCATTCATTTCTTAGCTGATCAAGCCTCTTGCAGTTCAATGTGAGCTGTTGTAAAGAATTTTAATGTACTGGCGTGCATTTAGATTAATGTGCATCCTCACAAAAGAGCATATGACAGTATGGTTAATAAGCAGAAAACACTTAGATATCAGGAAGAGCCAGCAGTTTGAAGAGACAAAGATCTAGCTAATGGCCCTAGCCATATCATTTACCATACAGCCCCTAGCCAGACGCACACTGGCTCCATAGACAGGGAGGAAGGGACACTTTATTACTCAATAGATAACATCCTAAGAATACTTTCCAGGGGATGAGTCTATGCTTTTAACCCTCACTGTGAAACAGCAATCAACAACTAGCACATCAATAATTAGAGGGAAATGAAAACGTAGGGTTATTTAATTATCTTTTTCCATGTTTGATTTCACTAGCAAACAAAGCTTGTGAGCAATGTGACGGATGGAGGCACAGGCACTTAACAACAACAGCACAGGCCTTTTATTGTGTTTTGGGTTTTTAGCAAAACATCTTGCAATGTGACTCTCATTTCAATTATAAATCCGTGGAACAAAAAAAAATGATTTAGAATACTGGTGGGAAACCATCTGGGTGTGAGTGGTGCTTGATCTTAACAATCAGTCACAGATTCAAGTGGACTGTGCTCTGCTGGCCCACCTATCACATACTGACCATTGCAATCACCAAAAACAACAAGCCTTTACATCTGTGACTGTGTCTCAGTCCCATTAAAAACCCATCACACCCACTACCGCCACGCTACGCTTACTGCGCACAAAACCCATTTCTATAATTGGCTCCACTGCACCCTTTACCCACTCTGGACAGGCCAACCGGCAAATGCAAACAACTCTCCAGAAACTGGAAGAGAACCAAACTCTGGTCATGTCTCAGTGACAGTCAAGCATGACAAATTATTTCCAAACACGGGGAAGAAGTGAAAACAAGAGGACTGTTTCAATCAGACATGAAAGAAATAAGGGATGAAATAGAAAAGAGATGAGGTGAAACAAAACATTGTTCAGTGCCTGCTACGCAAGGCTAAAGGGTGATGACAGTGTGACTGCAGGCTGATGGCACACCTCCAGATGACAACACACATCCATCACCCCACACAAACAGACAGAAAGGTGTGGTTGTGAAGAAGATCTGTTGTTTCACAGCGACCGCAGTGAGGGCCAAAACCATGTCATTACCTCAGCTAGCGAAGAAGAGCAACCCTAGAGCCTGGTATTGTGAGACTTGTGGGAGAGTTGCAAGAGTGTGTGTGTGTGTGTGTGTGTAAGGGTGTTTGACAATGAGGGAAAGATAAACAGAAAGCAGGGAAAAGAGTTAGACTGTGAATGGGTATGAAAGTGTGACTGAATGAAGTATGTGTGCGTGGAGGTGATTGTGTGCCATCAAGGCTCATCTCTGTGTTTGTCATAGCAGAACAAGGAGCGTGTCTGGACTGGGATCAGACTGAGAGAAAATGCTAGCAGGCCCCTAAGGCTCTCTGAATGAAAACACACCACCGTCTCTCTTCAACAGAACACAATCAACAACCGATTTGCAAAGTCATCATTTAAGGGACACGGGAACTTAAGGCCACTCATTAATATATAATAGACGCAAGAGATCGCAAATGAGAGTGGAGCACAGGAGGGGAAGTTATTTATAGAAAATAAAAAAGTGTAATATATAAACAAAGCGTAAGTAATTATCACCAGCAAGAGACAATAGAAACTCACAATCAGTCATAATTGTTTCTTGGTGTGACATGACTGCAGATAAGGGAAAACTATAATTGATATTCTGAACTGACTTTTGTTAATTAAAGCACTGATTATTCTGCTAAACAGACTTTGACAACCAGAGGCGCAGCACTGCCCTTTAGAAAAGGCACTTGCACAGCATTAAACTGAATTCCTTTGAGGCCTATGTTTTTGGCAGCTCAATGTTGTCCAGGGATCAGGACGTTCGATGATATGTAAACAAACGCAAAAAATAGAGAGTGGTTTGCATAGGAGACAATCCCCAAAACAAGCACTTTTATTTGTTTTCTCCAATAAATGTCAAGCTTTATTAATTGATAGGGAGACATAGACTGGGAACAGTGAGGGAGTGGAAGCTATGAAGCAGTGGACTATTGTGATTTCACCCCTCTGTGCTCTCAGGGGAAACAGATGCCAAAACCTTATACCAACAGATAGATACAAAAAAAACAACTCTGACAAACTCTGTATAGCAAACAAAAATATGCCTAAAAAAGGATCTAAATTCTCTTGTAGGAAGTTTACATAAAATAGTGACCTGTAATCACAACAGCATATCTGTAGACTGAAGAGTTTGTGGATTAGAAAGGTTGGGAACTGAACAAAAGGGAGCCATGATTTACCAAGAGCCTGATCCGAGCATATAGGGGAGGCAGATGGAGGACAGTCCACTTAATGGAAGTGACAGTCAGCAGATACGCGCCAGTCCCCCTCCACCCACAATCACTCCCGCCACTGCCTTCTCTGGCGGGCCCGAAAAAGAAAAGGGAGGGGCGGCACCCTTTCCCCACCATCTACAGATTACATACAATGCACCTTAACATACTAGGAGAGAGGGGTGGGAGGCGGGGGTGGTGTAGGGGTGAATAGACAGGGTGTGCTGCCAGGGCCTACTTTTAGATAGCATGGTTATCAGCAAGAAAATGGGAGAAACAAAGAGGAAGTTTACTGACGTTGTTTTATCTGGAAGGGCATTAAACTGAGAGGCACACAGGGGACGAGACAGCCAGAGTAAAGAGAAAGACCGTTCAGAGGAAAGAAAGAAACTGTCCAAAGTCGGGCAACCTTCAGAAGCGTCCTGTTTCTCTAACTCACAGTTACACACACACACATAGAGGTTGCCCTTGGCTGAAAGTCATCTCCGGTTCATGGTCGCTGGCTTTGATAGGAGTCCGGGCCCTGGAACGAGTTACTAACGACCCAGAAAGCTGCTCGTCTGGCTATTGGTACAGCTTGATATGCAGGGAGAAAGGCTGTCACTGGGATGGAAACTGAATGTGGCCTTTGATAAAACACTCAAAGCGGGATAAAAACAGAACTGGAAGTAGGCGGCCTATTACTCCGTGATTGAAAGTAAGGGAAATAGAGAGGGCCAGACGATGGAGACTGAGGGTAAATCCATGCCTGTGTGTTGACCTTGACCCTGTCAGATGGGGCTGCGGTGAGAAAGAGTGTTGAAGACACTGCCTCCCAGGTGCGGGCTGGAGAGGGATGAGAGGCAAACACGGCTACCCAGGCAGCCCGCCGGAGCCCACTAATCAGAGAACTTAGCCGCTGACCTCTCCACAGGCTCTATACCTTTTAATGAGATCCATGCCTTTGATTCGTCTAGCTGCCTGGAGGTAGAGACAGATCATGCATAAGCTCAGACACAAACACACACACACACACACATCAACTTTGCCAACTGTAGATGGACACATTCACATCCACACACTGCTGTGGACACAAAGACACAAGAGATGAACAGCTAAAATAATGAAGGTTCTGTAATCCACAACAGCCAAGGGCTCTCATGCATGCACACACGTGCACAGGGGGACAATGATGGACTAGAAGCACTGCCTGAGAACTAACTAAAGCAAACTAATCAGCACACAGAAGGACACCCAGAAGCACACAGACATGAGCCAAGCCCAGCTCAAGGACATAACACCCACCTTGTTAAGGAAAGGCAGAGGGCGGTGCAGGTGAGATTGGATCGAGACATGCTTGCTCACAGATAGAATTGAATTATTGATCAGCCAACAGATTGTGTTATGAGGAATTCATGGATCCATGCCTGGACTGTCCAGCTCCCTTAGGCTGAAAGACAGATTGTGTGGACTCACTGTACATGTATACATTTGTGTATCTGTGGACGTGCACGCACGCACGCATGTGTGCTGGGGAAGCCTCGGGGAAGCAGGTTGCACTGGTCGAAGTCCGAATTATTTTCTGTGGGCGTAGTTGGCAGTGTGAGCTCGCACTTAGACAAGACAGAGCAAACAGTGAATCGATCAAGCTGGCTAGGGTGATGCATACAGAGGGAAGGCCTCACCCTCGCTGCGCTGAGAGAGCTTTAACTGCTCACACACTGAGTGGCTTTTTCATTGGCACTCAGGCTACAGCACAATCCGCAGCTCTTAATACCACCAATGGAAAGAGAGGAAATGGGATTTTTATTTGTCTGAGCTCCATGGGTGGTCTGCTGCTGCCAATAATGCGCTGAAATACAGGGCCTCACTTAACATGGGTTCTGTTACCAACATCAACATCAGCAAACAACACAAGGTGCATGCCATTAGACAAATGCAGGATTATATTCTGTCATGAGGAGGTGGCGTTGAAAAGTCCATTTTCACCCAGAAACCTTTAAAACACTTCCTTAATAGTGATCTACAGCATGAGGAACTGGACGGTGTGACATTTTTTGCACCACATCACTTTTTCCATGGCTTAATCTAGCTCTTAAAAACAATTTTTTTAAAAATCAGACCGTAGCCAGTTCATGCTGCTCTATGATTGAGCTTTATACACCAAGGACACATGACAGGACACATGACCATCACTAGCTTTTCAAATGCTACCTTGCTGATAACATAACAATGAGCAGATCTTTATGGTCACATGCTGTGGCGCAACAATGCAAATATCAGTATTTCATGAAACTGTGACCAGGACTCAAGGTGTGTATAGGACTCACAAAAATCCTATGGATTACATCACTGTAGAAGTAATCTGGTCTAATAATACTTCCCATCCAGAGGAAAAAAAAACACTTAATCACATGGACTTACACCATATTTAATAATCTTGCTGGTTTTTGGTAATTAGGTCTTGTTTTGTTTATGTCTTATGTGTAGAACAGATGTGTGGTTTTAGCACGCTGCTCAAGGGGGATAATATTTTGTTTTCAAGTCGGAAGGTGGAGAGACACATAAGAACCCAATGGGAACAAGATGCGAGTTCATTTTTTCCATTACCCAAAGAAGAGACCAACTCCATATGACTAATTAAACGACAGACACAGAGGAATGCCTGATGACATCCTGATGGCAGACAAAACAGGAATGGAAGCGAAACAGAACCTTAAAATAAAAAACACCAGTTAAGGGAGGAGTAGGAGAAGAAGAAGAGGCATGTCAGTGGAAATGTACTGTAGATCTCAACAGGGATGACTACAAAGATGTTAATGGAGGTCTGGAGTGGTGGATAAATGGCTACTCTAGCCTGGTCACTCCACCAGTCGGCACCGGTCCATCAGTAAACAGGCGACGCCACACTGACATGGCCTCTAACACCCCACTTTGCTTCAATCTGTTGTTGGAATGCTGCACACTTCTCTTCCATATCCAATTGAAAGAGGATGAAAGTAGAAGGGGAAAATGTCTCCTGGTGAGACTTGTGTGATTTGGGGATCCAATTTGGCAGCATGTTTTCTGTAAACATTGTAACTGCAGCTTATTTTCAAAGAACGCACTAGTGAGCAGCATTAGACTCTTCCCTGTGTGGGGAGGAAAGAGACATGGTCTTGGTAATAAGGTTCTCTAACCCCAGCAGCAGATCTACTCCAGCTAATGACTGTAATTAAAGAGCCCAGCTTCACGGAGGGATCAATGACGTGGGATCGGCCCAGACAGGACGTAGAATGGTGTACCTCAATATAAAAAGCTACAGCAGAAGGAAGCAACCACAGGGCTGAGTTTAAAAAACTTACAGGCTGAACAAATGGGAGACTGAAGGGTAGGCTAGCATCTGCTATGAGGGCCTGTAAATATTTAGGCATTCTTACAGGGGCATGTGGCTGCGACACTGATGTCATTTCTCCTAGGCCTACAATTTGCTTTAGTTACAGGCTGAAAACCGTAATGTGGAGCAACTGTAAACACAGATCTGTGAAAAGCGGAATACTGGGAAACAGAGTGTCACAGGACAAAAATAAACTGTGCAAGCAGCGCAAGTTATCTGCATGACCATCACATGCCTGACCAACTGTATACAGATTAGGGAACAGAGGGGAGAGAGCAGAAAAATGCAGATACCACGTCTACATGATTTGCAGACACTAACATAAAATATCTAACAACTTCCTTTTTTGCGGAAAAAGTTAGGAGGGGAAACGAAAACTGGGCAGCTTTGAGGCTGCCCAGATGAGTCAGTGAGGAATAATGCATGTCTTCACGGCTGCGTGAATAGGAGAGTGAGGCTGGGGGGCAAGCGCAGACACCCAAGACATACAGCTACGATGACACCTCCACAGATCTGCATTTCAGAAGACAGCTCAGAGCCCCAGGCAGGTTTGAAGCGCCAGGATTAATATCCACGTAGACTACAGACACATGAGTAACTGAGTAAGAAAGACAAAGAATAATGTTGGAGGAAAAAGGACTCAACAGAAAAAAAAGTTATGGAGTACAAGAGAATGTTAAGAGACTATTCTGCTGATAATAGGAACTAGAAAGTATGTTCAGAGATGGACACGTTAACATAAACAGGAAGTTATAAAACACAAGGGCAGTGGGTACTTCTACACTGCTCTGGGCACAAGGGTCATGTTGGCTGACCAGGCATAGCTAACATTCCTGTACATCATAACCAAGCCAGAAAGGTACACACACACACACACACACACACACACACACACACTCACTTCTACAGGTCTGCCTTTAGTCCACCACAACGCCCTAACTCAACAAGGTCAATGCCAAGGTAAAGGCATGACTCATACTAATGCCCTAAAATGAGCCTGCTCTTCCAACAGATACGCAACAAAATGTGACCAAGCTCACTGCTGGACTGCATTATTTTCACCGTTTTATTATATATTCACCATTTATCCCTATTTTGATGTTTTTATAACAGATTTTATTTGTTTTTTTTGCTATTTGTATATTCTTAGAATATTTTTCTCTGCAGGTTCCTTCTGCTGCTGCACTGGGTGACTAATTTCCCCATGGGAATCAATATAAAAAACCTACTGTATCCTAAAAAAACCATTAATGGTACCTTCGAAAATCCCACCTCAGACATTAGCAACCACAATTTTAGCGAGCAGTGGTCACTACAAAATGTCAGTCTAAGGTTAAGGCAGTATCTTTGGCAGTATTATTACTGCTGCCGAGACTACTGCCACAGTAAAACGGTCTGTCAGTTTACAGATGAGAAGCAACAGCCAGTGGCATTTAACTAGATTTTCAGTAACTTTAACAATTGCTGTATGAACAGATTTTAATAGGTCCCTCTTGGATCATAGAGTACTGAAAGGCCACGATACCCACCTCATTTAACAGAGACAAGGACATGATACCGACAAAGAAATTATTTCATTTTCATAATACCATTTCATTATGAACTGTAATAAAGGCAGACAGCCCTGCCTATATAGTACTATCCCAGCTTGATAATAAAGATTCTGGACACTGCCTGCATTTGTGTAATGTGCAGTTGAATGAGAAACATTTTAAATACAGTTACAAGTGACCTCTCTGCTTTACATTTTCATTTGTTAATTACATAATAATGAGTAACAGGAATTGAGGTCTGCAAGCGTCACACTGACAAGCACAGGTATATGAACATCTCATCTTTTCACTGCAGAAACTTGCCCGACTTATAATTTTGATTGAAACAGACAACTAAGAGACAGACACCCAACCTCCAGCAGTGCTGCCATCCTCATGTCCACTTCCAGCTGCCAGATTTCAGCAGATGTCAGAGATAATAAGGACAGCATATGTTTCCTCACGATTTAATGTTGCTATTGCTATTTTAGAGCACACTCTGCCTAAAGATTTTGTGTTACTGTTTTAAAACATTATTCATTTTATTGGCTTATGAGATTTTTATTTTGTCCAAGGCAATTTCAATAGTCAAATTCAAATGTAAAATAATATAATATTCTAAATTAACATTTTAACAAAATATTCATATTTCAAAGTAAATGAGGTACAAATTAAACACCTATGTTTACATAGTATTTCATATCACTTAATCTTATAAATCGGGACTCACACAAATACACAAATAGCTAGCAGGTCATCTAGAACTTCCATGTTTTGAAGTAAAATGTATTAATACAGCACATGAATAAATAGCAGTTGCTTGCAATATAGAAAGTCCAAGGGTGAACATTCTGATTTTAAAGCACCATCTATTTATAATTAGTTTGTTCAGAGTACCTCTCTGCTAGTGACTTACTTCTTAGATCCATGAGGATTATTCATCTCTTCTACAAAGTTACAACTGCATGGACTATCCCTCTATGTCTTCCTCACTTTGCCACATTATTTTCCCCCTTTGCTCTCTCAGGTTGATATGACCTTCATCTCCAGCTGCCGCCAGCGCACTGACCCTTCATGCATCTGTCACCCACCAGTCCTGGCTGACGCTCACATTCAGTACTTCATAATTAATCGCCCTGTGTGCATGCAAAAAATAAAAAAAGAAGAAGAGGGCCAATACTTGACAGCCAGTACCATATTAACATAAACCAGCTGGACATCATATTAGCTGTAAAGCAGAGGTGATAATTAAAAATGATCTTGGCAGGAGTAAATTGGTCAGTTTGAGGATTAACTGTGAAATGACTCACATGGATAAAAATGAATTGCACCCTATGGTGCCTTAGTTAGGATTAAATGGCACTCAACATGGAACAACACTCAGTCATGAACAAAAAGTGCAGTGAAAATGCATTACAGGTGGAATAAGTGGCTCTACACAGTTTCCATTATTCCTCAGCTACTGTAAGCCTAAGTCAATTTCAAACCCAAATCGCTCTGAGAAAGATATATCAGCATGCTGCCAAATCCTGCACAGGCCCTCTCAATTTGCACAGAAATGAAGCGTTGACTCATCTTCGATATGTCAAAGTCTGAGAGATCTGTGAGTCGTCTTTTCATCATAAAGCAAGGGATCTGGACTAAACATCGCTGGTCACATTACGCTGATTGAAGCAGGCACAACCAACTTTCCTCTAAAGTGTTTAAATGGATAGCATTTTGATAGCAATGCGTGCCAGACTCAATTACCAAAGCAAAAAAATAAATTAGCTTCATGCTCTCTTTTCTCCTGCCGATACAAGCCTTGTGAAAAAAACATCTGATTAAGATTTACCAGTATAGGAATCAAGGTGACCCCTCACTCTCATCACTGCTGATAAGTTCTCAGATACCTGCTTCTGTGGCTAAAATGCTGGGCTGGGTGTGAACTGTTGCCAGTGGCCTGAGCAGGTGAGCTGGTTGACATGCCTCCAGTGAGCAGGTAGCATCAAAAGCCTCTGCGATACTATGTGTCTGTGTCAGCCTGTCAGTTCAGCTGCCATGGGGAAGTGGGTGAGGGTAGGGAGAAGGAGGCAGATGTCTGTATTGTGTATCCATCACTGCCGTTCAGTCCTCAGATATGCAACCTCAAGGCTGCTGACAGCAAACGCCACCCAAAATCACTTTTGAACAACACTGAAGATCATATTTTCCTCTGGGCCAACTTTTTTTCAAGTAGCCGCCAAACTCTCTAAACCTCATATCATGTCAACCATCTCCCTCTCTGCTCTCTTGTTTTTTTTTTTTAAATATTAGGATGTCTCAGTTCACATGCAGAACATCCTGCCCACAACCTCTCAACCGAGCAATTAAGGCAGCTCCCTCCCCACGTGAATCATTTATCTCTTTCAGGAGTGTGAGCATGTTTACAATATTCATCATGTCCCTCTTACTCATGCACCAAGCACTGAGAGTGCAGTGAAGAGTGGTTAAAAGTAGAGGTGAGGGCAGAAGAAAAGCACAGTAGTCAGCAGAGGGGAAAACCAGCATGAGTAGGCAGCAGCGCAGAGAAGAAAATACGACACAATGGGTTGAGTGCATGGTGTGGGTCAGTCATGGACATGGGATCGAAGACAGCTCGGTTTGAGAAAGTGCCAAGGTTGTTTTAGAGGTAAAAGTACACCCGGTTGAACTGAACTTGACCATAATATATAGGGTTGAAGTGCTTGGCTTGGAAGCCAGACAAAGGTTAAACTGCGGATTGTTGTGAACTTAAACCTGCATGAGGTGGTGGGTTTGGTGGTTGTTGGTGGGGGGCTGCAAAGCAATGTCATCTCTTGCCACCCATCCTCATAGCCTGCTGATATGGGAATAAGTATGAGAATTAGAATGATCACACTTTGTAGGTCTGTCATACATCAGCTTTGTTATCTGAAAACACACAGAGGGGGAGAAGTGTTGAGTGGTAAGGGTGGTGGCGGTTTGGTGTGTGAAGTACACATATCGCCACATCGGAGCAAGTGGTAAAGAAAGGAAAGCTGTTGAGGGGATAGTTTAGGACAAGGCCATGAAGTCCAAGGGCAGGGGGGGGGCAACTGTAAAATCCAGCAGAGATAAGATCTGAAATCCAGCTCAGCATGACGTCCCTTCATCATAGGATAATCCTCAGACATGAAAAGGCGAGCCTATCTCCAATCTGAAGGAAATCTGTATTCCCCAGATCTTCAGCTGTCTAATGCCAAGCTGACACGCCCTTCACGCATCTGCCCCCACTCCCCTGAAGTCTATGTGTACTTTAGATAAACTAGAGGAATAAGGTAATGCATATGGGTCTTTCTCATGTGCACCACACCTATTTTATGAACCAACATGTTCACAAAGCCCATTCCACATAGGGGAAGTGGTAAAAAAGTAGTCTACTTAATAGTCAGCTTTTTAAAGTGTAAGTATTTTTAACTGATTTAACTGCAATATGCTAATGATTTAGACTACATCCTGGTTTTAGTAGGCACATGAAAAAAAAACCAGTTTAACTAGTCATTTAAAATGAGCCACTTGCGATGAACCAATAGCAAATACACTATTCATGAATCTGTTTTTTTGGTGGTGTATTTCTGTTTGTACGCTGCAGACAGGAGGCATGGCATTGCTTGTTGCTGACGAGGATTATGGTTTTATTTTCAAAATGAAAATGACAGAAGTCAGTAATCCAATGCAAAAGAAACAAAAGAGACTGGGGATGAGTTCAAATTCATTTGACCTCAAAAATATTGCAACGCTCTCCTAAATGCGGCGTGTGCTTCCAGGAGATGACATGGTTTGAACTATCTGAGAAAACTGTGTAACACTAAAAACAAGGACGGGGTGAACTTTAGCTCACCCAAAACATGTAGGAGCTTAACTGCTGAGTGCTCACTACCTCCGTTTCTCAGTTGGTCAGAGGCTATTTTACTGGATCCAAAAATACTCAGAGTGGATCTCACCACAAAGTTTCATTTCTAGAGCCAGCAGCCTATTACTAAAAAAAAAGGACTCATGGAAATGCCTGCTTTGTTTGTTATTTTCTCTGTTTCCCTTGTCTTACAGGGTATGAGCTTGCATCCGGCTTTTGGGATTGTTTTGCAGAATCCTCAAACACTAACATGACCTGAATGAGAAATGTCTCCTATTCACTTGCCCTGAAAAGAGCATCTAGGATGAAGAAGTGTGGTGCGCTTGTCTTTTTCACCCTTGCAGGAGAAAACATTTATCACCACTCTCCTCTGTGAAGATAAGGTGCCTGTATTTATTCAGAATGGAAGAGATAAACTCTGAATGAAGCATTGTGGGACAGAGAGAGAGAAAGAGGAAAGGAAGCAGCTTGGTTTTCAATTGCTTGTGTGTGTCCATGTGAGCAGATGGCATCTACTGGAAAAGCAACCTTGCTCACTGACTGGAGGCTGACCCCCTGCTCTGAGGTCCCTTCCAGCCACCACCAGCAGCCACCTTTCCTGCCTCCATGTGCCCCTAACCGCACTAATCCATTCCAACTATGAGACTGTGTGTATAATGTTATTTAATAGGAATAATCCCCAGGAGATGGAGCATCCTATGTACAGTAGGTCTGTGTGCAAGGGGGGCAGAAGACGGCAGGGGCTGCGAATGAAAGGACAATTTACAAAGATAACAAGGAAGTACAGTGGTCTGCTGAGCGCTGCGCCAGGGACTGAGCGATACAGACTGACAGAACTGCACAGGAGAATGTACTGGGATATGAATAGTGCTTCTGTCTCATTGTTCTCCACAAGAGACAAGAGAGAGAGAGAAAAAAGGGAAGCAGAAAAAACAAGAGGGCAGCTCACTACTACTTCTGTCCTCTCAGCTGTTGATGTACAGCTTGCTGTCCAGAGGTGAGGAACACAGTTCACGTGCTCATTTCTCACTGAAATTGCCTGTGTATGGGGACAGAAGGCTCCTTGTGGAGGCGGCTGGGCAAATGCTGTGATTCTGAGATAAAATGCATAGGGTTTAGGGAAGAGCA
This sequence comes from Lepomis macrochirus, assembly GCA_024633595.2. NCBI lineage: Eukaryota > Metazoa > Chordata > Actinopteri > Centrarchiformes > Centrarchidae > Lepomis > Lepomis macrochirus. The sequence continues at coordinate 12,213,791 of JALXJV020000008.1, read as the reverse complement.
TGTTTACAGCCCCCCCTCCCCTCCAAAACACACAGCTGTTGAGTTTAACAGTAGAACAACTTTGCACCCAGACATGACTACAACTAATAAGCGTTTCAATGACACATTTCATTATTCCACACACACACAACACTGCTGTACATCATTTCAATTTCGTTCCAAAGCATTTCGTGGTTATTACGAGGCTTTGGCTGTTCATAAAGCATGCTTGTTTGCAGTATTTTAGCCCACATCTAGGAAGTAATAGCACAATGAAAGGCGACAAAAAAGTGTAAAGAGCAGCGGTGTTATTATAGGCTGGGTAGGATTCGCGCTCCCGTGCTATTTGTTCAAGGCGTATGATAGTCTATCAAAACTTGGTCCTCACGTGTACCAGGATTTGAAATTGATACTACGGTTCAACGCTGACGCAAACAGTCCCAACCCCACTTTGACGGGATCCACCACCTTTCCCGGAACTCACCTTGGAGGAAAAAGGATCAAAGAGAGTAGTTGCACAAACGGGAACAGTCCAGATACCGAAGAACCCCCTTGGTGAAATAATGATGCTTTAAAAAAAAAAAGAAGTCCGTAACCAAGTTCACATTTTTCTCTCCTTACGCGTTCCCCGACTGCTTTCAAAAAGGCACTATTCCGTAGAAAACACGGGCTACTTGGTTGACCGACTTGTCAATTCCTGTTGCAAGGCGACCCGGGCAACTCCTCAACAAAAGAGTCTCTGGTTACAATATGTAGGACTTTCTCCACGCCCAGGTGTCGAGGCACATGGTAATATCCCAGGTGTGTGTGTGTGTGTGTGTGTGTGTTGGGAGGGGTGTGTTTGAGTCTCCAGGAGCCGCTGGCGGCACGGTTGGCAGCAATACACCTGTGGGATCTGCTCACGCGTTCGCCCAGACTGTCATCGCGTTTGAAAACCGGGATGTTGTGCGGAGGGAGGAGTGGAGTGAAAAGGGAAGGGAGAGAGAGAGATAGAGAAGCGTGCGCTGAAGGAGAACCGACGAGACCGGGAACGGAAAGAAATTATTTCCCTCCCTCTCCACGCTCACTGCCAGGAAAGTCAATGCGTTTGGATACAATACGAGGCAAGTGGTAAAAGAGGGGTCAACGAAACAAGTTGTCGTCTGTTCGCCGACGCGCCGAAATATTTCCGCGGGCAGCGGGAGCGGTGTGGTGTGGCAGCAGTCCCGAGCTGTGGTTCCCAGGAGTGGTCCTGAACCAACAGGGGTCTGTGGGGGTGGTGCCAGGTCATTCCAGGCAAAATAAGGACTAACAAGCAAGTGTTCAAAAGTGATGGTTTTGTAACGTCCCCGCCCCCATCAGGCTAAACATAGTTACATAATTCTGTCAAGTCACCATAATACCCCTATTGAAATATGCTACTTGAATACACTTGAAATGACACATCTGTTAACTTGTTGATCACTTTGGGAAAAGTTAAAGGGTCAGTTCACCAAAATCTACGGGGTGGCTAGAACACAGTTCTGGTTTTATTTGCAGATAGTTTTGTCATTTGTCATAGAAAAGGCACTTATATGTTATTCCTAACAATGGGTCTGTTGTATTCAAATGTCCCAGTAAGCCATGCCAATGTGACAGTGAGCCAATCATTGTATTTGTTGGGGGAAACTCGGCAGCCAAACCAACCAAAACTTAGCTGCATCACAATTATTTTTGACATTGTTGTGACAGCTGATTAATTGTGACTTTAATATCACTGTAATAATTGTTACTTTAATTTTATGTTCCACTGTTTGTGTTGTTGCAGTTATGTACAGGATAATGTGAATTAAATTGCATTGTTCTTTTCCTGTGGTTTTAAAATCAGTTTTCATTTTAAATAGTGTAATTGATCTAAAAGACCACTTAGGGACAACGCTGGTAAATTAACTGTCACTATAAATTCTACATGCAACACATCTGTTGTATTTTAAGTGGCTGAATATAAGGGTGTTAATTGCACCTGTCAAATAAACAACTAAATAAAACATAAATAAACCATTGGTATTTCATGCAAATGAACAGAGATTAGCGTGGAAAGGGAATTTGGGGATATTGCTTGGGTTAGAAATATTTTCAAGAGCAACCACTCATTTATTTACTATGTCCTTAGCCGTATTAGTAGTCATAACAAAAAATAGTGGTGTGCTCACTCTACCTTGGTTGCTGAATCGTTAATCACAAGAAGAAAAATTTTGAAGCTCTTTAGTCAAACTAAGTTTTTGAATCTCTCATTGCCCTCTGAATATGTAACAACCTTTGAATCAGCCATCATTTAGGTCTTTTTAATAGGAAATTCACTTACACATTTATGCAGCAAGGGGCTAAAAGTTGCTTTGATTTCAGATATGGCCCATATGTAAGTACTACTCAAGCATGGTTGGCTCTGTCATCACCCAAGAGGTTATATGAATAGCTTATTTTTGCCTTAGAGCCTAATATCACATAACCCTGCAATTTGGCACACTCAGTTTTGTAGCTCAGCGTCATGCCTTGTTGTGTGGCTGGGTGTCAGTTTTGTGAGTGATTTATGGGCATGCAAATGAGGCTGTCTGTTTGGGGAGATGTGCTGCCTTTGCCCAGTGGGCCCTGGAGCGGGGACTGGAGAGTGTGTGGGTGTTAGTCAGTCCCCAACTGCTGACACAGGCACAGAGCTGGCAGACACTCACCAAGCAAGATGGGGAGATGGCCTTCACAGGTCCTCACATTGACTGATGAGATCAAGGAGAAACTAGGCCAAGCCAGACAAGTGTCAGGCAAACAGACACCCAGAGATAGAGTGAGAGAGACAAACACTCCCCAATCACAAATAGAGCTGGGGGAGTGGAAGGTGGCAGGGTAGAGCCAGGTTGTTTTGGGTCTGAGTTCAATATGTCCAAACCTGTTTGTCTAAAGAGTAATGAGCCTGCTGAGTCCTGGAACATGCTAGCCCAGGGGATGTCAGTAGCCAGGAAAGGCCAAGTGAAAGCTCTCTAAATTCACTAAAGTGGAATAGAAGTTCACTTTGTTCTACTAGATAGCCTGACTGTGATGACATTTTGATCAATGCGCCTATACCTTCCTGCAGCTAGCCTTTTATGTTGCTTGAATAGTGATGATCTGTTATCATGCTGGTGTCAAACAGTACCATTTGTCACACAGCGTCCCTTAGCTGGTCCAGGCTGGAAAATGTTTGACTATCAACACATTATAAGACCTAATTTATGACACAGCATTTCAGTTGTCCATAATGATGTAGTGGTCATATCAGATTCAAGGTTCATAGTTTAGAATGTGTTTGCCATGTGGATAGACTGCCCTCTGTTGGTGGCAGCTTTTAGTGTTTCATAACGAACAACATGATGCACAAACAGAAGGTACTAAGGTCCCTATTCAATATTTATTAATAAATGCTTTATAACATGCTGTAATGTATTTGTCTGCAGCTATAAGAACATTTTAAGTGTTTTTATATGTACAGTGTTAGAATTCTGAATTCTCCTATGGAGACATATTACTACGACAAACAAACAGATATTTGCTTACAACTACATTATAGCGTTTTATAAACCAGTTATTCAATATCTATATAGTGATCATAAATGCTAAATAGTTGTAGTTAAAGTACAGTGTTGATAAAGGATTATAATTGTTAGTTACAATTTATATCCAGTTTTAGTATGTGTAAAACAAAAATTCAAAATATCATAAATACCTGAAGGTTAGAAGACAATAACAGTACAATTAACTAAGTACCAACATCTGCAGTGATACTGTATTGTACTGCATTATAGTGTACTAATGCTGTGTCTACCCTGTATAGCTGTGGACCCCGTTCCCATACATTTACATAGCATTTAGTTGATATTGTTTTTCATAGTAACAGATATTGTACACTACATATATGTTCAGCATTGATGCATGACTTGTTTTGGGGATTAAGGTAAACAGTTTGTATTTTCACACATGCTGTTTTAAATTAATTATAAGCATAAAAGTCCAATTTAATAAGGAATTGTGTGTAAGATAGACATTTATCAAGTGCATGCATCATTAGCAAGTTCATTAGGACACTGAAGCATATCTGAGCATCATCAACAAGCCATCCCCAATACTATTACCAAAGATGATATATATAGATATTAAATTTAAAATAGGGTTATAGTTTGTAAGCTATTTTGGTAATTTTTCCCTGATACGGCTGGCGTATGCAGTCCTTACGCTTTATTTCTTCAGAAAGAACCATAAAACTCTCACAGATGAAGTCGTGTTAATCATATGCCATTTGGTAAATTACATACACCATCATCACTACATTATTTTTAGTACAGGTGGCCAAAATCAACACTGGGTATGTTAATGCCATGTTAGTCTCATGTTCTACAGATCAAATAAAGATCTCAAAATTCTTGTATGATTCTTCACTTTGTCTCAGTTTTACCCTTGCCTTGCCCTTGCTATGCAACTGTATTGTCAGTATCTATCAGTCTTGTCATTATTTGTATCACCAAGTGAAGGTTGCCAGATATACTGTGGTGGCAAATCTATAGATGCAGAGATAACAGATGGAGCAGTTCACAGACACAGGAAACTGTCATGGTGGTGAATGATAAAGGTGTGAAGAAAGACTCAACAGGGAGGCAGAGGAAGGTTATTTCAAGCGTAAGGAACACTTGGATTTGAATGGCTTCCTGACCTAGCTAAGTATGCCTCCAGCTGTCAATATGACTTATAAGTAATTACAGAGGGAGGCAGGGATATGTGAGTGATCAAGCTACGGCTACTGTATGGCAGGCTCAGATCCTCTGCAAAGGCATGTGCGACAAGGAGACATCAGGTTTGGCATAATACGGACAGACTGGCTTATGGTGCCATTCTGACTCAGTCTGGGAATAACCACAAACTGGGAATAGCAGGGTGGCAGCAGTGTGTGGGTTGGTGTGAACAGTCTGCAAGCATGTGTGTGTGTCTGCATGTCAGAGACAAAGAAAGACACAATATTTGAGCTAGAAGATTGAAGTTTAAAGATGCTGGTTGAGTGTAATATATATTACAGACAGCTACAATATACATGTAGATATTAATTTTATACATGTATTGCTGTGTGGCATTGATGAGTGAAACTGAAATAATAATGTAACACTGTGCTTTTGACCTTGAAGTTTTGGGAGAAACTAAAAGGCACTATGAGCGACATTTGTCTTCTCTTATCAGATGTCCCCTTGCACTGGCTGAGCTGTCACTTTACCCAAGAAAAATGTCATTGTTTTCCTCTCTCGGCTCATAACACAATTTAATCACAGTTTGTCCAGCTCATCCTGTATTGTCCAGGTGGCCCTACTCTGAGAGGGAACAGAGGGACTCTCAGCATCAATAAATGTCCTTAAGCAGGCTGATGTGATGTAGCCCAGATTAAAAATGGCCTGTGTAAATCCAGCTACACTTGTGTGTAGGTAAACAAATACAAACACACACCTACTTGGATGCACACATTTTCCTACAAAGTGTGCACCATATCCATTCCCTATTGAGTCAGTAACATCAGTAATTCAAAGAGGTCATGTGTCCTTGACAAGGTCTGTAGAAGTGTGATTATGGGGAGAAAGCTGCACTGTGTGGTCTAAGCTGGATCAGCCTAGTTGGCACGTAGACAGTCTACAGACTTTACTGACAAGCTTACATTTCCCCAAACCAAAACAGTTTTACTTAATCTACTATGAGATGTGCCAAATGGTGTAAAATAGGTTAGACTGTAACCCTGGCTTGACATTGACTTTTCTTCTCTTTTTTCAGTCTTGTGATTGATGGTTCTAGAGGAAAATAGCTCTCAGAATGTTGAAGACTATGTCTGCCCACTGAGCCCCTTTTGGACGGCATGGTATTATGTGGGCTGCCCAGCAGCCTGTGCTGAATGCCGGAAACAGCTAAGCCATCTGTTACACACTATTTTCATCTCTCTGCCTACCAGCAGGGAGAGCCATGGCCCAAAGGGACATCAACTGCTCTCACAGAGTCCTGTTTGTTCAACAGGTCAAGTCTAAGCCTTGCAGTGAGGGACCACCAAGCCAGATCTCATATATGGCATGGCCCAGGTGATTACAAAACCTCACACATCGCTTGATTGGGCAGAGCTGGTGATAAAGGAGAAAATACTAATGCAAAAAAAGTAATCAGGTGCCTGGGAGAATTAGAGGAGATTATTGCTGTCACAGTTGTTAAATGACCATAACCCAATGTGTCCTCAAATGCTTTTTAAGCCAGGTTAAAAGGATCATCTTATGAATGGAACTCTGTTAATATAATGTGTTTCTTGGGTTGAGAATGGAGAAATATGTGCTTTCCAGGTGAGGATGAAACAGAGGCTGGCAGGATTCATTTGAGATTACTTGGCGCAAACATGGTGTAATCCCCTTATCTGCGTACTTACCTGTCCCTGACAGTGATCCAAGCCTCTATGAACCTCATTGGCCTGACTTTCTGGCAGGAGCAAATCCCTGTCTAATGTGTCAGCCCAGGCAGCTTTAACACCTGGCACGCCAATGCTTATCTGCTGAGCACCCAAAAGCACCTGCATTATCCTACTGAAGCTTCACAACAAGTGAAAGAGCTCCTAATATTCACACAGGGAAATTACAGTTTGTGCCATTCCCTTATGCACACAGCATGCAAAGTGCATACCATTACTTAGGGCTTATGACCTGATTGAAATACAAGTACAGTATCAGACATCCCCAATTTTGGCATCCTTTTTCCTAGTTGCTGGCTCCAAGAGGATTTCAGAACTGATAAATCTGGCTTATTCTTTTTAATTAATGAATAATCTAGCCCTGTTACTACTAAATGATTTGATCCCTCTTCAACCCACAATCTTAATACCTTCATTAAGTCTTTATATAATCCCTAGATCCAAACTGAATTTACTGTCTTGGTCCTCAAACCTGTGGTCCAGGTGAAATTTCTGCACCAGCTCTTTGCATTCATTTGCATTTCTACTGAAAACACTTATAAAAGAAGCTAGAAATATGAACAATTTAGCTAAATAAATGTCATAAAACATGCTACTAGTAATACAAGGGTACACTTTAGCCTACCTCTTTAAAGCTTTGTTAGGGATATTGTAGATTCAGTCATTCCATAGTTGACTGTCTTAATTGTCTCTGGCCCAATGCTTAAAATTAATGGTCTTCTGCAAACATGGAATTTGTTTAAGGCAATATAATGAAAGGTCCATTACATACATATAGGACAAGCGCAAATCTGAAAACGAAGAATCGTTTAATGAGTTTCCTGCCAGGACATTTTTCAGTCCTGTTACACAACTTCAGGCTATCACCACCTCTCAGCATCTTTGTCGGAAGTACTGACCAGCAGGCCCGCCGTCATGGGGGGTCAAAGGGTACAGATGACCCCTTCCCAAGGCCTAGGGGGGGCCCAAGCAAAGGACTATGGTTAACCCTTAAATGGGATCAAGTTTGACACTTTACTTAGTGTCCTTTACTAAAAAAACACCAAAACTTTTTAGATGTATTTACATGATAAATAAATGTATCATTAAAACATTTCAAACTTGTCATCTGATAACCCGCCCCCCGCTGTTATTGTGAAAATGGTACGGTCGAAACATTTGGCCGTTCAAATGTTTCGAAACTCGTAGATATTATAACATTAACCACTTCGCGCATACACCACTTAATTTCCTGTATTCTGAACACATTTTCTGCACCAAATTATGGAGGAAATGTCTTTAAGGTGACAATTCAAAATATAATGGAATATAATTCAGTAATCAGCTTTTGGACAATGCAAATTTGTTTCTTCTATATTTCAATTGCATTGCATGCAAAAAGGGATGGAGACATTCTGACTCACCTGTCCCCAGCTTCTCCAGTGTAAATGACGCCTACCTGTCAAAACTTTTAAATGTCCCGCCCAATCCCGGCTGTGATTGGTCGGTTCACGTGTTAAGGTTTTATAACGTTAACTTTGCATATTTTGTCTGAAAGTTGGTTAATATTAAACATTTGGTTACTAATGAAATCAACAAACCCTTACAGGGGAAGTAAGGCAGGGTTATCCTTGTCTATACTGACATCTGGTGGTGTGTCAGTAACATAGCCGAGATTGTCGAGGGACGGGTTGGAGCCATCATTGTTTAAATGCTGGTCCTTGACGGAAACAAATCTAACTTACTGTTGCAACACTGAAACAACCTGAAACCCGAGTGTGTTGTGTGTAAAATGCCAGCCATCCCAAACAGGAATTCGCGATTAGAAATTCGATCAAAGGGGGCCACCGTAGACTGTCGCCGTTAACAGTAGGAATACTGTTCATATAATTAAAATACAGTGTGGCAGTATTGTGTTGATATATGTATGCTCAATCTTTATCCAACATACACAGTTGGTATGCCTTTAAAAGAAGATAAACTGTCCGGTGGTGGCGGGACTGAGATTATTATCAGAGCATGGGGCTTTGTATCCCATAATGCATTGCGCCAAGGCGACAGTTTAAAGTATATTTCATCAATCAGGAATCGGCAAACTACGACAAGCAGCGGGTTAGTACAGTGATGTTGTGTTAATTGTTCTCAGAAGATGGTATGCTTGTCTTGAATCTCAATTTTACGCACCGTAACCTAACAACATATGGAGCGGAGTGACTCCCCTGCCCATACCGTGTCTAAGTCAGCTTTGCGCAGTGGCAGTATCGTAGCCTATGAGGTTTATCCGAGGCGCGATTATTGCTAGTTGAAAACTTTACCCAATACCCCGCCTTGACGACTTGAAATATAGTCGGCAATGGCAATTTTTGACGGTCTCTAAGGAGACTGATAGTAATGTGAAAAATAAGTAAAGAAAGAATATCTGTGTGGTAGACGTGCACGGAGGTTTAGGTTGTACATTTAGGTTTATTGTAATGTACACAAATCACTTGTGTTGGACTACATTGGATGCAGTGTGTGAAAAACACAAGCGGCAACCTCCGGCTCTCACTTCCGATGCAACCAGGAAGTAACTGAAAACTGCAATTCATCGAGTGGCCACTTGAGGCTGGCTGCAGAAGGGAGTCAATCTCCATTGACCCCCATGTTAAAATGCCCAACTTTACAGCAGAATAAAACATGTTTACAGCCTGGTTCAAAAAATGGTTTTAGTGTATATCGCTAATTTTGCCCTTCGTGACAACTGTGAGGGGGGTGAATTTTTTTTATAACTCACCTGCTTAAATTATATGAAGCCTTAAAGTTCTGCATTATTAGGGGCGTGGTCGCTTTGATTGACAGGCGTCTCTAGCCTCTACGACTCGTAACACTGGGTCGGCCGTCTGTTAGCCTCACTCAGCTACACGGAGCTCTGAGGCTCAGCCTGTCGGAGGCTTTTGGACATTTCTACATGCAGATACCGGATGAATAATGGCAGGCTGTGCAGTTCACTGGAGAGAGAACCTCCAGGAAATCCGTGTTCTACTTGGTGAGTGAAATTTATTTATCAATGTTCAATCATCGCTTGTTAGCTTAACGTTAGCTCGTTACGCTAATTAGCCAGATACGAGTAGCCCCAAGCTGCTAAGTTAGTGTAAGTAAGTAATTTAGTGTGCTCTGACCGCAGCTTTTAATGAGTCAAAGACAAGTCAGCAAGAAGAAGCCAAAATTTATCGTTTTTAGATTAACCTTAGTGTTAGACATTAGTGTGATAATGCTTTGAAGAAAAGGCATCTGTGTGAAGTTGTAAGTAAAAGGCTCCGCTCTCAGTTAGCTGACGTTATGCTAACGGTAACTTTTACTAACGGGCGATGTGAGATTTAGCCACGTCCTGTAACGGAATCACTGTTCAGTTAGGTGCTAGTCAGGTACTATTATAAGTGGCTGCTTCTGATACAAATGGACACAAAGGGTTTAAAAGCAGAGAGCCGAGGGGGGCAGCGGCTGCCTGAAACTGTCACAACGAGGAGCACCGATGCCGCTATTTGAGCTATAGCTGTTTCTCCCGAGGGGAGCCGTGCACCTCTGAGTGTAACGTTACCGTTACGACACCGTTATACTATTCTTTGTGGGGTTTATCAGTGGAGATGATTGATTCAAAGTAAATATTAAAGACTGTTTAGTCATCAATAAGTTATTACACTCAGTAGATGTAACGTTAGCATTCATTGAGATTCAGCAAATAAGGTGAAAACTGCGTTTGATCAGCGACGTTTCTGAAGAGTTTAAGAGGTGGATGCATAATTTGACTGAACAGCTGTTGTAGGCTACATGCAGAGATTTGCATCCACCTTTTTTGTCAGAATATAATGTGCGTTCTGCCTGCAGACAGGTAGCTGGGCTGTGACTAGGGCAATGGTTTAGTTAAGGCGAGAAATTAGGTGTGTGAGAGCCTCTGAGTTTGTTTGGTGGACTAGAATTTGCCAAAAAAAGGTTGTACAGTTCAATAAAAAATAAGATCCTTATAATAAGCGTTAAAAAAGATCTGACTTGAGTATTTATTATTGCACAGTGTCCAACTGCAACCCATAAATTCCACAAATTAGTAAACTGTATTTCACATTGCCACCCCTAATTACTGTCACATGCCAGAGAGGTTTTCATGCTGAGGCGTCTCAGAGCTCAGTAGCTTTATGGCTCTTTGGAAGAAGCTGCTTAACTGTCTACCTATTGTTGTCTTTACAGGTACCAGAGGAGCTGATTGCAGAACCCTCCAGATGTGATTAGCTGTGTCCAGCTCATCAGGAGAGTACAGCTCCAGCTTCCAGCTCTTCAGCTCCTGCTTTTCTTTTACTCAACACCTGAACACTACTGACGTGAAATTATGACACTGGGCTTATCAACAGATTCATTATTTTAATAACTCAACACATTTCAAGTCATACAAAACTACTTTTACATATGTAACCTTTCAATATTGATGTTTTCATTAATGCAAGACAAGAGTTTAATTTATTAATCTATTGCTTTTGTATTAGGAACACTTTGTTAAAGTGTATCAAACTAATTATACATACATACAATAAAATCATTCTTCATTCATTATCAGTTTCATATTTTAATTTTAAATAGTGTGATCTAAACTTAAAAATATATTCTAGTTAACAGCTGTAAATGAAAAAAAATATTAAGATGTTATTTATAGGTTAACATTTATTTGTCAGTAAAAGTTAAACACTAAAGGTTGGTGTTGTATATGGTTTTATTTTGACATTTCTTTAAGAGACAATCGTGACATTGACTGAGAAGTTACTCAGTAGTGAAAACAAAGAATTATCTGCACACTGAGTGGTTTTGAAGCCCTGTAGGTGTCATTTATTGCGACCTGAGAAGGTTTTCTGTGGTTTACATTGTATAAACTCACCTGTTTACTATATGTGCATTTGGTCAGCATGTGCATTTGGAGTGCTTTTTTATATATATAACAAGTGAACCATAAACTGTATATTTTAAATGGATCTATGATACAAATATGGACAATATTAAAAAGAGAGAAGGCCTTTCCACGTCAGTCCACCCCATCAGCACAATGAGGACTCCCAGGTCTCTGCAGCTCTCTGGGCTCCAGGTGGGACATCTGATCCACAGTGTGATTCTGGGAGAAAATGGAACAAGGGAGACAGTCTTTAAATGTTTGTGTGTTGTCCTTTTAAGACAGACAATTTTATATTTGCTATAAAAATGTCCAGTAGCCAAGACTAGCAACGTTATTTAGACTCAGTTTAAGCTTTGAGTAGCAGATGTGGAAGCATCAGAACCTCAACAAGAATCTTGTGACAAATATAAAAAGTACCTTTCTCTCTCTCGAGTCCTATTCCAGACAATAATCCCACACAAGTTGACACAACCCTGCCGACAGCAGCAACTTTACTCAAAATAGCGGTGTGGGGAATTTACTAACGTGATAGCAGCCATAGCTAACGTTTGACAAGTTATACAGCGTCCATCATGTAACTAAGGACTCTACCACTAGCTTATTACGTTTATTACGAGTAACAACTGAGGTAACCGCTTCCTAACCAACGGTATGTAAAAGGATTAACTGATTTAATTGTTCGTTTGAGATGTAACGTTAACGTTCAGTAAACTTAAGGTAACGTTAATTAATAACTGATTCATAGTTAACTGTTCTAACGTAACGTTAGTGTTGCAAAATAACGTTATCACATTTATATATTAAAAAGCATTTAAAAGTTTATGAAGTATAATGTCAATAACAGATTTGTGAGTTATTTTTGTTATTTTCCGGTGTCTTACCTTGACTGTAGTTGGTCATGTCCGTAAACTGGTAACAACACAGCCGCGCAGTTTCCAACCTCCACCGTACAGCACCGCCGAGTAGCATGTAGCATTAGCTCCTTAGCCTGAGCTAACTCGGTCACGTCGAGCTAGGCGGGAGTGGTTTCAGCAAAACGTCACCTCAGCTACACCTACGACCCGCCTTTTGCCCATTTTTGGTTATCCGGGAGTGACGCGCGGTGACGCGCTGTCAAGATGGCGGCGGCCAGCACCGCCACTTTTGAGCTTCAAAACGGCTCTTCAGAAACCAATGGGTGACGTCACGGACGCTACGTCCATTTTTATATACAGTCTATGGAAAAACATTACGGCTTTGTATGTATACGATTACACACTGCTGCTGACTGTTACTGTCATCACTTCGTGTTTTCCAGAGTTTGATACTGCCAGGTGGTATTATACTCAGGCTACAGGGGGTGTAGAACTATATTTGGTACGCCAAATATAGTGCATTTTTCGAGAGCTCATGATGAATAAATATAAAATTTTGAATCTTTGGAACCCGCTTTTTTTAAGTCTGTGATTTAGCCCAAACCACATAGTCAGTCTATGGTCCGAACACGGAAATAAATAGCTCCACCTATCCAACTTAATGTAGGCGTCACGCCCATAATCAACAGCTGGCCTGGCAGTTAAGTAACATAAACAGCACGAGAGTAACATGTTAACCATAAATATGTGTTCGATTTAATCTGACATACTAATTAAATAATCACAAATAAAGTAGCATCTGATCCACAATGAGAAGCAAGTAGCATCTGTATAGAACTGGTTTCCTTTACAGTCATTCTAAAGTATGCATGTTAAAACCATAGCAGAGGGATGTGGAGACCGTAAGCACACCCACTCAGCTACAGCTGCTCATCATCCTTGCGCAGTGGCAGTATCGTAGCCTATGAGGTTATACCGAGGCGCGATTATTGCTAGTTGAAAACTCTACCCAATACCCCGCCTTGACGACTTGAAATGTAGTCGGCAATGGCAATTTTTGACAGTCTCCAAGGAGACTGATTAAATGTGAAAATAAAGTCATGCTAAACTAAAAGGGAGGAAGCAGGAGTTAACCGTGTAGCTTTAATAGGTGTCCACCAGGGTGTGTTGCAGATTTGGAATTAGTGCTACAACCTGGCCTCTACCACTTCTGTAAGGTTTATATTGGTGCAATGTGTTTTAATTATGACCTCTTTGAATGTTTTCGTATACACACTGCTGCTGATTGTTATTTTTGTCTTCACTTCTTGTTTTAGAGTTGTAACAGTCATTGATGTGATACTGTATTTAGCAGATTTTATGAAACATACTCAGTGGCTACAGTGGACATATAAGTATATTTTGGTATGCCAAAACAAAGAGATGCATTTCTCGATAGATCATGAGAGTTAAATAACTGATAAATGACATATTTTTCCCCTTGGACCTTCTTTGGAACCTATTTTTTTAAAAAATCCTATCTAGGCCCGAACCAGATAGCTCCACCTATCCAACTTAATGCAATCAACAACTGACCTGGCAGTTAAATAACATAACCACACATAACAATAATATGACAGTATTATGTTAACCATAAATATTTACGTGTACGATTTAATCTGACATACTAATTAAATAATCACAAATAAAGTAGCATCTGATCCACAATGAGAAGTAGCATCTGTATAGAACTGGTTTCCTTTAGTCATTCTAAAGTATGCATGTTAAAACCATAGCAGGGGGATGGGGAGACCGTAAGCACACCCCCCTCAGCTTCAATTGCTCGTCAGCTTTGCGCAGTGGCAGTATCGTAGCCTATGAGGTTTATCCGAGGCGCGATTATTGCTAGTTGAAAACTTTACCCAATACCCCGCCTTGACGACTTGAAATATGATCGGCAATGGCAATTTTTGACGGTCTCTAAGGAGACTGAAGAAAGTGTTGAAAATAAATCATAATGAGACACTCATGAGATAAACATACACCAAAGTTCCATCAGGTTGTATATTTAAATTTAATAGAACATACACACAAAAACACCCACTTCTGTTGGACTAAATTGGATGCAGTGTGTTAAAAACATTATGGCTTTGTATGTTTACGATTACACACTGCTGCTGACTGTTACTTATGTCATCACTTCGTGTTTTAGAGTTTGATACTGCCAGATTTTATGAAACATACTCAGGCTACAGGTGGTGTAGAACTATATTTGGTACGCCAAATATAGTGCATTTTTCGAGAGCTCATGATGAATAAATATAAAATTTTGAATCTTTGGAACCCGCTTTTTTTAAGTCTGTGATTTAGCCCAAACCACATAGTCAGTCTCTGGCCCGAACACGGAAATAAATAGCTCCACCTATCCAACTTAATGTAGGCGTCACGCCCATAATCAACAGCTGTTGAGTAACATAAACAGCATGACAGTAACATGTTAACCATAAATATATGTGTTCGATTTAATCTGACATACTAATTAAATAATCACAAATAAAGTAGCATCTGATCCACAATGAGAAGCAAGTAGCATCTGTATAGAAATGGTTTCCTTTACAGTCATTCTACAGTATGCATGTTAAAACCATAGCAGAGGGATGTGGAGACCGTAAGCACACCCCCCTCAGCTGCAGCTGCTCATTATCTTTGCGCAGTGGCAGTATCGTAGCCTATGAGGTTATACCGAGGCGCGATTATTGCTAGTTGAAAACTTTACCCAATACCCCGCCTTGACGACTTGAAATATAGTCGGCAATGGCAATTTTTGACGGTCTCTAATGAGACTGATTTACATGTTGAAAGTGAGTTCTATGAATAAACCCCAAACGCTTCGTATCAGGAACTACGATTTTACTATTTGCAGGCTATTCCAACTGACTCTAAGATAACTCTGATACTATATAATTAATCTTAATAAATAAAACGTAGTATAACTTTCGTAGCCTGATGGAACTGCATTTCAATGTGATGACTGACCCCATTTCAGTCGTTAAACTTGTACTAATGGATTTACTTCCGTTATGTTCTGCTGTTCCCCCTCTGTTAAAATGCGACATTTTTTTCAGTTAAACACTTACTATATGTCTATAAACACTATGGTTAGTGTGGTCGGAACCTTGTTGTCTGTCTGAGTGTTAGGGATCCTTAAACGAAGACGTACAGAGTGGTACGTCATTTCCGTTGATAGCTTCTTTAAATTGTTGCGTATTTATTTAACGTTGTAGGTGTTTTTTACGTTGGGTTGTTTGTGCAATACTTTATTCGTATTGATTACAAGTTACAACACGAATCGACAGCAAAGTTAAATGAAAAGACTTTAAATAATAACGACAATAACGTTACGGTTACAGGGTTACACCTCTGGACACTTTTACTGTTTTCTCTTCTCTCCCGTCTTCTCCACGTGCACTGTTTCTGTTTATGGAGATGTATTTATAGTCCCCATGGCTCCTCTTTGTGGACAATATGGTATACATTTCTAAGTAATTACAACCATGTATTATAAACCACACCCACTGTTAAACCCTAACACAGAGGTGTGCGGCCGGGAACCACCACCTCGCCGATGCCGTTTTACCGTCAGCTTTGCGCAGTGGCAGTATCGTAGCCTATGAGGTTTATCCGAGGCGCGATTATTGCTAGTTGAAAACTTTACCCAATACCCCGCCTTGACGACTTGAAATATAGTCGGCAATGGCAATTTTTGACGGTCTCTATGGAGACTGATAAAGTGTTCAAATGAAACATCAGTAAGATCTCCCAGGGGAACATCAAAGTCAGCTGTTTAATGTTCATAGTGGTCACCCATGATATCTAAGAATGCTGGTGTATGATTAAAAAATTAAAATCGTAGAAAGTTTCTTGCAGTAGTTAGTACTCCTTGGTTTCTGTGTTATATTGCTCTTTTAATTTGTTTGTGTTTCGTTTATGTGTTTTCAAATACATTTTCATTTTAATATGCAGTAGACTTCAAATTTCTGAACTGTAATTAATGTTTATCTGTATTTGTGGTGGGAATTTTTCGCGCAAAGCCATTTCTAAAACTACTGTCTCTTTGATCTCTTTAACCAAATCACACATGTAGGCCATTCTGTGCGATCTCGTTTTGAGAAGTAATGTAATATTTTTTCACTACAATTCACTGAGCTTTTCCTCACATTTGCATATGTGTCCTGTAATTGATACACCAGCATTTGTCTGTCCTCACTCTCTAATTTCATACATGTGAGATGTATTTATTAAGAACCTGTGGTCTTCTGCATTTGTCTTTCGACTATGATAGTATGTCTCCTTGTCATGGTGCAGTGTACTTGCCAGAACAGCAGAGGGCACTATGAAACCGGATATGGGATGGTGAACGTGAGGGCGAAAATAGACTTTGAAGGAAAGGAACATAGTTTTTTTTGTTTTAATTCTTTAAACATAAGTCAGTTTGTTTTCTAAAGAAGTCATAGATATATTTTGTGTTGGAAATCTTTTTTTTTTGTTTTGCAACTTGATGATGATTGCTGCATCTTGAAAGAGTCTGTGCTTAAATTGAGATTCTCATTCTAAAGTGAAAGTAGCGTTTGTGCAGTCGTGTTTTACCACCCTGTAGAGAACCGTAATTGCAGTGATCTCTGATTAGAAGAGGGGTGGGTTTGAGGAACTCACAGGGGTGGATGGGGTAATCAAGTCAGTCTCCTCATTAGGCAGATGAGCTCAATGCCTCTTCTCGTCCTGTAAACATTCTCTTACACCCTTGCTGTCTTATAAGCACACTCTGTTTTCTGACTTTAAAATCCTTGTGATGTCGTTATAATGTTTATCCGCCTTTGTCGGCCAAAAATATATCTAAAGTCACAAGCAATCATCAGGATTGGGGAAATTATTTTTGTTATCAATTGTAAGTTTTCATCATCAATCTCAGAGACACAATGCATTTTGTTATTTAGACATGTTTCTGAGCAATCAGAAATGTTATTACTCTGGATTTAGTTCAGTATCTATAATTAATCAGAGGTTCAGATATTTTGTAATGTGATTGTTGTAATCCAGCTGCCTGAAACGTATCTTTCCCCGACCCTGCTAATCAAATTGTGGGAAGAAATGGCTCGTGCTCTCAGACAAATGGATCATTTGGTTGTCAAAGGTGAAACTAATTCTTTGAAAAGTGATTCATATTTACATAAATTACTTGAGGCTGCTTTTTGCATTTAATCTTTATTCAGCGTGACCCATGATACACTTGCTTTTACTATTTGTTATACACATCCACTGAGCATTTGTCAGGCCACGCCAAATGGGGTTTAAGGGGTTGATGTTGCGTGTGTGTGGTCCTCCTGACCTGCATATGACCCAGTGTTTTCTACATGTTAAGATCTAATTGTGGTACCCAAACAAATTATGGGAGATAAGCAGTTTATCATCCAACTGTGTACATCAAAATTTCACAGTCCTTCATCTGTCATAAAAGATATGGCTTTGTTCTATATAAGCGACAGCTGGAGACTTGCCAAACGTAAACAAATAAATTGCACAGCATTACAGGACTAGTTCCTAGGTAACCATGTGACAGTCCCGAAAATTGCTATGGAAACCAGCATATCCTCTCTCTGTGTCTCACTGGCTTGATCACTCGTGCTCTCTTTCTTTCTCTCTCTCTCTCTCTCCCTCTCAGTTCTTTTAGGAAATGTGTGAGAATATTCCCTTTCCTGTGAATTGGTTTTACTCTCCAGGTTTGACAGTTGTAGAGGAAGACACCATCACGTCATAGAAAGTAATTTCCCCTCATACTCTGTACAAGCTGTAGAATAAATTCAGGCAGTCTTATATACCAAATGCTGTACAAGGAGAAAAGCATGGTTGATAATAAAATGTCCCTTGTAGAGCAGACAAAGCTTTCTGAAATATTAACATCACTTTTGTACATTACCATGCAATTAACTGCCTTGCTTTCATGCTTTTTCTTAGACTCTATAATATAATAATCGTGATTATCCTGAACTCTTTTACAAATGAAGACGTTTTCAAGATCAGAGTAAACAAAAACTAGTTTGAATCATGTGCCTTAGATCTTTTGTTCCGCAAGCTAATTTGCAATCTGCTTTGCAGCAGGTCTTTTGTTTTTATGCTGTTTGTTACAAATCCAGTTACAACTCGATGCTCCAAATGGAAAACCAGGCTTCTCTTCAAAGAGTGAGACATCACAGCCTATTCTATTAAAAAAGGCAGGTGCAAATCTAAAAGAGATGCTTTGATTTGAGGACAATTATGGACATCCTTGTTGCATCACCTTCTATGTGAGTACTCTTCCTTTTTCCTCAGAGCCGATCCAAAGAATTAGCCCATTATTCTTGGTGGGTAACCAGAAATGTAGAGATCACACAAATGAAGAGAAACCTCAAAAGTTATTAAGTTATTCAACACACCCAATTAAACGTGTTCCAATCCTCTAATGCCATCTCTCTCTTAATCACTGCATGGTGTACAAGGGGTTGCCCCCAATTAGCTGCCTCCTGTGACACCCTGACACCTTGCTGCATCGTGATTGTATTTCAGCTTCAATTAGTTTGGAAACCCTTCAGGCAGAGGTGATTGGCCTCCTCCACTCTGTATCTTATCCTTTTTGCTCTGTTTCCCAGTCTTTTGATTGGTAGGGGGTGTCAAAGGGTAGTCCACCATGCTTAGGAATAAAAGAGCCACAGACTGTAACAATTATGTTTTACTTGCAATGCTTGGCAGTTCTATGCAGCTTAGCTGAAAGCTTCCACAGTTTATATAGTTTTTAATCCATGTTCCGTTATGCAGTACTATGGTGTTTGCCTGTGGTTTCATTATAGCAAGTTGAAAACGTAAGATAAAACTCTTGCCACGACAACCTGAAACAGTGTGAGAATAGATAGAAATCACCAAGAAGAACAATATTGCTCTAAAGTAGAATCTGAGAGAGATAGGCACATGTAATAATCAATATTTCAACAGACAATTTCAGTTACTGGCAAGCACATTATTGTCAAATTATTAATCTGCTAAAGTCAAAATGGAGAAACAACATCAACTAAATCAGCTGAACTCTAGATTTTCAAAATCCTTAAAATACTACATTTAGATTGTCTTACCTTGCCATCATAAAGGTTAATGTTGGATCAAAATGTTACAAAATGCTTACCAAAGACTGCAGTTCACAGTTAAAACAAAAGCATTATCGAATGCAATGGTTATTCCACAAGGTATACAGATCTACTGAGATTTGAGCCATTTAAATTTAATTTAAAGTTTCTCATCTGTTGGCATTTTAGCTTCACTAACACCAAAATGACAGTAATATTAAGTGAGCTAGTGTGATTTCACACTCGTCAGGGTCCAGTCCTCAAATGCTGCGTTTTTCATGATTGTATTTTCACATTTAATCATTGTAACTAGTCTGTCCATAACATAACTCTTCCATTTCATGTTGTAACAAGGCCTCTACATTGTGTTGAAGATTGTTTGAAATGAAGGACAGTCAGAAAATCTGTGGTATGAGTATGTGCTCCTCGGTTGTCAAACTACACAGATTACCCAAAACTCAGATGGTAACAAATGTTTTCAAAGAGCGAAGAACAAAACATTTAGCTTGCAGCTTCTCATGTAACCTTTGATACCGCTCTCTGTAAGACAGCGTTGTCAACATGTGTTTCCCCATACCTTAACCTGATCCCAATCTGATCCTCAAACCTAACCACTGCTGGAAACTCTATTCTCATGGGAGGGAAACTAACCGAGAACAGACTTCACCACAACACCTATGTCTACATCTACGAAGCGGCAGCCTCCGAGGCTAAAAAATTAAGCCAATGTGGAAATGCCAAAAACTGCAGTTCATCGAATGGCCACTTGAAACTGGTTCCAAAAGTGAGTCAATCCTCATAGACCTCCATGTTAAAATGCCCAACTTTACAGCAGATTTAAACATGTCAACAATTTTAATTTTAACAATACACATGACCTCCAGATCCCAACATGACTTAAGTAATGCAGTTGCAGAGTCTAGCTTCAAGTAAGATGGTTACACATATAGTATTTAGCCAGGTTGGGATCCCGGCAGAAGTCGATTGGGCGGATGCTTGAGTAGGAACAAGCCATTTCTAAAAACCTGTGCTTCATCTCTTCTACTTTAGCATCTTAGCAATTTATGAGGATGACACTACACTGACCCAGTTTATCAATCTATGTTCCCATCCTGGATTACCTGAGGGAAAAATCTGATGACCTGCTTGACATGGCATTGTTAATAGATCCCAGGTTCAAAACAACATTCATTGCAAAAGAAATTGTGGAGAAAATCAAAGGCAGAGCCATATTGGAGATGTCTGATCCAGGCACAGCTGAGTCAGCTGCTTCACAGCCCCAAGAAGTACCACCAAGTATCAGAGCAATCAAAAAAGAATACCCTCGGAAACAGAGTTGTCTGCCTACTTGCAGTCTGACAGTGCTGGCAGTGAATCAGATCCCCTGTGGTGGTGGAAAGACCACAAGGAAATGTTCCCAAACCTGAAAATCTGGCATGTGCCCGCTATCAGTTCCCCATTGGAAAGGGTAGTCAGTACCAATGGGAATATAGTAACACGTCACCTAAAATCCCTAAAGCCAGAAGCTGTTGATAGGCTTGGGTTTTTGGCACAAAACCTCTAGACAACCTGACTGGTTGTTTAACACACAAAACACCATGACACACACACATACATACACCCATGCAAGTACTGAACACATAAGTATATAGAAAGAGAGCAAGGAAAAGAAGTTAATTACAGCTACAGCTTTTATTTTACTGTTTTTGAAATGTCACAAACATCATGCACAAAAAGTGCACTTTAATTGTTGTTTTGAAATTTCTTTCTGAGGGGTTCTTGTTGAATGCAGTTTTTTGTTGCTTTCAGATCTGCTTTTGAATGCATTTCCTGGTTTGAATAGATTTTTTTTTAAAGTTTTCGTTAACTTTAACTTCCTTATGATTTCACCCTTTTTACATTCAAGTGTAAAATTGTTCCAACAGAAATCACTAATGAATATAAAACAGAATATTTTGCATGTTGCACAGACTACTAGAATCATCATACTGGTGTATGCATCAAATGGTTAATTGAGCATTTTGAAGTGCATTTTATGAAGTGTATGAGAGAAAATTTGAAAATACTGAGATAAAAATGTATATGTACATATGTATGGCTGTTTAATTATAGGCCATATAGCCCAACCTCAACAAACAGGATTGGTCAGGATCTAATGTGTGCTCTAATAAAACAATGCACAGATGATGCAGCTGTGCCACATGTCATATTAAACTGACGTTGCTTTAAAATTACAGCTCAGAAGAAAGGATGTTTCATTTTGTTAAATGCCTCGACTCCTCTCTCCTCGTGTCTCTGCTTCGACTCCTCCACTCACATTTTGGGTGGAAGGGACTAAGACACGAGGTGAGGAGGCAAGGAAAGGAATTGATGATGTATAAGCTGAGAAATGAGAAAGGCCTTACATCCATGTTTTATACACTCTGTGGTTTGTATTCTGCCAAAGATTGTTTATGAAGGAAAAGAAGCATCACTCTTTACCACAAATGCAAATGAAACAAAAAATAAAACATTTGATCCGGACATACCTAGTTTGAGATCTAAAGTCTGTGTATGTTGCTGTGCTTGCATGTTCACTAATATACGTGTCTTGTGTATCGTTTGTCAGAAAAGGGAACCCTGGCTCTTTCACACTATTAGAAGCAGAGACCTGGTAGCCTCCAATAGCCTGCGGCTCTGAAAAATCTTTTTAAAAGGTACCAGTCTCCCCTGTTTCCTCAGGATCCAGGTGCTTTTAATTGGATTTCTTTGACAAGATTATTGCCTTCTCTCAGGCCAAACTTAGATAGTGTGTAGTTCTAACAAGTGTGCCATTGCATATATAGTAACTTTAATCCTAAGAAAACTTCACAAAGAACTTTGATTTGATTGGAAATTACAATGTGGCCAAATGTTAACCCCCCCGCCCGCCTGCCCGCCAATGGTGCAATACCTTGTAATCCTACTTAAAGCCTTGTGAGACTTTATCTAATGATATATTGTGAATTATTAAGTCCGACATACATGTTGTATATATTCATGCCATACCACAGCTTTGCAAAATTGGAGAACCAGTACTACGGAAGCCATTTAGAATGGTCACTTTTATTAGCGGATGAATTAAAATCCAGTATAAAAACATTTATTCCCTGGGACCCAGCCCCTCAAGGTATTTTGACCCTATTAAATTAAACTGACTTACGGATGAGCATGTACTGAAGGTAGTGAGTTATACCAACCAGCCCTGTAATCCCTTATAAAATGGCTCTTTTAAATTCCTATTATAATGCAATAGCAGGTCCAAGCTTGGTCAAAGCAATTAGTTGGAGCAAATTAGCACATTTTCTCTGTCTAAATGGGCACATGAATTGATAAATACAAAGAAGACAGATTGTGTCATGAAGATTTGAATGTTTTATTGGTTCGTTTAATTGTGCTAGCCTACTTGGCTGGGGTCGCGTCAACCGAACATTCTCCGTCAACGACAGAATTTCTTTTAACAATGACTGAAAAATCTGAAGGTCGTCTGTCAATTTGACAGATTAAGACTAAAAGCCTTTTGAGACAGGAATCGACTGTCGCGCCTAGTAGGCTAATTCATTTTCACTGAGACTCAAGAAGGTTCATTGAAAAATAATTACTATTTAAAAAGAAAAAACCCCAAAATACTTGGTCCATCAGTTGCTTCCCGTCTGTAAAGGACTCGATGCGAATACATAAAATTTGGGG
Organism: Lepomis macrochirus; assembly: GCA_024633595.2. Classification (NCBI taxonomy): domain Eukaryota; kingdom Metazoa; phylum Chordata; class Actinopteri; order Centrarchiformes; family Centrarchidae; genus Lepomis; species Lepomis macrochirus. Next base: position 12,190,766 of record JALXJV020000008.1, on the reverse strand, counting down.
CTTTGTGTGAGGAGGAAAGGGCAGAGTGGAGAGACAGAGCCTCTGCTCGCTAACAGACAGATGCTGAGTGACTGGAAGCTTTGTGGGAGAGAGGCAGGGGCAGAGCTGAAGCCTCTGGACAAATAAACCCCTGGAGTCAGGTGTAGTATGGCTCATAAAGTGCATTTAAATTCTTTATTTGTTGAATTTGAATTGGCAGACTAACGAGGCAGGTCTGCTGAGAGGTGGTGTCTAAGTTTAAATGCTTTAGAAAATGCTCAATTAGAAAGATGTATGCCCTTTCTTTTATTGCAGAGAGTTAGTGAAATCAAAGTAAGTTGTAATGTTCTGACTTAACGACAGTGTGAAACAACCTGAAGAAGAAAGTGCAATAAGTTAGCTATCAAAGCAAGGTTTAATAATATCTTTGTTGGATGTCTGGGATCCAACACGTGAACATACAGTCTGTTTGTGTGAAGGTTAATGTAACTCTGCTACAAAGTAGTCAGCCTGTGAAATATGATTTATGTTTTGAATGTAGGGGGTTGTTGTAATTGCTTGCTCCCTGATGGTATTCTGTCATAGTACTGCTGAGAGCCTCTGCAATAATTGAGTGATAGCAACAGGGCTTGACATTAACACCCGCCAAATGCAGGTGGATTTCAGCCACGGCGGGTAACACAATCACTGCCACTAGCCACTTTGGCGTGTAAAATTGAAGTGAAAAATTGTAGTCTTGTAAAAATGCATCTGAAATAACAAATGAATTGCAACTTGACACTACGACACTACAACTCCCATGAATACTACCTGCACATAGTGTTTGCTCATTGGTCCATTCGTGAACTCTATTGTCTTGACTGACACCACTGTAAACAAATTGACCCTGTTGAGATTAAACTAGCGGATTGGCCGTTGGAAGAAGGGCTGTTTTAACCTGCTGTCAATTATCAACTTGACCAGCCGCAGCGATAGCAAGCACAAGGTGCGCAAACATGACATCATGACTTTTGTCAAACGAGAATACGCCTATAAAAGTTGAATCTGTCACAAGGCAGTCAGACCTGTAGACCGTCAGCCTCTATTCTTGTTTTAACCTGATGGTATGATCTCTGTCATCACACATGACTGGTCGCATGCATACACACAGCAACACGGCGGTTAGTCTGTGCATGAGTGAGCGTAGAAAAAATGCACAGGAGAATGAGAGAAAGAGAAAAGGCAGACCTGAGACGGAGAAAAGAGCCGTTAAATAATGTTAAATTACAGAAATCTTCATGATTAAGAGACATGGTGGTCTTTAAAAAAGAAAATAACACAAACTACTAGCAGGGCTGCCCTTATGCCACATTAGTTGATTCTATGTTTTATTATAGCCTAAGTACTCGTGCCATAGGAAAGCAGAAGATGCGTTTGTATGGGAATAATCTGGAAAATAAAGACTTGTGTACTCGTTTCAGGTGAAAGTATCTCCAGTTACTCAGAGCTACCAGAGCTTCATGATGATAAATATAAATCCAGTCAGAGCTCTGAGGAAATGCAGATGCAAAACAAACAATCCAAAAGTGTACAAAAATGATATAGGCCTATATAAGGTTTTAATCCTGTTGCCTTAATTGTGGATTTTTTCTTAGACAAAAATAATTTGTTATTCTTTGCTCTTGTTTCTAATGCAAATGATTTTCTACTCTGTATTACAGTATTTACAGCTGTTATAAACAATGTTTCTCAAAAAAAAAATCAGTTTAGTTTTTATCTTTTCAATTCATCTTTTACACCCATGCAGCACGTTCATTATATACAATGAGAAACTACTCTTTTATGTGTTTATCTTAATAGACTACATGTTTTCAACAAAAAGACAACACAACCTTATCAGAGCTAATGATAATATTAGTACATTTTAGCACACCATAGTCAACTTTAATCATATTTGGCTTGTGAAAATGTTTTGTGGCTATTAACTTTGGAAAACCACTAGCCACATTGGCTAGTGAGCAAGTGAGTTTATGTTGAGCCCTGCATAGCAAACTGTGAAGTGAGACATGGGCTACTTTTCTCAGGGCTCAGCTGGGAAATTTTAACAAGATACAGGGTTTTGAGGTTGGGACATCAGGTGGGAGTTTATTAAGGCACTACTTCTGACTGCACTATGTCATTCCCTTTGTGCTGTTTCTCAACTTCTGCCATGTGTTAAAGGCAGCTAAAAATGGGCTCTGGTGTTGCCTGCTCTAATCTAACACCATGCCATTTTTGAGAAACATTGGGGAACAAATTGAAGTGTGAGGTCCCTACCCTGCTTGAAATCAGAGAAAAGCAGTAATCCTTGATCAGCCTCTAAAGCACTGCAAGATCTGGATGGGTTATTTTGTTTGCTTTTTAAACCCAGGAATAGGTAATATGCCGTTTTCACGACTAGCTTTAGCCAAGTGAAAGCAAAGTCCCACCTTAAACATACTGCTCTAAATATAGTTTATTTAAGGTAAATTGGTTTCACTGGTGGAAATGATGCAGATGTTTAGGAAGCTTCCATGAGATCTTAAAAGATGCTAGGACTGCTTGAGAGCCCTATCTTTAATTTACTGCTGCAATTTATTAGTCTTTTTGTGAGGAGCTCTTGTGCTACAGAAGCAGAGCTAAATATTACAGAAAGTTTACTTAAATAAGCCATTATTTCCAACCAAAATTAACTTCATTAGTGGAAAAGGAAGGAAAGCTGTTTCAAGAAACTAGATGTCCTTGCCAAACAGTACGTTGCTATTCCTGCCACCGCCGTGCCTGCAGAGGCAGTTTTACACTGCGGGGTAAGTGGTTAGCAGACTGTTGATGCCTTGGCCAAGGATGTACTTGTTTTCTTTCACAAAAAATACACTTGAACATTGCAAGCAAGGGTTCTTGATTAGACCTACACGTTGTACATTTTGTGATGTACTTTAAAGAGACCCAAAAGAACATTTTGATTCAAATTAAATGTGTGTGCTATGCATTAAAGTGCAACAAGTGTTTATGAAAGATATGTTTAAATTCTTGTTGAGGATTTGGCTTTTATTGCCTCCTTATTTAGATGTTACAGGATTGAAATGCATGGAAATGTCTCACATTGTGAGAGATTGGCATAATTGTGTGATTATTAAAAAATACTAGTTGCTTTTGATGGAAATTTGCAAATATTTTGTTCATCATCTAAAAATCTTTACTAGTTGTAGTGGGTGACTGCAGTTATGTACAAGCATTGTTATTATTAGTGATGGAAGAAGTATTAAGTATTTATCAAAGGTTAAACTACTATATGCAGAAAAATTATACCTTTCATTGTGATACTAATATATATTTTACTGCTGCAGGTGTTTAAGGTTGTGCTAATTTTAACTACTTTATATACTGTCGGGTAGTTATAAGATCATCATATTTTTGAAGCAACACTGTCCTGTGAGAGGCACGTGAGCTTAGAAAAACAGCCTTGTTTTCAGCTTTGTGACAATCAAGCGGGAAGCTTCCGGTCAGGGAACTGAGGCGAATGCGGAAGTCCCTTAAACCTGCATTATGTCGAACGGCCAGCAGGGGGCGACTTCTCAGCTGATTTATTACCTCAGTAATCACTTTCATAATGAGTTTATGGTCTCAATCGCTAGTTTCAAGTCTTCTTCGATACAACACAATGTTTATTTAGTAAGTTATGGTTTAGAGGACCATATAAGGGAGTAGATCATAAAGCAGATATGCTTCAGGGCGAGATTATCTGTGATTGACAAATTGTTACCATGGTGACTTCTTTCATACAGTCTATGGTGACGATCGTTCTCCAGTTAATCCAAGTTTTTTTAGTTTAATTATTTTAATAGGTACATTATTGTGAAATAAAAATCTACTGATTATTATTGTAGAAATGTCTTGATAAGTTTATTGTATCACTAAAACTAGTAAGATAGGGAAGCATATACCAAAGCAGATATCAGATGTTTATATATATATATATATATATATATATATATATATATATATATATATACATATACATACACACACACACATTTATATCCGAGTCCTGATCGGGAGGTAACGTCCTGACCGGGCCCGATTTCCGATCTCGTGATTGGATCTGGACATCCCTAAAATAATCATTAGTTGCAGCCCTAAAGTGTAAGTACATTCCCACTGATGTAGTGGTTGTTGCCCCCCATGAAACATAATTAGAACCATTAGAAGTGCAAGTCATCGCTTGCTTCGGTCCAAAACAAATTTAGAAGATATAATCATATGCTCATTTGGCAGCTACATGCGTCTCCACAGGGTCCAGCAGGTTGTGAGGCTGCCATAGTATTTATTCTCTGGTCAAATGGTCCACAGCAAAAACAGGAAAGTCTTTTACAAAGACTACATAGAAGAACTGTACTTTATTTTTTATCTTTTTGTTTTTCCTTCTTGCTGTTCCTCATATGTCATATTTTTTTCAAGGAGTTAACAGCTGTTCTAAGGTAAATATCAGTAGTGTAGATTCTGTAATTCACTGTGGTAAAGAATGGCAAACATGCCAAGAAGTAGTTTTGTTCTAGAAATGGTTTTGCTAGATGTGTGTTACTGAAAGGGAGAAGATTACTGAGTGTTTCTTCACTATGAATGGTAGTCTCCAGCATCAGAAACGTGTTGGCGAAAACACAAGACCAAGCTGACCAATCACAGTCCTTGTGGTCTCCACGTGATATCTCCTTAGCCCGCGTAGCCTTGATGAGTAGGAGGTGCACCTATGATGTAGCTACAGGGGCTAGATCCATTAGGCTCCAAAACTATGCCATAACCCCATAACACACAATTATAAATTCCCATTTAGGTTTTGTGGTGCTGTAAAATATTTCAGCATAATTTACACCGTGAGGTTAAATGTAACGTGAGTTAAACACATTACATGATACGGTTTGTTCGTGAGGTATGTTTTCAGTCGTGGCAGCAGATTAAATCCTCAGCAACACAAGTGGGCGGGAGTGGGCATGCTCGAAGTACACACACTGGTGTCACACACTTCCATTAGCCAGAGCAGCACAATCAGCAAAACATCCCGCTGCAAATATAAAGCATTTTTGACTGACAATTTGATTTGAACTCAATTTAAAGATGTCAGAAAGGCAGTCATGTCTATGAATGGGAGCTCACTTTTACCTGCATAAAATTAGTTGAAAATAACACTCCATAGAAATTCAAAAGTTTCCAACAGGTTTGCCATTTAACACTGCTGACTGACTCAGCATGTCATGATCTTTTGTTAAAGAAAGAATCGTTGTTGTTGGTGTCAACTTGAACTGCAGGGGCCGAAGGTCAGTCAATGAAACCAGCCAGTTCTGACATTTTCTGTACAAAGCTCTTCAGCGCCAACACCACTACGTGAGCACTATCAGAAAGTGGATCTATTGACATACTGGGAATGTCAATGCAGGAACCAGCATGCAGTAACATGGACTTAGTCAGGTTTATTATTGGATTTCTATCCTAACCTTAAACCTCTTCCTGTGAGAGTGATTATTATTTCCCAAAGAGCAAGCTGATCTGGGTCTGTGTCCAGGTCTGGTAGGTCACAAACACCCACACAGAGACCTGGGAGTGATGGAGCGTCAGTACATGGTCAACATCCATGACAAATCTCCTGTCAGACAGGTTCTCATTCCACCTACTAAACACGGAGGGCCAAAGATTATCCTGGAGGCAAGACACAAACAGCTGTACAGAGAGCATGACAAAAAAGAGTTTTCTTTTGACAAATATAAACATGATTAGGAACTGAAGTATTGTACTACAAATGGCAAATGTCTTTCTAAAATTGCTATAATCTTGGAAAACACTGGAAAAATAAAACACCCTTGATTATAACTAGTCAAGTGAAACAGTCATGCACGATGTTTAGGAGCCCTATTTTGAAGAAATGAGACTAACCAGAATAACAAAGCATTGCAACCCCATCAGAAATCTTATGTAACAAATGCTAGTGATGAGTAAAGCCTATGGATCAAATGAAACTCATGCAGCTGGTAATTGTATGATCAGTAACAGTTGCAAACTCTGAAGCAGCAACACCATCTGGCCATACTGTTGTTTGTTCTGTATATTACTGATGATGTACTTTTCTCTAAAATGGGTCTTTACCATATTAAAATCCCCTTTTTATACAGAAACATAACAAATATCACAACAAGCACCACGTGATCACTTTAATTGTTTGATAATATTTCTAACATTTAGAGAATCTATTGAGTAAGTGTTTTGATCAGCTGCGGAGGTCTGAAAGTTTTTAATCATCATGGAAACAAACTGTTAAATACTTGGATATTATAGTGAAATAGTAAAGCTAGTCTCACTGGTAAGTCAGCTTGTTTGTGTTATTAAGTTTGAAAAGTAATTACAAATTAATTGCACAACTTTAAATTAAGCACTGAAGAAGCTTCACAGGAGAATCCTATTTACTCTTACTAAGCACAAGTGACAGTCTGAGAAGAGCTAAATCATCTAGATCAATTACAAATTAGCATCCTACAATGTATCGACTTTCAAGTAAACACTGACCAGACAAGAAGGCACTAGAGATAAACTCAGTTCTCATTTTCTACACCTCGTTCTTTTTCTTTTGGACACTGAGCAAATTAGGATGCAGGTTTAGTAACAAGTGTGTCATTTTATTAATTCTGGTGACGAAGTTGGCAGATGACAAATGTGTCCTTGGTTTTGATCTGACCCGGAGGTTTTGTCATCTGTCACTTTCCCCTCTCTGCTGTGAAGGGCTGAATAAAAAGCAAGCACTCAAAAACCCAGCAGCAGACTGTCAAAGAAGCGAACTTGTGAGTCAGAAATGCAATAAGGTTTTTATCCGCTGATCTGTTGAAAAGTCATGCTGTAATACTCTTCTTCACCTCATCTGCTATTGCCCATTGCCTGTGAGGTCTCTAGCAATGCTTTTCCGTTACTGATAGCCCTAACTTCCTTAGGAAGTTAGGGCTATCAGTAACGGTAATGTGCCAGTATAAACTTTTCATGGCAGGGTTTCTGCCCAAAATATGACAGCACTCTGCCATCACAATACTGCTATCTGTCTGTTTTCCTCTGCTGGTCAGGTGGTTTGAACATTATGTCACCCCAAACCTGAAATGAAACTTTCGTCACGGACCTGTGGGAAGAACGTAATATGTGCAATCTGGAGGCAGCGAATTTCCTCTCTGTCAGTCGTGTAAAATGTGGGATAAATACTTGACACATAGTCCTATGCATGTTATCAAGCTGTGCTGCAGAAATTCCACCTTACTGTACTGTTACACAGTCCGCTAAATGTAGGGTTAACAATATTTAATGCCATTTATTTTGAGGAATTTGAGTACTCCATTTCAATTCATGATATTTTACCTGTTTGACAACAGCAATTATAGCAAACACAGACCAAATTAAAATGTACATTTTAATGTCACATTCAGAATCAGATATATGCAAGTGAAACAATTAAGGAAATTCAGTTTCAACAGTATTTTAATGGCCTGCTGTGCTCAGAATCTGTCATTCTTTTCTGTAAACAGGACTGGCAGTGAAGAGCTTCACAGGAAATCAGTCAACATCTGACACGGCTTTGCATCAGATGGTGAAAAAGTCATTTCAGCAGGAGATGAATTGTTTGGTATCACACTGTGTATCTGAGTGAAGGGATTCTTTAAATGTCAATAATAAGCACGAGCAATGAGAGAGCCACGTTCCCATGGTATACTGATAAGAAAACAGGACTGTGCAGACCTTCAGCTTTAATATCTGATGTGAAAGAGAAACAGTAAGAGGAAATTGGCTGTTGTGTCAATTGAGTAGCCAGCTCATTTTTGAAAGCTTCCTCCAAATAGCAGATAGACACTTGATTGTAGAAGTGAGGAAGGTTGCATCTACACAATCTGGATTTCAGTCAAACACAGGGCCATGCTGCGACAACCGTGTTAAAGTCACTGGGTGCAATGAATGGCTTCCTCCAGAGACAACTGTTAAATTTAGAACACATCACTGCCTATTCACCACCTCCCTGTTGGGTAGCCAAAGTGATCAACCAAGTATGTTATAATGTGTGATCACCTTAACTCTAGGAACCATGGGAGCAGGAAACTTTTCAAGAAACTTTTTTACCTGTGGCTGCATTTGACCACAGGACCCAATTTGCCATTTTGGTTTCTGACCAGCTTTTTGCCCACAAAAAGTTAGCACTCCAGATTTATTGCTTTCTGATGGACCAGGGACTATCAGGCTGAAGATTGCAGAACTGAAAATCACTGATAAAGCTTAAACCTCAAAACTGCTACAACTTTTGCACTGGTTGTCGCCTATTTCAGTATTTTGCAGTGAGAGTGGACAAGCAAAAAACAAAATTCAACTTAAAGTAACATTATGTAATTTTATCTTAACAGCTTTGAAATCATTTTGATGATACATAGACTTTTAACAGGGGGAATGGTATCTTTGTCATTGCCACTGCGGGCTCCGAGTGCCTGGTATTGCACTAAGTAGCATTGGAATCCCAGGCAGGAAACCTATTGCGGCATAATGCTTTACAGCACCAGGTCACATACCAACAAGACTCTTTTTTACTCATTGGCGTGAGCTAAAAGAGTTGAAAGGATGCAAGACGGATGCCGAGCTGGCCTTCTTGCTTTTGGACTAGTAAGTAATAACTAATTAGCTGGCTTCTTATGTCTTGTTTAGTTGCACTATTATGATGTTTGGCTGTGTTGGCAGCAGAAGTTGTCGACTTGCTAGTTTAATGTAATCATAACAATTGCACGTGTACAGCTGTCCATGTTTACGTCAGCAGTTAATTACACTCTCTGGTAAGGGTGCCTAATCGCAAAAAACACCAAATCTGACATAATGGTACTTTAGAATATTTGCCAATGGTCAACCAATGGTCTTATCTTTTTCTTTTTAAAAGAAACATGACCTCAACCCTATTTTTGGCATTTCCATACTGCAATATCTTGTTATCAGCCCACAAATAGACAGATATTGATATATCTGCAATAAGCTATCATCTTACAATTTATCAGCCTAGTTCTAAATGTTTCAGTACAGTTACATAATAAGCAGAAAACAAAGCTGTTGTTTTTAATCTCTTATTGGTCAAATTTGCCAAATCTTCATAGTTCTTGAGATGCTGAAGATCCAAAGACGAAAAAGTGAGTTCCAGTTCCTATTTTGGGTCCTGAGTTTAATTCCTAGGACTGTCTGTCCAAAAAAGGCCCACAAGCTAACTTCACCAAGTGGCAATTCACTGATCTGAATCCATCTCATACAAAACCTCAACAATTTCACTGCTCCATTTTCTGAACCTCCCTCCTGTCTGAGTTTGGCTGTCATCCACACAGCCATCTGAGCCACCAGCTCTCTAAGACCAAGGCTGTCTCCCTCAGCCTGTGGCCTGAGGTGGTTGTCTGCCATCCATGCTGACATACACAGCTCGGGCCAGCTCTAAAGGGTGGATGAATAATGAACAAGCGCGGTCCTGAGGTTTTTCATCTCCTCAACCAGTTTGCATGGAGCTATTGTCTTATTTTTCCTCTCTATAACTGCCATATCAAGAGCCAGTGTTTCCAAGGATGTGTTCTCTTCAGTGAGAGAGAGAGAGCAGAAATGTTTATGACATTAGATTAGGAGTTACTGTCAAAACAATAAAATAGCTTTGATTACAAGGTACAGCATGTGCATTTCTATTGAGGACAATCCCTAAGGCATTAGTTCATAAATTCCACAAGCAATGAGTCTGGTTTCAACTAGATGGAAAATATTGGTGTTGTGGAAGCAGAAAATGTGCCGATGGCAGTTGCTAAGAAACTGCTGAGGTGTTGGACAGTGATAATTATACTATTGGAATTTGATCACTTGTGAGTAATTTATCCGGCATGAGATGCGTGAGATACATGAGAGAGACAAGAGCACAGGGAACGTTGCATCCTCCATATGTGTCAGAACCAAAGTAAACACAGTGATGAGGAGTCTGCTAATGGCGCCCCTTGGAGGACCTCCGGCATAGCCAAATGAAAGATAGCCTTGCCAGATAGTGTGATATAAATAAGTGTTATAAAGATTTTGGCTGGAGGAATTCTCAGATGGAGAAAATGACAGAGTCTACATCAGGATTCAGTGGGAAACGCAGCAGACATTGTAACAGCTTGTTACCACAATGAATATAACAGCTGTCACAACTTGCCAAGTGAGAAGTGAATGACTGCTCCATTTTGTTAAGCAAAATTTGAATTGCCTGTCTCTTTCAATATACACATTCTTACATACACCCCCTTTGTTTGGCAGCTTCTACAGATTTTCATTACTTTACATTGGTCTTAGAGGATTAATTTAATTACTGGATTTAATGCCCTGAAAGCCCTAGGTTTACTAAGTGTTAATTGGTTTATACTAATTTAATTGTGTAATTTGTTTTGGAAGATGCACCGTGAAAGAATAGTATCAATTTATGTTATAAGGGCCTTAATCTTCAAGATTTGTCTAAAACAGTAGATGACCTGTGTCAAAATCTAAAAACTTGACTTTAAATGTATTTCACTATAAATTAGAGCCCCAATATTATTGGTCAATATGAGCTTATATAAGCCTGCCCACTTAAAACCAGTCAAAAGAGAACAGGGAAAATAAGAAATATCTATTGTGAATCATCCAAAACTGTAATTTTGGCAGAAAATATTGTGTTCGTCACTGGTAGTAAGAAGCAGATTGAGAAAATATGTTTTCAGGGCCTTTAAAGGGGCTATGTGTAGTTTTCAGTGGCCTCTAGCGGTGAGGTTTAGATTGCAACCACTACTTTCCAAGGCTGTGGTACACAAAGTAGTAAAATGGATCGTGATAGCTGGTGAAGTACTGTGGCAAGCCATAGAACTGTAGTATTTTGCAGCGGATAATGTTAGCAATTGGTCGGCATTAGCTTGAACTTGAGCCAGCTAAAACACAATATATTTCACTTGATTTACAGTAATGTTAGCTAACCTGTCCAATAGGATGAAAGTCAACTCTGGGTTTGGTTCTGAAAACAAAGCGGAGGTCTCTCCATGACTCAAATGCCTTGCTGATGTTCACCTGTGTTTGTCGCCTCTCAATCTGATCCTCGTTTGGCCTGTCAGGCTTCAGCACATAAAACTTTTGTGCTGTTTATTTATCCTTACATGGACTTTGTGTTGGAGTCGGTCACTTTTGGTGTTAGCGAACTCTATTTAGTTAGCTGTGGTCAGTGGTGGAAAGTAACGAAGTACAAAAACTTTGTTACTATACTTAAATAGTTTTTTGGTATCTATACTTTACTTATTTTTAGTTGTTGTAACTTTTTACTTTCAGTTCGATACATTTCAAAACCATATATCAATTTTTATTCCATTCCATTCCATGGAATAAAACCTCATTACATCGGTATTAGTATGTTGAGTGAAATACAACTCTTTATTACGTTTGATAAATGCAGACGGGCCACGGTGTTTATAAACTGTAGCTCGGAAACATGACTGTGTGGAAATGCGTTCGTATGCATGTGCGAGAGATTAAACTCACACATTCGAGCTAGAAACATCTGTGGGACCAGTCAAGACAGGATGTGATGGCACTCCTCATACATCATTTTAAAACACAGTGAAGTTTAGTTACAACTCTGGACTAATGCAAGATGGGAAGCGGTGCAGGGGCTGTGCTGAAGTTTGTCAGTAGAGTAAATGCTGGATCATTAGCCAGTACAGGAGAACAGACTCCAGCCAGTCAGCCAGTATAAGCACAGCTGATCCACATCCAACCTCAGCCAGTACAAGCTCAGACCCAGTCCAGACGTCTTTAGCAGGTCACACAGATCCAGGTGAAACACAGCCAGGCTCAGCCAGTACAAGCACAGCCAGAGATGTACAGCCAGCATCAGATACAAGCAGGTCAGAGCCTAATGGAATAGTTGCTGCTCCACTAAATGACCCAGCAGATTAGCCTCCAATATTATCAGACTTCATTAGTGCGCAGAGGTCTGTTCAAACCAACACTGGATTTTTCTAAAAGAGGTTGCTATTCATTCTTCTTACAGAGGGAGGATTGTAGTGAGAGCATTGCGGTGTCAGGTGTGACTGTACAGCAGACTGTTTTTGCACTGGGAGTCACAGCCAGTTTGTGACCGAGTGGTAACGTAGCTGGTAGAGTTTTGCAATATAAACATCTGAAAATTGAAGACAGCCTTGCTTTGTGTGGTACTGTGAGCTGCACCTTATGAGAGGTGCTGAAGTTAACATGTGGATTTTTGGGTTCCACCTCTTTCATCTTAACATACCCAAAGTCCCAAATAGGGTTCTGTGTTTGAAGGGGATACTACCACACCAGCATAGCAATAACACAGACTTATCCTCCCCGCATATAGGAAATACCTACTTGTCCTTTTGCAAATCAGTTTTTCTTATTGTGATTCACTATAACTTACACTGCTGTATTCAAACCTGTCTTGAGTGAATTTAAAAAGATGGACTGTGTTTTGTAAGATCAATAGATTTTGATGTGTAGTACTTTTACTTAACATAAACCAATGAAATCTGACCCGATTTCTTCACATAGCGAGCAGCATACAGGCTGTCAGAGGTAGCCGAGAAAGTTGTCGAATGGCTAATAATTATGTGAGGTTAAAAACCCATACATAAATAATAAAAAAGTGATTAATTTCATTATCAAACTACACAAAGCCCGTTTAAGACCATCATTATTTTAAGTGATATTGCACTTGTGTAATTTTTGCGTCACAGCAAACCTGTGGTTCATTACAGAAATACTCTTCACAATGTACAGAGTGGGAGTAACAGAGGGGTTAATAGGGGCCCAGCAATTAATTTTTGCCCTGGGGCCCCCCTGGCAGGTTAATCCTGCCATGCGGCCAGTCACTACATTTGCAGCGTATAATGCAACATCACTGGTAGCGCAGCTGGCAGTACTTCAAAGTTGCAGTTTGTTGTTCCTGGCAGTGTAAAAGTGGTTATAGCTGCATATATTATCTAACTACCACCCTGGGTGGCAGGTTGGCACATTTGCTTTTCTAAAGAGCATATTTGAGAAAGATATGATATGGCAGGGAATATCCTTTCAGACAGTTTTATATACTGAGTGCCAGGCTCTCAAATGTCAGGATAAGAATCATATTAATTATTAATCTTTGTTAAAGTGTATAGCATTTTAATATCTCAGTGCAGTGTACTTAGGCTTAGTGCTATGTCACCAAGTAGATATAAGTCCTCTACTTTACAAAACAGTCTGCACAAATGTCTGCATATGCCCATTATAACCATTAATAAATGTGTGTAACATAGGATTTCTTCTAAGAGAGAAAATTCACACTGAAAACTGCACTGTAGCTATTTGAACTCATACCAAAATACAGCCAATGGCTAAACTCCTGTGCAAAGCCGATGGATTGCGGCACCCCTGTTGTGTGTTTTAGCTGTGAACACACTCCCTCTCAGTCAGAGAAGACAGATATAGGCTGCAGCTAGTTCGCTGACATGACACAAGCAGCTACTACTTGTTTTTGCCCAGGTTCTCCTCCTAAATCTACCCAGAACCTCAAGCCAGTGAAAGCAGGAAACATGGGGTGTACTTGCAAAGTAATTACTTCAAAGGTCTTTTCAGAGATGAAGCATGAAAAGCTAACTAACAATCTTCCTCGATGAAAAAGGGGGACACAATTTCTCATCAGTACCTCATTTTTCCTGCATGGGTATTGATTTTAAAATGAGAACACCTGTGGATGCTTCTTTATTTTGTTGGCCCACAAATATCCTTTTAAATTGGCTTTCGTTTGCTTGCCTTTTGGTTAGATTGAGATGCTTGGTGAACCTGCTGATTTTACCTTCAGGAAGATGTCAAAATAGTCATTTACGAGTTACGGTGTCTTTTTTGCATACAGGAAGCAGAATTGCAGTAAGGGCTCTACAGAGTTTCTCTCTTTTGAGATATTGCATAGATATAGGACCATTGACACGGGAAGTAGGGGTGCTGAGGGGGCTACAGCAGCCCCTAAAATCAGGAATAACAAAAACCATCAGATAAACTTTTAATGACGTTTTCCTTTTTTACTTGGATTAATATGCATAGTGCACTTGTGTTTGTGGTAGCAAAGAGGTTTGACTTTGTTTTTATCCGATGTTTATCATTAATATGTATTAATACATAAACAACCTCATTTTCAACTCTGATTAAGTCAAAGCAAGATCTATCACACAGGTGTTAAGAGTGTACCGCTGAATGAAAGTAAACATAGACATCAGGGGACATGGTCAGACTTCAATCCAGCCAGCTACAGCTAGACTATATAAGGTAACTGCAATTACTGCCACCGTACCGTGACACATATAGGCCATTAGTACAACAGGATGTGTGATTTGGTCATAGATCTAGATTATGAACTATATCTTGTAACTGGTGCTTGCTGTATTTTTTTGAGGTTTGGCAGATTATTAACTGAATAATCTTTAAACTCACAGTACACCTAGAGAGCGATAAGGATAGAAATAAAAACTGTGTATGAACTATATTGGAGACTTGAGTCTGACAGCTTGTCAATTTGCCAACAGCAAACAGTGACAGATGGTATATCATATATCATATAAACGGGTCCATCGCTGGTTGAATGGGCATTGATAGATCTATGTATTTATTATATATATATATATATATATATATATATATATATATATATATATATATATATAATCCCCTCTCACCCCTTGTGGGTGGTATGTGTCATCCTCAAGCTCGGGTCCTCTACCAGAGGCCTGGGAGTTTGAGGGTTCTGGCGCAGTATCTTAGCTGTTCCTAGGACTGCACTCTTCTGGACAGAGACCTCTGATGTTTTACCTGGAATCTGCTGTAGCCACTCTCCCAGTTTGGGGTCACAGCCCCCAGTGTCTCGATTACCACTGGCACCACTGTTGCTCTTACTTTCCACATCTTTTCTAGCTCCTCTTTCAGCCCTTGGTATTTCTCAAGCTTCTCGTGTTCCTTCTTCCTGATGTTGCTGTCGCTTGGGATTGCCACATCTATCACTACAGCCTTCTTCTGCTGTTTGTCGATCAACACGATGTCTGGTTGGTTAGCCATCACCAATTTGTCAGTCTGGATCTTGAAGTCCCACAGGATCTTAGCTCGGTCATTCTCAACTACCTTAGGAGGTGTCTTTCATTTTGACCTTGGGACTTCCAGCCCATACTCGTGGCAGATGTTCCTGTACACTATGACAGCTACCTGGTTATGGCGTTCCATGTACGCACTTCCTGCCTGCATCTTACACCCTGCTGTTATGTGCTGTACTGTCTCAGGGGCATCCTTGCACAGTCTGCACCTGGGGTCCTGCCTGGTGTGGTATATATATATATATATATATATATATATATATATATATATATATATATATATATATATATATATAATATATATATTTCCATCTATCTATCAATAAACACTGAACAAAATTATAAACGCAACAATTTTGTCTTTGCTCCCTGAGGCACACCTGTGCAATACTCATGCTGTCTGATCAGCATCTTCATATCTTCACCTGTGAGGTGGATGGATTATCTTGGCAAAGGAGAAATCCTCACTAATTCTGACAGATTTGTGCAGCATCCATGTTGTTGCACATTTTGGTTTATTCTATTACCTGAAAAACCCATTCCCATCAGCTATTTTTTGGTTATTTGTAATTAGCAACGGTTAGCATGCTAACACTCTAAACTAAGATGGTGAACGTTATAAGTACTAAACATCAGCATATTAATATTGTCATTGTAAATATGTTAGCGTGCTGACATTAGCATTTAGCTCAAAATACTGCTGTATTGTACAGCCTCACAGAGCCGCTAGCATGGCTGTAGACTCTTATGGTGTGTGTTCAGACTACCTGATTAAGAAAAACATGAAACCTCTTCATTAACTCAGCTACACTTTTTGACCTGCTTTGGATAATGAGCTCTTGTTACTCAGATGTTTTGTGGGGGCAGCATTTGTTGTGGTTGGTCTAAGCTGTTATCCAGTCAAAACTGGAAAGCAGTGTTTCTTAAGAACACATTAACGTCACTGTTTCCTCTACGAGTGATAAGTTTGTGATAGATGACGATGGAAAAATGTGTTGTAGTTTTTTTTCCTACAAATGCACACACAATAACACACGCAGACACTACATGTCCATGACCACACCTGTGGGCAGCAGTCTTTTGCCTGCAGTAATGATGTCGCATATGCAAAGGCTGAAGGTCAGCCTCAGTCCTTTCGTCTCTCAGCTAGAAGAGAAATGTCCATGGTTACCACTGCATATTAAGCAGACAGTCGGCAGCTCAGTGCAGCTTTTCTGAGCTTGGTTTAACCTGTCTCTGATCATTGGTGTGTTTGATCTGTTTAGTTACAACAAACCATATTTGCTTTGTTCTGACAGAAAGTGCTATTCTAATAAGAGCAACATAAATGTATGTGGACACACCTAAGGCAAAAACTGAAAGCAGGATCAGTAATGTTGACTGTCTCAAGGGGCTGTAAATTTCCCCTCCAGCCATTTTCCTTAAAGGATGAAATCGGAACAACTTTCTAAACCTATCAGCAATACTCAGCTTATAGAAGTGTCTATTTTTATTTTCTAAAAAGTCCCAAAGCAGCTTAATAGGAATAGTCTTGTGGTGCCCTGTGGTAATAGGTCTTCTCAAATGCTTGTGGAATTTCATGGATACATACTGCTCAGGTTTAAGAACTTTTAGCAATTGTAACTGACAAGATTATTGCATTTTGAAATAGAACCTATACATTTAATGAGGATTAAAATAGCCTATCATCTGAAAGCTTTTGAACCTAGTAGTTGTAGTTTAAATGAAACGCAATTTAAATCACAAAAGTGAGTACACCCCTCACATTTTGTAAACATTTGATTATATCTTTTCATGTGACAACACTGAAGAAATTACACTTTGCTAAAATGTAAAGTAGTGAGTGTACAGCTTGTATAACTGTAAATTTGCTGTCCCCTCAAAATAACACATCACACAGCACATTATTGTCTAAACCGTTAGTAACAAAAATGAGTACAATTTGGTCCCAAAGTGTCAATATTTTCTGTGGTCACCATTATTTTCCAGCATTGCCTTAACCCTCTTGGGCATGGAGTTCACCAGAGCTTCACAGATTTCCACTAGATTCCCCTTCCACTCCTTGAGGTTCCAAGCAAGCTGAGGTGATACTAAATGTGACATGAAAAAACAGCAGACTACTGGTTGGTTAGAGAGAATCGTCAGTTTGCTGCATCATCACTACGCATGCCAAACAGAGGCCAGCAACAGAAAGTTTTATATTTTACAATTTTCATACATTATTTCATCACTAAATCCACTTCTGAGAAGTTTTGAGGTGAGAAATCAACTGTGTAGATTTCGAATATTGACAGTTTTACGGAAAGTGATGGCGGAACAAAAATGTGCTTTAAAGTTTTCGGAGTTGAGGAGCTCTGCAAGTCTGCGCCAACCTGCAGGAGGAGCTCGAGAGGCCAGCCAGCTGCCCACTCACAGAGCCTTCTGGTCCCACAGTCACACTAACCACTGCAGATCCAATGGCAGAGGAAAACACAGCTATAAGGTTTTCATACCACTTATCTGTCTTTACAATCTGAGTAATGTAGAAACTTTTAAACTTAAATCAAGAGATAGCTGTATGTGGGTCGCTGATGTGTGTGTCACATTCAACATTACGTCGTGGCAGTTGTGTGTGGCGTTGCTAAGACGACCGGCTACTCTGAGGCGTATTATGTCTGGGAATTATTTGCAATGGAAAATGAGGGATGTTGGGCCGAAACCAATTTGAGTAGCGGAATGGAGTGTAATGGAAAACGGCATGACCCTCCCACCATCATGCTTCACTGTAGGCAAGACACACTTGTCTTTGTACTCCTCACCTGGTTGCCGCCACACTCTTGACATCATCTGAACCAAATAAGTTTATCTTGGTCTCAGACCACAGAACGTGGTTCCAGTAATTCTTGTCTTTAGTCTGGTTGTCTTTAGCAAACTGCAGGCTTCAGCTTTAGAAAAGGCTTCCTTCTGAGATGACAGCCATGCAGACCAATTTGATGCAGTGTGCAGCGTATGGTCTGAGCATTGACAGGCTAAACCCCCACCTGTTCAACCTCTGCAGCAATGTTCGCAGCACTCATACGTCTATTTTCCAAAGACAACCGCTGGATATGACGCTTAGCACATGCGCTCAACTTCTTAGGTCGACCATGGCGAGGCCTGTTCTGAGTGAAACCTGTCCTGTTGAACCGCTGAATGGTCTTGGCCACCGTGCTGCAGCTCAGTTTCAGGGTCTTGACAATCTTCTATTAGCCTAGGCCATCATTATATAGAGCAACCATTCTTTTTTTTTCAGATCTCAGAGTTCTTTGCCATGAGGTGCCATATTGAACTTCCAGCGACCAGTATGAGGGAGTGTGAGAGTGATAACACCAAATTTAACACACCTGCTCCCCATTCACTCCTGAGAGCTTGTACCACTAACAAGTGACATGACACCGGGGAGGGAAAACGGCTAATTGGGCCCTTGGACATTTTCACTTAGGAGTGTACTCACTTTTGTTGCCAGCGGTTTAGACATTTAAAGCTGTATGATGTGTTATTTTTAGGGGACAGCAAATTTACATTGTTATACAAACTGTAAACTCACTATTTTATGTCGTAACAAAGTGTCACTTCTTCAGTGTTGTTATATGAAAATATAATCAAATATTTGCAAAAATGTGAGGGGTGTACTCACTTTTGTGAAATACTATAAATTACAACAAAACAATATACTTGGAAGTTTTACACTTTACCCTCCTAAATAACAATTGTTAAAGGTTCTTTCTTGTCCTGATATTATGAAAAGGGACTTAATTTAGACCAAAATGTCAGCTGGAACGTTCTAATTAAAAGGTCCTTATTTACAACCCAGCACAATGCAGTGTCTCAGTGCCATGGCTTTACAATGGTATGTTATCTGTGACAGCAAATGATGAGCATGTAGTAGTGAGGAGACTGATTTGGCACTAGCTTTGACAATCATTGTCCTTTGTCATTGTCCTGATAGCTCACTTAAGATAATTAGCTGCAGGAAAAAGTGTCTTGTCCCCTTTAAGCCTGTTTGCTGATCAAAGGCATCTGATGGACTCACTAATCTCCTCTGACTGGCTAGAAAGGAACAGTGGCCAAGTGTGGAGTGGCAGCTGACATGCACAAGGACATTAAACAACGCACTGCTGATTCGCATCACTTGAACTCATGTCTAAGCTTTCTCCTTGTAATCAGAGAACTTCCAAATTGTGCTCATTTAAAAGATACAACTGGTGTTACTCTATATTTATGTATGGTCAAGGAAAGAACCAAACCAACAACGCGTTAGTTGGTCTCACAATACTTTCTAACTTCCCTATCCTGTCTGTGTTAGGAAGGCTGAGTGCGACGGTAGACAAACTGAGGCATGGACCCAAAATGCAGACACTAGCAAGGCTGGATCAGTTGGTAGGTTTATTGACAGAACAGAACACACTTACAGAAATGTCCAAACAAAAGACAAAGTAATCCAAACACAAAGGAAATCCAGGAGAAACACACAGCACTAGGCAGAACACTCAACATCAGACTATAACGCAACAAATACTGAACACAACTGAGGGCAATATATATAGGGGAACGTCACACACACAAGTAGGCAGGGCAGTTAGTCACAGGTAAGACACATTAGCAATCAAGGCAGACAGGAAACAAAGCTAGACAAGAGCACCAAACACCAATCATTACAAAATAAAACAGCAAGTAAGGCAACTGACAATACACAAGGAAATGTGAAACCAAATACAACAGAGAACAAGGAACCAATCATCAACTAACCAAACCTATTGAAGACATACATTTTTAAAAAGGGATCAGAAATATAGGTATACTGGGCATTGTAACAGCTGGGCACTATTGTTACTCAAACAGGAGTAAAAAGTGCAGTAATTGGGGACTACTTTAAGCTGTGGATTAATACACATTTTGTGCTTGTGAGTATTTAAGATAGTAGGATAATCTGTGTTGGGCAAGTTACTTCCAAAATGTAATACATTATAGATTACTACACTGTCATTTGAGAGTAATTCATTATATTACAATATTTATATCTCTGAATTTTAATGCTTTACACTACGTTATTGAGTGCATTATTCTGATAGTAAGATGTGCCTAAATAGGTGGGTTCTAGTGATATGCAGAGTTATATCTGCAGATTGGGTGGGTCTTTATCATATAAATTAGACAGACACTCTGACAGGATCAGTCAGGATGAACTGACAGCAGCCTGTCTACTCATGAAAGTAATTACTGTGTTACAGCAAAAATCAATACGTTACTGTGATTGCATTACTTTTGTAACATGATACTCCCCACACTGAGGATAGTGTGTGTGTGGAAATAGCTCAAAATAAACTACAGTGTCCATGTTCACTGTTATGAAGGCACATATCATCCAGTGCAACCATGTGTCTCAATGAGTAGTTTTCAAAATTTGATGTAAACAGTGGCATATCTATACATCATGGAGCAACATTAGCATTCATTTAAAGTTGTGTTTCTGGCCACCAGACAACTGTTAAGTCCAATATTCCAATATTTGAGAAAAAACTCACCACAAGTGTTTGTGTAGAGACCACCGAAACTATAATCAAAGATATTTTATTAACAAGACAAGAGCAACAGGTTTTACTCACCGCTTCATCAGACGCCTTAAAATATGCAAACGACCAAAGGCTTAAACACGCACGCACAGTTTGTGTAGTGATTGGCAATGGCATACAGATGAGCAAAATAAGCTTCAGATAATCAGCGTAGGTGAAAACGTCACTCAAAACCATGTGCTGAAATACCATGGAGCAACACACACTGGAAGGTTTTTTTTAAAGAAAGGGTAATAAAACAGAAAAGAAAAGAAACGGTAATAAATTCAAATAGAAAATATTTTTTTTTCCTGAACAGTACATGCTGTTTGCAAAGCTTTTTTTGCAACTCTGTTTAAATCTCTACCAACTCCTGAGGGAAATATCTGGCTGCTTAATATTCCTCTATGCTCACCAGTTACTCACTAACTGGTCTGCTGTGCAGGTGCTATGCAAGTAACATGCTGGAAACTGACGTTAACCAAATGAATGTGAACCAAAACAGTGCCATAATCCAAACTAACCAAAACTGAAAGATGCTCTAGAGATGTGAGGAACTGCAGAGTGGGGTGATAATTCTCTGTGGATTTGTCATTACATGTGACCCCTTTAACATTGCACATAGTCATTCTTTCTATTTATAATAAAAAAACACAGTCATTGGTGTGCTTTCAAAGAAGTAACTGAAAGAAATCAAGCAGCATTTTATGAAACAGCCATGAAATGTATTTTATGATGATGGTTAAAATCAAGGCTTTATGTAAATAGAGAAGGTGGTGGCCACGGCTCCTACTTTTGTTCTACACTTCAATTCAAATTCAAATTCTGAGGACATAAATCCTCTTTACAGTACAATAGCCGTTGTCTGAAGCTATTTTCCTTTGGTCTCTGTCTTCCTTTGTCACCTTCCCCCTTTTGTGATTTCAACAGAGGCTCCTAAGCTGACAACTTAAATGGGTCTCGAAGAGGACAACACATACCATTTAAAATGGCAGCTTCTGCCACTGGGGAGTTACGCTCCACCTCTGCTGCTAAAGCCATTTGGGAAATTAACTGAACAGCTTTAGATTTCTAAGAACATCCAGTGGACAAAACCACTAGTGCTCTGAGAGTTAGTTAAAGGCTTATGTGTGTTCTGAGACATCAGTCTCTGATAAACATGTATTTCAAATCAAACTGCGACTGTTGTTTCAGTTTTAACAGGCAGTCTTAGATCAGTGAACAGGATTCTTTAAGGCCAAAGCTTTGCTCAGGGAAGCAAGAGTACATTTTTGCCTAGATTTTAATATGTAAATTACAACCCTCAAAAAAACAAACAAAAAAACAAGTCCATGTATGTGTAAGCCTACTTGGCAATAAAGGTGTTTCTGATTCTGAATTGACACCACCTGACAAAGACCCAAATTACACGTCTTGGGTGTAAAGTGTAAATACATCCAACAAACATTCATGACGGTTAAGTGTAAATGAAAGCGACTTAAATCTCATCTTTTACCCATCTATGAGACATGTGTAAATGTGGCCAAAGTGTTTCTCTTTTAGGGAATGTAAATAATGGTTTGAGCTGTTGAGTGTTTTAACTGCAATATTTACATTTGCTGTTACACATTTTGGTGTTTTTCACATTTACAAATGACCCAACTATGATTAACTGTTCATTAAATAATCAATGTATGTTTTTTCAATTATGTTAATGATTTGTAGGATCGCTGCTTTATGGATTCCTAAATCATTAGTTGTATTTATAGAAATCGTCTTAGACCATTTAAGGAAACAAATGATAGAGGTGACTATTTCAGTCCATTTTTCTCTAACTCAGAATTTAGTAATATTTTGATTCAGTTGGGGCTGAGATCTCTTTCCCTGCAAACATGCATCACCTGCTAATAGCACAGCTCATGTATTAATTTAACCATTTAGAAAAGCTTTTTAATGGCTACTTTTCAGTGCAAGCACACAGTGTTGGCTAGCTAATGAGGCTGGTTTGTGAATGACAGAAGTAAACCTGTGGAGTGTCAAGTGTATCTTTCCATGCTCCATCAGTGTCATGTCAGGACAAGTGCTTGAAATACTGCACATCTCTGTAGCACAGTTGCACTAATTGTTTTGTCAATCAGGAATCCCAGCAAAGCAAATTGAATATGGGTTGTTAGGATGTTTCTGTCGGGCTAGCAAGGCAGCTAAATATGAGAATCCCAAATCCCTGTAATCCATTACTTAAAGTTCCCCTCCAGACACACAATATATAAAAATACTCTGATGATAACTATTTTAAAACAGGTTTTTCTCTCATAAAAACTAATAAAAAAACTCAGGACTCTTACTCATTGAAAACTTCGAGATCCACCCACCACTGCTGCTTGTAGCAGACTGAGCCAGAAAATCACAATTGCAGTAATTCTTCATCAAATCAAGCCCTTCAAGTAATGGTTTTACAAAAATCACCAAAGGAAATTTGGTGATTTTAATAATTATTGGACACATAGCAGCAATATCAGGGATTGTCATTTGCAAGTATTATTCTACTGCCCTCTATGTCAAAATAATCCAGGACATATATGGTGAAGCGGATAAAGATATTAATCGATACCGGAAGCTTAACACTAACAAATGTGGCTGTTAAAATGTTTGTCTTGTCCAACACTTAACGATCAAATCATTTATGAAATTTTAGTACACCACTTTTTACAAGCAGGTGCCCAACATTACATTTCAGCTCTAAATGTTTCTTTAGTAACTTAGCTAGTCTCTGTTGTGAAAATCTGACTTTTTTATGTTAATGATAGGCTACCTTCACAGAGGTGGGAGGGAATCTCTGCTGGAGACTTGTGTGGGAAGGAATAAGTAATGATGATGCTGATGCGGCTCCCATTAGTTGCGGTAGAGGTCAATGAAAGTCATAATTCTCCTCCAGGTCAAAGTATATTAAATTAAAGAGGCGGAAAACTTGTTTCACCCCTGGGTATGTTTGGTCAAAACTTTACACCAGTGTGCACATTAAAAGTGTGGTGTAATGAAATTGCCTCAGTCGCTGGAACAGTGTTCTTACTCCATATCTGCCAAAGCGCACAAGGGAGATCATTAAAAGTGAGGAAAGATGGGGTCCCATTTGCCAGCCACCTTGCCAAACTCTGAGACCATGTATTAGTTTGGCAGGGCTGCCCTATCTCTGTTTATTTCTTTATCTAAACACGAATGTCAGTAACTATGTGCTTTGACACAAACACAGAACTCTCAGTGGCCTGAACCACCCTGGCTGTTGTGAAAGGCGCTTCAGCCCAGTATTATTCAGACACTAATGAATTCGCTTACACACTGGTATTTCAGTTCCCATTAATGTGAATACATTTAAGATCTGTTACTTCATAGCAGGCTCACCGAGGCATTTTAAAAAACAAAGAAAAGGATAGCGTATAGATCATTAAAGGTTTCTCTACCTATATCAAGTGATGGTAACATTCATGAAATTTTCCTCACTCCTCATTACTGTAACCACCTGAGCTCCCTGAGCATGAGTCACAGCTCACCTTCTGGAATGAATATTCTCAGTGTGTGGAAGCTGACCTTTGAGTCATTCAAATAATTTACAGACGCTGACTCTTTGCAGGACGACTGGCCTTCTGTTCTGCTAATGTCTAAATCACAAAACTTAAACTGGGGCTTCAGGCTTTCCTTAATTTAACCAAGTCAGCCTCTATTCACTTTATTCAGCCATGCAACAAGAAGAAATTTCAGTCTGGTGGTGATGACCTGAGCAGCTCTACCTGCTGACATTGTGCAAAAGTATTTATTCACTTTCGATATTGGAGTGAATTTATTTTCACACAAGGTCATTTTAACCCTACATGTTGAAGAAAGAGTTGACAAATATGAGCAGGATTAAGAATAGGGACGTCATCTGCCTACATAATTAGCTTAAATGGAAAAAAACGAGGACGAGATTTAAGTAATCGACTCACGGAAATATCAATTAAACGTAAGTATTTTTTAATCAACGTGAAAGCAACCACTACTGCAGCGTTTGTGCCGACTGTAAATTGCTTTGCAAAGTGCTAAGGATGTGTCACTTGCTACTGATCAGCTAGGTTCAGAATGAAACAAGGCACTTCAGTATGATCATTGGGTGACACGTTTTATATGTTTTTTGATATTCAGCATGATTCTTTTCCCCAGGTTTCTTGATGATTATGAGCCCTAATACCCCTATAGCATCAGTTTATCCCATCATCTATATTTAAAGAGTTAAAATTATGGCAATGACAAGGACATTTTCAACTGTAGTATTTATAGTATTCCGTTTTAAATGGTTTCCTGCTGTTAGTTTGATAGTATATACCACAACAGCTTCAGGCAGAAAGCTAATGAATTATACTGAATAACAATAAAACATTTTGCATTCCTCCACATATAATTAGGTATCATTGGTCCCTCCCAGTTGTACACATCAGTGTCAAAAGGGAAATCAGCATTAAACAACTTTCTTAAATTAGGCCAGCTTGACTTTGGCAGGTTGTCACAAAGGTCAAGCTATTCCTTTCTTAATTGTGAAGCAGGAAAGAATTGGCAGGTATTAACATATTAATGAGGTACTGTTCTCCATATAAATAGGCCTGGTGGATAGCTTAATTCTCTCACCAGTTAAAGGTCAGTCACAGTGCAACTTGTCTGGGTAACATGAAACAGAAAGAATACCAAATACTGAAGCAATGCAATGCTTTGTCAACCTGTGGAATGTTTATTACCTACTATAGTTTTGTAGATTTTTGAATGCACCAAGAGTACTTTCAGTTTCAGGCTCAGATTTCTTCATTTCTACTTATCGGTAGATTAGGTTTGCCCTTCTTCACACACATTTTACAAACAACACAGACATAGACAAACATGAAAACAGTACTCAAGGCTCCAATAATGGTATTTTATGCTATAGAATTTCTAAATAAGTGCTTATTATACTTAATGATACTCCCGTATATCATTCAAGCTATCCCGAGTGCCATTTATTTACACGCCTGTGGCACATTCACTTGTCTGAGTGTTTTTTCATGCCCTGCTTCCATGGAAGCTGAAGCATGAAATACATTTTACATGAGCTGAAGCTAATCCACAGCAGGCTGATTAGGTGCTAAAAAGGGAGTAATTCACCAGATAATGAATACAGCTCGATAAAATGTTCTGCAAATGTCAATGATGACGCATAATCCCTCAATAATTGTCAAATTCTTTTTCCCCCATGGCTTTCAAGTCTCCTCCCAGCAATTTAGAAAAAATAAATGTAGCAAATGATGCCAGTTATGTAGATACAAATATGTATAAAAAACACATCTATCCCGCAACAAACAGACTATAGACACCAGCAGAGATCTATCTGCCACAAGTCAAATGAATGACTTAGGGATTTTACAATCTGTACTGCAGTGTAATCGCAGGTTTTGACTCACACAAACATATTGACATCTGTCTCTCAGAGTAAGGTGCATGTTTCTTACTTTTTATGCTGGTTTATAATAGCTCTCCTTGCTGCCCAAGAAATAATGAAGTAAAAGAGAGAGGGTGTCCTTATATATAACTGTCTGAACAAAGGGGGATTTCCAGCATTTTAAAAGAAAGGGACATAAAGGAGAAAAGCTCAGCATGGAGCAGGGAGGCTCTCGGTTGGCAGGGAAAAGGTCCAGGTTACAATCACGTTGGTTATCTTTCCAAACACACTTGGACACACACTCCCATTCAAGCAGCAGTGGTGGTGCCCATTGTCTGCTGGAGGCAAGGCCCTCAGGTGACATTACGACAGCAGCTATTGTGTGCTGGGTACTGAGATGGGTGCTTTATAATGGACTGGAAAAGAAGTAGCAGCATGTGGCTTCACAGGGCTGTCGGCGTCCTCCGTCGGCCTGCATTCGCAAGATAGATGTGACATTTAGCTGGCCGCTGCCCTGCTGGTCTCTCCTTTGAGCTTGAAGAGGAGATAATAATATGGCTCACTCTCCTAGTTGGATAGGCACACTGTATGCCCAATGTCACACATGACCTTTAACATTTATGTCACAATATTTGTCACTCTCATTTATCACAAGCTCACCTTGATGAATTTCCCTGTTCTCCTGCGGCCACAATCCTTCATCTCCTTGCTGACGCTAGAAATCGATATTGAAATGTCAGCTTCTGCATTCTTGTCTGTGTATGTATGTATGTGTGTGTGCACTTTGTTATGCTTCAGTGATGCAGGCCACATGCAACAAGCAGAATTTTAATCAGTGGTTCATAATTAAACTACCATTACAAAGGCAGATAAGCTGGTCTTGGGATTCACTGAGAATGAGGCAGAAAAGGAAAACCCTTCTCCGCCTCCTCAGTTATCACTGAATGTGGTACAACTGAATGAATTTCTTAACCTCGTACTGAATGTAGTAAGTGCTTGTCTGACAAGCGTCACTTACTAAGAAAATTAGGCTACGTTCAGACTGCAGGCCAATCTGATTTTTTTGCCTATATGTGACTCAGATCTGATCTTTTTATGACAGTTTGAACAGGCCAAGTCACATGGAATCTGATCTTTTCCAGTTCGGAATTGGGCCACTTCCATATGTGGTACAAATCCGATTCAGATCAGATCTTTTTAAATGTGACCTGAGTCCGGACACTCAGGTCACATTTGATGCGTCTTTGACGTCACTGTAGAGCAGCTGTTGTCACAGTTCTGCTGTAGACGGAGCCGCTATGAAGGAAAAAGCTCCACAAAAAGCCACTAGTAAACATGTGGCTCTCTCCCTTCTCTACCTCGCTATCATCTGCTCACAAATACCCTTTCTTATACCTGAAATCCACCGGACCAGTGTTGTAGCGAATTCTGCCTGCCTGCCGAGAATTGCATTCCATTTGTCATTTCTGTCATTTATGCTGACAAAAGAAGTGGATGCAAATCTCGGCAGGTAGCCTACAAAAATTTGTTCTGCCAGATTATGCATCCAACTCTTTAGGTTCTTTTTAGACACTTTGCTGTGCTCATTGATCATATATATATATATATATACACACGCTTCGAACTATTTATCACCATTGATGAACTCCACAAAGAACAGTATAGCATTTAAAAGCATTAAGAGCATTAAGGCCTGCAGTCTGAACGTTATACATTTACATTTACATTTATACATTGACGCTGGCAATGGCACGTCACTCTGTTCTTTTGATTGTTAATGTTACAGTGATCCCATATTTTCTCCCAATTTCACATTTCTCTACTAAGAAAACATTAAATCCTGTTAAAGCGTCCTGCAATTTGTTCCACTAGTGATTTGGAAACAAACAGGAAGATATTGTGGCCCACTTCATTTGTTTTTCGATGTAGAGCATGCATATGATGCCCTGTGCCCCCTCAGTCAGTCAGTTGGAGCCTACTCAGATCAGAGCGCCAGAAGATGAGTGGCTGATTCTCCGTATGAGATGTGTGCTCCCTTGGCAGGCAGTGAAAGACAGAGAGGAGGTGGACGGGTGGTGGTGGTGGTGGTGGTAAGGGAGGGTTATATACAAAATAGCAGAACAAAGTTTAGTTTCTGAGGCAGAGAAGGAGCTCTAAAAGCCATGGGCTGCCTTTGAATCTGATTCAAGCCGTGCTATCAGAGAAGTCAAGCAGCTCATTATTACATGAAGTGCATATTAAAGCGGGATTATAGACGTGGAAGTGGGCTCAAATGCTAATCCTCTTCAACAGGTGCAGGAGTGTTGATTACGGGAATGCTATGAGTGGTTCAGTGAGTGTTTCCTCAATGTTGCTGCGGATAGAAATGAAAAATCTTTGTTCTTTTTATATAGATATTTAAACATGATGCGACTTAAGTCTTTTCACATTAGGTTTGCTACAAAACACACACACAAAAAATCCCCCGAACCACAATCTTTCAAAAGAGTTTGAAAAAGCGAAAATAAATTGGACTACTGTTGTATTTACACAGAATAGGACAAGGACATTTCCGCATTGATTGTTTTTTTTAAATACCACTCAATGTTTCAAATGCAGGAGTGAATGCTGACTCAGCGTGGGTGATTTTTAAATTGAGCTTGGCACAGACGTCTTTCAGGCGTCTTCTCTGTTGGTTTTATAATACATTCTCATGGGGAATATATTCTTTCCATAAAGATTATGTATCCTGAGGTGTTGATGGCAGACCACACAGCAGAAACAGGGAAACCTTTCCAACAAAAGAGAGCTCAAGCGCAACAAGGGCAATCCTCTCCACTCTCCGGTTGTCATGGCAACTTATTAGACACTGGGAGGGTTAGAGTGGAGGGATGCGCATTTTTTCAGTCCTACTGGCCTTTTTGCACAATTATATGGTAAACTTCATTTTATATCTGTGCATGCATATTTTTGTGCATAATGTACATTCACACATTACCAATAACCTATACTTAGATTGTGTATGTTAATATGTGTGCTATGACTCTTTCATGCAAATTGAAAGATTTCAACTAAACATGCCAAACCATGCATGTAAATAAGGCAGGTATGTCTCAGACAAGCTGTTTCTACGTTACCAGTGCTGCCATTTCGGTGGCTGTTACTTG
The DNA here is from genome assembly GCA_024633595.2 of Lepomis macrochirus. Classification (NCBI taxonomy): domain Eukaryota; kingdom Metazoa; phylum Chordata; class Actinopteri; order Centrarchiformes; family Centrarchidae; genus Lepomis; species Lepomis macrochirus. The sequence goes on along the minus strand of JALXJV020000008.1, from coordinate 12,161,509 downwards.
CAGAGCACAGCAGGACAAATATTGCAAAAGCTGCCAGATGGTGGCCTAACTGATGCATTCATGCCATAGGGCATGTTCTGGCACAGTTTGGTCAAACTTGCTCAGGGAGGGTATTAAATACATGGGAAACTTATGCTAATGAATTATAAGTAGTGTAATGCATCAATGTTTGAATGATCTGTGTAAGTGCACACAAAACTGTATGGATAAAGGAAAAAATATCACTTAACTAAAATGCACCTTTAACACATTTGTCCTATTAAGTTTACCAGTAATAGACCTGACAAAATTCAGTCCAGAAGTCTTCCCCTGTTATCAAGTAAGATGATGTATTGAATTAGGCCCAGCTGTGATTTCAGCCAGGTGAACACACACACACACACACACACACACACACACACACACACACACACACACACACACACACACACACACACACACACACACACACACACACACACACACACACACACACACACACCAGCACTGACACAGCAGCTTTTCATATCTATGGTATCACAATGGGAATTTATAGAACTCCCTCTCAACTCTTACTGCTACGTTATCACACTTTGGGCAGCTGGCTGACAGCAGTGTGGTTGCCATGGAAACATGCTCAATTTCTGACAGAGAGAAATAAGACACAGACCAGTTTTATCATAAGAACTCTCAGAGATATGCAGGGAAACAATGGGGTTGAAAAAAGTCTGATACATGTATAAAGGACAGTTTTCTTCTTACAATACTAACAGCTGCCACTTGAGTTTGAAGATGCAGGACAGGACTGCAAGCAGATTTTTACTGCCAGGAATGTCTAGCAGCTGTAAAGTATGTGTGACCTCTGTGAAACAAATGCTTTTCTGAGCAGTATAACTGTTCTACTTTGTATGTTTTACAACTGACTAATTGCTTCACTGTTTGTTTGCCCGTAGACTCTGAAGTCCACGCCTGAAAACAGCCACAAGGCAATCTGCCCGGTTATTAGAAATAAAAATATACAAAAAGTTTCTTACAACCAAGAAATTAGAGCTTGCACAGATGGTTCATATTTCCATTTCATTCTTGCCTTTGAACTCCCACTAAACCTTCCCTACTTTTCCTTCCTCTTTCTAAATGGCAACCATTTGCAAACTAATGATGATTTGCAGCATGATCCATAGACTGGTTAAAATTACCTTTGGCACTCTTGAACCCTTGTTATCCCATCTAGTGTTGTTAAAATATTTGAATGAAACATTGCCACAGTTTGCCAATACAATATACTGTATACTGTAGCTTCAGGAAGTGATCAAGTGATCAAGACTCTAGCCAATGCTATTATTTTTTACCATTTATACTTAAGACCAGTAAATAATATTTTTCTAAGCAACTTTTTGTGTTGATAATAAAGACTGCAAGTTGTTGTGACAGCTACATTTACAATAGATTTGTTCCTTTTAAATCACAAATGTAGCAGATAATTTGATAAATATGTAGTGGGTGTGGGAGCAGTGGGATCATGGTGATGGATGAGAGTACTAGTAGTGGCAGTGTGTCCACACCAAACATGAATACTGCTCCTACCAACTGTGCAAATTGAGCCAGGCTGTCTGCTGTAAGATGTTGATTAGTTGCTAATCTCTCCTGGAGCAGAGCCAGTCTTGATTAAAATTTATGGCAGGAAGAGATTTTAACCGAAATTTAATGTTGCAAAGTCCTGCAGTATATGGCCAAAATACATGTTTTATTTGATACACCTAGCTAAAACAACTGTACGGTATTACAGTCCTGCAATAAATCCTACCTTCATGAAGGTTATAATGTTATACTGAAACTGTTTTTTGAGAGGTGTTGATTTAACATAATGGTCCTTTTGGAGGATGTAGTTTGTGGTGCTGATGAACTGCATACAGAGATGTGTTTCCGTTCTTTAGCCTATACTCAACCGGGTGCCTGAAATAATAAATGTCAGACATTATACACATTATCATGGACGCTGTATAGGGAGGAAAAGTTAGGACAATTCCAAGGGACCGTGACTGACAGGGTCCCCAAAAAATAATTATAAACTAATATCAAATTATATTATTTTATACATTATATAAACCATCATCATTGAGTATAAATATATTTCAAATATAATAATAAAATTAATGATCTCTTTGTTTTTACTTGTTTTTGGCAGTAAAAGTTAAACATCCCCATTGACCAAAAAGTAAACCTCCATATTGACCAACCACCCCCCTGTATCTGCATGAAATGGTTTGACCCTGCCTTAGTGCGCTCATCAGTGATGGCTTTTAATTGCAGTTAGTAGATGCGCCAGAAACACAGTGATCACAGTTTTGCCTAGTGAACCAAATCTGGTTTTCAAAAAGGAAAGACAAAGGACAGGATGTCAATCTGTAACCCAGTTTTTCACCAAGAAAGGTGGGCAGCCTTTAGTCTGTGAGTGGTGTTAACCAGTTGGCTTGATGTCCACAGTCAAATAAGCTAGCTAGCTACAGACTAGTGTTAGCCTACATATCATCAACATTTAATCAGTGCAGAAAGATGTTTAGCAAGATATTCATGCCGCTTTTAGCAAACTAACAATAGATGAGTCAGCAGCAGCCGAGTCTGCCCATAACTGTAGCCTCCCTGTCCCAGTGAAGAAGGTGAGCAACACTGAGTTTAGTTAGTATAATTCCAGGGAGTGTGTTGGGATTTCTCTGTTTCTCTTGTTCTTTTTACCATAACAAAAAGAAAATGAAATATTTCTTAAGGACAAAAATTCAAACAAATTATTTTCTCACATAATGATCACTATGAAATAAATTAAAAAAAACACCTTCCTGTCTGTACTGGATACTGGACACCAGCTTACCTCAGCCTGCATGTAGGTTGCAGACTATATTAAAATAATTCAGTTTGATATGTTCATTTAGATTGAGTTATGGCCACTAATGATACCTATAGATACAGGCTTTATCATTCCTATCATGAAGGGCAATTTGAGAAGAAGCATCCTGTATGCAAACTTGCATGTCCAAATCACCAGCAGTAAAAATTGTGTTGGTACTAATATTGGACTACAAGAAGCCAGGCACTTGCAAGCTTTTAATTAGAGTTATGAAAGCTTTTGATGGGACAGTTACAGTTTTTTTTAGTCGCTAACAAGCGCTTACCCATACTTCAGATACTTTGTCTAAACTCTTAACACAGACTCACACCTACAAAACACAATTGGCCAAATGGATAATTTTCTTCTCAAAAAACACATTTTGTTAAATATATACTAACTCTTCATTTCAAAATAGAACACATTTTTCTCTGCACACACTATCTTTACCAAAACACTGGAAATCTGACTCAAAATGAAATTATTCTGTCAAAGAATGACACTTGTTTTCACTTCACAAAGTATATGCAGTCCATCAAAGTACACCAGGTTTCAAAATACTGGCTATTGTTGACATTACAAAAACTACATAGACTTTTATGTTTCAGTTTTACAGGTATTTGCATGCAAAACATGCAATCCACCGTTTTTACACTAAATTTCTTGGTTGGTAACTGTATGTCCACAGTAATGTTCAATTTCAAAAGCATTCCAGTAAAAAGCAAATCCGTTTTTTTTTTCCTTTACTGTTTACTACAGGAGGTACAGTAGACACACGATATGATAGAACAGAAAAAGTTTTACAGTATTTCTTACAGTGAACATAATATCTGTGAAACACACAAGACCATTCTGAACAAAAAAACAACAGCAAAAAGTCCAGATAAAAATTGGGGGAATTAAAAAAAAAAAAGAAGCACAACATTGCTGTATCTAATCTCTGCGATCTTCAGGGTTAGGCCACATGTATTCGTCAACATCACATCTTATATTATCCAAGGCGATGCACCTGGGATAAAACTGCTTGGTATGAGGATCCACCCTTGACAATCCTGAACTGTGATGTCCCTGCAGCCAGCATCCATGGCTTCAAGGAGGGACATGTGGCTGAAGTCTATGCCAGACTGGAATCAGCTGTGGTTGGCCCAATTTACCCAACATAAATCAGCGATGTGTCAATTATTTAAATGTTTGTTTATTATCAGCCGAGATATATTGTTTTCGAACTGATATCATTGCAGAAACAGAGGTTTTTATACTGTATCTAAGGTTTGGAATATTGTTTTTGCTATTGTGGGATGGTGTGTGTTAACATACGTAAATACTACAAAAATAATCCATAATTTTGTTGGGAGGTATAGCTTGTCTGTTAAGAAAATTTAAGCATTGTGGAAATATGTTCACTGACTGCGTATTGTGTGAAAACGACATGAAATGTGTGAATGGTATGGCCACAAAAGACCGATGCTGTGCTAACTGTGTTTAGAGTTTTGAAAATGTGACAACTGATTGGACAAACGCTTGTTAGCGACTGAAAAAAACTGTAAGTCCTAGAGAAGTAGTGACAACAGCTGTGCAGAGGGGGTCCAATAAGATTTTTTTGGTCATGGGGCCCAAAATTCCTGGCGGCCTCCATGCATATTATAATCTGATACTGAGAGTCTAAAGAGAGAGAAACCGAAATGAACAATATTCCTAAAAAACATTGGTGTAATGCAGAAAACACACACTGCCTGTCCTGCTTTCCATGGCATCCTGTGTAAACAACTTAACACAGGAAAATAGCAGGTGACATGGTTTGATGTAAAGGAGTCTAGAGCTGCAAAGAATTATTGGCAAGTATTTTGATGATCAATTCCTCATTTAAGTCATGTTTTAAGCAAAAATGCCAAACGTCTGATGGTTCTAACTTTTCAAATGTGAGAATGTGTTTTGGACAAAACAAGGCTTTTAGCAAGATCTGACCTTATGTGCTCTAGGATATCGTGATGGACATTTTTCATTGTTTTACATTGTTTTATAGACCAAACTGCAGATTAATCGATGAAGAAAATAATTCTTAGTTGCACCCCAAATGGAGTCAGTCCAGTTTTGGAAAATGTGGGGCTTAGCTTGTACATTTAGTGGAGCACACACTATCAGAGGCTATTTAACAGCAGTTGTAGATTCTTACATTAACCTTAATGACACCATACCCATACTTCTAGAGATCATTATGTATATGGAAAAGTATTCTACCTAAATATACTGATCTCTATATAAACTGATCTATACCTGTTGATTTACCTTATAACCGCAGTTTGATAGTATTGCTTAATCTTAAAATACTTCTGTTCCATAAAAAATCCCTAATAATATTTAAAACAATAGTTTCTAACAACAGCTAGAAGGAGTAATAATAAGACAGAGCAAACTCATTGGTTCACACAGGCTTTCAGATGAAGTGACATGTAGGCTTTCTCTGACTTTACACAAATGTTCATGACAGCTGCCTGAGATCTTCCATTATAAACAGCGAGGCGCAGGTGTCTGCTTCCTCTCTGATTCATCCTGGTAATAATCTTTCTGACTTGCTGCTATTTCCAGACTAATTGATGTCTGAAAAGCAAACCCGTCCATGTCCTAGAATAGATCTGACTTCCACCCACACATCTCGCTAGGAATCCGAAGTGGCATTTGTCCAGTGCTGCTACTCTCCTGTGATGACGGGTACAATGTATGACTACAGTATAGTACAATCGGATAAGTCACTAAAGCCGTTTATTTGTGTCACACGCAGGCACAAGGTCCCCAAGTGTGTTCAGCAACATCAAAACACCAACAGGGGTAGTGAACAATTTTGTGCAATTTTGTCCCGAATCTGTGTTGCAAAAGCAGCAAAACAATTTAAGTAATTTAATTACAGAAGCACGATGGCAACAAAAGTTTTCCTCATGCTGTGAAAATGCTTTTGAGCCTACATTTGACAGGCAATCCAGGAGGATGTCTGTCTACATCAGGGCTTTCTCTGTCAAAGCAGATGAAAGAGTGTTACAGGGGTAAAGTTGAGCTGGATAACAAGTGTCGCCCCTGACCCTGCCTGCTGGCACTTTGGCCTGTGTTCCCATTATACCCTCACCTACTAGTCTCTCATTCCAACCTCCAACCATGTCAGCCTCTGATCCCTCTCTCTTTGTTCCCCATCTGTACCCTGAGTTACAATGGTCAAATATGGAGCACTCAAATTACAGTCTTGTAGAGCTTAAAATAGCAAACAACTCTGTGTGTGTGTGTGTGTGTGTGTGTGTGTGAGTGATATGGTTGCCTCTTTTGTGTGTGTTATTGTTTGTAGTGATATGCTAATCAGGCTGTATGGTTCCCTGCTGAGGATTGGTCTGGCCGCTGCCAGCCACGCCTGTAGTCTGTTCGTTGTCCGGAGATGCCGATTGGAGTGGTACTTCCCCACTTCCTCCAATCCAGAGGCTGCCGGCAAGACCGCCCCCCCTTCAAATAGGGTGCCAACCTACTGTTCCATGCAGCCCTCACTCCTGAGATCAGTCTGCCTCGTTGCCACTCCTGTAATCGTTGACTGTATTGAGTGGAATTGTTTGTCTTTGCATTACTGCTGATCAGTAGTTTAAATTAGTGTTTGTTTCTCCCCCACTTTAAGCCTCAGTAGAGGGTTAAACTGAGAACTGTGTTTTTACCCCAGAAACTAGGCCAGGGTTAGTTAACACTGACCCTGTTTGCACACCTGTAGTTTTCTTTGTTAGTTTTCACTAGGTTTAGGGGTACTGCGCTCTTTGTGTTTTGTTTAAAGTCACCAGAGAGGTTTTTGTTTCATGCTTTTGGTTTTAGCTGTTAGTAATGTCATTTCTAGAGATCTCCTATATATGTTATATTATTTTCAATTGTTTACGCAGCACCCACTTGCCTGTTTCTGTTGGTTGAAAATACCTTGTGTTAAAACTCTCTGTAAAATAAATAACTTTATAATACCAAATACATCTGGTTTATGTTGCTTCCCTTTCCCTTACCGAGCTGGGTCGTAACAGTGGGAGTGTGTTGAGAGAGAGAGAGAGAGAGAGAGAGAGAGAGTGTGGATGGCCCTGTTTTTGCGTCAGCCCCTGCCATGGCAACCAGGCTTTGCCGGTGAGCGTCTCCCCTTCTTCTTCAAACGTTTCATTTCATTAACATCAAAGAAAACTGTCCACTCCAATACTGCTAATTGCATTCTGTTTGTGGTGCTCTACAAAATAATCGAGCATCCTAACATGCACATTGAAGAAGTAAACAGAAGTAAGCATACACACAGCACAGAAGAGACAGCAGAGACTGACGCAAGTATTAAATGCATGCTTTATTTGTTCCCACTCTCTCTTTCTCTACATGTACAATGTGCACAGTGCCTCTATTTACAAACCACTGTGTATCAGTTATTACAGCTGAGGTTAATTGAGGTTGCATGTAATTGAAATTCATTATTAAAGGGGACTAATGGAGTGAAAAAAGCAGAGAGGGATGGACATTGTTATTTTAATTTAGTGTTGGATACAGGGTCCAAAATTGACATCTGCCATGGCACCTAAAACTGTTTAAGTTTAACAGCCAGACTTTTTTATATCAGGCATAAAAGTGCATCATGCATTATCTGACTAAGAAGTTTTTAGTATGCAAACTCATCCTTAGTAATCACTCATCCTTTAAAGAGAAGATTATTGATAATATCAGTTACAACGACCTACAGCCAATCTATTATTGAGAATTACTACCTTGTGATGGAGCGTTTCTATTTTAACCCGCACAGCTTTTCTAGCATTTACTGTACTGGTTTAGCGGCCCAGGAAACTCACAGACCAATTGCATGTGTTCCTATCATCTCATTTGATCATGTGATTGTTAAAAGTGGCAAGGTGAAGCAACGCTGTGAGACAAAGCACAAATCTTTTACGCAAACGTACCCACTCCTGGCTGGCAGGACAAGCTGGAACATTTCTCACTATCAAGAGAAAATAGGGAAGTGGTATGTAAGAGGAAAGATGAGGTATTACAGCTGTTCAATTGTTAAGATGTGTTGTGTGTTTATTATAAAATAGGTAGGTTGAGACTAACGTTACACTTCAGTCAAGTTACTTTTTAATTGAATACCCCTGCATAAGAAGGACCCAGTTGCCCTTCGAAACCTCATCCCTGTCAGGGCTCGCTCTCCACTCTTGCTTAGATGCCACTCCAACGATTCATAGCCCAGAGCAGAGTGCCCCAGACTTCAGAAATAGCTCCAACACGTTGTAACAGCGGGATGAAAGGCTAGTACACCGCTGTTTCGCTTCAAAATTTATTCCTCACTGTTTGTAATCGTGCCTCTTTGTCGTTGTTATGAGCGGCATGGCATAGAACATAATCAGTCTGAAGCTTCGCATGGAGACGGGATGTGATCACACTCATGTATTGTACTACACACTGTTGTTGGCAAAGAAGGACAGTTCTTTCATAACATGTGCTTGAAACTTGTCCTTTATGTTTGCAAAATTTCTAAAGCCGTGCAGAAGATATTGAGCTTGAATGAGTGAGCGCAATATTAATCCATGTATGGTTTGTTCTCTGATTATTTCATTTCAAAACAAAATCAGAAAAAAACAAAAAAAACAAGTCGTTTTTTGTTTTTGATTTAAAACCAAAATGGAAAAACAAAGCAGCTGCGTTTTAATCAATCTTTGACCAGTGATGTATTCCTACTAATTTTCAAACCAACTGGCTGCTACACATGTGCTCCTTTGCCAGCTGCAGTCTGCATCGGGCTTCATCCAACCAGAGGAAATGATCAAAGACCCGCCGCAGCGCACCAGGTTGCTTCTGCAACCTCACCTCCCTCACCTTGTACGGTCCGGTGCCCCGCTCCCTCTCCAGTAGACCTACTATATGCTGTGTTGCCAGTGGAACCGGCGCACTGGACAGTCAGTGGTCATTCCCTCTGGCTGGATGAGGTCTGACGCTCCTGATTTTACGCATAATCTATGTGTTACTGCAGCTGGAGGCTTTCCTCAGTGCTGCGCAACTTTCTAAATTCTTCTATCTCACAAAGAAAATAAAGGTCAGGTTGAAACAGTGTAGACAGGCTGAATGAAAATTACCCAAACCTTTTAATCCGTGTATGATTTGTTAATATACAGCTCGCCATTTTAACTAATAACAGTTCATGTTTGCTGTGTAGCCTACCATTGGATGCACCGACAACTATAACTAAATTAATTTGATACTAAAGAAATCTTAAAAACCGGAGGATTCTTTTGAGGCAACATTTGAGGCATTCTGGTTCCTGTCCCAGTTGCTAGTGACATTGGAGACACAACTAGTAGCTACTAACCCCAATAACAAAACTTCTAAGGTCATGGGGATACGTAGACCCCTCTGTTATGATAAGGTTCCTGATTCCCAAAGTGGAGCAGTATCCTGTGGCCTCAAGCTCATAAAATAAATGGAAAGAAAAAACACCCCACAAATTTACAACATACTTTAAATTCTTAGTTTAGACACTGGAAGTCTAATAAGAATAAAATAGAGACCCTTCAGTTTCTTTCATACATTTGTTCCCACCTGCCTCAAGGCTGGCAACAAAAAGGGAAACCTTCTACAGAGAAGTCCCGTAAAAATTGTTTATTTAACTCAAACTAACAAACAAATGAACTGGCAGAGACTGTGTGTACGAGAAACATCAGTCATGTCAGAAGGGTGTGGATGACCAAAACGCATGTTGGCTGGTGCAGCAAACCATAACAAAGGAAGAAGGCTGGGGTTAATGCAGTAGGCCTGCAGAGAGAGCGATTGACAGACCTTCTAGGAAGCCCAAACATGATGGAAAGATACAGCAAGTTACCCTCCCTGCTCCACCTACCAGCATCTGCAAAACAGGCATTACAACAGACAGGCAGACTGGGAGGGGTTGTCGCACGCTGAAAAATTCTTGCCAATCCAGAGTGAATAAACACTCAACCAAACTCTAAACACAGTGGTACAGTTTTATCCATAATATATCTGAAATGACATTTCTTCACAATTCATGTGACAGCAAATGTTAGATTCAGCCCATCCACTGTGCAGTTTACTTCTGTCGAGAATCATTACGCCATTATTCATCCGCTCATTAATCCTAAATCGTGCAGAATGGTTTTAGTGAGGTTCACTGAATGTACTTCATTGCTCACAAAATGACTAAATGATAACAGGGAGCTGTAGGAAAACTTACTCTGGTGTAGGCTCAAGCACCATATGGCAGCAGTGATATCGCCCACCTCAAGTCTAATTGGAGACTGAACAAATTTACTTCAACAAAAAGAAGGTTGTTTTTCAGTAAGTAAAATGCCTTTAAATTTCTATTATATATAACTTTCTAGTTGGTAATTTCTGCCTGGCTGCTTGTATTCTGTGAAGTTGAAGGCATCACAGAGTGCTATCAACACTCATCTGCCATCGGCCTGAGTGAGCAATGAAATTGCATTTCTTTTCTTCAGGTGCATCTGTGCATGCATGTTGGTGTGTCTACTAACCTATACATCAGAGAAATGGGCTATTGCCAGGTCCTTTAATGGTTTAAATGATTAATAATATAGTCAAATAGGTGGTCCATATTCAAATAGTGAACAATATTTCCAGTCTTCACTTGCACTAAATACAGTAAACAATAAAGTTACAACATTAACACTGCATTCAACAATAAAATTACACCAAAACCCTACATAGAAAAAAAAAATTGAAATCGACAGACAGGTTTACTAACCAACAGTCTAAAACCCAAAAACATTCAGTTTATTATCCTAGAATACAGAGAAAACTACCAAATATTAAAGAAGATATATTATGCTTTTGGGCTTTTTCCCTTTCATTTTATTGTTATATATTTTTTTCTGCATGTAATAGGCTTGCAAAGTAAAAAAGTCCACCCCAAAGGGAGTCACACCCTCAGAAACAATGGTGGAGAAACACACTGAGCTGCAGCTCACAGTGTGACAAAACGTTCAGCCTCCCTACCAAACATTAGATACCCTCCAGGCAGTCAATGAACATAAGGTTGTTACTGTGATGGAGAGACAGACACAGTTAAAACATTATGTATCATTATATGAAAGCTAAATTTGTTAAACATGAATTAATCAATCAATTAAAATTGTTGATAATTAATCGTTTCAGATCTACTAGTAACTAGGGGTGTCCCAATCAAGTTTGTTTTGGCCCTGATCCAGATCTGTGCCCTTTTAATATCAAAGCATGTACAGTATAAAGACAATTTGCAAAGCCATTTGCAGTATTGTTGATGTTTTAATTGATCAGTATGCAGTCAAATTGAATAAATTAGAATTGTGACATCTTGGTAATAAGTGGTTGAACCAAAAGAGAAGAACCTGAAAAGCAATGAGCCATTGTCAGCATGCAGTAGGCTTCCAAGGGTTTTGTCACAGTCTGCGGGTAGTGTCTGTTTTGTGTCATGTTGAGGTAATGTTTTTTGATTCATGACAAATCAAATTGAAATCACCTTGTCTGCTTTTTCCGAGGTCTTAGAGAGGGCAAGAAAGTCTGTCTCTCTCTTCATCCTCCCACCGGTCTCAAGGGAAACGCGCACACACACACACACACACACACACACAGAAAGACAAAACACAGACCCTGAGGTGCATAAAGTCTAAAGAATTGACAGATGGAATCAAACAGTGAGCACAGATGAAAGACAAGGCACACTATGTCTGTTCGTGCATGTGTCTATACGATCAAAGCTAATCTTGCCTTTCCTCAAGGCGATCCCAAATAACAGTGTCACTGTTCACTCAGCATAGGTTTGGGTGTGAATACATTGCCATGAATAGATTTGCGGTAGTCTTCAGATTGCAGAGAAAATAAAAACACAAAGCACAGCACTCCCAATCCAAAATGGAAAAAGGAAGTATGTTGAGATAAACAGATGAGAAATCAATATTTTAAAATTGATATGATAACAAGGACATTACAAAAAAGTAAAACGCCTTCACGTGCAAGATTCTGGCAAGCTGTGACATAAAAACATAATTCTTGCGTCACTTGAGGACTCTTGGTGGAAGCCTTGTGGTTGGTGAGGTTTCATCATTTCAGTGTTCACAAAGCATTCATTTTATGAACATTTTATAATGACCAGGATAAAATTTTTGCAAATCAGATTTTTGTTTATCACTGTGTAGAGTAATGAGGCTGAGGATTCTTGCGTTCTACTGTGTTCACATAAATGAAGATAATTCAAATATTGTCACAGCACAAGAGGGGGGAAAAATATGATTGATATTTACTGAGTCTTTACACAGGGCTTATATCATAGGGGCCGTTTGTGACATTTTCCTATGAATGACGAGTTGCAAGTCTGCTGGTGGCTGTGAGATCTATACTGCGAATAAATCTCTCGCCCATCTGTCTTCCTCGCTGGGGGTTGCAGAGATACAGGATTCTTGGCCTTAATTTATGGCTATTCCCCGAAAAGCAATAAAGACTTAGATTAGCAATATGTGACTTGCATACAAGAGGAAAGTCTGTTTTTGCACTGCAAGATTTAAATAAAAAAATTTCCAAATAAGATCGGAAGTATTTATTTATTGCAGATCTAGTTTTTTTGCAGTAATTCTTTTTTGATTTGTTGAATTATTGTCATGCGGTTTTAACACTGTTTAATTGCTTTTTCCTGCACTTTGTGTTCCCTTTTTCTTTCCTGTGAGCTATTAAAATTATATTGTTGGTTTCACAAACGATCTAAGAGTTGATTGATTCTTGGATGCTTTGACAGCTTTGTCATGTGTAGCCAAATCCAAACACTGGATGTAATAACAAAAGGTTTATATATGAGGGGAGCCTGGTTCTTTTTACTGCATGATTTTAGGCCGACTACCAAGGACACCATTTTAAAGTAATCCAGGAATGAGTTGGCAGGACAAATGTAGTCAGTGCAAGCACTCAGTAAGTTTTTCCCTTTATGCTATGGTAGTTAATACTTGTTTTTTTGTGATAGCATATTGACCGTCCAAATAAGAAATTCCCTTTTTTGTTTCTGCCCTCTGGAAGTCAGAAACCCAGGACTGGTAGAAGTTTAGTATATTTGTCGAGGACATTCATAAGACTGAACTCTAGTCAACAGACAGTATGCTCATTTGCTGTGATGTGCAGAAAAATCAGAAGTAAGCCACCAAATCTATATAAAACATATTTATAACCTATACAACTATTTTAAAATAATTTAAGTCCATTTTTCCCCCCAAGAAGTTATAAATCATATGTGTCTCCGTTCATCTCTTCATCTCCATGCCCTTATGAATGCATGATCTGTAAATTCTGTATATTAAATGTTAGTGTGATTGAATTGTTTTTGAAAGTTAAATGCTACATATGTCATTATCATTAAATCATTTTTATTAAAATTATGGGAAATAATTGATAATGACGGAATGAGTACTGCTGTCAAAAAATCCAACCCACTCTCTGAAAAGGAGTATGTTTACTTTTGATAGTTTAAATTATATTATACAGATAAATATATAGTTATACTTGAGTAAATGTTTAATTCAGAACTTTTAATTCTAACATAGTATTTTTATATTGTGCGGGGTTTTATGCTTTTACTAAGCGATTCCGGTTAAATCCAATTCCATGACTAATACCATGATATAGAGTGAACAACGACGCAGCAAAGTAAGTAATTATAATGTAACTAACATTAGCTAAGAAGTGGGTTAGCAAACTGTGGCTACAGTTACTCCTGTGAGGACAAGGCAGTAAAATTGCTCCAAACAGCCATACTCACAACTCTACTGCTACTATAGCTAACATCACAACAACAGCGTGTGTTGGCAAACAAGAAAGTAAACCGAAAGCCCGTCAGCAAGTCATTTAACGTTACCTGAGACACACATCATGGCCTGAATGCCTGGATTAGTGTTGTATTGTGGGGTGTAGGCCACCACTTTTACCACAGATAAAAGAGAAACTCAGTTTAAACCAGAGTTAGTGTGCCAGTTTCATCTGTGAGAATCTACTGATAATGTAGCATGATGTAAAAGCACTGTTGCTATGGTTACCTGCAGTTTAATATACCTTGTGCACTGAATTAGTACAGCGGTTGAATTGTTTACTGAAACTATGTTTGAGGATTTCCTGTCGTACAGTTTTGCAACACAACATCGGTTTTCTGTAGCTGTTGTACAACTGTTAAGATGTACATTATGACATTTTATTAGTAATATGATATTGTGTTTGCATGCCGGTGTACCCGCAGATGTCTTTTGGCGGGTTTTAATTAATCAAAAACTGTGATTTGACAGTAATGGCATGAGCTTATATTTCATTTATTCAAGGTCTTGTTCAATCAGCATTCCATGACCTTCCATGAGTCACTCCGCGAATGGTATGTGACTTTAATCAGACTGTGTATGATTGACAGTCAGGCTGGAGCACACCTGACGTTGTCACACAGAGGGCACACACCACACACTAGGTCATCACTCATCTATAGACACACCCTGTTCATACAAACAAGCAGAGATAAGACACAAAACACGTTCTGATAACACAAGGCAGATGTACAGTGTGCATGTGTGAAACATGTCAATAGGGCAGAGAAGGTCTAGTGAATCAATAGTTATGAATTATTCAAATCTAACAGTTTGCTGTTTCACCACACGCTCTTAAGGTTATTGAGTTGCTTTCACCTCCAGTCCCTGCAGCTCGAAGTGCTTCCTTTATGTTGGAGGATTAAGCATTGCTGTCGTGTAGTGAAAGCAACCTGGCACATTCACTGTTGTTTGATCTGCAGCATTTTATCAGCTGTTATCAAAGCTGCTTTAAGATTTCTCTAGTTAGTTACTTAAAGTGTACAGCTTTTTTCTGATACTACTAATTAAAGGAGATCAAGGAGTACATGTTCAGAGACTAGCCCTAGCAACAACTTTCTTAAGCTATGCTTATCCACTTTTTCCTTTAATAAATGGAGCAGAACCATCTTTGCACAACCATAATGTATTATAATTTATATAATTAGAGCCTGGGAAATGATATGGGTTTAGGATTTGTTCAATAAAGTTTATAGTGAAATATTCTTAACTAAATTTTCCATTAGTGTGCCAGCATGTCTTAGCATTTTCTAACTTGGGCTTCAGTGCATTAGTAGCGTCTTTATAGTCACAGGGCTCTTGCAATGCTACCACACACACTTGAGGTCAGAGGTCAGGGCTCTTGCAATGCTGCAACACACACGTGAGGTCAGAGGTCAGCTCATCAGTCATGAGGAGCGTGCTCCAAAGAGCCTGCTTACATCACACTGTCACCTAATTTCATGCACCTAGACACACACAGGCACACACACAGCCACAAATACACACAATGAGGCTCTTTAATGCAACTCAATAGCTGTCTGACGACCTCCTGCAATTATATCAAATGGCCTGACTGACAATTGCTGATCATTACTTCTTCTCTAATCAACAGCAATTTCTGAGACTGGATCTTTGCTATAGATGTCTATTTGCTTCTCTGTTCTCCTAAGTTTCGCTTACTTGTGATGCACTATAGTTTATTTTAGAATCCATTTAGTGAGTAATTATTAAAGTCTTATGTGCTCAGCCCTCCATCCTAGCACGTCAAATATACAGTTGTAGATCGAAATAAAGTAATTTAATAATTTTTTTTTTTTAAATTTCAAACAGAAGTGAGCAAAAGCAGCCTTCTCATTTCTACCCGGCAGTTTAGTTGGCTGTGACTGTTCCTAGCAGTGTAGCTAGCTAGCGCAAGCTGATGCTAATGCTTAAAATTTTTGTGCTAACATAACCCTGGGATGGTTTGGACTATAGAAAAACAGACATGAACAAGCAACACAGTGGTTAGTGTTGCATAGCATTTTTACTCCACACAGGTTGGATGTTTTAGTCCTGAACACTACTAGTACTATACTCGTTAGCAGGACATACTAATGTTTGAAGCATATATTAGAGCAGATAAACACGAAATTAAGTCAATTTCATACACTTTTGCGCTGTGACTTTGGTTTTATAAAGGCTTAATGTTCTTAATAAAGTCCCAAGCACACTGGTTCAACAAGCTGAGAAATCCAAAGCTCGACAGGCCTGACGTGTCATGTTACCATTGCACGGCTAGGACTAGACCATCAGGGACAGGTTTAGACCAAAGTCAATAGACAGAATCTTTTTAATTGATTAATGGTATGATTTTTAAAAATATCAAATGTGATGGTCAGAGCTTCACAAATAGGAGGATATTCTGCATTTCTCAGTTTCATTTTAAATTCAATATACTACACTTTGAGTGTTCAGACAGATGGTGAGGGTTCACAGTATACAGAGGTTGGTGACAATGTTGTGTTTTACGAGTTACTGTTTTCTATAAATCTGTCCAGGAAATACTGCATGTGGTGGCAGTGTTGTAGTTACAGAGGAGGTTTGAGAGATTTGGTCCCCACAGCAACTGCATCGTGTGGCTGTGTCCCAGAGCTATTACATACTGACTCATTTTAAGTTCCTGTAGATAAGTATGTCTCTAAAAGCCTCAAATGTAAACATTATATTAATAGTCCTTTGCAGTGGTGACAGTCTTTGAGTGTCCTTCCTGAAGAAAACCTTGTGTAGGACTTCCTTTAAAGCCTCAATGGACATTAATGTTATTAATGTATCATTGAACTGAGTATCATCTCAACATCTCATCTGCTCCTCTCCATTGCAGACAAAGCTGTTGTCTGCAATGGACATTTATGGAAAATCAAAGGAAGAATAAAAATGGGGCTCTGAGAATATAACACCTTAACTTTTCCCAGAAACAGGACTGCAGATGATGGTGTTTAATTTATTCAACCCGTCTGTACTTGATGTTTTCATGGATTTAGATAAGTCATTTTATATAGCTTTCAGGCTTATTTCTATAAGTTTAGTGTTAGGTGCAGTCTATATGCATTTTTAGCAGTAGTAGCATTTTTAGGCACTTTAGCGGATTGCCTCCATGGAAAGGTATGTTGGTCTGTTGGTCTGTACACCACTTTGATCCAGACTGAAATATCTCAAGAACTATTGGGTGAATTGCGATGAACTTTTGTACAGACAGATTTTCCGCAAAATACATTGGTGTACGTAAGCTGTGACTTCATGCTCTCTCCCAAACCTCTTGCCTACTGATTCTGAACAGTGGCAGCGCAGCTAACGAAATGGAGTCCGCTAGCACCGCACAGCTCTCACCACAACACAGACTCCAACACAAACTCCACATTAGGATAAAAGTTTTTTAGTTTTTTTAAGTTTCATGTGCTAAAGCCTGTCAGGTCAATTGAGAATTAAGAAAGGCATTTGAGTCATAGAGAGCCCTCTGCTTTGTGTTGTGTATTTAAAACCGACCCTAAGTTGACTTTAATCCTATTGGACAGGACTATCATTATTGTAAATCATGTGAAATATATTGTTATTTTGCATTTTAGTTGGCTCAAGTTAGATAAAGTTAGCTAGTTAGCAAATACCTGTCAGTTGCTAACGTTATCCGTCCACAATACTATAGTTGTATCGCTTCCCTCATTACTTTACCAGCTAAAACAACCCATATTACTATCCTATGTACCAGTATTATGTAAAAGTGTAGATTTTAGCCTAAAAGAAATGATTTAATGGTTTATTAAGCTATGCTGAAGTAAACAATGATAAACTGTAATGATACATGGAAGGATGAATACTACAAAAGGCTAACTTCCAGGATAATTAAAAAAATAGGTTCTTTAGAAAGTTATTTTTTTAAAAGTGCATTATTGCCAGTGTTGTGTCTGTTTTCGCTCCCTCTTTACTTTGAGCATGTGCTCAAGAACATGTTTGTAAAGATAGTGGTCACAGAAAACTACACTTTGGTTTATGACTAAATACTAGCAAATGAATAACATTCCCATCAACTTACGCAGTACTTTCTGTTTTGTGCAAATGAGCAAAAATTTGCATGCTAACATGCTAAACTAAGATGGTGAACACAGACTGTATGTAAGATGGACGCATCACCGCTTCTTCCCAGAACTACCTAAAATTACAGACCCATGTTTGGGAAAAAATGTATTTGGTGTGTGCTTTGGTTAAAGACTCTTAGTTTAGTTTAAATAAAAGGTTGGAGAGGATTGGAATAGGTTTTTGTTTATGAATAGATACTATATACGTCATGGGTTCATTAATTACCATTCAGTTTAAGATTTTGTAGACATGACTTATGTATAGGTTATAGTTTTTTCTTTACAAATTTTGTAAAGAATGCTCCAACTGCAACACGCTCACAAAATGCCTCCTAAAACCTATTTGTTTCTGCATAAGCAATTAATAATAGAGGAAGATAGTGTCTGGACAACTAACAAGGTGCTGCTATTCAGACATGCCACAATGTGAAAATGTAAAATTATGTTGAATGATTGTGTAATAAAACAGAAATTATTATTATTACAGAATTATTCACACCAAACACACTTATTTTAATTTTCTTAAGCGTTTGGCTAACAGGAAGTTGGGGAATATTCTTTCAATGTATTCTGAAGTCTATAAGAAAAATCTGAAAAGCACTGAGGCTTGGAGCAGATAAACAGAAACTGGAGATGAGACATTGCAAGGTTGGCAAAGCCTAATTGGATTTCTGGGAAGTAGACAAAAAAATTCAGGTCAGGAGTTCAGCTTGTGTCTTAGACATCCACACTCCTATATAAAATCCTTTATTAAGACTTAAAGAACGAGCAACAAGCATTTTCTGTTCTCTGACAGGCTGCAACACTGATAGATTTTAAAACTTATTTTGCCATTGGAGCCTTGATGACCACGGTGAGCTCGAGGGATGCTTGCCTCTGCAACAGTGAAACTACAGATAGATTTAGAAATCAGATTCATCATTTAACATAGTGAGCAGATTCTTCTGACACTGATCAAGACAAGATCACCGTGAATGCAGGATGTTCTGTCATTCACAGTGATCTTAGACGGCGGTACAAGATGTGCATACACTGAAAGTGAAAAGGAAACGTTACTGGGTCTGCCATAAGATTTAAAAGGGACAAGGGTGTTTATTCAGACATCAGATATGGGATTAAGGTAAAGGGGTGCATGTCTGAAAGGGGCATAATATGTTTTTACTCTACAAACTGCTGACTATCAAGGTAAACAACTTTCATTACTAAGTAAATATTACTGTAAATGACAAAAGCAAAATGTTTTACGAGATAACCAGAAATAAGTGAGCATTATAAGCTCCTCATTGCTGCCACTCAGTTGAATTTGGCAGTGCAGCATTTGTGCCTGCTCCAGAATGGTCAAAATCTAATAAAGGAGGTAATTTTTTCAAATGTTTGATCTATTTTTCCTCTCAGAGAGCACACCTGGGTCGACAAGTCAGGGAGCTGTGAATCACCGTCTGAAACGCAAGGAGCCAGACCTCCAGGTGTGTTAGATTTGACTCGGGCAGACATAACAAAAGCTTCTTGCCACAAAGATTTGCAACTTAATGGTGCTGTTAAACATTTTTGCATTAATGCCAGAATGAGTTGTATTTCAGCTTATTGTCTTGGACTGTCTCTCCCACGCTGCTTATCTGGTTTTAATTTGTAGCACCACATTGCTGGAGCTATCAGTAGGGTTGGCATAGCAAAGAAGCCTGAGCTATAGAGGGCTTATTCAAGGTGAAGCAGAAAGTTCTTGAAAATCTGCTGTGTGTAAAAGATGGCACGTGAATGAATCTGAGTTTGTTCTCTTTATTGATTTATATATAAGAGTTTGTTTTATGTTCAATTCTGCTCCTTCTTTTCATTTATCTCCCATCTCCTTGTCTGATTTTGGACTCATTATTTGTTATTGCACGGCTTTGTCAATGGCTAAGTTAAAACCTGTCAGAGGTTAATTTACATCCCTGCTGCTCAGTCATTCTACAGCCATCTTTACAACCTACTGTCCTGAAGCACTGTTTGATTTTATTATTGATGCTGAAAGGAAAAGAAGACCCAAAATAAATCCTTTGCAGCCGGTGGGTCTGGAAGCGAATGGAATTGATCTCAGTGTCGAGAATCCCTGCATTGTTCTCTCACTAATTATCCTGGACCAAATCGACAGTGAAGGCATCAATCACAGCAAAAGACACGGTTGCTCTTGAGGTGAAATGCTATTAAACTTTGCATCAAAAACAACTTCATCTCAGGGGCGGATTGTTTTAATAATGCATCATCTTTATTCACAAACACAAAAGTAATTCCAGTGCTTTATGATAGCAATAACAACGTCAACAGCTGTGACCTTGACCACGACCATGAGAAAAGCTTTGTAATTTTGTTTTAGCCAAAAGTGGGTTTTCACATTAGGAGCGTTGCACTTAATCACATACATTCATTTTGAGAGTTCTTCCCCAAAAACTCATATGAAAACCTCATGGAACTCCAGTTAAATCAGTCTCTATCATTTTGTCTGACTGTTACTGACCCAACTGAGGCTTCAGAGTGAAGTAACATGATGACTCTGAGGCTTTCTTATTTACAGACAGGCCAGGATGAAAACTCCACATATACTATTGACAGCTGGGAAATATTTTATGCAGCTGTTTTGTCTTCTGACATTTCTCTTTGCCTCTTTAGCTTTTGAGTATGTTGTACAAAAAAGAAGAGCTTTGTTCCAAGATGATTTATGCACCTCTTTAGAAAATGGACACAGACTGCCCACAAAACATTATGATTTAAGAGCCATCATCTTATAAAGTATGAGTATTTGCCTATAAAAGTGGTAGTTTTTGAGGACACAGTAATTTGGTTTATAAGTTTTACAGCATTTTGTCTTTTTTAAAATGATATACCTCTTTTAATTAAATCCCCTCATTTGGCACTTGGACTAACAGCACGCTTTTTTGTATCCCCTTATAACTCTGGCACATTATACACCATTTAGAGGCAACTTTTCCCCAACAAGTCAGTATGGAGAAAATAATTCTGTACTTGAAACTCTTACTTGAAGGTCTAGTCTGTAAAAGCATGATCATTAGTGTATTTAGTGTAATATTCTTCAAAAAATATAGAATTTTGCAGTTTCAGAGTCCATAATTTGAAGCGAAGCATTTATTTAAATAAGTATTAAGGCTAACAGTATTAAGGATTAATCTGTTGATTATTTGTTTTCCAATTAATTGACAAATCATGTAATATCAGAAAATTGTGAAAAATACCAATTACATTACCCGCCAAAGGGGACATTTCTAAATTGCTTGTTTTATCAGACCAACAATCCATAATCCAAAGACATCAAATTTACATAAATATAAACAGAGAAAAGAAACAAATTTTCACATAAGGCTGAAACCAGTGAATGTTTCGATAAATGTTTTCAATAAACTGGATAAATTACATAGTGATTTATCGATTATATAAAATTGTTAATGTTTGATGTTCTCTTGATTGACTAACAGGCTAATCACCTAATTGTTTCAGTTCTATTAAGTTACGCCTTCCCCCACAATGAACAATATTTCATTTGTTAATGATTCTCAACTTAATATAACAGACACGGCGCTCAGATGGAGAATTGTTGTTTTGTGTTTGACAGCACAAAACAGTACATATGTTGATAATGATATGATGACGGTGAAATGACTGTAGAATGTAGAATGAATGTAGAATAGCAAAATTTACCCCATAGCTGACCTCAGCCTTGGCGACATGATAACAATTGCAAAAGTCTGAAGCTTGAACAGACTGACTCTGAGAGAGCAAAGCTATTGCAGCGTGATGCCAGGACTGATTTGTCACTTCACATGCAGCAGGAGATGACATCGATTAGACATACTGATTTACAGAGAACAAAACATAGTGGAGGTATGACTCAAAACCTGTCAGAGAGCCTTTCCACTTATTCTGCAGTGCTAAGTCGAAAAAGCTCAAAGTAGGAAAGGTTGACTGAGAGGTTTTACATCGGACTCCAACAGAACCTCATAAAATCCATCCACCACAATGATTTGGTTAAAAAATGTCACTTAAAGTTATATTCTGCAACAATGAAAACTAATTTCTCTGTGGGTAAATATGCATATAATCTCACTTTGTAATTCCCTCCAGACTGCTCAAGTATTCAAAGAGAGAAAATCCATAAAAAGTATCGCCAGTTTAGCAGCATATTAGTGTGTTTGCATGATTTGTTTGTTTCTGGAGGAAAAAATGATTATCCTAATATTTTTCAGATGGCTAAGCAGTTTATGATTGAATCTTGTAATTACTGATGTTAAGTGACACCCCGTGTCTTTCAACATGAAGTTTACAGCTTTGCGACAACCAACACTACCTTCCAGGCAATTTGGAGGACACACTTCCCTGAAAAAGGGAAAACATTTGGACAGCCACTCGTCAGGGAATTCGTTAACAGAGAGCTGATGTTATTTTTGTGTTTTTAAATGTCAGCACCAGCATATGACGATCACAAAAAGGGGTGGATGTGAGGTGTCCTTACTAGCCTCCCCCTCGTGGAGTTGCACTTTTGAAGCTTCTATTTGAAGAACAACAATCAATTGTACCCATAACAGCCCATGTGGAGAATTTGTGGCCAAATTCACTTTTATTCCTGCTTTCTGACCTTGTAAATTTAACCTAAACAAATCTGTTTTTTGGCACATCCAGACTGTATCCAGATTCATTTCAGGAAGTCTGGATCACAAAAAAATACATGAAATGTGATTTAATAAAATATGATACAGATGTGTCTCAGTCCGGATGCTCTGACCGCTCAAATCGGATTTCAAAGTGTCATTTGCGATAAATAACAACAATGAGGACAGTCTGTCTCAAAGATCTGAAGTGAGAAACAAATCTGATTTGCCTGCAAAAGCCTACATTTCCAAAAGGGGCTTTTCACAATTGGTCAAGTCATTAGAAAGCAGCAGGATGTAAGTTTCTATTAGCAGCATCCATCCAAAGACCAGAAGGCATGCAATAACTTGCAGGGATTTGCACAATTTCCCATGCCTCCTCCAACCTTTATCTAGTGCACATAAGCAGGACCCCTGAGACAAGCTTGACAACAGCATTCACTCACTTTATTGCCATGGGGCTACACAGCATCGGCTACTGGACACTAATTCATAGCTGGGCTATATTGTGCATAAGAAACTAAATTCATCACCACCACTACAAATTCCCTCCAATAGAGGGTCACCCAGCTCCAGAGGCCTGTGCTGTAGATGGGAAAGGGATCTCAGAGAGGAAAAAGGAAAAAAATATACCGACAAGCCTTTTCAAAAAGTAATTTCCTTGCACTTGGACCATATAATACAAAGCTAAGCCGAAATCTCTTTTTTTGTAGATTGAAAGTCACATCTGTATCAAATACCCTGCAGGTTTAATGGTGGGCTGTGTAAGCTGATCCTCTACATTTATGGAGTCTCCTAAAAAAGATTCAAAGAAATCTCCCAGAGCTTGGCTGAAAGGAAGAAAGGCCATGCTAAACAGAATTACTCCGATGATCTGAATCTGAATTTCAGAGGAGGGAGGAACAAACAGAAAAGGGGCTGGAGTAATCTTTTTAATTCCATCTGTAAGAAGGTACAGGTATGATTGAGGTGATGCTCACAGCCATTTGTATTATTAATGAGGCCAGGAGCGTGGAGGACAATTCAAGCAAGGAGCCTGTCATAAACACAACCTTGCACCTCAGCACAGCCACAAACAAACTCAGCGTACTCTCCAGTCCATATAGAGGCCACACACCTGGAGGTGTAACTCCCACCTCACCGTCAGCGCTAAACTAACTGATCTATTAGCGGTACCAAAGACATCAGTATACTTTGTGTCTGATATACAGTCATCGGAGGCATTATCTTGTGACTAAGTGCTGCCAGCGAACGATCCATGCAGCTTCCCTGCTTAGCATTCATTTATCATGACCTAATTTCCCGAATACATTTCAAGCAACTCAATATTTCATAAGAGTTATAAGTAAAATGTGCAACTATTTGGCACTGTGGGTGAGTGATCCATAGAAAAACAGCAATCATGGAAAGAATTTCATCACAGCTCTTTTCTGCGACAAATAATGTGATCTTTTTTGGTTTTGTGATAGTTTCATGTTTATTTTCACATTCATAGATTTTGGTTCACATTGTGGTGCAAACAAAATAGGTGTTTAAAAAACAGTTTTTTGGTAAGAGTTTGCATTTGCACTTAATGTTGGTCACAAAGAGAGAACAGCACAGAAGATGGCATGTGGATGATTGTTCTGGGATCGGAAATGACTGGCTATGAGTAGTCACAGTTATTTCCTGCAGACATTCACTAGTTCCACATGCGGACACACAAACACACTCTCTGAGGATTCATTATATCGCTCCTGTGCATACCTCCTCCTGGATGAACATCATACAGCTCAATCCCCACACAACCTGCCCCGGGCCTCCCTGTTGGAGAAACTGGCTCTTATCAGAGCTCCCTCCTCCTGCTGTATGTGGCCATGTGTCCCGGAGCATTATCCGTCAGCCGAGACGGCACAATACCCACAGTGCTCCACGGGACCACCTCTTGCTTGCCCGGTCAGCTGGAGAACGTGCAGCGTCAAGATGACACAGCCATATGTTCATATCCTTCATTCCCTGCTCCAGAGAGATTCTCTATCACTTCCTCTGTGGTGTTACTGAGGATTTCTGTCACTCCTCCCGTGGTGTGTCTGTGTGATTCATGACATTTTGACACTTCATCAACATAACTGAGGAAGCTGTCAGGTTGGTGCCTGAATCACCTTTCACCGATGTGTGTGACCTGATTGATCCAGTGTTTTATGTGCCTATTGACCAAGTATGCACCATACTCATGGGAGACACTTAGCCTCTCTGGCTGCCATTTCACATCAGGATTTATCAGAGCAGAGAAGAAAGGAAGATCACAAATACAGCCATGTCCCATACACACAGGCAATGCTGACAATTGCAAGACCAAGTCACCAGTGATGATACCGGTTTGTCTTTATGCCTGTAAATGTTTCAAAAGGAGGATAGGATATTAACATTTGATTTTGGTTTCAACAATTATATAATAATTTGAAGCTGTGAAAGTGTTGATGAACACAAATTAGAGGTGGCCACAATTCTCATAGTGCCCTTGAGCAAGCCAATGTGCTCTTTGGTGGCTCACATAACCGATACCTGTCCTGTCAACAAAATGTTTATAGGCAAATGTAATAGAGCTGCACGTGATGATTAGGGATGGGGATCATTCATTATTATTGATATTGATATCATTATTGACAGTGCCTAACGATCCGAGTCTTCATCAATACTTATCTATTATTTGGTGACAGTTATTTGATAAGACAAGACCCAGTGGCAGCCGGATTTGGCGGTGTTCCAACTGTCCAAAGAGCGTTGAGGTACTGCATTTTTCCTTTAACTGACGTCCTATGATGTTGTTGATGATGATGTTGTCCTATGATGACATAACGTTACATTAAAGGACCCGCTATACTCGATAGCAGTATCGATAGACTTGGACCTTTTTTCAGGTTGTGAGAAATGTTAGAACCGGGTCTTGATTCTTATAACTAATGATGATTATTTTCTTTACCAATTAATCAATGTTTTCAATTAATCGATTAATTTGTTTTGTCTGTAAATAGTGAAAAATGCAGATAACAACTTCCCGCAGTCCAAAGTGACTTCTGTAAAATTTATTTTTGTCAGATAAGCAGTCAGAACCCAGAAAAGTTATTTCCAGTGATGTTAAAGCATTTTTACTTCAGACAATCCAGACAATCACTTGTCTGGAAAATGTTCCAGCGATTGATTCAGATTGCTTATTTTATCCGATTATCCGAACAGTCTAAACCCAAAGATATTTAGTTAATCAACATGTACGACAAAGAAAAACATCAAATTGACACTAGGCGCAGACTTCTAAATAGGGCTGAACAATTAACACTTAAAAAAACATTTTTGTTTGCAACAGATCCTTGCAAGAATCACACCATCATCATTTAAATAAGGTTTTCAATATGGGAAAATATGGCAATTGCAAGATAAAATGTAAATATTGAAAATTGCATATAAATATTTTTTCAAAATTGTTAAGACCTACTTCTAAATTCGATTTTTCTCTACCATTGCATAGATGGTACTGTTGATACTATTAGTATTCTTTCTCTCCATTTAATTTTGCTGCCAGAGATTGAATACTCTCAGAACAGGGCAGTACCAGATGATGCGTGTACTGCATCAATGCACTTTAAATTTTTTTTCTCCTTTGTGTACAAACCATGCAGTTTTCTCTTCATACAGTTTATCAGTTAACTGCATTGTACATGCCAAAACGAAGCCGTATCTTGTGAATATGAGGATGACCGCCTCTGTTGGTTTGTTTGTGTGTTTGTAGAGTGTGTATCCGAAATGAAATTGCAGCACATTTCTCGTCAGTGGAATAACCTCTGGTCAGGAAGTGTTGGGAGAGAGATTAGATTAAGTCTCACCAGGATGCTAATAAATGAAGAGACGGGAAGAGGGAGCTAGATTGCGTTTGAGAGAGAGGGAGAGAGAGAGAGAGATTGCGTTTGAGAGAGAGAGAGAAAGGATTTTAACAAGCATAAAAGGCAGGGTGATTTCACACATGAGGGAAGTTGAGTGGAGAGTAACAGGAAGTCTTTTCCCTCAAGAGGAACTTGTTACTGTAAAAGCAGCTGACCTTGTGGCTTCTGTCGGAAAGGAATGCATGCAGAGACAGACAGAGAGATAAACAGGAGCTCATACAGTAGAGAGGATCACCCTCCAGTGCACACAAGCTCTCTCTCCCTCTCTCTCACTTTCTCTCTCACTCGCCCACTTACTCAGTATCGTTTCATCTCTTGCTCCCTCCCTCTCCCTCCCTCTCTCCCTCTCTCTCTCTCACACACTCTCAGTCGCTGTGCTCTGACGGATGGGGATACACTGCCAAGGAGTTAGGGGCGAGAAGAGTGTTTCTTTTCTTCTCTGGCGTGTTTTCTTTCTCTTCCACCTGGCTTCCCTCATGAGCTGTTGATTCCAGCCCCGGCCCTGAGGATGAGGAGGATCTATTTGTGAGGAAGAGGCAACAAAGGAAGAGGAAGCAAGGAGCAACAGGGTGGTAAATTCTGCGAGCGGGAGTGAGCGAGAAGATCCTTCCTTTTCTCCAGGCTCAAGCAAGGTTAGTGAGGAAAGCTGCTCATCGTTAAAACAAACACCACCTCTGTTATTGATTTATCTCCTTAACTTTACTTTGTTATTTCTAACAAGATATTTCCTATTCAAAGCATTTCATTTCCATGTGCTTTCCATCCCTTAGTGTCTATTAAGGCTCAAATTAAATGTCCTCACAGAGCAGTTTTCTAAATTAAACTGTTTCTTTCTCAAAATTAAAGATCCCTCTGTTACATTTTAGAGATAATTCTTTTTCATACAGTAAGTCTCCAGCTTGGTTGCTGAAGTTTCACTCCAGGTCATCACAACTGCGTAATTTCCCAGAGGTACACACTATGGTTCTCAGGTGGGGTCTCTCCTTTGGTGAGGTAGCATCGGGTGAGCAGCAGCAAAAGGCGAGGACAGCTCTCTCTCTTTGGCGCTCCTCAGCCGTCACTTGACACAGGAGCAATTAAGCGGGATTGGCAGCCGACGCTGCCGGTAACTTGGAAACAGGCGTGTGGGATACGAATGGTGACACATGATAGGATTTAGGGGAGAGAGGAACAGAGGAGGAAGGAGATTCCCTTTGTTCATTCACACAAAAGCCTGCTCCACTGTGAAAAACCCTGCTCTCGCATTGTGCGTCTGTGTGAAAACTGGCCCAGGGGGCAGCAGTTGTGAGCTTTTATGATTTTGTGTGACAGTGTGACATTGTTCGAGTGTGTGTACTGCAAGCGCACGTGCATAGAAAGTGTGTTCATGCATGCACTAGAGGATAAGTCTCTCTGGTGTGAATTTGAGGTAGTGAGCACAAGTGAAAGAAATTATTCACACTTGAAACTAGTCAGACAACTGGAGGATAGGAAAAATTCATAAAAACAGTATGGTCCCCTTTGAACCATCGTGAAATTTATGTAATGAATGGATGAGCAGTTGTGTAATTTACACAACAAATGAGCTCCCAAAGGATTCTGCCTTTGTTCAGGCTGGATTTATTTACAGATTGAAAAATTCTCCTTGAAACTAAGAAAGACCTATTCTGCTCACTATGTGTCACAAAACCTTCTCGCAGCCATTTTTCAGTGTGGATAAGATACAGTAAGTGGGCCTGGAAACGGTGAGGTTGGCCTCTGGCTCCAGTAACAAAAGGCCTTTGACGCAGGCTGATTAACGGTGAAGTTTTTTAAAGATACACTGTTGGGTGCGAAGGTTTGATGTGGGCGGGGGAAATTTAATTAAAAATGCATTAAAGAAAAGGAAGGGGGAACAGAGAATATCGCACTCTTAGTGTAAACACAGGTGGAGGCAGGTAGGGTGATCATTCTGAACTGTGTGTGTTTTGACATAAAAGGAGAGATATTGTATAAGTCAGTGACTGAAGTGTTGGACCTCTGGACTGGAGGTGTTTTTGTTACATAGTCACCGGCATGACCGAACATTAGTGAGGTCAGGACAGTTGGGTCGGGCCATCAGTCATTAGTACGGGACGGTTTCCTGTGTCACCTTGTCTCAAGCACGCACACGGCCACAGCAATGCCTCACAGGGACTGTAAGTCCATCAGTGGCTCGCTGACTTTCTCTAGCAGGAGGAGGAGTCATTGACATTGAGAGGGAGTCGATGTCTGCTTGGTGCACACATTAACTCGCAAGTACAGTACACACACTCACATTCACCCCAGGCATATGCACAAAGACACACACATACAGCAGGCCTATAGTACACACTCACACTCCCACCAGGGGAGGCGGAGCAGGGAGATGCGTCGTGACCGGTGGCTTGGCAGAAGCCCTCAAGGTGAAAATTTTGAGTGAGGAGCATTTCAAATTCAGAACAGATGATCAAACTGGTGTCGAAACTGCAGAGTAGCTGGCGGCACCAGATGCAGACAATCTTTTGGCAAAGGACGAGTTTTTTTGGTGGCTGAATCTCAAACATAAAAGTCAGAGGCGCGGAGTTGAAATAAACGCAACTCTCGTATCGTCATCTCACGGATGGTGGTTCTTATCACAGTCCAGATGGGGCAAGAAAAACTTTCAGCTACAGAGCGGCATATTCTGCTCATCTATCATCACTGCACACCTAATGCAGCCATATATCTAGATGTGTCAGAGTGCAGACAGAGTAGGGTATTTAGGAGCGAATAAAATGAAACTGGTAAGATTATAATGTGTCCCAAGTTCATTAGAAGACCATTTTGACAGGAAATTCAACAGCTGTCAGCCAAATAACTGTGTATTCACAAATTGCTCCAATGTCAAAGACAATAGCCATATTTCCATCTGACTGTCAAGTGAATTTTAAGCAAACTTGAAATGTCGCAAAAAAATTAGAAAAAAGAAAATGCTAAATACTAAGGCATGATTCCATCAGCTGGTTTATAGTGAATAAACCAGGCTATGCAAAGTGTAGTTACGTCATTACTCTTTTTAGAAAAAAACAAAAACCACCTCAAGCCAGTATAAAAACTGTTCTGTGAAACTGAGAATGATTTTGCCATTTCCATCAGCCTTTTCTAATGTAATACTTCAAAATGTGCATAAAAACACGTTGATGGAAACTCCACTAATGAAGTGAGCAGAGCAACATGTACAAGCCACAGAAAAAGACAATCTGTGCTCCTTTTTCACTGGTCTTTTGTGAAAAAAAGTTAACATTAGTGCTGCCACAAATTATTTTATTAGCCGTTCGATTCTTTTTTCAATTCTTAATAATCAACTTACTTAGTAATCAACTTACTGTTTAGTCCCTGAGTCAAAAATAATCTTTGTGTGTGTGTCTGTGTATGTGTGTGTGTCTTTTTGTATGAACCATTCCAGGCTCACACAGGCAGGGCTTATGCTGTTCCCTCTGCAGCAGCAAGGACGATTATCAATTGTTGATGATTTATTCACTCACAGTCAACTAATTGATTAATCAACGTTCAGCACAAATTATCATATGGCATTTATATGGGCTTGAATCCCACACATTTATCTGCATTTATCTTTTTATCCATTAATATATGTGACTAACGATTTTACCATGTTATGAACACAGAGTTTTCTTTCATTAGGAGTCCGAACTGCATTCTGACTTCAGATCACAGTTTAAATCAAACTAACCTCGGACCACCTAGAACAGGTCAACTTGAGTACAGTGTTATGTTTTGGTCCTGAGTACATCAATCAAGTGTTCATTGGGGATTATTATACTTATTAATAATCAATTCTAGGATGCACTGCGATGCGGACGTGGAAGATTATTAATCGATTAACAAATGTCTAAAAATCGATTATTTAAATGTTAATTGATAACGCAATGTTGACGGAACGCAAAAGGCGGAACTCCCGGAAGCACAGCGCCTGGACCGTCATTGGAGCGCACACAACAGAGACCAGTGTCCCCCTGTATTCGCCACCACTGCAGAATGAATAACCACCCCAAAATGTCACAGAATCATTAATATCAATGCGCAAGTAATTATTTTAAGTCGCACACTGCGAGCATGGTCACACTCGACGCTCGGCAGCTCCCTGCGTATCCTGTGTGTGAGGCCGAGTGAGTGAGAGAGAGCGAGCGGCAGAACGTGACGGTGAAAGTTAGCGGTGAAATATATTAGCAGTAAGTTTCAGTCTGGTAGTAAACGTGCAGCGTAGGTCACTGTGTGTCTGTTAATAAAAGTCTGTAGTTTCCCCAACGGCTGGAAAAGTGAAGGCTGTTAGCGCAGCTAACATCTCCACTGTACAAGGGCTCACTCTCTGTCCCCCACACCAGACTCCGGACTTTTGGGGACAGCCTCGGCCTTCAGCGTCACAGCCCCCACCCTCTGGAACTCAGAGATCCGAAACTCTCCCTGTCTGGACACTTTCACAAATCTACTAAAAACCCAGCTCTTTACCCAGGCATTCAGTCCTGAATGACTTTTTGTTGTTCTGTACTCTGTGCAAAGCATCCTTGGGTCCCGTTAAAGGTGCTATAAATATTTATTTATTTATGTAATATTAGCTAAATTAGTAATGAAGTAATATTAATTATCACCTGTATGTCATTACTAACTAACCTACTAGTCAAGGATTGAGAACATCAGGCACAAGCTTAGACTACACTGGTGTGCAGCTCTGTCCTGTACACATACTGCACATCCTGATTATTATATTTCAGTGTTCAGAGGAGTCTGACAGTGGGATGTTAAAGAAAAGAGGGACCATGGAGATGAGGTTGATGAAGTACATTAGGGATGCAAACTAGTCCTAAAGCTAATTAGGAGATGTTTCTTTTGGATTTTAATGGGCAAAATTAAATGCTTAGTAATTATCCAGAGATACTGTATAGAAAAAATATGATGCAGCAAGATGCATCGATAATCGTTTTATAATCGAATCGTAGCTCTCTGAATCGTAATCGAATCAAATCGTGAGGTGCCCAGAGATTCCCACCCCTACTTATTATCCATTGATGTACTTTGAAATAGAGATCAGAGATACAAGTCTTTGAACAAGAATCAGTCAAGTCTCAAGTCACTCGTGGTTATAATGAATGTTGTATCACTACTGCGTTCAGGCCAGGCTGATATGAAACTGCATAGCTGTAAGGGATTCTGTAACTCTAACCTGTTTTTCACAGAGCACAACCATGTAGCCTAATGTACAATGTGTCTACAACTAATGACAACTTATAAAACACTCAAACCAGTATAACCTTAACTAAATGAAACTGTAACGTCACATGGTCAACAATAAACCTGTAACCCGTCTGAAGCCAGCGTTAATAATTAACCTGATGGCAGCCAGCTGGATGTAAATGAATATGTTAATCGACCACCACAAGTTTTGCAAGCAAACAAACAAACATTCATCTTTCTATAATGAACGACAGTCGGAGTTAATCTCCTGTAGGTCGTAGCTAAAGCAAAAAGCAAGCTAATGTTAGATGGCCAATGCTGAGCTAAACATGTTCACTAACCACATGTTACTAACCTATTTTGCATTCAGTGCTTCTTTGTTTGGGTCTTGCTGCATGACATTTTAATGATGAATGGGACAGAAGCTGTGTTTGTTGTCCTCTCTCACGTGTGGCCGCGCATAGCTGATACTACATGTTACGTAGGCAGGTTATAGGTAATGGAGGGAGGGGAATAACAGCAAGTTCATCAGACATTTCCAAAAAATAAACATTGTTCATGAGTCCCACACCTCAAGTCCGAGTCAAGTCAAAAGTCTTTTGAGGACAAGTCTCAAGTCAACTCTGAAGTCACTGTGTGCGCGACTTAAGTCGGACTCAAGTCCGAGTCTCAAACTTAATTCCCCATCTCTGATAGAGATCCACTGCAATTCAAAAATCAGCTAAAAGTGCAGCACAGACACAATCAGTTTGCCCATCTGAACAAAGGCTTTTATTTGACTTTTCGAGCGCATTGCATCCCCTCAACCCCTCAAACCATCCCCCCAAAAACATACTGAACTGTTTCCAACTGAGTGTATAGGCTAACTGATTAATAACATCAACAGCAGCAATGGCAGCCAAATAATTACATTCTCCTCCCCAAAATAAACAGCAGCATGTAGTCACTCAGTGTGCACAGAAGTGTCTTGTTTTCAGATCTGTGGTGCAGAAAACTCTGCATTCATTTGGTTTATCTGGTCTGTCGTGACAGCTCTCTGTCCAGGGTTCACACCAAGTTCCACTGCCCTGGGCTTGGTTCTGTGTGTGTGTGTGTGTGTGTGTGTGTGTGTGTGTGTGTGAGAGAGAGAGAGGGTGTACAGTTTGTGTTTTTATATGTGTGCTTTAATTTGGTTTGATCACCACATGGATATGTATTTGTGTGCTTTTTTTAGAGAGAGGCAAAGTTAGAAAGAGAGCAGGAGCATGTACAGTATGCACATGCGTGTGTTTACAGCTGTGTGGGTGAGAATGTGTGTGTGTGTGTGTGTGTGTGTGTGTGTGTGTGTGTGTATCTATATGTGCGTGAGAAAGCGAGGAAGAGAGAGAGAGAAAGAGGCTGGCAGAAGCAGGTTCCTTGATGAAGCTTTGACGGTTGCCTTTGATGCCGGCTTCCCCTTCTGTATCAGATTCCACTGAACAGATGATAATCTAGCAGAGGCCTGTAGAACGAATCACACACACACACATTGTCTCTGTTCATCAGCTGTAAGGGTTCGCTCTCCCTCCATGCAGTCCCCGTGTACTTCAATGCTGTAACTATTAGATGCCACTGGCAGGGAGCCAGCTTATACTTTGTCCCATTATACTGTCACTCCTGACCCCTTTGGACGTACTGTAACACTTGTGTTCTCAACAGCCACACAAGTCAAAACATAAACATGACTGCACTACTCTGCTTGTTTGAAGCTGATAAAACAGCCCATTAAATGTTTTATTACATCTACATGTGAAGATGTCGGGTGCATTTATATTTCACCCTACACCTCAATGTACGTGTACATTGCTTTGAGCTTTGTTGCAGTGTTTTTTTGGAGGTGGGGGTGGGGGTGGGTCTTGGCATCAGGAAGGCATTTCCTACTTTTGTGCAGCTACTGAAGTGAGAGGCTGAAGAAATATTCAATGAATGAACAAGGTGTTGAAATTCAGACACAGGTTCACCAAGTGACTGTTTTGAATATTAATGCTGATGATTCAGACACCTTAGATGTTCTTCTCATATTGACCTAACTGACATAGTTAAATGACGCATGAATGATCGTTCACGAGAGAGGAAAAAATTAATACCTTTGGGAAATCAGCAGTTGGGCAAATATTTACTGGAATGGACCCTTTATGCAAATTAGTATCAACTCCTATGCATACTGTAAATAATAAACTCCATCTGTATATTGTGCTCTTTTTAATATAATTGCTTTCTAACAGTTCTTAAAAACATGATTGAGGGAGAAAGGTTAGGGTCGTCTCAAGGGTGAAAAAGCAAAAAAAAAAAATTGACATTTAAATCTGTATGCATGACCCCACTCTTTTCTCATTATTGAGTGTACCAGCATCTGATCTGTGACTAGAGAAACTTTTCCATATGGCCTCCTCTTCGACTTGTGTTTAACCTCCAGTTCCACTGTTTCACCTCACAGATCAGTGTTGTATTGAGTTGACACAAATATAAATCTTTGTTGTTTCAGAGGAATATTTTACGCTTCTGTCATGAATAATCTACTTTTTAGATAAAAAATTTCTGGGGCTTTTTGCCTTTATTTCAGAGTGGAGAGTTGAGACAGACAGGAAATAAGGGAATGAGAGAGGGGGATAACATACAGCAAAGGGCTGCAGGCTGGAATCAAATCTGGGCCGCTGTGATGAGGATTCAGCCTTGTACATGAAGCTCATGCTCTACCAACTGAGTCAACTGCGCCCCATGAATAATCTACAGTGGTTTCACCTTCATAAGTAAAATATAGTAGTAATACCACAGTGTTAAAAGTACTATTACAGGCAATAGTCAAAGCTTTAGCACTGAAGTACCATTAGCAAAAAGTAGAAAAAGTGTATTCATCATGCAGAATGACTTCTTTCAAGTGTAAAATATAAAATAGCTGGATTATCTATACTGATACATTAACAATGTATATATGCAGCTTTTAAATAGTGTAGTAGGCAGAGGGAGACCGCTGGTATAAGATTAGACAGCAGCATATCTTATCGCGTTAGCTGATCATACATTGTTAATGTAAAATCATATTGCTGTCAAATAAAGTGTGTAGAGTGTAGTGGAGTAAAAAGTACAATATTGCCTTCTGAATCGTTGTGGAGTAGAAGTATAAAGTAAAATTGAAAGTACTTTATAATGTCTTAGTAAAGTAAGACAAGCTGCAGCCGAAGAAAATGCTGTTTTCCCTGCAGAAACACACATATTTAGATTTTCTCTGTATAGTTCCTTGTTTACAGGTTTACATGTTTCGGGTCTTACCAGAAGTTATCAGGCGCAAAATGTGTATTCAGTACAGTACTGTAGGTTTACCTCTATACATAATATAAACACAATAAAAATGTAAATCTAGTGGTTTTAGTAAAATCACAGAGATAGTACTAAAAAAGCATGACAACATTAGTATAGTCTCTAAAGAAACTTACCTCCAAATCCAAAACAGACTAGACTAAGTAAAATGTGCTGCACTCAACAACTTCCATATAAAGCCATTTGTCTGACTGACTTTCCTTACTCAGGTGTTGAAGAGAGAGAGCAGATGTGAGTGTCAGGAGAGATGCACTGCGAGTGGACGAAGGGTTAAACGTCCGTGTCAGACACTGGCTTTTGATTACAGAGCTGGAGGTGCAGCAGAGCCTCTGTCACTTTGGCTCAGCCTTGCAACGTAGTGAAAAAGCTTTTATCACCAGATAAAAGGAGCATGTCAAGGTAACAGCTTAAATGCATCTACAGTCTCAACAAGAAGTGGCAAGTGAGCACGCAACCTCTCAATTAGCATTTAAGATTATTGATTTATTCTTGTAATTACTTGATTTATGTGATGAAAAACATCTTCTGCCATCAGATTTGTGCGTTTCGCAGTTTTTCCTGGATGGATAATCAATGAAAAAGTTCATTCTTTATCTTTGGGAACATATAACAATCAGTTTTTGGTCTACTCCAAAATGGAGGGGGAAAGTCTGTCTCTAGCTGCTTTATACTCCACCATGTTTCTCCAACTAGTCGCTAACTTCATCTGTCAGCTGCTCTGTGCTAAGCATGTAACGTACAGTGAGTTTTTAGAGCTTTTTCACTAAACAACGTAATAGCGATGAGAGTGAACCAAAACAGTAACGTTGTGGGCCGGACAGCTGAACAACTAGCTGAAACTCGTTATAAAGCTCTAAAGCCAAGAGGAGCCATAGATTAAGGTGATGCCATAATTTGATAAACATTTTTATTATATTAAATATTGATAATAACTTCATTAATAAGAATGGAAGTTTATTTTTGATACCCCGAGCCTACTCCATTTGCTGTCGAAGAATATAAAATACAGATGAAAGCTCAAAAAAGTAGTTGGTGAACATTTGAGAAAATTGTCACATTTACCTTTTGTTATTTTAGGCATATTTACATTATATTCTGAAGGATTTGTTTTGCAGGTTTTTTAATTTGTCTTTGCTCATCATAACTCAAATGCAGGTCTGTTTTATGTACTCATTCCTTGCATCAAATGTCAAACAATATATATTCCTCTGAAAGGGTCTAATAGACCATACTAGTATGTAAGTACACATTGGGAAGCTGAGCCAGTATTAGTCATGGCGAAATATCTGGGGTTTGTCATCCTCACTCAAAACACAGCATTATTTTTCTTTGTCTTTTCAGTGGTGTTAGAGCCAGACCTCATCGTTAAAACAGAATACGCTGTGACGCTGCCATTGGAACGAGGCAGGAAATGTGGATAAAAGCCATGTGTGTCTGTGGGAGATTGGACTTTTGTCTCTTAAGTCAGCTACCACTGAGCCTGCTGCTTTACATAGTGAAATGGCACTACATCAGAAATTCCTCATTACAGGGGGTGCAAACACAACCGCTGTGTGTGTGTGTGTGTGTGTGAACAGCTGTCTATATTGAAGCACCAAACATATATGTGCTCACTATGCTGAGAGTGAGAATGTGTTATTTAAAGACTCACGATAATTCATGAGTCATTATGGGCTCAATTGACTGTAATTTTTGATTCACTATGTAATAAATTGTAATGGCTCACTATAATCCCTCTCTCCAATAATGACTAATAATTTAAATAGACACGAAAATCACGTCCACATATTATCGGTGAATAACAGCAGGTAACTCTGCTATTGTTCATTCTGATAATGAAAAAAATTCATTCCACAGTCACAGAAATCGGCTCAATAGAACCTTTTTTAGTAGAGACTTCAGAGCATTTAACACAAAGTTATAATATAAGAGCTTAGAACTGAACTCACTGGCATCCAGGGAGCATTTCAGGACATAATAGGAAGTTATTATTCACAGAAGATCCGCCAAACTTATGCAAACTGAGGTGAGATCACTCTCCGTGAGTCAAAACCAGGACGGCCTCTTTAATGATGTGCAATCCCACTACGATGGCCCAGTCAACCAACACTTCCAGTAATGATTGCTGGAACAGCCCATAAACGGTTCCTTGCATTTTAAGGTTTTTCTAACAAGCCATATAAACCAGCTGCCAAAACACCATTAGCGTTTGGACGTGGAGCATTGTGGAGTATTATCCATTCTCATTTGAGGTATTCTTGGCAGTACGGTTGTGAGGTTGTCTGTGACCGCTGCCCTCTGTGACCTCTGTGACCTCAAGGTCTAAGCTCTCCAGGTTTCTCCACTGCATCTGTCATGGCTATTTCTAGGCTAAGTTGCATGGGGCTTGATCTGGAGTGTTAAACCTCTTAAGACAGGCTATTGTTCAGGAAGGTTATCTGAGGGTGAACTCACACCCTTGTCTGCGCTCAATGTGCCACTTTTCCATCTGACGCACTCTGTGGAATACTTTTCCTCCCCAACTTTATTTCTCTTCTTATTTTCAGGCAGTGTGGGGATTGACATCACAAACATTATATATTTTAATAGAACAGGGTCATCCAATGACATGTCAATAGGTTTCATCTTATAGGTACACATATTTAGTCAATTTTTTTGTCCTTTTTACATGATCATATTGTAGTCTTAAGGTAAATACCAGTTTGTCTATATAGTTTTTTTTGTCTATTTGTCTTTTATTGGAAGGTTTGCCTGTGGCCATTCCTGTGTGTTGGATTTCTTATAAACATCCAAAAGTTTTTTAAAGAGATATTTATCCTGTGCCATAAGGTTATTCAGGATTTTGCCTAGGTAAAATGTGGCAAAGAGCAATCCAAATCCAAAAAATTATTATTTATTTAGCAATCTCTTGCCAGTATGAAAAAAAATGGAACATGAGCTCCTTTTCATAAATTTCAGTTTTGGAGTTACTGTTTTTACTATTTCAGGCTTGTTTAATGTTGGTTTATTAGTGTTAAAGGCCGTAGATAACAGTTGGATAACACATAACATTATATTTTTGCAACTTTTGGGGTAGTGTTGCCTCACAACCATGGTGGTCTGTGTAAATCTAGAATATTAATGCACGCCATAGGGGAGACAACAAAGATTATCACGCTGCTGTGTTTCAGCTGCCGTTTTGTCATGCATTACTGTCCCATGTCATGCTTTTCTCTTTCTTCATTTTTGAAATTCCCACTGGGCTATTTGTCTGCGGGTAAAAGCTATTTTAAATACAGGGTCACGAGGATGATGAGAGGGAACATTTCCAAGAGAAACCAACTGAGCCCAGAGTGGGGTGTTAAAGCAAATCCAAACAAACAATGCTGGCTTGTGTCTGGGATATACTGTCGCGTCTGTCTGCGTCATAGACACCAAAAAGTCCACAGGATAACGCTCTCAAACCCCAGAGCCAAAACAAGTCCCGCTATTCTGCATGAGTCACAGTACCAGTACCAAAGAAAAGTGATTTTGAGTGCCAAAGCGCTGATGTGTTGACAGACAAGGCCTCCGTGTAGCCTGCAGGCAGCTTAAACCTTGATGAAACTGCAAGTGTTGGGAGCTGCAGTGGAACAATTCCTGGAAGGCTTTCTTTGGCCCTGAAAGTGACTTAACTGCGACAGCTAATGTATCTATGTGGCATTTAGCAGTCAAGAACACAACAATACCCAATCCTCTGAGTCGCTTGATCAAACCAAAATTCTGAATAGTAGTGATGCTCCTCAGGGACAGCTAACTCAAAAAAGCAAATTGAAAAAGTAATGCTGCAACTAAAGCTTATTTTCATGATAAATTTTTCTGCTTTTTCTGCTACTTCTTTTTGGTTAATTACATGTTTATTTAATACACAAAATGACAAATCTCCATCACTTCCCAAAGCAACATCTTAAAATCTTAATACATTGTTTTGTCCAACCAGCGGTCCAAAGGCTAAATACATATCCAGAACAACTACTAAATGTACCTTGTGGTGAGATTGGCTTGTCAGCAGCTGTTTCCAAGATCAAGAATGAACTTTTAGTCTCAACTTTTATGCCAACATGAGCTAGAAAAATGGAAATTTGAACATCCTTTTTTTCCATGTGGCCCCTTAATGTGAAGCAATGTATACTCATGACCCCTCATCACAGGGAGCATGTCTGAGGTTTTTCTCTTCTGTTTTATTCCAACATTTTTGGGTGGTTGAGACAAAACTATACAGCAGGGGTCGGTAAATAAGTCTGGCATCGGGCCAAATTTTTTTCAAGTCATTAGATGTTGGGCCAGAACATAGTCCATTGATTATTTATGATCCATTTTTTGTGTGCTCAATCCTCACTTGCTGATAGTATTTTTTGTACCTTTTCAACAAATTGATACTGAAGTGATCGATTTACATCAAGCACAATTAAGCATGTGCAGGCGATTGGTCCACATGAAGATACGGAGCTTATTTTTCATTTCCTTTTTTTTAATTTCATTAATTCCTGCATTTCTCATTCAGGGGAGTCCGATCTCACGTTTTCGGACAGATATTTAAGAGCTGTGTCAAGCAATCCAGAGACTCTTTTAAATTTCTTTCAGAACATTTCAAAGTAAAAGCTCTCAATTAAACATGACATAAAGTGCTGCTGCAAAAATTATCTTGTACTTTTATTTTGTAGGCACAATTACTTAAAAGGAAATGATTATGTGAGTAACTTTTGCTATCATGACAGATCTGTTTCAGAACCAGCTGCTATCAATTGTTTTTGGGTTTTTTTCCCGCTATCAAAGTAATCTGGCCACACGCCAGATATTACAGTTTTGGCCCGAGGGTCGCCTATTGCCGACCATTGCATACATACATACAGTATGTCAAATAAAAAAGTAAAAATTAGATTAGTATTAAAGTCCAAAAAATAAAAAATAAATTTATACCCTGGAAATTATCTTGTGAACCCCTTGTGTGGGTCCAAACCTCAGGCTGGGCAACCACTCATCCACAATTATCATCCACAACAACTGGGCAAATGTCATCATGTGATACAACTTGAAAGTTCCAGGACAGCTACTAAATGGACCTTGTAGTGAGATTATTTTTTGACAACTAAAGGATATTAAATTTAAAATGATAAAAGCAGCCAATCTTTTACATTTTTGTTTGAAATGTGAATTT
The DNA here is from genome assembly GCA_024633595.2 of Lepomis macrochirus. NCBI lineage: Eukaryota > Metazoa > Chordata > Actinopteri > Centrarchiformes > Centrarchidae > Lepomis > Lepomis macrochirus. The sequence goes on along the minus strand of JALXJV020000008.1, from coordinate 12,121,413 downwards.
AATAATTGAGAGGCTTCTTCTAGTTTGACTGACTGGCAGGGAATCCCAGACATTTAACCTAGAAGCACTAATAAACCAAGCGTTATCCATCACCTTGATTATGACCCCATAGAGATTAAATGGCTGGCATTCCCTGCCAGTCAGCCAGAAATGAAGAAGCCCTTTGGATGAGAGGTCAAACGTCTTCAACCAAGCCCAGTTGCCCTTGATTTTAACCTTGTCATGAATAATCAACCAATAGTTTCTGTGCTAGTCAAAAGAGAGGGAGGCTAAGCACTTCGGCTGCTTTTCTTGTCGTCTAATAAAGGCTTTATTGATCGATATCATAACATTAATTATGTAGTCTCTTGCACAGGCACATGTGGCATCATGTGAGCTGGATCCATTCAAACTGCATCACATGGAAACAAGATCTTTGTAGTTCTGCATTACATTAAATGGGGCTCCAAAAATGTTCATCTCCCAACTGACATTGACTCAGACCTTGATTGTATAATGAATTCAACTTATTAGACTCCAGTAGCTGTCTCATTAGCCATCTCTCCATCGCTGCATGCATATATTTACTGCCAAGCAAAAAAAAAGAAGAAATAACTGCCCTGTTAAATTCTCATTTGGTCAAGAATAGACTACTCCTATCAGCTACTGGATGATATTTATCACTTGGGTGTCTTGATGTGTTGAACAATGAGCTCTTTCACTGTTTCAATATGTGGTTAAAACTTGAGAAAATGTAACATATTTCTTCTCCAATCACCTCCATTGTGTTGATGTTAGTTGCTTATTCAAGTTGAAATGAGGCTGGACCAGTGTAGCGAGGTGAAATGAGCAATGCTGCTGGGGGAGATTTGTTTCCAGATGGATGCTGATATTGAACGCTCTGCAGAAATATCAACTGAAAATCTTACTACAGTAGATTGTGCTAAATAATGTGATGCTGTGCTGCCATTACTACCAGGTGTTACAGAAGTAATGCTTAACAAGAAGTTGATCAGAGTTATTATTCTGGTTAGCTCCGGGGAGATTTTCAGACAAATATCTCTATTCTTTTCCAATCTGCCGTTGTGATCCAAATAGATGATGAATCAAGGGTGTGAGACAGAGTGAAAGGAGAAGGCAGGATGGCTTCCATCAACATGACGGCTCTCGGCAGGTAGAAACACAACAAGCCAGCAGCAGATGTAAGTTTGATTACAGCCCATCTCTCATATTCTGCATGTTTTAGGCTAACAAACCATTACCAAGTCAAAAACAGAAAGAGACCACCCATGCAGCAAGGTGGCTGCACTGCACAATAGCTGAGTCAATTATGAATCCACACGGGCCAAACTCTCCACAACAAGCTCTATGGCAACCCTGCTGTGTTATTCTCCCTTGGCATTAGTATTATTTTTTTTCAAGATCGACTATATTCATTTCCTGTACACAGCATTGTGGGTGCTGATTACTAGATGTTACATTCTTCCCCATATCTTCTGTGATGTAAACGTCTCCCCGGCGACATCAAGCCACCAGACCAAAACATGTTGCTGCCTCTGGGCTTTATTTAGAATATTTGATCTTGAAAATTTATTCAGGTGGCTGATCATATAAACTGAAGAAGAACTTCATCAGTCAAATTTATGGTGAGTTCTGCTGCTCCAAGCTCTTAGTGATACAGCATAGATGAATAAGCAATTATTATTACACTTACAGTGCTTCATCAGTTAGTAATGGAAAGACGCCTGGCCAAATAGAAAAAGAAAAAACACACTGGCCATGAGTTTTATGTCACTTGAATGTTTAATCTTGTTGTTAATTGTTGTAACTATAACTTTTTGTTGTTGACTATTTAGATGATTTAGAGATAGATATATTATAAAAATAACTGAAAATGAAAACCTATGACTCTAATTGTCCTTTTATCTTGACTCACCAGGTTTTGTTATAAAATCATCAAGTAGCTTTTATAAAAGCTTTCACGGCAATAAAACTGTGATGTGATGTTCACGGGATTGCATTGCCATCTTACAGCCTGTCCGTATTAAATTCTACAAATCAAATTTGAATCAGCATCATACAGCCCAGCACTGAATTTGGTCAGAGCCTGAGGTTGCAGTCAATAATAATATACACACAATGCATGTTCTTTACAAGAATGCTATAATATAATATTCCACTGATATTTACAGTAAGTTAAATTGCTTTTGACCTATAGTCAACTTCTTTGGTGAATTACTATCAGTTCCAGCTGTAGAAAAAGCTGATCCTCCCTAGCGTTGGGAACTGGTGGTGTAAGGAAAAAGCTTTAACACTATATTCATTAAGACATTCTGCAGAATCTGTTCGAAGTCTGTTTCGTTTCTCTGTGCAGGATTGGTTTTAATTATAGGTTTCTTTTTGTGTGCATGGTTTATGTTTGTCTACATACATATCCATTATCCCTGAAATAGACTGGCAACCTGTCCAGTATTTAGGAATGCACCAATCCAATCCACTGGACAGGCGTCATGGCCAATATAATCATTAAGTAGATCGGGTCTTGGAAATACGTGACCAGTCACATTAAACACATCTTTAACTGTGTCATTATAAAAGCAGATGCTTCAGCTTTAGGTGACAGCAATCCCTGTCCTCATGTTACCTTATATAAAAATGATCCCAATGAGTTCCACATAGTGATGTTTACAGATTTTAAAGCTCTGGTATCAGACCAGCCCTGAGTTTAAGCATCATAAATGTATTGGGAGGGGAAAAAATGTTTCAGCTCAGTACTTCCCTACCAGTGCTTGCTGGAATAGGTTGCAGACTCCAGCCAATTTCAAACAGTTCAGCATTGTTTTCATGTAGCAATGAAAGCCATTGGTGCTGGCCCCTCTGAAGGCGTGGCCCTGGTTTACAGCCATGCAAGACTGTCTTAACATGGACTTGTTCTAGTAATATCTACAAATCCACCTCTGACGCTGTACTGCACATTCACCAACCGTCCAGATCACTGTGGTGCACACAGTTCAGTCCTCTGTTGCAATGGTGATCATTAGATCACAGCTGAGTCTCACGTCATTGGCTCTTATTCTAATGGAGCACTGTAGGGAGTGATAGTGCGCTGTCATAAAAAGTGAATGAAACCCAGTTTATTATGATGACAGTCAAAGAGAGCATCAATTAGGCACAGGGATTGTTGCAATAGAATACTGATCAGTATTTGGATGCCTGCCCATCAGCAGACCCAGATATGAGATGCAGGCACTTAGCTAGTAATTCCCTGTATGAAGTGCGAGTCTCATCTCGAAAATTGTACTTCACTCTGGATGCTCGCAAACTCGTGTGTTGTAGGGTGATTGATAACACACATTAACATAGATTAAGGGCCAGTGTAGCAACGGAGAGTCTATTTGTGTGCTCTGAGGAAAACACAAACCTAATAACGAGGCACACAGGGGGCATAAATATCCAACTACTGTCATCCATAGGGGGAAAAAGGGGTTATGTGAATACTCAAAATGACAGGCCTAAATGTTTCACCCAAAAATAAAGTTAAGCTGTAGAGAGGATTGTAATGTCGAGTTTGTGCCTTTACAAACTTGAAAGCCTCTCAGATAAAAAGACATAGCAGGCCAAAATAAATAAATAATGATTTTTAGAAAGCATAATAATGTGTCACAGACTTTGAAGTTAGTGTTTGAACAAAAATAAGACTCATTCATGAGATCGACCCAGCATATCACTGTGTGTAATCTCCAAATAGCCCAGAATCTTCCAGTGCACTTTCCCTCATCAAACCTCTGACAGATTTGGGTCTCCTGCTGCGTTGTGATGAAGTGGGCTGTTAGATTCACAGTGGTTGCTGCTGCAGTAATTGGTCACTTAATATTTCCTTCTTCTCTCAGGCAACAACAATGAGTAACATGTAGACAAATATACAAGCTCTGTGTGCTTTCGGTTACCCCAGGGTTCAGTTTAATTTTTTAGATATTTCCTCTCATAGCAGCCTTTACATTTACTCTTAGGGTGGTAACACTGTCAGGGTCTTTATGTATATTTTAGTTTGATCTCAGACATAAACAGCAAGTAGCTAGACCCTCCATCTGTGTTGCATGTCTGTTCAGCTGGGCGGTATGTTCTATTTTCAGTCCCAGGGAGCTATGCTCTGTGTACTATGCTGTCTGCATGCACGTCTGTATTTACAGTACATGTTCAGCTTCACTACCATCAGGCTCATTACACAAACTCTTCACATTTATTTCTTCTTTGCAAACAAGCCCAGCAGTGTGATTATGTGAACCATGGCCTTTTATAGCCTGTACACTGCGGAGGGGAGTAATGTGACAATGATGGGACTTCATGTGAAAATACAGGATGAAGAAGAAATAATGTACATAAAAGTCTTGTAAAACACCACAGCAGCAGCGAGGCAGAGGAGTCGGGTTGGGGGGGATTTGAGAGGATGGGAATCCCTTGTTGTACAGTGCACGTTGTCATCTGGCAGTACACTGAAGCTCTCACCAGGAGGAAAAAGATTGGAGGAAAAAACATATAAAATGCCACTCTAACAAGCCTCCTGGGACCTCAACTGTCTGTCTTTCTGAAGAGGGAACAGCTTGTGCGATCTAAAAACACTTTTAAAAGACTCCCAACAGAAAAGGCCTGCTTTGCCTCACATACCTATTCTAACCACGTGGTCCATAGTAACGCCTTTCTATATTGGTTTGGTCATCAGCATAAGAAATATGAAAACAAGAAGGTGCTGAAACAGATAGAACAAGCTGAAACAGGTAGAAGAACAGAACTCCCACAGTAACTGATGGTAAATTCACCATGATGTTTACACAACTTTAGTTTCTTCCAATACTTTAGTTTATTGTGGGAGGCTCAACAGGCATGTATTTTTACACACCTATTTAGAACCAGCTACAGGCTGCATCTCACCCAAAGAAAAGACAAAAAATGTATTCTCTTAGGTGTTGTTCAGGTCGTCTGATCGTGAGTACAGGTCTTCACAGGCTGTTTTGGTTCCTAGGAACAGGGTCCAAATTAGGTTCAATCTAATTGGGTCAGGAAGAATCCCATTATATTGCTGTTGATTCAAAATCATTCCAAAAATCTTGTTTTTTGACATGAGGCGGATGATAAATGATCTGTTAACTCCTCAGAAAAATGACATGTACTGCTACAATCTTCAACAGTGCCTACTTGTTAACTGGTGCATCCTAAGGTCTGCAGTAATTATTCTCTCCACTATTCAATCAGTCTGTGTGGCCCTTTCAGGTGTCTTGTCTTTAAGGTAGATAGCGTTTCGGATAGGCTCCTAAATTGGACCTATGAAGATTTTTCAGAGGTCTTCACCACCCAACTTTTGCAACTTTATGAAACTGGCAAGGCTACAGCCAGGCCTGCTTTCTGCATGGATTAGCCAGATGTGCAAAGATGCACAAAGCTGTGAAAATTATCTTTTTCTTCTCCACAGCCTACTTGAACCTAAGGCTAGGGCCAAAAATGTTATCACAATAAAAACATTTCATATCATTCAATAATTTGAATAATTGTCATGATAAATGCCAAATCATTATTTTTTAAGTTTAAGTGGTGCAACTTTTCTGTATGGTCAGAATGGGGCAAACACTTGATGCCAAACAGTGGATCACTTCACAAATCTGAGGGAGAACATTAAAAACTAATGTTCTAATTTGTTTGTGATTTAAATGCATTAAACCAAATATTTATTGACAATATATTGAATATTTATTATATAGATATTGAGGAAAATTATATTGCGATAATTATCATTATTGTTTTATTGCCAAGCCCTACTTGAAACTCACAGTCAACTCTGTATTGCAGCAATAAGGACAGTGTATTCCCAAATAGGGCTGCAAATAATGATTCATTCCATTATCGATTAGTCTACTGATTATTTACTCTTTTTGTTTATTTTAATAAACTTCAGAAAAAGTAAAAGATGCACATCACAATGTCACAAGAACACACGTGATGTTATTATTAAATATCTTATTTTGTCTGAACAACACTCTAAATGTGTGACCAACAAAAGAAACATAACTTTCCCATTTGTGAGCTTGATACGATCAAGTGTTTGTTATTATGTAGCTCCTTGCTGATCTCTTGCACCAGTCATTACTTTATCATCTCCTACTCACAGTGATGAGAACATCATAACATTATCAACTCAACTTAAAAAAGTAACTGCTCTATAAAAGTATGTGGCTTTGGGTTGTTCCCCTTTTGTTCTCTTCACTCTTGTCCTCAACTTTCTGATTGTGTGTTCATGTGAAACATGATACAATTCTGCTGTCAGCTGCTGTCTGCTTTTCAATAATTCAGAGTTTTGTAATACTTGCACCATGCAGCTCCCACGTACAGAGAGGATGTTTGTCTTTCTTCGCACAAGCTTGCAGGTAAAGCCGTCTGTGGTTTGGGAGTCATTTTCAATGTTGAACATGAACTTATGTCAAAATATGGGAAGTGTAGATTTAATGGTTTTGAGGAGCAAATACATTTTCCAAATAATTTCAACATCCTACTTGGTAAAAAAACATGTGCAGACAGCTAGCTTTGGTGTCTTCCTTTTCAGCCACCCTTAAATTTGGTTGGGTTCCTCCATCACATGTGGCTGACACATAATAGCTTCAAAGTCAAATTCAACTGCAAGGTGTTTCTCACAAAAACTTAAAACCATCAGCAAATGCAAATGGTTCTTTGACAGAGGTTGTTATAAATTACCATTTACATCACCTTTAACTAATTCAGGGACAGGGACCATTTAGGTGTAATTTCACCTGCTCCTATTAATTAAGGAACAAAAACGAGCGTGGGTAAGCAAAATGTGCCGCCACCCCATTAATCTCACTTCATTGGACAGACGGCTTTGAATGGTAACTGAACATTCATAAGTGTTCATGAACTCCCACGATGCATCGTTTCAAGCAAACTGCTCTTCAGCAGTTCTGCAATCAAAACTCTGTACACTGTGCTGAAGGAGCAAGTTCTGTGTAATTCATTAAATACTTAAAAAACACCGTAATTTTAGTGCACTTGTAGCATTTTTCTTTACCACTAAGCACCATTATATAATTAAATACCTACTGGCTATTTGATGTTGTTTTTATCTCTGTTTCCAACAGGAGAAAATGATAAATTAGACACATCTTTTAAACACATTTAGAAGGGAAATATGTTTTTTAATGTTTTGGAGTGCTCATATACTGTATTGCATCAGTAAGCATTATGTGTTCTTGCAGCGAAGTCTACTCAAAATTAGTGCACCACAAAGGCTGCAACTAATCCTTTTAAGTTATGAGTCTGTAATTTCATTTTAATTATTAGAATGTTTCCTGTAAATAATAATAATAAAAAGTAAATTGGTACAATAAGAAATGAAAAATTGTATCCTTAGTAAATATTATTAAATCACTAATTTATTATTGGAAACTTTATTCTCCATATGTAGATTTATATGCTTGCTTAAAGACATTTTTTGTTTAGTTGACCTTCGGTAGAGAGGCAGTTTTCTCTATTTACTCAGATTTTCCTGGAAACCTTTTGGAGATTATGAAATGATCCAAAAGTGACGGACCTGTAAATTAAAACTCTACCCAACTAATTATTAGTAAAATAAAAATGAATGATTATTTTCTCATTTAAATCAAGTAATTGTTTGGTCTATAATTTAATATCAACCAAAATGATCACAATTTCCTAATGCTCAAGACAGCCATTTCAAGTTGCCTGTATTGTCTTACCAACAATCCAAAATCAAAAGATGTTCTATTTAATATGATATAAAACAGAGAAAAACAGCATGAGAAGCTGGAGTTAGGTCATATCTGTCATGGTTGTTTGAAAAACAACTTAAACAATTAATTGATTTGCAAACAGTTGATTCATTTTCAGTCAGTCGACTAATTGATTAATCAACTAACCATTTCAGTTCAATAGCTATTTTAATATAAGACATGAATAAGATGTTTTCTAAACTTTTGATAAGACTGTATCAAGTACAAACATTTCTCCTGTCAAAAGCAGACTGTCAAGATAGTGATTTCTGCAAGCCCCATCATTGCCAGAGTGCCAATTTTACTTAAAATGAATGTCAAAGCCATCCTGTTGTGTAAACCTAAGAACAGATTTCAGAAGGCATCATGGGAGCTCACTGCCAGACAAGCTGTCGACATAGTGGGGTGGGACTTCCAGAAATCCTAATCAAATATCTTAATCTTTTCCCTCTCTCTGCTTGACTTGTTCCCATCAGGAGTCCTGAATCCCAGCAGCAGCCATGTGAGAGGAGCTGTCAACAAGCAAAGGATGCTCACGTCCACCTAAAGCAGAGCAGCCCCCCCCCCTTCCCTCCCTCCCTCCCACTCCCTCCCTTCTTCTTCCCACATGAGGACGAGAAGATGACTATCACCAGCCAGCAGTCCTTCAATGTCCTGACGGTCATCTTCCTCCTGCTGTCCACTGCAGGTCTGTAAAGTTTAATGTGTGCTTATCAGTCAGTCTGCCTGTCTAGTCCTCAAAAGTTCATATTTTTTTCATAGGAGGCTCCCTCCAGACACTCATATAAGAGTTTTATGTTGGGCTCATATAGGCATGCTTGGAGCAGTTTCTTCAAACTTTCTATGCTCCAAAATGTGGGTCTCAGTCCTCACACAGAGCGAGCCACTAGTGCCATGAACTAAATACAGGAAACACCCCCCAAAAGACACAGTGTTGTAGATAGATGTTGACATCTGATGGCTAGGAGATAAGACAGCGACACTTAACATTGAGGGGAACATGTATTGCCAAAAAAAGTGCACTTGGCAGGAAAAGCTCTGAAACTTATGGTACTGTCTAAATGAGGTCATGCAGCATAAAACTGTGAAGAGAGCACATTATAACTCCTGAGAGGTACAAAAAGGAGAAACCCAGCCAACACGTATCTCTGAGATATATACATTATGCACAAGGGAAAAGATGCCAACACAAGTTTAAAAATGACAAACTAGGGCAAGAGGAGAATAGAGTGTCGGAGGGAGAAATCAGCACACCAGCTAACTGAGCATGTCGCAGGTCGGAATAAATGGGAAAAGTGTGAGTGAGACTGTGATGACTCCATTGTTATTTTAGTTGAATACATACAGGGGTGTTGGACAGGGTAAAGAGGACTGAGCATACAGGGCCCTCATGTGAGGAGGGCCAACAAAGATACTAGAACGAATAGCTGTGGATGTGGGGAGTGGTCAATAGTGAATGTTTATGTACAGGGCCCAGATTTAAAGCGACACCACTAAATACATATACTGTACAACAAAAGCAAAGTCGTGAAATACCACTGTCTTTGGCATTCAGGAGGAATGAAGTGGACCTTTCCACACCACTGACTGATTTCAGTATTTCTGTCTTATGGGCATTTACCATATCAAAGAATTTTTATAAATTATTTTTGGACTTATTTAGTCCATTTTCTTTGGAATAAGGAAAATAACTGCTATTACAGTTAACACTATAGACTATAAACCAAAATCAATTGACACAGTTAAGTATTGTAAGGGTTCCCACTGTTACGACCTTGGGAAACGATCTTTTCAAAAGGTCTAAGATAACCAAAAGAGTCAAGTAGTTGCAGAAAAAAACCCATTACATTTAAAAATACTACAAACAAACACCAACATCAAAAAAACTGACCATGGGTTGTAGGATATGGGTTCTTTGCTCTAATTTAAAACAACATTAGGATTAAACATAACACAAATAAAGGTGTGAAAACAGAACTACAATGGGAGCATGTAACAATACCATAAAGTAACTATATATCTATCCTCCAAACTTTTCGCACTTTAAAGAGGACATATTATGCTTTTTGGCTTTTTCCCCTCTCCTTTATTGAGTTGTATACCTTTTTTATGCGTGTAATAGGTTTGGAAAGTGAAAAAGCCCAAAGTCGACCCCAAAAAGAGTTCCCATCTCCCACAGAAAACACTGCTCTGAACTGAATGAAAACAGCTTGTTTTGTAGACCAGCCTTTTCCTTTTGTTGTCTGTGACGACACAACAAAATGCGTGTCATAATGCTATGCGTGTCGTTAAAATACTATGCATTTAACTGGCATATCACATCCACCATTTATTATGAATTAATCTGCCATTTTTTATTCATCTATATGTTTTTTTGTATATAAATTTCAAAAAAGGAAACCAAATTACCATTAAACAGTCCAAAACCCAAAGATATTCCATTTACAATGACATAAAACAGAGAAAATAGTAAATTCCTACTTTCAAAGCTAGAAACCAGCAAATGTTTGACATTCATTTTGGCCTGATAAAACGATCGACTACAATTGCTGTTATTTTATTCGTAAGTTGATGGCATGAAGTATGATGCTACTTTTCCCCATGCTTGCATAACAAAAATGAACCAAGGATATAGTTGTGCCTGATCCTCATAGTCTGTAGCTGTTTTTTCTCATATGATTAGCAGCAAGAGGTTACATAACACTTAGCTTAAGGTAAAGGAATTGGAAATTAATTTTACAGCTTATGTATACTCAAAATGATTGAGCCACTTGGGATTCAATATCCCTTTTTTTACTTGAACGCTGAATAAAATGCATACAAAACTAAGCCAATGTTCCCTCCATGTTTCAGAAGAAACACAACAAACTGCGGGTGTGATTGCAGCATAAATAAATAAATATGACGTGTGGGCACTGAGTGATGTTGCTTTTTGTTGGGGAAGTGGGGGAGAGCCATAGCAGCTTTCCGACCGCAGGTTGTAAACAGACTGTAATGCAAGAGCCAAGCTGTTAACTGTTTCCTAAATTTCAAGGAGGTGTTAATGAAATTAAGCAGGTGGGTGTGTTTACAATTTATCGTTTATAGAGCCAGCTGTTTTTCGTTAGAGAAGCCAGTAAAAGTAGGACTTTTCGGTCCACTTCCGTTGTTGAGGGTGTCTGTTTCCTTATTGCCAGTTCACCTAGCCATGACTGCTGACTTCTTTATATGCAAGGATTTTTGATATATAAATGTGAGTTGATTGCAAAACCATTTCACTGATTCACCGACTTGTACAGTCAATACAAAGGTCAAATGAAGAGTTTTCTTTTACTACATAAACCACCCTTGTCTTCTAATCCTACCGTGTCCTTCAGTACTGCTTCATTTTGTTCCCTCTTCTGCTAAAATTAAGGTTGTCGAAGGGAAGATGGCTGGCCACAAGCTCATTATAACCTGAAAGAGCCCTCTCCTTTCAGATGCTGATCTGTCCCTGCCTGAGATTACTGAAAGACTTCTATCACCCCGCAGCACAAGTGGACCTTGAACTAAATCACAGCAGCTACACTTACTACTGACAACACTGCCAGATTTTATAGGCTCCACTGACAAAAGGAAACACAACTAGGCAAAGACACATCAGTTACAATAAAATGCATACGGGTGCACTTTACATGAAGTGGCATAAGTTATGCATACTGTAGACAGAGTGATCAAGCAACAAAAAAAAAAAATCAAAGAGGTTCATTGCTGATATCAGCATCCGATTTGGCACCAAAAATGGGTGGTTTTAGGGTGCTAGGTAGGCTGCTTCTAGGATTAAATATGATTTTATAATCTGAATTTTGGCATATTATGTTATCTGTCTTATATTGTTTCTCTGTATCTCACTGTTGCTGTTGTCTACCATGAACAGGGCACACATGAAAACGCTTTTTTTAATTTCAATGAGCTTTCCTGGATAAATGAAAGTTAAATATAAATTCAAACACGCTGTATACAGCACAGAAACACATGTTTTGGCCACGTTGAAAGAAGAACATTGGTTTTTACTCCAGGCAAACATTCTTGGTCTTATTGCTAGTAATAGAAGGTGAAAGGGTGCTAAACAGCGGACACTAATTAGATCTGAAGGTGTTGAACAAGTGGGTATGTCCTGGTCCATTGTGATGTGCGTTAACTATCGTTAACCCTATAATCTGACATTCATATGTGGTTCATTTCTCTGACGGATTGGTAATTTATTATTATCAGATCGAGTTTCAACTGCTGCTAAAGTAGATCCCTGTGATTTAATTTTCAAGCAAAAATGTATTAGTTGCCAGATTCTGTAACAGAAACAATATTGTTTTTTCTCTTTGTGACAGCAATGATGCAGAGATTTATCTCCTCCTGAAGCTACAGGGAGTTGAATGCGCAGCCACAGATGAAAGCATATAAGCTGGTGTACTATTTGTACCACATATTTTTGTATTACTCCATAATAAACTCGGGACTCTGCCATCCTGTTTGACTTCAGCTGCCAAAAAGAAGTAGGACTCTTTGTTAGGGTCACTTAAGCTTTGATGTACACATAAAGAGACTGGTGAAGTCCTGCTTCTGTCATTAGAGTTCAGTTCATGTTGTAATGTGGAGCAAGAAAATACTCCATACTTTTATCTCTTCTCTGGCGTCAACCAAAAACACCATTAAGGCATTTGTAAAATAATAATACAAGACATATCAAATTGTGTAACCGGTCTGAGGTGCATATTTGGTGTTTCCATCAAAAGGCAGTGACACTCTTTTGTTTGCATAATGACCTGATGAATTAGATGTACTCAATGTTTCTGGGGTTGTTGATATGTTTCTTTAACCATAAAGGTGAAGGAACAGATTAGTTGTTTAAGCTGATGTCTCTTTGATTAATTTTGCTAGTATTTTTGCTAGAATACTGTTTGCTTTCTGTTCTGTGTCCTACACCATGATTGTTATGTGTGCTGTCTCCACTCATGTCTTTTCTGAGGCTTCCAAAGAAAATAAAAAGCATTCAGTACTTTGTTTTGTAGTTTGGCTGCAGCAGGTGGGAATGTGTTTCAAAGGGGAGCTGTTTTCCATAAATAATTCTAATAAGGAGTTGTTATTTTTCAATACAAACTCTGCCTCAAAAGGTCTCAAGTCACATTTCAACTGAGTGTGTTTCTGTCTCCATGACATGTGTTTATGTGTTTATGGCACCAAAATACCTCCTTCCTGACATTTTCGGGGTCAATTTTAAATCTAAATCTTTCTCTTCCCCCAAAACTGCAGCCCTCTCAGCTCATTACCGAGTGTGTGAACCGTACTCTGACCACAAGGGGCGTGACCACTTTGGGTTTCACTGCCCACGCCTCTCAGACAACAAGACCTACATGTTCTGCTGCCACCACAACAACACCGCCTTCAAATACTGCTGCAACGAGACTGAGTTCCAGATGGTCATGCAGATCAACCTCACCACCACCTCAGATGGTTATGCACACAAGTGAGTAAAAAAAACACAACAACAGCACCATTTGACCCCTTTACACTGTACATCTGCCCTGTTCTGTGTCATTAGTCCTGTTTTCATTTTATTTTTTTGGATCAATTTGATTTCTGTTTGGTTTTGGAAAATGACTTAAGATTTTAATTTAAGGATAATACAGTAAGTGTTAACATGGCATTATTATCTAAATCACCACTGTTCTCCAGCAACACATGGTGTAGAAAAATAGTGAATTTAGTTTTTACCTTGTGGTTGAGCAGAGAATGCTCCTAAAATTCAGCTTATATGCACTTTTGACCTATCAGTAAACTAAGCTCATAAATAAAAGATGAGGAGAACACCAGCAAGCAAAAAGGTTCAGAGCAGCAGTTTGTGGAAAGCAGTCGACTTTCTCTACAACACCAAATCTGAAGTCTCACCTACTGGAGTGGAACAGTGTCAACTGTACAACCTCGTCTGATTGCCTTCTTCCAGCTACACTCATCTCCAGGTCCCTTGCCAAAAGCTTGTAAAAAAGGCCATCACCGACAAGCAGTGCAGTTGTAGGACACCACATAGGAAAATATAAAGGCTATACTGAAGGGTGAGACACTCTCTCTGGCCACTGACAGATGCACAACATAAATTACATGTTAGTTGGAATTCTTCCAAACTTGACTCTTTGAAAGACTGACAGCCGTACCACTTACTGTACGTACTGTTCTGTCATTTTATTATGCCATAGAAAGCCCTTGGAGAGTATGTACCTCCAACCTATGCTGCTATTCTAAAATTGTCAATTTCGAAACATTTTCTGGTATTAAAATTTCAGTCTACATGTGGATCTGCATCAAAATACGCACGATGGGCATGATGATATGCATTAATTACCAAACAGGTCTACCAACCTAAGGCCCATGGGACGAAGGGGTCAATGGGTCCCTTTGCCAGACCTTGTGTTTTTAATGACTGTTAATCATTTTATTGTTAGAAAAAGACATGACCCAATAACAACAATGGATGATCCAATTATGGGGTTTTTTGCTCACTGAGTCCTTTAATAATGACTTTTTTGCTTGAGTAAGTCCAATCCACTTATTTTATTGTGTGTTTGGTTTATTCCCAGCCACTTGACTACAAGCCTTTGATTTTGCTTTTCACCCTGTGCAGGAATACTCTGACTTTCTGACAAGACAGTCTCATGACCACCAAGTTACTGCCATTCAAACTGATCATGTAACAGATTTTGCAAGATCTGTCACAATGCAAAATGCATGTTTCTAAACATGCAATTGCGCTTGTGCAATTTTTCGATGCTATGAAAAATGAAAAACTAATGAATTATTTTAAGAGCATCCAAATATATTTGTGTTATGTATAGCCTATTTATAATTTGGTAGAGATAGCATAAAATGTGTAAAACAATAAAACAATTTTTAACACTTTTAAGGCGGAAATGTTCTGATTAACCTTGAAATGACTATAAAATGTGAAAATCTTGAAAAAATGACCATTGCAACGTGACATCTTTAAATGTTTGTTTGACCGAGAGTTCAAAACCCAAAAATATTGACTTTACGATAATATATGGCAAAGAAAAGCAAATCCTCACATTTGAGAAGCTGGAACTAGAGAATGTTTGGCATTTTATCACAAGCTTTGCATAAACAATAATTTGTTAATGATCAAAATACTAATTTTACTTATTCATTAATCAACTACTTATTGCAGCACTAAAACAACGCAGGAAAAAGACAGGACATTAGCTTTTATGCCTCTTGGTTCAGGAATAATGAGCCAAAATGTAAAGTGCTTTATTAAAAGCCATATTGCATACAGTAGCTATCCATCCATCCATTCTTTGAGCCACTTTACACCAAATTACACTGAAATCTGTGGTGTCATTTGTTGAGATATCCTGTAAAGCACAAACAAACAGGACCAAAACATAACCTTGTTGACTTACTGGAAGTAATTGGTTGTGCTGAATCTTGAGTCGAGTTTTATGGGAACAGTTTCAGGGATGACATTTCCTCAGATCTGATGAAAACAGGCGGTTATAGTCTGCCTGCTCACAAACGTTTTTCTCCCTCGACAGTATCACACTCATTCACACTGTTTGCCTATTGCTCATTGATCCACACCTACAGAGTCAAAACCAGCACAGAGAGGAGCAGATGCTGAAAGCAGTTGTTGCCCCCACATGATACCTCACAACGGCAGGTGTTAACTATTATATCAAGTATCACTATGGTATCCTATCATAGCACAGATACGCAAATTATAGTACCTTTGTATTATTATTAATAGCAAACCATACTACACATGCCATGATATGACACATCTGTTAGCCAGTATATTTTCAGACACAGACCTGAAGATAACGCTTATTCGTTGTATGATATGCTGATTTAGACTGGGAGAATGACATCATGGAAAATGAGCCTCCCATTCTGTGAGAGGTTTGGGTGACAAAACCACAGCTTTCCCAGTATGCTAACTAATGCCCTCCCAGTATCCCTCTGTCTCGGACGGTTCACAGTGCCCTGCAGCAGGTCATGATATTTCATTTTAGTGTCAGATGGCCCATTGGGCCGCTCTTTCATCCTGGCTCACTGGGCGATAGGACTGCGGGTTTGATATTTAACATTGGCCAACAGAGTTAAACTGGCCATAATTCTGCTCTCTCCTCACACTGCAAGCTGAAAATGGTATTAAAGCTTGAGATTTACTGCAGTTGGGAGGTTATACTAAAGGCGTTTGCCCACTGAGGGTTTCACAAGTAGTATATAGCTCTCCATGTAGTTACAGAGTAGCTGAAATGTTGCAGAATCAAAATAAATTCAGAGTGGAAGAATCATCTGAGAATAAAATTTTAAAACAGCAACAAGAAATGCGAGAAACATTTGACAGATAATCAATAATTGCATTTGCCTTCCTTCTCTGAGGAAGCTGTGTTAAATATTGAATAACATTTGTTTTATTTGTGTGCTCATGATCGATCCCTCCACAACTGTGCACATGTTCTTGTTTGCTTAACCCCAGGTTGACTCAAATATATTCCTACATGGAAAGCCTGTTGCCCTCTCAAATTACCTTAGTAGGCATACAAACTAAATGATAGGTAAAAGTCTAAGATGCAGAGTTGAGGAAAGGTAAATGCAGTTAAGGACACATAGATTGGAGTGCAGTAGCGGCATTCACTTGCCTTAGTGCTCATTCGAGCAGTTCTGATGTTCGTTTTATAGCCATTTATTCAGATAAATATCCCCAAGGCCACATGATTTTCAGACAGAAGTGGATTCCCTTGATTAACTGAACTAGAAGCACTTTGACATCACTCTTTACAAGGGCTTCAGTCAATGGAGTCAAATAAATTGGAAAGTGTGCCGAAATGACATAAAAGATGAGCTTCCCTCCAAATAAATCTCTATTGTGAAGTAATATCCTGTGCCATTTCTGTCTTTCAGACCCAGATAGATCTCTAATAGAAGTATCCTGATAGAACTGGAGCGCTTTCAATTTGTGTGATAATACCCTACTAAATGTCCTTAGCACCAGAAACAGTATTTAGTATCCTTGTTTTGGCAAACTTTCTATGTTTGCACATTTACCTTGCTGTATTTTATGGATGTGGGTGGACTAAACGAAAGTTCAAATGTTCCCCACATAAATCCAGCTGGATAATGTAATACATGAAGACAATTTATGAGGTGCAAACTGGGAGCACAGATTTTCACTGGCACTATGGAGGAGCCAGTATGAGATGGATTAAAAAGTCTTTTGCACTAATGAAATTCTTTGTCCAATTTAAGAAGCAGTATTTAAAAAGCAGCACATAGAGCAGATGGAGGGTTTTAATATATTTATTTCTTTATTTAACTGCTTTTTATCAAGAGAGGGTTTGAACGCCTTGGTCTTGCCACATGAACAACAAACATTCACACCTGGCAGCTCTATCTGAGCTACTGGAATTTAAGGGCTCAGCTTAAGGGTATCTGGATGGTAGTTTTTCATCATCTTTCCCAGATTACACTGTGCTAATACACCTAATCTGTCTCTCTCGCAGTAATTATACGGCTCTGGTTGGTGTGTGGATCTACGGCTTCTTCGTCATGGTGCTGCTGGCACTAGACTTTCTCTACTACTCAGCCATAAACTACGAGTTGTGCCGGGTCTACCTGGAGAAATGGGGTCTGGGGGGACGCTGGCTGAAGAAGGCTCGGAGTCAGTGGCACAGATCCATGCCAGAGGAGAGTGAAGTCCAGGCTCAAGCCCAGCCTATGGTCCCCAGCCACTACCAGCCCCGACACAGCCTCAGAGGAGAGAGTCACAGCCCCACTCTCCTTCCCTACAACACATCCACCGCATGGTGAGCCACTATCTGTCAACTGTTGGCCACGCGTGTTATGTGTTCATGTAAAGCTGCAAGAATTAGCAAATACTAAACTAAGATTTGTGTCACAAATCTCCTGGGTTTCTACCACTGATGCCTTAATAGAGAGTAGAGTCTTAATAGAGTCTCAATGGGAGAGGTGGCAGTGTGCAAATATATGTATACATAACAGACAGATGGGTAGCTGGAAAAGACTGTTGGGGTTTTGGTGCAGATGAGGCCATCTGATGATGTAGCAATGTTTTAAGTGATTACGGTCTAGTCCATATGCACAAAACCCATCAAGGAATAGTTTGACTATACAAATTAAGTTAAGCTACACAACTTTTGTGTTGTTTTCTCAGCTACCTAACAAGTCATCTCTTGAGTCTGAGATTTAGCAAAGCACTTTACAAACGCATACACAGCGAGGTGCAGACCTGAGCTTCGATGCAAGTCTAGCAAAACTGTCCCACAGCTGTTCTTTGAGGGACTTAATTTAGCAAAGAAGACAATTTTTACGTCAGATCCGCTGTTATGTAATCCAGCTCAGTTTACAACATCGCAGTGATGGCTGATGGAATACTCTAGATAACACTGCTGCCAACACAAAGCCTACTGGATGTATAGTATTTATATGTATCATTGGTGAAATTAGCAGTTTCCACTCAGTTTTTGATGCTTGCTAATTTCTTTTAAGAGCACCAACACCGACAAGACTTTGAAACCGACAGCCATACAGTAGGGTGTGTTACATAACCCTGTGCTGACTATAACAAAATTGAATTAGTTCTACTCTGTGAAGCATATTACAGTGCAGAGACTTTTGTGTTTGTTTGGAAAAGCAGTGCGTGTAACAGATGATTTTCAAGGGTCTTTTTCAGAGATGTTCTTTTACTTCAATCCTTTTTTAACACAGTTGCTCTCTGTGTCTCATTTTGTGTCTGTCTGTCTTTGTACGCAGTGTTTTGTTACATAGAGAAAAACATGACAGGGAAACAGTGCGTCTACCAGGACAAATTACAGCATTTCTAGCATACTTTTCCAAAGCCAACCGGGAGGAAGCTCAAACATCAGGCTCCCTGTTTACTTAAATTCCTTATTAAGAGTGCAGCGTGCACACAAAGACACACACTCACGCGCGCACACGCACACACACACACACACACACACACAATTACTGCCTACCAATTATATTGCTAACTCTGCTCCTTTCAAAATCATAGCAACTCTCTGGTAAAGAATTCAATATATGGTTTCCTTCTGACTAAGGAATTCTGCCCTTCCGCCCACTAATGGATAATTTTCTGCAAAGCATCTGATCTGTATTTGTCTTTCATCTCAAAATAGCTGCACGCTGTATCAACATCAACCTCTTTTTTAAAGATACATTTTCTTGGTTTTAAGTTTGACCGGCTCATTAGGGAGCTGTCATTATTAATGAATAGAAGAGAACAGAACAGAATTATATGAAAGCTTCACTGCCCACAAGGGGCCTCTAACTCATATTTAACCAGAACGGCTTGACTCTGATTCACATTGGAAAACTTCTCAAAACAACCTCTGCTGTCCTTTCAGTGTTATCTTTTTATTACCTTTGAGAGCAGTCACAGGAGTCTCAGGGTGTGTAAGGTTATGAGGTGATTTACGATCTTCTTTTTGGCAGTCATTGTTGAGACTTTCATAATATACCTACACAATCAGAGAGCACAGTCTGAACAAACCTACATTTTTGCACAGTCAATTTCTCATTCAGTTCTCCGTCTCAGACACTGTGCACCCTATCTGTCTGACTGGGGCTCAGAGTCCCTTCCTAGAGGTAGACATCTCTCTCGGGTCATGATAATTTAATGTAGGCAGAGGTTTGACAAATGGCTTTCAGAAGCAGTGTGGACCGTGCAAGCCATAGATAGGAGGGGCTGGGATGCTGCAGAGGGATCCTGGAGCTGCTCTGCTGGTGGAAACATAAGACTGGAGGTATCCATGAAGCCTATTCATTAGGGAAGAAGTCAGTTCAGTAAGATAGGACTCATCAATCCTAGACTTATTAGCCTGACCTGTACTGGCAGCTCTCCAGCTTTAAGCCAGATGACGTCTATAAAAAGGTGTTTGAAACAGCAGGAAAATGCTCATTGACAAAGTGGACCTAGAAAACGAGTTTATGGTAATTCATGATGACTGATGGGAACTGCTTCAGGATGGATCGCGGTGTGGGATTGTGCAACATCCTTTTCTATAAAACATGTTTTAATAAACAGGACAGCATTTACAAAGAGCTAAGAATATTCTTGATAATCACTCCCATCACTACAAAAAAGAAAAAGAAAAGTGACAGATGCTGGGAGCTAAATCCAGTCACAAGCCTTTTCTGGGGCAAGATTAGAATAGCCTGTTTGCAGTTTCACACAGTCAAGCGCTTCTCACAGTCCAGATAATGCTTACAGTTTTTGTTAAATGTGTTAAGTAACCACAATTGCTGATACTGTACATATACCACAGCTGATGTTGCCCACACAGTGCGTCATCAGATGGCCTATGGTTTATTTGCGGGGGTACAGATCTTTGTCCCCGGAGAGGATGCAGGCTAAATGGCTCAGAAAACTGGGTCCACTTAGTTGAACATCTGTTGGCCAAGTGTAAACAAACAAAGATGGGGTCAAATCCCACAACTGGCGCAGATGCATCTAAAAACAACCCAGTCGCACTGCAACTCAGGAATCCAGCACAAATCGTTGCTAGTGCAGCGGAGCAATCCTGACAGCAAGTATTGAATAATTTCTCCACATGCACAGATCTGTTTCTTTAGAGAAACTGCAGCTTGGTGTTCAGCATGTGGGAATACTGCTTACCATATTGCTACGTGAGCGGGCTGGTATATACTGCTGCAGACTTGCTGGGGGTTCAGTGAGTGCGGCCTGGGAAACTTATTACTTTCTTTCCATGAATACCATTTATTAAAATCTCCTATTTGTGGATTCAGACCAGTTTCAACAAATAAAAGAAACTTAACTAGTGTCAATCTTCATCAAATCATGTGCAATCCAGGGGAGAAAGAGTCTGCCAAGCCAGATATTATGCTTTATCTTCCTTGACAGGAAGAATGCATTGTTTCTTTACGAACAAATGGGAATTTACTCACATGGTAGGTAATATAGCACTTAATGGCAGCAGCAACCCACTCATTGACAAGATAAAAAAGACAATTTTTCAAAAGTAGACATGTCATTTGCACCTGAAGGTCAGAGCTTTGAAATTGTTTTCAAGTGTTGAAATAGTTCAGAGTAATGGATAAATGCTTAAAATGTCCACCTTCTTGCCTTGCAAAACCTCATCCTGCATAGGGCTTGCTCTCAATGGCAAGAGTCTCGCCAAGACCCCTGCCCCTCTCGCATTGGCTGATCTTTAAAAAGCTGCCCCTTCAACACTTTGCAACCCAGGGTAGAGCACCCCAGACTTCAGAGGTATCTGTGACTACGTCTACCAGCTAGATGAGAAGCTAGTACAGCACTGTCGCTGATCAAAAGTTATTCCCCACTGTTTGTCATCACGCATCTTTCCACTCGCCAATACGAGTGCCATGGCATCAAAAATAATAAGCCTGATGCTCGCATGGAGCCGGAACGTGTTCACACACGTTTTGTACTATATGCTGTGCTTTACAAAGGAGGGAGAGGCAGTTCTTTTATGACTTTTGGTTCTTTCTCAGCCATTGTGTTTGAAAAACGTCTGAAGCAGTGCTGAAGATATTAAGGTTCACTGAGTGAAAGCATATAACAAGGAGGAGGGAGCTGTGCACTGCGATGAGACTCGCTTCTGGCTCTGACTGGTTGTTTTGACCTCGAAGCAAATGGTAGTAGGAGCAGAAGTTGCCAGAGGAAACTGATTTTTTCACAGGTTATTTGTCTCGTGTACTACTGTCAGGATATAATGACAGTTTAAGCAAATATGCTGCAAATGTGCTATAGAAATAAAATGGATTGGATTGGATTGGATATGACAAAAAGTAATTTTTAACAAAATTCCCTACTGCTGATTTAAGTGGTATTACGGTACATATGCAAATTTGAACCTTCTGGGGGGAAAAAAGAGACCAAACATCGTACATTCTGACATCTGACAGGGCTGTGGGGGAGAAAGTGCACTAAGCTATCACATTGCCACAGAAAAATAACGTTTTAGCACCACAACTCCTAGCAGGGTTTTCATGTACCTGTTAATCGGGAATAAACCATTCCCGGAAACTCCGGCGCTATCACCATAAAGGTCTCAGCAGCATTAAAACCCTGATTGGTTGTCCACTCGTGGCTATTAGGACATTAAAAGTTTGGCCAGGTTCCCAGCTTGTGCCAACCCTCTTTGCCCAGTAGTCTACCTCAAGCAATTAGTGGTACAGGGGAGCATCAGCATTATCTGGGTATCTTTACACCAGAAAGAAAATTTAACAGAGCTGGCTGTGGGAATATTCTGTTATCACTTATTTATTTAGTGTGCCCACTCCGACACTCCCTTTGCAGAACTGCAAGAAATATCTGATCTGCTGTCATCTCAGTCTGGCTTTACTGCATATTTTACATAAATTTAGTTTGTCTTTGGTCAGTGCTGATTAAAACTTACTGATCAAAACTAGCTGAAAATATAAGCTGCTCCTTTGCTCATGTTTGGTGGCAGATTTAAAAATACGTGTCTACAGTGTACCTCTTTCATCCAATCATGAGCCTCCCCATCTAGCATCAAGGATAAACGGGTATAGCTAATGGATGGACGGACGTATTACTCAGAAACGTTATCAGGTTTACTGCCAAATACATTTTTATATACAAGGAATTTGGCTTTGGTATTTGGTATTTTGTTGCATAATAATAAGCATAGTAAGAGAAAAGAAAGAAAGATTAAAAAACAACTACTAAAAAAGTCAAGAAGTATAAATAGAAAATATAAAACTTCACAATACAAAAAGATAATAATAATAATAATAATAATAATAATAATAATAAGCAATTTGTTTCATGTGTAGAGATACTTACATACATAACGCATTGGAGACTGTACATTAATGTAACGTGTAATGTCTGTCGGGTAGGATAAGATTAAGTGTCACTCGGGGTCTTGTTGATGAGGCCAGCTATACAGAAAGAAACTGTTTTTGTGGACTGTACCCTCCTGTAGGAGTAAGGTGTCTCACAAGGTTTGTGTTCAGAATGGGAGAGAGGTCAGCCACAATCTTTCCTGGATCCTGGAGTTGTACAGGTCCTGGAGGGGTGCCAGATTGTAGCCAATCACCTTCTCAGCATTTGTTTAATGAGTCCAGGGCATCAGGCAGAAATGCCATAGATAAAAGTTGGAATAATTCGATGTTGGGTAACATCAAATAGCACCATTGCACATCACCCAGAACACATAAGGGTCCCTTGGTGATTCATAAATCACTTGGCCCCAAATCACAGCAGCACCTCATGCCAGTAACCACCCACTCACTCAAGGTTGGTAGCTTAGCCATGGATAGAGCAGTCCATGTGAGGCAGCATCTGTCCACATTCAGCATATACCTGAGTCACCAGCAATCGTAACACTGCCTCTAACAGACACTGTTACAGACCTCAGTGACTCACCCAGTCTAGTAAATGGAGCCACCATCACTCGCGCAGTCTGTCTGTTACATCACTTCTGTCATAGCAGTGTTTTCCATACGTTCATTTATTTGTGGCGGCCCGCCACAATATAAAGGCTGACCGCCACAGATTGCTTTTCGATTTTTTTTTTAACTAAGCCCATTTAAAATCGTATTTGATTGCAGAGCGCCGTAACACAATTGCGCAGAACTTCTCGCTCGTCTTTCTTTCTCTCTCATTCACCCGTACCTCTCTCGCTCCCTCTCCCTCATGGAACACAGCTGCACAAATCTGTCCAACACAACACTGTCAGTGTCGGAGACCCAGCTTTAAAAAAGTTATTAGCCAGCATGCAAGGAGCTGAGCTAATAAGGAGAGTTAAGTTAATGTTAGAATGCAGCTGGATTTTCGAGGCTAGCACGCTGTATATAGCTGGTAGTCAATATCGATGCACCCCCCCCCACTCCGACGCCACAGTTACACAGTCATTCTGTGGGAAACACTGCATTGCTAACCATCCCTTTACAACAACACTTAAACACCTGCTAGTCTGCTGGGGAAATGACACTCCGCTACACTCTGCTCGACTCAGGAAGCTCAAACAGCATTTATTTATATTTGGGGGTATTTTTTCTGTCAAAGTGATCAAAGCCTAGCAGTCTCCTGCATATTCAAATCCATATTTGAACTCACTGGTTGGCTTTCTGTGGTAATAATAGAATTGTACATTATGAAATTATTCCTGGCCTGTCTGTCCACAGAGCTGCATGCCAAGACCTTGTCCAATTAAAGCAACACCCTCCATGTGGTGAGAGTTAATTAACATCATAGATGCTACAAAGGCAGCCAGGCAGAGAGTTCTGCTGCAGGCTAAAGGGAAAGAGCAGCAGAATAGGTTGAGCTCTTTGGAAGTTGTAGAATGACTTCTAGCATTACCACAAGCAAGCTGGGTAGCTGCAATTTTATTTTGGTGCTGTGTTTGTGATGTTATTAGATCTGTTATCACACATTTACATTGCATTTTAGTCATTTTCTCTAGAGTGTATTAGAATGTCGTTGAAGTTCTAAAAGCACGCCATGTTAATGAACATAAGCCTCAATGTCTCATCACCCTGCTAGTAACAAATATCCCTGTGTTTATACAAGAATGCAAAGCAAATCAATAATGTGAGGAGATGGAAAGTTTTATCTTCTCATTACCAATGTAGTTACATTATTGTGGCCAGCAAAATTCTTTGAAAGTCTTTACAAGAATTACAGACTTGTAAAATGTTTCTGTAAATCTGATTGTTTTTTGAAAAGCAAAGCTGCCCCATTTTATTAGTCTTTGTGTTTTCAGGCCTTGAGCTGATTTTCAAGCCAATATGTTGTTATATAAAGATCAATGCGGACCATTAAGCACAAAGCTCACACATTGGGACCTGAGACAGCCATGTTTGTGTTTTTCAATAGGATCCAGAAGATTTTTTCCAAACAACTTTTGTGGCAACTCAGTGGAATTTGATGAAGAAAGCAACAACACAGCCTCCATCTCTTTTCTTCCAATTACTTTTTGATCCATTTGTATGAGATATTTGAAATATGAATGTATAAATGTGATCCTAAAACATTTCTTTGTTATTTACTCGGTTTTCTGAAGCTTTCAACCACATATTGTGGCCTTCATCGGTGGATGGAGTAGATCAGTTGTCATGGAGATGACCAAAAACAGAACCAGAACTGGTCACAGCAACACCAGGGCCATCATTTAGGAGACCCTACAACTGCCTGTCATTGTGAGATCAAAACTTCCATATTAAGGTCATGTGACAAAATCTAAACCAAACTTTATTTTGATAGCAGACCATATAAAGAAAAGTATGAAAAGTATATGAAGTCAAACTCTGAATTTCACTTGCTATCTTTTCAGTTCCGCCATGCTTAATCAAGTGAGGTAAATGTTTTCATCATCTAACCCATCACTGTAGTTGTTCAAAATGGCAGCTCCTCTAGTGTTCAAACAAAGAATTGCAGTGACAGGATTGCTAGTAGTAGTTTAAGCTAGGATGTGTAATGTACATACAGTGCAATTTATTAGAAATAAGCTCAAGCCATATTCTAGTTTATTTTTTAAAATTTCAAAATTCCCTTTGGACTGAACTGTGATCTAAACCTCCATCACTGGTCAAGAAATAGTCATGGGATGTGGTTGAAAGCTTTGGAAAAAAAACAAGAAAGTCAACCTTTGTGATAAGAATTTTTTGTCAAGAATGAATATTCATGCTCAGTTTCTGTATTTCTCTCTGGGCAGAATGATGCTGCGAGTGGACAAACTGAAGAGTAGCAACACCTTGTTTCCTTATGTGGTACAGAGGAGCTGCCCCACAGATGACCCTCTCTGGACCACTAACACACACACAAGTGGTGGGCTAGCCATACTTTAGTAGTTAGGAATGACTACTGCCCCTTTCTAATGAGCACAAAACACCCATGGATTCACAGAAGCAGGCTGATGTGACACTTAGAAACCCAGCTGAACAAAGGCTGCCAGGAAACACAGAGGACTGTACTGCTGCTGCCAGCAGAGGAGCGACAGCCACATTTAACTGCTCACAAGTGTTCAGTGAGCCCTTGAAATGGCCGCCAAGGTTTGGAGTATCCCAAACAAACCAGAGCTGAACTGGATAAACTTTACTCGCAAGCGAGGAGGCTTGCCTCTTTTTTTTTCCTTTCTTTTTTTTTAAAGCTCATCTTTCCAGATATGAAATGTTTATTACCCTGCTGTGTCAGTTTGTGTTCAGTAGCAGTTAGACACAGTTGTGGGTTATCTATTTGGTGATTTATTTATGTGAAGTAGTCAGAGAAATATATGAGTGGTTAACATTCGGGAACATGTAACAGCTTAGGTTGATGCTGAGCATCTCACTTAGAGTAGAATGTTTTTGTTACTTACTGAAACTAGACACAAAATATCTCTGCAGCCATGTTGAAAAACAATATCTTGTATGAAATGTTTTAGGTCTCTTTTCTGCAAACCAAGTGATTTCTCTATGTTGTAATGTGTCTGACAAGGACACAACGCCATACAGTTAAACTGTTGTAGATCTAAAGGTTTTACATTAGGTCATCAAGACTTCTCTTCGGTTGAGTGATGGTGAGGAAAGGGATCTTGACTCTTAATTACGTTATTCACCCAAAACATTAATGAGGATCAGGGATGCTTTCACAACAGCAAAAGAGCTTTATGCTAAGATAAGCATAACCTTAACCCTTGACTATGCTTCTACAAGCCCATTCAAGACCATCACTTCTAAAGTTAGTGTGAGATAGTTGCCTCTAACCTCATCTATTGACTTGTTTGCCCTTCCTCATTACCGGAGCCGCCTGAAAAACAGCTCCACTAGCAATATGATGCAAATGAATATCCATTTGGTTCCTTTATAAGGAGCCCTCTATATACCTAACATAATAATAGACAAATGTGAGTGATTAGCCATAATAGGAAATGTAAAAATCCATTAAAACCCCCTTCACTGTCAGCAATAATGTACAGTAGCTTAATCAGAAGGATGACATGATATAGAAAAGTCAGAGGGCCAGCCAAATGAGCACTGGGTAATCACCGAGGTATATCATAGAGGTTTCAGCTCGGTTTACAGTTAATAAGAAGGTGAAGCCAATGAAACAGACAAACTTAACCATTTCTGTGTCAGCTTTGTGCGGAGAAAAGGGAAAACAAATATCACTTCTTTTACTTTAGAGCTGCAACTAATTATTACTTTAATTATCAATTCATCTGCTAATTTTTTTTTCAATGAATCAATAAATCATTTGGTCTATAAAACAAGAAAAAAAAACTGCCTGTAGCAATTTCCTGTCAGGTATTCATTGCTTGTTTTATTCCATCCAAAGCCCAAAGATTGTCATTTTATTATCATATATGACATAGAAAAGCCTAAAATACTCACATCTGGAACCAGTAAACCTTAAAAAAAGACTAACGTTTTAATCAGTTCTCAAATTACAATCATCTACAGTTGCAACTGAAAATTAATTTGATCACTGTTTAATCTGCTAATTATTTTCTCTTTCAATAAATCATATTGTCTATGAAGTGTCAGAAAATAATGAAAAACAATAATCTTAAAATTACTTGTTTTGTCCAACCAGCAGTCCAGAATCAAACAATATTCAATTAACTGTCACATCAGACAAGAGAAGCAGCAAATCATCATATTTAAGGAGTTGAAACTAGGGCTTGAAAAATAACTTTTTTTGTATGTTTTGTAAAAATTCAAATAGGGCACTATTAGATAAACTGACTTCTGCTCTACAATCCTCACATTTAAAGGAAAAGTTATTACTTCACCCCCAAAATCTGAATTAACTGAGATGCATCCTCTGTAATTGATATAATGCTGTCCTTTTTGTCTAAGAACAAACAAAGCAGCTGTCGGTGCCAGACTGTACGTGAGCGACAGCGTGTGAAGACCAGGCAGACAGACGGTAGGCATAGTAGGCGAGGGGTGTCTGCCCCAATCATGCATCTGCAACTGGTAATCTGGCAGCTGCCGAGCATGCACGTGTACGCAATCTCTGGTCCCTGCACACATTGCAGTATCCTCACTGAAAGTTAACAGGAGACACCGTCTTGACTCGACACAAAAAACACGCGGACAGAAACGAGCCAGCCACGAGACTTGGGTGTTGCCATCATACTTATCCTCTGTGTGGACCCTCTGAACAGAACTCTGGTCAAGTGCTGTGAGTGAGCCTTGCCAGCGTCATCCTCAGTTATCAGCAATAATGTTCACATTTGCTGAGTTGTTGGAGCAAGTTAATTCCCATTTCAACAGCTTAGTTTAATTGCGTGTGCGCCCCAGCAGGCCCGTGCCATCGCTTTAAGGGGCAGAGGAATAGGATGTGTCCAAGGGAAATAATTGGTCCAGAGATCAGCAGTGGTTTTAAATTACACTCTCTTGCTCTCTCACTGTAGCTGCCTCCTTAGTGTGAACAGCAACGTCAAACAAGGAGGAGATTTTTCTAACAGGTGCAGCACCACAAAGGGGATTTAATTGCTGGCCGATGCTGGATAAGTGTGGGAAAAATCTTAGAGAACACGTCGCTTTTCAGGGCTTAATGCTGTGTGTTCTGACCTGTAATAAGACGCATAAGGTCTGTTGTTATTACCAATAAAGTCATAGTTACAAAAAACTACTTTGTTTTGCCTCTGACAAGCAGTAGCAGGGTCAAAAATGGATTTCCTCAAGAAGACACATATGAGGAATCTCTTAAAATTTCTTAAAATGTTACAACTTGGTTTTGTGATGTTTTCTGTTTTGTTGAAAACAGTCTTGACTCTGACCTGATGTGATGTGGTACTGTAAATCGTATCAGTTCTACCCTCTTCCCAAATACAAAAAAAAGAAAAACCCAAACAAACATACAAAAAAAGATGGGAAGAAGGGAGCTCACATCTGTTTCAGTCTCTCCAGGTTGTCATGGTAATAGTTGCCTTACAGTTGAATACCCACCTGTACACAGAAGCTTTGTAGTGGTTGATACCTCACTTTTTGGGTGTGGTGGTGATGGTAATGTGCACCACGTTCTGTCTATGTATTTACTACTAGATAGAAAGTTCAGTACCGTTTTCAGTTGGATTGTTATTGCACTTGTTGACTTTGTATTGTCACGACAGGGAGAAATAAAGTTTTATCTTTTCCAGTGTGTTTAAATCCCTGTGTGTCAAGTGATATTTGAAAGAGAAGAAGAAGAAAAAACCCTCATTAACTTCATTAAGAGAAGCCCCTACAGAGGCCTGAAACAGAACAAAGTTAGAAAAGGTTTATCAGAGAAAGCGTAGAATATAACTGAAGTTCTATTAGTTAGATAATAATAAAGGAGTGTAAAACGTTGGTTGGAAATAGAGATAACCATTTTATTTTGTCCATCACCTCCAATGATTTGACATAAATAAATTAAAACTATTTATTTGGCTGTCTGTGTTTCACCAGCTAATTTTGATTTTCAGCTCATTTGTTCTCCTTTTTTTGGGGGGGGGCACACTGGCACACATTTAACTGTATATCTCAAACTTTTCAACGAAATAACAAAAAACAGTAGTTGTAGTGCAGTGTAAGGTTAATTTGCCTCAGCATAAATCATGATATGGATAAATGTAAAACAAAACCATCATTTAGATACTATAGCCCTGCTGCTTAATGCTTGCACAAGACAGAGGTTAGATTTATACTGTATTACTGCAGTTTTCAAGCAGCATGTATCGGTGATAAATGTTACTAGAGAAAAGGCTTTTGAGGATGTAAACTAATTGATGTGTTTGGCAAAAGCATTACTCATGTAATACTTTATACATTATATTATAAACTGGTTGGGCTAGGTCCTGGAGTGTAAATGTTCCAAATCCAATAAAGAGCATGACAGAGCTGCAAGTTAAGTTCCCTGCTTTAAAATAAAGTAGAATTCAGAATAGGTTCCCACACAGTTTATATGCTAAATGTGAACAGGGCTTTTTAAAGTAAGCCATAATAATGTAGGAAGCTAATGATATGCAAACTCTTGGCCTTGGAAGTAATGGCCTAGATTTCAAATTTCGGTAGTAAGCTAGTTAGGTAGCTTTTAAACAAGTGATTAGAGGTTAAAGGAAATATGTTGGTTATTTATAAAGTATTCATTAGTGTTTTTGACTCAAGTGATGACCATTTACTGCCTTTTGTCGGTTTGGGGTCTCCATAAGCCTCTGAATGAACTGTGTTTGCTTTTATTTTTATTTTCATGGTCAATCAACACACTGAGGTGATTTATCCTGCCTCAAAGCAGTGACGCTCTCTAGCCGACGACAGAGCCACATCTAAGGCATGGAAAAATCATTACAAAGAGGAAAAACTAAGGTGAAAGAGAGACAGTGACAGGCTCCTTCAGACTTCATCACCTTGCTTCAAATCAGACACCTGCTGCTGCTCGCTTGCGTCAAAGACCCCTGGCAACCAGGAAGTTTTTTACCATGTTGTGAAGGTCCCTTAGAGCTCTCCTAATAAGCTCTCACTTCTTCTTTTACCCAACCCTCATCCACCTCTGTCGGTCATCCTGAACAGGTTCTGCTCGTTAAACTGCTTCCTTGCTCTGCCATCTCTCCTCTATTCACTCCATCTGTGTCCTCCTCCTTCCAGTACGCCTGTAAGCAACACTCTTCCCATCTGCGCATAGAAAACCAATTGCTGCCATCAATCACCATTTAAAAACCATTGTCTGACTTTCCACATCCTGCTGTTATTGAGCCTGAGATACATCCTGCCAACATTTGATCTATTAAAACTCCATTAGGCCTTGTCTCTCCGGTGCCACGTCTCCTCTGGCCGGATCTTCTGTGGCACTGGCACTGCATTAAGATCCATCTGATGTAGATATTAATGCTACTGTTTCATGACGTCCATTTAAACTAGCCATTGGTAATGTTGAAGTAATTCTGCCATGGTGGACCACACCTAACTGATGCTAACAAAAATAAGAACAAAACAAGATAGTGTCAGACGGACGTCTGGTTTTAGCTAATTTGCACAGAAACTAAGAATCTGTTTCTTTCAATAGGCAATCAGGATGGTATATCCTCAGCCTTGTCTACTATTGCAACTCTTGTAAGACATTGTTTGTTCTTTGCCAAATCACTATGGACATTGCATACTTACTGCGACACATTTTACTTTTTTACATATTTATATTTTTTATCTTATTTTTTATCTTGTTTGTTTTTTAAATTTCATATTGTTTATTATATTACTTAACATTTTGACAGGCTGTAGTTATTGATGGTTATTGCAAATTGGGTTAAGCAGCTCAGTTATCTACCTCACATGGAACAGATTAATTTTGTAAATACAAGTAATTAATACAAGTTAATATTTGGTGTATGTTCTTGTCATGCCCCCGCAAGCATACACCAAGCTCAAGTACGACAATATTAAACTTATAATAAACAATTCCCCCAAAACTGCAGGGAAAATACCATCTAGTAGCCTCAGTTATGACTGAAAAATCTTAACACCACAATCCACATGATTTGTAGCAGCAAGCTGAGATGTATTGTCTATGCAGTAGGCTAGATAGTTATTATGCATATTAAACTCACAAAAATATAGGGCTGACCCTGAATAGTCAAAGATTTGATGCTTCGATAGGCGGAGCCTGATTCGACTGTCAATCTCACAGTCCAAGCTTCGCAACGAAACAAGGTTCATGCCATTTTGGCATTATTGCTGCTCTTACTAGTATGTATTGTCAGTTGTAGATCTGTATTTGATGCTCTCTTGTATGTTGCTTGTATTCCTTTGGAATTCGAGGAACAACATATAAGAAAGCGACTTACATCTATTCCTCAAATGTAAGTCTCTTTGGCTAAAAGCGTCTGCCATATGAGTAAATGTAAATGTAATGTAAATGTTGCATAGTGTCACTGGAAGGTGCTCTGCAACTCCCCTGTTAACAGCGCCACAAATCCACCACAAAACAACGCAATCAGCTGACCAGAGTCAAGCATATAGAACCAATGACTGACTTCATGATGAATTGGTCATTTCTCACATGAAATACAATACTTAAATAATAAAAATAGCACTCATCACTTCTCCTCTTAGTCCAAATAAGTCTGACAACATTCATAACTACACCAACCCACCCAGTTTTCTTGGTAGACTCCAATTTTTCATAGCAGTATGATTAATGTTACAGTAGTTGAGTGGTGGACGCTACGCTACGCTGCTGATAGACTTGATTGTAGAGTTACTTCTGAAACACTGTGGCCGTTCTAGCGAAGGGTCCATTATTTCTCTTGGTTCATCACTTATTTATTGACTTAAATATTCTTTAATATCGCTTACAGCAGCTAACGCAGCCCATTGCTAAATTAGATTAGGCACAAAGCTAATTAATGCCGTTTAACTTAATCCAAAATATATCTGCATTTAAATAAATGTGAGGTGAATGAGTATCTAACACAGCTTCCTCTTTCAAATGGGTGAAACAGTGTGAAATGGTTGAGAAATGGTTTCCTGTAGCTTTAAAATTAAAGTGCGCTGGTTAAATAATAAACTAGATGTGAATATGCTGTTCTCTCTTACTCTCTCTGCATGTTCTAGCAGCAAATATTCATTGATGTGCAGTTGTTTTCATGTTCAGGTTTTGTGACTGTAATCTGAGTTTTTTTTTAACAAAATCAATTTACGAAAATCTATTATAGCCCACATACATAACAGCTTTCAATATCGGCCTGTTCTAAGTAGGGATGTCCAGATCCGATCACGAGATCGGAAATCGGGCCTGATCACGTTGTTTCAGACTCGATGGAATCGGACATTACCTCCCGATCAGGACTCGGATATAAATGTGTTTATATGTATATATAGATGTGCTTTGCAAACACTGACATTTTTATTTTTGTATTTTTTTACATGCCTGCCGGGTATTTTAAGTTGAGGTGCTATGTGTTTTTATCTTAGACGTTGTTGCACTAAAGTCCAAAAGTGAAGAATTTATGTTATTTATTACTTGATTGTTCAAGCTACCTCACAGAAGTGCTCTGTTTGTTAACAGAGTTGTTGAATATTAAAATAAGGTGAATTAAATAAAAAATAAGGAACATCCTGGATCTGTTTTTTCGCTCTTCTTTATTATTTTTTTAAGTATCATAAAAGTATCGGATTGGGACTCGGTATCGGTAGATACTCAAAATCAAATGCCTCGGACTCGGACTCGAGGGCAAAAAAACCTGATCGGGACATAACTAATTCTAAGTAGTATTTAGTAGGAAAGGGGTCTTCTATCCAAACATTTTCAAAATCAAAATATCAGCTTAAAAATTGGCTCTTTTTCACTTTAGTATCAGCATTTCCCCCCAAAAACCCATATCAGTTAGGCTCTACAGGATTTACACGATTTACACTAATCAACACCTGTACACATCCTCTATCATACAGGATTTACACCACATGATTGCAACAATACTTTCCTGGACTAGCAGCAACAATATAATTCCATTCCATTGCTTACTGTAAATCACTGGCAATATGTAAACACATACTGTCTCACATCTAATCCAGTTAGATGAAGAAGATTTTTCCATAACTCGCACACAAACAAAAAAGGCTACTTAATCGTCTCCGCATAAAGGCAGAGCTCTTACACTTTAAAATTTGATGATAATCACAACCCGCTTGAGCTCCTCCCGCCAGTAAGTTACCGCTTCTCTCCCCACAGCTGTTGCACTAGTTTAGGTTCACAGTCCAGGTTCCGGTGACAGATGAGCGCCGAAGCAAGACTAACATTAAAAACAGTGCTCTGTGATTTTCTCACGCAGACGATCGCCTTGTTTCCAATCAGAAAAAAAACAACAAAACAAATTGATTTTTCTTGGTCGAATAAAACATACAGGCAAGGTTAAGCAGGGATCCACTCTCTGTAAACTTTTTCTCCAGTTGACAACACAGCCGATCATTAGTGACGTTAACTTAGCGTACCTTACCGCACATCACAGGCTGAGGTTGGATATTTGCTACTTCCCTTGTGTGGCAGCAGCTCCACAATCGGCGATAGCGTCTTCCTTGATTGCCTCCCCACAACAACGGGTTAGACACCTGATAAATCCATTGCGCGGTGGTGCTGCTGCTGCTGCTGCTAAAGCTAAAGCTAGCCCCAGGTTGCTAAAGCTAGCCTCAGGTAGCCTTATGCACTGCTGACACTACTCCTCCGGTCTCTGGTTAGTTTGCTCGTCATTTTCCACAACTTCTTCACTCCTTCAGGCTCCTTTTGAATAGATTACGCATTACGTGCCTCCCTTTCCTCTTCTTCTGTTTCGTTTGCCTTTATAACCGCTTACAACCACTCCTCTTCATTTTGAGATACAGACAACTAGCTCACTCCCGCAGTCCACTTGATTCAGTACTGGGTTATGAGATGACTAAGGTTAAGGGCCGGCAGTTACGTGCTTTCCACACTTGGGCTTGACCACTGATATAGTTCGGTTTAAATTAAAAAAAAACATACCAGTGTGTTTTTAATAGGTTATACAAGATGTCAATATCTGAAATGTAAACAATAAAAAAGGAAAAGAGACATTTTTCTTCCCCTGGCTTGGGCCCCAAGTGGCATGGGCCTCTGGGCCCATCCGGCCCAGGTAGCACCATGCCCGCAAAACTCTGCATAAGATCGGTAAATCACAGGCGAGAGAGAGAGAGAGAGGTCTTCAAAAACCCTTGTTTAGCTGGAAATTTACAGTGTAATTTGAATAAATACAGACTGAAACCCTGCAGCTACAGGACTGCAAGATTAAACCTGAGCTACCCTGTATAATTTTCAGATGAGTATGAAATGTGTGGAGAAAATGGGACAGTGACAAAAGCCTACTGAGCTCCCCATGAAGCCAACATTACATGGATATAATTATGTGAATGGGCTGTGTGCAGTCATGTTTACACCCCTAAAGCAAATATATAGTATTATTGTCTACAGACCTGGCTTTCCCTCAGAGCAACAACAAGCAAGGGGTAAATATGCACAAAACCAGTTCAGTCCCTGAGATTCATAACACTCAAACATGTGAGCCTATTCATATTTCAACACTATGTAAATCAACAGCATGAAAGCAACATAATGTAAGCACCAAATAGGCTATACACCAAAAAATGTCACTGTCAGACAATTCAAGAACTTAATTTACAATGAATATCAATGCCAACACTAGGCTATAAATTAATTCACAGCAGCATAAAAGCAAAAATATATCAAACTGATCTGAGAGAAAAATTAGAGCTAGTCTCATTGTTTATTAATACTCCCAAGTACACAAACACCAACTCAACAGTGCCAACGCATCATCTTAACGTGTTCTTGTCAGCACAAGCAGTTAGCTAATAAAAACATATCTTTGTGAAGTGAAGCAAAGCTCTTGACTTGTCAAGGTGGGACTAATTGGCGACAACATGGCGGTAAATGATTTGACTTCCGGTTGAAACGGGTTTAGAAGATGTAGAAGTGAATGATGGCTGCTTTAGGTAAATGCTGGTGTCCTACAGCAGTTCGGAGCCCAGAAAAAGTGTTTGTAGTCCACAAAACTGTCCTAAAAGAGTGTTGACATGCTAGCTTGAAAAAGTTAGCTAAATGAACAAAGCCAAAAGAATGGGCGGGGCATTGAATGTTTGAAAAGGACCATATTGTAAAAGGGTGTGTTTGAAATACTGTAAGTTGCAGCCAGGAGAGCCTGGACATCAACAATTAGTTCAAGATTTGTTCTTTATTAAACGTGTTTTCAAAAAATAATTTTACAGTTTTACATGAAACAAGACTTAAGACTTCTTCAGAACATGTGCGCTGTGTTAGGGCTTCGCCGCGGCTGCCAGAGCTGCAGAGCTACTCACAGCCATTCAAGTCAATGTTTGTGTTCACAACAGACATGGCTATCTGCTGCGCAGAGAATTGACAGCAATTCTATTTTTCAAACAGCAAATTAACCGGGCAGGAAGTCAGACACGGTCAATTTTCAAAATAAAAGTCCCTGTGCAGACTCCTGATTGTGTATCAACAATAAACACATTTAAAACAGACCTAAAAAGAAAAAAAACTGTGTAAGTCTACTTAACCATCATAGAAGTAAAAAAAAAATATATAGGACAACTGATGAAATCAACAAAATCTGAACATGTCAGCATAATTAGGCAGGAAAAATTTTCTTATTCTGAAATGCTCCATGTGGGACATGAAGCCCTGGAGAGAACAGAACAAACCCGGTTTGGAGAAAGCTGTGATTTGTAGTACAATAAAGGATAAATAAACAATGAGTCACACTCACCAACATTTTTTGTATTGCTTTTGTCTGTTTTTATTTCACATTACAATTTTCTTTTAATTGCCATTTTCTTTTATAATTTCATCAGTCTTTGTCAGTCAAGATAAAAAGAGCAGAGATATTTGTCTGTAATTAAAATTAAACACTAAAGTAGAATTGCATTTAAATTCTACTTAAATTGTGAGCTACGCCGCTAATGAAAACACAGATAATGTGATCAGTGATGATTGCTGCAACAGCTCATGTGTTGCATCATTATATGGGATCGATGTCTGTTTTCAGTATGGGTCTTCTACTATACAGTTTGATTCGAAGCTCAATAGTGCACCTTGCAGGTAGTTGCGCTTTAATCTCTCCTATACTGTTGCCATTCTACCTTTTACCTCCAACACAGCATGTGAGGGATGGGTTCGGGACAAAGCTATAAACTGTGTTATTTTAAAGGTTAAAGAAATTAAATTGCTTTATCTTAACCATTCATTCAAAATGTTTCCTCTGTAACAACAGTCTAACAATTATTCATTTAACTGTGCAGCAACTTATTTAGCAAATTATTTTTCATTTAAATGTCATAATTAAACAGCACTACAGCTTTGCTGTAAGAAGGCTTGACTGTCACTGCTGGCTATTTTCTGTGTGGATTTTGCACGATCTCCTCTGTATCTGTGTATCACTTAAAAAGATGCCGGTGTTTGGTGTCAGCTGATAAACCACTACTATAAATACTGAGGATGAGTCAAATACAGAGGACATATTTCCCCCAGGAGGATCAGTAGTCCGTTGCATAATACAAACAAGGGTAAACAGAACTTTGTTTTAATCATTCTGTCATTAATTATGACATTCATTACGTCGTAGGTCAAATCACCAAAGAGGAAGTGTGGATATTCGGTATAATTTATTTTCAGCAAAACAACAAGCTGACTCTTGGGAGAAAATAATGGGTTGTGGGTTTTTTGTTGTTGTTGTTTGTTACTTTTCTTGGCAGAACTCAAATGCCACCACTGCACTATTTTTTCAAAAGGAAGAAATGCATGGTATGTTTTTCCGACATCATGTATAAAATGGCATAAATGACATCCTGACAGATATTTCAGGATATCTTTACATTCAATGCTTTGTTTACTTTCAAAAATATAAATTTCCACTTTTCTGCAGCAAATAATATATTTATTTGTAAATACATTACAAAATCGTAATAGAGCTTGTATTTATTGAAATGACTGAATACTGATTTCCCTCCTGCAGTTTTCATACACACCTCCTCCTACAATGAGTGCATTTGAAACAGAAACATAATCATAAGAAACACACTGATACAAAACCCATTCTAAACAGAGAAACTGTAAAATAGTCTGATAATGTAGATATCTTTCTCTGATGCTCTGAACAGTCCTGTAATTGGGTCGGGGTCTCTAAAGGTCTTCACCCGAAGCAGGTGACCTTTGATCTTTTATCAATCACTGACCTTTGATTGAGCTGAACAAAGACCGACCTTTCAACATAAAGGAGTCCTTCTCCTTAGCTCAGTCTGCATCAAAACATGTACAGAAACTGATGAACTGTTCAGTTCCCTTTACCTTTATTAGTGCAGTCCACTATACCGTTAAATGAGCTTTTTACTCTTTAAAAAAAAAAAAACAAAACAGTTGTTACAGTTGTTCTCAACCTTTTTACCATTGGACCCCTTAACCTAGCAATGACTATGTGTTTTGGTGCCACTTTGGGGCAGCAGAAACAAGCTGTAAACACAACACTGACAAATAATACCACATTTATGTTGATATTGCAATATGTTAGCAAACGGTTTACACATCTAGCAGATATGGAGCAACTTTATTTACTCTCCTTGTGTTTTGGTTTCCACCATCTCTTTTCCTCTCACATTGCACATAGACATTTAAACAATGTTAATATAAAAATTGTTAATTATTAATAGAAAAAGATTACTTGTAGCAGCTGTAAAATAAAGCAGTGTCACTGAATTGTGACCTGTTCCCAACACTCAGGTTTCTTCATCTATCCTTTTTCTAATTAATTATCTAGAGTCTCTCTTCTTTTTTATGATGTATAATGTTATACAATGAAATGTACACACAAATTTGACTACTATGAACACATCTTGGAAGAGCTGCTTGGATTTATTAGAACAGTGGTGGGCAGTCTCTTGATTCTTTAAAATGAACACTCCTGCCTATGATAGTCATCACTGACATAAAGCTATATGTTTGTATATAATACAGCTGCTGAATACTCAGAGTGGTACTACTCCCCTTTTTGTGCACAGACAGATGCATCTGTTTAGTGTGACAAGGGAGGCTATTATATATTACTCATGTTTCCTGTCAACATTGTGGATGGACTCCAGTGGGTTTCTATGCAGAAAGACAGCATTTGTTTTCTTCTGAAACAGCCAGTCAGTTTATGCATGATTAAAATATTCTCATCCCTTGCTTAATAGGCAGTAAGTGGTGTCCTAATAGTAGAAGAAGAAGAAGAAGAAGAAGAAGAAGAAGAAGAAGAAGAAGAAGAAGAAGAAGAAGAAGAAGAAGAAGAAGAAGGTGTTGTCACTGAAGCAGACCAGGTTTAATCCCTTGACTTTCATTCACATTACTGTTGTGTGTCCCAAAGATCATTGCAAATGCATGTCAGAGACACACAACTGTTTGCACATACTTTACTCCTGTGATTTATCCAGCTTGTTTCACATTGTTACCTTGATTGATTCAACATAGCTAGCTTAAAAGCAGAAATATTCACAGAATTAAGAATTGCCATTTACAGTACATCAGGAACGCTGATAAATGGTGACAGTGACAGTTATGTCTGAAACAAGACCTGCTACTAAGATATATAGATATGCAAACATTTACATATTTCTGTATTTCTGACTATTTCTGACTATAGTTCAATTTATGTTACAGATTCTATTAGAAGGTTCTGCACCAACACTTCACTTCCTTCCACTTCCACTTCCTTCCTTCCAGTCTTTCTGCATTTGTCTATGCAGAAAGACTTACAAGGACCAACTAATGTATAGATGCTTTAAAATGCATAAAAAGAGCACTATATTACAACTGAGATCATTCATAGTTTGAAAATAAGGGCAATTAAATACTCAGCAATGATGAGGAGTATAAAATGGAAAAGAGAAGAGAGGCTATTTTAGTTTCATAAGACGAGCGAAAGCAAGAGTCTTTGTCTCTATACAGTACCTATGTTTCCATCAGACTGCTGAGCAAATTGTATGTGAACCTTTTGAAATGTCAGGGGAAATAAGTGTGAATTTAGAGTATTTTCCATCACCTTGGTGGAAATGAATAAATTGGCTTCCTTAATGTCAACAAACACATTTGCAGGAAAATTGGAGAGAATAAGAAGTGCGAAACTGGTTGTTGTTACTGTTTAGTCATGTCCAAATGTTATACTGTGTACTTTAAGACAAAAACAAAGAAACTCTTTCTGCAATTTGCTAGTTAATACTTAATACACAAACTACATCCACAAAACCAAACTGGAGAGGCAGAGGTAAAGTGATATCATTATTCAACACTACAGAATTTACTGTAATGGTTTGCATGAATTTATTATTTGCAACACAGAGTATTTAAGTGGCTTTTTTCAGTTGTAGTCAACTTTTAATTCACATAATCACACATAATTGCACAATCCACGCCTTTGATGGAATCACATCTATTGTCCGGCTCTTGTTCTCTCTGCCTCACTCCATCGCTGCCTGCCTCACCCTCTCTACATGTGTGTGACATTGAGTTGTGAACAATTCACTGATAAAAACAACAACAAATCCCTCAATTTTCCTGAGAATTGCATTCACTGAGCAGAGAAAGAGGTCACAGACTGTCAGCAGCAACACGTGGAAGAAGTAAAGAAAGAAATGAACATTGTTTATTGAGAAGTGTCATTCAAGGATGATGGTTTTCTATAACAAGAATGAAAAGTGCCATGTTCCAGCAGTATCAGACTGAAAAGGAAATATAGAGAGGGAAAGAGAGGAAGAGATCAAAGAGTAAATTCACCAGGACATAAAACCATGTATATTGTCACTGAATACACCAAATTTTAAACATATTAAAAAAACAAGTGGTATACCCATATGCTGAAACATTTTAATGGGGCCAGTATACTCCATATGTGCTTCTCAAATGGTTAAATAGCTCCGGAAACCCTGTTGGATCAAAGGGTGCTGTGTCAGTGCATTTCTGTAACTTTCAGAAACAGTTGATCTGATTCACACCCATTTCACTCTGCGACAGGTCAGCTGTGTCGAGGTGAGAAAGGAGCCATAGTTTGAAAGTTTTTTGTGAGCAACGTGAATGTAGTATGAATGTCTTCGGGAGAGACAGTTAGAAAATGTGCTCTGTTATCTCCAGGTAGCCAATCAAGTTGGTGTTTTTTAGGAACACAAACTTTTCACGTTGCTTTTTAAAGGTCACACTTTATCATGTCTTTTCAATATAAATATTTGTCCCCATTGTGTCTGAAGACCCAGAGACTATAAAAAAAAAATCATTCTCTCTTTTTTTCCTGCTCCACCTTTCAGTAAATGTGTGCGCAAACACAGTGTTTAAATTTGGCTCTCTCTATTACGTCATGAACGTATCTGTCTAGCACAGGACCTCTCTCTTCAGTTTTTATGCTCCATACATCTGGAACAAACTCCCAGAAAACTGCAGGTCTGCTGAAACTGTCAGTTCTTTTAAATCAAGACTTTAATCAAATGTAATTAAATCAAATGTAGGGCTGTAGATTAGAATCGTACAGCGTACTGTGAATTTTACTGTCCTGTTTACCCTGTTTTTATTTCCTATCTAAGCCTTTAAAATGGATTTTATCCTGTTTTTATTTTCTACTTCACCCTTTTTAAAATTATATTTTAATGTGTTTTTTCCTAATTTCCCTACGTTGCATTTATGTTTTATGTAAAGCACTTTGAATTGCCTTGTTGTTGAAATGTGCTATACAAATAAATTTGCCTTTAGTGCACTAGATGGCCCTGACCACTGAACACATACTGAATACACTGCTCACAGCCATGTGCCCACTGTCTTTTTTTTCCAACACAACACCAAGCAGTCTTTCCATCACTGAGCTCGAGCTGGAGATTGTTCATTGTGTCTCACAGAAATTGCTTTTACGGTTATGAAAGAAAGTAAATTATTTTCCTGTTTTCCCTCTGGTGACCTCCGGCTACTCTGCCTTAACTTTCTGTGATTTAGGGAGTTTCCTGATGGACAGCTTTAATTATTGCTAATGCTACAGTAACTATTTGCTTCTGCTAACTGTAGCTGCTGACTCTGCCCTGACTGTGCATACCCATCGTTCCAAAGGTCCTGTACTAACAGAGGTGTAAACATCAACATATGCCCAGAGCACCAAGCTACCAGTCTGTGCAGAGTCAGTTAATAGGATGACTAGCTAAAATCAGTGAATAAAGTTACAAAATTGTGTTTTGTACTGTAATCAGTCTGACCCAGCCACCAAAAACACTCCACTCCAACAGCATCTTATTGTTTTTCCAACCTAATTCTTGTTTGAACTGTGGTTTGTTAAACAGTAAATTCATCAAATTCAGTGCCCTTTATTGCTTTTCCCAAGATAAATTATTGTAAAAGTCAGCCAACATATTTACCGAAAAATTATTTAAAATGCAAGTTAAAATGTAAAATAAATTAAATACTGTCAAAGCCGCAAGCACACTGGCAAGACGATGAGGCGGTGTGGCCCAACCACATTAATTGCTGCCTAGGACATCATTTAACTTTTTGGTAAGATCAACATAATTTATTTTACTTGTGTACTATGTGAACTGTTTGTTGTTGTCCTGCATGATTGCATGTAACAAAAGTAGGTTGTGTGTTGTTGCTTTGTGTTGTTTGCATTGTTATCTGTGTCTAAATGGTGTCTGCTGTCACTTGTTTTACTGTGTCCGGTTGTTCCGCCTGGCTTGTTGTGTTTTTGAGAATTCCTGTTTTGTTTGCTGTTGTTTTCTTTAAGGTGTTTTGATGTCCTAGTTCTGTGCATTTTTATCAATTTTAAGGTTTCAAAAACATCCTGCCAAAGGACTGAAGTTGAAAATTAGCCAGCTAGCAAGCACTAGGACATTTACAGTAATAGATATAATAAATGAAATTAAATTAATTTGCTTAGCATGACCTATCTCCACATTTCATTTCAGCGCTATGCCAGCTAGTTGCTGCTCCTCTACAGGCTTTGAGAAGGCCAACCAGAAGAAAGTGGGCTTTTAGGAAGGGGGGCCTCAAAGAGAGGAGTGAAAACGTTTGTTCAGACAGAGGATGCAATGGACAGTATGAGAAAAATTCTGTAACAGTATATGCAACAGTAAATGTTTACATGTTTTTTTGAACATTAAAACATGTAAACATTTTCTTATAGACACCCAAAATAAAAGTATGATTCTAAAAATGAGCATAATATGAGACCTTTAAAACTATACTTTTACCTTTTACTCAAGTATTTTTGGGCCAGTGATCTACTTTTATCCTCACTACATTTGCCATTTATACCATCATTACAACTAGTCTGTAATCTACTATGCATTTTGCTACATTAATCGAAATGAGGAAGCTGTCTGCGGGTGTTTACACAGGAGGGCATGGTTACACAAAAGTGCTTTAACCACTCTCCCTTGCAGTACCAAGAGTCATGAGCTTGTTCCAGATATTAATGAGCTAGGAAGATGCAAAAATTGAGAAATCAGGGTTATACCTTTTTAATTAGTTGTTCTAACTCAAATCCAGTAACTGCACACTATGCCACTGATGAATGTATTGGAAAGCAGCCTGCATCACCCTTTTACAAGCCAGCAGAAATACCTTCACTTTCCATTAATGACCATCCACCAATCTAATTTATGGCTGGAGGTTTGATGAGGTAGTGACAAGTAAACGGGCTAGTTGTGATGAGCTAACGACTAACTAGCTTAATGGCACTTGCCTGCCATAATATCTACCCAAGTCATTCTTTAACTAGACAAAAATTCAGTAGGGTTTATTAAGAACCATAGACTTCTGCCTTACAAGTGACTCTTACAGTCAGTCACTTAGTTTTAAGAAACACAACTTATTAAGAAAACATATGCAAATAGATGCAAATTATCATCTTCACCAATTTGATAACATATGCACAATGTGAGAAAACACAACTGAAAACAGCATATGCATACTACTGTAAGTAGCACAGACAACGAAAACGGTTGCCAGGGGACGCAAAAAAAGTGATGAAGATGCCCGGACACAGCAGAGACACGCTTGCTGTTGCCATGGTTTGTGACTCATAAAGTGATTTCTGTATTTGTTTGTATTTTCTTACTTTGCTTTTTTTATTTAAATACTCCACATGTGTTGTCAAATTGGTGAAGCTGCAGTGCGATGACCTCTTTGGGTGACCATACAACTGCAAAAATCAAAATAATTAGATGTACAGCATATAAAGACAGAAGAAACCACAAGCTGGCCAAACACTCCACCTATCATCAGCCCTGTTTGCATTTCTGGTAGTTGATGTCCTCTTCGCTTGTCTGTCATTGCCCTTTGTGCTTCTTGAACAGGGCGTACAGGACCTTCAAGGTGGCAGCGATGTCCTGAGAGACAATATCTGTCAAACAATCCACAGGAGAGCACGTATTTATAATGCACCAACACCATCTACCAAGCCACAGAGGAAGTGAAAACATGAGGATGCTTTTACCAACATTAGCTAATATCCTTTCTTTCTCATGATCCATCCTTATAGGTCATAGATCAGGAGGAAAAAATAAACAACATTAGATGGAAATTGAATCAATATGTCCTTGCTGGGATCCCAACTAAATTGTTCTCTGTTGTGAGATGCACTCACTGAATGAATGTGGCATAAAGATCAACTCCACCACTGGCTAACCTAATTAATGCATGCAGCACTATCCCATTTTAGACCCTGACTGCTGGGATTCCTCATTCCATCACAGTAATTATGCTGGTAATTAAAAAGACTGTAAAAATGAATTAAATTAGCCACTTTCTCCTGGCTTTGTGCTGGTCCTTACATTAACAGTTATCATGTTAAGGATTTACTTTACAATTACAGGCCATATGGCTGGTAGGTAACATTGTGGGGAAGTGTTGGTGGCTGTGAAACTGAGATTGAAGCTCAGAGAGAATACAGAGCATCTTGTCAATAACGGATCTGCAGGGAACTGAAGTAGATCCATTTGCTATGGATTGATTCTCACACTTAGACAAGTCAGTAACTCACTGAGTCATCACTCTATTTCACCTGTCTCTGTTTTGAGTGACTACACATGGCCAAATGTAGACACCCAAACATTACACCGATGTGTGATTCTTGTGAACATCTCACTCCCAAACCATGGGTCTTAATAGGCTGCTATAACAGCCTTCTATAACCCTTCTTCTCTTTAGGGATTTGCTCCCATTCAGCCACAACAGTAGTGAGCCTGGGCACTGATGCTGGCCGATAAGGCCTGGCACACAGTCTGCATTGCATTTCATCCTAAATGTGCTGGGTGGGGTTGAGGTCAGGGCTGTATGCAGGTTTGTCAAGTTCTTCCTCAACAAATGGCAAAACATTTCTTTATGAACCTCATTGTCATGTTGAAAGATTTTGATTGTATGAATTGGCATCACCATACAACTCTGATCGCCTGCATCCATATTTAATTTATTTTACATTTTAACTTGTATTTTAAATAATTTTTGGGTAAATATGTTGTCT
This sequence comes from Lepomis macrochirus, assembly GCA_024633595.2. Lineage (NCBI taxonomy): Eukaryota > Metazoa > Chordata > Actinopteri > Centrarchiformes > Centrarchidae > Lepomis > Lepomis macrochirus. The sequence goes on along the minus strand of JALXJV020000008.1, from coordinate 12,076,607 downwards.
TTAAATGGACTCTATAAATAAATGGTTTTGGCTTGAAACAGGACTTCTCTAAATTGTTGCCACAAAGTTGGGAGAACATATTAACATATAATATTCTTCTTATAATCCTCTAATAATTGAGGGCTGTAGCATTAAAGGACAGGTTTGCACTTTCCAAGTCTGTCTTAAAACAATACTTACGTGCCCGCATCTACATTGAAACATGTTTTGCTTACTGTAATTCTTGCTGCCCTACTGTCCATACTTGTCATTAAAAAAATCCCTCTCTAATGCCAATCAAACGCAAGTGATGGGGGACAAAATCCACAGTCATCATCCTGTCCAAAAATATATATCAAAGTTATGTGGCCTCAGACGTCTGAGTTAGATAAATTAAGTGTCTGTCTTCCAAAGTTATAGCCTTTTTGTAAGAAAACCCTGTCCCTACAAGGAAACGCTGTCCACTGAAACAAAAAGTTGTAACATAAAGAGGGAATTTCACACAAAAAAGACAGATAAGTACTTGATTGACTGACTCAGACTGCTGAAGCTTCAGATAAACTTTGGCATGTTTTGGGGGTTTCTTTTGCACAGAATGAGGACTATGAATTTTGTCCCCCATCACTTACGTAGAAATTGATTTAGATATATCTTCTAATGGCTGCTATGAACAGGAGGAAAAATAAAGCAAATAAAACCTATTAAATCTAACCTAAACTATGTAAAACAATAAACAAGTGGACAGGCTCCCATATACTTGTGTGTATTTCTATCCGCAACAAAAGGGCGTATGAACTATATAGATGCTCTACACATTTATACACTGAATTGAAACTACAAGTTGACTTAAACGATACAAGATATTTATATATTTATACTGTCTGATAAAGGTAAAATTTATCTTAGATAGGTCATGTTGTAAAATTCACAACATGTATATGTGTATATAATGTAAAATTAACAAATATCTTCAATGGTGAAATGTATTTATTAGGCTGATCTTGATTCCTTTATTATGCTGGTAGTCTTTAATTGTTAGGGGGTTTATTTAGATCTGTCTTTTGTATGAAATACCAAATTTATGCTAATAGTGAAGAGGTAGTTAAACCTCTACCTCGCCACCACGCCAAAAAAAGTTATCCTAACTTATTTTAAAAAAAATCTGAATTAGACCTTTGATTTACCAAATGTAACAACAGAATGGACTGCATACCACAAACTCATGTTCACCTTACTGAACCAAAGAGAAAGCAGAATTTCCTTAGACTTTACATACTGTACATAAGATGCAAACTGCAAAAGTCGCTAATAATGTATTGTTCATACTGTTGTGTAATTTTGTGGATGAATGATCAGACTGATAAGTTTACGCCACAAATAATAAACTTGTGATTTTACAGTTGGAAATCTGATAACTGGCAGTTGCAGGTTGAAACGGGAAAAACACAAAATTTCAGAGCACAGATACAATCAGAACATTTCTGGGATCTGTCTGATAACTGGGTGGCATACAGTAGCAGTGCTTATGAATACAGATAACATATCTCCCTCCAGACACACGTACACACAGTAGATGCAGCCATATCGGTGAGGTTAAATCCCTGTGTCTATCAGTGGGCACCAGAGTGACATCGTCCCCTTGAGACCGGCTTCCTCGCTGCTCCTCTCTAAATGAATGATGATGACCTCAGACTGAGCCAATCATCCGCAGTCATACTCAGTGAGACATGAGTCGCACTCATTCATATTCCCCAAGCAATTCCATCTTTCCCCCCAAAACACTGTCAAACCCACACTCCACCGAGCAGTGGAGATTAACTCAAACTACCGGAGCGATCCCCCTCCTCGCTTGACATACAAACAAATTTTGGCGTTTCCCTGTCATAAGGATAAATGCTCTTGATAGATGATATCATATGAATTAGTTTGACATTGCTGTCTTGGACCGGCAGTGTTTTTTTTCTTCTGTTACAATCATTTTACTCTCAGACCTTCTGGTTTTGTTTTTTCATCATTTGTGTCTGGCATTTTAATTTGAGTAAAATCTGTTGATTGGACAGTATGTCAACAACGCGGAGTGTGTATTCTGTGAACTGTGTGTTGTTTCCTCACCTTGTGGATCAACACTGGACACTTCAAGGCCCGTGTCATTAAGGAGGTCCAAGGCCAAGGTCACATTGTGAAGCTGGAGGTCCAAGAGAATAAAACATCAAACACAAAATCCAGACACCACATTTTCATCTAAATTGCTGATTCGACTTTTAGAAATATCTCCATAAGTGTGTCGATATCTAGTTAGTATGGTTATTTTGTAGGGAATATTGTAGGGAATATAATCAAGTCTTATAATGAAAGATAAGTAAACACTGAAGGATATTTTCAGTATTTTAAACTTGGCCACTATTGTCAGATATTTTGGAGTCGAAATGACTGGTAGGTACAAAATATTTTACAATCCTTGTAGTAGATGGCTTCAGCTGGCAGCCATGAGCCGGCTGCAGTGGCTGCAACCTATTTGTTTGGGACAATTGTGCCTGTCAAAATAACATCCACAAAAAGTGCTTCTTTTTGCCACTGACAGGCTCAGACTATTAGACCAGGTGTCTGACATCATCATGGAAAGGATCCCTATGAGTGACTCACAGTGACATCCTTTGTATTTAACAAGAAATAGAAGTCTAGCTCAAGGACAGTTGTCACTTTGACATGTTGTGAGAGGCAAGCTGTAGCAGGAAATGCTGGTGGAAACGTTGGAAAGGATTTTGTTGTGTATGTAGAGGAACTGCTAGCAAGACTTTATTTCCTAACGTTAATCCAACATAACAAATTTCTCTCTCCAACTCTCTCTATAAATCTGACTCACATGCTCTTTTTGTAACAATTCGCCATCACACAGACATTATAAGCACATTATAATCCCATCAGAACTGTGTAAGACAGAATCTATCATAATGTATTATGAATAGTGGCTAGCATATAATGTGTTTGTCACAGGAAGCCTTTTAGTTTTTAAGGTATCAAAAAAGTCTAATATGGGGTGTCACAGTGTCTTTTTATATAGTTAAGTTATTCATGAACATATCAGATCTGTAATAAAAGAGTCATAACTTTTTCATAAACTCATCCTATTGCTTCAAGTAAAATGAGATCAAAAGATATCATTATGAGTGAGCCAATGAGCCAGTTGTAATTATGCATCTACTTTTATTATGGGAACCGTAAAATATTAATTTTATCAAATCATATATTGTAATAGGCACTACTTTGAATTGTGTTTCAGTACTGTAGCTCATTATCTACTGTGCTCTTGTGGGGAATTAGATGAACTCAAATTAGAAATGAAAAAAAAATGTATTGTGATCTTAGTACTTTTGAGTTAGAATAATGCAGTCTGTCCATATGTACACTTTCAGAAAATACCACTGCAGGAGGTGGGTGGTGGGGAAAATATGGAGTAAAACTAAGTAGAAAGAACAAGATTTATGAAGGGAAATAAAACAACAATTCTTTGATGATACTATCATGCTGACCTGAATAATTTATTTTATTTCAATCAAATTCAACCGGTTCCTTTTTTATTTGTTACGCCTCCAATATTGTTAATGACTAATACAAATTTAATCTGTTTACGTGTAGTGGGGGAGCATGAACCTTTTTTGACTTTTGAAAGGGGGTCATGACAGGAAAACTACTAAAACCCAAAAGTATTGTGCGAGCTTGTCTCTGTCCTGTATTAATTTGTGAGAAAGCACATCCCGTAATGACTTGTCAGGAATACATAAATGCTCAACCATTGAATCCATACTGTACCATTTCAGAGTGATTGGCAGGGGTCAGGTTGAAGTCATAGAGCGGGACGAAGAAGCCTTCCAGCTGTCCAATCAGCAGCAGCAGAATAACACCGTCACCAAACTAGACAAAAACAAAACAAAACAGGACATTGGATCCTGTTTTAGGAAGTCAATATAATCTCAGGGGAAGTCATCAATAAGTCCAATGCTAAAAAGTGTTCAGTTTTTTTTTTTTTACCTGTTTGTCCATATCAGTCACCTGTAGACCCATGGTTAACATATTCTGGTTGACAAAGTGTAAGATGGCCTGAGTATGGAAAAACAAAGTTAGGTAGATGGGCATTTTTAACTGACATAATAAGGTATCAAGAACATTTGAATCTTCATCAAAACCTTGCAAAAGCTTTAGTTTACTACATTCAGAAGGAGGATAATATCTGAGAGCAGGCTGGAGACCCCTCATATATTGTCTCCAACTGTAGATTAATCTTGCTTGTATATGTAGGTTCAAGTTGAAACCAAAAAACAACTTATACTTGTTTTATACTTGTATTTTCTGTGTACAACAACATTTTCTCTCTCACCACCAGAGGAAATGAAAAAGTTAACTCCTTAAACTACCTCAGCACTTATTCGCCTCTCCTTGTTATACCTGCTTCACTGTGTTGACCTTGTGAGCCTCAAGCTTCAGCAGTTGCTCGATGGGATCTTCCCCTGGGTGACCAGACAGCCAGTGAAAGTGTGTTAGTCATGTAGGCTGTAATGCTGTTCCGATGACATTCAAGATGTCACATCAACTCAACCTCTGACGCTCTTTACTCACTTTCAGTATTGCTGAGGGAGTCTGAGCCTGCATTGCTGTTGACAAAGCCCCAAAAAATATGAAGTGAACTCTGTGTTTTCCTCACATCTAGAAAATTACACAGGCCAGAAATCTGCTCACCTATCCTCTGTTAGGACTTCCATCTGTACCTCTGATTTGATTCCACTTTTGTTCACCTGGACGAAAACCAAAACTGAGCAGCAATTCTACAAGGTGTGTTTAAGACAGATTCGGTGCAGAAAAAAGGGCTGAAGTTCGATCTGAAACTCACTTCCACAACTACAACTTCAACCTTCACGTTCGGTGGCAAATCCAGTTCAGGCTGGAAACATCTCGCCATGGCAACCAGGAGATGAATAGTGGCCAGAAGGTCTTTGTTGTGGATGACTGACAAGCAAACAGCAGAGGACAAAACACGCACATAAAAACAAATGATCTCAGAACTCACCACCTCCCAGTATGCAAGAAAAGAAAGGCCAAAAGGATTTGAATCAAATAAACAAATGAATACCTAACTGTAATTTAAACTACTAAATACTTTCAGTTGTAATCCTTCAGATTTGAAATCAAACCTCTATTTTTTAATATAATTTATGGTCAACATTTTTTCAAGAAGAGCCATGTATACATTCTATAGAGGTCAAAACTCCAGTAACATTTGAAGTATAAATCAACAACAGTTTATTGTGAGACCAACAGGTTTCAGTTGTTATTTGTAATACAGCCTTTTCCACCTCTCCATGCCTCAAAAGTAGGTGAAATTACTATGCTTAGTGGCAGAGTTTGCCATTCCTACACATCCCTACACACAAGGGATTCACAGGAAAAGATGCAACATGCAATCCACTGTTCCTGTTTTTAACTTTATATCAGCCTCATTGTTTACTGTTCACTCTCCTGCAGCTGTATCAGAGCTATCTTAAATTATTGTTAATGCAAACCAAACATCTCCTACTGCTGTTTCATATTAAAAGCATTTGACTGCTGAAATATGGAAGGGCTTTAATTGGGAAGCAGTCCCAGGATTTCTCACAGAGATTAGTGCTGATCTTAATCAAGACAATGGCAGAACCGTTTTAAATATTGCAGGTAATAATGGAACAATCAGACAACAAGTGGCACATCTACAACTTCTCAGCAAGGTAACCAACATACCTGTGCCCTACTGTCGTGCCGAAAACGAATTGTGCCGTGTGCATCATGAAATCTGATTGCGATTGTTCATGGTGCAATGGGACAAACTCGGTTATTGACTAACCTCTTCATTAAAAACAAGTTTACTTGGTTACGCTGTAAACAGATACGATAGTTGTTCTTCTTTTGCATTTCAGCCAAAGTAGCTGCTCACTGAGAGTTTGCTTTTGTAATAAACTGCACTTGCTCACAGGTGTGGCAAAATCAACCAGAAATGAAATTTTACAAGATTACAAGCTGGGAAAAAAGGTCACAAAATCATGATTCTTAAACTGCACATCTGGGCCACAAATGACAAGCTATCAAGCCTGAATGGAAACAATCAGACCTATTTCCTATCAGGTTATGTCCTTTCAGTCAGATTCAAGGAGGAAAAGTTGCTTATAAAAACAAATTATTATTGTGGCCTTTCTTTGTTTCACTAACCCAGCTCCAGGAGAAAAATAAATCCAATGACAAGTAATTTAAACAGAATGGCAAAATGTCAGCAAATCTCATCACTCAAATCCCTCACAGTTGGTGTAAGCTAACATGGCAACCTTGAGCTAGCACCAAATCCTGATGTAATTAGAAGTTGTTGCCAGAACAGAACATTTGTTCACTTGTTGCTCAGTTGCTGAAGCCCAGTCAGCTGCATGACTCACGTTTGACGTTCCACTTGATACGGCTGCTGTCCTGCAGGCCCAGTCTCTTGTCCAACTCCCTCAAGACCACTTCCAGCTTGCGGATCTGAGCTGTGCTGGTCAGTGCTATCTCCTCCACAGGCAAGTGCACACCGGCCAACTTGGCTGTGGTAATCAGGAAATTAGCAAATTGAAAGGTTACGGTTTTACTGGCAAGGACTGTGTTTTGGATATTAGAAATGACAGCTTTTAGGTGAACTGCAAGGGGCAACATTTATTAGTTTTCATCTTCAAATGTAAATAATGAGTGGAAGTGGAAGTAAGGCAATGATTTATAGTATAATCACACAAATGTGTATTAACTCACACAGCAGGTGATGAAGCACCAGTCCATCGTACAGATCCTCCTCCAGACTCTGAGCCACTATGTGCTCCGCTTTCAAAGTACTATTGATCCAATTAACCAGTGCCTACCAAAACACAATTTATCACACAGTCAGACACACATCAAACACTTTCATCTTCTGCATACATTTACTTGTTGCCAATGCGCCAATCGAATAAAAGCGTGAAAACTTGTTTAATTCTCTCCATCAAATTTCAGGGATAATGTGATATAGTAGATAGAAATGATGACAAATACAAAGTACTCCCCCAAAATAACTAAGATTTAATTTCTTTGTCCTCCCAACTCCCCATATGAGAGATGTCAGGCTTATTGAGTTATTTATTCATTCATCGCCACTTGCATGAAGCACTTGTGCTGCCATTTTTTCCAATCAAAACGTATTTTAAAGTCAGATCCAGCAGACTCTGTCGTCGTGACTCTCTGATCTGTCTCCCATCACCTCTGATAATTATGTTCATTAAAATTTCACTGATCCTTCCACCTCTCTCCCTGCATCAGATATTATTCATGCTCGTCACTGCACACATTCATGCAGGCTCTGTAATGTATTTCCTGTGTATCATTTATCTCCAGTCCACTCAGGACCCACAGGGGTCTTAGATCTGTGGTAGTCCAGGATCGTAGTCTTTGATGTTACAGTAAGTGTTGAATAGGAGACAGCGATTCAGACAGAAGTCTATATGCATATAACAGGAATTAATCTCTTACCTCCTTTAATTTTTCAAGATTGGGATCTTTTAAAGACATGGGCTGAATGAGCTTCCTCTTCTCGCCTGTTTGAATATAAATAATATAAACAAATATAAACAAATTGGTCACATTCTAGGCTACTTTTTCTTATTTTACCCAGCCTTTTCAACATCATTTATTGACAGCTCTCTTATAATTTCTAGCACTTTGAACACTGAGCTGTGTAATAAATCACACCAAACATTTAGTCTTCGTTATTTTTGTCATCTTACATTATCTTATATTATGGTGGCATGATAATGCAGTTTAAAGCTGCTACAGAGAATCATCACCTGACTTTGCAGTACAAAGGGTTTTAGCATATTACAGCTAACTGTTTTGGATTTATGGCCAAGAACTTTACCATTTTTATACACCATCAACACACTCAACAGTTATTTCCAGATGCAGTCAGCTGTTTATAGAAAAAAAAGCTCTGACAAACGCACCAAGAAGCAGACAGACCCAGTTAGCGACTAGCTGGTGAACGTAGTTGAGCATTTACCAGCTAAAGAGCCAGATATTTCACCCAGGGGGTGGTGAAGACCACACCACAGCTCAAAAGAGAGTGACTATTGGACTGGACATTGGGTGGCCAGAAACACAGCTCTAAATGAATGCTAATGTTGCTCTGTAGCAGCTGGATATTTTAAATGGCGATTGTTTGCAGCTCACCACAACAAATTAATATTCTATGTCAAATAGCCAAAGAAATCAGAAAAGTCTGCACTGCAATACCTTATAACAAAATCAATTATGCAGATTTGATGCTAATTGATTTCCATAATGAACAAAAATTAATGGAAACAGGTGATTCAACATTTGACATTTTCCAATCTGTATTGTATTGTAACCTGTAAAAATACAAAAGCACTATTTGCAAAACTACTTGTATGGTCCTTTAAAAGATACGTCCACAAGCTGATTTGAGACATCAGTGGTCTGAATCAACCAAGTAGACAAGTTAACTTAAATGAAATCTCATAATTCTGCCAGTATTGACAGTGTATTAGCATTGTTTAGGATAGCCTTGAAAAAAAACTGTGAACCTAAATGTGCTATACATATCATGACTGACTGACTGACTGAGAGTGATTGGCGTAACTGGTGGTAAATTATGACAGTATATTTAGCGGTTTACTGAATGCACACATACCCTGAAAAGACTCCACATCCACAGTATCTTCTTCTTTCTGATACACAAAGACACCAGCCTCCATAGCTTCTCCTTGAGGTTGGATATTCACCACCTGTCAACAAAACCTGCATTGGGGTACACAGCTGAGAAGAAGTATTTAAAAATAAACCACAGACATCTTGGGCAGAAAGTCTCTCTCTCTGCAGGGGCTTCCTTGATCATATTGCTCAACTTTCAATTGCTGCAGGGGAGTTACTCGCTGACCAGTAGGGGAAGATGCTGATTGCAGTGCCAGGAAGCTTGCTGTTATGTGAAAATCTTGTACCTTCACATTTCTGCTTTTGAGGTACAAACAAAAACAGTTTTGTGCTCAGCTCAACTACAATGCATAGTTGCGTTTTGAAAGGTTTTTTTTATGACTGATGGTGTTAAGAAGTTTCTAAAAACACAGAGGAGCCCAGAATCCAACTGAACTGGCCCAAAAGTTTGTCAAACTAAAAGATGTTAAGTCTCCTCACTTCCTTTTCTCTTTTGCAGTGGCACATTCAGTACTCAACAGATCAAAGTACTCTAGAAGCCCACAGATCTGCACTTTTTGAATCATATGGTCTGAGACAAAGCACAGCAAACACATAAAGTAACACATTCTGACAAAACAGACGTGACCTGGAGCGTGTCACACTGTTGTTTCCTGGATCTGGAGGAGAGAAAAGCCTCACGAGCAACTTTTCTTTTCCTGTGTATTTTATGTGTGTGTGGCTTCCTTTTCCTGAGGTCGACAGTAACTTTCAAACAGGGTCATAAACAAAAAGTGCCTTTGAATAAGCTTACCTTCAGCACTTTGACAGCGGCTCGACAGAATCGTGTGACTTCAGCTGAATTGAGTTCCTTATGTGATGTCAAATCCACAAGCTGTCAAAACAGCGATCTAAGTGGAGGGCTGTACTCAATCTGAATACAGCCTCTTAAGAATTCTATCAACGCAAAAGGTCTGACTACACTCACTTTCAAACTGTTGCTTTAAAATAAAATAACATGTCACAGGGTCGGAAGGGAAGATAAGTGCAAATGAGAGGATGTGGCTGAGAAAAAAATAGCACTTCCTCTTCTTGATACAGGCTTTGCACAGTATTTTCCGATAAGGGCGTTTATGTCCTCTGTCACGAACTGCAATCGAGACTTTAATAATAAGTGTGTTTCCACAGAAAAAGAACAGGGGAGACTCTTGGGTGCAAATGTATTGTTTAGAAAACCACACTTCAGGAGGGCTGAGAGAAACGTGACACTCAGAGGCCTGAACCACTCAGACTCGACTCACACATCTCCATCTGTGATCAACCGGATCAATTTGCTGTCATCTGGTCTCCAGCCTTCTCCATTCTTCCTACAAAAACACCAACAAAAAAATAGAACGATAGAGACAACAAAACAACATGCTCTATCCATGCACATGGCCTTGTTGAAGAAAAGAAAAAGGACCACCCATCAGCCAGACGAAGGGGCAATTTGGGGGATGTGGAAGGTTACCATAGCAACAAAGGAATGAGACAAGAAAATAAAGGCCTAAAATAAACCCATAATTCCTTTAGCTAAACCCAAATTGCAGGAATTGGCTGGTCCAAAGCCAATCTCGCTCTAAAGCCACAGCAAATCTAACTTATCACACAAGTAAGAGATAAAATGAAATTCTCATTTTGTTTGATTCCAAGGCATTTATTTAGGGATAGGGAAGATAAAGAAAATGCACATGGGCGAGCCAACCAGTGCAAGCGCAGTTTATATTGACTCATCAACTCTCTCAATAATTCAGCCTGGTTCCAAAATGAGAGTTGTCAGGCACTGTACATCTTAGCAGGTCTGGCCCCCCAGGAGAGGTCCAGTGAAAGGTCCAGGCCTCCTCTGAAACTTGCCTATAGGGCAGGTCAATATGAAGATACTCAGCTGGGGCTCTCCAGGGACAGCAAAGCATGCTGCTGCACTTAAGGCAGGAAGCAACAGCTTTTAAATATGGTTTGACATGTGGCGAGCATAGTTCAGAGGGAAAAAAAACTGTTCACAGTTCCTTCAGCTGTCAAGTAAAAGCGATTAATTACAGTGTGTGTGTGTGTGTGTATAAAAAGAATATACATAGCATTTTTATATATTATATTATATATAATACATAACATTTTCAAGTTTCATAAAGGAATAGTTCAACAATTTTGGGGAAAAAAACCCCAACCCATCTATCTGTTCCTTAAATATGACGCTACAGCCCATTGCCAGTTAGCATAGCTTAGCATAAAGTCGGAAGCAGGAGGAAACAGCTCTGCACTGCAAAGGCAAAATACAGGAACTACAGTATATTTGGTCTAAAGTTAGTGAGTTAAGAGCTGATCTTTTGAATTTTTTTTTACTATATAAAAATACAAATATGATTATATATGATTTCTGTGAAAACAACTTTTTACTCCCCACATCCCAAACAGATTTAAAAACAAAACTGCACTGTCAGGAGACACAGCCAACTAGAAAGCTATCTGAAAGCTAGTTGGTGAGATAGCTCAAACTTAAATTTATTTAGATTTTGCCAAGGTGTAAATAAAACAAAGCTATTTTGATTTGGACACCTTGGTAATTTAGTTTGTTTTACATAACTACATGAAGCAGTGCTCAGCTAAACACTTGCTAATGTTGGTAGTTTAGCACACATATATTTCTATATTTTTCTATATGTTATGGACATTAATTATCAAACAATGTAGTTAAAATGAACATGCTTAAAGAACTAATTTTGTTGCTAGAAAGGGTAAGACTAACCAAAGGCAAAATGTGCATTTACCTCACTCTTTTAAATATTACGTAGATTCACTACACTATATAAAAGGTTCAATGGCATTATGTATTTTTGGATAAAATATAGGTGCCACAAAACAGAGCCAGACTAGCAGTATCCAGTCTTCATGCTAAGCTAAAGGGTTGCTGGCGCTAATGTTAGCTTAATATTTAGCATACAAAAAATGAGAGTGGTTGTCAACCTTCTCATCAAACTCTTGACAAGAATGCAAATAAGGCCATGCTCAGACTGCAGGCCAATGTGACCCAAATATGATTTTTTTTTGCCTATGTGACTGTAATCTGATCTTATTGTGACAATAAGATGAACTGTGAACAGACCAAGTCACATGGAATCTGATCTTTTCCAGTTCGGAATTGGGCCACTTCCATATGTGGTCCAAATCCGATACAGATCAGATCTTTTTTAATGCGACCTGAGTCTGGACACTCAGGTTGCATTAAAAAATAATCTCCTGTTGTAATTTGGGAGAAAAGTGACCCGAGTGAGGAAAATGAAAAACGGGAGTGTCTTGCAAGCTAACCGGAGCTAACCTCTGTTGCTCCTCGTTTACTGTAGCCTGCAACAGCTTGTGCGTGTGACGTCGTGTTATTCTTCTGCGCATGCGGGTCACTTTCAGGCCGCGGACAGTTCACACTGGAGTCTGATTTGGACCATATGTAAACTATAATGTGAACTGTCAAAAAAAAAAGATTCTGGGGAAAAATCTGAATTGAGCATTAAGGCCTGCAGTCTGAACGTACCCTAAGTGCATTTCCCAAAATGTTGAACCAGTCTTTTAATATTTAAACAAAGCAATTTCATTTACTATATAATGTATAACAGCATTTTCTACTTTCTTAAATTTTCTGTGATAGAGAGCTGAGTTTGACACACAAATGTCTTCCAGTTTTAACATTCTGCCCTCATTAACTTTTCCCGTGACAGCTATGTATTCAAATGCAAGCTAAAGGTTGCAGAGTTTCCTGGGTTGCAGTTAACATTTGAGGAAAGAATAAATAAATACTGACATTTGGGAGAAGATTAAATACTAACATTCAGAGACTTTTTCAGGCTACTCCCCATGGATCTTTTAAAGTCCCACATAATGATGACTTTCAGTCCCGGTTGGTTTCCTCCAGTGGTCAGACTGTAATGCATAATATCAGCGCAAGCACAGGGCTATGTTCAGAGTAATATCAGGGGGTAAAACTGGAAAAGTTCACTCAGAGTTTTTGTAGTTGGTGAACAGGTTGTATAGGACTCTAAGGGTGGACTTTAGGTTCAGGTTGACAACATCTGGAAAACACAAAAAAACAAAGATCATTAGAGAATGTCATATTGTTTTGAGACGTTTCAGTAAGAAAATGTAAATGTAGACCTTTGATATGCACAAAAAAACTAATGTTATAAGAAAAACGTTGGATTCCTGCACTGTATTGCCATGTACCATTCACAATGCAAAGGACCTCCTTCTATGATTAATGTTGGGACTAGTTTCCTTCAAAAGGTTATTTGTAATTTTGGAAATTAAAAGGAGCTTAAAATAGCGCCCAAGAATTTGCAAATGATTATCATATGATGTATTAACAACAACACGGGGTACTACATAGACCTACATTATTTGCTTGTTGCAATTTCTCATCACAACTAGGTCTTTGTTAAGTGATTCAAGCCAGACACCATTTTGTTATAGCAGTGCCATTGCATCACCTTTTAAACTAGGACACCTTAAGCTCCTCATCATCTGCATCCCCTTGTTAGCTTGGGTGACACCGTTGATATCATTAACAGCTCTGGGATCCATACTTTCATTTATAATGAACCTGCAGATGTTCACAAACCTTAGCAAACCGTATGTTAATCAGAACACATAGACTGTGGTGGGAGAGCAGTAATGCAGCTATGAAGATAATAGCTAAATGATTGCAGGCAGTTTTTTTGCAGCGTAGTTGGGAAACTGTTCAAAGAAGGGGGAATCATTTGCATTAATACAGTGTGCAGAAAAACAATATTTACACATTTTGAAAGTCTACTGTAGCTTGTATTGGTTCAAGATTCAAATATTTATCAATCACATAGATTTTTGTGCAATAAAATATGTTGCCATCTCCAAGGACTGTGCATAGTGCAAGTATAATAAAAAAGAGACATGCACACATTAAAATTAAGAACATTTCAAGGGCAATTTAGGCCAAAGAAAATAATAAAAATGAAGAGCAAAAGTATGTACAATACATTAAGTAAAAACTGCATGTGGCGAAATATGGGACAAGCATGTGGTGTGAAATGTTAATATGGCCACTGTAAAGTATAAAAACAATACAATATAATGGAATGTAGTAGCTCTAAGAACAATGCAAGTATATACAAGTGAGAAGCATACTTACAGCTCTAACAGTAGATGTGCAGTGATTGTACAGATTGTTAACATTTCTATTTGAGTAACACCCCAGAAAATTTTTTCCACTTGATCTTTCAATATCACTTTTTAAAATTAAAGTAACCAGCCAAAACATGCTATTAATTTGAATGCTTCTGGACAACAACAGTGCAGCTCAAGACTGAATGAACTCAGCACCATCCATCCAGTATTAGAGTTTAAGGGTTACGCAAGGTTTCCATCTGCTGGACAACCTTTAAAATGACTGCTACTGTAGGATGTCAACTTTTCAACACCTTTTTCAAATAGTTCCCTGTCAGTGCAAGAGACTCCTAATCTCAGTCAGCCCCCAGAAAATCTTCTAGAGATAATTTACATTGTATGTCTTTCATCTGATCTTGTAATAATATATGACTCTGTCTATCGTATGTCTATAAAATACCTTCTGGTCTGGCTTTGGGTTTCTTCAGGCCTCCATCCTGCATCAGCTCAAACGCAAATGCCACATTATGGACCTGAGGGGACACAATACAGTAACTTTGTTTTGATAAGTTGCTAAAATCTTCCTACTTGACCAACCAATTGAGTATGTAATCACCTTCTGTTCGAAGCTCTCAGGGGTGAGAAAGAAGTTGTACAGAGGGACAAAGTAGTCTTCTAACAGGCCCATCAGCAAAACCAGGTACACGCCATCTGCAAACTGCAAATACACATACATATATATTGTAAAGTATTTATATATACAGAGTGCATATCAGGTTAGTAGATCAGGTTGGATTATATAGTATGTATTTAAAATTAATATTGTGTATGCAAATAGAGGGAAGATGAGAGGATGAAATCTGTTACATAACACATACGTATACGTATATATTAATGATAATATTAGTAAGTGATTGGATTCTATAGATAAAACATCAAATGTCTTACCTGAGATTCCAGCTCAGTAACTTCCAGGTTCAGCTTGTTCAGGTGTTTGTTCACGAACGTGATGAGAGACTGGAAACAGGATCAACAAACTATTAATATTTTTTAGAGCACCATAATATTATTATTATTGTTATACTGTCCATTAATTAGGAGATGAGAAGCTCTTAAATACCGTTTTTACTACATTGAGCTTGTCAGGTGCGTGATCCAACAAAGTGTCAAATGCGTCCCTCTCTGTTGTAAAAAAGAAAGAATTCAAAGGTTATGAATACTTAAAGGAATAGTTTGACAGTTTGGGAAACGTTAAAGTTGTGAATAAAGATGAAAAGATCAATACCACTCTCTTATCTATACTATCTACAGCTAGTAGTTGGTCAGCTCAGCTAATTAACACAATATTTCGTTTTTTCAATTTATCAAAAAATAAATGTTAAAATGACAAGCTGTGGTTTTACTGGGTGTTATATGCCAGACTATTTCTTGCTGGGAGCGGTGATTTCCCCTCAGCTGCCTCGTAACATCCGTTGTACAAAAACCGTAAAACCACAAACAACTTATCATTTTTACACTTCGGTCTGTGTACATATTAAACAAATGAGATCTAACATATTAATTAGTGAGCTTTAAAGGTGCTAGTAGAGCCAGACTAACTGTTTACAGTCTTCATGCTAACGCTAACCACCTCTTGGCAGTGGGGTCATTTAAAAAAACAGATAGAATAGTGGTATCAGTCTTCTGATTTAGCTCTTTAACTATTCCTGCAAGAAGATAAAAAAAACAATGAAAGTAAAGGGACATTTCCATATTACTGTAACATGATATGTGGCTGGGACTCACCAAATCTTCCCATCATCATTCTGAAAAAGAAAAAAATTACAGACAATTTGATATTTTTCAAATTTATTTGTACAAAATAAACACAATCTACAAATACAATAAACACAATCTACAAATACAAACAGCCTCTCGATACAATAAACAATTATTATACAATAATTAATAAAACAGCTCTTACTCTGTGGTGCTCGTCAGCTCTTTGGTCACAAGAGCAGTGTGCAGGATGCCCTCTCGTTTCTGCTCAAACAAAATCAAAATGCTTCAGTTACTAAAGGAGAGAATAACTAGAAATGCTGATGCATGTTGATGTAAATAACATGTACAGACAAGACAATGACAAATACTGAAGGATGACATAAACTGACACTATACTATCTTTCGCTATGACATGTTTGCCTCATTATAATTGTTTTAGATTGATCTTCGCTATTTTTGTGATTTTATCAGCTCTTGGGATGTTTAAATGTTAGATGAAATGGTTGTATTAGACATTATATTTGACCATATTTGTTCATTTTGATTATACATTTTGGTATATTTTCTGTTATCTGTCTTATGTTGTTTATCTATTAACGCTGCTTATCTTGAAATTATGTTTCGTATTAATAATTAAATAATAGTTAAATCAAATAAATAAATAAAAACTACACACCTGTGTATCCATCCCTACATCATTGCACATAATGACAATGATTGCCCCAGCCCTGTGTGAGCTTGACGAGACACTTTACCTTGACGACCACCACTTGCACAGAAACATGCTCAGGCAGTCTGATGGGGGCCTGGAAGTGCATAGCGAGGGCCACCAGAAGATAGACAATAGCCACCAGGTTCTTTGAATGGATAGCTGTAACAGCAAATCATAAGAGAGGACTGTTAGCTCTTTCACACTACAGGCTAGCATAATGATGTGAGCAAATGTATAAATATGAAAGGAATGAACAGTGTGGTTTTTTTCCAAAAAAAAAATAAAAAAGCATGAATTAATGCAATTCTGGCGTTAGCTCCCGTGGGAAATCTTTGTGTGTAGAGTTTCTCAGAACTCTGTGAAGATTAAATACTCTCCATTTGTAATGCAAATGAAGACTGTCAATTAAGTGTTAAAGGGGCATTCCAACAATTTTACACATAAAATTAATTTTGCTCGTCTAATACTAGTCTAGTACTATACAGCCTGTAAAAACAGTTGGATAATGTCTTCTGTAGCTGTGGAACTCGCCGAGTGTGGAGTTTAAAAGACGTAGGCATTTAGGAGACAGGGAGAATCTAGTGAAAGATGTTATCAAGTTGAATTATGGGAAATGTTGGCTCCTGTATTTACTTAATCGCTGCAGTACCAGTTTGAGCAGCAAATCGTCAGAGTCGATGGAAAACTCACAGTCAACACTCCATTCAATAGTCCAGCCGTGAGGCCGCAGCAGTTCGTTGACGGCCTCCAAAACTGTCTGAAGCTTCTGCTTTTGGCCAATCTCTGACTGAGTCACCTCGGCCACGTTCAGCTTCCTGCCTGACAACTTTTCTGTCAACAACAGGAGAGATGAGAAACAAGATGTCAGCTCAAACACACAGGCAAAGAATCATGAATGCTTGTATGTAGTATCATGCAGCAGTATTGTGTTGTACTTAACAGGTATACTGTAGCAAGCAAGCAATATCTGAATAAGGAGGCTTTCTTCAAGGGAATGGGCTTAAAAAAAGAGATTTTATTCCAAATTAGGAATAAATTAAGTCCAAATTAGGTCAACTGGTGAAAAAAGCCTGCTTCAAACCAAAAAAGTACATAACAAAAAGTTTTTTTCATGCTTGTATCAGTGTGGGTTTTGTTCGTTGGTAAACAAGGACATGATGTTCTTGAAAATGTACAAATGAGCTGGCTGCAGACAACAAGGATGACTGCAAAGGAACTTATCTGCTCTAAGCAATATTAAGGAAAAGGATTTAGGAAGCTAAGTGTGTGGGTTTAAATATTTAAAAAAATAAACCAGCAACAATGATGCAATAAAAGACCCAGATTACATTGGGTGCAAAACTGCTAACAGAGTGTGAAAGTTAAAAAGGCCTATAACAGAAATGAAGAAATCACACCTCACACAAAATGTGTTTTAATTGTTGTTCACGGCACTTCTGCAACATATGTAACCAAGTATCAGCCATACTTTGTATTAGCTGGCTTTCTGCTTTATTCTTGTAAATGTTTGACAGCCGATGAGACATTTCATCAGGCTGCCTTAATTAGCGAGTATTTTCACAGAGGATAATAGTCCTCTGGACTAAACCAGAAACCAGTCAGGTGTGGAGCTAAAGAGGAAGCTTGAGATCTTAAGACAGAAATGTGCTACCTACAGATACATGTATAAATAAAACTAAATCCCATCAATAACTGTAAATGTTATAGTATAAATGTAGTTTTTATACTGTTATTATTGCAGTTTTGACACTTTGGACTAAAATAGATGATTTTTGCAAGAAACGTGTCATCAAAAAATACTAAAATAGGGTTTCTGTTTTTGTTATTTCTTCGGGGTGTGGAGATGGGGTGTGGGCGTTAAACGTTAGTTGTTAGCATGTCTAGGTAGAATCTGAAACTTTTGAGTTTTCAGCCTGCTGTAACAAATAACAGACACAAGGGGGAAACCCCTAACAGCGAAGCTTCACTAGACAAAGCAGCAAACTAGTGAATTCACAGTTATGGTGGACATCAGAAATAAAAATAAAGTTCCAATGTAAATAATTTGACAAGTTATTGAATTAAAGTATCATATAAAAGTATTGAATTACTGCTCACTGTTGGTACCACATTTACTGAAAATGCAATGTTTTGGTCATTGACATTTGTCAAGCATCAAACTCACAATTCTAAAAAAAAGGCAAATATTGCTGTAAATAGACTCCTTTTCCAATTGGATAGTGCCACGATGTTGGTTTATATTGGTAATTTGATGCCAGACAAAATTCTACCAGAACTTTGCGTTTCTCATAAACTAAGTGCTGACAGAGTGCAGGAACTTAATACTTTCTACTACTAATAATACTGTAGATTTTCATGCCGGTAAATTGGTAAGTTGAAGGCCTATGGGTGTGATATGGAGAAAGATGCTATGAGAGTTGTGATGCCAAAGAAACTGATTTCTCACCAAATAACTTCTGGAGCACTTGTCCATCATAGCAATCCTCCTCCAAGTCTTTGACTATGATCCTCTCTTCCTCCAACTCACTGTTGATCCAGTCAATCAGGACCTGGACGCACATCAGAATACAATGAAACCTAGAGTCAAACTTTCTCCTTCTATGTCCTGTTTTCTTCATATGTTTAGTGCTCTGACTGTGCTGAAGAGATATAATGTCTGCGCCCAGTGTGTGATCCCAGACTACCTTCAGAAGATCTTTAAATTTAAGATTTTCCCGTGATGTTGGGTCCAACATGATCCGCTCAGCGTTCTCCTCTGATGGAGATAAAATGAGAGACATTAAGACAGTCAGTGGGCATGAAAGTTTATAGTGACACATATTTTTCTATACCTTTGTATACAGAAATAGTGTTTTGTCTCACATAAATACAATTCTACAGTCACAAACACACACACACATGCAAAGTTCCTGTCACTCTAATGTCAACAGTGATTCACATGGTGACTGCAGACAAAGGCGTCACCACTCCACCCACTTTCATTTCCTCCGCTGTCAAAGTCCCTATTAGTCAACATTGTCAACATATTCATATTGAGACCTTAGTAATCTCTGACAGTGAGCTGCAAAAGTTTTAAGAGGTTGAAAATATTGGAAATGCAGCTGCAGCATCAACAACATAGGGACCGCCAGTCACATTTCGGGTGTTAGTGTTTTAACATAAGATATGTAGTGTAAATTCTAAATAAGATGTTCTTTACATGTGTATTCGTGTGTTTATGTATGTATAATACCCAGCAGTGTGTCCTCTGGATGG
The DNA here is from genome assembly GCA_024633595.2 of Lepomis macrochirus. NCBI lineage: Eukaryota > Metazoa > Chordata > Actinopteri > Centrarchiformes > Centrarchidae > Lepomis > Lepomis macrochirus. The sequence goes on along the minus strand of JALXJV020000008.1, from coordinate 12,057,013 downwards.
ATGTCTGTCCCTGTGGGAAGCATGGGAGCTTTAATGGCATTCTTCCCCTCCTCATGGAGATCACTCACTAGTAAGACAATAACACACAAAAACAGATTCAATAAAACAAACAAGCAAAACAAGCAGAAGAAATCTTAATTTAAAGACCTGCTCATAAGTAACTGAAAAGATTATGTAAAATTCCCCTTGTGGGGAAAGTGTGGTGTCCATTATTGTCAATTTGCAGGATGTGCACCTCCTCTACAGACACTACTTCATTTACCTTACCACCTTTTCTCAATTCAGTGCCAATAACAGTCAGAGCTGAACAAATTTCAGAGGACTCCATTTCACTTTCTCACATTTACCAGAATCCTAAAGGTGAAATCTACTTTTTTTACACATCAAAGACTGTTTAATAGAACTACAGCATATGTGAAAAAAAGTTATACATTATATATATACATTTTTTTTGCCTGCTCCTCATCTCTGTTTAATGTTAGCGTATCGAGGCTACATTAGCCGCTACTTGCGTATCACACCCGAATTTCTGTCTGTCTGTCTGTTGATTTAAATTGTGTGTAATGTCGGCACCAGGTCTTGACAAGGAAGAAGATTGCTTTGAATAAAAAGAGGATATCTCTGGTTCTGCTTCCTTATACAAGTACAATGCAAAATAAGTGCAGTGCTTTTTAAAGACGTCTTTTTAACATAAAATGCAATTGTAAATGTCATGATTATTTGCTATTATGTAAAGCACTTTTTTGGTTTCATTTTATGTATGATTTGTGCTAAAGAAATTGATTATTATTACTATTAGCATTTTTATATCAATGCTTTTAATAATATATTTTTCTATAGATAGATGTAAGACAGTTTACAGTTTACGTTTACAGATCTTAATTGACTCAAAAGTCAACTTGTTCAGTACTAATTCTTTCTTTGGCAATGCTGCACTGGTGGATGCTGTTGTCAAGCTGTGAGTTGTAGAAACTTCACAAACAATTTGTGAGAATTGTTTATCCATGTATTTTGAGCTACTGCCTGAACTGGCACACGTCTGTCACTTCCTAACTTGTATGTGGCGCTTTCCTGTCCACTACAGGTTACATGGGGCAGCAGTGTCAATCAACATCTTAATAGAAAATCAAGTAATTTAAGCATGCATCTTGGCACTTTAAATGGAAACAATAATGTTAAAGGTGACCAGACACGCACAAAGTAACAAACACCAGCACACACTCTGAGCCACTCTTCTATTAAATTCAATTTATGTTAAGATGCTTTCACTTCTGACTGGAGAGACACTCCAGGGATTTAAAGGCCTTCTTCTCCTAATGGCCACATTGCTTTTTATCATCCTGCATTTCAATTTGTAAGACCTGCAACAGGCAGGAACACAATCAATGGTCTCAAATCAGTCACTTCATTGAGTTTGCTATTTATAAAACCTGCAGAGAGAACCAAGGTGAAGATGCAAAGGGGGTAAAAACGGCAGCGGTTTAAGATCTTTTTCAAATTAAAAGCATGTAGAATTGAAAGTCCGAAATAGTGTGTTTATGGTACAATCTGGACCATCTTAACTTCAAAGCATGTACAAAGAGAGGATATACAGAATTATCCAGGGAGGAGGGGTCCCCACAGATTTCCTATCTGATTCAGCCTTCTCATAAGAGCTGAACACCAGCTTGAGCCCTGAATCTCACTACATATCAGCAGTTTGCTGTGTAATTACACAGCAAGCTTGCTGCTTTTCATCATAATTGTGCTGCTTCCTCCCTCCCTCCATCTAACTGCATTGCTGCTAGACAGAGCTTTGGCACTTCACAGAGCCAAGTAATACGTAGGCAAAAATGGTGAAATGATACAATGCAATTCATACACTACAGCACATTTTGCAAAATGATATATGGACATAAAAAAATACTTTAACTCGGCAGTCCAGAAATATAACAGCAACTCTCACAGAGACACACAGGTGATTCTATAATAATTACGAATTTTACAGTGACTAGTAGTACTTAATAACACATTGCCTGATATTAACTAACAGTGAACTAAGGTAACAGGTCCTGCTTCCCCATTTCCAGTTCCAAGTTCCTCAAAGCCCTACATTTAAACCAGATTACCTTGTTTCTTCCTCTTGGTCCCACACAAAAGCCCCGCCATGTCCTCGGTATAAAAACCTCCGCCTTCTCTCCGATGGCAGTGAGTGAAGGTAGAAAATGTAGGAGTGTATGTATGTATCTGTGTGTGTATATATGCTCGCGTGTGTGTGGATCGCAGTCTGGGGAGCTGAGCAGTGGCAGGGGCGTTTTTATTTCTGTCACAACCCTCTACCCCACCTCTACGGTCCAGTTACAGGACATGCTGACGAGTGTGTGTGTGCTTATTTATGTTTCTATGTGTGTTTGCATGTGTGTGTGTGTGTGTGTGTGAAACAGGAATAAGACACCATACTGGATGTATATGCACCAAAGCAACTCTGCAACACCAGTAACCTTTTGGCTGTCAAACAGTGGACACACGACAGACTTCACTGACCCATGACAGGTATAGTGTCCTTAAATCTAATATTCATACCTACGCACGCAGCATGGTGTAAAAAGAATATTTTCTCATACAAGCAATGCCCAATTCATGTTTTTGTCTCCCAAATTAGACTAAATCTATTCATTTTATAGCAATATATAGAATAGACTTGTTTCAGTGAATAACTCAACTCTCAATGAGCATGTGAATGGAGCCTTTAATATGTTTTGCTGCAGCGGATAATCAATCAGGCAGTGGCTATATTCCTGTTAACAGAATTACACTAATTCAATACAAACCAAAGTCTGCAGTCAAGAACATTTATCTTATACCGGCTTCATTGCACAAATTCACATGAATAGCTCCTCAGTAGTTATTACAAGGACACAGTGATTAGTCAGTAAAGCAGCAACAACATGAAGTCAGGTTTTCTTTGCCTTTAGAGATAATGGGATGAGTATAATTAGTCCGCATCATAAACAAACTGCGTAAAGCTGACTGAAATGGACCTTGTCTTTTGGTTCCACTGATCCCCAGGGAAGCTTTGCTGTGACATGGGAGGTCGGAGGGATATAAATAATGCAGCAGTATAGAGAAGACAGACTGGACCTTAAATATAGCTCTGGTTATTTACTCCAACACAGGCACCAGTTAGTAACAGCAGCCAGAAGATGACAGCGACACTGGATATGTTCAACACGGGGGCCTTCAGCAGATATTAACCATGACAGCCAAACTCTTTAACTTATTACACCCAACATTTATGTACTATTATTATATAGTATGTAATTTATTTACTCAATGATGTAATTCTACTACTGCTACTTCTCTGTATTCAACACACTTCTCTGTACTTACTGCATCATGATCTGTCTGGCTATAAGAGGGATCTGTTCGCTGTTGCTCTTCCTGAGCTCTTCCAGTAATTTTTTTTCCTGTTAAAGGGTTTTTTTTTTGAGTGTTTTTTTTTTCTTATCCAAGTCAAAGGGTCAAAGGATAGAGGGAGTCGAATGTTGATACAAAAGACAAATTTGTTACCGATATGGATCTTTGACACAGAAGATAAATCTGCCAAAAGTGCCTCTTTTTTTTGTTACATAAACACATAACATTCCCAAACATTTTCAACAAAGGCCTTAAGAATTGTGACCGCGATATATACTGAGTCGGACATTTACAGTTGGGACAATAAACATTTCAGGGCTCTCTGGTGAAGAAACTGTGCAATGGCACAAATGTTAGAAAATTACAGTATCTCAAATACACCATTGGTTCTTCTGTACTGTAATTTCTTGTTACAGCTGTCCATGTTAATAAGTTCATATCATTCACTATAATGGCCAGACCAGTGTATCGATAAGGCTCTAATGTAAATACAACTGACTTCACAATATTTGACAGTTTTTATATAATTGCTTGATACAGCAAGCTTCTTGCTTCTTAAATCATCATCGCACTGGAAAGAGCAAAAAACACAAGAGTATAGCGAGAGTATATAAATATATATATCCTATTTAGGAATGTTATTTAGGTAAAAGTACCTTTTTGGATGTATGCATAATACATTAATTCATGTATAATATACTCAATTCATCTCCATCTCATTGTGATAGTTATGTAAAAGCAGTGACAATAAAATAAGATGAAGTGAGTGAGATAAGTAAAATAGCTAGGGCAGAAAAACAGATGACTTACTATTATCAGGTTCCATCCTTGTATCTTGGTTATATTTTGTATTTTCAGAGTGTAAATACTCGTCACCCTAAGACAATACTGTGACAATGTGACATAACACAAATCCTTACAGCCCTTATAAAGTAAAAACATGTTTTTTTTTCCTTCACTGAACTATCACTATTACAGCACTCACTGTTGCTGACAGAGGGAGTTGTGTCTTGTCAGGGAAATACAGACTTCCTTTCAGTTTATCAGGATCTACAGAGAGACATGAACACACAGTATCTTTGAAAACTTGGTCTGCAATTGAAGGAATCTGGACAGTGTAAAAAAAGTTCTTACATGTCTTGCCAAGTAGCCTTAAGCAACACTTTCCTATTTCTGACACAAGAGGAAGAGGAGGTTTTAAGTGTTTAATTCTGTACTTAAACATGTAAGTATATGGTTGCTAAGGAGTGTCAACATTAGGCCCCTTCTTAAAGGAACAATCCAATTAATATATGTTTGATTATTCAGCGTGAATGTGTAACAACTTTTCCAGCAAGTAGTCTTTCTTGGGAGTTTCCTCTTAAAGAATACCACACCCAAATGTAACAGAAACCACAAGAGCTGCAGCGTGTGGGGCCACACGCTGTGCTTCATCAGCAAGACTAAACCTTGCAGACTTATCTTCTGTTATACTAATTTCTAATTCAAACACTACCAAGCTCTTCTACCTTTAAAATAACCTGTGTTTCATCTGAGCTGTAATCCACTGTGGCCACACAGGGGCACTGCGCTCTCACGAGCTGCCCTCAAACCCTGGCAACGTGGCTTTGCTTCTGTCCGCACTGCAATATTCATCACTGACTCACAGCCCTGTGTTGGCAAAATTAAGCTCAGGGTTTTTTTTGGTATAAGTGTGACATGCTGCAACTAACTCAATAAAGTATTTCTGATTCTGATTTTCTGAACTAATTATTTATTATTTTCAATATCAATTAAACTGCTGATTTATTTATCGTTTTGCCTAGGAAACCACAAATAATGCCCATCACAATTTCCCAGAGCTTATTTTGTCCGACCAACTGTCCAAAACCCAAATTTATTCAATTAACTGTAACTATAACAAATCTTCAAATTTGACAAACTGGAATCAGGAAATGTTTGAGACTGGAATTGGTGTTGATTGCTTTGAATTATATATATAATTCAAAGCAATCAACACCAATTTCTAAATAAGTAAGTGGCTTTCTCTCAGGCTCAAATGTGTATAGCAACTTCACAACTTTGTAACTTCCAGGGTTATAATGATTTTGGGACATTGTTTTGAAGAATATGTCTCTGTTAAATCTTTAGCAAGTAATATTGACCGACAACAAATCTATATCACAGCTTTCAGCACAAACCTAAGCAGGAAGACAATAATTCTCATTACCTCATTAAACTCTACCTCTCAGTTAACTAATTAACTGGGCTGAGCTGTCTGGTTTCTCTTTTCTTATTACACTCTGGTAGACAATATCATTATATGTGATGTGGCTGCAACTAACAAATATTTTTATCATCTATCTATCTATCTATCTATCTATATTAATCCATTAGTATATAAAACGATAGTAGTGGCTATAAAAACAGTGTGGTCCAGAGACCAATATATAATGATCTTGTGCATCATTTTATAAACCATTAAACAAAAAATTCAGCACTTATACTTGATTTTAACAATGTTTGGGGTGCAAGAATTTCTAATGAATGTCCCGCCAGGAATTTAATGAGGCTCCTAAACAATTCATATGTCTTGGTCTCTCCTCCTGCTGGTCAACGTCTTTTAATGGAGATTACAAACACATGGCTGGCTTCAAAACACAGACGGACAGACGGACGGACAGACAGACAGACAGACAGACAGACACACACACACACACACACACACAGGCGTTAAACTTTGCAGCTGTCTGTTTTAAGACAGAGAGACTGTCCTGTGGGAGGGCAGAAAATAGTTGGGAAATAGTTGGGTCAACAATTATAAAACTTGGACAACAAGTTAAAGAAGGTTTTAAAATCCAAAGTACAGTGAGCACAGAAATTTTCTTTCCACTTTTATCTTCATAACCTTGCGTTCCAGTCACCGGTCACTGACTGTGAGATCTATTTCTGTTTATTACCTCATGCTTGTGGAGTTGCCATGAGGCTTTGTCTTATTCGCTTTCCACTCATTTAGAGAAACATCAAAACCACAACGCTACACTAAAGCTCAGAATGTTAGTGATTTAAACTATAAATAATTATGACACCCTAATCACAAGGATGTACTTGCATCATTGACCGAGATTAAAATATTATACCAAAGAAAGATACAATAAAGTCTAGATAAGCCGAGTACCAGGGAAACACTATAAATGTTGTAAACCATGCGCAGTACATGATTAAACTGCCGGTGATGTCTCAGAGAAGATTTTAATAGCGCATCATGTGATTACAGCACCATGGACAGAAACACAACAAGGGAAACAAATAAAGGTCTTTCATGTTAGAATAGCAGGAAAAACTAAAAATGACTTACCTTCTTTAGACTTTTTCTTCCGCACCAGGGTTCCTCCTAATTTCCCAAGAAAAGACTCGTCCTTTTTCATTTTTGCGGACTGCAGGGTCGCAGATGTGGTCGGTGTCCCAGACATATTTCAGTGTGTGTGTTCTTTCTCAAATGTATTTTAATATCACTCCTCGTTGTGATGCATTCAGGCACCGCTGTACGATCCAGTTGCAGCGAAAATACACTGAACTATCAAATTCACAGGTTCACAACCTGAAGGAAGGAACGCTGGCGGGGCATCAATACAGACGAATGACTCACATGTGAGTAGCTTCTGCTTCAGTGTTTACTGACGGTCCACCCTCACCCCCTACAGCGCCTCCCAACGGCAGGATGAGGAACTGGGTTGTTAGTATTATATTGAGCAAACATAATAATTTTATTGATTTATTGTTAAATATGATATCAAATAGATGAATCATTATCTGGTGGAGATAAACTAATCTCAAAGGTTCAAGATGCTGGACCTTCTCAAGAAGTGAAGACCATGTGATGTGGTTGAAAATTCTAAATGGACCTATGAGCTTAAAAGTATTGTGATCATTTAAGTAAAATTAGCAGTCTCACACTATAAAAACTCTTAATTCCAAGTAAAAGTCTTGCATTAAAGTGTTACTTATAGGACTATTACTAAATGTACTTAAGGTATCAAAATTAAAAGTACTCATTATGCTCAATGGTTTGTCAGTGTTAGATTATTATAACGTTGAATCATTGTTAATCATGCAGGGCCAGTTGTTCAAAGGTAAGCTGACCGGATTTTGGTTATCGGATTGGATCAAATCTTGAAAATGGGTTGTTCAAAAGGGAAAGAAGGAATCTGAAATCAGATTAGATCAGGGAATCCAATCCTAGTTTTAATCTGGATCAAACCTTCAGTTTGTGTTGTTCAAAACTTGTCAGTGGGATTTGGATAACTTTGATCCAAAAAAACAGGATTATCCTGATCCCAACAGGGGGTAGGATTTCAATGTGGATTTCAGGAAGAAAATGTAGTAAAACTTTAAAATTGGTCAAATAATACATTTGTATCATTTAGTGTATATACTTTTATTTATATTTTGCACTTGACTTGTGTAACCGTTGTAACAGTGATAAAGTAGACATAGGCTAACAATTAAGCTATTCAGTATAGTAAAGTAAAAATAAAATAAAAATTATCTTGTCCCCATGAAATAATCCCCCAAACAGATTTCAATAACAAACAAAAATAATATATTCATTTTTTGGTCATTCATCACCATATATTAATTTCAAAGAAACAATCATCAGAGATGAGCCTGTCAAAAAAATGTCCACAATGTATTTGTTAATGTATGTTTGTTGTTTATTTGGTTCAGATGTGGGTCATAAAATAAATTATGATTAGAAGTGGATGTTTATGTTATTTTTGTGTTTTGTCTCAAAATAAGAAACACTTACAGTGACCCCATGTTGGCTCTTCTACCTGTTCTTTACATAGCTGGTAGCACACATTGTGATATGTTGTCCCATTTAGAGCACTGGTAATCCGGATTTGGTAATCTTGAAAACTGTGTATCTGGATCAGGGTGATCCAGTCCAATGTTGCTTTGAAAAACCGGCATAAAAGTAAGACAGATTACCTGATCCTGGATAGGAAGAAATGGGATTTCCAAATCCGGATCATTTTGATCCAGATTAAATGTTTTGAACAACTGGCCCGCAATGATTGTCTGCAGCGGCTTAAAGTTGGTCTAGCAATTTGCTGTTGGGTAGTATTTTCTTTAACAGTGCAACTTCATTTATAAACGTAACCTTAATCTGAAAAGTAATTAGGAACTATAGCTGTGAAGTAAATGTAGTGGACTAACAAGTACAATGAAATGTGGTGTAGTTGAAGCATAAAGGAGCATAAAATGGAAACAGGGAAGTTACATGCGAAACTCAAAACTCTACTTAAGGACAGTACTTGAGTAAATGTACTTCGATACCCTCTGTCTCCGTCTTTTGCAGATACTGAAACATTGTTGGATGCAGACATATGGGACATTAGTGGAACATTTGTAACAAGATCAACGCAGATGTTATAGGACGAACTATTTGGAAATCGCGTATACAAAATTTGAGATAAAATATTCAAATATAATTAAAATATTTAAGACAGACAATATTTAAATGAAGCTATTGAATATAAACCCTTCATTCATAATTACGTGATAAGCCTACTATATTATTTAGAATTACAAAATTACCAGCAGTAATCATCACAGGGTGACAACAAATTAATGAGTAAATGTTAACTTCTGACAAGATAGATTTGAGGTAAATCAACACAAAAATAAGAGTTGGAGTTTTTGATGGGAAAACCATTTGTTTGTCATCTTATCATCATTTATAACACTGTAAGGCCTGTATTTGTCCAGGAAATACAGACTTTACAGATGTAAACAACAAATCATTTACAGTGCCACAGAAGATAAAGAACTTAAATTGTGTTTATGCATCAAAGGACGCTGTAAATCAATTAGACAGTCAACGACAGTTCACAATTTCAGGATTCATTTAGATTATGCATTTTTTAAAAAACATTAAAAATGTCAGTTTAAACAAAAAACTCAGTTTAGATGACAACATTTCATGAAGACATTTTGATTGATGTGCATGAACTGATATCTTTAAAAAAAAGGTGCAGGATTGGCTTCAGTGCTCATCACCTCCTCCGGTTTCTGGTGCTGTTGTAGGAAACAGAAATTCCACTTACCATCGTTCCAATTTTTTTAAACTCTGTAGATGTCAGATTATGTGTAACGTGTATATGTGATGCTGCCATTGAGAATTTACCTGTAGTCTGCAGAAGCTTCCAGTCCGCCTGCAGTTTGTATCTAAGCCTGTCCAGCGCCGCCACATCCTCTGGCAGAGGAGCATGAAGCTGCCCCAGAGAGGGGGCAGCATCCCCGAGGAGAGAGGAGGCTGTGGGGCCAACACATGCCTTCTCACTTTCCTGAAATGACAAAATTACTGACTAAAGCAGAACACGCTGACATTTAAACCTCCCCAAAAATGATGCCAAAGACAGGGTATATACAGGAATCTTGAAGTAAAATTCAATACCTTTCAAGACTTTTTCAACATATCTCAAGACTGCCGCGCCACTTTGAGCTAACCGATTTAAACAGCCACACACCTTTAAAAGGGACATTTTTGAGTTTTAAAAAGAAATAACATATTTATTGCCTATATGTCATCAGGTTGTAACGGCACCTAAAAATTGAGGCATTCACCAACTTTCTCAGTTGCCTCAACAGCCTGTATGAGTCAACTGTTTTCTATGTAAAGGACTGGTCAGATTTCCTGTGAAAAGCAGCTCTCTTAGAAAAGCAATGACCTTTATGTAGATGTGAAACACAGTCTAATTTTGTGTTTAGTTGGTTTAAACTAGTTAATGTGAACTTGCCTGCAATGATATGTGTGATAACTTTAATCGACCACTTGATCAATACAACAAAATTCAAATAGGCCAGGAGGGAACAAAGATGAAGAGAATAAACTGAGTGATGAATAAAGTAGTGTAGGCGGTGTAGCACAGGCTCAACCTGGAGGAGGAACTAGTCAAAAGGACTGGATTAGTATAATATAACATTAAATAAAAAGTATATTGTTAATGTAACAGTAAACTTTAAGTTTGATATTAATACATTCATTATGTTACTAAATTCAATATAATTTCATATAATAGTATATAACTTACCACTAGTATAATATTAATTCAAATTACAGCTGTTTCAGTTTGGGGTTGTTTTTTATTTATTAACTTTGTGCAAGAAAATGCCCTAGGCTACATGATAATCTCCAACCTCGATTTTGGGCAGGCTAACTCGTCAATAATCATAACCGTTTATGCAGAACACTGAGTTCAACAAAGTTTGTTGCAGCACATCAAACTTTTTTGAAATCCCACTGCATCCAGGCTGTGATTGATCTGTTCACAAAAAGTGACAGTGAGAAGAGCATTATGAAAAGTTGAATGTGTTTTCATAAAAGGCACCGATTTAGCTAAACCCACACGCTCCTTGAATGTTCCCTGTTGTCTTCTGTCTTACCGATTTTGCTGCTGGCGGCGCATCTCGCTCTTGTTTTTCAGGAACGGGGCTGTTCAACCGGCCACAGATCGACAGGTGTCGTGCCGAAAAGTGATCGTCTGCCGAAAAATGATTTTTGGTAAGATATGTATAATATCTTGTTTATAGCTATTTGGAAAACGGGCTGTAGCCTAATTAACATGACTTACTGCCAACTTTGATATAAAATGAAGACAATTTTGTAATTATCCTTATGACTCTGCATTATTTTACTTGCTGTGTAGGCCTACCAACCAATCCAGTCCTTTTTACCTGTTAAAATACCTTTAAATGGCCAATACAACTCATAAAATGCAGTATTTCACTTGCCAGAAAATGATTGAAGCCTTTTGTTATTGACTGAAAGGTTATTTCTGCCCTGAAATTCGTTGATTTCATTCAGAAGAGTTATATTTGACAGATTACATCTCACCTTGTACGTTTTACCTTTTAAAATACCTTTAAAAGGCCAGTACAACCCATAAAATGCAGTAGGCTATTTCACTTGCCAGAAAGTGATTGAAGAGACTGGGCAATACAGCACAAGCAGACGGCAATCACTTTTCGGTGGACGATCACTTTTCGGCACGACACCTGTCCGCACGGATCTATTTTGGAGCTTTTAAGAGTGAAATAGGCGCACGGTAGATTCCTGCGCCTAACGTTAGAGAACAAATCACAGTCGCTACTCTCTGCCCGTCTAGTATTTTTGGCTATGCATTATAAATAAATATGTTCACATACACTTTTAGCAAACAAACTTTTGGACGAGAAGAATTTTCACATTGAAAAAAATATCGTCAAAATTTAATACCTTGTTAAATGGCGGTTAAGAATTTTTAATGGCCTTAATTTTCTCAAAATTGATTTATCACCTTTTAAGACTTTTTAAGACCCCGCAGACACCCTGCAAAGATGAACACTTTTCACTTTTATTGAACTTGCCCCAGTCTTCTTACCTGCACGAGTACCAGTGTGTGTCCTTGTGCCAGGCCCTGCAGCAGGCCTGTTAGTTGTTGCCATAAGGCGTCAAACAACCCACTATCTGGCGTCCGAACTAACAGAACCAGACTGGGGTCATACTCGTATCCCAGAGGCAGGAGGAGGCCCAACACGGCCTGTGTGAACCCTGACACGTCACTGCAGCCCTGTGGAAGGACAAACAAATACGGTTGGGATGTTTTTCCCCATCTGTCATCTAACAAACACACACATCCCCGGCACATGAAACACCAATTAGCATTTGATTTATTGATTGCAAAAAATACTTATGAAATAAATTGCCTACCAGCTTTTTTTTTAATTTTTTTTTTTAGACATCTTTTGGCCATAATGTCTTGATATGAGAACTTATATGATACCACATAATATGATCAGAAAGATAATAAAATAGTAAATGAATACCTGCACACAGAAAATATGAATAGACAAATGTGAATTGTGGTTTCTACTATTGTAGCACACAGTACCTTCTTCAGACACACAGGAATGTAATATTTGCTTTTCTGTTCCTCTGACTCCTTGTTGCTAAACTGCACCTGGAGTGTTTTGCTAAAGATGGAAAGATGGATTTCTGTCATTATATTGTTCACAGTGTTGGGGACAAAATGTCTAATTCAGGGAGCACAAATGAAAATCACCCGTCCTCTGTGCCGTGACTCGGGACCACCGCATCTCCAACACACACAACCAAAACCCTGCATAAGAATAAAGCCATATCACATCAGAGTAAACTCTTGACAATGTATTTGAATAAACTTCCCTAGTTGGTTTATTCACATTCAGTGAAGTCAGCTTGTTCTTCACAAATTGTCTTTTACAATTTCATATTATTATCATTAATCTGTAATTGTTTGGACAGTGTAAACATTTATCATTGATGATGGAGTTAGGTGCTAAAACTGTATCTATAACGGAAATCTCTTCATTTGGTTGCTGGACAACTGACACAAACAATCAACCAAGCACTGTTTAAAAAATAGTTCTAGACTCTGGGAAAAACCCAGCCCTGCACATAAACCACACATTTTTATACAACCACGTTTCTATGTCAGTAATATCAAAACACACAGTTAGTGTAACATATGGATCGCATCCACATTGCTGTACCGGTTGCTGGGAGCAGCTGCAGCATGCTGGACAACACATGTCATCGCCATGGAGACATCACGGACCAGCGCCAAGCCACTGCAGACCTGAGAGGCGGTAATTAAATGTAATAAACAATCAGCTTGCAGCTCGTGGAGGCAGGTCAGCAAAGTACGAAATGTATTTACAAGCAGATCACATCAGAGCACATGGAAAGACGAGACACAAATAATATCCTGACTGTACCTCATTCTTCTCCATTTTCTCTAAGAGGGCAATAAGACTGGAGAGGGTTGTAAGAGCATCGCTGTCATCTGTATCTTTGAGGAAACTCTCCCTTATTGTGACAAAAACAACACATTTTTGTAGAATTTATTAGATGAAATCATGATTATATGTATTCTGTTGAAACTCTAATCCTCCTATGATAAACTCTTCCTGTGTCAAAAAAAGGAAATCCATTATAATGAATAATGTTAAGTGAAATTATCCATCACAAAAAACAGCTCCATACTTGAGTTTGCGGACTATGACAGCGTCAGGACCCTCTGATGAGCTGAAGCGTGTACATCGGTCTGGGCAATCCACACCATCAGGGAGGACCAAAGCAGCTCGGATAGGAGGAGCGACTCGTTTTGGAGGCTCTGGCCACACCTTTTCCTGTACGCTTTTCTCCTCTTCTCCTTTCTCCAACCTTTCTTCTTCTTCTGCTAATTTAATGCGCTTTGTGCTGATATCAGAGGTGGGTAGTTCAGCTGGAGAAAGAAGCAGGCAGAGAATATCAAATTAACGTGATTCTAAAACAATAAAAACAGAAGTAATCAGTAGTGCTAGCCATCTCTCTGGTTTGCTAAAGGCTAATTAAAAAAGGGAATTGTGCACATCAATGTCTAGAGACTACATTAGCCATTACTAGCATTAAACACCCAAATCTCAGACTGTGTATTGTGGGTACCAGGTTTTGACAAGGAAGATAAAAACGACATCATCTCTGATTCTTCTACAAAATTCTGGTCCTTTTTTAAAAAATGAGTCCGACCATGTTAAAGGAGTGCAACGCTAAATCGGTGGAGTTCTCTTTTCCACAATAGCTCAAAATGGATGTTATACCTGCATGTTTGAGGCAGGACCAGTACCGCCTATGAGCTGATCGGACACAGTGAAGGGATTCAAGTGCACTGAAAAGATTAGATAAATAAAAGATAAATTCACAACAGTTATAACACACACACACACACACACGCTCGACATGCACATTTTCTTGACGATGAGACAGACCTTTCACAGGGACCATCGAGGTTAGCAGGTCGAGGCGCAGAATCTCCAAGCAAGGTGTGCACTGTTTGACACACAGACTGGGCGAGAGAAGTCAGGTTGTATCCTCCCTGGAAAACATTCACACAATAAAACCTTTTACAACCAAATGTTCCTTTTACATGATGGTCTCAGTATATGGGACTATAAATACACACATGTAATATATGTACTGATGGATTAGAGACCTGTGTCATTCTTAAAGCACTTCATGATGGCGAATCCAGGAGGACAGGTGTTCAACAACAGAAATTTGTGAGATTTTTTCATATGTTTGTGTTGAAGTTAGGTATATGTCGTGTGGCCTGACCTCCAGCACAGCACACAGTTTCCCTCCTGCGAGGTTCATCAGGAGGTGAGTGAGGTGGGCAAAGATGTCTGGGCTGGCACACATTTCACCCTGAAAATATAAGACCATGTAGTCCAGTACACCACATTTAACTATAATCTCAATGATAAATATGTAAGTAAATTTATAAACTTGATAACGTAGAATTCACAGCGAGCAGTTATACTGAATTGCAATAGATTGTACAAGAGTACCTAATAAAGTGTAACTGTAAGTTCAGCATACACAAAAATAGATATATACTAAAATCTGCAGAAATACTGCAATTGTATTTCAAGTTTTATTATAGTAATTTATACTCAGTACCTCAGGGTCGCCGATGGCTGAGTCAAAGCCTGCACACACCAGGACCAAGTCTGGACAAAACTGTGACAAAGAAATCACACACTCAGATAAATAATCTCCAACACATCACTATCTGTTGGCAAACTATACATTTTCCGAAATGGCTAACCTCATATGCGACTGGCAGAAGGACGTGACAGAAGACTGAAAGATAGTCGCTGTTCGTCATTCCTACCTGAAATATCACAACGGGACCTCATAAGTAAACACATTCATATACACAACACTCGTGCATATGACCGACAAAGCAAATTTGAGATCAACACTAAAAGGATTAGTTCATTAACAATCAGTTTATTGATAATTAATCAGTAACCAAATGTAATATTGAATGATGGATGTAACATTTTACATCATAAGGGCGAAAAAAAACAAACTTTTTTCTTTTTCATAATTTGATACATTTTATACATTACATGGTTATTTGATGATAAATAATTCACATACATTTCAGCCTTAAATGTCATTTATTAAAAATTAACTCTGGGACATTTTTTTCTTTTATACCATTTTTCAGACCATTTATGTACATTGTCAAAGCAAAAAAGCCATAACGTTTTGAATTTCTTTCCTATTTTTTCAATCAAAAGGCAAGTACAGTCTAGGATAAAGCAAGCAACATTTTTACAAAGTAGACCTAAAAAAATAAATATGGATTTATAATAACCTTGGATTAACGGTATTTCTCTGTCCACTAACCTTATTCCATGGTACATTTATATTGAATCCTGCCCCTTTGTCTTTGCCAACATTGTTGTAGTCTGATTCTTTAAGTTGAGGCCAGAACTGCTGATGTTCATAGCGGTGCCATGAGAAGTAGAGCACGCTGGGTGGGGGGGGGGGGTATGTAGAAATTAATATGCCAGAAGACAATATCCACTCATCAAACTCAGGATCCTCCCAATAGGAATGACTCACCTTGGATCATCTTCAAAGCAGTACTGCACCCCTTGACCATGATGTATATCCCAGTCAACAATCAACACCCTGAAAATACATAAACACGTAAATAAATATTTGGAGGATAAACAAGTAAAATACAAAAAATAAACAAAATAATCTAAAATCATTTTACCTTTTAACCCCATATTTTTGCTTGGCATATTGAGCTGCTATGGCCACATTATTGAACACACAGAATCCACTGGCAGCACTGCGCATACTGTGGTGTCCTGGTGGTCTGTCAACAATGACAAACAAGTGATATGCAAGTCATTATTTTTTCCAGTAATTCATCAACTATTTAGCCAATACAGAGAAGTGACATCTTACAGCTTTTTAATTAGACTGACAAGCACATAAAACACTTTGTATGTAGTTTATTACCATAAAAAGTAGAAAAAGAAGCTAATTTCAGACTTTTAAGCCTGTTTTACTGCTCAGTTTAATTTCCATAAGAATTTTCTTAATTATTAACTTTGTAGTTGTCCTCATTAGCAGAAACAACAGAAAAAAATGAAAATATTACTTTCAGTATGAATTATCTCTAGTTTGCATAGAATACTTTTAATGGTTGCTGTTAAATCTTCATCCCCTATTACAAGACTTGTTGCTGATTACTTATTTTATATTGTCTGACCAGAACTTTCTATTTTCAGGTTTCTATTCCATTTGGTATATCCTGACACACATTGATCATCTCATCTTCTGCACGTATTTTATTAATTGCAGAAGGAGTCTCTCTCAGGTGTTGGCAATGTGACTGTTTTGATTACTTGCGTCGTGCTGACAGTGTGTGGGAGTTCACTAGCTTTACATGAGAAATTAATAAAACACTTACTAGAATATCAAAGTTATGATCAAATAATGACATGCCTATCAACATTAATAAACAGACTAAACCACTAAATCAAAAAGCAATCTTGCTTGCAAACAAGATATTCATACACGCTTACTGTAGCATCAGAGTACATATCAGGACTGCTATGTTTAACTAGTTATCAGCCTCACCTGACAAGAGCAATGCCATTTCTCACCTTCCCGGTCATAACACTGTCCACTAGTTGCAGTGTGGCCCCTGCAGCCAGCTTGGCACAGTGATAGATGTTCTAGGACAGTAAATGTGAAAGAGGAATGGTTAACCAGGAGGGAAGCTGATAATCGACCCTCTTACCACCACTGAATGAACAAACGTGAGATATGGATAACAACAGCTGCATCACAGGTAAAAAGTGTAGGACTAACTGGGTGGAAGTAGACGTCACCATATTGCTGGGTGAACTCCTTCAGGTCCTCCAGAGTCATATGGGGAGTCTTTTTCACTGCCTCCAAATACTCCTCACTGTTGAAAGCATCAAAGTACTTGTCGCTGAGTGTGTCTTCAGAGTGAATTAACTGAACCAGTTGGTTGACATCAGGACTGACCTGTGAACCAGCAGAATGTCTGCCTCTGTCGCCTAGCGGACAGGAACAGGGACACAGCGATCAGCCAGGCCGTTCTTGACCAAAGCATCATGACTCACTATCAGACGCTCGGGTACCTCGATCTTACATGCAGGGCTGGAGAGGAAAAAATGCAGTTGAATTTGAATTATGTGTTGAGCTATGCTAGGAAAGGTTCTGATCTGTATTGTCATTCAGCACAACTAAATTTGTTGGATCATTTGAAATTAGTTTTTCAACCTTAGATTCATTAGTAGTTTTAGTAATTTTTTTCACTTCTGGCATACGAACAGCCTAAAACAACAGAGGTGAAAATTAAGTCAAAAAGCAGTGGACCTTTCCCTAACATGATAATATGTAACATAATGAAATGTAATGACAATATCTTTCAATATCTTTTAAGTCACTTTCAATTCAACTGGAAAACACTTTTACATGTAATGTATAATGATCACTTAGGCGGCCAAGCCATGTACCGCACATATTCACACCTGTAATAATTCTCTTTCACCAAATGAAACAGTGATCTTATGGTAGACGTTCACCGAGAAAAAAAACTGTTGGTTGAAATAAAGAATACAGTGAGTTGTTTGGTGTTCTTGCACAAGCACAAACAAAAGAATAGTAAAGGTCTGCCAAAACCAAAACTTTACCGATGTATATGTAAAAAACAACACAACACCGCACAACAACAGCAGCTTAGCTTGGAGCTGACACTGAGGGTGCTCCTTAATAATCGACCGGACTAGCTACAACAAACAGCAACTTGAGTTCCTACCAATAACAGTAACAAAAATATAACAGTAACTCCACAGAATACAATGGATTTAGTACATGAATCACCATCATTCACATTTGAAGGACGTATCTACTCGTTTGAAACTATTTTTTTAAAATAGGTAACCACTGTTTTAACGTTATAACTTATAAGGTTAAAACAATGTAACTACCGCTACACATAGTTACGTACAAAGCCGCTGTTAGCTGAGGTTACCCCATAGACTGTATATAAAAAGGGTTACCCTAACGTTAATGCAACGTTACGTTTCTTGCATTAACTTATCAATCTTTGAGCATAGAGGAATTAAATAGGTTACACAGTCTATGTAGCTCCAATTAACGTTAACGCTACCAGCCTTAAGACCGCCGTGGCAACGTTACATGTTCAAGGAAGTTATGAATTCAGGCTTATTTGATTATGTTAGCTAATGCTATGCACCGAAATGTGTGTTTACCGCGTCATGTACTTACTCCACCCAGAGCAGCTTATATTTGGTCATCTCCTCGTCATAAATCAATGCTGTTCCCATCTTCATTATTTCTCAGACCAGTGAAGTTGGATCAACGATGCTGCTACCATGCAGGCTGCTACTGACCACGTGTAACGCCGTCTTGAGTCCGTCATGAAACACGCCCTGTATACAAAAAAGAAAACAACAAAAAACGACTTACAATTATTACAGTTATTACTCGTTTAATAAAACGACATTATAATTATGTTTACATTGCGTGCTCCGTTTTCTAAATAGACTTCTACTACTGATGTAGGACTATCACTTGCAATATAGCCAATTACTGTACAGTTTCTACTTCCAAATCAAAGTTGCCAAAGGTCTTGATCCTCCAGCCAAAAGTCCTGGGGCGAGTTCAACGCCGACAAAACGTTGCAACCCGTTTATTTTTTCAACGGAAACGGCGGTCACTCGAACACCCTGTTGTGTACTGAATTTTCCTGCCTTTTTAACAACGTTGTGTTTACAAACTTGTTGCAGCTGATCAAAACGTTTTGAGATTGAACTCGCCTCTGTGGTCTTTAGTAACAGAAAGCAAGCTCTGTAAATAATGTCACAAATATTAGGCTACTTTTTTATTCTTTGAAATAAAAGGATTTATTATTGGTTTAAATTTAGGAAAAAAAGAAACGGCTTTGACTTGGATAGAAGTGGCAGTCATAAATGCATAAAAAGACCAAAGAACAATATTTTTATATTAAAAATTAAGATGTTTTTGTCTTGATGCCTTTAAGTTTTGTCTGACATTTTGTGTGCTCCTGAAGTAACACTATATTATTCTAACTGTATTTTTTTTAGTTGAAATGACAAAAAAACTTGGAACTGAGCTTAATAGCATGCTAAATATAAGTAAGAGCTGTTGGTTTTTTTTCCCTCTTAATTCCAACCAGAGTTTTCACATAGGCATATTTATAACCAGATCTTCTGTATTTTAAAAAAAACTGAAGACACATATGAGCTGAACACGATCCTCATTTTAATAGAAAAACAACACAAATCAATAAACAACTCAGTGTATATTATTAGAATAAAATATAGAAACAGATCAGATAACATGAGAACATTTGGTCTGGTGAAACACTATTTCTGGGCTCAACAATCTTTTAGCAAGTGGTGGCATCTTTCCTGTGGGAAATATCTGGATTGAAGCAGGGAATCATATCTATGACCTCATGAATGTTCATTTAATGAAGATGTTTATTTTGATAATATTGATATCTGATTTAGGACACTTTTGGATTCAGCCCATTCAGTCCCAAACAACACTGCTGAGAAACAAATCACATACAATCCTCTTTTATTCTCAACAAACAAAATGGCTTGATGTCCTGGTTCTTCGGTGTGAATTTAGATTTCACAACAGTTATCTTTTTTGGTGTTGAGCCATGTGGCCTCTCACTCCTCAGCAACCATCCCACAAACTTCCCCTGCCCTCTCCTCTTCTCCCTCCCCTGTCCTATCTGCAGTTTCCTCTTGTGTTTTTGTGGGATAAGCTGAGCTCCTCTCCTCTTTCTCTTCCTCTCCATCATCCTTCTTTCCCTTATTTTCCCCCCTTCGCTCTCCTCCTCTCCTGCATATTGTGAGAAGAGCTCTTCTGCATCTCTTCCTGAATGTCGGGTCACAGGCAGCGTACAGGAGCGGGTTAAGGCAGGAGTTGAGATAAGCTAAACAGGTGACATACGGGTGAGCACCCAGTAAGAGCTGATCTAAAGAGCAGGAGTATGGGACAAAACCAAACTCCAGCAGCATGGCAACTGTCTTATTAACATGCAGAGGCAGCCAGCACAAGAAGAAAGCCAACACTAAAGTGACAATGACCCGGAGGAGTCTTCGCTGCCTCCTGCGGTCAGGACGAGGGCCCCGTCCAAAATGTCTGTTGAGGAGCAGGGCCAATGAGCAGTAGCAGACCAGCAAGATGATAAAAGGAAGCAGGAAGCCAATAAGAGTTGATTTAAGACTCAAGGCGGCTGCCCACCACATCTCCGCCCTCTCTCGATCCGTCTCCTCCAGCTCTACTCCAATCAGCATGGAATAATCCATCTGACAAGAGAGAAAGACTGATCCAGAGTCAGTAGGATGAACTGGCTCTAGCTGCCAATCATCATCAGATTGAGGGTCTAACTCCACCTCCCTGACAGAGCGCAGTAGCAAACCAGGAAGTGCCAGCACCCCCGCCAGCACCCACACCCCTCCAAGTATCCACAAAGCCCTGCTGGGGCATCTCTGTGGGGCATGGTGGCTGGAGTGCCGGCGTCCAGTCAGAACCCAGTACCGCTCCACACTGAGCATGCTCAGGCTGAACACGCTGGCGTACATGTTGAGCGCAGTGAGGAAGCTGCTGATTTGGCAGAGGGGTTGCCCAAATGGCCAGTGGTAGCCCATCGCTGTGTAGACTGCCCACAGAGGGAGAGTCACAAGGAAGCAGAGGTCAGCTAACGCTAAGCTAGCTATTAGAGAGTCTGTCAGTGAGCGGGAGGGACGAGGGATGGAAGGAGGATAAGAGGAGGAGGTGGAGGAGTGAGAAGAGGGTCTGCAGCTTTGTCCTGAGTTTTCCTTGTTCTTCTGAGGAAATGAGCTGTGGTTAAATCTACCTGCGCTGTTAATGTTCTGCTGACTGGTTCTAAAGATGCCAGAGCAACAGGGCTTTCCAATTCCAGCTTTGTCTCTGGTCCTCGTTCCCCTCCCCTCGGCTCTGTCCAGGAAGGCCCACAGCACCAGGCTGTTTCCAAGGCAACCAACCAGAAAGGCCAGCAGGTAGACGCATGGGATGATGGAGAAGGAAGGAGTCCAGTCGCTGTAGTCACAGTGGAGGAGGGGAGGGGTAGAAGGAGAGGGGAAGGTGAGGAATTCTGAATCTGACATCTGTGCAGCGTCTCCTTAGTTTCTATTTAAAGTCATTTGTCATCGGTGAATTTGGTCAATATAACGTCTGGAAGCAAAAAGTCCAAACTCCAGGATATCCGGCACTCGGACAATTGTTTTAGATATAGGATTCAGGGCCTAAATTCTGGTAGTAGACTGTCCTGTGTTCACTTCCACTTCTTCCTCGGTCTGTTGACTTGGATGGTCTGAAAATTAAATTAAACTCGTTGAGATTCTTAAAGTTTCACAACAGACACAAACTCTGTAAATGCTGTACATGCACAACTTGTTACAAGAAATCAAAGTTAAGCTACACACATCCTACTTTAGGAATTTAGTCCAGGATGTGTTTTTTACTATCTGCCCAAGAATGTTGTAAACAAAGACATGCAAAAAACAAAATCTCACCAGTGTACATAAGTCTTTGTTGTGAATATCAGTGTTTTTGTCCATTCTCATACTATATGTTCTCTTGTGCATGGTTATCTATGAAAGGACTAAACAAATATCTGAGCAAAAACTGACTTTGCCACATTTCTTTTTAGTAACACAATAAAACACTTGTGCCAGACAAACAGAATCAACAGTGTGCACATCCAAGAACATTTTCATAGGTTCTGAATCAAAAATACAGAAATAGGCAACGTATTCTCACACTCACTACACTAATAAAGAAATAATACATTTAGCATTGACTATTTTTTATACATTGTTATCTAAGAAATATATTGGGAGATAATAATGCAGCATGTGAATCATTTGTTTCAACTTTTATGCTTTTACAAGGTTACTGTGCTGACACTGTTGTAATTCATACTCTAAATTTGGATTACAGTCTTTATCACACTGCATGTTTTGCATGAAAACACTCCATCCTAGCCATCCCAATGAGGGCCGAGTCGTTATGACTAAAGGAATTATCATGAGTTTCACAAAAGAGACACTTACCTTAGGCTACTTCTTCAACTTGGATAAAATCCATTCTGCAAAGCTAATAAGAGTTTGATGATTATTGTTGGACAAAATTCAGCCACTGTCCTCTCATCCTATCTCCTCTTGCTCCTCAATCTCTACATCTGAACTGTGCCAGCTGAGGAGGATGTGCCTTCCTCTTAAGTCAGAATAGATAGCAATGTCCCCTATACACACACACATTTGCACACATGCACACAACCTTTCTCTTGTTCTCAAACCAGACCACCCCAGCAGAGAGCTACGAGACCTGCAAACACCCCCCCCACACACACACACACCCCACAACACAAACACATGCACCTCCCAAGAGACACAATGACACCACCCATCCTTCCCCCATGAACACACACTAACCCGAGACACACAAACAGATGCCCCCAATCCTCTGGGTTGCTCATATTCTCTTTGCACGGACACAAACACATTCAAACGCACATACAGTGCACAAACACAAACACATTGTTTGTTCTCTGTGTCCCACATATTCAAACACAGTGTATACAGGGGTGAAATGTAACAACCCTCACAGAGGATATATGTGTGTGTGTGTGTGTGTGTGTGTGTGTGTGTGTGTTCTGATGTGTGGACAACACGTGAAACATAATTCAACTTTCTAGCTTACTGACCAGTAACTTACCAATCAACCACAGCACTGTGATCCCAAACTGACTACTATCAATTTCCTTGTAAATGGGCAGTTTAGGTGTAAGCTGTTGATTGTCTCATGACAGTTTTGTTCACAGCAGCAGCTCCTTGCATATCCACTGTACAAGACAATCCCTTATGAGATAATATTATGTTACTATTTAATGATAAAATACAACTGATGCAAAAATGATAAAACTCCTAAATCTCAACGACTTGACCTTTAGAAACAGTAATAAAACTTTTAGAGGCATTTTGGCTTTTATTTTAGTAAATTTTAAGTTTTTCTAAGCCTAGACATTAGATTGATTGATGGATGTATAGATACTTTATGTCAACATGGAGTTACAGTGTAAACAGTGAAGATATTTCGATAGTAAACAGGAAGTGTTTGTTTCTACAGGGGTAGAGTTCGCGCTGCCATCAACCTGTTGTTATGGAAACTGATGTAACCAAAAACATTCCACAGTCTTTTCTCTCACGACAACACACACACACGCATACGCACACACACACACACACACACACACACACACACACACAAAGCTTTACTTACTGAGACAGAAAGAAAGGCAGAGTAAATATAACTGTTTCATTGACAACAAAAGTGTAGCCTAAGCCTTATAAGGATGTGCTACAGTGTAACAAAACAAAGACCAATAGAGTACATTGAGCTGTATAAAAGATGAAACTTGACAATTTTTGGCAGACAGCTGGCAGTGATAGCGCCAAATTATTGACAGTGGTCTTTAAATCAATGCTCCACATCATCCCCCCCTCAAACCACAGAGATCTGGTTTACACCACCAAGTTGGGATCCACATTTTGTGGAAATCTCTGTATGCACAAATACTGTTTTCAAAATCAGCCTTTGTTATTCTGTTGCCACTATCAGGTATAAGTTAAGAAAGGCCAACAAGGGACAAACAAATACTACAGGCTTTTAAATGTAAACTGAATTCTGAACTTGATCAGCAGGCAGAGTTTGATACTACTGTTTGCTCAATATTCTGTACTGGCATTCAAGCTCCCTGATGATGTATCCTGATATATGCATATCCTAATAACTCTGGAAATCCCGTTTTTTCCTCTAATGCTACCATGAAGTTACTGACTGTGATCTTCAGTTAAACATCAAAACAGCTATGGATTACCATAAAATTTGGTACAAACATTCAGGTTCTCCTAAGGAGGATTCCCAGTGACGGTTGTGTTCCCCTGACTTTTTTAACTAGCAACACCATCTGATCAAAACCATGCATCAGCAGAACTTTGAATTTACTTTGAATTAGCAAATATTAGCATGCACATTGAGAAAAGTCAGCATGTTAGCATTTAGCAAAAACAAAACAAAACAGAAAAAGCGCCTACAGTCTCACACAGCTGCTAACATATGTACACAGGACTCTCTGGAAAGCAGTTTGATACTCAGTGGAATGTCCTGGTGACACATAGTGAATTCAATGGCACCTGAAGAGAGGCTCAGTGGTTCCTGGAGCTTAAAAACAACCTACTCTATCTAAATAAGCTTGAGCAGATTGACCAGGTGAAATACCAGCTACCATAAAGTTGTTGCTACTCTGGATTTGTTTGGCTAAGCTTTTCCTAGGCCAAACAGACTGTTTTAAAACATTTCTATGTGACAAAGTATGCCGCTACAGTAACAGCTTGTAGCACAGATGGGGAAACTGTAACCTGTATGTTCATCTTACAGTAGTGCAATAAGGCCAGAATGAAAGATCTGAAATAACATATTAAATGACTGTAATGGTCTTGATATATTTCCTTTTTCATAGCAGACATTTTGACTTACTGGGAAATCAAAGGAATTATTTATGGCTTACAGGAACACTTAAATGTAAGTGGTAATCACCTGTGAGCTTCTTTTTTTGACAATGTCTGCTGGGGAAAAAAGGCCAGCTGTGTGGGTGTGTTTACACTCTCTTTGATTGACATTTCCCCCACTCTCCTGTTCAAGTTTGTTTTCAGTACATGGAGTTTGGTGACCTAAATTTAAACCTGAAAAGAATTACTCAAGACACCTGTGTGGGTGTGCAGGACCTTTAAGATCTGTGAATCTTACTGTGCCTGTGATGGCCACTGGTGCTGGTGAATGGCTTTTCAAACATGGAAATGGTTTGGTTAGTTATAAAGGGAAAAAAGATAACAATTTGCATGATATGTATAAGATGGTATGAAGCACAGAAGAGGAAAAGTCCACACAGTAGGACGACGCTTCAGAGGCATTAAATGCACTGTGGAGACATACTGCACGTTTCGTCATGATTGTCTACAGAACAGCTCAAGCTCTCATCTGTCTTCTTATCATTACGATGGCAGGAGCAGAGGTGCAGGAAAACCTCACACCTGAGTGTAAACAGTTCCTGTTCATGGGCACACTTCCTCGAGGGCTTGAGGACCAGCCTTTTAAAAAGATTTGCCAGTTCTACAAGGGCACCCCACGGTATGTCACCTTGTATGACACGTTCAACCACATCCCTGTTTATTCTGCGTACACCTTTAAGCGATCGGATGGCTCCAAGAAGGTTGATGCACCTTGGATGTATGAGCCACAGGTAGGGATGGTTGTTGCTTTACTGTCTTTACCTCCGAGGATTTAGAAAAGCTTAATTTTTTTGAAATTGGAGAAATCCTTTAGCACAGTCTAATTTGATAATCTATTTACTGTCTAAATGTTTTGTGTTCTGTAATGACAATGTTAATCCTTAACAGCTCTCCACAGTGTCCGGATCACGCGAGATGCAGCAGTTGCCTTCTGAAAATGGCCATAAAAGTTTTGAGGATGCTCAGGCCGTGCTTGAGGACTATTCTAACAGTGTAATCTTTGAACGAGGTCAGCTGAATCCAGATGAACACCAGGCCCACCCTGATGATAAAGCATCCACCTACACTCTGACAAATGTGGTCCCTCAGGTCAGAGAGTTCAACATCGGCCCTTGGAAAAACCATGAGCACACCATCCGCAGGCGGCTCAACAACTACTGCCGTGGCACCGCATATGTGGTCACCGGGGTCACCAACTCTGGGCACACAATCCGCCGCAACAACATCAACCGCCTGGGCATCCCCACCTACCTCTGGTCGACCTACTGTTGCATTGATTTTGACCACAACGCACCATACTCAGAGCGCTCAAAGTTTCCTGCATTTGCAGCTCACGGGCTCAACGACAGGGAAAATAATAAGGTTCAAGAGATGACTGTGCAGCAGCTGGAGGACTTCCTGAAGAGGGTAACTTATGTCAGCAGCTCTTTCCAGGTCTTTTATGACAACTGTGTGCCTCCTAATAGTGATAATAGGGCCCCGCACCTGTCTTAAAAAAATGGATATGGTCCTTCACATTCAGTATAGATTGATATTCTCACACCAGTATCAATAACTTTGAACGTTTATCAGCTTATTAAGATTTTATTTATTTAATAATAATTTTAACAGATTTATTCAACATTTTGCAGTGTCTCTGGATCAAAAACTAGTTGCCTACATTCCTAAATTTAATTTTCATTATCCAATTTAGTTTTACACATAATTGCTCCATGGCAGCTTGTTTGCTCAAATCCTCGCAAATCCTTTTTACATTTAATAAAAGTTAAGTAAATAGACAAGCATCTTTGTACTAGGCCTGAGAGTCAGTCACACCACTACTACCCTAATTTTCATTATAATTGGGACTGATGCTTACTTATTTTAATCAGTATTTACTCTGTAGTTCAACAGTAGAAAAAAATAATCTCAGTTGCACTAATTATCTTTTCTAAGCTCCAATGGCTGAAAAGATCTGAAGATGTGGCTGAAAGCTCTAAAAAGCTATTAAGTAGACCTTTGATCTTAGATTTTGTTACCTAGTATCCCCAAAGGTCAAGATTGATCCTCCATGTTAACATCTGTCAGGGTAAAAAAACAAAAAAAACCCTCTGTAATTTAAGTTTTTGCTTTTGTTGTGCTTAAACACAATATGAAAAGCCCATGGCCTACACACGGTTGTACTCCTCTTTCACTTTATCTCATGTTAACTTATCCTCTTAATGACTGCGGACACCTTCCTCTGTGGGCCTTTTGTTCAGCAGACAGATTAGACCAACAGTTTTAACTGCAGCACTACTGTACACTTCCCTTATGAAAAGCCATACATATCCAGGACATACTGAGCCAATTTGTGAGCCACTAAAGCTAAATTAAGTTTAAATAAAGTGGGATGTAAAAATAAAAATCCTTATCTTTCTCCCAGTATCTCTTTTTGTGACTCTGTTCATTACCATCATTATTTTTTCATTATTTATCAGGATCTGGAAGCGTTCTTTGGTTGTGCATTGGTACAGCAGGTCATAGATGTGAGAAACAGTCTTAAACCATTAAGAAATTAAAAATGAATCAATTTTTTAAAAAAATGGTGAAATGATCCAAAACTAGGAGGGCAGAAATAGCCCCTGGGTGAATATGATTAGTACCCACATTTAGTTTGAGAGGGTAGCTGTATCCTGCCAGCTGGCATGTACCACTTTGACAGATGGTCAGCTCCACAGAGCCTTTTGACCAGCAGCAGACTGATAAGAGCCCAAAATACATTTCATATCCTTAATTGGAAGGACACTTAACTCTGATGGCCAGTAGAGGGAGGCAGTGTTTGTGTTATCTTACTGTGTGGCTAAACCCCTTCACGTGGGAAAGACATAACTATCTTATTGTTCTGAATAATATAAAAGGGGAAAAGGGGCATCATCAATACATAGAACAATATCTAAAAACCCTCATTATGACAGGAAACCAGCAGCATATTAACAACACTTGATAACACAGACAGACTGCACCGCTATAAACACAACATTTTTAATTTCTCTCTTTAAAGAGCTTCAATGCACACATTCAATTTAGTTAATAAAACAACTCATAATGCTGTACAAAGAGAGCATGCAGAGCACCCTTAACTTTTGATTTTAGATTAATTAAATCATTGTCAAAATATGCCAAATCATCTCAGCAGAGAAAGTCTTTCGAGCAACTAAAAACACTTTTTAAAAAAAAGGTTGAAAATGGCACATCTCTTTGTACATCAAAGAAATTACCTTTGAGTTCACATATTGAACCCAGTCGCGTGCACGCTCACACACACACACACACACACACACACACACACACACACACACACACACACACTTACAAACACTCACAACAGTAAGCAGCCACAGTGGATAGGTGCTTTGCAGCCTGCAGCAACAGTCCTGTTTGTGCCAGAATGTGTTTGGTCTCAGTTGAACCAGGTGGTGTTGAGCTGTGTCTGTTTCTTGATGCTAGTGTCCAACTTGAGGACCTCTCTGACTGCCATGGTAGCATAGGTTGAGGGAGGCAGGGAGAACTCCATCCGTAGAGCACGATACTTTCCCTCTGTCGGCGGAAGGAGAGGAATACGGTATCAGTGTCAAACAACACTGGTCATTCCATACTTGATATTTAGCATAGCATTATTGAGTATTCACACTTCTCAAACATTTACATCATATAAACCCCTAGCTGGCAATTTTACAGTCATACTACATTCATCAAGGTAGGCAAAGCGACAGATGTGGTACAGCCCAGCTACTGTATCTGTATGTTTGGGGGTTTTGCTGGTCTTTATTTAACAAACACAAATAACAAATCTGTGAAACTCAGTGTATTTATACACTGAACAAAATTATAAACGCAACACCACCCCCCCATTCATCATGAGCTGAACTTAAAGAGCTAACAGAGATTTTGACAGATTTATGAACAATATTTGAGAGAAACAGGCCTTTTGTGTACATTGATAAAGACTTAGTTGTTAAGTTCAGCTTGTTCAGCAAGTGTTGTGTTTATAATTTTGTTCAGTGTATTTGAGTATTTAAAATGTGGGTGGAAATATCCTATACAGTACAAACAAGCTGTAGTTTACCATTTATTGTATTTAAACAAATTTTCTGAGGATCTCGTTGCCTATCAGCAGTTCATTTGCATATTCTCTACATGTCCCCTTCACTCTCTTAGTGGAAGGATATTCTGAAAAGTCTTCATAGTTCTGTGTCTGTTGGATGTATAAATAAGTAAGTGTTTGCTACTGATTGCACCTTTATAAAAAGGTGATAACATGTCAGTGTTGCTGTGTGACCAAAGTCATGCAGAGTTAAGAATGCATGGAGACAACATTTTGGTGACATTCAGTTTAAACTAATCTGTTATGTATGGTAATGTTTTAACAACATAACAACTGTCTTTAATAATAATCCAGTATTGCTGAAATGGCAATGTAGTTCAGTCCACGTTATCAGTCAGAGAAATAAGTCAATTGGTTTATTTTGGTCCACAGATTAGCCCAGTATTGTATTACTACTTTTAACACAGACCAAGTAATCCTATAAGGAACTTACCTTTGTTGAAGACAGGAGCGGGTTTTTTCTCCAGTTTCTCAAAATCACTATGCACTAGGGAGATCCTGGGATCGTCATACTGAATCACCTCCCTGCATAAAACAGACAGAAATACCACAACACACCAGGTTAGAGATATTTACAGGACTTGCAGGATTATAGCAGACTCACACAGGTGGCGTGTGCGCGCTTTATGGCTGCACCACAGCTGCCGGAGCAAATCGCTACCATTGTAGTCAATGCTTGTGCTCACACCTGAAGCGCCGCAGCGCGTCCCAGAAGCGGCCCTCTGCTCCGCTGCACGAAAAAAATAGGTAATCAGTCTGTTTTTGACAGAAGATGCGTCAAGCAGCACCGAGCAGATGAGCCGAGCAGGAAGTCAGACAGTACAGACTCCCAATTGTATATCAACAATAAACACAGTTAAAACAGAACAAAAAAGAAACAATTTAACTAAGTAGCCTTCTTGACCATAGTAGAAGCACAAAAACAAGGACAACTAACCAAATCAACTAAATCTAAACAATTAAGCAGAATCAGGTAGGCAAAATGGGAAAGTGGGAAATTCAGCCTTGCAGGGAATGGGGGGGGGGGTTCACAGAGCACTGATTGGTGACAAATGACAAATAAACAAGTCAACAAAGTGGGGTAGGCTAAACGCTACGCTGCTGAAAAGCTTCTGAAATGCTTTCAGTGCGAGGTCACAGGCTGAGGACGGGTCAAAACCGTGGTGCAGCCGTAACGCAGGGCACACCCTGCCTGTGTGAGTCCGGGATTACAGAACAATTAGAACAAAGCATTCAAATAACTGCAGTACCCAATAACAGCTTCAGTATTACAATATAGTTTGTATTACACCATAAAAGGGATTCGTACAACATAGTTTTGCCATCTTAAGATATAATACATTGGTATTTATTTGCTGCTCACCAGCTGACATCACTGGGTCTGATGATGATGCGTCTGTAGGCTCCAGCTAGAGAATAATCCTTCACTTTGTGTCTCATGTTGTCGATGTCCAACCCATCAGCAGAGAGCAGCTCTCTGTAACCTTTACCCACTATGAGATAGAGGCACGAGCATTACAAGTAATTACAAGTTCAGAATGGCAATCGGTTAATCGGTTGTAGACTAATTTTAATTCTGTTTCTCCTTTGTCAATTAATTTTGATTTTTGATGCAAAATAAAAAAAACATTGGTGATTATTTCTTTCATTTATCATTTTATCAATCGTTTTGTTGATTACACCTTTATTAGAGGGTGTGTGTGTGTTAAAATCAATGGGTGTTATTGTCACATTCATTAGTGTTAAAACCACCCATTGGTATTTTTCACAGCTATCTTTTCATGTAACATGCCACTTCTGACCATGATGAGTGGGGTAGATGACATCAAACCCAGGAAGTGGCATCACAATGTCATGGATGGAGTGAGTCTCAGCCTCCTCTGCAGACAGGATGTGTGCTGTGGCTTAAAGAACATAGCAGAGACAACATCAGTATATTAGTTTAGTCGGTACAAATATTATATAATTTTATTATATATATATATAAAAAATACAACTTAAGGGTTGGAAAGTTACTTTTTCTTTAGTAGCAACAAACTGACTAGTCGGACATTTTGGTGACAGGAATTGTAATATAATTTTTCAAATAACCCTTCCTTCTAACAATTCTGTGTTCTTTAAAAATATGGTTGAATGTTTGACATTTTGGGAAATAATTTCTTTTCTTGACAATAGTTAGATGAAACCATTGATACCACTCTCATGATTGTACATGAAATTTGAAACAACCTGCCAGCCAACAGTTGTCTTACCTTTACATAAAATCTGTAAACAAGGGGAAACAGCTAGTCTGCCTCTGTCCAAAAGTAACACAATTCATCTAGCAGTATCTCTAAAGCTCAGTAATCAACATGTTATCTTGTTTCTTTGTTTAATCTGTATAGAAATTATAGATATGAATGTTTTCTCAAGGTAAAAAAGCGTATGAAACGTGCATATTCCAAAACTACCAACTACTCCTTTAATTTTTAATATTAGCTAGCAAAAAAAGGGAGAACTACTTACTTCCTCTGAGCACCAGGTCCCCCTCCACAGCCTTCAGACCGAAGGCTTCGATTCTCCGGCTCACCATGGTGTTCCACACAACGCTCTGGTAGCTGTGGATGTACATCAGACGGTTGTTACGAGGGATCTGAAAAAAGAACACACACATCAGAAAGGGCAGAAACCTTCACCGTTGGGTGTAAATAAATTGTCACATGAACATGAAGTTTATCTGTGGATCTTTAACTAAATAGACAGCTCTTTTTAAAGTAGCATCCTGCTTTAAATTCATACAGTTAACACATACTTATAAGTGAAATCTGCCCAGTACAATACTTGTACTTTTGGTCACCTAGCAGTTTGGTTATAAGAGACCTTTGACTGTCTTCATTACTTCTTTTATTTTCAATACGTCTCACCCACATTTTGAACCTATTATTAAAGAACACAATAAAAAAACTAAACACCAACCAGTCCAAAAGCAGTGACGATGTTCTTCTTGCCATACATAGACAGGCCTCGCAGCAACTGCCCCTCCACACAGCTCTTGTTAGGCAGCTTTCTCAGCGCTGCCTCTGGGTCCTGAGTCTTTGCCCACTCCTCTCTGCAGCGGACCAGGAATTCTTTCTCCGCTGAAAAAATGTAGTTAAAATGGGGAAAGGTTTTAAATACTTTTTTCTTTATTCTGTAAAGTGGTTAAAGTGTGTGAGAAAAAAACAAATTTACCACCGGGACGAGGCTTCAGAATTAAATCCACCACCTCATTCCAATCATTTTTCAAGATAGCCCTGCCCCAAAACAAAACCAGGAAACAATATTTGAATTCACCATCCTGTCACAACTTATGCCAAGTCATGCTTTATGCCATTCTGTCACATTTTATGTCAGGAACTCAATGTCATGACCTTACCTGCCAACTTGTTGTGTAGGCACAGCTGTGGTGCCAAAGCGCTGCATGCCATAATAGTTGATGAAGCCTGTCTGCTTGAGGGATGTCATGGCCTGATGGACCTGTTCATCTGTTCCTGAGATATTCCTGATATACAAATATATCAACATATAAAGCAATAATGACTTGTACAGTCATATAACAGTAAGGTTAACACTGGTGAGAAGACCAGGCACAGTATGCTTGAACAACATAAGACAGAAGATGCTAAAAGCACAAAAAAGAAAAACATTACATAACATAAGGAATGTTTAAATTTAAACAAAATCTATGGGACTGTGCCTGAGAGTTTATGCTAGTTGTTATGTATAAACATGTCAGTGAAAGTGAATTAACTGAACAGGAAGATGCTAGAAGTCTCAAAGTGAAACCAGTTTATTATTTATTGGTGAGTCGTATCGTTGAGTTTGTTGACAAGTCCATTAGGACCTCTCGTGAAAATATCAAATTATTCTGATGACTTGGATATGGACAAACACAATCCTGCAATTCAAGCTAAAATGCAGTTCTAGCATAAATTCTAGCATAATAACAGATAAAGTGAGTGGACTGTCCATGATGACCTGCATTAGATATCAGCCATTATGACCAAATATGGGTGGTTTATGGATGGTCTTTATACCATGTTGTTGGTCCCTTTGCAAAACTTGTGGGATACACAGCAATCCACAACAAAGCACAGGATGATACAGTATAATGTATAATAGTTAAGTAAATAACATCTGCTGACCTGATTACCACAGTGAAGTGGTTCCCCTGCAGCTCCCCCAGCTTAAGAGGGTGGTTTTTGTAGCAAAAGTTTCCCAGCTTGAGGTTCATGAGGCACTTGTTGAGGTGAGCCAATCTCTCTGCTGTGATCCTGAGAGGATGGGGGAAAGGGTTTCTTTCATTAGCGGTCCTGTGCAACAAGCTGATCCTCTGCATAGAAGTTTCAGCAGAAACACCTCCAGTACACTACCACCTACTTAGAATCATCCACAGACCATTTGAAAATGAACGCACAGTAATTAATGAAGTGATTTGCTTAAAGCTTTACACACTCACTTGAGCACTGCAATCTCCTGCACAGTGATGGCTCTCTTGTCCTTGGTTCCCATATAGGAAAACATGTTGGGTCGAAGCCTAGAAAAAAACATTATTGTACATATGATGGTTGTGAGCTTCAATCACATTTCATTGGGCAAATATACTGTCAATCTGTCTGTTTATTATTAAAAGATGGTCACTTTCAACAAAGTAAGTACTAAATTCAGACCTGAGGAACTTTGAAAGCACATTGATAGCGTCCATGGTGTCCTTGTTCTCCTTATATAGGACAAAGTGGCAGAAACTGCCCCGGTTTTTGGGCCAGAAATGTTTCCTTGGAGCTTGTATAGACACAGAAAAAAGGATTATACTGAAATGCAGAGTAACAACTGTTGAGCTAAATAATCCACACATTCAAAAACACAAATCACTTCCAGCTATAGCTTAACAGATTTTGTACTTTTGTACGACATGGTTACCTGTTAAGAAAACCAAAAAGCATTTCAACCACATCTAGTTACCAACACCTAATTCCATGTGGGTTTTGACCACTTCCTCTGTGCTGTGTGGAGAATAGGTTCTTACCTGCAGTTGTTTTGACCTCTATCCACCAGAGAAGAGCAAAAGGAGGATAGAATAATGTTACTAAGAAATAGATGTTTAAGTCCTGTGAGATGAGTTGTCAGGGGTGAGAACTCATGCATGGGCCTGTGAGAGGATTGTGGTTTTTAAATGGTTTATGCAACAAGAGTGCAGGGTTTTGTCAAGGCACCACAATACTGAATCTGTCCATATTGTCTTATTGTCTTTTGAAGAGTTCATTCTGAACACACTAAGCTAAAATCTAGATCAGAGCATTCCACTGAATAATGTCAGTCCATAACCGAAAGTTAATATCTGAGCAGAACCATGCAGCTGTCTTAATCATGCACATGACAAACAAGTGCATGCATTGTAAGTTGAACATAGACATAAAAAAGGACATGCAAATAATTAATCATTAAATTTCACTAATTCAGTGGTCATAAATTATGTCCAGTTAGTTTAGGACTTACATCTGGACATCTGTTCTCCACATACCTGCTAAAGCTGTCTTCCCAGCAGCATGGTAGGCCACAATGAATTTGCGTCCTTCCTTCTCTTCTGTCTTTGTCTCCAGACCAGGAAACTGAGTCTTGATGGCTTTGTGGACCAGCGTCCGCTTCTCTTTTGTATCGTCTATAACCTACAGATGTTAAGAGAAGGGAAAGGACATTATGGAAAACTCCCAATGAGTTTTAAGTGATTCAGTTCATGAAGGGATTCAGTAAGTGTGAACTCACCTCAATGGAGACATTGGTCTCTTTATTCTTGAACAGCTGCAGCTCCCCAAGCTGCTTTTTCTGCTCTTCAGTCAGCACATCAGATTCCTGTGGCTGCTGGTGAGCCTCTGGTACTTCCTAACATAGAAGAAACACAAAACAAAACCATTAGATAGCATTATTTGACCTGATCCAGAGCTGCAAAAACCCTGGCAGTGATTTTAAGCAAGTGATAACATTATGTCAAAGGATGTGTAATGCGATGGTTGCTTTCTACTTATCTGTTTTGCTGAGCCAAACGAGCCATTTGTATCACAAAGTGTACATGTCTAATGAATTTGAGACTTGCTAACAAGTTTAAACTGACTGGGTTCATCAAGAAATAATACCACATTTTAAATGCTGACAGGTACTCTATTACATTCAACTTATAGATCTAGGCATGTTAGTGTAATCTAAATAATAATAAAGGGAAGTAACCCAGGTCATCTTACCTCAGCCTCTACAGGGATGGAGGAGTCATCTAAATGCACTATCTTGCCTTGTTTGTTGATTTCATGCACCACAAAATCAGAATATCTGAAGAAAACCCCCCACAAGAAATCATCTGTTAAACAATGCAAACTGATCATTTTTAAACAAATTATTCAAACTATCTACTGACTCTGGAGGACGAACCTTTCCTTCAAGATTCCTGAGAAGCCCTCATGGTCGCTGACATACTTCAGGATGCCCACATCCAACTCAGTGAGACCATGCTTCATCATATCAGCGAAGGTTTCGCCATCCTCTTCGCCATCACCTGCCTCGCCCTCAAGCTCTTCCTCCACATCTTGGTGTGGAGGGCCCCCATTCTTAACATCCTTCTCAACTCTGAGTTTCTTTGATGGTGTGTCTTTCTCTTCATCCTCTGGACAGCCTCTCTTTTCTCCGACCTGGACAGGGACAGCCACAGACTCCGATTCAGCCATCAGAGCCAAACTGTGACAAAAGGGACGAAAAAAATCTGCATTGTAACTCAAACAGAGTACAGTTAAAAAGGGACACTCCACCAATTTTATACACACTATTTAATGTACTTGTCACGGAGAGTTCTCCTACTGTGAGAACAGTTTTGTATATGGAGCTTTCTAAATTCTAAGAAAATAATTCTGGGGCCTTTCCTTTTTGCCTTTAGTAGGTAGGAGACAGTAGAGACCTGAGAGGAATTGAAGAGAGAGTGCAGCAAGAGAGCTTTGTTGACATGCAGCTTGGTCCCTTACTGCACTCTAACCAGGGACTAGGATGTTTACTTACTTGGGCAGCCTAGAAACTAATACTAATTAGAGCTAGTGTTGTCTGCTTGTGCTTGCCAAGGTTCAATCCCAAAATGGGTACCTGCTCCTTTACATTTTTGTTGTGCCAGGAATAAGTTCCATCTGCACATTAAAATAAGTAAACAACACAATTATTAGGGAAAATGTAAGCTTACCATCATAATTAAATTTTGTATTCATAATATATTTTGGAATGTTTGACTTGGAGATATTTTATTGATGAATATTACTGTGTTGTTCTTGTCACCGTGCTTGCCATTTTTACAACAATGGCCACATTGAATGCTTGGCAATATGTAGCTGTGTAATTTGATGTCCTCTTTCCCATAACATCAATTAAACTAAACTTGGTACTAAAACCCATTCGCTTCAGCTGCATCAATTGTGACCTTATGAAAGTGTCCCAACTTTGTGGAACTCTTATCACTCCAAGACCCGTTTGACCCCCCTGTAAAAATATAATTTCCAAGGAATGTCAAGTTGTTGTGGTGCACTACTCAGATTCAAATCTTGTTTTATACACCATCAGCAATAACATATAACAATTTATCGATCTGTTTGAACTGTACTGAAGTCAATACAGCAATTAATATTGAATTTCAGTGTTTGTGTGAGTAATGACAACAAACTAAACTGGCATTATAATGGCCTAGAAAACGATGCTAGGTACTTAGTAAACGTACTATTTGTGTTGCTGAAGTAGCAAAAAGCAGCGGTTGATCTGTGACACACTTCTTGTCTCCAAGCTGCCAGACACTTGCAGAAACTTCTTCACGGACCCAAGATTGCCGCAGGCACTAAAACACATAATAAACATACTGCTGACCACTCAAAAGTTAGCAAAGGCGCTAGCTCATTCGCATTGTCATCTTTCTAATCTAGCTAACATCGCTGGCTAACACCAACGTTGCTAGCAGCAACGCTAAGGTGAAACGTCGGTGTAAATACAGCAACAAACGTTGTTGTTTCACGCCAAAACTCTGCTTTAACTTACCTGCGTCTGGCGATATTCAGAAGAGTATAGGTAGCATTCAACGCCAGCTTTTCTCACACGTGTGTGTATGTGTGTGTGTGGTTGGTTGGTTCCGGAAACAGATCCTACGCTAAGGCCTTCCCACTGCAAACGGTTGGTTAAGAACCTGTCAATCATGGAGTTAGCTTGACTTAAATCTAAATCTTTTGGAAATGTAGCATAGACTGTATTTAAAAAGGAAAACAAACGCAAAAAACGAATCTAGTTAGCACAAACCAGAGATATATACATGGCTTGCATACCTAACGATGTATAGAGAAACCACAGTGCAGCGTAGGAGTAGCCTTCACGCATGCGCTCTTCTTCTGTAATATAACCGAACTACGGAAGTTTTATTAATGTTGTTTCTATGGACACAAATATTAACAGTGAGGCGGCTGGCTTCATCTGTTGTATACTTTATTTAATTTTATCACTCGACCAGAAAAATGCCGGTAGGTTTCAGGTTGTGGGAGATGATAGGCCTATATAGACGAAAAAAGGAAAAAGAGACCAAAATCAATTACCCAACTATTTCCAGTTAAACACGTTTTGAACTGATGGAAATGAGCACGTAATCAAGATAATACCTACGGTTCTTATCTGATACTGTATAATAAGAAAAGTAGGAATGTATGTCGGCGCCGTGGCTTAGTTGGTTAAAGCGCCTGTCTAGTAAACAGGAGATCCTGGGTTCGAATCCCAGCGGTGCCTTTTCACTGTGTCGGAAAATCAAGTTTAGAGAGAAATTCTACAGTTCAAGTCTTGAGAATCAGATTTCGCCTTCTAATTAAGAATTTGCAGATGGGTGATAAACCCAAGAAACGGAATATCTCGTAATAGTTCGCTGCAATCCTCCACTACACCTTCAACTACACCTTGCCAAATCTGTGGAATTCTATTCAAGTGATAAATGCTATTCTTCTACAAGATATTATCTCATTTATCTGACCTTAATGAAATTAGGCAATCTTATTGAGGTTATCGTCTCAGTACAGCAGACAGAAATGAAAACAAACATAGCCAGACAAAACATAAAGACATAATAACATAAAGATACAGAGCAAGAGACTCAGACATCACTGAAGAGATTTAAAGGTTCAGTGTGTAAGTAGCCTATTAGTGGCATCTAGTGGTGAGGGTTGTAAATTGCAACCAGCGGCTCATTGTGCATTCACATGCTCCTCGTTTCTCTTTTTTGCAATAAAGATTTAAGGAGGAAAAAAGATTCCTATTCCGACACCACATGAATGCACAATCTGTCACCGCTCATCCCTCCTTTTCCAAGCGCGCAGGAGAAGCTACGGTGGCCAACACACTCTGTTGGCTTGTACGCTAAATAATAGGTATGTGTGGGCGTCCATTTTTCCAAATTCCTCTTACTTCTGATAAACCAGTTGACTACTACTACTGCTAACGTTACTTTTTCTCGTTCTTCTTGTTCTTGTTTTTCTACTTTGTACGTATTCAACGTAGTGACAAAATGCATTCTGTAAAGCAGTTTGACTGCTTGGGCTACTGTAGAAACATGGAGGCTCAACATGGCGACTTCCATGTAAGGGGACCAAGTTACAGTTTCCTTGAAATATTATTTTTATTTTTTTGTCTTTTTGAGAATATTAAAGGGCTACAATGACAGCTACACCTTTATTGCTGGCAGATGCAGCTAATTAGCATGAAATGACCTAGGTGTTTGAGCTTGAGATAAAAATCCTTATCCAAAACAAGTTTAGGCCTGCATTTTTTTCTTTGGCAGATACAGACAATACTGACTGTTATCCTTATCATTTTGCCAATATAACATCCTACCAGTCTGAGCAGTCCCAATCACATTTTACATAACTGATACTGATAAGTTTCAGTAAGATCTATACAAAAATGTATTTCCTGAAGCCATTTGTTGTCACTTTTGTACTTCATGACTTTGAAATTAAAATTGGAAAAGTGCTAAAGTTCAGCTCTAAAATGTTATTCTAAAACCTTGTTGCTTATGGCTCTGTGCACATAGACTAACTAAAGCGGTATACGGTATCTCACATATCCTGAAATGAAAAGAAGCAAGGATGGTAAGGTCTGGTAAGTATTTTTTAATTCTTTGCAAATACAGGAATAAAACATGTTAGAGGGGACAAAGTTACTACTGCCTATACCTTATTTTATCTGACATGTGAACTCTTATTAAACACAGAAGGGGTTGGGGATTATAATTAATGTACCTCTGGTGACAAATGTGTTCCTTAACACTGTGGTAATCTTTTGTGATTTTAGACTTTGCAAGTGGGCAATGTGTGGTCCAAACAAATATTATTGGCCATTATTTTATAGTCCAATTCTCAGTTGTCTGTTGAGAGCTGTATATATATCACTGCACCAGGAGCAGTGGGGCCTAGACTTATAATTTTACATTATTTATTACCTTAAGGTGCTATTCCTCATAACTACATAGAGCTTTTGTGCACCATAAAAGAAAAGATAAAATTGCAATGATGTCCAAAATCTAAGGAAAAAGTCCAACTAGTCTGATGAAATAGCAAAAACAGAGAGTGGGCTGTAGACAGCAATGCAAAAAATACACAGCTAACACTATAAATAGTATAGAAGCAGCATCCCGGGCTTGCTACCAAACTTTTGTACTGGTACAGCACTATTGCACCTCATGTTTTTTGTGTTTGTTGTCTGAAACACAAACTATTTTGTTTCTTTGAACAAAATAGTATACATTTTTCAGTATACAGTAGTTTGCTTTTGTTTGTCACATAATGTCTATTGTGAGGTCTTAGTGTTACATATTCGAAAGCATTTTTGGAGCATTTTATTTCTATAAGAGGGTACAGTAGACAGTAGAAACATGAAAGGAAACACAGCGATAACAAGATATAGCATATATCTTGTTATCTCTTGTTATATATCTTATAGCAGATAGCATATATACACTCACCGGCCACTTTTTTAGGTACACCTTGAAAGTACTGGGTTGGACCCTCTTTTGCCTTTGGAACTGCCGTAATTGTTTGTGGCATACTTTACACAAGGTGTTGGAAACATTTCTCAGACGTTGGTCCGTATTGACTTGATAGCATCACGCAGTTTCTGCAGATTTGTCGGATCCATGATGCAAATCTCCTGTTCCACCACATCCCAAAGCTGCTCTATTGGATTGAAATCTGGGGACTGTTGAGGCCTTTGAAGTAGCCTACAATGAACACTCATGCTCAAGAAACCAGTTTGAGATGATTTGAGCTTCGTGACATGGTGCAATATGGTAGAAGCCATCAGAAGATGGGTACACTGTGGTCATAAAGGGATACATATGGTCAACAACAATACTCAGGGAGATTGTCACGTTTAAATGATGCTTATTTTGTGCATTCAGAGATAGTATTCTGCATACCTTGGTTGTAACTGGACTAGATACATTTTTTTAATACAGAGTTCCACTACCTGCGCTCAGAAAAACAGACCCACAAAAAAATATTATATATATTCTGCTGTTAAACTTTACATTTAGGTATGGGTCCACGCAGGGCTGCACGCGACTCCCACTTCAAACGACAGAGGGAGCGCGTGTTATCTTTAGAGCTTAGTGTGAGTTTGTGTGTGTGAATGTGTGAGAGACAGAGAGAGCGTGAGAGAAAGAGAGAGAGAGAGAAACAGAGAATCCGGCTGCTGCCACAGCTCTTGCTGAGGGGAAGAGGAGGAAACATGAGCTCCAGGAAAGGTGCGTATCCCTCAGCCTCTAACTTAGCCATGCTACCGCACATCTGGTAGTATTTAATGTGAAGGTGGCGGAAGTTACGCGCGCAGCTAGATGGCTTACCGGTGCATGCTAAACGACGCTAAATGACCCGTGCCAGCCAGCTTTCGAGCCTGATGATGTGTGTTTGTTTTCTCTCTCCCCGTCCCTCCTACTCCCTTTCCCCGGACTCGGTCGTCGGTCATGCCCGTGGATAAACATAACCTCACCCCGGCAGTGATGGCCATCCAGGCCAGAAAAAGGAGGCCGAAGGGGAAGAAAGACAGAGCGGGTCACAATCGGAGGTAAACGGGGCGGTGGCGGTTGATGACTGTACGACGTAGTGAGAGTGAGAGTGGACGTTAAGTGTTTGTTTGCCGTGGTTTGGTATGTTGGCAGAGGGTTCCTCTCTCCGTGTGACGCCGGCGCTGCTGCCGGTGCGTCGGTGGCATAGACTGTGCGCACATATGGCAAAGGCGTGGATTTTCATCCCACAGACGTGCTACTGTGGAGTGCGAGAAGTTGCCATTTACGTTACAGGACTCTGAACGAGAGATCCCCACGGGCCACCACTTGACTCCTTAACGGCTGTTTCCAGCAGAATTTGCATCCACAGTAGCCTACATTTATTCAGCTTTACGCTATTTTGCATCTCTTAGGCTCCACTACTGATGGCCCTTTGATTGATTGTTGGATTGGGGGTTACAAAAAAGAGGTTTAACAGATGTGACGGCTCATTTTCTTGCACACCCCTGCAGTAGTAGTGGCAGTACCAGACAGACAGGAGTAACAGCATCGCCTAACTAGTCTATTTGAGAATCTCTCACATGGCGTTTTATTATGTAACTTATCTTGAATTCGTCAGGGCATTGTTTCCTGGTAAGTGCCTCTGATTTTTGTTAGGCAGTCTTGCAGGGAAGGTGCCCGGGTAAGACAGCGTGATTTTCCCCCCGGGCGTGAGTGGTTGCAGCGGGCTGGCTTTTGAGCAGCGCAGTGGCTCTGTAAAGTGCATGCGAATTGGAGAGGAGAGAGTGGGGGGCTTACTTCATGGCATGATACTATTGGAGCGACGTCACCGGCAAACGAAGAAGGCATCAATTAGGTGAAACCAACGGTGCGGCCACCTAAGGGGGCTGCTGGGTGCTGGCAGCTGGAATATGCTGGAATTCCCAAACACTTGCAGGTTGAAATAAAGCAAACATGGGTGCAAAAAGAACATTCATAAAACAATTTAATGTGTCTGTAAAAATGAGAACATAGTGTCAGTGGTGGATTTTTTTTCTTCCAGAAGCACCTATCTTGTAAATAACAAATTAATCCAGTGGTGGCCCTGAGACTTGGTGACATGTTGTGTTACTGTGGATGTGGACTTGCCTTTTGCCCATGCTGGGATATACACAGTAGGGGCTTAACTCTGATCAGGATTAAGCAGGGAGAGGAAATGAGAACATGCATCTGACAAAATGACTCCAGATTCAAGAATATGTTAAAAGATATTCACATTGAAGTAGGGTTGCAACTAAGTGTTATTTGAAGTATGTATTAATTTGCTGGTTGGTTCCTGAATTAATAGATTAATTATTTGGTCAATAAAAATTCAGAAAATAAATCAGCTCTAGGTGATGTGTTAAACAGCTTTTTTTGATAGACCAAAAAATATTTAATTTACTATAGTGCAAAAAAGGATTAGCCCTCAAATTATAACATTTGAGAAACTGAAACCATGGGGGCTTGCCTGTTGAATGACTTAATTTATTGATTTTCCTATTGATTTTCTTTTAATCGACTAATCTCTGCTCTGTCCTGAAGCAAATTACAATAAGCACATACTCCTATGTTCAGAAAAAATGGACTTTTAATTAAAGTTTGATTGAATATCTTAATGGACTGGATTTAACCTGTACCATAGATACTGTAAATAAGATGGAGACAGTGATAATCAATAAAGCATTCATTTACAATCACATAAAGCATTCTTAAGATAAGGTCCACATACTGGAAAATTGCTCAGTTGTCATTGAGTCAGTTCAGTTATCAACAGTGCAGTCTCCATCTGCTGATGAAGGCCCATGAAATGTGGATGAAGGCTTTGTTTAATGTGTACCGTTTTCATATGGTTTCTATTGTTTCCATGGCCTATTTCACAAATTTATTTAATGGATTGGATTTGTGCAACAAGAGTCCATAACACCA
Source organism: Lepomis macrochirus (assembly GCA_024633595.2). Classification (NCBI taxonomy): domain Eukaryota; kingdom Metazoa; phylum Chordata; class Actinopteri; order Centrarchiformes; family Centrarchidae; genus Lepomis; species Lepomis macrochirus. Next base: position 12,013,934 of record JALXJV020000008.1, on the reverse strand, counting down.
GTGAAATGCCGGCAAACTGTATTTTACATATTGAAAATATGTAAACATGGTTATACTGTCTAGGTATACCCTTTATTTAATAATAATGATACATATTTGTAATTTGTTGTTTCTCAGTTTATGCAATGTGTTGATGACTCTGCTCTCAATTAGAATAAACATGTATGACAACATATAAAATGATGAGGCTTGGCAACATACAAATAAAGAATGATGTGGCAGATGTCTTGACCTGGAGTCAAATTTTTAAAACATTTTTCAGTAGAAGGTCATGGGCATTCGCCTTGTGGAGCCAAGTGGGTGTTTGGAATTATTGTTATTATTGTTACTGGAATTATTATCCAGTGGAATCCAAATCCAACAGATTCATGTAAAACAATTTCTCTGTCTCTTGATCTTGGTCTCGTTCTCTCACATGGAGACAAATACACTTGCTCATTCATTCATTCATCCACCCCTGTTTTGAGACTCTTATCCAGGTCAGGGTCACAGTGGCATCCAGGCAAGCAGACACACACCCACTCAAACACAAACTCTCTCTGTGTCTCACTCTCTGTCTCAAACTCTTTCAAAGAGAGAGTTAATTCTTAAGGGTTGTGATCTGCTTTGATCCAGCATTATGCATGGTCTCTGCTATAGGGCTTCACACAGCTGAGATGAGCTTTGTGTTCAGAAGCCAAAACAACACACACACACACACACACACACACACACACACACACACACACACACAGAGCAATGGGTACGAAAAAAGGCTGTGTCAATGCATTGTCTTGACTTTGATCTCTTGTGATTGAGGCTAATTCAGCTTCCCATGTTTGAACTCATTCATTCAGACTCACAAACACACACACAAAAATCAAAAGAACATGTGAAGTTCCTGTCTTTTCTTGCCCCCACCACTGCGTGACATCTAACCTGACCTTGTTCAGTTTGGCCACCAAACACACACGCAAACAAGTGCAAGGGGAGGAGAGGTTTAAGTAAAGCTTAGAGGAGCAGATCACCATACCTTGCTGACAACTTTACTAGGAATACACAGGAGAGTTTGTGTGCGTGATGTTGGTGAATTTACAGTATCTCACAAAAGTGAGTACACCCCTCACATTTTTGTAAATATTTGATTGCATTTTTTGATGTGACAGCACTGAAGAAATGACACTTTGCTACAATGTAAAGTAGTGACTGTACAGCTTGTATAACTGCAAATTTGTTGTCCCCTCAAAATTACACATCAAACAGCCATTAATGTCTAAACTGCTGGCAACAAAAGTGAGTACACCCCTAAGGGAAAATGTCAGCATCACATAGCAAACCCACATATGTGTTTTCAGTTATTCTACTCGAAAACCATGCTGGGGCTTATGTGAGGTCGCAGATATGTGTACTAATATTAAAACTAAAGGTATAAGTTGTCCTGCCCTAACAGGTGCGACAAACCATGGCCCGACATTAACTTCTGGTTTTTCAAAATTACTAGCCACACATCATTTTCACTAGCCACATTTTTGTTATTGGGAAATTACATTTTATATGATTGAAGTTGACAATGGCTCACTTAAATTGGCATGCTAAAATGTACTAATATTATCATTAGCTTTGATAAGATTGTGTGTAAACAAACAGGTTTTTGTTGAAAACATGTAGTCTTAAGATAACCACATTAAAAGAGCAGCTTCTTATTTTATATAATAAAAGTGCTGCATGGGTGTAAAAGATTAACTGAAAAGATAAAAACTAAACTAAAAACAAAATTCACCAGAAACATTGTTTAAATCCTATTTATTTATAAAAGCAGCAGGCTAAATACTGTAATACAGATTAGAAAAGTTAGTTGCATTAGAAACAAAGAGCAAAGATGAAAAAATCACACATACAGTAATAGGATTAAAATTTTATATATATGAATATATAATTTTTGTGCTCTTTTGGAGTCTGTGTTTTGCATCTGCATTTCCTCAGAGTTCTGTGGATTTATGTTTTATCATCATGAAGCTCTGGTAGCTCAACAACTTCATGTTTACAGTGTCGTTCGTCAGTAGCGCGTAAGACAATAGGCTTCACTAATGGACCAATGAGCAAACACCATGTACAGGTAGTACTCATGGGAGTTGTAGTGTCATAGTGTCACATTGCAATTCGTTTGTTTATGCCTTTTGACAAGACTACAAGTTTTCAACACGCCAAAGTGCCTAGTAGGATTGACTGTGTTACCTGCCACGCCGAAATCCATCTACATTTGGGGGGTGTTAATGTCAAGCCCTGAACATAACTATATATTGGAGGGGGCATTTAGAGTGTCAATAGTAGAGACATGACAGGAAATAGAACGTGCAAAAAAGAGGACGTTGCAATTTGTGGTCAGTGCCTTAAACCGCTAGGTCACTGGGATAGATGCAACAAAACAATCACAGTCTGTACACACCAAAATAGTCCCATCAGAGAGAAAACAAACATCCCATCAGGCATATGTGAAAACATCTGTTGGGGGTATACCAACAGTTTGTCGGGCCTTCTAATTGCAATGCACTTTTTTATAACAGCTTTTATTATCCACCTATACATGAGATGGATTCAATTCTTCATCGCTGTCCTTACGAGCCAGACTATGATCTGAGTCACTGCTTGCGCAGAAAAGATGTTTTTGCTCCGCAATTTCCAGAGATCAGTTGTTGTTGGTCAGAAAGCGTGGCAGAATACAGCAGATTCTTTTTGCTTTGATTTTCTGTTGATGAAGTTTGAATTCCTGCAAGTATTTAGGGCTTTTCATTGTTTGGGCTAGGTAGGTGTGGTTGCTAGGCCAAAATTTGCATCACCTGTGTCTAGAGGATTAAGGTTAATTTTCTATTCTGTTTTAGCCATATAGTAGTTGGTGGGATGTGGAGGTGGAGTAGTAGGAGATGCTTTGATTCCAAAATAATCCCTCTCAATCAGCACTTTTGACCCACTAGAAGTGTGTGGCGGTGTCTGTATCTGCAGAGACCCTACCCCTGTATCTTCTTTTTCTTTTGCTGTGTTAGGAACTTTTCTGGATGTCAACCTTCAGACAGCGAGCAGAGTGTGAGGTCGGGACTCGTTAAAGTGAGCAGGTTACATCGCTGTCTCCTTCTCTCTTCTCTGCTCTCTGTCTATGTGATGGATGTATAAAGAGCTGCTGGTTTGTATGTTAGTTTGTCCTAGGTATACACACAGACAGGGTAAGACATTCTTTTTGCTTGAATTAAACTGCTGTGAAACAATCAGAAAATAACATTTTATTTCTCTGATTCACTGCTTTCTTCTTGCTAACACTGCTCCCTCTCTTCATTCACTCTTTGCTTGACCACTGCTACTCTCTCTCTCTCACTTTCGCCAACTTTGAATCGTGTGTTTACAAACTGCAACCGACAAATTCTACTCATTGTACCTTTAAGATTATCAACACAAGCAGTGGATTAGTCACATGTTGGATTGCAGCTACATGATATGTTGGCCTTGCAGCTACAGGTCTGGTCTTCAAAACCCGTTTTCCAGCCTTTTTTACATCTGTTCAATGCGATGACCAAACGCCCCGTACAAGGCTGCGGCATTGCCAGCAAAATTCAAAGACACCTGTTGTGCTTGTACTGTGCTGGATTGATCTACCAAAATAACACAGTATTGACTCTGTGTGTGCAGGTATAGATGTGCAGGGTCCGGAGGTGGAGTAGTAGGAGATGCTTTGAATTTAGTTGGCCGCAAAGAAAAGTTCATACCACGTTCACTTTGATACACCATCTCTTTTCATCGTACAACTTGCTCTTGTTATTCTTTGAAGTTTAAGCTTTCACCTGCATCTTATATCTTTATTTCATCAACAGATGTGGTGTTCTTTCAGTCTGTCTTGCTGCTCTGGCTATTGGTATTGTGCATTGTGTGTGTGTGTGTTATTGAATCAATCTGTGGATGTAGGTGTAAGAGAGATACTGTATTATAGCAGTTGAGGTGTTGAAAGCATACTGGGATTGAGCGTACAGTAAACCTGTTGTTATTCACACGGTCGCCACTCAAGGCCTGTTATTCAAACAAAGAAAGGGTTTGGATTATGATCAGAAAATCGTTGTGTAATGCAACAGTTTGAGGAAAAATGCTAACATTAAAGATTTAGCATAATCTAATAAAGGTTCCTGTTCTTGCATTATCTCTTAGTGGCTACATACTTTTTTATAGGGCTGCAACTACTCATTATTTTCATTATCGATCAATCTGGTGATTATTTTCTCAGCTCAATTAATCATTTTCACATATGGAATGTCAGAAAATGAAAAATGTCAATGCCAATTTCGTAAAGCCTAAGGTGATATCTTCTTATAGCTTGCTTTTTCCAACCAACACTCCAAAATTCAAAAACTTTCAGTTTACTATCACATAATACAAAGAAAAGCAGATAACCCTCACAATTGAGAAGCTGCTGCCAAGTAATGTTTGACATTTTTGCTTGAGATCAGCTTAACGATCGATCAGTTATCAAAATAGGTAGCGATTCATTTGCTGCTGATCAACTGATGAATGAATCAACATATCAATTTACCTCTACTTCCATTCAGTCTTACAAATAGCCACTCCTTTCAGGATTTCATGGTCCTTTTTAGTGATTGCTGCAGCCCAAAATGCCTGATTTTGCGGCAGCTTTTCTAAAAAATTGTAGGAAAGTTGCAATGTTTTGGACTGATATGAAGATATGGGATTTGTTAAATTTGTGTTCATAGTTGTGATCGCAACATAGCGAAATCTTGTAGGGACTGTATAGCTTGTCTACTCTGTGCACAAGTGCTTTGCAAGTTGCTGCAGGACCAACAAAAAACAAAAACACTCTTTTCTCTGACTGAATCGGTTTAGTGACGGGTCATTGCTTTTACACTTTCACTTTTATTTTTCTCTTTTGACTCTCTCTTTATTGAGTTTGGGCTATCACTAAAAATAAATGGACAATCATGCCCTTTATTGTTCATGTTGTTATAGAAACACTGGCTGTATAACTCTAGTAGAGCAGTAGCAGTAATAACAGAGCGAGGCATAGTCACCATGATTACAGGCACAACAGTGATGCAGTAGTTGTGAGGCATGGCAAAGCAGAGTTGGCACCTATGTAATAACTGGTAATAAGTTTTACTCTACTTTGGCCTTTACAATGGCAGCTAATGGTACAAATATATAAGGATGTTACTGCAGCTTTTGACTAGAAGTCATTTCATAGACATTGGACCTGTCGTAGTTTACCCATCATTGCAGATACATTCTCTGGTTTAAGTTTACTCAACAGTTTCCTTTAACATCAAACGTTTGTCTTGTTGAATACAGACTGTAATTGTGTCTGCTTTTCATATTAGACAGTGACTGCTCATACCAAGTTTCAGTGGCTGAGGCTTTGAATCGCCTCCTAGATTAAATGAATCTGAATTAGCATACCAAAACATGCTGGGTTTGTGGGTGTGGAAAGGATGTAACGAGACACCAGTACAATATAATTCATTGGTCATTACTTTGCCAGACAGAGCTAGTGAGTCAAATGCTAATATTCTCCTAGGATTTATATCTCTCAGCTTGCAGAGCCTGTTGTAGCACTGTAGACCTTCCTGCATGAAATGAACAGGCTATAACCTGACCAATGTTCCCACACATTGCACTGTAAACTGTATTGATTTTTGTCTGAGGTTATGCCCAGCCCATACGTAGTCTTTGACAGAAGATGAGAACTGGCCAGTGGCTGGAATACTGTGCAGAGACAAGATGGGGTCTATTCACTGGTATCAGGCAGAAAGCTGAAGCTGGGGTCTATAAAGACTGACTTGCTGAGGTTTTTACTTTCTGACTTGAGAAATTTATAAAAGTAAAAGTTTTGGTGTGGTTTGTCAGCATACAGATGTATACAAAATAATCATCAATACAACAAGTGGACACATGCACATAGAGTGTATAACTTCTCAGGTCCCTTCTGTTCATAGATACTCCATATTTTTAATAATAAGTTTAAGAATTCATTAGTAGTGGAGAGAGATGACAGGAAATGAGTGAGAGAGAGAGATGCAACAAAGGTCTGTGGTTCATGGTCAGTGTCTTACGCTACAAGGGCGCACCTTATTCTGCATTCTTCAGTCAGTCTACAATTTGTTCAAAAAATCAGTTTTCTGCATACTAATAATAACCTAATCAAACAACTGTACACCTGCATTTGTTATAATTACACTATGATCAATAACTAGCATCTCGTCAACTTTTAATACAGCCAAACATCAAGCAAGTGCGACAACACAAGACATAGCAACACTACAACTCTGCACACAAAGAATACCAGCTCAGCATCTGTCTTGCACCCTTTTATATCACGAAACTCTCGCCATGTCCGGGAGCCTCTTGCTTGATCACTCTCTTTTTCCCTTCTTAGCTTCCTCTGTCAACGTCCTCTTCTGTCTATTTGCCTCTGCTAACATTATGTCCATAGAGGCTGCTGAGCCCAGTTTATGTTGCCTCCTTGCCTGGATGCAGCGCCACTCTCCACCTGTAGCAGCATAATGTTGCCAAGTGACAGGGCACAGGTAGAGACAGAGCTGCACTTTCTAACCTCATGGCCCAAATATAAAACACCAAGACAAAAACACTTTGCAAACATTTCCCAAATATACCCTGAATTCGAATTCATATCAGACATACAGAAACTTCCCCTATTTACTGGGGGAAATGCTCAAATGTGAAATAATTTCTGCAAAATATGTCACCTCTTGCCATGAAGTCAGGACAACCAGTGGAACCTCAGACTAATAAATAATTGTACAAATTTTCAAATTATTATGATTTTTGATTGTTTGATATTTTATCAATTGTTTTGTTTTAACTTTTGATACTGATTTCTTAACTTATTATTATTATTATTATTATTATTATTATTATTATTATTATTATTATTTTAATCAATTTATTTAAAAAAAGGTCTATTAATATAAACACACACATTACTGTTTCATTTATTTATTTTTTTAACATACACACATGCTTATTCTTTTATTTATTTATTTTATTTTAATTTTTAATAAATTTTATTTTTACGCTTTGATTACTTTACGCTTTAATTACTTGTTTAATGAAATGTATGGGGTTGATTGTTCTGATGTAGTTTGTAATACAATCTCAATCTGTCAATATTGTTGTTACACATTCATACCAATAAAGCTAATTCGAATTGAATTGATAGCAACTGACGCAAGAGCAATTACAGTAACGTTACTGATGTTCGAGTGTGTTAATTAGTAAGTTTGCTAACATAAACTTGAGATTTATAGCTAGCAGCTACATCTCTGTCTGTGAAACCTTTGGCAGATTTTGATTTGTGTTGACAACTTTGCTAACACAGCTAAACGTCAAGCAAGCGCAGCAACACAAGATATAGCAAGCCAGCTAATAAGTTATTACTTACTAGTCCAGCAGCAAGAAGGCTAGCTTGTCCAGCCTAGAATTTCTCTGTTATATAGCGTAGTGGCTAGCGCAGCAAGCCTGGAGTAGTCATGACAGAGACTCCATTCACCCATTAACAAGTCAGTGTACCATCAAAATGATTTTAAAGCTGTTATTTGAAGATACAAATTACTACATGATGTTGCTTTAAGTTACTTTGGTAAATGAAACACATATTGTGTGAGACATGAAACTATATCAAGGATCTGGTTAGCTTAACTTGGCATAAAAGACTGGAAATTGGGGGAAACACGAAAATTAGGGATGTCCAGATCCGATCACGAGATCGAAATCGGCGTACCCGATCGGACTTGACGAATATGTTCTCATGACTTTCGCATCTAGAATGCGGGCACGTTGACCCTACAACTCCACGATGCAGGCATCACTTTGTTGAGATACTATAATAGTATGATGATGTCACAGAACGCAATAATGCAATAAAAAATAGGGAGCATCCTAGATCTGTTTTTTCGGTCTTCTTTATTCTTTTTTTTAAGTATTATAGAAGTATCGGATCGGGACTCGGTATCGGTAGATACTCAAAATCAAATGACTCGGTCTCGGATTCAAGGGCAAAAAACCTGATCAGGACATCCCTAACGAAAATAGCTCTATCCAAAACTACCAAAATCCACCTACTAGCAGTAGCTCTATGGATCACTAAGGGCCCACAACCGTAATCTTTGTTTATGCTAAACCAAGCTAAGATACCCGTCTGCTGGATCCAACTTTATATTTAACTTACAGGCCTGAGAGTGGTAGTGAGCTTTTCATCTAATGCCTGGTAAGAAAGCAAATAAATGTGAATGTTGAAGTGTTGCTTCAAGACGGTTTTGGGCTTTGATAGCCAAATATGTATTTTGGACATGTGTAAGATCAGTCTGCCGTTGTAAGTGGTAATCGAAAGGTTCCCTGTTAATGAATTGAATTTATTCCCTTGGGTGCTGGGGAGTCTACTGTAGCTGTGGATGAACACCAGTGGCCTTGTGTCTTAGAGTTGGCCTGATGTCTTTGCTTAAGGAGTAAGTCATGGCTCGTGGATGACTAGCATGTAATGTATTGTGTAAACGTGCAGAAGAGCTCACAGATTCGATTTTTGGCAAGCAGATTTGTACTGCTCAGCCGATAGTGCTTCCTTCATCAATACTGCAGCCTGGCTGGATGGAGCTGATGGTGGGTGCTGAAAGAAGAGCATGTGCGCTGCATGTAGAGAGAGAGAGAGAGAGAGCGAGAGAGGGAGACGATGAGGGGGAGAGGGAAACAGTGAGAGGCATGCAGAAAGCTAGAGAGGTGGAGCTAAAGATAAAGAGAGAGAATAAGAGGGTGAAAAGGAGAATTTGCATGTGTCTGGCCAACCAAAAGTAACAGGAAACAACAGGAAAGCAGAGTGGAGATGAGTGAGTAAGAAAGTGGATAGAGGGAGAGGATGCCACTGGGCAGCTTAAGGCAGGAAATGAGGGTTGGACACACGGGGAAAGCACATACAGTAGGGTGCTGAATGGCAAGCAGCTGAATGTAGAAGCAGAGTGGAGATCTCAAAATGCCAATTTACATACTAATATGACCCATGCAGACAGCTACAGGTCTATTTTCAGTTTGTGTATTAATTTATACAGAGTCTCAGAATCTTTCAAATGTGTTATTACAATTGTCAGGAATTGGTTGACTGAACCCAGAAGCAGACTAGAGGCAGCCAGTAAGTTTAACTATTTATTAAAAAACAATAACTCAAGAATGGTCAGAACAGGGGTAGGGGTAATCCTCTGTGAGGCAGGCAGGCAGTGGCGTGGAGAAACGGTTTAGACTGTGTGAAACGCTGACTGGAAACAGTGTAGAAAGAGTTCTTCCAGGTAGGGAGGGGAAAAAGAGGTAGCAGCAAGAAGGAGAGAAAGACAGTGAAAAGAAGACCAAAACACACCAGCCAGCCACATACACTCAAAAATGGAAAAACAACAAAATCATACTCATACTAGTAGTATAATATAATAATAGTATAATAGTTCCAGCCACGTCATGGCTGGAGTGTTGTGACAACAAGACACAGAGTCTGGACATAATTCTCTGTGGATTGTTCACTACATATGAATGTAGAGTATACATAATTTAATCTATTAATATAAAATATTGATTAGTACAACTTTAATCAAAAGAAAAGCTGGTTAATGCAGTGTCAGAAATAATGCATTTTGACATAGAAGAATATGTTTTTAGTTGGTCCAAACTGGGGACTGGGTCCAAACTTTGCTATTATTTCTACAGTCTTACAATAAATATCCCAAACAGGAATAGAACTGAGGTTTATGGACATATACTCATACTGTCAGAGACACTGGCTATGCCACTCACAGATCCTTCATTGTTATATACTGAATTGTAATACGATATAGGCTGCTTCCTTTGTGGTGTCTGAGAGGGAATGATTTCCTCCCTGGTGGCCACAGTGCCAGTATTATTGCTGGCTGACTGGCTAATTGATTATACTGTAGAAGTAGGCCACTCCAGTAGGTGTTAAACTCGGAACTCCCAAAGAGAAGCTCCCAGTTTAAATAAACCTTTTCAGCAGCCTTTAGGTAGTCAGTTGTGCTGGTGAGTGAGCCACAAGGTTTAACAAGGCTAAAGTTGAGTGGTTGTACTTTTTTAGCTCTGACAGCCAGGCAATACATATTAAGCATGCCAGCAGTGTAATCTGTTGTTAAATTAACTCTTCCTGAAAGCTAAGCATCTACTGGCTTGTTTTAGGGACTTGCAGGGTAGATTTTTGCACTCCTTTTCAAACTACATATTTGTCTGACTAAGGGAGTTTGAGCTTGTTTAGGATTTTCCTGCTGCTTTCCCAGGATGTTAACCAGGAAAGCACAAGATCTGAGCAAATCTACCGAGTCGATCAGACTGAATGAGGAGACAGAACAAGAGTGAATTTAAAGGAGGGATTCACATTTTCACTGTGTGTGTGTGGTCCAAATAGGATTTGTTCAATGAGAGACAAGAAACAAGGATTTGCTTCTGAAGTGTGGTGCACTTCTGCAGTAGCAGGCCAGTGGGTCATGGAAAGAGGAAAGGAAGACATTAATAGGGCATGTAATTCTGTGAGGGCAGGAGCTTTTCACAGTGGGGGAGGCTGAACACCACACATTCACCCTCCACTGCCACCTTCTGGCCAATTGGGAAAGGCACTGTGCTTATGATGTGATGTTGAGTATAAACATGCTTTAAAAGTGGCACCTCTCAATGTAAAGCCTCTATCTATTAAATCCATTGTAATAATCCTATATTCTACTAATAAATGCACAGTATATTTTTAGTGAGACAACCGAGACAAATAAATGAACAGTGCAACAGCTAATTTTTAACATTTTCAACTTTATTTCCTCTTTTCTTAAAGTGCTACCTTTTGGGTGTTTTCTCTCCTGAAAGTGTTCTGCAGTTTTATTGAAATGCAATGCCAGCATACTTGCTTTCAAACTCTTGCTTTTAAACGCCCCCAAAGTACTTCAGTGCTTTGATTAATTATGTATCAATGACAGTTTCTGAGCTCTTATTAACCATTCACTGTACTTAATTGACATAATTGTACTTGTAGGTTATTTTAACATACATGTTGAGGTTGCAGCACACACTAGGGCTTTGGAAGCATATCATTTTGTAATTGTTCATTTAGTCGTTTAGTTCGTCTATCATTTCAGTGTAATTCTACTTCTTTCTGATATTGCTTGATAGTGATTATTAAATAATTTTTAACCTCCAAAAACATGCAGAGGAGGGTTTGCAGATCTTTCTTTCAGTTTGCATAAGGCCCCTACATCCTCCATATATTAATTAGATAGGGCATTTTGTATGTGGTCATTGGCTGCTGCTATTTTTTGTTGTAAGTGCACAATTATAATTGAAGCAAGTCAGATGAGTGTATTAACGTATTTTATCAACCTCACCTTGCTCTCATCCTGAATTTGGCACATGTACAGAGGAAATTTTACTGAGTAGATCAAACTCATAGTGTACAAGTGAGGGGGGCAAAAATGTGATTTATGACAACTTGGGAGTCCCCACTGAAAATTACACCTGTGTATAGTACTGTCTCTAATCATTTTTGCCTATTCATATCTGGAAACACCTTGTGCACCGGAACAAAGCGTGATGATCACTTAATGTCCATTTTTAGAAATAATCCACCTCAGTCCATTTTTAGTGCTTGGATAATAGCTTTTGTGCAAAGTAAACTACCACCACTGATTTAAAGTAATTGCCCCCTTTAAGTTAAACACAAACCCAAAGCCCCATGGAAAATGTAGATACAGTTTCAGTTAAAAGAAAGCCTCTGATGATGAGATACCAAGACGCTGCTCATGTTTGCAATGTGGTTTAAGTATCCGAGTGCAACACATTTACACATTTCCCCCATTTTCTCACCAATAATCACAGATAATATGATGAATGCAGACACAGGTACAGCGTGGCAGAATCAATACTCAATTCTGTGGTATCGGATTGCTTGTGTCGGCCGTAGACACAAGGTAATTGTTTGTCTCAGTATCTGTACAGCACACTAACCCAGATCTCTGGAGAGTGTGCATATACTCTTTGTGTACATGTGTGTCCTTCACAGTCCATGTGTTAGCTCCATTCTATCGGGGCTGCTGCTGCCATTGTAAACACTGAGTAATTGGCTACGCTGAGCAGTCTGGTGTCCTCGTTTAGCCCGTCTCGAAAACCTGGCTGGAAATTCTTGTTCATGTAGTCAAGAATAAAAGGACAACTTCCAGTTGGTCAAAATAAACCAAACCAACCCATCACTAATGCATACGAAATGCATTATATGATGAAATCCTCAATTTTATAACACATTGGTTTGATAGCACTTGGAATGATGCATTTTGTGGATAGATTTAGATACACTAAATTTTTTTCTGATAGACTTGTACATGATATAATTACTCTCCTTCATCAAGATTTGCATGTTAGCCACCACTTTTTGAGCTTCTGATTTGCGATTGTAAATTGGCTGGTGACAGGAAGCCTCCAATGCCATTTTCACATATCTAATGTTAAATTTATATTTATTTGTAGCCTATCTGTTCTCAATAATTCTGGTTTATTAGAACTTATTTTTGTAGTAATTTTTTTAATGTTACATTGGAATTCTGTAGCAAGTTCTTCCAGTTATGTGCATATTTTTGCAGTCTGCATTTGTTTTTTGTCTGCCTTTTTGGTGTGACTGCTGTTTAACCTCATTTAGCTTAAATATTGAGGATGTAATCTCACCTTTAGTCTTATGGAGATATTTAACTACCAGTCTCAGGCTATTTCAGTCACACTACTAAGTGAATTATCAGAATCATTGTGTTGACATAACGCTTGCTGGTGAATCCAGGCCAACCTGTTCTCTCTAATACTTCAGGGTTCTAATCACAATACTCTGGAAACACAGGGCTCTCATTGTTGTACACCTCCTGCAGCTTGTGGCCAAGAGTATTTTCTCTGCTCACCATGCTTTATGATAATATGAAAAAACCCCATCTTGTTATTTTTCTGTTTATCATTGTTTGGCCTCCCTAAGTGCTGCTTTTTACTTTCCCCTGAGGCCCTGTATCACATCATGACTGCCTTGTATCAAGTAAAGAGTGCCTTGTGTGCAGGTTTGAGTCTCAGGAGTGTAATTCTTATTTTGTCCAATAGAGGGTAGCCGTGTCTCAGTCTTTCATCTTCTGGTGAAAGCATTCTTTGTAGGTGCTCCTCTCCCCATCCTGTTTTAGCTTTGACCTCATGGTTACCTATTGAAATCACTAGTTTTCAGATTCTGTGTGCCTTCCATGATGAATACAAAGCTTGCTGTTTTATGTGAGTCATTCCTGTGCCTCCTAGAGAATTTGCAATTGTTTTTGATGCTGTTCCTTCAGTTTTTAAAATGCTGCTCTCATCAACTCCTAGTGATACTATCCCTCCAACCTTACTGCCAGAACTTTATAAAGGTAATACAGATCCTTTTTTGAATACAAAAACAAATAATAAATGTATAAGGGAACTTGTATAAATCACATTTAATCACATAATTTCTACCAATAAGCTGTATGTAATTAATCTCATAATTTTATTAGTAAAATTCCATATACATGCCAGCAAATTTGCCAATCAGAAACCAAACTTTACTGTCTACATTTCTTATTTAAAATTCTACCTGGACACTATAAAATTTTGTACAAATTATTTGTACAAAAATGCTTTTAATTTGTAATTTTTGTAACTTTAGATTATTTTGCCAAACCTGTCCTCTTTGTTAACTATGTACTACCTCGAGCAATTACATTGCAATGTTACTACTGCTTGAATGTAATTCTTGTTTGTGTAAATAAAGAATTAAAAACACACAAAAAAACAAAAAACATTTAGATACCATACTATTAGCAACATTATTTGTAAGCTGCCGCCGAGCTGTACTCTCCTCCATTAGTGAAGTGAAATGCATAAGGCATAAAAAAATACAAGAAGTCGACCGGGTGAAGCAACTGAGGTCAAAGTGCAGGAAGTGAGGGTGGAGGTCATTTATTCATCAATTGAACACACACCACTTACCTAATGAGCTCTCAGTCATGTTAACACACACACTCACTCTCACTGAACACACACACACACACACACACACACACACACACACACACACACACAACACACACACACACACACACACACACACACAGGACCAGGTGGAGCTATTACTGGATCATGATCAAATTTTTTGATATTCACTTTGGGTAAACTCACTGTATATACCCCTTCCCCTCCATCTCTCCTCACCCACTTACTGCACATTCCCACACACTTAACTTGCAAACTGCACACATTCAGATGTATTGCTGTATAGTGCATTTCCCAGGGTAATGAGGCACAGAAAGTGCAATCTGCCTAACTGTGTATGTCTGGATGAATTATGAACACTGACCAGTAACTGTGCTGTGTGTGTGTGTGTGTGTGTGTGTGTGTGTGTGTGTGTGTGTGTGTGCGTGCGTGTGGTGGGAGAGGTTGTGCCCTTTTCCACTTAACTGGAGGAAAGTAGAGTGATAGGGCACTAGTCAAAATCTCTGGTAATAGGACTTTTTAATTTGTCATGGCAGAAAAAGCGCAGGTGTAATAAACAACATTATTAATGGCTGCACTGCGGTTTTGCTGGCCAGATCACTGCCATGGCCTACTTTAACACTTAAATAAAACAAATCTTACTGATTAACTAATTAACGTTAGATATTTCACATAGTACGCACTAACCTTGATAGAACTGGCTTATGCACCTTTTTAAATGGAATGAATTGCAAACTGGCCTCAAGCTAGATTTTGATTGTCTGGCTTTAGATGTTTTGTTCTTATATGCTGGTTGTGTGGTTGTCTAACTCGGAATGTTTGTTGTTTTCCGGTCTCTCTTGAAAAAAGATCTTGATCTCACTGAGGCTGCATGATAAAATAAAGTTAAATAGAAATGAGCCATCACTAAAAATATTAGTTCTACATGTGCTTTTCCTGCTGTCCACTGTGAAAAAGGCCTGCAGGCCTACAGGATGAATAGCTACAATGCTCAGTTCTGTGTGAGTTTGTAAACAAAGGTATTACAGGCTGGCTGTTGGAGCCAGTTGTTTGTCCCTGCTAGCAAATGTGTTTACCACATAATTGTTAAACAGACACTCTAGTAATTTACTATTGCACTTTCATAAAGTCAGAATACAACGAGTTCAAAATGCCGAAGAGAGGGTAGAGGGTTAACTGTTTTCTGGCAGGAGTAGTACTCAATAATAGGAATTTGACTTTGATGTGTGAAATCGGGGATGCCTTTAAGACATGTAAACATAACTGTAAAAAGTACAGAAGCCCCGAAGGGACAGCTTACAAAAAGAATAGTCAAAGCAGCAGCGGCTGAAATATCCAGAGACTTTTGAGAGTTTGCATGTGTCAAAACCACAAAACCATGGATCCTACACTTCCCATAATGCAACTCAATAGCGAACTACTAATGCAGAGTTCATGTCATAACCAGTTACCAATACAGTTAACATAATTTTGTACTTGTAAATAACACCCAAGTCATAATTACTCATTTGTTCCCAAAGCTCCGATATGTATCGGATTTGGCTCTTAATAAAATGGAAGTACCTCAAAACTAAACAAACATAGATGCCTCAAATCACTTAAAATCTGTCATTCAAGGTGATTAAACCCAAATTAAACGGATATAGTGCTACATTTTCAATTCAAAGTATTTTCAACCCTCACACGACAAACTTTCCAGTCATTCAACCGTCTTGAGTTTGACCTCTTGTCATTGAACATGTGCTTGCAAGTCCCATCTCTACCATCTATCCATACAACAGGTGGTGCGTCATTCATGAGTCATTTTCTTAGACTTGACTAAGCTCCTCCAAAGCTACTGAACATTATACAACTCCTTTCATACACTGAGCAGTGCTCAGAAATGGATAGTAGTACCAGTTCTAAAAATGTGTTCATCTTTGACCTGTATGCCCACTTTAATGCTTCTACGCTCATATGAACAATGTGAATTTCCTCTGGCCTATGCATTTTTAGAGCATTATGCATTGACCCATTGCAACACAACCCTGTTGACCTTTTATTTTTGCTTCCTGTGTGTGTGTGTGTGAGTTAAATTTTGAATCCATGAGCTATAACACGCAGTATGAATTGTAGTCCCATAGGCTAGTGTGCTCCATATGGACGTCCACAGCAAAGAAAATGAGCTGCTCTAAGGCAGACCTGAGGCTATCAGTATGTCAATCAATCTGGACACAGATAGCTGTAATTACACACACACACACACACACACACACACACACACACACACACACACACACACACACACACACACACACACACACACACTCTAATACACATAATTAAGATGAGTCACTTTGTGTGTATATAATTGTGTGTGCTAGAGTGTTTTTCCACTTGGGGGCAGTAACAACAAGGCTTCTGGTACAAAGAGCACAGTCACTGTTAAAGTAGCAGCATCTTACTCATCTGTCTTAGCACACATACACATCCATTGTGTACGCATTTGTCTACTTGTCTGTACGATTGTGCTTTGCTGTGGCTTCTGTCTGTGGCTTCACTTATAAGCATACTGTATGTCCAGGAGCAAATTGCAATGGGACCTGTATATGTGTTTGTGTGTGTATGTGTGTGTGTCTGCGTGCAAGTGTGCATGTGTTTTTGCACGCATAAACCCCTTCTCTCTCCCCAGCATCTACCAGGCAGTGTGGAGAAGTAGGCCGCTTAAAGATAGCTCCCGGCAGCCTCAATACTGGCTCCTAAAATATATCTGCTCATGAGAGTCATCATCTCTCTCCCTCCCCCTCGTTCCTATTCTTCTTTAGCTCCTTCTCCTTTTGAAAATAGAACAAGAATCAGCCTTTGAATTTGTGAATTGATAGCCTGTGTAAATATTCTGAGGTGTGGATGTATGGGATATGTATGCACAACTGTAAGCATGTGTGTGTTTGTGCATGTTACCTTCCTGTGAATGAGCTTTTCCATTTTGGGGGGGTCTTAAATCCCACTTGGAAGTTATCCCCATGGAAAGGTGACATCAGGATTGTACCACAACATCATCAAAATAAAAGTGGTTTCAGTGAGGGGCTTTGTCACACATGACATCCCCTGTCCTCTTATTGGCGAAATGTGTAAACCTAAAATGAATTCGTACAATTGTTGGTGACGAATTTTCTCTGAAAGATTAATTGACCAATTCTTTAAATCATGACCCTGATGCTGTATTTACTTGAGTTTGGTCTCCTCTCATGTTGATTTCCGTACACAACCCAATAACATGCAGGTCAGATAAATGAGTACACATATATCTGAATGTGTTTGATGACCTGGTGATTTGTTCGGGATTTTTCCTGCATTACATCCAGTTTGTCCTGAGATAGGCTCCAGCCTTCTCCCTCCCCCACCTCTAGTGACCCTGATAAAACTTGGTATGGAATATAAATAAATAAAAAGTTGAGTGCACACTCTCATATCAGCTTAATATTCTTCTTGCTGTCTGGATGCTCTGAGACCCAGTGTGTATTTTACCCCCCTTGGCCCACATCCAGTGAGAATGAGGACAATAGTTTGGCTCAGAGACATGTGTGCCTAATGTAGTCCTTTTATGTGGGAAAGTGGAACTGTATGGAGATAGGAGAGAAAGGGGATCATTGTGTTCCTGGTTTCTTTCTGTCTCTGTTTCTCAGGCATGTGTTATGCGTCTGATAGCTTTCAGATGTGGCTACAGTATTTCTACTATTATTAGCATGAAAATGTATTTGTCAGACATTTTATTACAATTTAACCTTCAGCTGCTGGTGCAAAATCAGTAGCTACAATACCTCCTCCTAAGGCTGGGTAATGATTTTTAGTGGAATTGCATTGTGACAGTAGGATCTTATCTTGTTATCGTTTTACAAAATTTAGTTGTCCAAATGAATGATTTCAATCTAAATCTGATTAAAAAATATTGGTTAGATTAGATTGTTTTGTCTGATGTAATGCATAACATCGCATTAAACAAAATTTCCATTGTAATTTGTATTGTAATTTAGTACATTTCCTGGAAATTACATTTCAGAACTATTTTTAGATTAAATAAGTAAACAAAGTGTCTGCAGCCATGCTAGCGGCTCATGAGCTAAATGCTAATGTAAGCAAGCTAACATGCTCAGAGTGACCATGCTATGGCAGGTTTAATGTTTATGATGTTCACCATCTCTGTTAAGCATAAACACAAAGTACTACTGAGGCTGATGGAAATGTCAAACCCAAGTATTGGACAAAAGTTGACCTGATGGTGGTGCTAGATGAAAAGTTAAGGGATCAATAGAGTAATTACTATTCATCTTGAGGGGGACATGAATGTGAGTACTACCTCTCACAGCAATTCATCCAATAGTTTTTGAGATGTTTCACCAAAAACCAAAAATGTCAACTTCATGGTGGTGCTAGAGACAGTAGATTAGACAGTAGACAGTAGGATTTATCATCTGGGCAGTCTTAATCTCTGTAGACAATTGCATGGCAATCCATCCAGTATTTGTTGAGATATTTCAGTCTGGACCAAAGTGGTGAACCGACTGACTCTGACAAATCAACATAGCCATCCCTAGAGCCATGCCACTGGCTAATGACCAGATAAGACAGTCTTTTTTTGGTTTACCCAGCATATTATATACCTGACAAAACAAGATACTTTATCACCCTGATGTAAAATCCAGCAAATCTAATATTGCCATAAAGCAGTCATGCTTATTAATTTGCAACATTGCTTGCAATGACCTAAAATACACAGAGATATTAAAGGGATAGCTACTTCGCTAAAATCTCTACTGGTAGACAAAACTCATCTCACAGTATATTTTGCCCAGCCTTACCTCCTTCTGTTAATTCATATACCTATGCTATGAAACAGTCCTGTGCATATCACATCACTTGATTTATTCACTGGAATAATAATCACTGACTAAAGTGTTTTAAAGAAAGAACCTATAGATACTGTAAACACTTGTACTTCATGTATTCCCCCTGTACAATCTACACTGTAGAAGTCAGTCACATTAACCTCAAGATGCTCCTTCAACCCCCACTGTACATGTTCACACACACACACACACACACACACACACACACACACACACACACACACACACACACACACACACACACACACACACACACACAAACACACGCATACATATAGATGCACACACATACATCTGCACACCCAAACACTAATATTGAGGTCAGATTGAGAGATAGAGACAGACCCCCCATCATGGCACACCCCCTGGCTACCTCTTTGTGAGCTGTTCACTCATGTTGAAGCGGACCCATCTGCCCTGAGAGATGGTGAGAAAATACAGACGGATGGGGATGGAGACAGAAAAGGATGAGCCACACACATATAAACAGTATCCAGCATCCAAAAAAGACAGAGGTGGGAATGGGGTTTAGGGAAAAGGAGGAAGGATGCCAGATTGAGAGGACAAGGGGGTGGGGGGCAAGGACG
This sequence comes from Lepomis macrochirus, assembly GCA_024633595.2. Classification (NCBI taxonomy): domain Eukaryota; kingdom Metazoa; phylum Chordata; class Actinopteri; order Centrarchiformes; family Centrarchidae; genus Lepomis; species Lepomis macrochirus. Next base: position 11,994,421 of record JALXJV020000008.1, on the reverse strand, counting down.
ATTTGTGCGGCGTTGCCCTGAGATACAGGATGTCGTAATAAGGCAACTGGGAGAGAGAGAGAAAGAGAGAGAGAGCGACTGACTAATTCATAGGGGGAAAGGGGGGAGGAGAGTGCAACTCAAAGAGAAAGGCATTCATTTTCTTGTTGCTGTGACAAGCCAACACCCCTCCGCCTGCGCAGAAAGTGGAACATTCCAGCTCGCTCAGGGCTCTGTTGTTGTGCAGAGCTGCAGAAGACGTGGTAGAGCCAGCTAGACAGAGAGAGAAAGAAGGGAGGGATACATAGACAGAGAGAGACACACGCTGTGGATCCAGAGCCTGTATATTAATTTCATAACCCAGTCCAGCCAGCGACAACAGAGAGGAAGGAGACAAAGGGAGGAGGAGGTCAAACAGGAGCTTCAGTGAAATCAGGGAAAGTAAAAGAGAGGCAAGGTGAAAGAGGAGAAGGAAGGAAGGAAAGGGAGGGAGGAAGGAGGCTGGGGCATGAGGAGGGGCGCCTGACTGACATTGCTGCTCTCGCTATCAGCTCACACACACACACACAGATGTAGGCCGATACACACACACATACACACACACACACACACACACACACGCACACACACACACACGCAAACATCGAGCCAGATTGTGCACTGCACAGTTGCTGCTCTTTTTGATCCTTTGCGGAGCCTTGTCCTCCATCCTTTTTCTTCTCACTCTGAGCGAGAGGACAAGAAAGACATAGAGGAGGGAAAAGGACGTGGAGGAGGAGAAGAAGGAGGAGGAGGGGAGGCAGTAACCCTCTCCTCTCTTTTACTCAGAAACACAGCAGAGAGAGAGGGAGAGGAGTAAAAAAGAGAGAGACAAAGCAGCTTTCTGTTCTATTTCGCCGTCTCCTGTGGTCCCTCGACCAGCGAGCGGCTAACAGGCACCGCTCATGTCCGTGAACTCGGAGAAATCCTCGTCCCCCGAAAGGTAACACCTCATCCTCCTTCCCTCTCCTCATCTATCATTTCGTCCCCATATGTCTGCCATGTATGTCCTTCTTTCTGTCTATTATCCCCCCCCCCCCAACCCTCTCCGACCACCAACCCCCTTAGCACCTCCATGTTTTGCTTCCTCTCTCATTCTGTTTCTGTCTGTGTATTCTAAGCTGGTTTCTTCTATTGTCTGGGTCACAGCAGTCTGACTGTAAAAAAATAATGCAGTAGTTCATTGTTGCATGGTGCTGTAATGTTTCAGTCGGCTGCTAAAACAGAACATCCATGCATGTATACACACATATATACAGTATATAAAGTGCCCACACCTATTTTTTTAACATATTTTTAAACTCATAATGTGCCCACATTTACACACATACACACTCTGATGCCTTCTGAGGCTGCACCATCTCCTATGACAACAATAACAAGAACACACTCACATACACACACATATACACACACACACATACAGTCTCTTTATGGCGCTGGAGCACAGAGCTTACACAGCAAGAGTGCCAACACACGTCAACATTAGCACAGCCAGCAGCAGCAGCAGCAGTGCATCTCAGCAGCAATGCAAGATAACAGCTTGCTACATGACGCACCTCAGTGCATAGCATTACTAAACAATGGCACCTCTGAATGCCACACAACTTCTTTATAACACACACGGGCAATTTTAACATATTCTGACTTGCTGTAATGGGTGGAACGCATTTTAAATTTATTGATTGTGAATCATCCTATAACGATCATGAGCATGAATAGCAAAGTCACATGGTATTATCTAGCACATGGCACAAAGTGGCTAATTGAAAATAAGTACAGACATAGACACACACACAGACACGCACACACACACACACACACACACACACACACACGCACACACACACACACACACACACACACACACACACACACACACACACACCAGTATCATTTCAAACTGTCTTGACATAATTTTTCACAATATATAAGTAGCACATGTATCTAGGCTAGCCATGGACAAGATGAGACAACGTGAGCACTATTTTATTTATTACAGGGTTGCTTGGATGATCCTCATTTATAAAATATCTGTTTTTGTAGTGGCTTATTGTTCTGGGAGTCACTTCAGTCCAAACTCAGTCAGTTAACGGAGAGCAGTTTCTAATTTTTATTGAAACACAGACGAGTAGAGAAATGTTTGAGAACAAAGGCTGTGTTGTTGGTTTCCATTTCTGTTTAGAGCACTTGTGTGTCCAGACGTCTTTAATGCATGCATGAAAACCCATATCCATTCAGATCTAATCGGACCAAGCCCACTTTCCTCTTTCAGTGTTCAAATGCGGAAAGAGCTCGATTTGACGGGTGCTGGAGGGTGAGGAGCAGGCAGACTGGATGACTCAGGTAGTCACTGATGCTGTGCCAAGTACGATCAGGCAGAGCCGCTGCCATCCACACAACCTAGCGCCAGGCCCCAGACTGGCACGCTCAGACACAGCACAGTGGGCACACCGATAGTCAGAAGTAAATGGGCACTAACAATATCAGGCATTATTACATGGGCAGTTGGGCACAGGGGTGAGCGGCGTTACATTGGCAGTTTCGTATAGACAAGTGAAGTTTGAAGCTTGAGCATTGGAGCAATGGAAAAATCATAGCTCATATTATCATATATCTTGATGGAATGGAAAAAATCATAGCTTCTAGACAAGGAAAATAAGGTTTCTGACCTTGGACACACAAACATAAATATAGAGTATCTTCTGGCAGACCTGGTGTGGTGAGAATTGTGGATTTCATAACTCGGTTGGTTTTTCCCTTCCTCTATTGTTTGGGTCACAGCCGTCAGTAATTAAGAATAATGCAGCAGGCTCTTGTTGCATGGCAGGTAACAAAAAAGAGCTGCACTCATATACAAACCAATGCTCATTTTAATGCTGCAGCTTCTCATATGACAACAGCAACAATGCATGCAACTGCCTGTTTTCTCCATCTCAGGCTGACCCGTATGACAGTAGCTTACCAGACGTGTTGGTACTACTAGTCATGAGGTTTTATCTCCTTATCTCTCTGTTTTGTTTATTCATAAATACCTCAATAATGCTGCCAGTTATGAACCTCAGGAACAGACCAGCTGCTAACACCTCTATGCTTAAAGCTGTATTTGAATGCCATAAGCTGAGCTGTGCGCCAAGGATCAGAGGGAATCTGCCGCTTTGTGAGTGTTACATGGACAGCTGGTTTGCCTTTTGGGTTGGATACGTGCACATACTAAACAAAGCAGTTCTTTCTTTGATAAAAAGAAGTGCATCATTATACTATTCATATGCATACGTTGGCAGCTCAAAAGAGAGATTATATGTCAAGCAATCCGTTGGAAAGATCAGACTTGCAGACTTGAAATGCAAGTACAGAGGTGTATGCCAACGCCAATATGAACTTTTGGTTGTGTATGTAAAGATAGTAATATACAGAATTCTGCTGAACTTACTTATTATTCTGTTAACTAACTATATATTATTTGTTGCACTTATCTGTTGCACAGATGTGGGATATGCAGTAACATGTTTGTCAACAATAAGGCAGAATTGGTTAGATAATTTATGTGTGTTAAACCAAAAAGATGGACGGACTTGGGACTAAAAAGAGTAAGAGGCGGCACTAACGAATTTCTCTTGGAGCACTTACATTAGTAAGACGATCTTCGTTGTGTAACTTGGCACTTGAGGCAATGGCGGCGATGGAGATGGATGGAGGACAAGGAGCGAGTCTGTGTGTGTAAGGATATGCAAGTGTTTTGACATCCTTGTTGCAGCTTAAAGCTGCTTTCTGCAGTGTGACGGCACGTCGGTTTAGGTCATAGCTGACGCTGTTGGGTGGAGGGCTTATGTCCTTTGAAGAGACTTTCTTCAAGGATTAAATAAAAGTTGAATAAATAAACACTCAAAAGTCAAGAGTTCAGTGGCTTTGTTGCAAAGCTGCCCTGGAGCTCATGTAGCTGTTGGGAGACGGACTCGCTTTGATGCTGATTGTCTTACCTTGAGTCAGTTTGTATTCTGGTGTGTTTGGATAAATGTAGATACAGGTAAGCTGTTTGAAAATGTCACATCCACTTCAGACATAAACAGGTAGGTTTATTGTCTTAAATTAGCATGTAATCCATAGACATGATTTGAGCATTCGTGTGTGTGTGTGTGTGTGCGTGCTTGTGGGTCTGTTGGTGTGAGTGTGCCAGTGTACCGTGTAAGTGTGATTGGACGATGCATGATTTTTACTGTGATTACTCAAACTGCCACTCTTTACGGACACAGAAAAGGAACAAAAGGGCGGAGCAGCAAATAGAAAAAGAAGGCTAGCAAACAGGGAAGAAATAAGACAGCTGAGAGGGAAGGTGTGAAGTAAAATGGGATAGGAAAATATAAAAGGTGGTGTCATACACAAGAGCCACATTGATGGATTAAATGCTCTCTTCCATAATATGATATAAGATGAGGTGGTCATAAGGAGCAGCATAGACACACACACACAACTCTAGCCGTTTCCAGCATTACCTCAAAATTTCCATCTCATATCCTTTTTCATCTACTTGACACTGGTTGAAACGCAGGTTACAGGATACATCCAAATAGTCATCTGCAGACTCCCCTTTTTTCTCCTTGTGTATGACTAACAGCTCTTTTGAAACTAAAGAGTGCTGCAATGAACAATTATTTTCATAGCTAAATAATCTGACAATTATTTTCATAGCTAAATAATCTGACAATTATTTTCTATAAAATGCCAGAAAATAACTAAAAATGGCCATCGCAAGTTCCCAGAGCCTAAGGAGATTTCTTCAAATAGCCTGTTTTGTCTGACCAACAGTCCCAAACCCAAACCCATTCCATATAGACCTGTGACGGATAATTAAATCAGGGAAATTAGTCAGTTGAAAGAAAAATAATCTGCAACTATTTTGATAAAGTATTTATTGTTTCAGTCAGTTTTCATGCAAAATGCCAAATATTTGCTTGTTTCATCTTCTAAATTGTGAGGATTTGTTGCTTTTCTTTGTAATGTTTGAGGATATATTAAATATCTTTGTTAGTAGCAGCCCTAATTCAGTTTACTATCTTGGAAGACTAGGACACCAATAAATATTCACATATGAAAAGCAGTAACCAGAAACTTTTGGCAATCTTGTTTAAAAAATGACTTGAACAGTTAATTTATCAAAATTAATTGCCAATTTATTTTAGGATCTACTACCCAATTAACAACTAATTGTCTAAGTAAACTAATCAGATCAGAACAGAGCTGAAAGAGATTAAATGTAATCAAATGATAAAATAGAGGAGAAAAGTATAGGGCATATAGAGCAGCAAAGTAGACTGTTGTAAGGCCGGACTGATGCAGCAGACAGCATCACATCCAGCTCTGGAAGAACGGGTGAACAGGCATCACATTGACTCACTATACGTAGCTTCGACTGGCCTATATGGTGTCCACCATCTTCTCTGGTCTGACTCCTCATCGCTACAGACACACAGGGCACACAAACACACACACAGACATGAGCAGCCCTAGCCATGCATCGACATGACAATAGCTAATGAAGCGTGGCAGGGAGCTAGCTAGCAAACTACTTGGCCTGCCCTGCCTGTCTGGCTTTTTGGACTCCATTATCCACATCATTCCACCAGCCCCGCTCTTATGTCTGGAAATAAACAGATGTTTTGCCTCTACTTTCTCTCCTGCCACCCCTTTTCCCTTTTTTGTTTTTTTCTCCAATCTCTATCTGGGACAGACATAGAAGGAGACATCCTCATGAATGGTATCTTTCCTATCCCTCCGAGGATTTTAAGTGATGTAGCAATGGCAAATATAAGCGTCTGTGGGTGTGTGTGTTGTCAAAACTAGTCTGACATTTTCCTGCAAACAAGACTAACTTGACTGCATAGCACACCTTTCTCACAGTGTCCCTACAGAATAACACTGGGAATTTCCACCCTGCTCAGTGAAATCCTATGGGCTTAATCAGTTAAAAGAATCACTGAGTCAAACATCTAGCAGCCAGGAACAAGATACTTCACGAGTAGTGTGTCGAACGCGATTGCCATGGCGATATCTCCAAGTAGTGGTTCATGTGATCCGGACCCAGGCATCTGATCTGTCATGAGTGCCTCGGCAGGTTTGTGGTATCAGAGTGTAGTAAAGGGTCAAAGGTGATAGTGTGGTATTGGCAGATCTGGACCAGAATGGATAAAAAAATCTGCACAGTACAAGGTGATATAGAATATGTAATGACAAAAAGTCTACAGGCGTGCTAATGGTTCTGCAAAGCTATACATACACACAGTGGTGCTTTGAGCTAAAGGCTAACATCGGCATGTATGCATGTGTAATGATTATCATGTTAACCATCTTAGTTTAGCGTGTTAACATACTAACATTTGCTAGTTAGCACAAAACACACAGTACATCTGAGGTTGATAGGAATGTCAAGGTATTTGTTCACAAACAATACATTAAATCACATGAGTGACATGAGTGTTTGTACCATTTAGTAGTTGTCAACACGTTTCACTCAAAGCTATAAATGTTAAAAGTTCATGACAATCCATTCTGTAATTAAGATATTTCAGTCTAGACCAAAGTGGTGGACAGACATCAGGGCCATGTTGCTAGCAGGGCTAAAAATGTGCCCAAAAACGTTAGCTATCACTATATTTTTGCATCTGAGGAGCCTCTTCTACTTTTTTGTTAGTGTGCTGGCAATATTACCTATGATATAAGACAGTTTACCTTGGCTAGATACACCTACAGTAGTACAACACACCTTCTTGAAAATCCTGGATTGAAGAGTGCAAACCCTTTCACCCCTTAACCAGTAATGTAACCGCACACTTTTCACATCTCAGCACTATTGTATTCCACTCTGAAAATATTCAGTTGGTTTTGGCAAGCTTTGAGCAAATTACCCCTAAAATGATATTTTGTATTTAAAAGTTGGAATTTTGCAATGGATCCACAAAACAATAGGAAGTGAGAATATAATTTTATTGGGGTCGGTTTTCTCCAAGTGCTCTATTTGAGCAACACTGAGACTGAAACTAACAAATGCAGCAATTCATTTAATCCAGTACAAAATAAAGGTCATCTGAGCTTTACTAATGTCCCTTTAAAACACACATCGTATTTGGTAACAAAAACATCCTTACTCTGGATCCATACAGTGACATTCTTGCATTGTCAGTATATTGTTAGCCTTCAACTACACACCAAAAGGAACTCATTGATTTTAATAAGCAATCCTGACAATGCTAATAACAGACTGTATTTCTATTATGCAACAACAGCTTGTTGAAAAAAAATTAAGGGAACAACATTCTCCTTTAATTCCCCTATCTTACTGTGAAATGCCTTTAGCTGCAGTGTGGGTAGTTAGCATGCAGCTAGGGCCTTTCTCTCAATATTTTACAGCTATCGGCCATCAGTCTTTACTGCTATAACACAATGTAAGCTATACTCAGCTAAAACGGGGAAATGGAGGAAGAGTGAGAGAAGGGGAAGAGGGGACTTGAGACTACTTTGGAGGGGAAGAGCAAAGGAACGTGGGACAACGATAGCCCTAGGAGAGAGATGAACCCACAGAGAAATTGAGATAGAGATGATAAAGCCGAAGAAAGAATGTGGGAAGGAGAAAGAGAAAGCCCAAGATAGAGACATAGAGAGCAGAGAACAGGAAAGGACAGTAGAAACCTCTGGAGAGAGCCGATGGAGACGGCTGGGGAGCCTCAGATAGACAAAGATGAAAAGCAGAAGGGCAAAGGAGAGGCGAGGAGGGAAAGTGAGGGAAGATGGAGGGAAAAGATGGCTCTCTGCAGACTTGCGCAGTGTGCTGGGTAATGCTAGGTCACCGGGGGCCTAATCTCTACAGATGCTGCAGCATTGAAGTAGTGGAATGATAATGGCCTTTTTGTGTGTGTGTGGGGAGGCATGTGTTTGTTTGTGTGGCTTTGCATATGCACGTGTTTGAAAAGATTGGTTTGCAATTAAGGGCACCTCTTTTTGTCTGCCTCAATCACACACAAACATACACACGTACACAAACCCATAAACATACTTATTTGCGCAAATAAACCTCCATATACGCCATATGTCCTGTAGAACTGAGTCACTTGTCTGCTGCATAACTGAGAACAATGTTCATCTGTTGTTTCTGAAAACACTCTTCAACTGTTGTGTCTCTTCCTGTAGCGTGGTTAGGGTGTGTTTTTTTGTCGGCCCTGAGTGGGTGGGGTTTCTTGAGCTGTGGACTCTTGACACACTTCCAAATTGTCAGCATGCCAATTCTGCACGCTCAACTCACACATAGCTCTCTAGTTTAACATCAGTAAACGAGTGGTATTACCCAAAAACAGCACAGCAATGTGTGTCTTCCTGTTGCCGCTGGCTCAGAATGCCAGGCTGGGTGTGGCAATCCTGATGTGGGTGTGTGAATCCTATGAATCCTCTAACCCGTTATCTAGAGAGAGTCTAGACAGAATGCATAGGAACAGTCCCCATAATATATTATGAATACTCTGGCTAATAGAAGAGAAAAATCAGTTCACTTCAGTTCAGTTTACATAGTATGTCCAGTCACTAAATAACAAATTAAACCCTGTTGAAATCTCTATAGCAATATTACACAGACCTTGAAGTAATTAAGAAAATTAACTAGTGCTCAAATATATTTCCAAGTACTTGTTGATGAGTTTGTGAAATATATTAGGCATAATCAATTAGGAATTTTTAGTTTTATGCATATGACTATAACTAGCATTCGTTAATTAAGCTACTTAATAGAATAAGATACTAAGATGGTGTAGGAGGCACTTTCCCTTATATTTTAAGATTAGATTTAAAAAAGGTTGGTGGAATATGTGTTTCTCTTCAGATTTCTGTCAGAAGTTGTAAATATGAGCTTGTCTAAAAGCTGATGGATTTAAGTAGTGAGTTGAGTATTTACATATAAAGTTCTATTAAACTCTGAGGATGTGTATAATATCAGATGCCAAGCTGGCTGGTACAGGGACAACCCACGCAGGTCATTATTTTTAATTAGCTCCATCTTTTACAACTGGTTTTGCACATAACACCGCTGGTCCTTCTGGCAGCGTGCCACACTATCTCAAAACTAGAGACCCCATTTCTACTCAGTCCTAACAGCAATATGTAAAGCTTCGACTCCAGACACACTGGTATGCTAATGAGCTGACATTCAAATCATATTATAAAGTATTTTTGGGAACAGCAATGTCTGCAAGCTTAATTGACATTGTATGTCTTCAGAGTGTATTTTAGGTTTGTTTTAATGGTCACACGGATGGAACGTTGCTAATCTGTTGTGGGTGTTGCATTTCTGATCTGTATGCCAGTTATAGTGTATGCATTAGTGTATATATGCTTACACACTCCAAACTGAAGCAGGCATTGAGAGGGATCCTTCGCAGGTGGGTGTCACAGTCACATGTGACTTCTGCTGGAATTCAAGGCTGGGTTGGTCTTGTCCCTCCATTGCTGTATCCATGAGTCTACAGCAGAGAGCGGGAGATACTGTATTCGTTGTTAGTCTCTCCATCTATCTTTCTTATCTATGGAATTAAGTTCGTGTCTGGACACTAAGAAGAAATGGGGTCTGGCTTTGTGTGTGCTCCGCTTGCGCCACAGAGCCCTCCGAAACAGGTAGAGAGGGGAATAAGTAAGGAAGAATGGGAGAAATAAATGGGTGCTGGATTGACAAGACTAATGGGCAAGGTTCAACATGGTGCAAGTTCTTGTTTTCAACTGGTAAAGTTAATTTTCAAGATTATGATGCTTGTTATGTTGCCTCTTAACAGTTTATTTAACGAGGTAGCCATTGTTTGTCCACAGCAAGGCCCATGTAGAGGAGCAAAGAGTGCGCGAGAGAAAATGTTAAAGTGGGACTGGACTGACAAGACTAATAGGCTAAATAATGGCCTAAAATGAATGCATAGACAGTATCGACTGATTTCAAATTCCCAAATGTGAGGATTTGCTCTTTTATATCAAAGTAAACAGAATACTATTGTGTCTTGGACTGTTGGTCAAATAAAACAAGACATTTAAAGATGCTATCTTGGACTTGGAAGGCAGGTGATGAACATAATGATATCACATGATGCTTGTATGTCGGTGTGTATTTATGTGTGTCTACAGTGTGATCAGTGCGATCCATTCTACGTACATACATGCACATGGCTTCTTGTGATTCTCTCACTTGCTGTAAATGAGTGTGGGCGGGTGTAAACTCCACAATAGCAGGCTTTGTGGCTGCCTGACATCATTGGAATGTATAAATACAGAATGCAGTGAATACGTGCACCATATAGAGAGGAGTGCAAAGCATAAAGTGCACTGCACGATAAAAGTTCCAGCAGATACCCATCGGCTTTGTGTGTAAGAAATGTTGTTAGATGTTTTCATACTGAGCGGAATAAACCATGAACCCCGGAGTAATGGCTTTTTGTGCAACAGCACACAAAAACACATGAACGTGAACATGAATATGGTTTTCTTGGTGTGCATGTATGTTTTTGTGTGTTTTGGGATGTGGATCTTGATGTTAGTGTTTAGGATAAATGTGCTTATCCTTCTGGGTATCTGCAGCCATGTCACTTGACTTCCACTTCCTCAAGGCATTTGTGTCTTTGTGTGTGTATGCCACCCCCACCATGTAGAGCAGTGTTCCTTTTTACCAATGCAAATTTTATTCTAAGTCAACTGGTTTTATCACAAGTGTTTTCCACCCAGTCATGGATAAGTGTCTGGATGCTGCAAGTTTATTTTAGTGCACCAACATCTCTGTATTTGTGTGCTGTAGGGAATTGTATAGATTTAGCCCATTAGCCTTTGTTGCCTGCCATTGCATTTATGCCTCTATGCGTACGCTATGCTTCGTATCTACTGTAGAGTTCAGTCAATGGAGCGTAGCGTGTAGTCTTGTGTCCATCGGCTGCCTTTGGGGAATTTCAGCAACAGTCGATTCAGCTTCTATAGATTGGTGTGGCCTGAACCCTGCGGCATAAAGCAGAGTATTTATGTTTTTCTGTGTCTATTAATTAGAAGCTGCAGTAGTTAGCTTCAACATGGAGAGCTGCACAATACGCTGCAACCCCATTATATTTGTTGTAACCAGATTATGGCTTGCATTTCAGATTTTAGCCATTTAGCTGATGCTTTTATCCAGAGTGACATCAGTTTGTGAGGGGGTAGCAGTTCATTGTCTTGTGTAACGACATCTCGGCAGGATGCATGGCTATTGATGAAACACATATTTACTGCTGTAAAATGCATATATTAATTTGAATGAATTTGATTAATACAAAATGTGTATGTTTCCTCCCAGCTGGCACAATAGCTCAAGGAACAAGAGGTAGTTGCAAAACAGGCAAACCAAATCTCATCATGAAGAATTATTAAAAGATAGAAATCAACAGAATACTCTAGCTGCATGAAAAATAAATCAAGTTTTGTGCAACTGCTGCTCCCAAAATGCTGTATAATTATTATATAAGCTTGATTATTAGCTAAAATAATAATGCTTAGATTTTTTTCCACTGATTTGTACTCTGAGATTTCACTGCCTTCTACTGCCTTCTCCTTGATGGAAACATTTAAAATAACTGACAAAACCTCAGTCTGTCTAGACTTGCAAGTTAATCTTATTACACTGTTTAATTAATCTTTCTATAAGACCTCCATACCCCTTTGTGGGGTCCTAAACTGATGCATCTGGTGATAGAGGAGTCATCAGAGGATACTTGGAGGTAACAACAGATCCACAACACATTCACAACAACATTCCAGTACAACTTTGCTGCTCAATTTGTGGTGTACCTGAATTGTTGAGAGCTTCCCGCCAAGCTTGATTGAAAGCACTGAAGAGGTCATCATTGGTGTCCAGCTGCAGAACATACAGACGTTAGTTACCAGAGGCCCCATGTTTTACAGAATCAGTTTCTTGATGCTTTGTAAGGGTCAGTGTTACTGGTCTTTAGAGCTCTGAGAGTTTCCTTCTTTGAAGCCAGGTTAACACAGGGGTACATAGCCTGAAACAAGGAGCATTCTTCTACTGATCACTGAGGCTTGAGGCTAACAGCTCGCAGCTACATTAGGCACTACTAGTATAACACAACTGAATGGCCTACTGAACTGTTTGTTCAGTCGCATTGTGGGAAATGTAAGCATTCCCTCATTTGACAAGGAAGAAGAATAAAAGAATATGTGGAATAGAAAAGATGTTATCTCTGGTTCTGTAGATTTTTTTCAGTTTAGATTGTTGAGTCCAACAATGTTGTAAAAGTGCAATGCTAAATCAGTGGAGTACTCTTTTAAATGCCCCGAGGCGGATTTTGTCTGGCTTGCCTTGTTGCTTCATCCTGTATTGCAGCAGTCACTTTTCACATTCATAGTGTAAACTGTATGTGAATCTTGCACTGTGTTGAATCAATGGCTGGTCGTATGAAACACCATCCTGCAGAACCATAATGTGCAGCTATAGAGGTTATGTGGGGGCAGTACAGCCAGTGACGGCAGGCTGCATCCTGAAAATAGTGGTGCGATCTCAGCTCTCCACACAGACAGATACTCTGGAGGAGAGGAGAGAATGAGTCAGCTATCCTACCGACAAGGGCCAAGATGGAGCGACGGAGAGAATGAAACATTAACAATGAATCAATCAGAGGTATAGACACCACCATTGGAATTGCTAAGCAGAGCTGAAGGACACCCGCGGTCTGAAACCCACGCCTTAACATTGAGAGTGGAGGACGATGCTCTTGTTGCTAAGGAATACCTGTTACCTTGGTGATAATGAGATATGTTTTAAGGATGAGTCATCAAGTTTGAATGGACGAGCGGTCAACTGTTGTACATGGCATCTCAGTGGTCTGAGATGTGTTCGCACAGCTCTGTGACTTTCTTTGTTGTTAACAGCAAGATACATCTTCAGAAGGCATGCAGATTAAATTATTAGATCCAATTAATCAAATGGAGTGTGTGTGTGTGTGTGTGTGTGGGGGGGGGGGTCATGATCAAATTGCAAAGAAGATATGTGACAGTGTGTTTAAAATGCATCTCAGTCACTGTTGGAATATGCTTATGGGAATAATGTATTTTTGTAATTATGTATTGCACAAAGCACAAAGGTTAAAAAAAGCTCATAAAAAAGCTCATAGTTAAAACGTCCTCATCAACTCATTCTAATGTCTTTTCACTGATGTCGTTTTCAAGAATGTTTTTCCCAATGCTTGATAGATATTTGTCATTAAATGGGGCAAACACAGTGAGACCAAGATTTCTCACAAGCGTACAGGAATAAACTGCAATTGTGGAATTAGTTTAACTGGTTCAGTCACTGCATTTGTTGTGGATGGAGGACTCACCACGCAAGCAGCAAAAACAAGCCAAAACACCCAACACAAAAATATGTTCCTACAGTGAAATACTGAAAAGAAAAAAAACAGGTGGCTAGGCATTTGCAAGAACTCAAACATCTTCCTACAGCAGTAGAGACTGATTACATTCTGTCTTTATCAAAATCATAATTTCAAAAGAATCAAATCCAGTGAAACATTATGACACAGATGCTTCAGCAGCTTCCTTTAAAACAACACTGGGAGCTGTTTCTGTCTGCACATCCATGGACCTCAAACATATTAATGCATTAAAATAACCACTTTCATATTGATGGAACATGAAAAAGGGATATAAGCTATGTTGATTTGCACCTTTCATATCCATAATTCATAAAGCCTGTGTCCTGTAGGCAAAGCTTAAAATGGCTTATTCTTACAGTATATTTGTTAAAAACTAACAATACATCAGTGAGCTAGGTTGCAGCATGTGACGTGTTTCTTCATTACAGTGAACCTTGGCACTCTGGTTTGTTTTAAATCAATGCCACACACGCCATCCTGCTGCTGTAAATACTCAGTACAGAACCAAATCATGGCTGAAAATAGTTTCTCACAAAAACACAATTTAATCCTGATTGACAATGACATTGATTAACATTTGTTAAAAACTACAATGCTCAGCTGTTTTAGCAGTTTTTGGTGTTTTCTCAGGTTTTGTTGACATTAACAACAGTAAACTGTATCGCCAGCTTTTAAACCTTGAAATACTTGATTATTTCTACAGTGAAATATATGTTGGTTGAGTTATGATTGTTGGCCACCTGATACCTGATTTTTGAGGCTGATAGTGATATCAATGTTTGGGAGTTGAAAAAAATCCAATAACAATATATCGGCCAATAATAATTTTTTATAACATTAGCACATAGTATAGCCAAATCTTATTTTTTTTTATAAAGAATTGTGACCAAGGTATCCTAATTGGGACATTTTACAGTGTAAAAATCAACTTGTGGTGAACAAAGTATCTAATGGTGACACTTTCTAAATTACCGACAGGTACACAACTCTGCAGTAAGCTAGTATCAGCCGATATATCATCAGCCTGGCTGGTTTATTGGACTAGCTGTGATGATGCTACCCACGAGTCATTACACAGTTCTATATCCAGACCTTTGCTGAGTTCAACTGAGGGGGTCTGAAAATCAATTAATAGTCATGATGACAGTGCAATATTGTACTTGTGGACACAAAGCTGTATTTAAATCAAAATAAATCATAGTTTCTGGTTTGTTTGTTTTTTACCTCTACACTGTTGATATTTTGATGATTTACGATTGGTGAAGAATCCGGTCTTCATCTCCTCCCTGTGGAGTTTCTCAAATGAAATAATTTTATACCTGCTGTCTTGTTCAGTATTCTTCACATCCCTCGGGACAACATAGCATTTCCACTGCAGTCATGATGAGATTCTGCAGATGACAGAACTGGTTTTGTGTGAATGATGGAGCTTGGACATTGGTCTCTGCTGATTAGCAACAAGATAAACAAGAAGGCTTAGCACATCACAATGGTTGAACTAATCATATCATATTATAAATGAGCATGTGGAAATAAAAATGTCTTCCTCATTACTTCTTTTGTGTGCTAATTTGCTAATTGTGTGCTAAAAATAAACCATGTCGTATCCCAAAAAAATGTGCTGGGCTGTTGAAATTTTAACACTGGGGCTGCAGATGCCATTGTGGGGCGTGAGAGTTGAGGGGCTCAGACTGAAAACGGGCAGCATGTGTGTTCAGATCTGTGCCCATTACACTTACAGTAGGGTGTAGGAAGCAGCCTGGACATGTCCACACACATAAGATGTTGAAGTATGGAAAGGAAGACACATTCTGCAGTTAGGTATTTCCACAGTTACAGGTTGACAGACTCCTGTCTCAACCTGTGCTCTACTGTAACATGTACTGTACTGGGACAGCACAACCGGTTAAAATACTGTTTTACCAGTATAGTTTGTGTATAAAGAAAAACACAGACATTACCATTAAAATAAGCATTTAATTTCCTGTTTTAAATATGCGTTACTGCAGGTGTAGATCCTTTTATATCAACATAAAAACTTTGCTGCATTTTACTGCACACGCAGGACATTCTTGATGGTTGACATTTGCTTCTCCCACACTGCCCTGAGGCACTGTGATCACACACATGCACAAATTCAACCAAGTTGAACCAATAATGTGTTTATGCCATCCTGATAATCAGCACTGCTCTTCTATTAAACCGTCCTTAAGTCAGTGCTGGGTTAATTTTGTCCTACCAGTGGCTAAACAAGTGACCTGTATGCCTGCACTGAGGAAAATGACAGTGATTACAGTTGTAAAACTTTATTATACAGTGGCTCACACTGGGGCAAAAATAAAAGGCAGCAGAAATCCAAAGACTTTGTGTGATATTGTATATCTTTTTTTATTGCTTTTTTTAAGAGCTATTTTAACTATTCAAAAAGCTACGCAAAAATGTGATTTAGGTACATTTTAAAAAGGGACATTTGCAGTTAAATTAATTCTATAAGACAAAGAATGACGTTCATACTGTTGTATGTACTTTTGTTCTAGTTCTGGCCTTTCTCATTCTCTGTGTCTCATTTCTTTTAATTAATTGGTTTGGCAAAACATTTGGACTAACCCACATGTGATTTCAAGACATCGCTATTTATTACATAAAAAAACATAAACATACATAAACATAAAAAAATATATAACATGCATGTTCCGGTAACAACTATACAAAAGCAAAAGAACGCCAGGTACAACATTATATATTTCAGCTTTCTGTAAATAATTAGCAAATTTTATTGTTTCATATGTGAAAAGCTACACAATTTTTTAAGGCATCATCTATACTTAAAAAATAAATTTCACTTTTAATCTTACTACCCAAAGAATAGCTCACAGGTGCACAAGTATAACTATATGATTAAAACATAAAAACAGGATTGAAAATCAGTGTAAACCAGAAATAAGATGATCAAAAAAACCAAAAACAAATCCAAGTCAAAATAACGAGGGCTAAGCATACAGTAGCTGCTTTGCATAGGCAAGTGCAGCCTTTGGTCGAGGAGCAAACCGATTCTCCTAGTGGGCAGATTAGTGGCAGTCATTAACAGCCTCTGGGAGGCAGATGAATGAGTGAGAGAATGAATGAATGCAGTATTAGGAATACATCTCATATCAGTGAGATACGCTCTACTTCCATGCACTGATCTTTAAAAAATGATGTAAAATCTCACTATTTATACATACAAAAGCAAGCAATGAAGAACAGACCACCACCACCACCAAAAAAAATCTTAATTTTAAAATACACAAATGGCACACTACAATTGAAGGTAATGACTGTAGTTTACCACTGTGTTTTGTTGTTCAAAGATGACCTTGTTGTCAGCCTATTGTTTGTTTCTGCTTGTATTTTCCACTTGCTCAGCAGTAATGCTTTCTCCACCTCCACCAGTTTTTCAGTTTAATTTAAGGTGGGTTGATGTACAGTATGTCTCTGTGTGGATCAATCTGAGTTGATATAAACATACTCCCACATGCGGTCTGTGTTTTAGACTGTTGGAGGGTTTTGTCGGTCAAACGTATAGAGATTCAAAATGAGGCAAATCTTGCTTTAGCAGTCTTTGTTTAGAATGTTTTCCTCCCAGATAGTGTCTATTCTTTTGTTTTTATTTTCATGCCCATCTCTCTCTTCTGCCTCTTTTTCTTTCTCTTTCTGTTTGTGTCTTTGTTTTGTGCTGACTGGTCTTCCTGCTTGTCAGCTGATGCTACTCTCTTTGAGCCCTCTCTGTCTCGTTCTGTTTACTGTGTGTCTCTGTCTTTTTCTTTATGTCCCTCCTGACTCTCTACATCTTTCTATAATTTTTCTGTCTGCCATTATCCCTCCTTTATTTCTGTCCTTCTGTCTGTCAACCTCTTTCTGTTTATGTCTGTCTTGTGGGTTGTTGGTATTGTCTGGTTGTGTTTCTCTTGGTATCTGACTTCCTATTTCTTTCTTTCTTTTTTCTATGCACCTCTCTGATTCTGAGTCTTCCACTGCCTTGTTTTTGCCTGTTCACCCGCTCAGTTCACCTCTATTCTGTCACTGTCCTTCCTCTGCGTGTCTTTCTTTCAGGCTGTGCTTGGGTATCTTAATGTTATTGCTGCTTGGCTCAGGTCCAGAAAGTTATGTGGGGCTAAGTGTTCGTACAGCCAATAGCAAGATGAGCTGTACAAAAGCACTGACCTAATAGACATGATGTATGACTCCCTACGTGACTGCTTTGGTAAAGATGCAGCTTCCTACTGCAAGGACACAGCCCTCTACTGCATCTGTGTGTCTGTGTGTGTGTCTGTTGTAAAATTGCAATGAAATCTCAATACTAAGTTATCTTCTGTCCTTCACTTCTGCATTGGAAGAACCATTGCTGTTGTGTGTGTGTAGGCCTTGCCACCACGTTAACACTTTGTGTCCTGGACAGCTCTCCCCCCAACCTGCAGTTGCCATGGCAACTCACCAAGAGGCTCCATCATGTGTCTGCGCCTGTGACCGCAATTTTATAACAGCTCACTAGCGCTGGCTTTGTGTGTTTATGCGTTTACTGTCTTAATTTAGCATTTGATCATGTTGCCGGTACTGTGAGGTGACACTGAATAAGAAGTGCTTGCCGAGCTCTCTCAGGCTCGGCTTCTATGGGTAGTTGTCTTATTCAGTCTTACAGAGACATCACTGAAACAGCGAATCGTCTCAAGGTGAAGATTCGATTTGAGTCATGATAAGAAAATGTGAGATGGATTGAAAATGTCAGCCTTTCTCCTAGTGCTGATAAATGTGAGTATTATATTCTCACCTCTAAGCACATCACACGTTGTTTGTTTTCCAGACGTTCATATACACTCACGGCAACTTTATTAGGTACACCTGTTCAATTGCTTGTTAACGCAAATAGCTAATCAGCCAATCACATGGCGGCATGTCAGTGCATTTAGGCATGTAGACGTGGTCAAGAAAATTTGCAGAAGTTCAAAGGGGATTTAAGTGACTTTGAACATGTCATGGTTGTTGTGCTTGTCTGAGTATTTCAGAAACCGATGATGTACTGGGATTTCTATGCACAACCATCTCTATGGTTTACAGAGAATGGTCCAAAAAAGAGAAAATAGCCAGTGAGCATCAGTTGTGTGGATGAAAATGCCTTGCTGATGTCAGAGGTCAGAGACGAATGGGCAGACTGGTTCGAGATGACAGAAAGGTAACAGTAACTCAAATAAACACTAGTTACAAGCAAAGTATATGTAGACTACCATCTCAGATGGGCAACAGCAGCAGGAGACCACACCGAGTGCTACTCCTGCCAGCTAAGAACAGGAAACTGAGGCTACAGTTTGCACAGGCTCACCAAAATTGGACAATAGAAAATTGATGATGAGTCTTGATTTCAGCTGCGACATTCAGATGCTAGGGTCAGAGTTTGGTGTAAACAACATGAAAACATGGATCCATCTTGCCTTCTATCAACGGTTCAGGCTGTTTAATATTATTTAATGTTTTTCCAGCAACCCTAAATCAAAGAATAGAAAATAGAATAAGTGATTTCCCTAACATTTTATTGTTGTTGTTTTTTTTACTTTTTATGGATACATGTAATATATTTTGTATTTTCTGTGAATATAATCCAATTAATCCTATTTGCGTACTGTAGACATCTTAAAGCCCGATGTTGTCACATGTGTATCCTTGAGCTAAATTCATAAAGTCCGACCCAATTTGATAAATAATGTAACTGGTTCTCATATCGCGTAAAAATGAACACTTTATAGCTTCTCTTCAGGCCAGACTCTCAAACTGCAACACTTGTCTTTGTAAAGGCTGGATGTCAGTCCTGCCTGTCAGCTTGCGATTGTCCATTTCAGTGGATTTACCGTAAAGGCTTTAATATGTGTGCACTCCAAAGTTACCATAGTTACCTTAAAAGAAAAGTGGTTGTCTCAAGTCAGATGCCAATGTGTGTGATGTGAGTGAGCGTGCAAGCTTACAGCAGTGGCTTAGACTGTTTATAAGAAGTGAACGTGGTTGTTGTGACATCGCCCGTTGTTTTGTGGACTGCCGTTTTGAAACCTCGAGTTTGGCCGATAGGGCGCTGCCATGTTGAGATTTTGCAACCAGCAGCACCAGACCTTATCATATTTGAGGCCCATTTATACTCCTGTGTAGGGTCTACGTGCGTACCTACGCCGTAGGCTATGCACGTAGCCATGCATTTATACTTGTGTGTAGATGTGTCCGTCATTCTGCGATTACATCCCCAAACGCTAGTTGGCAGTAGTGCCGCAGTGTCCACCATGTTGACTTTTGCCAGCCAAGCAGGCTAACTTCTGCTTTAGCCCTCCGCTAACATAAATGGGGGTAAAATTGTATACGTGCGGCTGGTGTAGCCTTTTCAAATGTTACCGAGCAAAGGATCACATTCTGATAGCAAAACAAGTCATTTTGCTCAGGTTGCAACAATCAAATATATTGATTCACTGTGTTACAGCCGCCGTTTTGGCCGCTAGTAAACGTTACTTCCAAGCGCTGGGTACTTCTGGTCGGCTCGGCGGCATTGCGATGCTACCCAGCCGACCAATCACAGTGCTTACAGTCCTTGTCGACTCGACGTGTAGTCACATTTTTGAGGAGGTGCACGTCAGGCAATGGTGTAGCCTCTGCGTAGGCCTGTAGCCTACGGCGTCGCCTACGGTGTCGATTCAACACTGAAGTATAAATTAGGCTTAGGCTAATTTATACTTTTGCGTCGATTCAAATTAGGCGAGACAGTGAAGCTAACGGCCATTTGTGGTGCTAGCTAGTTTGCTTAGTTAGGCATCTGTAATTCACGTTAACTGTCATTTTAACTGACAATTTTGACAACAACATTTTTAAAACTAAATGTACTCACCAGAGAAAGTGAACAGCCAACTCCTAATAAGCTTTTTCAATGGCTCTGGTTAAATTTACACAGTGTCATGGGTAAGAGTCACTGTAGCTTGATTGACAGGTCACCATGGTAATGACTTGTCCATCATAGATGATCCTGCCCTGAAGCATACTCTGCTTCATGGTCTATTGTTCCCTAAATGGGACCATAATTTACTAAATGAACATCATGTTGTATTGAAGATGACTTGAAACTAGTGATTGAGACCATAAACTCATTATGAAAGTGTTTACTGAAGTAATAAATCAGCTGAGAAGCAGTGTCATTTTACATTATTTCTAATGGAACCAGACTTCTTTTTGCAACCAGAAGAGTTGCCCCCTGCTGGCCATTCAATAGAATGCAGCATTATGGGACTTCTGTATTGCATTCACGTCTCAGACGGTCTGTGATGTTATGAAATGAAACTGAAAAATATTTTCGGTTCATTTTGTATCTATGGTGGAGCAAATTAGACTGGTGAGCCCCCATGGTGTTGTTAATTAATGGGAAACACTGCACACTTTGGGCCCCTTCAGACCAAGTGAGCATTGTTTAAACATGGCAGCCTACCTGAGTATTGTTGTTGACCATGTCCATCTCTTTATGACCACAGTGTACCCATCTTCTTATGCATACTTCCAACAGGATAATGCACCATGTCACAAAGCTCAAATGATCCCAAAGTGGTTTCTTATTCATGACAATGAGATCACTGTACTCCAGTGGCCTCCACAGTCACCAGATCTCAGTCCAATAGAGCACCTTTGGGATGTGGTGGAACAGGAGATTTGCATCATTGATGTGCAGCCGACAAATCTGCAGCACCTGTGTGATGCTATGATGTCACCAAAGAACCAAAGTCCCTGAGGAATGTTTCCAACACCTTGTTGAAACTATACCATGAAGAATTAAGGCGGTTCTGAAGGCAAAAGGAGGTCCAACACGGTACTAGCAAGGTGTACCTAAAAAGTATCCAGTGAGTGTATTAGAGCTCATTTGACAGAAATGTGAAAAGGTCCTTCAATCAAAGTAAATGTGCTGAATGTCATTAGTACATTCTTGGTACTGTAGATACAGCATATAGTGGTAGAATTTAGGGTTCATTACTCTAAAGCAGGGATTCCCAACTTTTTTTGCTTGTGACCCCTCAAACAAATGTCTACAACTTGCATATGTCTAGGATAAAGTCAGCTAAAGGTAGAGGCAGAATTATCCAGTAGTTTATTAGCAAAAATAATATAGATTATAGGAATGTCTGAAAAAATGAATAATTTTTGCACAGGATAAATGTCTTTTCTATCCCCCTGGGTTTCACTTGGTGGTCCCAACCTTGATAGCAATAAACATTGACCAAAAAAGATAACGTGCATGAAATTTGGTTGGTCTTCCAGGGAGCATTAACACAGCAAATATGAAAAGCACCATAGTTTGCAGTGTCCTGACACCAGCAGCACAGTGGCAGGTTGCCTTAAAGGTTTGGTGGGATCTGCTCAAAACAACAGCTATGTGTGCCATGGCAGCATCTTAAAAGCAAAGCACTGAATTCCCTGCCTGATCAATCATTGTAAGTTGCCCTGGATAAGAGAGCCAGCTAAATGCTCAAAAAGCAGCCAGGCTGGGAGAAGCCTGTGCTCTGCAGTTTATTTTATGTTTTCCCTCTCATGGGCTCAGTTCCATTTTAGATAAGCAAAAGGAAATAGAACAACAACTCTGAGCTCCAAGCAATATCAGCCCATCAGCCAACTGTGTTTATATTTTGGACTGGGTGATTATTCAGTATTATCATTAAAGGTCGCTGGAGATATATTGGTTTATCCTCATCTCTAATGAAAACAAGCTGAATTTTATTGAAATCTCTAACAGCAGCAGATCTTTAATTCTTAAACATATATTTTTAAAATAAAATAAATATGGCAAATGTGTGTTTTCTTAGTACCTGATTTTGAATACTTAAGTTGAGACATTTCATTTATATTGAGAGAGTACTTGGTAATTATCATAGGATTAATTTGGTCTGCTTCAATCATGCCTTGTCTTTTGCTCAGTTGTTCTCAGTTTACTTGTACAAAGACTATAGAGAATGCAGGAATAACATTAATTGGGTTTGGGTTTGACTCTACAGAAGTGGCTGTTGAAGTAGCACATAGCTTGTTTTGTATGTTTTTTGCAAAATCTTCAGCACTGCCTTTTAATGACATGCATGGGTGATTTTATTGTGCCAAAAATGTAGTGGGGATGGACAAAAAACTCAGCTCTGTACCAACTATAAACTAGTGTGTATAGTAAAAAAAAAATCATTTTGCTATTATTTTGATTAATTTTCATGTAATTTATTCCGTTATGATTTATGATGAGTGGGAATGATCATTTTTGTTTAACAATTTCCTTTTTCACTGAAAAAACTATTAAAACCTTGATGATTTTGGCTATTGCTGGGGTCTGTACCAAACAAACATGTCTTCTTACATCTGGAGAACAAGGCACTGCTTCAGTACTTCATTATAATGCTGTTTTGTCACACATTTTACCTTAATCAAAAAAGTAGATTCTGCAATTTGGATTTTGCACAGGCCATATTGCAATTTCGATAATAAGATATTTATTTATAGATATATATTGAATAAGTATCACCTAGCTGGGTTGTATTTGTGTGCAGCAAGCATTTTTTACTAGCTGTACTATATTTTTGTGCAGAGCACTTGGTTTTATTATATTATAATCAAAGACTGGCCCTGATATTATGTCCTCTTTTTTCTTGGACTTTCTGGTGATTAAATATATTGTAAATTGTATATTGTATTTTTCTGTAATTGCCTCCTCATTTATTTAGCAATAATGACACCTGACATATGACAACTAATCATGCCAACTGTAGTTCTTCTTTTAACGCAGACATACAATATGTCACTTCCTGAGCTTTTTTTCACCACTGCAGTAGAGACCTGTCTGACACGTGTGTTCAGAACAGCAAATGTAAAAGCTTTCATGAACTGGCTGAATCACTGTTGAATGATGCCAGTCAGCAACAAGTTATTATTTTGATATTAGTCATCTGCATTTAAAGCTCAGTCTACAGTTTCACTGCCTGTGAGTCACAGCTACAAATACCAACAAACTGTGAAAGTAGAATGTTCTGGCTGGGAGGTGGATTTCCAGTTAACAAATTAACTGGGGAGCTTACCTAACGTTCATCCCACTGTTGTGTGTTACAGGCCTGAGACCCAGCAGAAAGCCCCGGTGACAGCCCCTCCTCCCCCACCGCCCCCTCCGCCTCCCCCTGAGCCGGCAGGGCCCCCAGAGCCGGAGGAGGAGATCCTGGGCTCCGACGATGAGGAGCAGGAGGACCCCGCAGACTACTGCAAAGGTCAGAAAAACACACAGACAGACCCACACACACTGAAGTCATCTGTCCTAGCTCATTACTAGTGCACTCTCTGCATCTGTCATACAGAGATCAACAAAGGCTGCCCTGTCTCACATTGTCTCCTCTCTTTTCTTCTGTCTGTTATTCTTTTCCTCTTTTCTCCCTCTCTCCTGATGGGATTTGCAGCAGTGTCGTTCTAGCCATCAGTGCAACATACGTGGTAGTGGTGACACCAGCGTTTGAAGGTTGTTTGGTTGTTGCCAGAAAGGAGCAGCAGTTTGGTTGCCTGTAGTGGCTCAGGATGCTCAAGGCTGTGCTGTTTAAAGAGGTTCATCACACAGCTCTTTCAAAATGCTACACCTATTTTGTAAACACTGTAGAACATTACACGTCAATTATAATTTGATATCTGTATGAAAAAGTGTTTTAAATTTGATTTAGATGTTAATGTTAAAAAATATACCGTGATGTTCTTTTAATCAAATGTTAAAATACATCGCGAAGAGTCTTTCTTTTCAGATGGGGTGTTGTTCGTTTTTTGAGGAAATCTCTTGTTTTTTATGAGGTTGTTTTGGAAGAAACACAGCCAGACTGTCAGATCTCACTTCATTGAGATGAAAGGCTAAAAGAAAAGAGAAAGGATCACGTCTCTGTTACGTGTCTTAGCTTTCTATTAAAAAGCGTTTCTCCTCATAAATCCCTTTTATGTGTGATCTCTTTTATTTATTTCAGAACATATTAAGAACTTTAAAGCAGTTTAATGCACATTGTAACCTAGTGAGAAGAAGGACATTTATTATTTTTATTGTTTGACATTTATTATTATTATTATTATTATTATTATTATTATTATTATTATGAACACTTAGTATTTGTAGTGTTCTGTGTACATATGTTGGTCTGCCCACCCTTCTTGTGTGCTATTTTGTTTAGAATATACACAATTTACAAAGTTTATGTTCAATAAAAAACACCTACAACAAATGTAACCCTGCCAAGCGAGACTTCGCTCTCTGCCAGCTGGTAGTGTCATTGTAGCAAGAACAAACAGGATTTTGATGTCTCATTCAGGTAAACTTATTCAGCTCCAGGTTAAAGCAAACAATTCCTTTCTACAACCTCTTTTAACAGGTGCCCACTTTTTGTACACAAGCCCAGAAATGAATATACATGAAAGAAAATGTTCTTGAACCCCTTTAACAATCATGATCTTGGGTTTAACTAACATAAAGTCAGACATACAGTTCTCTAGAACAGTCATTTTCTTGATTCATCGTTTTGCCACCTAAATGTCAGGAAAAAAAAGTGAAAAACAGCCATCATAATTTCTCAAAATCCAAGGTGACATTTCAAATGTCTTTTGTCTTTGTCTGACAAACAGTCCAAAACTAGATAATATTCAGTTTATTATCACATAAGAATAAAATTATAAAAGCAACAAATTCACTTCACAAACTTCACACTTTAGAAGCTGGCACCATCAAATATGTGTTACAATTGGAGAAATCACTCAATTTATTAATTCATTTGTTTCCTCTTATTCATCTAGTCATTTCAACACTAATGTTACTAACTAACAACTAGATTTTGGTCACATGTTCTCAGGTCTAAAGTGGAGCATATAAGGACCTTGTTCATTTGTCTCTACCGTAGCTTCACTAGACGCTACCTGCCAATAGAAATGTTTGCGCTTTTTCTTTCCTCCTGCTTCTCCGTTTCTATTGCTCCACAACACTTCTCTTCTGTTTCATTTCCTCAGTGTTTGACCTCCCTTCCTCTCTGCTGATCTCTCTCCACTTTTTACTCACTAATGGATTTCATGTCATTGCCTGATTATCACTGTAACCTTCATCCCCCCCCTCTCTCTCTTTATCTCTCTCAGGAGGGTACCATCCGGTGAAGATTGGGGATTTGTTCAACGGGAGGTACCATGTGATCAGGAAGTTGGGGTGGGGCCACTTCTCCACCGTATGGCTATGCTGGGACATACAGTGAGTCACACCCACATACACACACACATGCACACAAAGGCTCTTTTTGCAGTTCTTCACTTGACCTTGCACTCTCTCTCTCACACACACACACACATCACATAAACCACACACACCACACACACACCTGTTGACTTGATCTTGTACGTCACCGCAACAATGGTTGGCTGGCACCATTTGCACTATAATGTTGTTTCTGTGTTCACGTGGCAACCAGGGTGGATGGATGACAGTATCATCAAGCCAGTGTCACCTTTCACTGACTTACACACAGACTCATTTTCCTGTGTCACTTGCGTTAATTACACTAATGGTGGTCATAAACTACTGAGTTAGAGTTGGGTTACTTTACATACACTGTATAGTCAGACACAATAACAAATATGTCATAGATGTCAGTTTTGTTATAAACTTTTCTTCAGCTAAATGTGTAATGTGAAAAGGGCTGCTTGTAATGATGAACCTATAGAGAACCATCAGCTGAATCAGCAGCCCCTGGCCTTAAGGAACTTTATAGTGAGTTTCAGCTCATTGTTTAGCTGTCCCACAACTTTACTGTTTTGGTTCACTCTTTGGTTCATTTAGTTGTCTCATAAGCTGCGTTTTGACCAAAGGAACTATACCCCGGAACTAGGAACCTTTGGAGGTACTCACTGCGTTCCCACCAGAGGGACCAGGGTCTAAATGTAGTTCTGGGATCTTCATTTTAATCCCTAAAAAGACCCTACACAGGGGGTAGTACTTTCCGAAAGTACTGGGTACTATTGGGGGGCGGGGCTTGCCTTGCAGTGAATTTCTGAATAGGCCAGTAGAGGCTACTGGCTTTAACTGGAGAATATTGGATTGTCTGCTACTGCTCCTCTCTTTTCCACCATTGTATGCAAACCAGTAAATCCCAGTGAGCAGTCAAATAGCACACATGTCTCGCCGCTGTCCGCCTGAGATCAACCGTTGGCATTAAATGTAAATAGCAGTCTGCCTGGGTGTGTTTACAGCGAACAGCTGATGGAGTTACTACTGGGTCCCGAGTTGTTGTTTTTAAGTTTTCATCAGTCAGGTAGTTTCTACACAGAGCTGAAGTCGGTCTCCTCCTCTTCAAAACCAGCTGAACAGCTGATTACAGCAGGTAATAAAGCTGGTTAAAATCACGTTCCTCTGACGCTCAGGCGACACAGACGAGTCCTACAGCTGCTCTGCAGCTCTTGTCGCTGGAAATGTTTTAATAACCTTCCAAACTGTTGCAATTTTATTTTTGCGTTGTTTTATCTGTGCTTGAGTTATTTTAAGAACTTGAAGGTTTCATACCTTGAACCTTCATACTTGAAGGTTTGCCATCAACACATGCTCGCAGATGTCCACCTCAGATTGTGTGTCGGCATTAAATTGCATTAAATATATATAGCTGCAGCAGCCAGCGTTCAGCAGTGTGTTTACAGCGAGCAGCTGATGGAGGTACGCTAAATACTGTGTCAGAAGTTGTTGTTTTGAGTTTTCATCAGTCAGGAAGTTTCTACAAGGAGATGAAGTCGGTCTCCTCCTCTCCAAAACAAGCGGATCAGCAGATTACAACAGGTAGAGCTCATTAAACATCCCGTTCCTCCAACACAGGCGGACACAGACATGTGCTGCCAGCTGATCTGTAGCTCTTGTTGGCTGGAAATGTTGTAATAACCTCCCAAACTGTTATTTTATTTTTGTGCTGCTTTCTCTGTGCTGGAGTTATTTTAAGAACTTTATGGCTTTATCCAGTCTGTTATTAGTAATGAACTTTATCACGAGTCTCCTCATTATACTCCCACACAAAAAAGCTGCTTTAATTGACAAGCTAAGCCTATAGTTTTTCATTATATTCCAGTCAAATCTCTAATGTCCATTTATAAATATTGCTGATGGATAATGGTTACAAATAATGATGCCTGTCCATCGCTGTGTACAGCCAGGCCTACAGCCTACGTCAGCTGGTTAATTTGCCTAATCTTCGCAGGTCTATAGACCACGGTGGAAACGCACACAACAGTGGGCTGAAGGAACGTTTTAGTTCCTTGAAAAGAGATCTGGGGTCTTAAAAGTCCCGGGTACTTTTGGTCGAAAAGCACGTATAGTGCTTTTTCTGGGAACAGTGGGCTTCCGTTGTCAGCGAAAAAGCTCTAAAAACCTACTGTACACTACCTGCTCAGCACCAAATGGCAGACAGACACAGTTAGCAACTATCAACAGATACTAGCCGGTGTACTTAGTGGACCATTTAAAAGCTAAAGAACCAGAAATTTCCCTCAGGAATATGTGGAGACCAGAAACACAGCTAAAGGAGAGTCGACATTGGACTTACACATCAGGTGGTCAGAGACACAACTCTAAATTAATGTTAACATTGCTCTCTGTATGCTGGATGTGTCAAAAAGCAACTTTGTGCTTCATCAGTGTCATTAGAAAATTCAGTGTTTTAGCTATCTGTTACTTTCGTTGAGTCATTGAGTTTGGCACTGACTCACTTTTTAGGGGTACAATCTCATCAACAGTCTACAACAAAATTAAATAAAAAAAGCACTACCATAAAAATAAGGATGGTATTTGAATGTCACCACTTAGCTGTTCTCTGTTGTACTATAAATATTGATGTCTTGTTAAGCTGTTTTAATAATCCCATGAGGGATGGACCTTGAGATGGCAGGACACGTAGATAACACTGAATTTA
Organism: Lepomis macrochirus; assembly: GCA_024633595.2. Lineage (NCBI taxonomy): Eukaryota > Metazoa > Chordata > Actinopteri > Centrarchiformes > Centrarchidae > Lepomis > Lepomis macrochirus. The sequence continues at coordinate 11,966,010 of JALXJV020000008.1, read as the reverse complement.
TACATTTTACAATTACCTTCAACGAGAATGATCCCAATAAGTTCCATGATTAAGGAAGAGTACTACATTTATTCACTTTAGTAAAGTTTTAGTTTGAAGAACAGGATTTTTATTAGAACGTTTAGAAATGTAGTTAAGGGATGGATGTGTTAATGTGTTGGTCAAGTGCAGACTGACTTTGCAATTACTTGTGATTATGCATAAACAGTATTTGAGCATACTGTTGTGAAAAATTAGGTTTAAAGAATACATGATGCTTTGTGTTGAAAAATGGGTAGTCAATCTTTTTTTTCAATTTAATTTCAATCAATTAAGTTGAAGATTGCATTTGCTTAAGAATATTCTAAAAAGTTATTTGTAATATTTTGTTTGGTGGCGGCACGGTGGTGCAGTGGTTAGCACTGTCGCCTCTGTGTGGAGTCTGCGTGGGTTCTCTCCGGGTGCTCCGGCTTCCTCCCACCATCCAAAGACATGCAGGCAAGGTTAATTGGTGTCTCTAAATTGTCCTTAGGTGTGAATGTGAGTGTGAGTGGTTGTCTGTCTATGTGTGGCACTGCGATGGACTGGCGACCTGTCCAGGGTGTACCCTGCGTTTCGCCCAATGTCAGCTGGGATAGGCTCCAGCCCCACCGCGACCCTGTACTATCCTGTATGCAGGATAAGCGGTTGACGATGGATGGATGGATTTTGTTTGGTTTTTATTATTCTTTTAAATGTTTTTCTCCACTTATAAATATGTTGTTTTTTGAAAGTATTTTTCACAAAAGATGACGATTATGTTGTTTTATATACTTGGTACACTAGGTCATATGACTGACCTAGTGTACACCCCCCCCCGATAGCCGAAAACATTTGGTGAATAAAGCATGGTGTGCTGGAGAAGAGCTGTGCAGCAGTTTTTAATTTTAATTGACTTCTACCACTAGTGTCAATGTATTTTCTATTTTGTAAAATGCCACATTTACATTTACAACGGCAGTGTGGGCAGTGTGAACGATAGCTGAGCAATGGTGTAACAAAAGCACATTGAGTGAGGGACATTTTATAATATCAGCTCAGGTGGTAATTCTTATTTTCTCATCTTTAATGTGGACGTAATAATCAGCATTACAGGCTTTAATAATCCATTGGTGTGTGAGTCAGTTTAAAATGAAATGACAGTATCTGTGTTTGTGTGTATGTCATTACAGAGTGAAGAACTTTGTGGCGATGAAGGTGGTGAAGAGTGCCCAGCATTACACAGAGACGGCCCTGGATGAGATCAAACTGCTGCGATGTGTGAGAATCTGATTAGTTTGACATTTAACTGTTTAGAAATCTTTTTCTTTTCATCTTTTGTTATCCATTTTTTGTTTGTTTCTTTTTTCATTCTGCCTTCCCTTTCTTTATTCCGTCCTTCCTTTTATCAACCCTCGGGCTTCCATTTTTCCATCCTTCTCTCTTTCCCTTAATATCCCTATCTTTCTGTTTCCTTCCTTCTTTCCTACCTCGTCACATCACCTCTTCACACCTTGCATCTCCCCCACTCTGTGTCTCTGTTAACAAAAAACACTGAAGATACACCGGTCATTTATCTTGCATGGTGGGTGCAGAGGACAGTCATCTTTGAATCAATTTTTCAGCATCTTTATCTCCCACATCCATCTAACTCGTCCTCTTCCTTCCCTGTTTGCTGTTCCTCATTCCCACTCTTCTCCTCTCTTCCTTCTACCTTTCACATTCTCCTTCAGTCATCCCATTCCCTCATTCTTCCTTTTTTCATCAGTCTTTCTTGTCCCTTCCCTATTTTCCTGACCTTTTTCCTTAAACATTCTTTGTTTACCCTTACTTCATCCCACCAGTCTGTTCCTTCTTCCTGTCATGTTTGTTTCATCTCATTGTGCTCTTTTATTTCCAGGTGAGAGAGAGCGACCCGGGTGACCCCAACAAGGACATGGTGGTTCAGCTGATAGATGACTTCAAGATATCTGGAGTCAACGGCATACGTATCCCCATCAGAAGTGTGTATGTGTGTGTGTGTGTGAGAGAGAGTGACACAGATATGATAATGTGAGTCCTTGACTTTCCATCCCAGATGTGTGTATGGTGTTTGAGGTGCTAGGTCACCACCTGCTGAAGTGGATTATTAAATCCAACTACCAAGGTCTGCCGCTGCCATGTGTCAAAAGCATTATTAGACAGGTAAGCACGCACACACACACACACACACACACACACACACACACGAACAAACCACATTAGAACAAATTATGCATCTGACCACTGCAATACAGCATCCTATTTTGTAAATATTTCCAACATGGAGTTCATAAAACTAATAACATTTTAATTTGAAGTACTTCCTGTGCATATTAAAATATTTAAAAAACATTTAAAAATATTTGTGAAAGGTATGAAAGGAAAGGTGTTTTCTCCCCATGAAACATACAGTAACTTACACTATTCTAAATGACATGTCTATATCATCAAACTGTTCACTGAACTGTAAAAGAATGACTGAGGAAAAAAAGTGGATGAAGAAATATAATATATAAAGAGACTGACTCAGATAACAAAATTCAAACCCAATACTTAGTCCCACTAATACAGTGCATGCTATTGTGCACTTCACACTTCATGTGAAGTTGTTGAGGCATTTCAGCTGCCACAAGCCTCCTGCCTCTCAAAAGCCAAGGCCGAAGATGAGTAGAAATTAAATGAGACTGTTCCGTGCTTCAATCTCAAAGCCTCTGGACAGAAACAAATGAGAGAAACAGTGAAACAAAAACATCAACAGCCTCTCTTATCTGCCCTGAGAGAATGACAATCATTAGAAGGATGGCTTACTTGGCTCTGAGAAAGAGAGAAGGAATGAAAAGGGAGAGAGATAGAGTAGGAGAACTGAACGGGGAAAGAGGTCTTGTCTGTATAAGTGTTTACACGGGTAAACAAGTGTGAGCATGTTCTTCAGTAACAAAATCTGTGTCTATTTATCTGAATGTGTTTGAAGGTCCTGCAGGGTCTGGACTACCTCCATACCAAATGTAAAATCATCCACACGGATATCAAGCCAGAGAACATCCTGATGTGTGTAGATGATGCCTTTGTTAGGCGTATGGCCATGGAGGCAACCGAATGGCAGAAAGCTGGAGCCCCCCCACCATCTGGATCAGCAGGTAGACACTCTGTGTGTTTTTAAAGGAAATACTTAATAGTTATTTTAACATTTTGGGAGGATTGCTTGGAACCTCTTTACAATAAGGGACACAACATGTTGAATAATTACCACAAAACAAATGAGGAACTAACTGCTAGTGAAATGCTAGTTAATGAGTAACTCCTAAACAAATTGTCTGGGAGATCCTATATTAATGAATAATTAGGTAATGATTAGTTCATGAATATCTGTAGAATACATTATGCAGCTGGTTAGCTTAGCTTAGCACAAAGTTAGGAGAAACAGCTTGCTTGGCTAATGAACAGACAGCAGGAAGTTGCAGTGCCTGGCCAAGAAATAGTCTAGCACTTAAGCCAAAGCAAAACCACAACATGTCATTTGTACACTTAATATAGCATGTAAATTAGTGAGCTTTATAGGTACTGTTAGGCAGATTTAGTTAGCTTTGCAGGGCTGAAGGCAAATTTACTACTAGTAGCATTGGTGCGTTTTTTTGTTCTGTGAATGTTAATGCTGTTAAGCACCATGTGACTCCCATCTGTTAAAAGCACTATACAAATAAAGTTACTTTCTTACTTACTTAGTAGCACTGTCTCCAAAAATGGTTGTAGAATGTAACTAAATAATCATAGTATGGAGCCCAGCTTCGGACAGAGGCAGGCTTACTGTTTCCCTTTGTTTCCAGTCTAAATGCTAAGCTAAGCTAACCGACTGCTGGTTGTAACTTAACATTTAGTGGACAGGCATGAGAGTGGTTGATCTTATTATCTAAATCTTAGCTAGAAAGCCAAAAAAAGTATTTCCTGAAATACTTATTTCTTAATTTTTATTATCCCATAAGAAATATCTAATTTTGGTGGCAGCATAGCTCCACCAAATCCCAGCATGCAGTGAAGTTTGTTTGTTTAATTATTTTATTTATGCAAGATGTGTGGCTTTAGATCAAATGGGAAATGGGAACAGCACATGTAATAGGTTAGTAGTTCATTTTCCGGATATGAAATTTACATTCATAGGAAATGCAAATTAATCATGAATAGTCAATAATATAATAATTTTTTTCTCTAAATGATCATGTTTAATATTGAGGTGATCAGTAAAGTAGAAGAATTCACAGAGAAGCCGTTTGCGCCTCCTCAGTTTCTTGCCTTTTTGTATCACACAGAGACATTTCTTGCTTTTTCATCTCCTGTCACCAAGTTTCCCCACTGAAAAAATGTAGTTCGTTAAGAACAGTCTTAACAAACTCGACATGAACCCTGTCCTCCCGCTGAACCTCCCATGAGCTGTCAATTGCTTGCATCAGCCGATGGAGTCCTTTTGAGCCTTAGGGTAACCAATTATACTGCTTACATTTCTACACAATTAAAGTCAGGCACAAAACCATCAACTGTCAACACAGGAGGGCTTGGTGGTGACTGAAGAGACAAAAAACAAATTGTTTTATTTCCACTAGCATAAATGCAAACTGAAGCTGCACACGACATAAATAGCAATATTCTTTGGATTGTTTAATACATTTATTTAACCTACTGCACTACATTTATTCATTTAACTGATCCAAAGCAACTTACAGTTGTAAGTATGTCAGAGGTTGCACGCCTTTGGAGCAACTAGGGGTTAAATGTCTTGCTCAAGGACACCATAGCATACCACTCCTTAACTGAGCTGGAAACCTTCAGTAGGTGACACAAAAATCAGTCAATCCTACAATGAATGTTTTGTACACCACTTTGTCTGTTGAGTGTGTACATTAAGAGATTACTTATGGAAAATACTAAAGATTGATCATATTTAATTTGCAAGTACGTTTGGAAATGGGCAGGACTTGACCAAGAATATTCATATATAGTAAGTATCACTCTGCTTTAACTCTTGAGGGTCATTATGCAAATTGTGATTGTGTGATTCAGGAGAGAGAATACTGTCCTATATAGGAGCTACTTTCTCAGGCATGAGAAGAATAAACCTTTAATATTATGGATCTGGGACAAGTGAATAAGACTGGGAGAGTGTGAAAGATCTTTTTCTTCATTTGTTCGCAAATCTCTCACCTCACCTACAGATTCTTTATGTATCAAGTCTATAAAAGGAACATGTACAAAACCTAATGGCCTCTTTTCCAGACCAGTAGAATATTGAAAGCAGTGAGAACTCGGCTGTGTGGCGAATGATGTTGGTGACACTTTGAAGCCTCTGATTGCTGTTGTTTTTCTTTCTGTCAGTTAGCACAGCCCCCCAGCTCAAACCGGTGAGTACAACAGATGTGAGTATGAAATAAGAGGAATGCACACACACACAAACATAAACATATAATATTCACACTGTTTGGTGTGATCTTTAGGATAGCTAGAGATACAGTGAGAGTACTGAGTGTACCACAGTATTTGTAGGCAATACTCAAAATGTCTTATTAGCAGTTTTTTAAACTGCTTTCAAAACCCTTACCACTCTGCATTAGCAAAGATGTTTATTTAATAAATCTTCAATGAATAGGTTTGCTGGAATATTCAGATTTCCTACTTGCAGGAAAATTAGATGTTTCTTTACATGTCCTCATCAGATAAATCTGTTGAAAATAAGCGATTTCATTACATACTTTTGCTGTACTGTGAAAACCATGTATCTCCCAACTTTTTATAAACTAAAACAAATAGCCCTGTTTTCAGTTTTGTGACAAAGCATTTTTCGAATAATGCAATGCGGCTCTATATGGTATATTTTAGCTTATAGCCCCTAATCACCTCATTTCAAATCTGAAGTATTTCTTTAAAATATTGAATATTTGTGACATAATTAAGCAATAATCATAGTAAAGCTCAGAAAAAATACTTCCTCAAGGATTGAATGATAGCCTGGCAACATGAGCAAAACACTCTCCAACTCTCAACCGACTTTGATTCAAATGTTGCTGAATGCTAATTGGTGCACTGAAGAATGTGGCGTCACCTTTTTCCAATTGAGTCTGGCACACTTCAGACCAGCGAGAAGAGCACAAACAAAATAACCAAATTCTGTGTTCATGCACAGTATGTCCCTATCACTTAGGGTGTGAAGCTGATTGAGGAAAAAAAAGTTGTCAGGGCCTTTAAGAAGTAGAATTTTCTAAACCCATGAATGAACACTTGATCCCTCAGTTTAGCTAAAACATTCAAAATCACGCTATTTTAACATACATGGTTTTCATTCAAAAGTGAGCAAAATGAACATAAATTTATCATTAATGTACAGTGGAAGTATATATCACAACCCACCTGCATACACACACATTCAAATATGTTTCAGAGCCTTTTATTCCTTGAATATCTCCTTTTCATACATATTTTGCCTCCCCACCTCTGACTCTTCCTCTCCTGTCCTGTTTTTTTATTCTCCAGGTGGGGAAGATCTCCAAGAACAAGAAGAAGAAGCTGAAGAAGAAACAGAAGCGACAGGCAGAGCTGCTGGAGAGGCGGATGCTGGAGATCGAAGCCCTGGAGAGAGAGGCTGAGAGGAGGGAGGAAAGAGCCAAAGAAGGGGGGGAGAAAGGGGCCCATGAACACAACCCACCTTCACCACTGCCACAGCATCTGGGCCCCAGCATGGCTCTGGGAGAGAGTGATGAGGATGATGATGAGGAGGAGGACGGGGAAGATGAGGAGGAGGAGGGAGGAGAAAGGCCCATCAGATTGACTAATCATACATGTGAGTTCTGCGGAGAGTTTAACAGATATATATTACTTTATTAAAATGATGCAAATAAATTGATAATTAATAAATATATATATTCAGTTCTAGTGGTCTACTGGTTAAAGGTGCAAAAGTTATGTTTATATACATGTTATGCACCAAACTTTTAAGTGTGTTGAATGCATTCCATTCACCATTAAACATTGGCGTTGCAATGTGTAATGAAATGCATTGAACACATTTTGTATTAGAAATTCAATATTCTTCCTGTCTTGCTGGCACATTGCTGCATGTCTTGGCTCATTGCCACCACCTGTATATTAGTGAAATACTGTAAAACCACTGGCACCTTATCTTTATAAATCATATCAATACATAAATCATAATCAATCAATATCAACACTACTTTAGTGCTGAGTGTTTTTAGAAATCCCTTAACCTCACTTAACTGCAACCAGATGATCACCGTAATTATTTTTTGTTAAGCTCTGATGTTTTTTTCATTGTTCAGCAATGTTTCATATATATCACAGAGCTTTAGTAAATATTGAGATAGGCAAAAGCCATCATAATGGCAAATGTAAATCTTGTTTTTTACAGTAAATGTCTTATTAGTATTATAATATATTATGTACATATGTACATTTCCCACACCTGGCCTGTCACCTGGCTTGTCACTTCAGGATCTTGGCTATAATTTAAAGATAAGTCATGCTATTTGTTTGGCTGTGCAACATGTATGTGATGACCGATAGACCTTCTACAGTAGGGTTAAAGATTTTAATGCTTTTTATAGTTGGGAGGAAGTCACTTTAAGAGGTTTATGGCTTGTCACATTTGTTTGACCACTGCTTTACTGCAGTGAATTTGCTACATTGCCTCCTCGCAGCCTGGTTTCAGACCTCTGAATCATTGTCTGCCTCCCTGATTTGTTTAGCAGAACTGAACTTAATTGGCATTTTGTCTCATTTTAACTGAGACAAATCAGTCAGTCTGATTAAAATATTCTCTGTTGGAAGGTTCAGTATGAAGCTCATATTGAATGTTGAATCCTATCACCCGTTTATTATTTTTAGGTAATTTAAAATACGTTGCACTGAGGCATTCGTTATTAATTTAAACAGTATGACGTGCAATCCTTTCTTTCTTGAAATGAAATGCACTGTGAAGGAAAAGTGAGAAAGATATTAGTTTGTATTTTTTACTGTGTTCAGGTCTTCTACAACGAGAAAGGTAAAGGTGATTTTTTTTTTTTTTAAAGCAAAGCAGTGGCTTTGGTCTCCAGCATGAGTGAGTGTGTATGTGTGTGTATGCTGGTTTTTGCAGTTTGTCTGTGAATGAATAGGAGGTGGATTGGCTCCAACCACTCTGCCCACGCAAGTCCCACTGTGTATGGGAGGCTAGGCTGATTCACAAAAAAAAACGAAACACAGTCTTTCTCCGTCTCCCTCCTCCACCTTCTGTCTCTTTCATGCTCGTATTATGTCTTTTGCCTCCTTCTCTTCAGTCTTTATTCTCTTTCCATGCTGTTTTTCTCACTGCCTACACTGTCTTTGATTGTGCTTATATCTCCTTCCCACCCACTTCCTCTCTTACCTGGCCTCTCCTCTCGCCATGCTAGGTGCAGCGCCTCCCCAGGAACAGAGCAAGGCACCCCACATCACTGATGACGACCCCGATGAGGAGGTGGAAGAGGAGGAGCCTACGCCTATCACTGAAAAAGATGCCCCTGTTTCCCCTACTACGGAAGAAGGTATTGGGAATCCAACACCAGCAGGGGTAGAGGACGAGGAGGGGGCGGAGGAGGAGGGATTAAAAGGGGCGGAGGATGAGAATGAGGAAGAGGAGGCGGGGGAGAAGGTAGAGGAGGAAGAGGAGGAAGAAGAAGAAGAAGAAGAAGAGGAGGAGGACGAGGAGGAGGATGAGGAGGAGGAGAAAGAGACTGAAAGAGAGGAGAATGAGACAGAGGAGCCAAAGAGTGAGAGCAAAACTGAGAAGGAGGCAGTGGTAGAGGAAGAGGAGTCAAAGGAGCAGGAGGGGGATGATGAGGAGGATGAGGAAGATGAGGAAGATGAAGATGAAGACACGACCGCGGACCTAGTCACGGAGAACACCCCCCCTATCAAACCTCACCACAACAAAAGCAATTCGGCCAAAACCAACGGTCATGTTTTGTTGGGATCTGAGGGACTGAAACCAAACCCTGGCACTCCTCCACCCCCCTCGCCCACCCCAGAGCCTCTCCTCTGCCCCCTGGTGGAGTCCGAGCTCAGCTACACCGACAGGGACCACTCTCTCAGCTCTGGTTATGAGATGTATAACGGCGAGCTGAGCGAGCCGGTGCTGACGAACGGCTCCAATGACCGCCATCGGGGTACGATGCCCCTCTTCCCAGAGTTGCCCCTGGATCCTGTGCCGGGAAACCCCATTTCTGTTGGAACGGCAGACATTGGAGCAGGCCCATCGCCCAACAGCCCCACCGCTGACCGCAGTCGCACTGTTTCGTCCTCAAGCACGGGAGACACACCCAAAGGTAAGATGTGGTTACTGTATATCCTTTAATTTACACTGATTATATTCCCACATAATTACTGATTTACAAACGTAAGAAATTCATTACGGAGCCCCAAAGTGTTCAGATAATAATAATAAAAGGACAGGTGAAAGGACTGATAGATACTGACTGTGTTCTTCATTCTTTCTAAACTTTACTCAGTATTTTAATGTCAGGAACATGATTTATTTTTTTGACATTTTAGATTTGTTTCCAGTGAGATATTACTGACTTTATATCAAGGATCAAAGTAATTTACACATAACTCAATTTATATTACAATAAGGTAACATATAAAACAAGTAAAATAAAATAAAATAGACCCAGTTATGCAAACCCATATACACATATACACCCAGGAAATAATTCTGCACTAACAATTATATTTCTTATATAGTGATTTCTGTTGTAAACATTTACACAACATTTAGTTATATTTAAAATATTCAATTCTAAACCTGTTCTGAATTTATTCTGTTTTTATATATTATTATATTTTTTAGAATTGATAAAGAACTGAACTGATGAGTATCGATAAGAGAAGTAGTCTGGATAAAATCCTGACGCTACCTATCCGTACATGCATGCATGAATACATGTTTAAGTGACATTTCTGTGAAACTGCTGCCACATACTGTATCTCAGCGAGGGCTTCAAGGCAGACGAACACAGGTGTTAGTGATTACAATAAAACACAGACATGTGGTCATAGACACACAGACCCACACACACAGCTCATTGCAGTGCTTATAGGGCTTAGACCTCAGCTGTTACTTTTATTCCAACTAAGACACCTCAACTCCTTCTCTTTTAAATCCTCACTCTAAAACTCTAATTTTAACACATTTTATTGCATACACTATATTTAGCATCCTTTAATCCATATGATTACAATTCCAACTCTTCGTGTTTTATCAGCTGCTCCTTCATAAACTTAAGCCAGCAATGCGGTCTAGCTCCTCACCATTCATCAAACAATGCTGGCCAAGCTACTGTATACATAAAGCAACACAGCCCAGCTTCCAGTTTTTAAGCAATACAGCTTAGCATCAGCCGTTAGCAGCTCTTGCTGCCTCTGCCTCACTCCCTCACTCCTACCTTAACTGTGACTTCTCCACATGTCTTCATTTTCTGTGCAGCTTCGGTCAGATTTCCTCTTGGGACTTCTCTCCTTATCCCTGTCTCTCCTTGCTGCTTTGCCTTGAATGCAGGCTGCCGGTTTCACCATGGCTAATGTTATTCATGTCCTGTCCTCCTTCCTCCCACTAGAGTTTTTATGTCCAGATTCACACAAAAGTCACACATTTTAAATGAAATTTGTGTAGTTCTTTCTAAGAAGCTATTTTCCTTTTTCTTTCCTCTTTTTTTGGTTGTTGTTTTTGGACCGTCCACCCAATCTGGATTGACAATTCTCTGTGGTCATGGTATATGAAGTAAATAATCTCATAAATATATTGTGTTAAATATAGAAAAAACAATAAGTTGTGAAATAATGTATTTATACTTATTTTATTACAGAGATATTTTATCTCAAAATGCCCCTCATCAAAAGTCAGTTTTTATTACATAATGGCATTTTCCCTGTTACACTTTTATGTAATGTCACATTTTATTTTATATATGTCACTTAGAAGCACTAGAAACATTTATTTTAAAGGGAAATATCTATGATTAAGTAAAAATTCATTAAACAAGCATTTAATGCTAATGAGTTTACCTCATTTTTAAAAAGAAAATGGAACAATTTATTATTTATACATTTTACACAATTCAGTATTTAGTTTATTTGTTTTATAACGTCTTATTTATTTACACTATGGGGCTTCGTAATACATGCTAAAAAATATGCAAAATATATGCAAAAATATGTTTTAGAATATGGAATGGATATGCAATAAGTCCACTATGTAGAGGGGATACTGCCTGCCAATTCTTTTAATCTGTATTAATCAGCTTTCTTTCATGTTATATCAACAAATTATTTAATGCTGCCATATTTATGCTTTCTTCTTGCCAGGGCTTATTAAAAAGGACATTTTAATCTACATTTAAATGAGAATTTTACTTGGATAGATAATGAAAAGGAAAATTGCATAATAATAATTAGTTAATTTAGATCTTAGGTGAGGTAACGGCTCAGCAGAAAATGAATAAAAATCACTGTATTTTGATTTTCATATTTCATACACCATCCAGTTGCTCATTATTACGTTTTAGCATCCAGATAGCTCCTCTGGGTATTATTAATGACTCAACACCACCATTACTCATCCACCCACATACTCTAACTTTCAAGCTCTAGGGTCATATCTCCAAAACTTAAAAAGGATTTTAAACAAAAATTGTCTTAGCAAGTGCTAAGACACCACATAAAGTCTAATTAGGTCATCAGGACTAACCTTCTCTTCTTTGGATTTCTTGTTAAAAACAGCTGAAGAGTCCCTGGCTTATAATAAATGTCTATTTGTACATTAGAGTGTGTAAAATCTTTTTATCTCTACTCACTGTCTGTGTTAACACTATTCTTCCCCGTCCCAGTCAGGGCCAGAGCTGCAGATCTCCTGATCAACCCACTGGACCCACGAAACGCTGAATCTATTCGAGTCAAAATCGCTGATCTTGGAAATGCCTGCTGGGTGGTAAGACAATTTTCTGGGATTTGATATAACGTTATTTGAAGCAAAAATTTTAACAATACACAAGGTTGAAGCCTTTTTACTTTATGTTTAAAAACCTGATGAGATTTAGCTGAAACCAGATGGTCACTGAGCATCCTCGGAACCCATCAATTCTTCTAGGTACACAAACTCAGGGATTTTGGTGGCTCAGGTGTATAATTAAACAAGTATACCAAACAGGTTCTAATGATCAACAATTCAATATGCAGATTGAAACACAATTATTAACTGAAACAGAAACAGCTGTGCTGGTGGAATACAAGTGGGTTAGGGCCCGCCAGACAAAGCTAATAAAGTGAGGTTTCTAAAGATAGATTAAATATAATCTACTAACATGTCTATTTTTCAAAGCATTCTTATTTGACAACATTTTCCACACCTAAAACGTTTGCAGAGCAGTGGATATCAAACACTCATTTCATTCAAATAATAAGATGGATGCCATAGGTTCACAAGACATTAGGGGACAACAAGAGTCATTGTTGTTTTTTTGTTTTCTTTTAACAAAGATACTTGCATATGATTAGATGATTATGATGTCACTGGTTATTTTGCTGTCTGATGTCCTTCTCCGAGGACGACCTCTGGTTGGTTGCTAATAAAATTAAAGGGATCTTTCTCCAGCACCTATCCCACTGAGATTTTGTGCATGTGCACATAACTACTCTACTAATGTACTCTGAGTTATTAACTAAAACATAAACATGGTAATAACAGAAGTATAATAGATTGAGATTTGGTTGCTGTGGCTCTCACACAGTTTCTGAGGTCCCCATATATTTTAAAGGAGAGTAGGGAAGAAGATGGAAGATTTATCTTTTCTAGCCTGTGCTTCAACTGTTTTGCACAATGTTACATTTTTAATGATAAAAGGTAAATGGAGTGTAATTAGGCAAAATCATTTTTCAGTGTTTTTTCATTTTTTATAAATAATAAAAGGGAATTTGGTTTATTGACGATCGCTAGTACTGTATATTTGTATAGCAACAACTAAGTTAGCAATTATCTTCCCTCCTCTCCCTCTGTACAGCACAAGCACTTTACAGAGGACATCCAGACAAGACAGTACCGTTCCATTGAAGTCTTAATCGGAGCTGGTTATAGCACTCCTGCAGACATCTGGAGTACTGCCTGCATGGTGAGGAGAACACATATTCATATACAGTACATTACATACATATATACTTCCTTTTTAAATTATACGCACGTAAACTCTTAAACTCAAGAACAGTACTCCATTTGGTCTGTTATAGGCTTTTGAGCTGGCTACTGGAGATTACTTATTTGAGCCCCACTCTGGAGAGGACTACTCCCGTGATGAGGGTGAGTATTTATATCTGCATAAAGCGCACACATAAATTTAATTTCCAAATACAGCAACAGTATCGAAACATGTTCATTTGAAAGTATGGAGATATTGGATTTTGAGACTGTAGGCTTGATCTATAGTATATTCTAGACTTGAAGAGAGAAAGAGAACTAGTAGTGAGGGATGTTATGACAGAAATACAAAAGCAAAGTGTCTTAAATGTTTTATAAACTCTTCTAATTACAAATTGTAACTGATTTATTGTATTTACATATAGATAGTTGTGTTTGTGTGCAGTTTAACCTCAATGTGTTTTACAGATTTTCTCCATTGTTCAGATGCATTACTGCTAACTGTGCGCTAACTGCTAACACTGCAAATGTGGTGGTGCAGTCACTACTTCAAATGCATTCACTTCACTTTTTGCAATTGTGTTTTCTTTATTTTTTAAATGACAGAAAGCATGTGAAAAGTGTAGACACTTGAGTACAGTACACTTTATTTTCAGAAGGGGGTCTGTTGTTTCTAACAATACATCTGAACAATGGAAATATACAAAGTATGTACTAAATAAATACTAACTGTAAATGTGTAAATTGATTTTAAAGATGGCCTGAAATTAGCTTAGTTTAAACTATAGCCATCCCTCTCCCCAAATCCCCCTGTCCACTGTCAACTGTAAATCCTGTCCTTTAATTCTGCTGCTATGCCTCCACTCATCTTCATCCTACCTACACCTGAAATATTATAAATACACAGAAAGCTCACACAACTCTTATCATAGTGCTCAACGTCTAGACTGAGCACATAACAGATTTCCAAGATATTATTTATAGTATCTTACCATTTTATAAAATGGTAACACTTTGTAACTTAGGTAAAAGAGCAACATTACCTTCTTACTGTATCCTGTGAGTACTTGTGTATTTATATTTGGGTCGCTTTACTCTTAAGAAAGAATTCAAAGAATACACTCCCTGTATTTGCATGTAGACTCCAGTCATTAACCCTACTCATTCGTATTACTCTGTCTTGCAAAATACAACACATTTTCAAACTGTGCACCCTCATCTTCACCTCAGTCCTTGATTTCTTCATCTCCTCTGATCTTTGATCGTGCCAGCTCATTGTGTTTTTTTTCTTAGTGCATGTGACACCCAGTCAACCTCTTTTTCATGTTTTGCACAGGCCACTGTCAGTTTTAGCATGACACCCTGATTTACAGAGAGACTACCTTTTTATATCGCCACTGAAGCCAAATTGAAAATCTAGCTTCGGGTTCCAGTTTTGAATGCAACGCAGTTCTGAACCTGAATGCATGTCACTTTTATTCAATGGCTGATCATTTCATTCCATCACCTATGAGGTGGAGGCACAGCTCACTAACACAGGTTTTTCTCCTTTACTATCTGTGACTGTCTCTTTTTTTCTGCCTTTCCCTTCTCTTTTTATTCCTCCCTTACCCTTCTGTGATCTTTTCTATGTGTCACTTCCTGTCCCTGTTTCTATTTTCTTGCCCACAATCCACCCCCTTTACAATTTTCTTACATTTTACTTTCATCTCTCCTCTTTCAATTAATTTTCCCCTTCCTTGTTTTTACCCATTCTCTCTTCTGCATCTCGTTTTCTTTTTTTGGCATTCTTCTTTTCCTTCCCCCTCTTCTCCCTCCCTCCCACCTTCCTTTCTCCTTCATAGACCACATAGCCCACATCATAGAGCTGCTGGGCTGTATTCCGAGGCACTTTGCACTCTCTGGAAAATATTCCCGGGAGTTCTTCAACCGAAGAGGTAGCGCTGGCCAGAGAGCTGGTGGGACTGGGACACAGTGATGTCTGAAATAGACAAAAATGGACACTAGCAGGCAGTCGGGACACCATATAAACTTAAAGCTTATGTTGTTGGATTTAATTTGTGGTAATAATTGGTTGTATTAATTGAAACTTTGACTGAAAACAGTGAGAACAATTCTATCAAATCCTCACCACATGAAGGATGTTTCAGTAGCAGTCCATCTGTGTGTGTGTCCATGCAGTACCTCAAGGCAACACTGTGTGTCAGTCCCATACAGCCAGTCGTGTTGATGTGTGTGTGCATGCTGTAATGCTGAACCGTGCCTGTTCCCTCTGTGATGTATGTGGTGGTGGGCAGACCACATCGCTCTGATCATGGAGCTCCTTGGGAAGGTCCCACGCAAAGTGGTCGCTGCCGGGAAGTACAGCCGAGAGTTTTTCTCCAAGAAAGGTAAACGACACCGTGGTTAGTGGTTGGTTAGGTGGAGGGTAGGCCTGTGGTATATGAGGGACTGCGTAGCGGTCTCGAGATCGAGATCAAGGTTTTTGTGTTGTAAGGTTTGTAGACTGCCTCAGTATTCTGAAATAAGTCCGTTCAGATAGTTTCAGGTAAGTTGTTAATCACAGCAAAAATGAACAATACATTGTACGGCTGAGTGATAATTCATTATTATAGTTTATTGATTTTCTTTGGGATTGTATCATGATGCTATGATCACATTGTATTCGAGTTTCAGGCCAAGGTTAATGTTACCTGTTTCCTGTAAAGATATTTTTTTCTTGAATTTAAGGAAGTGCTGCAAAAACACAAAAAAATAAAAGCACATGCAGACTCTGACCTGAGGTAAAGTAACTAAATGCATTATTCACAAAAAAATGCTCCCTTTTAAACTCACAAGCATTCTATAAAACATACATCATTAAAAAAGGAATAATCATGTTACTAAATTCTGTTGTCCAAATCAATTAATCCAAGGATATTGTGTTTTAAAAAAACAAATAACATAGTTAGATACTGAAGGTTTTGTTTTACACATTTAGAGTTTTTCTGATGTAAAATATAGCAGAGATATGGTGTTCATTGCGTTCCTTTGCATTAATCTAATTTGCCTAGGATTTCCATGCTGTGGGACTGGAACACTATTCTTAATATAGTAGTACTGATCTAATCTTTATCGTCAATCCCTACCAAATTTTGCGATTGTTTTAATCTGGTACTGGTTTGTAGCCAAAAGGTCAATTAAATTCACTAAAATAAGAGGCAAAAGATGAAAGTAATTTTTTTGAAGAATCGGAAAATGTATTATCTTAATACAGACTTACAGACATAATAGCCAAAACCACCAATTAAACCCAGAAGTAATTAATCCCTAGAGTAAAGTCATAATCACAGCCTACACACAGAACAGCAAAGCTTTACTGCATCTAAGGCCTTAAGTGTGTCATATACCTCACTGATCCTGGTAAGTGTATGGACCTGTGTATGGTACAGCTGATAACCCTTGCACTCTCTTACTTATTCTCTTTTTTCTTTCTCTCGATCTCCTTCCCTTTTTGCTCATATATTCTTCATAATGTGTCATGAGACCTGAATAGTCCGCCTTTGATGTTGTCTCTATCTGAGGTCTGAGCCTGCACTTGATGTCTCAATGTTCTCCCTTTTATCTCTTGGCGCTCTGTTAATCAGGTCCAACTTTCTCGCTCTGTCTCTCTGGGCTTCTCCAGTCTGCCATGCTTCGGCAGTGCAGTGCAATCGAGCGGCCTTGTTACTTTGTTTCCTTCATGCACACTGATCTGTATTGAACTTGTGGGAAAGTACATACATTGATTGGGACAAAAACATAAACCAACTCAAGGATGCAGACCTAAATATTGTAAACAGCTATAAAGGTTTACGTTGCTGTCTTTCATTCACCCTGTCTTGTGCTCTCCAATCAGTGTATAGGAAGGAGAGGTTACCATGGCAGTCATGGTTTGAACCGGACCTTTGGTCATTAATAATTCTCTCCGACTTTTTTCTTCTGTGTCTGTCTTGAGCTCCCAGCCAATCATTGTCCTCCTCTCTTTAATAATGAACACCTTCCTTTCCTTGTCCGTTTCCATCACATCGTAACTTTTCTTTCTATCCACCTCTTGCCAAATGACTGCCGTAAGACTCTACAGGTTTTCACTCCATCCACAGCAACTCACTGATTAGCACATGTTCAACATGAGAGGGTGAGCTCATCAGTGAAATCAGCTGCTGTAGTGTTTGGCTAGAGCCTGCAGAATCATGGGCTGCTATGGCATCTGATTAAAGGGTCAGTTCACTCAAATAACCCCCCCAAAAATCTAACTAGTCTAGCTGTTCAGATAGTCTCGGAGAGATTGTGAGATATTTGAATGAATTTTTGTTTGTATGCACAAAGCACTGAAAATGACATTTGATCATTCAATAGCAACTTTCAAACACAATGTCACAGTTACTCTAGATTAGGAGTTGCCAGATCGATACCTCAAGTATAGACAATACTGAAGAAGTCCTGTATTGAGTATCAATACTAGCTTACTGGCTTCAATAGAAAAATGCTGGGACTAGCATAGATTCAGTTTTGTTCAACTCTCCTGTACTGGGTGGAGACAGAAATCTCATGGATAGTTAATGGATAGCAAATACTAAATACTAAAACTATTTGCATGCCTAGATATCACTAGAGTTAAATGATGAGGCTGGTTTTATTCTAGATTTTTCTTATTCCAACAAATCCCCTGAAAAACAAAACAAAACCAACAATTTGTTAGTCTGTCTGTCAGTACTTTCTGACTTTCCTACCCTATCTGTGGCACTCAGCCTAAACCCATTTGTTACTACTGATGATTTTTTTAAAAACAGCTGGGCACTGTTTTTAGCAAAATGTTACTCAAACAGGGGTAAATAGTTAATTTGTTGGGGACCATTTTCAGACCTCTAGACTATTGTAGGTTTCCAGCAGTGTATGTGGAATTTGGTCATAATGAACCACAGCGGCCATATTCATCATAATGAATGTCAGCCAGCATCACGGTGAGGCTCATTAATTGGTTCTTAATAGTTTTTAGACAATAATGGATATCTATGGAACAAAGGAATAAGCTATATCAGGCTTTGGCAACTAGGACAATAATTGTGAGTATGATCCATTCATTGGTTCTGGTCTTTTCTTGGGATTTGTTGAAAAAATCCTTTAACTAAAAAAATATTTTTAATTGGGTGAACCAACCCTTTAAACTGTGCTTCTCTCCTTTCTCCCCACTTCCCCATTCGCTGTCACTGACTCTTCTCCTTATTGCTCCCCTGCAGGTGAGCTGCGGCACATCACCAAGCTGAAGCCGTGGTCCCTGTTTGACGTGCTGGTGGAAAAGTATGGCTGGGCGCATGAAGACGCCGGCCATTTTACCCACTTCCTTCTGCCCATGCTAGAGATGGTGCCTGAGAAGAGGGCCTCGGCTGGCGAATGCCTCAACCACCCCTGGATCAACTCGTAGCCACAATCGCTGATCTGATGCCCTCCTCCCCCTCGTCTCCCCAACAATTAGCCCAACCCCTGGTGGCAGCCTGTATAACAAGAACATTGAGAAAAGCAGGAGACCAAGTCGGAGTAGATGAGAAAGACTTATTCTTTCATGCCCTATCCTACACATCCATAACATGCTTATCTGAGTAGGCTTAAGTCCCACACAAGCCCAAATCATTTTTCCCAAAAGGAATGTAAAGACAAGCGTATGGAGATAACATGGCATGATAGCTGTGTATTCCAGAACATCTACCAAAAAGAATCACATTATTTGTATATGGATGCTGCTCACACCGTAAAAGGGAGAAGTCAGGCTTCGACTGAAAGAGATTCTTCTTCTCTTTTGCCGGGAAGATGTCAGCCAGTCTCTTCCATCTAATCTCCTCCTAATTCTCAGTTTTAACTTGTTTGGATCCAGTCATGGGCCACTGACAGCTGCTGATCTCTTCAGTGACATGAAAGAACAGTGAACGAGAAGCCCCAGCGCAGTGCTGACGTCCCAGAGCTCCGTCTGCCATGACCTTTACATAGCCAGAGGCCTCAAAGACAGACAAGTGTGGGTGTTTTTCTGAGTAAGAAGGAGCGGATGTGTCTGTATTCTAGATCTGGCTGCATAGACCCCTGTTCCCCTCTTCCCAGCGCAGTTACCCCTCCTTTTCTCCCTCCCTGTGCTATGGAAGAAGCACCCACACCAGGCTAAACGTTTACACCCTGATTTCTTCCACAAATCCCCTTCCCGACATGAGCTGCATGCTCCTACCTTGGGGGCCACCACAGAGAACTGGAGGGCAGCCAGTCCTCCAGGAGGCACCACAATGACAGTTGCCACTCTGACAGAGACAGACAGAAAAAGTGCGGGACGAGCAAAAAAACAAACAAAAATACAATCAATTTAACACACAGAAAGAATGCTTGGTCTATTTTTAAAATGCATGGAGAGACTGATGGATCAGCATGAACAGATATGACACATGGACGATGTATACGTAATTTTATTGGTGCATTTCGCTGGTTTCTTTCCTGTTACATCACCTTTTTTGGACATTATGTTACAAAGAATTATGGTAGGATATTTTGGTGCCCCCATGAAGAAGGTAACTATATTATAACC
Source organism: Lepomis macrochirus (assembly GCA_024633595.2). NCBI lineage: Eukaryota > Metazoa > Chordata > Actinopteri > Centrarchiformes > Centrarchidae > Lepomis > Lepomis macrochirus. Next base: position 11,946,208 of record JALXJV020000008.1, on the reverse strand, counting down.
CCTTCTTCTCCAGCTTTTGACATTCCTAAATCTTGGTCCTCTGCCATCAGTCCTGACTTTTATTCCCAACAACAATTCTGTTGAGTTCTTCTGTGGCACGTTTACCTGATCTGATTGGTACTATCCCACCCCAACCCCTTTTATCTCGTATAGAGGAACCCATGAGGAACCTGAGCTTCTCCAGAAAGGGGATGGTCACATGGAGGTTGCACTTGTCTTTGTAGATGTCCTTCAGGGATTTGAAACCTTTGTACATAGAACTGAAATCTTGCAACGCAGATAAGCGACCGTGGACAAAGTTTCAACACACAAGCATCATTCCAAAAATCAGAGGCTGTTGGCATAACCTGACTTCCTCTGATCCAGTGGTGGTTGGTGGGTGGGGAGGGAGGGAGGAGGGCCGCCATAGCTCTGGCCCTGGAGGAATGTTCAGACTGAACTGTGCCACCTGGTGGCTGAATGAGAGTACTGCATTGCCACACATTGCTGCTGCTCTCAGTGCCAATGCTCCAAGACGTTCCACTTTATCTCTCCACTTAATCTCTATTTCTCTGTCTCACACACACACACGCAGACACACACAATAACTTGCATCATCACAATTAGTCCAGTTGCCTATTTTTCGCAATAAATGAAAAAAGATGAGTATAAGTAAATGGTGAAATATTTTTAAAAACTATTAAATTCATTAAAAAAAAGAGGAAAAAAGAAAACAACTTTTCTCTGGTTGTTGTGACTGTGACAGAATCTCGTCTTATACTGAGGTGATTGTGTTTGTCTATTAGAGATGTTTCTATTTCTTTTGTCATTATTATTATTAATAATTATTATTGACAGATTTTTTTACACAGTTGTCACCTCTCCCCCTCCCTCCTTACTTGAACAGTGCTGCTCTTACTGGGCTCTTGATGGTGATGAAAAAAATCAACAGTTTTGCAATAAAGGGTATGTGATGAGTTTTTTTTGCACCAAAACCTCCTGATCTCACTCTTTCAGCCATGCTGACTGTTCTTCCTGATGACATTGACAGAAACGCGTCTCTTGTCTGTGTTTTTCATTGACAGATTTAATAAAATTGTAAATTAATGGATCCCATGCCCCTGATGTAGTGAATTGTCTGCTTCGAAGCCGCATCAGTCAGCCTCACTAAAAGGGTCAGAAAACTTTCAACTGGTCACTAGAGGCAACGAGGGAAAGAAAAAGATAAACTATGGATTCTCTAGTATAGATTCTCTTTTTTATTGAAATGGATAATCACACAAGTGTTCCCACCTTTGTAACAGAAAGTTAAAAGACATGGGTCAGTTGTGATTGCCAAAGGCTTCACATCATCAGTGTAGTGTTTAAGAACAAATGTTACAGTACGTTATGATTCACACGAAAGCAAACATGGTCCATTAGACAACATTATCCAAGCTGCACTAAAATATGGACTGATAAAAGACATTCTGAGATCAATATTAGTCATTAAAAACTAAATATGTTTTGAGTATCAACTAGGGATGTTCACAGTATTTTCTTGAAGATCTTAAATTACTACAAATGGTCTGTGATGCCGATGTGTCTGACCCCAGTGGCACTTAATAAAATCAGTGTTACCTCATGTAAAGCACACTCTCGTTCATTACGCTCAGTTGTAGATTTTGGTGGGTGAAATGTTCGAACTACAGACAGTAAGTGATGAAACACCACCAATGTAAAACTCAATGAGGTATTTATTAAATCAACACTGCTAAAATGTAGTGATGAGTGATCTTGTTATCCACAGTGGAATCTTGCATTGTAAGCTTGAAGATAACCCATAATGAAAAGACACACGCCTACTGAAACTATAGATGTATACAAATAGGTACAGTATAGTATATAGACTTAGTAGCTGTGTGTGTACTTACAGGCATCTTCCTGTGTGTGACCCAATGTGCTTGAGCTGTGCTTGTGTTTATGTATGTGTGTGTCAGAGCAGTGAGGCACAGTTCTTGAGCAGCAGGGGTTTGGCCAATTCCAGGACGTCCAAGTTCGGATCGAGTGACCTGCCCAGACCCTCTAGCACCATGATGGCAAACACGATGGAGGCGAAATTACTTTCCAGCTTCACCTTAAACAATAATCAGTGACAACATCAGCAAGCAATCACATCACGACGCCATTTATGATCAGTCTGTTGGTCTAGGCCTAGGCCTAAACAAGCACTTTTTATGAGACTAATAGCTCAGCAACCACCTTTCTGCAACAGAGTTATCATGTCATGATTGCTTCTGTGACTTTGACTTTACATTTACATTTATCCATTTAGCTGACGCTTTTATACAAAGCGACCTATGTCAGAGGTGGCACGCCTCTCGAGCAACTAGGGGTTAAGTATCTTGCTCAGGGACACAGTGGGGAATTGAACCTGGGTCTCTCACACCAAAGGCATGGTCTTATCCATTGCGCCATCACCACCCACTTTAATATGCTTTTGTCCTTTTAAACAGGAAGTAACATATTGTTATATCACTACAGAGCTGATAAATCTGCTCTCTTCATCAGGGAAGGGAACTCTGATGCAAAAAACATTTATTTGGTTTATGAAAACGACTGTTATAATATATAATCAGTTTATCATTACATTACTTAAAAGTACACTGTGTCCTATACACAACAGATTCCAATACTTTTAAAATTTCTATAAATTACCAAGGTCAACTGTAGTTTTTGTTTTCTTGTGATTCACCTTGAATTATTCCTGTTTTTTTTCATTTAAAAAAAGCATTAACCAGTGGCCTCCACAAAGCAGCAGCCTCGTAAGCCAGACCTCCCTAGGAGCACCATGGAGCAAAGAAGAGCGCAGTGACTTAATCTTAAATTGCCTCAAACTAAAACTTAAAAGTGCTGCAAGCAACACTGCAGCAGTTAACTGAATAGTAGGGATATATACTTGAGAAAATCTTAGTACCACAGCAAAAGCAGTGATTCAGAGTTGCACCTGTCTTAATACCACTTAAACATTAAGCTACAAAGTGTGGTGTTCTGAACCAGATGCGTGTTTGTTCACCATCATGAATGTAACCTCCTGATATTCTACCTTGTGTTTGATGAGTAGACCAAATACTTTGGACAGCAAGTCACCAACTTGGATCTGTAAAATCAACAAAAACAGTAAACAAAACATACCAATAGTAATTTGTGACTGAACACTGAACACTTTCACCAGCCAGTAAGTCATTGTGAATAATCAAATACCTCCTGCGGAGTTACATGTACACAATGAGAACAGGAAAGCCAAGACAAAATAATAAAATCAAACAGTTCAAAATCAAAATAGAAGGCAATACAAACCAGAAGGAAAGGATATCAAACCATGGTGTATTATCACATTAATAATCACAGAATGATGGCAAAATTCAATTTATTACACATAGTAACATAATAACCATCACCATCAGATTAGTCATCATCACACAGTCCTGAATCAGAAACACAAATCAGCGACAAGAATAAAAACACACATCTAGGTTTGTACCTTTCCCAGAGAGAGGGTGTTGCTGAGGGCATGGTCCACCAGCTGGGCCATTTCCTTCTTAAACTGCGGCACGTCTTGGCACTCGTTGGCTCGAGCGTGATTCAGAATCAACTCTGCCACTCGCTCACCCTGAAGAAAAGAAATCAAAACCACAGTGACAGTTAGTCCAAAACAGTTTTTTGTTCATATGTTGAAGCAATCCCTACTATTTATTGTAAAAAATAAATAAATAAAATAAACTATTACTGATATGAGCATTAAAAAAAATGAAATTTTGTGTGAACTCCTATGTACAATTTCAGTGAAACTAGCACTGGAAGTTTGGATGCTAATTAAATCATTGCTATAATCCCAATCCTCTCCTCGATATACAGTCCAGTTGGATATCCTATGGCCATATTTCAGCATGGAAACTTCATGAATGTACCTGACGCTGCACCACGGCTGTGAAGACGGCCTTGAAGTTGGCAAGATCATGATCGCTTAGCTGGGCTACGATGCCGGCGTCCAGCAGCACCAGTTGAAGAGGACACGGGACCGGCCTGACACTGACCACCACTGTGTCCCACAAGTCAGTGAGTGTGGTCTTACCATGGGCCTCCCCTGAGATACCCACAGCACTGTCCTTGGAACCAGGAACTGGCCCCCAACACTGGACAAGAATGTTCCCGGGATGGAGATCACCGTGAACAAAGTTATCCACAAAAACCTGGAACGCAGACACATAGATGGAGACAATGTACCAGACATATACAATCTGACATATAAACATAATCACAGTTTCTCTCATCAACACAGAACACACATGAACAGGTGCAGTAACACACAAGAAGACATTCTCACACGTTATGAAGTAATATTAATCGGAATCATTAAATCAGATGCAACGGATATCCAGCAGGGAATGTATCTCACCATTTTCAGCATGGTGTCCACTCCCATCCTGGCTATCCTCTGCTTCACCTCCTGAGGAATCTCGGAGCTCAGGTAGTTAGATATGGGCTGACTTTCCTGAACAAAAATATAAACAGAGAAATGTTGGCCTCATAGTTCAACAGATATAGAAGTGTGCGTTTGGTACATGCGTGATTTGCTTGTACTGCACATTTGGATCCATCACTCAGTCACTGGCTGAATCCCAGTCTCTACACTCACGGACTTTGAGGCAGAGTTTTGGTAAATCCGTGAGGATTTAGGGCTGTCCTACTGTAAAATTGTCAAGTGCATGAGGGCTCTCTTGCAGACTTTTTGAGGCCTTTATACACTTTCTTTAAGTCTACACCTCTGAAAACTTTGCCCAAAGAAATTACCCACAGTTGATAGCGTGATGGTAAACACAGGGTTACCAGGGGAAGCATTAAAAAAAGGTAAACACAAGAAAAAAGAAGTTTACATGTAAGTGTATAATGCTGTTTTGATAAAAAATAGTAAATTGATTGTTTCAAATGACCTTTCATCCACAGGTGTTCAGGCCAGACAGAGTAAAAAATATAAAATAAAAAGTCCCAAACCCACAATTGTTTTGTTGTCAAGGTAACATAACATGATAAGTTGCAAAGTACCATTTTGGATCCTTACAGCCTCTTGCACTTATGCACTTACCAGCTGATGTCAAGTAAGTCTGTGAGCGATCAGGGCTTAGGCTTTATGGTGTGAATTGGGACTGGGCCATTCAGTCAGTGTTGTCCATAATTATTAGATCCTTTTATACTCACTTCAAAAGTTTCCACTAAAATGGTCCTGGTGACAAATGGTCGTAACGGAGTTGGGAACTTGACATAATCCACATCACGAAAATTATCCCGGAAACGCTCAATGTTTCTGGCCTCAAAACGGAGATCAATCTGAAAATAAAATTCAGTCAGATAAGACTCTTCCAGCTTCTTTTCTATTAAGTTTAAACTGATATGCTTTACACATTTTCATTTTAGATAATCCTTCACTCTGGCCTCTATACAGACATGCAAATAAATTTAACACTGTCTTCATTATCACAAAAAGACCAATCGGCTCATATGTGACATTGAATAAAAAGGGTTAACGCAAAGTCAAATAACTTTAGAAAATTATGCATTATTTTAAATGTGGAGTTTGGATATTCCTACCTGTTTGGTCATTAGCTTCTCAAACTCGTCTACTATCTCACACAGACTGAGCCACTTGAGTCCGGGTAGGCAGTGCAGGAGCCAACTGCCCGCTTTCATCAGCAGTAGGTCCATTTCTACCTGCATCCTGATGCCTGGGTGGATCACCTATAAGACACCAGGAACAATTTATAAACATCTGCTGACAGGCTTAAAACCTTTTTGCATACAGTCAATGCTTAAAATGAACAATTCATGAAAGCATGATTAAGAATCTATGGGATTTACCTGCTAGTAATATGAACGTACTATAATCTAGTGAGGCTCACCTTGATAGCCACAGGCATTAGACGCTCTTTCTCTGCACTGCTCCCCACCTGCTGCTCCTCTCTGGGACTTCTCTCCTCATAGCCTTCCTCCTCCTTACTCCCCCTCCAGAGCTGCCACAGGGAGCTCGCCACCCCTCCCAGACCCGGGATCTCCCAGGCTTCCAACAAGTCTTCTTTCTCCATCTCTTCCACCAGCGACTGGAAGGCTGGATCCGCAACCTGGTCCGCCATCGCCCAGCCTCTGTAAACCTGGGCCACACATCCAGAACCCACTGGCTCTTTGCTCTCAAACACTAAAACTCTCCTCCATCCCTCGCCGAAGGCCCTCCGGAGACACTGCTTGGTGTGGGCCCAGGAGTGAGGGCGCACCTTTACGTGAAGCCTGGAGAAGCGTTCGCAAAACTCCTGAGAGAAGATGTCCCGCCTTGTGCTGGCCCACTGCCCCAGCTTGATGAAAGTGGGACCGGATGTTTCAGTCACCCACAGCAGAGCATCCAGCCAGCGAGATGCCCAGCGAGCAGACACCAGAGCCAAGGGTGAGAGGAGGAGAAGGGGGCCAAATTTGAGGAGCAGCACCAATGCACGAAGGCTTAGGCGCAGAAAAAATACAACTTTGTGCACCTGGACTTTCGCTAGAGACTTCCTGTCAGCGGTTTGGGACGAAAGAGTTGCTTCCTGGCATGTGGCTGCACAGGATGATACATTGACTGCGCCCCAACATAACAATGTCACCTTGGGTATTTGGGTTAAAATCTGCCCTCTTTTAGAAAGACCTGTCCTGGAGCTCTGGATGAGTCTGATTCTAGCAAAGTAGCCCGCTTTCTGGAATGTGTACCTCAGGTTGAGCAGGACTGTTCTTGCTCCAAAGACCATCGTGGTAATGTCAAATGGCTGTTGTGTTAGGTCAGTCTAGAAGGTGAATTGATCTGCATGCGCCTGTCTTGTATTACGACACATACTTTTGCAAAACCATAAGTAAAGGCTGACTCCAACTGAGATCGAAATAATTTGTGGTCGCCAGGCAAACTGGATCAATGCTACATTACACTAGCAACAAGAATGTGTACCTATTTTACTACAAATTCATGGCGTTTCTTTAACTTACAGTCAGAGGTGGTTACTGTGGTTTCCTGTAAACGGGAGAAAACAGGACTGCTTCTTTTACCACTGTCGACAAATGAGACATTACATAAATTTCAGCTGGCGTTACTGTACCAGCCAAAAACATCACCCGCCTCCATTGAAAGCTGAACATACATGAAAAATATGACCGCTGCGTCACTTCCTGGTATGACGTTTCGCCGACAGTGTCACGTGGATTCGTGTTAAAGAAGCCCGTAAATGAGACATAAAAAAGCTTTAACGGCTGGTTATTGGCTAATACAAGATATGTTTGTATGTTTTTTCAGTCTTATTTTATTTGTTTTGTTTTTTATTTCCAAAAAACAAAATGTTAACCGGTTTTCTCATGTTAGGATTGGATGAAGAGACCAACTGACTGAGCTCACGGTAGCCTATGTTAAACGCCTAACATAAACGCCTATAAAGACTATAATTTAGTAGGTCTGAGTTAGAAAAAAAGACAGTCCTACATAATACTGTCTGTTTACTACATGGTAATGTCTTTTTTTTCTCAAGTAAACGCAGAGACGCCAACTGCCCTACAGGTGGAGGCATTTCACACATTTTTCTTGGCGCTCGTTCCGTTCATCTTTCCCAGTCCTTTCTCCTCCTCCCAGAAGGAAGCAAGAGAATGAAGGGAGGCTAAAGGATGCAGAAGTGAGCTTAATAACTGAGGCAAGTTGGCTTATAGACCTTTTTCACTGCAGACATTTTTGACTTGTCATAGCAGGAAAAGTACAGATCTAATAACATTAACAATGGTTTTGTTCAATTAGCCTAAGTGTTTCAGAAAGCATTTCAAGTGAGCCTGAGTGTGTTAAAGGAGGACAATTGACCTGGCTAATGGAACACAGCCTTCATTAATGTTAAAGTTTGTGCTTTGACCTGTCAAAATGTCTGCTGTGGAATTTTTTTTTTCAGTCATAAAAATCCTTGTGCATTACAGTGGCAGTCGGTCAGTTTACTTTCAAAGGTCCACCAATTTAAGAAGTGATAAACCAGATAAATGTTTGTCATTTTTCTTAAACAATCTAGTGACTATCAAAATTGTTGTTCATCACTACAGCTCTAACGAAATGGATACAACAAAGAAATATGGCGCCCATGGACATAACATAAGATAACACATAACATAACACAACAACAACATTTTCTAGCTGGCTGATATTATGTTGTTGATAGGAATGTCAGCAGAGTTTACAATGTGTGGTGTTGAGTGATGTATAAGTGTGCAGCATACAGAGCAGTGGTCTGGGCATTAATAGAAGGTATTTCCTGATAGGGTAGGCTATTCCTTTTTTTCCTGAACAAAGCTCCTGAGAGATGACATAAGAGCTGATGCTTCATTTTTCTGCATTGGTATGGCCTGCAAAATCTGTTTCTGGGTCATAAAGGAAAAGAGGAGGCAGGGAACAAAACCCACCCTGAGGTTGATTCCATTGTCCTTTCATCAGAGGTCTCCTACTATACACCATCAAGGACTGAGAACTTATCCCAGCCATGTTCCCAGTCACGGTGTGAGTCCCCTGGACAGTGGGCTCACTGCGCTCCCAGGATCCCATCTGTAAGCCTGATAGAGGACTCAGCAACACAATAAGGTTGTGGATAAACGCCAAACAGATGTTACTAGCCCCTACCACCCACCCCCTCCCACATCTATTGATGGACATGCCATGCTTTTTTAGATCTCTCTTGCATTTCAAAGACGAGGTCAGTGTTTGGGCTCATAGGTCAGCAGGATAGTTGGTGATTCTGTTAAACACTTTATGAAGGCTGCTCAGTGACATGACTGTAGGAATGCAGCTAAAGCCAGTAAACATGCTTTTAAACAGAGATTCTTAGCTGTATAGTATATATGAAGGGAAATCACAGAGCCACCGTGATACCCAATCATTTGTACATGAACAGTTAAGCATGTGTGTATATGTTCTTTTGCTGGTGTGTACAGTAACTTTTGGTGGTGGAAAGGAACTAAAGTACAGTACATTTACACAAGGATCTTGTACACTACTTGAGTAATTCTATTGGAAGCTATACTCCACTACTGTTCAGAGGGAAGTTTTTATTTCTTGTTCTACATCTATTTGACTTGTTATGTTGTACTGTAGTTCCACATGATCCACATATTTCACATATGATTAAACTAGCACTGTATAAAGTAGTTACAACATAAAAGCTGCTGTGCTAATCCATCAGTAATATTAATCCAATACTAGTATGTAATAATAATAATAAAAACGCAACTCTGAAAATATGCATAGTAAGTATTATTTTCTTTTAGCTGCTGCTCTAGCCTAATTGAAGTTAGTTGACCAAAGGTATCTCTTTACATTTGTACAACATTCAACTTCATAGTTCCCACTACTCCTTTTGAATTTCCTGTTCAAAATTCATAAAAATGATTTCCACACTGCACTGAAGCTACTGTATAGCACAGATTTATGAAGTGAAATATTTAAATCTAAGATGTCACTTTACATGAAATGGGTATTTCTAAATTCCTTGTCCCATAACCTAACTGTATTTTCAGTGTAAAGATTGCAGGCTTTGAAAACTTTTTATCTGTAAAACATTTATTTGTAATCATGGTCTTGCCAAAGAGGGCCTGTGGTGCTGACCAGGTTAATTATTAATTGCTCTGGTCTTCAGTATGCATGTCCAGCCTTGTTTCCTGGACTCTCATTTTTTTCTCCGCTCTTTCCACAGGACCATTGAGTTACTCTGCAGCCCTGGGCCTGACATTTAAAGAGAGGTCAGCGGTAATAACCCCAAACACTGCCAAACCATTTTCTGTCTTATAGTCTCACCACACACAGCATTCAGTACACACCACTTGTGCTTCTACACTAGTTGTAGTAGTTTTTGTTGTTTCTGCTGTTGACTGGCATATGTGAACCAGTAAACAAAGTTTTGCTGAGATAAAGTAGATGAACATGTTGTCCCCTCATTAAGAGATGAAGTCTGGCCCTTGGGTTTCTTTAATTGGCTCCCGGAGGAGGCTTTTATTTATGCATTCAGTTGTGCTCAGCTTTGCCCCTTCCTGCTCCATTCCTACTCCTTTTTTTTAGCAGGACACTCTGTTCCCCCGGCAACTAGGGCTCCAATCACCCAGCCAGCTGCAGATTAGTTCAGCGGTGGGGGGTTTAGGTTGGTGGGAGGGGATGTGAGGGGGGGGGGGTGATGATGGAAAATGAAGAGGGAGGAAGGGAAGGGGGTGGCTTGAGGGAAGGAGGGGTGGGAAAAGTTTGAGAAGGGGAGAGAGAAAGAGAAAGAACCGGCGTCATTGAGAGGCAGGAGTCCGAATGAGGAGTGTGTTTGAGAGCTGAGGGTGCAGAAATAGCTGTAAACATTTTTAGCCTGGAGGCTGGACGGGAGGAGGGATTTCCCTGACTTTGTGCCTTTTTCAAACTGTTTGTGTGCACTTGGAGCTGCACTCGGTCTTTCTCTGTGTATGTATATGTGGGAGGTACACGCAGGGGCTATGCAAAGCAAGAGAAATCAGAGGCAGGGGTAGGGGTGTACAAACCGTGAAAGAGAGAGAGAGAGGCAAACTATTCTGAAGAAAAGGAAGCATGCAAATGGATGCTATCTTCTGCGGAGTCAGGTCACGCAAAATGAGAAATAACTCCAAGAGCACCTCATCAGGGCTCACCCAGCTCAGAAAGGTAATGTGAAGAGTTAAAGAGTGCTCGTGTGTGACACTGTGTGTTTTGCATGTTTTTCTTTCCTCTACTTTTTAAAATGTTTTCATTAAAAAAGTCAGTAAAGTTGTAGTAAGATTGGGTTTTCTTTCTATGCAGCATATTGATTGATATAGCTTGTAACTGTTAACAGCGATGAATCAACTGAACCAAAGTGGTCTGCTCAGTCTGAAAATCACGTACATTGCTTATAGATCCATTGTCATGCATGTGCATCTACTTTGCCTTCTCACATACTCTCTGCACTCTAAATGTACATGCTTGTGCGTGACCTTGAATGTGTCTGCATGCATGTGTGTGTCCATTTACAGAATGTACGTCTATGCTTGTTTAAAGCAAAATGGATGGCAAATGTAAGGATGTGGTTTTGTCTGTGTTTATTCAAGCCTTATTTCATTCTGGACTGCGTTGCCTCCAGTTAAAGTATGCCTGAGTGTTGCTCAAGTGGCAAGTCTCAAACTGTCTGCACCAAGTCCATTACTGCTGCCCTCAAGAGACTCGGTACCTCACTGAAGTATCTGAGCACACGTGAGCTCATACACACACATACACTCAATGGCTGTCAGTGCTCATCTGCTTTTTAAATGAAAACAAAGTGTAGGTAGATGGTTTCGAGACCAACAGGCAGAGTGTGCACTAAAAACATTGCATTCCAAACTGGCTTGTTGAGGTGGAGAGGGAGAAAAGAGGAGAGAGGATAAGTGTGATGAGCATTCTTCACTGTGAACAAAGGCACCTCTTCATGCAGAGTCCCAGTGCCTGTATTGTTGTGAGGGGGCAGGCAAGGGTGGAGACCTCCGGAGGGAGGACAGAGGAGTTCAGGTGGCTCCAAAAAGTCATCTTTTCAAGGATTAGGAATAACACTTTGTTTGCAGATTCATGGCCAGGCATTAGTAAAACTGTGTAGTCGGCTTTGTTGTACATTAGAGTACATAATACCTGTGGTCATACAACTCAAATTTATGAGCAGACAAATAGCATGGCTGTATACATTTAGAGGAATAGGCTTTAATTGTTTAATAAAGAAAAACAGATGTCTAAAGATTGTCTTTCAACTTTTGTCCAATTCACTGCCTTCTGGCCTTGAAAATACTGAATGTATAGACAAACTGGACAGTTACCATGGGCAGAGACAGCTACAGTGGTTAAACAGCCACAGAAAACAACATAACATGCAAAATCTATTATTTTTGAACAGATAAATAAATGAATCACAAAATATTGGCCACAGTGTTTAATTGCCAAGTGAATAGGTTTTTCTGACTTGTTCCAGGAGAAATAAAATGGATAATGATTCATGTCCTTTTGGTAGATTGGTAAATACATGTTTGGAAACTTGCCAGACCAACTTCTCCTTCTTTTAATTGATGTATTGTTATCTTACTGCCACCAACTGACAATATGTAGAATTGCAGGGAATCCCTAGTTTTTGATGTAAACACCAATTTTATTTGCCAACTGGGGAAGTTAATGTATAGCTCTGACTAGCAATTAATGTAATTTTTTCCAGCTGAGGTAAGAACATCCACTTCATTTTAGCACTTTGCAACTGGAAGATGTATGTAACATGACTCACTTTCTCACAACATAGGCATCAAATTGCTCTACAGTGGAATGTCTGCTTTGTCCTATGAGCACTGACCCATAAGAGATGGTTATCAGTCAGCCAACATAATCCATCTCAGCGGCTTCCTCTGGCCTTTTAGATTAGCCTGCTGGGCAATCATTAAACCCAAGAGCAAGATCTATAGAACATGCAGCACTGGAACATTTGATTTAATATGCTTTATTTTAACAGACAACAGCTGAAGTGTCAACTTTCTCTACCGCTATTTAAATTCAGTGGTATTTGTGTCATATTGGCATAAATGAACAGCTTCAGCAGGTCAATAAAGTTTTACTGACCACAAATCAACATTCCTCTCCTCTCCTGTTTCTGACTGTCCTGAGGTTGTATTTACTTAAGTGCGTAAGGTTGAGAGTTTATTGAATTGAGACTTGCTGACTCTCTGGCACTGTGAAGAGAAGGTTTATAGAGTTGGAGATAAAGAGACAGGGACTGTCTGTCTGCCAGTCAGCAAGGTTGTAATAAGTGGGCTGCAATCTTGTAAAGGGACTCTGGTGTGGAGCCATTGTATGTGTGTACAATCTCTCTCTCACACACACACACACACACACACACACACACACACACACACAGTGGTCTGTCAGATTAGGACAATGTTTACATTCTGAGTCAGGGGTAGAGGCTAACTGTCTGCATGACTGCTGTGCAAGACAATGTGCACTGTGGTAGAAAAGAGGGTTTTCGTGACCTTGTTTTCAGCACTTAGAATATTCACACTCTCAATACCTCATTCTTCCTCTTTCTGTCATTCATTTTACTCTCAGACACACACTCATTCATTCTCAGATCATTTTCTCTAATTGCATTTCCTCTGTTTCCTTCTCCTTTCTCTTTCTTTCACACCAAAATATTGACAGACTCATATTCATGGAATTTTACTCATTACCCATCTATCTTTTTTACTCTCCGTGACTCATGATTTCTTGCATACGCACTGACATAAACAGACCCTGACTATCAACACATGTAACACATGAAGTCTTAAATCTACTCAGTGGAGGTTAACGGAATTTTTCATTAGTATGCATGCTTTGTCAGGGGAAAAAAGAAAACTAAAGCACCAGATGTTTAGTATCGTGACAAGTCTGGCATCTCTCACAACTGAATCAGTTTATGTTTTTTTTCTTGGAAGCTTGCTGAAGTGGAGAAGTCAGTTAATGATTTGGTGTGAGTCATTAGAGTGCAAATTCACCAAGAAAAACAGTGTTTTGTTTCATGTTGATGCTATGGGCTCAAATGACAAGAAAATTAACTATTAGTTTTACTTGCAGACACGATTCCCATTCACTTTTTACAAACATGTACAATCAGTGTGTGTATGTGTTTTTTGGCACATGATGTTATGAGTGTGTATATGGAGCCCATGTGTATACATATATACAGAAGTCTGCACATATGGTTGCCATGTGAACCTTACCGATAACCTTGCTGATTTTCTGAGGTTTAACTTAAAATTGATTACATTTCCCTCAGTGGTTTTTAAAAATTGTATGTAAATACCATGGTGCATGTTATTGTATGTGTGTGTGTGTGTGTGTGTGTGTGTTAGCGGATGCAACCAGTGACATCTGTCTTCTCTATTCTTTTCTGATCAGAAAAGTGACAGCAGGGCTTTAGGACGTTACAGCCCGTCCGCCCCTCCTCTTAAAGGAACTGGCTTTTGACAGGCACTCTGCAGGGCGGCAGGCAACTTAAAGACCCCACCGGGCCAATCTCCTGCCATCCCCGAGCTGCTGTTGTTGCCACGGTGATGCGCTCAGAAAGAATGTGTCCTGGTGTGATGGTGAAAGAACTCCTCTTGTGTGAAAGATATTGTGGCTCGTATTTTCTGTGATGTTGGTAGATGGCCATGGGTTTAGTCATGATCAAAAACAACCCTAGCCCCCTCCTTTCCCCCACTCCCCCATTTACATACACAGATGTATGGATAATATATACCACCTTAGACACCAGTAACCTTGTCCTTGTAAAAGTAAAATCAACACGTATGTATACATGCATGGATAATGCATACCATCACACTGGATTCTAGAGGCATTTATCCTGTTGGCAGCCAGCCATGGTTATTTCATTAGATGCACCCATAACCCCACACAATTATACCCACACACTCTTTCTCTCACAACCTGTCGCTTGCAAGCTGTTGCACTGTCTGGCAGTTTCATTCTGCTTAGTGTCTGAGTTGTATTTTAAAGAAATCGAACCAAGGCTTTAGAGAAAATGGTTGCTGCAACTCTAATTGGAACATTTAACAGGACATGGCAGGCTAAATCCCTGTCCTGCTGCTTTGTTTACACACAGACTACAGTACAGAATGTGAATCTCTAGCAGAGTTCAGTCTGAAGAGTTGGGGCAAGGACAGAGGCAATAACAGTTTGATGGCAGGGTATTAGTTGTAGGCTGGGAGAATCATCAAGCTGATACTGATGAAGACCATCCAAAAGCCAGCTAGTGTTTCCAGCTTGGTTTTGGTTTTGCAGCCTGTGCCCACTGCATGTGAGGGTGGAATAGACCCGAACACACATAAACACACACACTCACTCCAGAACACATACACATACCTACAGACACTCACACATACAGGAAAAGAGGCACACACAGACTCAAACACAGATATCGAAATATAGACCAGATACAAACAAACACATGCACACACAAACTTGAACATTAGCTGATATACTGTACTTGCACGTGAACATGCATATACCATATGCTCAACAACAACAGCTTGGAGAAAGACCTTGTATGTGGGGAAGGCTGCCATCTGGAAAGGAATGTGTCCATCTGGGTTCAAGGGGTAACTTTAATGTGGTTGTACAGCTCATTCATTTAAGCTTGGGTTGCCATGTTATAATGAGCATTCCAAAAAATGGGAAAGTTTGGTTATGTGCACCTTGTGTGCGTAATATTTCAGATGAAAAAACTGTAAGAGCAATGACCTTCAAATCATTTCAGTTGTTTCAGTAATCTTCTTCTTCTTGCAGCCATGGTTAAGAAAGAGAAGGATTTTGTTTACCTGTCAATTTAGGGATCCACTCTATAATAAGAATTAAAACAATTTCTGGTGGCTCATCCAAGTGTAACAACTTAATGAGTACTGTAGATACTCCAGACACACTGTAGACGCAGAGACACAGAGGAGCTTTGATCATACCAAATCATATCTAAACACTGTCTTGTTAAGTTCTAGAGTTGGGAAAGTAGTAGTTATCTCTTTGTCTGTCTCCAGTGTAATGATGGTTACAATAATCTTATCCTTTATTATCTTGCTGTATTTGTCAAGTTGTATCTGCTGAGCCTAAAGACATCAGTCCTTTTTAGTTCTGTGTAGATTTCTAGTTTGGATAGGCTCTCTAACATTGCAAAACTATACATTTTTGCATGAATTTTTGTTATACCTCAATATACTGAAGTAAATAGTATTTCTGATATAATGCTGAAATTATTAATCAATTAGTTGATCAACAGTTTCTTGCAGCTTCAGAAATAAGGTGACTTTCTTTACCTTTATATTATTGTGATATAATTACTTTTTAGGCTAAATTAAAATATCTTGCACTAGTAACTTGTTACTTAACTTAAACAAAATGATGGTTAAGTAATTAAATTTACAGTAACTGATAGTTGTTGGTGAACATGTTTAACCCGTCATTAAAGTACAACAACAGCAGCAGACATAAAATGGAGATACATTTTAAGAATGCAAAACACATAACTTGCTCACTCATTGTCCCTAGAGTATGTTGCTCTGATTTAGTGTTAGCCAACTGCATTAAATTCAAACTACAACTGCATATTTGCCATGTGTTGAGTACAGTTCGTTTCCTGGTGGAGATGACAATGGAAACGCACACCCTTAGAGCAGTTTAGTTTGGCTTGCTTCAGTGGTGCTAAACACCCCTCTTTATTTCACTCTTGTTTTTTGTCCACTGTCGGTCTTGGCCCAGGCTCACAGTTGTCGGTCACGGGGTGTGTGGAGGTCAAAAGCTTCGGCTCTGATTCTGACTCTGGAGTTTACACTCCGGAAGAGTACTTTCCCAAGCTCTCGCCTTGCTCGGATCCCCTGGGGATCGGCCGATGAATAAAAAAATCTGTTTCTGTGCAGGCATGCAGAGGAGCAGGGGAGCAGGGACGGGATGGGGGCACTATGGTGGGAATTCTCAAGCGGAACCCTTAAAATGTGAAGCAGGGAAAAGACAGAAGGAGAGGATTTTGGCATTGGAGCTCAGCTCAGAGACTGTGGCTTGGAGGAGAAATTTGATCTGGGGCCCAGAGAATAATGTTAGTATGCTGAAGAAACCAGGTTATTGTTCACTGCTGCTCTTTCACTGTAGCCAAGCCTGTTTTAGAGAGGGAAGGTTTTACCATTAGGCTCAAAGATCCCACATTGTGTGTCAGCACAATGTAATATCAGATAGCTGTAAAGAATGATGGCGTATTCAATGACACTTCCTCGCGTGTCTTTGAAACCAGGCCCGTTGGGTGTTGTTAACAGCAGTGACAGACATTAACTGAGGTGTAAGACATGCCATGTCTGTCTCGTGTGTTTAAGGGCATGGTGAAACAAAATACAGCTTTGGTTGCAGTCAAGAGAGGGTGTGTGTGTCACCTAGCATATTACCTGTGGCTGTTTATAAATGACCTCAGCCATTGAAATTCATCACTGCCTGCCAAACAGCAAGGCTCATTGCCAGGAAGAGCTCTATGGCTTCTTTTGTTTGGCAAGCTTTCCTGTCAATGGCCTTACTTACTCTGTCAGTGATGATTTATGCTTGCTGCAACCACAGTACTCCAACCACAGGTGCAGCTACACCAAGGTCTTGTTTCCTACTGCTAGATGAGCTGAACTGTGCACTAATTTTGAAGGTAGGGAGCTGAATACAGAAATATTTAAAGGGATAGCAGACTTCAGATGGGTTTATTGTCAAACACAAATAGATATGTATCTTTGATCTTTGATAACAGCACTCTGAGGTTGTGCTTAGGAGCTAAATGCTAAGGTCAGCATGCTAACATGCTCACAATGCTAATGCTGATGTTCAAAAGGTATATTGCTTGTACACCATCTTAGTTTAACATGTAAGCATGCTAACAATTTCTAATTAACACTAAAGTGCCAGATGAAAAGCCATAGGATCACAAAAGTTATTACAATTCTTCTTAAGGGGGAGCTGAATGTCTTTACCAAATTTCATGGCAATCCATCCAGAAATTTTACTCAAAACCACAAATGACAAGCAGTGGAGCGACAGGAAAAGGAAAGGCTCACCAAAATCATTAGAATACATAATCTGAGAAGCATAAATATCTGTACAAAACTTGGTGCCAATCCGTCAAGTAGATTTATTTCACTGGATAAGTGAAAAGTTTGATCTCCTAGTGGTGCTTTAGGAGAAGTCAGAGGATCACCAAAGTCATTAGAATATATCCTTAAGGGAATTTGGAAATCAGTAGAAATTTTCAGAGCAATCCATCCATTAGTTGAGCTGCACAACCACACAACTGGCGAGTTGCTGCTTAAAGTTGCCGTGACTGTCGGATTGTCTGTTTTGGAGAGTTAAAAAAGTTGTCCTCCTACCCAGTTCCACTGTTGAATATGTGGTTTCAGATACTGATAGACAATCCAACAAGTGCTTTCGTTTGAAGCATACTGAGGTCTTAAGAATCACAGAATCTTACAGCATTGGTTGAAACTGGAGTAGTGTTTCAGCTGCAAAATGTACCAAATGTGGATTTTTGGATTTGACAGAAGCAGTGTTGGACAGGGTTGTGCAGGCCAAAGTGAGAGCTGTTAAAAGCGCGTCCTGGGATGAGTTGGCATGGGTACTGGTCTGTGGAGCCAGCGGGGTAATTGGGAGCAGACCTGGGATGAGTCAAGAGCTCTGCTGATGGGAGCTTTCTGTCTGTGGGGAGGAGGGGCTGACATGTCTATGGGAGGGAGCTGAAGGACAGATGCTCCAACTCTGCAAGGAGAAGTAACATGACACCCTCTCCCAGATGGGGGGATAGAGAGAGATTTGTTTGCTCTGCCTCCAAGACAGATTCATCCTCCTCCCCACTTGTTTTTCTCTTCTCATTGGAATGATCTTGTCTCTCGTAGAGAGGCTTCCTTTCTCTTCTCTTTGTATTAGTTGGCGATAGGTAAAAATGTTGAAATGGAAGTATATATTTATAATTTTCCACCATGTCAGTCCAGGTTAACAAAAACAACCTTTGCACTTAAAAGCCTCCACAAATCTTTTTCAGTTATCCACTTAATTTTCAACTTTTATCACTCCATCAGTGTCTAAAGCTGCCTCCTAATGTCTATGTCTAGATGGGCTTATCACCTAAAGACTTTAGTGCATCATTACACTGCAAGCCGCACCATTTGCTGTCAGTGGAATGTCGAATGGAAGCTGCAAACTCCAAAGGGAAAGGGAGATCCTCCCTGTTAAAAGCCTGTGGTTAAACTGTTACAGGATGGTCATTTGTATCTTTGACAGGTGGAGCGAGTCAGAAGGACTTTTTGGAGGATTTTGCTGAGTTTGTCTGGAGTTTTCCTTCCGTTTTCTGCCATTTTGACCTTGTGGTAGTCAAGGCTGCCCAAATTATCAAAAACAAACTCAAGTTCTTACTGTACAGGGTGAATTATTAAGCAAGAAATCCTGCTGAGCCTTATGATTTCATTTAAGGAGACAAAGAAGGTCAGTCCTACTCCCACTTCCTGTCTGTCACTGTCTGTTTGCCTGAGCAAACACAAACAATACAATAACTATTCATTTAATGCATTTGAAGCCTCCCTTGGTTGTGCCTGTGCACCATAATTACATCCATAGTGGCTTTGTCTGTGGCCCCAATTATAATTAAGGTTTGTTTATACATCTTCTGAGGTAATATTTTGGCCCATTCTTCCAGCTCTCAGCGGGATAGACTGTAGACACCCATGCCGTCATTAGCCTCAGTTATAAACAACAACCACAATAACAAGAAATGCTATATGTGTGGCGTTAGAAATACAACAATGGAGGCTTGTGTTATATTTAGAGTGGATTGATAAGCAAAAAAACATGCAGGGAGAAATTAATTGTATGTGGTATCCCCTTTAGTTCCTGTCTTGTTCTGTGGCTAACCCAGTTTCAATATTGTCTCAAGTCCATCCTCTCCTAACAATGGAGGGAGCAGGGGGAGAAGTGGAGGGGCAGGAGGACACAGCACAGACGTCCAGGGGGGCTGTCAATGGGGTTGGACACAACACTAGGCACTGTATGTTTGATTGTTTTTTGCCCCTAAAGGCCAGATTCTGATATGCATAATTACCACTGTACATCATACAACACAGATCCCTGTGGTTGAATATATAAGGGAAAGATATAAAGCCAGCAGATGGAAAAGTGATGTGTGTGATTGAATGAAAAAACAGATAGATTAAGCAATAGAGAGAGGCAAACATGGCATGTGGGAAAAATGGATCAATTCAACAAGTGTGCAGCTTCCAGACTTATAACACTGTTTCTGGCTGTCAATCGCATGCACGTGCAGATACACACACAGATACAGGCACACATAGCCATAAAGTTGGCTTGTTTGGCTGATGTCCAAGGCTTTGCTATGAAATCAGCTTGGGAAAGCGGCGGGGGCCCTGAGCAGGACACAGAGACAGAAACAGAGAGAAAAAGAGTGAGCGAAACTGCTGAGACTAGATAAAATTCCATTGTTCATTTGCTTGACTATCTCCTTCCCTCTCCCTCTCCATGCATCCCTTCCTTCACCATCAACTCTTCCTTTGCTACTTCTTCAGTAACCAGACATAAACCCTGTCAAAGTTTATCAGGTCAAGGCAGCATGTCAGTCATTGTGAAATCTCCATATCACTCAAACCAAACACTCCATGTCAGATCTGACAACCCAGCGGTGCTTGCAACAAATTGGGTGTGCATGAATAGTCTCTGCTCCAGATCTGCAGAAGGAAGATCACGGTACAGTTTACTATGAAAGAGAACGATTAAAAACCAGTCCCACTCTATCCTCCCTTCCTTCCTATCTTTCACTCCTTCTTCCATAATGCTTTTGTCCTGCAACTTTAAGACTGAGTGGGAATGAAAGAGAGAGAATGAAAGGGAGAAATGAAAGCGTGAAAATGTGAAGGAAAAAGGCAGCCAAGTTTGTCATTCCAGAAAGAGCTGGCTAAATGTGCAGTGGTGCGTTAAATTGATTGCAGGCAAGATTTTGGCACATGCCATAGTGAGCCACATCTTGAAGGGGATAGGGTTCTCAACTCAGCGTGGTTGCAGAAAGAAAAAGAAGAAAATAAATTATGATTTTTTTTTGCAGTATATAATTCCCATTTTGAGCTTTCATGTTCCTTCCTTGTCCCAGTTTTGCGTAAAACCTCACTCATAAGGATGACAAGTGGTTCAGCGGCTGCCTCTCTTTGGTTGCTTTCTGTATTTTGTGTGACTCCCATGTCCTGATAACTGTGAAATGCAGTGTGGGCTGTGAGCGACTTTGCCCTTTTAAGGTATTTTGAAATGACAAAGAGAGAAAAGGAGTGCAGTTCAGGGATGATGATGTCATGGTATTAGCTGTTTCTGCAGACCTGGACAGAGGGATGGAGGGACAGAGGGATAGAGGGGTAGATGAAATCGTTATGAGAAGCAGCTGTTGGGGAGAGGTGGGCAGGCAGGCCTCTAGAGCACAGCTCGCTGACAAAGACTCAGATGTCTGATAAAACTAGCTAAATACTGACAGGACCACCTGCTAAAGCTAATTCAATTTCAACAGCAAAACATCACCTGATTATCACCAAGAGTTAGCACTTAGAGAATGGCTGACATCTCTCTGAGTTTGTACACTTGCATTGCACTGTTAAGACTATTAGAGAAAGAAACATTTTACAGTTTATCACTGACAATAAGATTCATACAAGTCATGATAACAGTGCTTTTATAAACCAATTCCGAATCGACACAGCTTGAGTTACAGCTAATCATGGAAAAAACACAGTGTCTGTGTCATCACATTGCCATCGAATGAGTCCAGGCTGATTCTTTGACCTACCTCTGTAAATTCAGCATTGCATGACTTCAGATTAAAAGAGCAGTTATTCACAGAGTCATCAACGAAAGGCCTGTATGTGTGTACCAGTGAGTACCCTGTGTGCTGGCTAACATACTGTACACAAATGTGCCCAGTCTTTGTGAATCAGGGATTCATCTACAACTCTATGACCCATCCAAGGTCTGATAGCATTTAGTGCCAGATGTGTGAAGTCTGAGCACTGTAGTGGCTTTTCTATGGAGAAGAGCCGAACTGCAGACCTGATGTCTGGGAACCTTGTGAGCCAATGGGGAAAGAGTATACTGTATATACCTAGATGTGAGGTCTGACAGTTATACTAATCACAATCTTCCCAATAGCTGTCCAAACTGAAATGAGAATTATTTGCAAATATTTTAACTTTTAGTCTCAGGTCTGTTTCTTCAACTTAACTGTAATTTATATTTTTTGTCATGCCAGGGGCATGGCATTACTGATAGTAATGTCATTCAACTGAGCTGTTTGTCCATCTCTCCATCCTTTTTCAGGTGGCCTTTGATTCAGAGTCAATGGCAGAATTGTCATAAAATTTGGCAAAATATTCACAGTGCTTGGGAATGAATCTTAATGTTTTGGTCATATTCTGACTCCTCATCATTTCCCATTAATAAGTCAAAATTTCTAGTTCCAACACTTCAGTTAACTACTTCAGTATGGCAGGACACCTCTGAGACTCATCTAATTAATGTATGTATTCCTTAAATTACGCACATTAACATGTTACATGTTAAAAATTAGCATATCAGCATTCTGAAGTTACCATTTCGCTCAACAGCTGAGCTAAAGTACTGCTCTAACTGACAGAGCAGCTATGCCTAAAGCTGCCTGTACGCTTCATTCAAAGTGCTTGTCAGATAGAACAGATTCGGAAACTACATTCACACTCACTTCAAAACAGCAATTGGCAGGGTGTGTGGAATTCAGTTTTTATTCTTTACACATCTTTTTCTGTTATAAAGACTTCCTTTCTGAAATTTTTGAACAGCATGTTGTACAAACTTTTTGACCCCAGCCAAGGCTTTGCGAGGTTTGTCCCACTTCTGGTATAAATGATTTAAATGCCGAAGTTGTCTCTATTTAGTATCAAATTTACTCACATATATAAATCCCTCTGGATTCCCGCTCTCCACTTTCTATGATTATACATTTTTAGAATAGGTGGTGCTAGTCAATTGCTGAGTTCCTATTTATTATAGCAAGACAACACCATGCTTCAGCCATTAAGCCTAAATAAACAACAACATCCCTCTAAGAATCTGTCCACTGCCAGATACCCAGTGTCCATCCCCTGATACAAATCTCCTGCAGGGTTTGTTATGCAATTGATGCTTGGCTCTGATGTCCTGCCTCTGACCCCAACTGCTGTTATCTCTATCTAGGAAAGGCTTTAAGGCATTTATGATTGTGTGTTGTACACTGAGCACTAATCCTTTTTATCTGAGGCCAGGACTGGATGTTATCCTTTATGAAATATATCTGTGTAATAGTTTTTAACTGAAGCATTTACCTAAATAAACATAAAGCAACAATCAAGACAACAGGTGATTCTGGGAATAAAAATAGTGTTTTTACAGGAATTCTCAAAGTGAAAATGTATAAATATCTCTTTAAATATTAAATAAAAATATAAAAAATATGGTTAATAATAATAAGTTATTTCTATTCCGACATACTTTCTGCTGCCATCTTCTCCACTTCCTCTGCTGCAGTGTCCACAGCCTGTCACACCTCACAGGGCTAAGACTGAAGGGGGTGGGGCAGGTGGAAGTCTTTCGGATCTCAGTTTCCCGTGATGTTTTTATTGGCCTCAGCAGATGTCTTCCCTCAGCCTCTGTATTGTTATGGTGGCCATCTTGCTCTGGGGGTCAGGGTTAACAATAGTTGCCAATAGCTATAGGAGAAAAAAGCCTTTGCTGTTCCCAAAATGAGTTTCCCCAGTAACCGAATGCCGTAAACCTGGCAATGTTGTCAAATTTACTGCTTTTATGAGATGCAAAGACACTACTGCTTGTCAGGTTAAGGCAAGTGCTGGGAAACATTGCCATGAATGTATGAGTCAAGTTTGAGATATGTTCAAGCCCAGTAAACTGTGTGAAAATACCAATTTACCTTTTAAGGCACTGTAATCTCCACACTCCACAATCTCAACAACACTTTCTGTTCTGATGAAATCTAATGAAATGGGACAGCCTAAAAGCCTACACTGTTTTCACAGGGCAACTGTATACTTCTATTATTCTTTGCAATATCCACTTCCCTCTTTAGTTTTGACAACCCCTTTCTCCCCCACCCCTTCGATTTGCTCCCTCTTCATATCTCCCATCTTTCCTCCCCCACTGTGATATGCAACACCCTTCCCAACCAAGAAAAAAACTGTAAAACTGGGAGACTATATACATTCTTTCTAATCTTTCTTGCCCATCCCCTTTCTATGCAGGATTTCTGTTCTTCATTTCCGTGTTGGGTTTTAGTAAGGAGAAAAGAATCAGGAGGGGGAGGAAGGAAAAAATGGGTTGATGTTTCCCCTTAAACATGTGACCTCTGCTCGGCTCACAGCTGAAAATAATTTGGGCCTACAGACCAGTGGATGGCTGACGCAAACCCTCCTCCACCTCTCTTTGGGGGACTAGTCTTGGGCTGATGGGGGGGCTAAAGACAAAGCAATGAAGGGCTGTAAATTGAGCTATGAAAAGAACTAGAAGCTAAAATATGGAATATTGTACTTTTATTTCTTGTCAAACAAGCCCTCAACTTCGACGTAGTGTACATTTGTTCTCTCATTCTGGAAGAGAAGAAAACCCAGAATCATTCCAAAAACTGAACCCAGAAGGCTAATTATGTTGTTAGCTCAAAGAAGAGTTCAGCTGTTTGGCTGCAATATTTTATTCTACCGAAATTGTGTCTTTTTTCTGACTTGCCTCACTGCCAGTTGGGACAATAATTTGTGGAATTCAGCTGAATTAGGCTCACATTCCCTACATAGTCAGGAAGCAAGGGAGAGAAGTGTCAGGGTTAGCTAATGCACGTTTATTGGGAGAGATTGGAGGGGGTCAGGCAGTGCTCAGGAAATGTTTTATGGCCTATGGATACCCTAAAGTACCCCAGCACATCTGGTTGAAGTCACACATGCGCACACATCCATAAGTTAGTCTGGAGTATGGACTGTTTGACAGGATGTACAGATCTACGTAAGTGAATGTGTTGGGTTGAGGTTTTGTGTGTGAGTATGCAGCTGGGTGGCAAAGCATGTATTGGTTTTCTGCAACCAATACATGCTTTAAATTTACTTAAGAACAAATGTGGGAATTGGAGTTAACCTTGGTCTTGCGAGGCTCCAAGTGGATCTGGTTTCATTATACTCTGACAAATGGGTCAAGTAAGAATTTCAAACTGGCTGAGAATTTACCCTAACACTCACCTTGGCAATACTACTATAGTATACTGTAATAAAAACAGAGGCAAATGTGTAGCAATGGAAGACACTCAGCACATTAAGGAAGCTATTTTCTGGAATGAAAGGAGTATGTGAAGTGCAAAAACAAAATGTGTGTGCAGTACTTGTCTTGAAAATACTGTTCAGGCAAGTGCAAAAATGCGAGACACTGAGTATAACCTAAAAAAGTGCTGTTCTCTGGTTTCCAATTGCCACTGATGTTTTCCTAATGGAGCTTGATTATATTACAATGTGGTGTTTTTCACATATTCCACAAATTTTCCATAATGCCATGGGTACTGGAACCTAATGTGCGTTGTGCCTGTTTGCTATCCACTGTTCAAGCTTTTGTTTTCAGCTGTATCCTCCAATTACCAATCAAGTGGGGATTGCCGTTTGGGGGGATGCTGTGCAAACTGTGAGGTCTGCTTCTCTGCTGCATGGTTCAGAAATGAGTTTTGCTAGCCACAGTAATGAGAGGTTACAGCTATTTGGTCATTTGCATTCACACACCAGAGTTAGAAAAGCTTCTCTAAGGGAGTCCTGGGGAAGCAGCTCATCTTTTGACCTAACTCTCATTTGTCAGTCTATGTGTCCGCCTATTTGTATCATCTTTAGCAAGACAAGAAAAGCAAACTAGCTGGAAGCTTTTCAACTGTCTAAATTGCTGTTCTGCAACAGTTTCACTTATGTAAATGTTTTCTTTGCAACTTTATGACCTGTAAGTTGAAATATAGGTCTGCTTTGCATGTGTTTCAAAAAATCTTTACCATCCACACAGTGCACCCACCCCATTATACAAATACATGTTACTAACTGACTGTCTTTTTTACTATGTAGGATGCCAGCTGCTAGCACCATGACTGGTGGGAGGGCCCTGCTGCTGTGTACAAACACGGATAACTGTATCTACCAATCAGTCAACGGGTAGGTGCCTCAAAAGCCAATCAAATATTTTTTAAATTTTGCTGATTCAGTAATAATAATAATAAAATTATAACATTCAGTGCTACAGCAAATGCAATGGTAATGCTTATTTGAATATGTTATTGTCAAAGTCTCTTTGAGCAAGGTTCTTATAGCCTCCATTTAGTGTGTAGCATTTCTTAAGCATCAGTAATCAGTATCATATTAACTGATTCTTCCATATAGAAAAGAGACAATAGTTAAGACGGTAAACCACTTATTGCTCATACCACTGGCTAGTTGATTTCGCTTGTGCTGCTTTTGCTAATTGTGAGATTCAATCAAGCTGCTTTCTGTAGGAAAAGCTTTGCCTGTTTGTGCTGGAAGAAGAGCAACAGCTCCTCCTGCAATTGTGCCAAAAATCTACCAAGCAATTTGCTATAAAATCAGATCAGCTAGTGCAATACAGAGGCCAGTAGATGCTGCCATTCCCCTTGATAATGGTGTTATTTGTTTATAATAAAAAGGCAAGTTCGTATCGGGTGGCTATGTGAAAGCATGTCTTCTTTTTATACATAGAAAATATGCTTAACTTGCTGTTTGGAAAAAATTAACAGTGTTAAGAAATCTTGGTCATTGAAAGGAACTAAGAAAGGTCCATTGTAATTGTTGTCAGGCTTGTTGCCATGTGCTAAGGCAGGTTGTAGGGCCCAAATGCAAATGCAGGCACAAACACGGCAGAATGAGTTTCCTTGTAGTTTATTAAAGAATAGTATTAAGCGTACAACTCATTGTGGTAATTTCCAGGAATCCAAACATAAATGTCCAACTTAAAACAGGTACTCCAAACAGAAAATCCAAAAGGTAAATGCAAATTCCAAATCCAAAACATGAAACAAACATTCATCCAGGCAGGAAAGAGTGAAATTCACAACTCACAGACTGAGAACAAACTGGCAGAGTTACAGGCAGATGAGCACAAGGAGGAAACAACATGAACTAGACAATGAAAGGACTGAACTCAAACAATATAAACAGACACAAATGAACAAGGATGGAAGAACACCGGGTAAAACACATTAGGAACTAATCAGATCAACAGGAAACAAAGCACAAAGCATCAGGCACAGACAAATTCAAAATAAGACAGGAAAACAGTTTGAGGCACAAATTAAAAACACAGGAACACAGAGCAGACAAACCAAACAGTGACAGCTGTAGATGAGATCTAAATTACGACTCCCAAAGTGCAATGCAGTGAGAAATAACTCGCCAAAAAAAGTTAATTCTTTTTTTGTATGCTTGTAACAGTGCTGGTGATTTTAGAGGTTAAGCATGGTAGAAGTTATGGGTCAATACAAAGTACAGAGAAAAAAAGAGTGTTTGTCTGGATGCTGTGGATGTCATTGTACCTGACAATGATGTTGCTGTTCTGTGTTATTATTATTTACATTAAAAAATTTCTAATAAAATCTAAGCGTCAAAAAGAATGTGCCACAAATCAAGCATAGCGTTGAGCAGGAAATGAACACAAGCTGAGCTCACAATCCCAGCACATCAGGTGATAGCAGCCATCTTAAGCAAGTCACATCAGCTGACAATTCAGCTGATTAATCTCCTAGCATTCATTTGCAAATTCCATACAAGGTACCTTATTTAAGCTGCTGTAGTCTGCCTGCCTGCCCTCGCTGCTTCCTCTGCAACAGCTCATAGCCCACCGCCACCCAAGCTCCACCTTTCAAACCGTATTTGACATAACTATCGATCCGATTGGGAATATTTCATTATCGGAATCATATCGGTAAACGAATTTGGCAGAGAATTTAGCCAATAAGAATTAACAATGCTAACATGTGCCGCTGCTGTTGTTGCACTTTGGACGTCATATCGCTGCTCATGGATAGGACCACACAGTGCATTCAGCTAGAGCCAAACAAACAAAAAAGTTGTCCTGACTGAACCTATTGTCGTTTGACCTACCAGCATGCTTTGTGAAAAAATTAAGATGAAACCATCTGATGATTGTTTAAATCTAATCTCTATCTAGCAGAACTTATGTCTCCCCCTTCTGACAGTGAGAGTAATTACACAACACAGTTGAAATGTGCTTATGACGTATAGACTCGGCCATAATTAGTTGCTGCTGTTGCTATGGTCGCTCCCTGCTTCAGCTCTGGCAAACCAATAATTGCCGGTTGGCATAAAACAAATCACTACCAGTTCGCCTGTGTGGGTATGTCACCACAGACACAAGTTTTAAAAACTCTTATATTGGGAAATATAAAGAGATTTACCTGGCGGTGATAGGCTTAATCGGCATTGTGTGAACTTTTTTGGCATGTGCTTAAATGGAACAAACTTTAATACTGTATAAATGTAAACTCTAGCTTTAACTTTCAATTCAGATTTTGCAGTGCGGAAAAATACATCTGAAACTAGCAGATCCTGTACTGCAGGATGTGACAAAAGCTATGAGCCTGGACAAGAGTTCCCATTGCTCTGCCATACCTCTTTAGATTACCCACAACATGTTGCTGAGGCCTAAACTGCACATTCCCCGAAACCACCATAAAGATCTGCACTGCTCTGAAGCAAGCAGGAGACACCCCTTTGCATGAGGGTCAGCAGTATAACAATAGCAGGGCTAGAGAGCAGAACAGGGCAGAGTTGGCCATCTGGCATCTGGATACTGTTACTGCCCTCCTGCTGCAACTGTCTAATGCCTCTGTGACCACTCTCTGTGGTCCCTTCTGTCATCCTTGCAATATTCATTAATGCTATTAAGATTATAATGAAGGGATTTTGTTTGTGCCAATAAGAGGGATTGTCTAGTGGAAGATTTAAATATCTGTTTTTGAGGTTAAATATCTGACAGTCTGCCATGTTACTGTATTTATCATTCCTCAAAACCTCAATTCAGTTCTTTTGGGGAATTGGCAGAAGTTGATATCATAAAATAAGTTAATTTTGTCTATCTTTTACTTCTTCTTGCCCATTTTAAACCCTTTCTCCTATCTGCTAATAATGTGTTAGCTCAGCTGCTCAGCTATTGTGCCCTTGTACGTCCTTCCCTCCTTCCCTTCTTCCGCCCTCAATGACCCTCCTCCTCATGTTCCACCCATCCTTGGCTGCGGGGGATAGACACGCTTTCCATATTGGCCATTTTTTAAATCTGTCTCTCAATCTCTCTTTTTCTCTTAATCACAAACAAGTGTTTTTGAGATGTGGGCAGTACAATATTAATTTCCTCCACCATCTGCTATACTTTTCAATAATTCCTTCCCTCGACCCCCATGCGTACTCCTGTTCTCCTACTTGGCTTTTCTATTTGACCTACTTTTTCCCCTCTGTTGCTTCATGGTTAATAAAAACTGCTGTTTCAGCCGAGGGACACGAAAAGAGAAAGAACGGGGGAGGGAGAGAGGGGTAGGGGGCCCAAACTAATAAAACCCAATTATTTGGTTTCCTTGTTGGTCATAGTTACAACATCAAGTTGTATTTTTTCTTCTTTTAAGGTCTCTAAGGAAACTTGAATCTGTAATTTTCCCCAGAGATTTCCTCTGGATTGCATGACTGTTGGTTTTCAAATCCAGCAATGTCATTAGAAGTCACCCAGATTTCCTCCATTTGCTGGAAATGCAATCACTTGATGAATGGACTTTGGGCCAAAACTGAGTTTTGAGGGTCGGTGGTAGAAAGGAAAAGATGCACGTCTACACGTCGGCCTCTCCCCTCTTCTGTGTATACTTTCATCTCCTCTCCAGAAATAGCTGTATGTGTAGCTTGTAAACTTTGACCCCCAAACCCAGAGTTCAAACAGTCATGACCCAGTAATCTTCCACGAGTGACTCACAGCTAAAACAGAGGCACCAAACAGACGCCTGACCTCTTTTAACAAGACTTCTTGTTTACCCATGAAAGAAAGCTCTCTTTGGATGTAATTGTAAGGCCATTGTGTGGCCAATTTTAAGAGCAATGGGGAGCATGATGCTTCAGTATGTACACCGAAGGCAGCAAGTGACATCTCTATGAAAATAATTGCACTATAAATTATTAGAGTTGACAACAGTACAATGTATTTTCTCCTTCAGTTCATCTGGTTTGAATTAAGTACAGACTATTCACTGTCCTCTTACAGAGAGAAGAATCTTTGCACATGTTTCCTGTTTATTTGTGTTTCCCTTTTGTTTCCTCCCACAGTCCATCTCGTGATTGACAGGTGACCTTCCAGCCTGTTAATCTTGAAAGACTGCAAAGTGGGCAATTCAAGAAAGCTTCAAAATCTTACTTTAGGTCCATCATATCATATATTCTCACCAATTATAAATAATAATGTCAAGCATCATTTGCATTGGATTACAAAACCAGTTTGGTCTGAAATTCTCTTTACAGCCTGATAGCAATCAATAAATCAGAAAATATAAAACAGTGTCTGTGGCTGTCTACCTACCTACCTTTGTGAAGTCTGCCCGTGCACTCACTGCGCATGAAAATGTGTTTTGGGGGAGTCACTTTGAAGAGAGTCCTGAAGGGAGGGTGTGGAATTTTTTACATTGGATATTTCAAAATCTAGCTGTCTCTTGCTAGATCTCCAGCAATGCTTACACCAGGTTTGTTTGCAACCCCTTTAAGAGTTCAACAAGTATGTTCATATTCATTTTTATGTCTGTGGTTCTGTTCCAGGCTTCAGTGCTGTGGCTTGAAGGTCGGGGAGGCTCCATCGTCTGCGGTGCCCCAGCGCCAAGAGGTGTGCAGGTCACCAGGGGACACAGACAGGAGGGGCGCCACTGTGTCCTCCAAGTGTCCCCTCTCCCCCCTACTTAGCCCGAGGGACAACCTGGGTCCTCCTGACACAATGCTCGCTCACAGGAGAGCCACCACCACCACTGACCCGCAGACTCCCAGCATGGAGAATGGGCTGTGTGGCAAACTGAACCACAAGAAGAGTCCAGCAGGAGTCAAGACAGCCAGCATCCGTGATAAGATCTCACACTGGGAGGGAAAAAAGGAACCTGGAGTAACTTCTACAGGGACATGTCCATTGAGTATGACGCAGAAGGAAGTTGAGACAGTAAGGAAAAAGGAATCCAAAGCTTCAGAGGTCCAAAGGACAGATAGCAAGAGGTTTGTCAGCTGGGACAGACAAGACTCAGGGAAGGAGAATGGCGGAAAGATGGGGGATTCAAGGCCTAAATCTCCAGGCCCAGCAAACAAGGACAGAGAAGTGATCCTAGAGAGGGGTTTTCGGGCTACCAAGCCAGCAGAACCACCCCATGACAAGAAAAGTGTTTTAATTCATGTTAAGAAACTAGAGAAGGCAACAAAGGAGCTTCCTGACAGACCTTCACTG
Source organism: Lepomis macrochirus (assembly GCA_024633595.2). NCBI lineage: Eukaryota > Metazoa > Chordata > Actinopteri > Centrarchiformes > Centrarchidae > Lepomis > Lepomis macrochirus. The sequence goes on along the minus strand of JALXJV020000008.1, from coordinate 11,915,076 downwards.
GCATTTCCAGGGAATTACTTTTGCCCTCCTTCAAAGGAGGAGCTGGAGGAAACAGAAAAGAAGGCCAATGAGCCCATTTTTGGGACTTTTGATGTGGCTCGGCCTAGCGGGTTGCGGAGGAGGAGGGAGGGGGATCCAGAGAACGTGTACAGTGAGCCAGGTGCTCCGTCTATAAACCCTCTACCTAAACCTCAGAGAACCTTCCAGCACCACACCCCACCCACTACCCCAGCTTCAGGGTTTGGCTTGGGAAAAGGAAGGAGGAACTTGCCCCCTTTGCCCTCCATTCCTCCTCCACCTTTACCCACATGCCCACCACCTGGGGTTTGCAGGAGACCCTGGGCTGACAAACCCCGGGACAGCAGTAACAGGTAAGGGAATAAGAAGATAGAATTAAAAATATGGGCAACCATGGTTCGTTTTGAGGATCATTCCTATTGCAGACATCCATTAGCGTTAGCATCCATTAGCAGGTTAATGTGCTAACAATTACTAAAGACAACTACACCTGAAACAATAGTTTTGTGGGTATTGAAAAATCAGGGGATCACAACAGTTATTACTATTCATTTTGAGGGGAACATGAATGTTGGGAACAATTTTATGGCAATAAATCCAATAGTTGCGAAGACACAATTATCAACCTCATTATAGCACCAGAGGAAAAGTCTAAAGTCAGTAAGGTTATTTCTCTGGGGACCACGGATGGCTGTACCAAATTCCATAGCAATCCACGCAATGTTTTGTTGTTGTTGAAATTTTAGTCAGGACCAGTGGTGGACAGACCAACCTACAGACTGGTATTGCTGTCCCTAGCTTTGCTGCTAACATGGCTAAAAAGACATAATAAGTACATGTTACTCAATCCAGCCAAGTTGTCTCATCTTAATCCTAAAGCTAAAAAAAAAAAATCTTTAAAGTGTTCTTGTGCGTATTCCATAAGCATTCCCCCAACACCACCAACCAACACTGAGGTGAACAACATCTCCCACATCTGCTGTAAACCAAAACCACCAGTGACATCATCCTGTTTCTAAATTTCCCAAAGAATGAGGTCATTGGTTGGATCTGAGGAATGTACACATCAACTCAACTCATTCTCGTTCCAAAACTCTACTGGAAGGGGAGAACATCATGCAGAGTGGTATGAGTCATGTCAAAGAGGCCCCTTGCTTTTTCAAGAATTTTAGCCTTGACAGTAAAAATGATTGCACAAGACCTTTGGCTAGCACAAATGGGTTTGACATGCATTTGTTTAGCAGAGTTAGAATTTCTAGATGTAAAAATGTGTCTCCTTGTAAAGTCTGAAGAAGAATGCAGAATCAGAACAACTTATTTTGCCAAAATGTTGGAAACTGAGTCTTAAGTAGCGCTCACATTCAGATGGTTACAATCAAACAAACAGAGCTCTGTAAGGAAACCAAAAAAATGTGAACTCTGCAGTATTGGAGTACATCTATTGTTCACTTTCTTCAGTGGTCTGAATTCTTGTTTGGAGCTTGGCTTGGATCTGTTACATTCCATACCATATGTGGAGGCCTCACTCTGCTCCAGTGTGGTGTGTCAAGCCCTTTGTTTGGCCAGACTGTCTCTCTGAGTTGCCAGTTTGTTAGGTACACTTAGATTTATCAAATGCTATGCAAAAGCTCCGCAAAAACCCCTACATTTGTAAAGCTTAAAATGTTCAGTTTTGATTAAAACTCTGACAGAAAGGTGTTGATTCTACACTATTGTCATTTATTTTGTATAACTTTAATTTATATGTCAGAATAATTTGATTTGATTTTTGATTTGATAGCCTTTATTGTCCCTGAGGGGCAATTTATTTGGCAACAGTAGTCAACACAAAAATCAACCAAATAATAAAGAGAATACCTAAGAACATAAAACATGCAATAGGTGTTATCAACATACAGTAAAGCGACCATGAAATATAGAGCACAATATATCCATAACTCCTTTATTACACTATATGTGCAACAGCACCCAGGCCTACAGTTTGTTTAAAAACCCAACAGTTGACGGAACTAATGATTTCAAATATCTATTTGATTTGGCCCTCTTAGGGAAAGTGTACCTCCTCCCTGATGGCAGAAGTTGAAACTCTGCAAGAGGAGGGTGTCGAGGGTCCACCAAGGTGGCCTTTGCCTTCCAAATGGCTCTCTAATGTTCAAGCTCATTCAAATGATTGCCAATGGTGTTTTGGCAAAGTTTAACAATATTTCTCAGCCTATTTTTGTTAACCACGCTAAGATTGCCAAACCAGCAGATCATTGCAAAAGTTAAAATTAACTCAATAAAAGATGAATAACACATTTTCAAAAGTGATCTGTCAATGTTAAAACCCCTCAACTTCCTCAATAACTTCCTAAATTCACAATAGTTGACACCTGTATGATATACATATGCCATATTTGGACATATGGTTAGTTTTCATATGAAAACTAACCACTAAGAAAGTTAAAGTTAAAAAAAAAACAAAATTCGTTGCAGGGCTTCTGCATGATATGGCAATGGATGTAGCAAACTGTACATGTACAGTACATGCAGGTGGGGATGCATAGGACCACGGATGCGCATGTGCACTTCATTATACTGGCCTTTAATCTTTGGCAGTGATGAAACACAAATGTGGTCATTCAGATGTGGCACGTTGCAAATGGTAACATCGGTTTTCTAGCTAGGCATATCAATTATTTTTAAAAGCATCAACATGAGCACAAGCTCACTCAGAAACATCTGTCAAAAATCTTCGTACCTCTTCTTCTTTTCTTACCTCTTCTTCTTTCTCTTCTTCTTTCTTTCGCGTGCAACTCCTCTTAAATCTTTGTAATGCTCTGTCCAACAGGAAGTCCTATGAATTTGAAGATCTCCTCCAGTCGTCTACAGAAAGCTGCAGGGTGGACTGGTACGCTCAGTCCAGACTGGGCTTAACACGCACTTTATCAGAAGAGAATGTCTACGAGGACATAATAGGTAAAACAATACATATCACGCTTTAAATTTTCCTTAAGCAAGTGGAATCACTTATAAACTGCTACATCTGTCCAAAATCACATTTCGTGATGTGGTTACGTTATGAACCCTGTAGGCTATAAATGGATTTGTATTTGAAAAAACTGTAAAGCATTGCTAAATACTGTACTGTACTGTAGGTTGTAGGTTCTCCTATTTTCTATACCCTTCATGCAATGCATGACCCTTATATCAGTGTGTCATAGAGTTTAGATGCAGAGGTGATGAAGAGGCCAAGCTGTCCTTTCTCTGCTGTTTTTCCTGCTCCAGTTTTTAATTTAGAGCCATGCTGCTTCACTTTTATTAAAAGTTATACGTAGAAACCTACGTTCCTACCTTATTGTCTGCAGTGTTATGCCAACCCCACCTAGAGCCTGTTTAATTTCATAACATACAATAGTGGCATTGTGTGAGGTCGTAGCTGAGGTTGGCTACTGTGATTGTCAGTGCAGCGGGGGGCATGTGAAGGCCTTAGAGCCACAGCTCATTACTGGCAATCACTTCAATGTGTCTTCGGTTTTCAACACAGAGACCAGTGTGTAATTCTTGCTGCTTGCTTGCAACAACCACATTTAGTTTATTAATTATATTTGAGTGATGCCAAAACTTATTTTGGATTATTTTAAAGTTTACTCTTTTACAGTTCTTTAAAACGCCTCAGACATAGTTAATCAAACACTCAGCAGTCTGCTCAAGAAGCAGTTCAGGAATGCAGAGCTATAGATAGTGTGGACAGTGATGAACAGTTGTGGTGTCTTCATTGTCTTGTCATCAACCTCCACACGCAAATTAGGTTCTCATCAACACTTTAAAAACACAATCCACATGTGTGATGGTGTTTTCTGATTAAGAGGAAAGCAACTGTCACTGCTACATGTGTTCTGATGCACGCCTTGATAACTTTATGCAAACCCAAATGTACACAGCTGACACTCAAGCACGCCATGTGTGACGCTGTCATCGGCCAGCAATGTGAAAAATAGTATGCTGAGGTTCTCAGAGGAAGAAGGAGCAGGGAACTAAATGTCCCTCTTTATCCTACTCCTACAGGTGACATCTGGTGGATGGATTGATAGAGCAGAGGAGAGATACAGAAAGACAGAGACAAAGAGAGAAAGAGGCACAGGTTTTGGAAAATGAAACTTCCTCAATCCTTATCTGCAGGGGAGGACTAGTGGCTAGATTGACATTTAGCATTAGCTGTGCAAGCATCTTATCAAGGTGAAATATGAGCTGGGTAAGCACACTGCTGCCTCTAGTAGCTCTCTGCACATCTGGAGTAGGAATGGTCTGGCAAAACAAACTTGACTGATATGGAAATAGTACTTTATCTGCTCTTTGGAAAGATTGTGTGTTGGTGTAATCCACGTGACAATGATTTCTTGTTAAAAAAAACATTTTTCTTTTGAAGATCCTCCATCCAAGGAGAACCCGTATGAAGATATAGAGCTTGAGAGAAGTTGTTTGGGAAGCAAATGTGTTTCACCTGCCTCCTCATCTCCTGTCCCTGATACGCCAACTAAGGTAGCAATTACCTCCCTATATAAACAAAGTAGATTTAACACAAACGCTTTTACAAAATCATCTTCCAATGTGTCTGTTTTGCTCCATCTGCACACCCACAGCTCTCCTCCAAGCCCGGCTTCTTCCGACAAAACTCAGAACGGCGAAGCTTCAAGCTCCTTGAACTGCGCAAGACCAGCAGGGACACTGGCATCTGCTCTCCCTCCCGTATCAGCCCCCCCTCCACACCCAGCAGCCCTGACGACACCCCCTGCCTCTCTGGAGACCCGTACAATCGCAGACGGAGGAAAATCCCCAAGGTATTGGAGTCTGAGAGGCCTCTCACAAAGCTCATGCTGCTCGCTCGGTGATTTATGGCCCAGTGTACTGCTGAGGGAGGTTCGGAGCTGGTCCACTCATGCCGCTGTCTGGGGATGAGTAAGATAGGGGAACATTTTCTGACAGATATTTCCTGTGAGAAGTGTGCCTGGAGGAAGGCCTCCCAGAAGCTGTATTGAAATGATCTTTGTAGGAACCTGCCAGATTTAGTTTGTTAGTTTAAGGAGTTAAAGATGGACATTTCTTTCCCTTTACCTCTTGCAGATGGTGCTGAAAATCAATGGCATCTTCGAAGCGCGAAGAGGGAAGAAACGTATGAAGAGGGTATCTCAGTCTACAGAGTCCAGCTCAGGGAGAGGTGAGGATTCATATAAAAACAAAAAAACAAGTCCACAAGTCTGTCATTATCTTTACATCACCTGTGAAAAATCATGTCCTCCTGTTCAATGCCTCCATCAAGGAGGTTGTGTTTTTCTTTGCCTGTTAGAAAGCAGTATGTCTCAAACATTTGTTAACTGATTTCAATAAAATTTGGTGAAAAGTTAGGGTATGGGTCAAGGAACAAGTGATATTTTGGTGTGAAAACAGATCCAGGTTCAAATTGTGCTTTGGATCCAGGAGTTATTTTAAAAGCTTTCTTACCATGCAAGGCCATCTTCTCTAACCTTTTCACAAGTATCCCACGTGCTACTGCACTTCCTGGAATAAAAAAACATCTGAATCTGGCATTTGAATTACATCATTGTCTGGTACTTTTTTGGTACGTTTTTTGTTACAGAGAGGGTAGCTTTTTTGGGGACCCATGTACAGTGAAAAACAAAAAAAAGATACTAGTCTGGCAGACTACTGCAGTATTAACACACAAACACATATATCAAGAGTCAGTCCTGCCCTGCTAAAAAGTGGGAAAAAAATAAAAAATAAAACAATAAATCAATTAATTAAAGGACAATCCTAAATGATGCACGTTAGCAAGACTGTAAATTAGCAAGACACAAAATTCTAGATGATGTTAGAAAATATCTAGGTTTGTTAAAATAACAAATGGCAGTATTGTATTGTATTTTCTTGTAACATGTTTAAATGGTTTGAAATTGAAATGAAATGAAAGGGTCAAGAAATTTGACAGATGGGAGAAGTTTCTTTTTTTATTACACAGTTTTGTTTTTCATTGTAATTATCACTGAATTCAAAGATCATTAATATTATCAACACTTTACTCATGTCTTTACATTTGTATCTCCATAACATAACAACACCCATTTCAGAGGACTGGGTGGTGTTGTGTGATAATGGCTGCAATGAAAGTAACAAGAGCAAATTCCATGTGCTTTGGGTTTCCTGTGATTGTTATTTGCAGTCTCCTCACTCATGTTTTTCTTTTTCACTCTTTCTTCTATTTAATTTGGTGACAGATGAGAACAGTGAGTCGGAGAGTGACACGGAGGAGAAACTAAAAGGTGAGAATAAAGAACTAGATACTCACACTACACATGCCACATGGGGGAACTATATCAGTATGAGTATAAAATAGTTTTGTATCTATGTAATTTCAATAAGTTACAAATGAGCACAATAGGAGCATGTGTACAAAAACTGATTCAGATCATAGTTTAGTTTCTTTTCATTGTTCTACTGTATAGCTAAAATAAAAAATATACACAGATGGAACTGCCGATTGCCTTACATGGTGACCTCACAATGACCCTTCGTGAATGTATGTGCATCCATGACATTGATGTATTTGCATGAAATGTATATGTATTCAGCTCACAGCCAGCGACTGGTGTCGGTACAGTCCATGCTGAGGCAGACAGGACGATACAGGACCTTGGAGAGGGATCTGATGGATTTGCAGGAGAGGAAACTCTTTGAGTATTTCATCGTTGTTGCGCTGCACAAGACCAAAGCTGGAGTTCCGTACCTGCCAGAAGTCACACAGCAGTTCCCTCTCAAGGTAAAGGGAAATAGAAATGTTACTGAAGCACTTTATTCCAAAAAAGCTTTTCTATCTTTAATTTGTATATGCCAGTTAAAGAGAACCAGGGATGGACTTTCTGGGGAAAACACAGGAAGTTTTACACATATGGGAACAGGTTTTGATCAGTGATACTGCTCTACTACTGACTAAAGAAAACATGCAAAAACTTAACTTTCATTAACAAAAAATCCAAGAAAAAGACAGAGGTTACAGTGACTGTACAGTGATGTAGCCTTGTATGTGCAAAACCCCTCAATCGTGTGATGTAAACGATGTAACAAGTCTTTTCTACTTTATTTTACTTACTTTAAAAGTGTGACACTGAAGCTTTATGATGTGCCTGATGAGAAATAGTAGAGGCTAACACAAATTAACAAATTATTCTGTTTCAGATTGTCAGTTCCTTACTAGTGTTATAGTGAATTAATCTGGTGTGTGAAACGTGATGGGCTTAAAAAGACTTTAAAGGTGGGGTAAGCTACGTTTTGTTGTCAAATTCGCCTACCACACAACACTATTCCAGCCGTTCCAGCTAACGTTAAATGATTTGCCTGCGGACAATTCAGCTTACTTTCTTGTTTGCCAAGACCTGACCGTTGTTGTGATGCTGGCTTTTGTTGCAGTAAAGTTGTGAGTTTCGCTGTTTGGAGCTGGTGTGCTGGCTCCGGGACCGTCTCATCCTCTCCACATATTAACTTTGCAGCAGCTTCTGTGACAACACTATGCATACCCACATTTTAGCTAATGTTAGTTAAATTACTTGCTATGTCATGGTTCATGGTTTTTGCCAAGGTGTTGGATTTCTCCAGAATCAGTTACTCCACATCTAATGGTGTTATCCTTCAGACATCATTACATATATTTGTTTTCACATTTTCTCTCTTTTTTGTTCCAGCTTGAGAGGAGCTTTAAGTTCATGCGGGAGGCTGAGGACCAGCTGAAAGTCATCCCTCAGTTCTGTTTCCCAGACGCCAAAGACTGGACGCCTGTCGACAACTTCCCCAGGTCAGTCTGAGTCCCACTTGCTGCCATGGAACTTTAGACATAAAAAAAGTGAAACAAAATAGAGACACAGGAATTTCCCAGCAGAGTGGTAATAGCTCAGCTGTTTTCCTTCCTAATAACCAGTTGTTAGAGAAGAAACTTAAAGCCCAAAATAGAAATGACCTTGTGACTAGTAAAGATGGCAGTTCTTTCTTTAACAATAAGGTACTGAGGTGGTGAATTTAGCACCTTACACCTGGTTTGTTATTACAAAATCACCTCTCTTTCAGTGCTGTTTAAAACTGGCCATATTACCCAATAACGTCTAGCTTAGCCACTCAACGTTTGCATTGTTCTAAGAAGTGATGATGTGTGTCCTGATGGTGATGGCAAATGGTTGATGGGTAAGCGGCCACCAAACACACACCTGCAGTGAATTAGCATACACTCTTGTCTGTCAAGAACACCCTCAACGGTCAATGAATACCTGTCAGGTAGAGCTTAGGAGGGTATTTTGCGGACATTTGTAGACTAAGCTTGTCCTGAGGGTGTTCCTGATCAAGTACAAAGTCATATCTTTGTTTACCTAAGCATAAAGTCTAGTTCAGAATGGAGCTTTCTGTTTCCACAACAGTCTTTTCTGTGTTAAATAGCTTTTTTTTTACCAGCATGCCTGAACTATGTTTTGTTTTTCTGTCTATTTTTTTCCCTAGTGAGACTTTCTCATTTGTCCTGACTGGTGAGGATGGAAGCAGGCGGTTCGGCTACTGTCGGCGATTACTGGTATGCTCTTAAAATGCTTCTAAGCCTTGTCAGTAGCTTCTCCTTTGATTTCAATAAAGACAATTTCTCATCATAAACGTAATCATCCAATTTTCTTTTATTGTTGTATTGTTTTACCATGCATGTTATCAGTAATTGTTCCTGAATGTACCTTCAAAGTCTCATTGAAACAAAGCCGTTGCTGTGCTCCACAGATGTAATCTGTGGTTGCACTTGAGTGAGCAGTCTTGTGACACTACTGTGTTTTGAAGCTGTCTTTTTCTTGCTGGATTTTCACAGCCCAGTGGTAAAGGCCGAAGGCTCCCCGAGGTCTACTGCATCGTCAGCCGCCTGGGCTGCTTCGACCTCTTCTCCAAGGTAGATATAGTAAACTAAGCTTATAAACACAAATGCACCAAGTTCACATAAATACATGCATTGCATCAAATTCACGTAATTTTATGCATGTGATGTAATTGAACACATTCATACAGTCCCACCCCAACTAAAAGAGTGCAGAGCAGTACCACCCTCTGTGCCCACAGAACCCCATCCACCCTCTCTATGGCCTAGTTTCCCACAGAGCCCTGTAATCCTAGCTGCAGTACAAAAGCACATGTGAACTGCAGCTGATGTGGTTACTGCGGTATTGAGCCTTGGAGATATATATATATATATATATATATATATATATATATATATATATATATATATATATGCATATTGACTATCAGTACATATGTTATCACTAAAATTGAGTTTGTAAGGATACACACATAAAAAGGTAAATACAGTATATCTGCTGCTACAGAAGAAAAGATTGTACTCAGTGTTGATGTTATTCTGAATATTTTCATCTGTATCAGATCAGTTTAATACTATACAGATGTGTTGACATGTGTGCAGAGGGTTACACATGATGGATTCAGGCTGTTAATCATTTCTTGTATTGACTTTTGACAATGTTTAGCAGTCTCCACTAACCAACTTCACCCTTGATTCACTTAGGGCAGGTTCACACCCGCCTTGTTTAGTCCAGTTGAACATAACCGTGGATAATTGAACCTCTTGGTGTGGTTCATTTGGGTTGGTGTGAACGCCAGACTCAAACTCTGGTCTGGACAATACAACCGCTCTCTGGTCCACCTCGAAGGGTTGGTCTCGGTCTGCTGTCAAATGAACTCTGGAGCAATTCATTTCTTGTGTGAACACCATTTGAACCAATAATAGGAAGCGTGCTATTTTATGTGTCATTTCATTGGTTATAAACCTTTTCTTTTCCTGTTTTGGTGACTTTGCTACCAACATTTCAACTAACAGGGGACAAACCTGTACTCGATACAAAGTGAGCTGCCTCCTGAATATTTGTATTGAAGTGAATGTGTTTCAATTTCTAGAGAAGGTGCTGAGATTTACGCTTTCTTTATTAAATTTTCAAGAAACATAAACAACATGTAGCTTTATCAGTACATAAATTTTGTTTAGCATTTATTTATCCAGGAAAAACTGGTTACAGACTTTCCAAGTCTGTATGTTAATAAAAGGACCCCATATATATTTAAATAGCTCTTGTTTTCCCTTAATATAATTGGTATTTTATTCTAAGGATAAACATGCAGACAGTTACTTTAGCTATTTACCAATACTTTGTCTATTTACATTTTTCCATGATAGTGCCATCATCCGTTTTGCCTTTAACAAACATAGATCCAAAAGGCTCTTTATTATTTTTTATAATTTTCTTTCGGATAACAACCTAAGAAGAAAAGATTGTGCTCTATAGTTAATTCTACTGATAAAATATCTTTCATCATATTTTGTTCTGCTTTCCAGAACTCTTTTATCTTATTACATCACAGGACAATGGAAAAGTTCTGCATTAGCTTGTCCACATTTAACACAAATGTTGGACATTGCTATTGCATTTATTTCACTTTTCTGGAGTAATATAATATCAGCCAATTATATTGTAAAAGCATAAGATGGGTATTTGCTGTTTGTGTTTATGCTTGCTTGATAGCATCTTTCCACTTATCAAATGAAATGTCTTCCTGTAAACCCTCTCTCTAAACAAAAGTTTAACTTCGGCAGACTCAGGGGACCCAGAAAGTCATAAAATCCTGTTCCTGTACTGTCCTTCAAAAGTGTTTTCTTTAATGGTGAATAGGGAGCTATAAATAGCGACTGTTTTTTGTTTGTTTTATTGAAGCTTCTGATTTGTAAGAATAAAAATAAAATTCTGTGGAGTGTTTAATTGCAAGCTCCTCAAATGAAATGCATGTTCTGCACCCCCCTAAGTCCTGAACCAAACTTTATTTTTACCTGGAGTAAAATTGTAAACATTGTGAAACCTTTAATAAAACCATTTTCATCTTTCTCAGCTATCCCTGGAATTAAGCCTTCCAGCATTTCAGCGAGGACTTTACATAACACCTTTACGTCAGAGTTAAGAAGACTTATTATCCTTAGATTTTCACATCTGTTGCAGGGATTCCCTGGTTTTGGTAGCAGCGTAAACAGGCTTCCAGTAAGGATTGTGGAAGGATGTCATTTTGACAAGATTATAATGACACGTTTAAAAGAGAGGTCTTTAAATTGGATTTAAACTTTTACGTACTCAATGGGAGCTTTACCAGTTTAAATAAAGGGAATGAAGAAAAAGAAACGGTATTCCATAGTTCTGTAAATAAAGATAAAATCCTTTTCATAGTATATGAAAACATTGTCATACTGATCTATATCATAATGCATGATTTAGTGCATTTATATGCAGAATCATTAAACTGTTTGTGGTTGAAATAACAAGACAGAAATTTTCTCTGCTGATCTAATAACTTATATGCGTGACAGATTAATGTTCTTCATCGCATTCATGCTACAATAATAAATATGCAATAATAGCCATAAAGCAGCCCTGGTCTTTGCTTTGCAACACTGTCTACAATGGCCTAACACACCCAGAGAAAGGTATAGTTTTCAGGGTATAAATTATATGGCAAAATATCATTTTGCATATCATGCATTTGATAAAGTGAAATCTTATCTAAAATATATAATCATGTGGCCCAAACAAACCTTAAAATACAAATATTTAAATTACACAAAAGATCTAACCTATTGAAAAGATTATGTGAGAGCTGGGGCTCCTAATATCTACAGTATACTCATATAAATATTTGTGATAATAATTTCAGTTTTGAAATTACAGAGCATCATTCTCTGTGTTTTCCAGATCCTGGATGAAGTGGAAAAGCGGAGGGCTATTTCCCCTGCTCTGGTGCAGCCTTTTATGAGAGGTATAATGGAAGCTCCCTTCCCTGCGCCAGGAAGGACCATCACTGTCAAAAACTTCCTACCTGGCTCTGGGACAGAGGTGAAAAGAAGCAAACTCCATCTACTTTAAAAGATTATATGCATAATCATATTAGTGTCTTTATGTGTATGCATGCAGTATGTACATTACTATCTAGTAACCTATCTAGTAATAATGGTTTTTATTTGTGTCCATCTCAACTTCCCTCTCTCTTTCCTACAGGTGATAGAGCTGTGTAGGCCGTCCGATTCTCGTCTGGAACATGTGGACTTTGAATGTCTTTTCTCCTCCTTGAGTCTACGTCTCCTTCTCCGAGTGTTTGCCTCGCTACTTCTGGAGCGCAGGGTCATCTTCACTGCCGACAAACTCAGGTTGGCTGCCTTAATAGATTCAGTCCTTGCAACATGCATCAGTCATGGGGCAAGTGAAGTCATTCAGTATTTTAATGAATCCTTTTGGATTATTGAAGGAAGGGTTAGGATGCAGAAAAGACCAAGAGCAAAGGAGTTTGAAGGATATGACAGAGAGACCTCAAGTCAACAAACAGTCTGAGTGAGGAAAAGAAGATCCTGACCAAATGTAAGAGGAAGGAATGCTGTTGTGTTATACAGTCGCCTGGGGAACAATCACTTCTTCTCTGGAAAACTGTCATGGATGCCAGATAGAAGGAGGTAGAGCATGACTCCAGAGCTAACACGTGTGCACAATGACGTCATCACACCCACACAGTCAACTTTAAACCTTTAACTGTTGTGGTACACCTGGTTCAACATGTGGGCTTAGCAGAATCAGTCATTATATTCTGATTTTGTTTTTTAAAAAAACCCCCACCAACCTGGTGGTTCAGGCAATGTAACTGGAATACAATATGTAATTCTGAGTCCTACCAACAGTTTTTTGTGTGCCTTCCATTTTTGCTCATGTACTATTATTTAAAAGGCAGTATAAGAAGGTTTTTCACCATAACACATAAGTAGATTGCGAGTCATTGCACATTCTTCACTGTGGAGCGGAAACTTGGCCTACTCAATAAATTTTTTAATGAATTAACTGTGAGCAGATGCACACCCGGGAGAGATTAAGTTAACAGCGTGGGGTGAGTGTATTTGTTGCCGCTGTATAGTTTTTATAAGTGTTACATCACTTTCCCCTAAGAGATGCTATTTAAAAATTCCAACGGTTTTGTTGGAGCAACAGGAACTTTTAAGATTATGTTCCATATAAAGAAATGTGTGGCCGGAAAGTTATTTTCTTGAGGAGTTGATTAGCACCATCTTGTGGTAGAGACAAGACATTGATTGATAAACAAGACAAGTCATGTGATAAACTTTTTAGGGATATTATGCTTTGCTTTGTGGAAGATTTGTGGGGTAAATTTTACTGTTTCTGTGAATAACTTTAGGATATAAAGTTGAACTTATCATCTCTTTTTCCAGTGCAGCTGAATCAAAGAGCCAGAACTACTTTCTATTGTGTATCACTATCTCTCTCTTGATCTGCTGTACATAACCCACAGCTAAATGCAAGACATTCGCCTCTGTTTTCTGGGGGTCGTTGTAGAAAGTTAACATGGGAAATGTAGGAACTAACTTAGGCACAGGTAGCTACTAATGCCCAGTATATTACCTTAGTACTCAGTATTAGTAGTTCAAGTTGAGTACATAATGGTGTGCTGTACAGCAAGGTGCTGGTAAATTCAATGTGTATATAGTCACAGGTAGAGGTATGTTATATAACAATATAGAGGTATGAGATAACAGATTATGACAAACATAAATAATAATAATGTTATTCAGATTAAAAATGTATTCTTGACTTTATAAACAGTAGTTGAAAAATCAAGCCCACCATAAGGTTTTTTTAGTTGCTGTTTTTTTAGTTAGCTTTTGTTTGTATCTGTATCTGATCTTTCTCTTCAGATAACGTTTGCTCAATTGTCATGAAACTGTAGATATTCAAATAGTATTTTTCTCATACATTGTTGGTTTACATGCTGAGTATGAAAGTTCATTCCTGTGACTGTTTCCAAGGCCAAAAAGAGGTTTCAATCAGTGATACATTCAGAAGCTTCATAATAGCTACTAAATGGAACATGTGGTGAGATTATTTTAATAATAATCTAACAGTAATGGCCATTTTTAAAGTATCAGCTGAAGGTGGATATTCCCCTTGAAGACTAGAATGCTTACCACGCTGTATTATCCCAACCAAAATAGTTATTAAGTAGTTATCATTGTTTTATGAACATTTTATCAACCTTTTTCTTTCTCTCTTTCTGCAGCACTTTGTCTCAGTGTTGTCATGCAGTGGTAGCCCTGCTATACCCTTTCACCTGGCAGCATACGTACATCCCTGTGCTCCCACCATCCATGTTGGATATTGTCTGCACCCCTACCCCCTTTATAGTCGGACTGCTCTCCAGCTCTCTGCATCGACTCAAAGAGCTGCCCATAGAGGAGGTAGTTTATTTGTTTTGATGTACTGTCTGTTGTGCCTTTGACTCTGGGGCTTTCCTCTACTGAACAATGACTCTAGAAAATGACATCACTCTCCCTTTGCTCTCCCCTTAGGTCCTGGTGGTCGACCTCTGCAACAGTCGCTTCCTACGACAGGTAGAAACCATAGAAACATTAGGAAAACACTGAAAATCCATCTGTCACAGCATGGAGTCACCCTTTAACTTCATTACACATGTAGAGACTCTGCCAGATGTTATGTGAATACAGTATGTTATTTGACTGCAGTATGTTGACTGTATTTACATCTGTGTCTTTCCCACCACAGCTGGATGATGAGGACTCCATTCTTCCCCATAAGCTTCAGGCGGCTCTCGAGCATGTGCTGGACAAGAGGAGGGAGTTGGCCTGTGAGAAAGGAGATCTGCCCAATGGTGACTCAGATCACTTAACACAGTATTCTCTGTTTCTTTCTTTCTCTGTTAAGATTTTCTGTATTGATACAGTATATTTTTAAAAATACCAAATATACTAAAGTGCTGTAAATGATGAAGGAATGGTCTACAGTATGGTTCTCACTCTTATCCAGATTTTTTCCCCAGAACATTAAAACAGACCTATTTAAAAGCTGTCTTAAGTACCTGGTTTAGGCAGCATCAAAGTGCTCTAACCATTCTAGGGTGTTCAGAGTGTTGCCAAACATGACTTCTAGCTTTATATATAATTTCAAATTCCCATCATCCCTGAGCAGATGCCTAATAATAGCTGCCAGCTGCATTCAATAAAAATACATTTTGGACATTTGAGACACCAACAACTTATCATATAGCAACTTGATCATAGTTTTGTTGTACATTAAAGCTTCTTCCACGAGAACTCTCTCAACTTTTGTACATGACATCCTGACCTTGGATTCAAGTATTCCAAGGTTTTCAGGATTTAAAAGAGCCCTTATTAATGATGTTCTCTACCATAGTGTGCATGGGCAAGAGGGGCAGTAAAAAGTCATGAAAATCATACTAGAAATGTATCTTCTGCTCTTATGCAGTAGTTGAAAATGTAGCAGTACACTGTAACACAGCTTCACATCACTTCATGGTCTCATGGTCTGGCCACAAGGACAACAGACCTGAAATTTTCAATCCAAACTGTGTCTTACTGCGTTTACACAACAGTTAAGGCTTATTCATCAGTCATACACCCTTGAAATGTTTCTGAAACCAGGCGCCCTACATGAGGCCACTTATACATACAAAGTTGCACAAGATTTAATTTTATGTTTATATTATATAAAAAGAGAATACAATAGTTTTGGCATGTGTATCAGTTTGAACAAACACAAAAGTATATAATAGTCACCTTCACATGACAAGTAATCTTTGTTTTTGTATCCAAATCCAGGGTCTATGGATAGATGGTGAATGTATGTCGTATGTTGGACAGATTGTAAAGCCCTCTGGGGACAATGGGTGATTTGTGAAACTGGGCTATATACAGTAAATAAAGCTGTCTTGACTTTTCTTACATACACAGAACACAAGTTAAAGTGATTAAAGTGAAACTTTTTAAGACAGAAATTGGATACTTAGATGAAATATCCAACAGTAAAGCTCAGTGAAGCAGTACTACAGTATATCACAATGCAAAATATGTCTCTTGATTTTGTGGCTTGAGAGTAAGGTCTAAATAAAATGTTTTGATAATGTGTGAAAATTGGGATGAATGTGATTGAGAGTATCAGGGAAATTCCAGTGAGTAGGGAGTTTGTCTTCCTAAACTGAGTCATTGATATTGATCAATCTTTTGCAGATAATGGATGTGTTATCCTGTGGTTTGATCTTTCCTGTTTTATTTAGACTCCAGTTCCCTCAGCACGGTGGTGTCGGAGGCCTTTGTGCGTTTCTTCGTGGAGATGGTGGGTCACTACTCCCTCTTCATGGGTGGAGCAGAGCGAGAGGATGAGTGTGTCTCCTCCCCCACCACGCCCAGTCCCATTTCTTCCTCCTCGTCATCCTTTCAGCGTGAAGCCTTTCGCAAAGCAGTCACTTCCAAAAGTTTGAGAAGATTCTTGGAGGTGTTCATGGAGACCCAGATGTTCACTGGCTTCATCCAGGAGAGGGATCTGCGCAGGCAGGGCCTAGGTACTTAGATGTGATTACCTAGCAGTAGTGTTACAGAACATTTTATGACCATTAAACTTTTTTATGACCATTAAACTTTTTTATATATAGATATCTATATCTATATCTATATATATATATATATATATATATGTATATATACATATATATATACATATATATATACATATATATATATATATATATATATGTATATATATATACATATATACATATATATATATATAGATGATGTATATATATATGATACACATGGAAGAATTAACAATGGTTTATTGTTTTATTTTTTCAGTTTCTAACATTTATTTGAGGTTTTTATATAATTACTGTTGACAAAACAACCCCCACTTGAGGTCCACTTATTCACTTGATCAGATGCTTTCAACCTTACCACACACTCTTTATGAGCAGACGAAATTATGCTCAGTTTTCATGGAACTTCATGGAAGATGAAACTTTCATTAAAAGGAGAACGCTTGTTTGTATGAGTTCTAAACGTGCTTGGGAAAAAATGGAAAGGAAACTTAAAGATGCCCTGTGAAGGTTTTCTTGTAAACAAGCAAAAGTTGTTTACATTCAATATTAGACATTGAAACTTATTGTGTGTATCTTTGAAGTCTAAGCAATGTGCCAAGTGCATAGCCTTTCTCATAAAACATTTGCAAAAGCATATTTTAAATTCAGCATGGTTTACATCAATGTTAACTCACTTGCTTCTTGATAACAGCAACTGTTTATCAGTGGAATAGTGTGACACCATTGGTATGACTGTGTGCTGTGTCACCTGTAACCAGGGACCCACTCATAGAAAAATAACTACACAGTGCTACTCATGGTCTAAAACTCCCCATGGAACCTTTCTTTTGATTTGATTTTCACTGTCAAATAAACTGTAAAGCTTGATTCAATACTTATTATTAATGGCACTATCCTGAATAAATAAGTTAAAGGTTCAGTGTGTAAGATTTAGTGGCATCTAGTGGTGAGGGTTGTGAATTGCAACTATCTGTCCACCACTGTCCCCTAACCTTTCAATAAGCGTAGGACTGCTGTGGTGGTTGACACGGCACAGAATATGTCTCTTCTGAAGTCAGTATTATCGTTTATATTCTCATCCACCATCTAATGTTTGAAAATATTTCTCCAATGCATAACATATTTGCAGACCCCTGCAGTATATTATTACTACTTCTTCTTCTTTTAACGTACATATTCAACACAGTGATGAGTGTCTACACTACTTGAATTCTACCAGATGTACAACAAGAAGAACTTAGTGATAAAACACGCTCTGTAGAGCTGTTTGTCTGTTTTCAGCTACTGTAGAAACATGGCGACGCAACATGGTGAAGTCCATGGAAGGGGGGGTCTGCGGTTATGTAGATATAAATGGCTCATTCTAAGGTATTAAAATCATATTGGTTTATTATGTAAGGTCTTTACACATCACTGAAAACATAATTATGGATTTTATATTGCATTTCTGTCAATAGATCCTCAGAAATATTATACACTGAACCTTTAAGGTTATAGGTAATAAATGCTTCTTTTTCGGTATCATGTCTGTCTATAAAAAGGTATTCCATGTTATTTTTAATTGGTTTTAATCCATATGCAGTAAAGGCTCTTTAAAACATTGGACTTGAGGCATCCGACTTGTTCTTTTATTTCCAGGTCTATTTGAGGTGAGAGCACAAGAGTATCTGGACTCGCTACCTGGGAGCGAGCAGCGAGGAGTCAACAAATTCCTCAAGGGTCTAGGTGAGATTTACTATATGACTATAAAGAAACTGCTAGTTCAGTCAGATTTTTACCATTTATTAAAAATGGTTATGTGGCGGAAAAGTCTGATATTTGATCAGAATCGCCATTAATTAACACATACATGAACGTCAGTCTTAGTTAGTTAGCTAGTTAGTTAATTAGTTGGTTATCTACAATTCAAAATACCACAAAAGGTGGAGTTTGGCATGGGTACAATTACAAGAGTAACAGTGATAAGTAATATGTTATATGTAATATGTAATATGTTAATATGTCATGTCCATGCTCTACAACTGCATGAACATGATTGGACGTTACTAGCCACACAGCTGTGTGTAGCTAATTTTTGTAAAGCATATTGCCATATCAGCCAATACAAGTGGGACCTCAGTGCTTTGCCTGAACTAATGCTAAGCTTCATTTTGTATGTTTACTTTTAATTCGATTCACATCTGTTGCAGGAAACAAGATGAAATTCCTTTCCAAGAAATGATGTTTGGAGTCAGGATGTCATCTGTGAAAGTAGGAAAAAGCAAGACGAGGTGTGCAGTTAAAAAAAGAGCAAGATGCGCTTCCTGGTCGTGGAGAATGTAGAAATGGAGATGTGTCAAGGAAGACTCTTGAAGTGAACTGGACTCATAGTTTGTGAACGTGAGGGAATCTGGGGAAAGTTAGGATTTAGCTCCCAGCTTCATTAGCCATTCATTCCATTAGTGTTGTGAGGGGTTTACTCAGCTTGGACCAAAACTCCCCTCCAACACGATAAAACAATGTCTTACAGTGTTTAAATAGACTTTTCCCCAGGTTTTGATGTTTTACTGATTACAGTCAATCCCTGCGGTGTATTACTGTATAGCACAGCACAGTGTAAATGTTTTTAGGAACAGTGTTCTCCCTTTTCTGGTCACTGACTTCACCTATAAACCATTTTGTACAATACTTTCCTATACATTCCAAGTATTTTCTATAGAAGCTTTTATTAATACAAATAGTACAACTTCTTTGTCAACAGGAGGCTTTTAAGTTAATTTATATTCTTTTTAGACAAACCTAATCCTTTTTTTAATTTCCCTTCAAATGAGAGCAAAGAAATCTCCTTTAGTGTGTAATAGGGTTTATTTAAAAGAGTCTACCTGTAGTCCAGACTGTTTTTAGACCACTTCGGGTTGTTGGGTAAATGTGCCACTGTATTAAGTAAGTTAACTTTTATTGAAAAAGGAATGAGCATCAAAAAAAATCAATGCGAATACATCTCTCACTTACATTTGAGTACATGGTTTGGAAAGACTCAATTTTGAAGGAAGATGTATATTGTAGGTCAATTGGTATCAGTGTGTTTCACAAAGGCAATTAGGTTTGCATTAAACTTGATTGAGAATGCAATTGAACTTTATAAATAAAGTGATTTGAATTTTTGAATTACACCAATGCTTCATTATTTTTTCAGACAATATTGTAAATTCCTGATTCAAAGTGAGTTAATGTAGCTTTTGGTGTTGCTGATGAGCTACTATGTTTACTTGTGTTTTATCATTGTGAACGGACACACAACATGAACATGTGAACATTACTAACTAGTATTATAATGACAAACACGAGCTAATGGTCAGACTAAGCGAAGCTGTAGAATTGAACAAGGGTGTGTTTGATTGCTTATGAATGTTTGAACACGTTTTATTGCTTCAGAAACTGAAAAGAGTGCTCCGCCACTCATCACCTCCCATCCCAGCAAAAGTGGATTTCATTTTTAGGGATCATTAATAATTCGGGCAAGTGAAGTAAAAAACAGGTTAGCAAGATAGCCTTACCAGCATCAAATAGGTGTAAAGAAACTTTTTTATTGCATTGGAATTGCAATTTAAAAGAATTAGTTTTAGACTAATATATTGGGGTTGGTTAAGTAGTTAAGTTAACAAATTGGTAATAGCTTAGTTTAAACTGTGGTCTGCAGTGTGATGGTTATTGTACTTCCATACAGCTGGGGGAGAAACAGGAGACTGAAAAAGACTGCTCAAAAGCTAAAAGTCTTTTTATATACAGTCAAAAGTTATGGATCAAAGGAAAAGATACAACAGAGTTTTGTCCCTAAGGTGAGACAAACTCCAAAGACACTGGATCCTACACTTCCCATAATGCAACTCAGTAGCATCTCAATAGGGATATGTCAGTCATGTAAATTGAGTAAATGCTCCACCAGAGCCTCAGACCGACTGAACATTAATCTCTGTGACTACTAAATTGACTTTGTCATGTGAAATCAGCAGGGCCACATAGGCTGTGTTCCTAGTGCAGGACACTTCAGTCCCCTCCAGCTCCAGGGGGTGCTGTGCCCACATCCTGTTCCCTTTTTAGTGGGGGGTTTCAGTTGAGTGTTCAGTTTAATGTGTGTGTCCATGGTTTTACTCACACATATAAAATCCAGAAAACATACCCTTTAATAGAAGAACACATAATGGTGATTTGATGCCGATATCATGTGTGTGGTAAAAGGTATCTAATTGATAGTAGTACAAATACACCTGTAACAACAAAATTACAAGTTTTGGTAAGTGAGCATTGTTGCAAGACCTGCACCATGAAGACAAAGGAACTCAGCGAAAATATGAAAAACAAGGTCAGGGAATAAAGACAAGAACATTTCCATGTCACTAATCATCCCCTTGAGTTTAGTTGAATAGCATAACAGTGAATCTGCATGGAACAGGTGTACTTTACAGCCCTGCTGTCAGCAACCAGGTTGATATATTTTAGCACAGTGGTTGTTCCATCTGAGCACAACTTCAAATCTCAACAACTGGTGAGTGTAAAAAGCAACTTTTAGTGGGATAAATGTGGTATACTGGCACATAGCTGCTTATTTTTTTAAACAAAAAGATTATTGATTCATTGCTATAGCCTAGCAAAATTCTAGGTCACATTACCAGTAGAAAAGTGTTTCAGTGTGTGGTGTTTATATACAGTCTACGGTGGTGTCACTCTGAAGCAAATCTTGCCAGTAAACCAGCACTATGTCATACCCACAATATCCACTGGAGGACTCTATTACCCAGTTCATGCCATAATCCACGTGTTGCCTCAGAGTCCAAAGTTCAGAATTACATCTCAGACAATAAGGCTTCCAAGCCTTTAATGACTTACACAACATGCCCAAGTCCAACAACATTATTGCTTTGTTTGGATATGTGAGAATATAAGCTATAAGGATAGGAGTGGATATAAAGACTGTTACAAGTGAAATCCCCCAAAATGTTTCAAAAATCTTTATTTAATTTAGCTTATCTTTACATTTAAATAAATATATCTTCTCCTTAACTACTATGAGGGTTCACAAGGTAATTTAATCTTATTCTATCATATTTAATATCAGGTGGTGTAGGGGGTAAACAAATCAATATCATGACGTGAAGCTTGAATAAAAATCCAAAAACAATATGTGTCACAGTCTGCTATAACATATTCCATTTCAAAGTTAAAACTGGTATCATCTGGGGTAAAATGTATAAACAAAGAAAAGTGGCTAAAATATGAATTCGACTTATTGTTCATAAGGCAGCAAAGCCTTTAGTCCAATATACATTTTTGATAACAAGCAACATTTTGACCCTATCGCCTACATCTTGCATTCAGTACCTCAATAATCATCTGGGCCCAAGTTGGATAATTGTTCATTTCAAACCAAGCTGAATAAACTTTATTCCTGCAAGAAAAAAAGACTATAAAGGTCATTGTAATTCTGGCTTTTACTCAGTATAGCTACTGAGTAAAAGCTCAATTTTGAAGGAAGATGTAACATAACATCCTTGGCATGCTGTTGTGTACAACCATTGTAAGTCATTAGAAGAGTTGAGCTCTATTCATGTTGTCCTGTGTTTGTTTGTTCTTCCTCCTAAGACAGTGTCCCCATGCTTTTACTGTATTTTTATACAATAAATATATATTTCCTTTGCACCCCCCACCACCCTTTCCTTTGCTTTCCTTTCCTTTTGGGAGACCTCCTTCTCCTCCTCTCCTCCCCTTCGTCATTACGTGTTGACCGGTCAGACCTGCCTCCCTTCCCCTCCTCTCCCCTCTCCTCCCCTCCTTCTCTCCCTTGGTCTTTTTCTCTGGCTTTTTCCAAGCTTCATGTCATACCACTGCTAATTCCTGGAATTCCTGCCCTACTCTCGCTTCAAACAAACGGCTTCAGGAAGGAGACGAGGCAGCAGAAAACAAGGGAGAAAAAAAGAAAAACCTTTACAGAGTGACTCTTTATTTAAAAAAAATCTAATATTGCCCTACCTGCCTGCCTGCCAGACTGCTAATAGAGTTTCACCAGGTAAGCTCCTACAAGTGTTTTATAATTATTTAAAAGTGCTGCTCTCATGTTCAGATTCAAACTACGTCTTCTGTCGGAGTATACACTTTCAGTTTGTTGGACATTGTGGATGTGGAGTCAGTATTTCACACCGCTGTCTCTCTGAATCATTCTCACTCACTGTCGGAGATACATTCCTCAAATATCTCACATTTCTTCGCTCAAATTCCGACATTTTCCCCTTTAATTCCAGCGCTGGCGTGCCTGTGGTTTGACTTCCTGTGCTTCAGCCGGAACTTTTTCAGTTTGTTGAGGGACTAACGTCACAGCGGTACAGTCAAACATTAGCGCCTGTCTGGGTAAAGTTTTACACCGGGAAACTGAGATGATTCAAACGGAGTATTTATTAACTCGCAGGTTTAATTCAGAGGGGCTTCTCCCTCCTCTATCAACAAGTGTAAGTAGACTGCGAGACTTGACGCTGTAGCGGCATGACTGTTATTCTTTCTCAGTCTATGACGTAATTTAATTGTCTTTTTAGATCAATTAATCACCTGTGTTTTAATAACGCATGCTATCACCAGTGTAGGCCTATTCACATCCTAAAAATACCACAATGTAAAAATTCTCAATTAAATGTACAGATTACAAATAAATGTCAGGCATTGGAAATTGTTTAGTGAAATAGTATCAACACTTAAAATATAAAAAGTTGAATACTATTTAATTATTGTTATTATTACTGATGCATAGGCTAAGCAGGATGTTGTAGATGGCTGAGGTGGGGCTAATTCTTGCGAAAATGTTTAAAGTAGCTTAATAACTACAGCTGTCAGATAAGTAAAATGTATATTTTCCTCTGAAATATTGTGGGTCAGGACTATAAAAAAGCAGAAGGTAAAAGAAGGAAGAAATTAAATTCCCCAGTGAAGTATTGATGAATTAACTTATGCAAATGTACTTTGTTACCTTCCACCACTGAGTACAAACTGTATCATCAGTAAAATCACTCTAGATGCAGAATTGTCGCTTCCTAAACATTTATTATATCTTGTATACAATGATCATTAGTCTTAATCATGAATTAAGTGAAGTGGAGCTAATTTTAACTGTCATTTTTGTAAATATATCATATGATTTCTTTTCAAAATCAAAATCTGCTAAGTAACTTCAACTGTCAAATAAATGGATATTATATAGTGTTCAGTATACTATTTGTTCTTGATGTACATGGATGGCATCATGTGTGAATATGTTTTTGTTCAGTTCTTTGTGTGTGTGTGTGTGTGTGTGTGTGTCAACTACTATTAATAGTATATCTATTAATTAAGATATGTACACACACATTTACTTGAGTATTTCCATTTTCAGGAAATATTGTACTTTTTAGTCCACTAGGCTACAAGTATTTGAAAGCTTTAGTTGAGTTACTTTGTAGATTAAGATCTTACATATTAAGAAACATGTGATGAACTATAATGTTGTTACATGTTGTATATTAAACCACCCTGCAGTGTAAAGAGTCGTAAAATTGGCTCAAACTCTACCAACTACAATATCGAAATTCTGCTTATACTTTTATGCAGCAGCAACAATAATCAATTATTATAATATATAGTAATATAACACTGACTGGGGCTGCATAATGAGAACTTTTACTTTGATGCTGGATTTTGCTGCAGAGTATTTTTACCTTGTGTTACTGCTACTTTTACTTAAGTAAAATATCTGAATACTTCTTTCACCTCAGGATTAGAAAACTTGAAACCCTATAACTGTAAGAAAATGTTTAAATATTGCTATATGGTGTTGATACACAGTTGAATAAAACTTGAACTGTTAGTATGCGATTTCAGCAATGCTTCAGCTGTATTTTGTAAGTAATGCTTTAAAATGAGCAACATTTTAGAGGGTACTGTGTTTTATTTCCAGACTTATGTGGTTAAACTGACAATCTTGTTTTGTGAAACATTCACCAATATGGATTATAAAAACACACAATGTAATTCACAGAAGAGGTGCAATAGATTATTTTCATTATCGGTTAATGTGCTAATTATTTTCTCAATTAATGGGTGAACTGTTTGTCTATAAAATGTCAGAATATAGTGAAAAATGCCCATCATAAGTTCTCAGAGCTAAGATGATATATTGCAATATCACTGAAGGGCATTGTTTTGTACATATAACAGTCCAAAATTAATATGTATTCAATTTACCGTCGGAGAAAACAAAGAAAACCTTCCTATTGAAGAAGCTGACACCAGTTGCAGGTTAATGTTTTGTTAACTGACTAATCATTTCCCTTCCTTACAGCATACTTTTAGATCTTGTGATTTACTCAACTTAAAAATTTTACCATTTGTGCTTCTACAAGCAATGAGTATTCAGAATTCCATCTTATGTATACTGTGTGTGATTGTATGATACATTTCAATAGATCCTGTCAATTGTACAACTACAGATTTGAAAAGTTAGCTTTTGCAGCCAGAGGTGGTTAACACAGGGTTTTGTGTGTGTGTGTGTGTGTGTGTGTGTGTGTGTGTGTTTTATGGGGTCCCACAGGGCAGCTGAGAGGAGTGTGTTTTCCAGAGAGGCAACAGGTGGAATGGAGCAGGGTGATCGGGGGTGGAGGTGGGGTAAAAAACACACCTGTCAAAGCTTCCTCATTTGGATTTTTTTCTAGGCCTTGGCCCTTTTTGTTTCCAAGGCTTTGGGTTCACTGTTGTCTCAGACAGATGAATTATATTGTAACGTGAACTCAAAGGTTGTATTGTTTGCACTGCAGTAGAGTGTGTGTGGGTGGATGTGACTGGGCTTAGAGGTAGATATGTATGTGTTTGTGTGGGTGAATGAGTGGAACAAGTAAGGGAGGCAAAAAAAGCATGAAAAGGTGTGCGAGCAAGCAGGGAAATTTGTGTTTCAACCTTGTTTGCAAGTCAGAGTGTGTGTTTGTGTGTTACGTTGCCCTGAGACAGGTCCTCTCCTCAGCGGAGGAGGTATGTGTGTGTGTGTGTGTGATGATTTTTTTTTTGCTGCACTCATCCCACATAGCGATCATTCCTCCTCCGCTTGCATGAGAAAAACGAATAATGCCTCAGATATGAGCCTTGCAAAACAAAGACCCCCTCCTTTTCCACTAGCAGCACTCTTCACCCACAGCTCTGTGCTGTGTGTGTGACTGTGTTGTCTATTGATTCCAGCCAGTCTGATGGATCGTTCTGTTGGATTATCTGGAGCCGATCTGATAGACCCGTTGTCCTCTCTGGATGTCATTAGATAAGGAGTCGCAGTTGTAGGGTTTGTATAATGGTGAAAGAATATGCAGGTTTCATCGTATATCATATTTTTAGAGGCTATGAATTTAAACCTGACATAACTTACTGTTATAACGTTGATATGGCAAAACCTGTTAGCATGCTCTTATTTACACATCCAGCAGACACTGAGTAAATTAGCATTCATTAGGGTCCTAGCACAAAGTGCAAGGAACCTATTATTTTTGGTAGGATTATTATTATGTCACGGAAAGGCATTTTTCATAGTCTTAGGTTACTCAAAACCTCATGAAAATTTGCAAACACGTCAGGTCTGGTGAAAACTGCAACCATGGGCTCGGAAGTGGCCTGGGGGCTCTATAGCGCCCCCCCTATACAATATCACCGGCAGTGCGTTTTAGAGGTATGAAATTTGCAAGGTAGATGCGATATGGTTGCGCAGCCTGGTTGTGGAAAAATGGCTCAATTAGCGCCACATACAAAATTTCATTGAAGCAACCCCTGCTGTATGTTTTACGTAGCTGTACGAAATGTGGGGGGGTTGATTTATTATTTCTAGACTTTAGAAAAACCCTCTTGGAGCCATACCCTAAACCCAACAGGACGTCGGCCATTTTTAATTATTTAGGAAATTTCAACCCATTCACACTCTCTGTACTTTAACAAACTCCTCTTAGAGCTTTAACCCAATCTACCTCAAATGTGGGCAGGGCAGTCTTGTGATGTAAATTGTAAAGCTGTTTTTGATTGATCAAATGGCATGTCCATGGCGTGCCGTTAAATTGATGTTTTGCCATGAAAAGGAAGTAGCAAAATTGACAAGTAAACCTCAAGTAAACAAGTAAGATCTGTCCCAAAATTGACAAGTAAACCTCTTAGAGACTTACATGTCAATATCCAGTGATAGGATAACGCCACTTACTTGCATCTGGTAAGTGGCCAGATGCAAGTAAGTGTTGACCACATCCATCACAAAGTTTTTGTCAAATGTCAATTATTCACCATGACACAGACAGCTTTTTTTTGAGAGCTATACCCTAAAAACCCAACTGGAAGTCAGCCACTTTGAGTTGAATAAGTAACGGACACCTCAACTAAACTTTGTGAGATATTTTCGACACGTCACCTGTGTAATTTGTGCATTGTTAACTCCAGAGCCGTGCTAGTTGGAATGCGGTGTAAAGGCCCCATACGTCATTGCACTTAAGGCACGAATGGTGGCGATGGCCCGCTCAACTCTGCTTCCAGCTTTAATTTGATGTTGTGTTTCTGGCCACCTGGGAAATTTAAGTCCAATTTTCGCTCTACTTTTAGTTAGTTTTGGTCACCACCAACTACTAAGAAGAATATCTGGTTCTTCAGCTGCTTAATGCCCTATTATGTTCACCAGCTAGACTATGGCTGCAATAATAATTTTTATTAATGATTAATATGGAGATTCATTTTTTGATTAATTGCAAGGCTGAAAACAACAATTCTTTGAAGATTTATGCTTAAAAAGTTACTTAGAAGATTAATCATTAAAATAGTAACCTTATTGTTCAGACAATCGATTAATCAATTACTTGACTAATTGTTGTAGCTCCAAGCCAGATGCTAACTTTGTTTGCTGTATTTTGCTGAGCAGTTTTTTTCCTGAAACACCTGCCTGTTGCAGCTTAAAAGTAGAGTGGTAAGACTGAACCAAAAAATATGTGTGTGTGTGTGTGTGTGTGTGTGTGTGTGTGTGTGTGTGTGTGTGTGTGTGTGTGTGTGTGTAGTGGGCAGAGCTTGGTGACTCCCACTGGTGCAGTCCAGAACACATATGATCTCAGCAAATAATAACAAACCTGTTTGTCTCTACCACCTATCACTGCGACTTTTCATTCCGCAGCCTGATCCTTTACTGCTGCCTTATTTTCAGACAGTGTTCAGTGTTTCCTGCCTTTACATTCCCGGCCTGATTAGTGGAGATTGTGACCAGTTGAGTACACATGCACGCTTACACACACCCTCACTCACCAAATACTCACCACATACACCTTTAAATATTTATTTTCTTAAATATTGATGTGCATTAAAATACCCATCAACACCCAAAATTTCATGAAAATCCTATTGATGTTAAGACATTTTAAGATATTTTAGTCTGGACCAAAGTGGTGAACCAAATGACTGACCATCCATAGAGTATGTCTAAAAACACCAAAAAATATAAAATACACTCATACAGAGTAACGAGTTCAAACCTCAGAGCCCTGTGTAGCCTAGCTACCTGCCCACCCAGCTGGCACAGGGCAATGCAGGGCAAAGGTGAACAGATGCTCTCTCACCTGCAGCTTCTTGTGGCGTTTTTGCCTGTTTTGTTGTATGTGTTTGTCACTGTGTGTATTGAAGAAAAGGCTTTATTGTTGCCACACTGTGTGTGTGTGTGTGTGTGCGTGTTAATATGACTTAATATGACATAAACCTGCTTCGATGGTTTTTGTGAGTGTGTGTTTAAGCATATTTGGCTCATGCGTGATGTCTGGGCCCCTCTTTGTTTTTTCCTCATAATTTGATTCCATGAGTGAGTTCGTCGGAATTGGAGTGTGTGCTTGTACATGTTTGTGTGTATGTGTGTGTGCAGTTTTGTAAAGGGGTGGAGGGCAGTTGGATAGTTACGTGGCCCCCTGACCACAGCACCAGCTGGGGGATTATCCTGTTGAGCGGATCCAGAGAAGAGGGGCCTCGCCTGGGGGTGGATGGAAGACTGGACTGGATGGGTGAGGGAGGAAGAGGAGGGAGATGGTGGAATAGATGGAGGGCGGTAGATTTAAGGCATGGCTTAGGTTAATTAACCTCTTGGACACTAATGGTTTATGTCCTCCACAAATCCCAGTGACCTACAGTGGGCCCCGAGCTGGAGCTGCAGTTAATTTAAAATCTGTTACACAAACAATTTAAATGTCAAACTTGAGTTATGTTAAGTGATTTAGTTTAGTTTTGTTGTGATTTTAATAAAACCACTAGTTCACTGTTGAGTAGCTGGTGGGCTCGTGATCAAGAGATTGGGGCTTATTGGATTGTTTACCAGAAAGACTAATTTGAGATTTTATGTGTGCGATTTAAATCAGAAAAGTTGTATTTAGATTACTTCAGATCTGCTTTCACTACAGGTAAGAATTTCTGCATTGAAGCCATTACATGTTGTCTTTATTTTATTTTGTCAAGTAATGATTTGAGTTCTTTGCATTGCTTCTCCAATTTTCTTTTTCATGTTTTCAGTGATTTTGTTGTGTTGCCTAATGGCAGGTGTCGCTTTGTGTAGAAGTCTCACTTGTATACAGAAGTTCTGTTGGGCTCAATTATTACTAGTATTTTTTTACGTAAGCTGTAAAAGCAATCAGTTACTGAAACCTTCACAGCCTCTCAGGAGACAACTTGTTAACTAGTTGATTATGAACAATGTTACACCCACTTCAGTGTGGTGTCTGTTCAGGGTCACATGGAGTTCAAAGGTGAGATATTCATATTGTGCAAGAGTTTATGGAGAATATGAGTAGGACTGCAACTCACAATTGTTTTCATTATACGACTAATCAATTAATCATATAATCATATTATAATAATAATGCATTAATAATAATGCATTACATTTATATAGCGCTTTATCATAGACACTCAAAGCGCTTTTACAGGGAAGTGGGGGGGGACTCACCTCAACCACCACCAATGTGTAGCACCCACCTGGGTGATGCACGACAGCCATTTAGTGCCAGAACGCTCACCACACATCAGCTTGAGGTGGAGAGGGAATGACACATTAATTGATAGCCTATAAAATATCAGAGAATTTGTGATTTTCAGTATTGGCAGTGTAGAGTCCTTGGAAGGTGAAGCTTTCAAATGTACTGTACCAAAAGATAGTGAATTCCGCATCACAGAAGACCAATTCAACCAGCGAATATTCAAAATATAGAAGCTGGAACCAGTGAATTTATGGCAGTTTTGCTCAAAAGATTATTTCATGTCAGTCAACTAATTGATTAATCAACTGATTCTTTCAGCTCTAAATATTTCCATTTTGTAAAAGGGTGAGACAAGTAATCAGCTTCTGTAGTTTAGGACCACAGCTATTTTCATGATAGATTTTTTAAAGAATCATTTGATCTATAAAATATGACAAGTTCCCAAGTTTAATTGTTTGATTCATTTGACCACCAGTCTGAAACCAAAATATATTTATTTTACAATTATGTGTTTGCTTGGTAAAGGTTTAAATGATTAATCTTTGTTCGCACATTAAAAGTCAAATGTCTAGTGATTGTTATCTACCAACAGTGTTGGTCTGCCTGGACATTGTAATAAATCATATTACTAATAACGACACTCATGGTTTCAACGGAAAATTCATTTTGAATATGTTTTCAAATGCCATAATCCCTTTCAACCTTTCAAATTGAATTATGTATCTACAGGAAATATAGGCAAGGCCCCCCGCGTCCCTGTACGCAGGATAAGCGGTTGACAATGGATGGATGGATGAGGAAATATATGCTAATATCAACTTCAATACAAAAAACTTAATACTTACTTAATATTTGCACTTAATACTACCAACACTGATATCAGCCTTCAAAAACCCCATATCAATCATATCTATCATCTATACCTATGGAGACTGTGTGGTGAAAGTAGCTATGAGTGTGTCCGGCAAAGGTGTCATTTACACTGAGGATGCTGGGGACATGTACCCAACACTTTTTGAAATGGCTGATTATGTCCCTACCACTTTTTGAAACCATTTGCTAAATGTTTTCTGAAAATTAGCTTGCAACAAGAAATGTTAAATAACAAATAAAATTCTTTGAGAAAGGTTTGCTTGCACAATTGGAAAACATGAATTGCAATCTAAATATAGAAGAAACAGGTCTGTCTTGTTCAAAAAGAGTAACTTAGGCTTAAAAACAAGCTGCTGATTACTGCCTTATATTCAATACACTTTTATATTCTCAATTGCCACCGGCCACATAAAGTTTCCCTTCATATAAATAAAGACATTTACACCATAAATTGGTGCAAAAAATGTCTCTATAAAGAAGGAAATTAAGAGTTTGATACTCAAAATCTTCTGTGGGAGGACCCCAGACCCCCCAATCGCATAGCCTATTTCATCAATGAGTATTTCTTCTAAATAGTATCTTGTTGTCTAGTTACAGACAACAAGATACTCCAGTAACTCCAGTATTGTGCATTATCATGGCTCATGGACTTAGTGTTTCGTCACACCCCTAATATGAGCCCTTAAATGTCCCCACCACTTTTTGTTGAAAAGTGGTGGGGACATTTAAGGGCTCATATTAGACAGACCAGCCTTTGGTGTCTGGTCTGCTCTCTAAGTGTTTCTGACTGGATATAGTGTGTCAGTGTTTTGTTTGTGTGGGTATGAGTTTGTTTTATCACTGTGTGCTTCTACATCTACATCTGTGTGTGTGTGTGTGTGTGTGTGTGTGTGTGTGTGAGAGAGAGAATGGCTGACCGACCGGACGCTTTATAGGAAGTGTTGTGGAACATCAGAGGGCTCACAGGAAGACCTAGGGGGGAACTTGACTGGCTGGAGAGCCTTACTCACTCCTTACAACCCACAGACTCACTCAGCAGATCACTATGACCCCCACTCAGCCATATAGCCACACACTCTAGGCCCCTGTGCTGTCTTGACACATAACACACACACTCATGTTTGAGATTATACTAAACGTAATGGTCACTGCTTTTTGCTTTTTGTTGCCATAAATGGACATGAAGTTTCGTGACAGGAAAACAAGCGATGACAAACACAAAGCTCTGTTTGTATTGACCCATGAGTTTGAGAGTTCTTTCTTTACCGTGTCCTACCATCTATGTCTATGTTTCCATTTTTCTGTTTCCCGCACGTCCGCAGTTCAAGAGGAAAAGGTGGAGCTGAAGTCTGTCTCATTCTCTCCCCCAAAATATATAAGTACTGAGTGCACTTCCTACACAAATTGGCATGTAGAGAAAACAGGATATGAATCTATTGATAGACATTTTGCAAGTCAAACATCCCCATGCTGCCACTTTTGTTATGTCACAAAGAGCCAGTGGAATGTCAAGTTAATCCTTTTTAATTAGTCAGCTGGTTATTGTAATACTCCCTCACCCAGAGCAATATAGAAACACATTGATTAGAATCTCAGATGAGGATCTCTAAGTTTAATAATACAGTCAGCTGTGAAACTGATGAAGAAATGGGCAACCTAAAAAGCCTCCTGGCCTTAATATCCTGGTATGATCCTTGGCATGTGTGTCTAAGTGTGTCTGAGGACGGTGATCCCACTTTAATGTGTCCCCTCATTTGTTGACTTTATGCCCCTCCAGCACCCCCTCCTCTGCTTGCGGTTGTCTCAACACTAGGTGCCACTTTATTTGTTTTCACTAACCTAATTTATGATCTGAGGTGCTCTTTCCAGGTTTGGATTAGCAGCCGTGGGGCTGATGTGATCATGTTTTGTAGTCCACCATGTGCTTTAAATGGCTGCCTCAATGTAGCAGCTAGGTCGCCTGATCTCAGTGACACAATATTTTACAAACCACATTTAGGAATGAAAACATTTTGAGTCAGGTTTTAGTGGCTTTTCATGTTTTAAGTAGTTGTGATGGATTGCATCATCTGCAAATTTTGGACCCCTTAACCTTATGAGACCCTGTCAGACTCCGCTAGAGAAACTCAGAGTATAGTGTGCACTGTGCAGTCTGCAAAATCTGAAAAGATGTTTCTGCATTCCTAGTTGTTGACATTTTGTGAGTGAATCATATGGTTCCGTGAAAATTATGTCTAAAGTATCCCAGAAAATTAATAAACAACAACTTTAATAAACAATGAATTAATCAAGCAATAACATACCGTTTCGTGTGGATTCCAGCTTCTTTAATGTGAGAATTTGCTGCTTTTGTGTTCTGTGGTACATTATTGTTAATTGAACATCTTTTAGGTTTTGGACATCGCTTTGGGTTATGGGGAACGTAAACAATTAAATTATTGATTAAAAATATATATGAAGAGATAATGACAAAAAATTATCTTTTCTTCATCCTGTAACTTTTGCCATATGTGGTTTATGTTAAAGTGTTGATGCTTAGTGTGTCAGAACATGCTATAAACTGACTTTACATGATTACAATCCTTGCAAAACGTGGATAAATCTGGACTGGAAACTCCTTACACAGCACCATGTCACTTTCCTCATCCTTTTTTTGCTTTCCCAGGACTGCCCTGCCACATCCAGACCATCATCATCGACATCATCACATCTGTGGATTTCATACAGACAGAACCACTCCTTGCAGCCTCCTCCCTTTCTCCTACCCTCATCACCCTTAGCCCACACCCTGCACCCCCTGCTCTGTGGTCCCCTTTCCGTCGTCCCACCACGTCTGCGGAGTGGGTGCCGGCTCCCTCCCCCAGGGGTGGGAGTGAGGAGCTGGGGGACGCACTTGACAAACCCCTGGAGAATGATGCTGAGGGCGTGTGGAGCCCAGACATTGAGCAGAGCTTCCAGGAGGCCCTGGCCATCTACCCACCCTGTGGCCGCAGGAAGATCATCCTCTCTGACGAGGGCAAGATGTACGGTACGCCCACCTTTATCATCATACTATCCATGAACCTTTTTTCTTCTTGAATGGGATGATAAACACAACACCTGAAGATCAGCTCACATGCAGGTCAGGGTTGAGGATAATTTTCTTTAGCAAAATGTGAAAAAGAAGTTATAGGCTGTGAACCTCTCCTCAAACAGATACTACTACTAAACCCACAGTGCAACACCTGCAGTACGGTGGGGAACAAACAGACAAATAGACATTTGTTTCACATACTCTCTCCCACACACACACACAATCATCACCACTCCTCTCGTTCATGTTTCACATCACTCCCGTTTCCTGCACAGCTGTCAGCTCCACTTGGTCCCATAGTGTACAGTATGACGGCATGATGTGTCAGAAACAAGCGCACACACTCTAATCACTCAGACTTCTACACATGCATGCATACACAATATGCCTCTCATGCAGACTTCAGTTTGATCATCTGTCAGAAGCCATGATATTTAACTGAGAATGAAAACAATACACTGACACATAAAACAGCAATGCTGCATTTCTATCCACTCCTTCAAGATCCATAATAATGACAAATCAATGAAAAGTAAAGCATTAAAGTATCAGCTTTATGAACATACAGAGTTATTTTGGCTAGACCTTTGTCTCAATGTATTTCTGGCAGTGATAGTGGAGAGCACTCCAGTATTCTTGTTATCAAAATGTGCTCCATATCTTTTACCCTAAACAGGTTCAGAAGAATGGGAATGATTTCAACTTCCTACAAATAGTTATACTGCTTGTGTTTAAATGACATGGATGCTAACTTTTGTATGTTGTTGCCTCAATTAATCATTAGAAATGAGAAATGTTGCTAAACCACACTAAATTTTGCTTGACCAGATATCACATTGTTTGTGCTATTTTGGCAACATATCTAAAATAATGATCTGAGGTTTGGGGCAGCAAGATAACTTTACTGGAGGTCTTTCCTTAGTGAATCTTTGGCCAAATATGTCATGGCCAAACAGGTGTTGGGAAGGTGAGGTGACATTCCTCTCCGACACCTTGCTGAAAGATGTTTGGTAACAGATGGCTTGCCCATAGTGTGTCCTCCTGCTTGACTGTTTGATAGTGGATCTGGTTGTTGGAAAAGGGGCGGATAGAGGTTGTGGCGCTATCAGACAGCCTCTGTCATCGCCTTGTTTTGTCACAGTGCCAGACAGCTCCTTTAACTGTTAGCTTTGCCTAGCCAAGCTTAGCCACCTATTGAGGTCATGGCCATCGTCTGATCAACACTTAAACCCTTATAAAGCCTGTAATAATAGTTGGAGAGGGTGGAGGAGGGAGGGACAGGTGGCTCATTCTGTGTCATGGGGATGGGGGGCTGGATGATCATAGGTAGTGATGGTGGGGGTTTTGGCAAGGCAGGCACTGAGGTGCCCCTTCTTCCCTGTGGGGGTTAGGGGCAGGTGATGCGCGCCAGGGAGCGCGTTGGCCTGCCAGGAATGGCATGTGTGCTTGGGAGCCCGGGGTTCAAGGCAGCTCGGCTGTAACCCTAAACCAGAATAGACGTTTACCCTTTGAGCGCTTAAAGGGGAGGGAGGACGGGTGGACAAATAAACACCAAGGTGGGCAGTGGTGTCTTGCATGGCCTCGGGCCCCAGTAGAACTCTCTCACACCTGTCCCCACTATGTGTGTGTGAGAAAGGTAGAAGATGTGTATTTTTCTTTACTTCCTCTGATCCCTGCTTTTTCTGTGATTTATTTCCCTCAGGTTTCTTTGTCAGACTCTTTCTTTGTCCTTTATGAACAACCTCTTCTCCCTTTCATTCTGTCAGTTGGTCCGTCTGCCTTTCAGTTCACCTCCAGCTGCTCTCAGTTCAACCTGACAGCCTTGTGGCAAAGCCAGATTTATGACTTGAGAAATGAGGCAAGACTGTGCCGGTACATGGCCTGCTGTGCCCCTATTGCCCCTTAACAGCCTGACCAGGCCTTCCCTTACAGCCCCTGCAGCTACCCTGTCCTGTGCTTTTATCAACATCCCCGCGGTCACAAGTGGCCAACAACTCAAGTCATTCAAGGAACAATCAATGCAAAGCCACTTTGAAGGTCTTTAGTGTTGTTAATGCTGTTTAAGCGCTGATGGGTGGTCTTAAATCAGGTAGCCAAATCAAATATCAGCTGAGAATATCTTTAATGGCATACATGAAATGGTGAAGCAATGACTTGATAGTTTTAGAAATGTTATTTAGTCTTCTTGCATGGGCTAAATAGGGATACATATGCAAAACAAAACTCTAAGCAAAATAACTGTCTGTTGGCCTAGAGCGACATACTCTGAATATTAGGTTGAATTCCCCTCTGAGGAATGAATGCCATTCTTTGCTAAACAATGTGATATTGAGTCTTTGAGCAGCAAAACAGAAGGAATGTGTGCTTCTATCCATTGTAAATTCCTAAATTGACTGGAATGTTTTTACCCTGTATTCCGTACATTCACCACATTTTTTTCCCATAATGCTGTGCATAGCGCTGGCCCTCGCGCCCATTACTCAACAGACCTATTAGTTCACTTATTAGGGACGGTGTCACGGATAATGTGGCGGTTATGTGGTCCTGTGGTAATTCGACATGCATCTGCCAAGGAAAATATTTCCTGCCTTGTGTGGCTCTCAGCAAGAGACGTGCCCTGTGGTCCGACCGAAGGCCTCATGCTGCAATAATGGAAAAACAGTCCCGAACTTGTAGTGCAATGGAAACTAATGTGCTGACAACTAGAAGAATGAAGCTAGAAGAATGTGGCACTGGAAATATGATTATCTTCCCTCTTTATTTACTGCCATATGACTACCATATTAATTTATGTGGCGCTTTTGCAATTGTAATTGTTTTGTTTTATGATGTCTTTTGACTAATTTTTATTTGGCAGCATTCAGTCTTGCAAAATGCAGCTGTTTGGTTTCGTCACACTTGTTTTCCTGACATCTGTGAGAGGAGCACATTTCTCATATTTTGATGGGTCCTGCTTTCTGTGGGGAACTTTTTTTCTTGTGTTAGTGTAGTGGGTAAAAGTCAACCAAGTTTCCCTCAGTAGTGGCATATTTTTCTGTCAGTTGATGTTTGTCACAATGAATCACGCTGCCACTAAGCTTCGCTTTTGCAACGTGTCAACCCATTGTGGGTTTTTGTCAAGCAGTACAAATATGTTTTCATCTCAAGCCATTCTCATTAAGAGTGTGATGTAAAGGTCAGCGAAAAGCAACAGCAAGTCCTCACCCGGGTACAAACTTTGGCAGTAAAGTGAGAGATTCACCAGTGACCTTGACCTGCTGACCTTTTGAAGAAGCCTCTTTGGCCTGTGTTTTACAAGCGTGTTCTGTTTAACTACACCTCAGTACTCCGCTTAAGGAAGTTCACTTCAGCATTATGTTAAGCTAATTTTGGGCAATGTGAATAACATTAGATTTTCTTCATATGAATATTCATTCAGACACCAGTTTATTAGATGCACCACTTGAGAAGGAGGATGAACATGAACCTCTTACCATTTAGTCTTGAAACTGATCTCCAGGCTGGGATTTGATGTTCTCCAGAGGGTTTTCGAGGAAACCCCCCTGCTGCCTGTGGAATCTCGACACAGCTCCCTCCATCTCAGTCAATGTCTTTCTGTCTGTCACAGTGTAACCAATAGGACTTGGTGAGGAGAGACAGCCACGTAACAGAGCTGTCACTGTTACTTTTTGTAGACACCTCAGATCAGCATGGTGAACGGTAGAAGGATCCAAACAGGCCAAACATCTGTTGATCTGCCTATGCTATTAACTGATGTTGAGCCTCGCACAAACTACCTTTGCATAAATCTCTGTAATCGCAAATATACTCGTGGCAGGTTGTGTTAATACAACATGGCTTTTGTTTAAACTTACTAGGAATACTATACTCAGAAATAAGAGTAAACGTCAGATCTGGCTTGTACAGCAGTGCATCTGTTTACCATGCTGATAAGTGCAGGATTCTAGTATGACGGAAAGCTGTGGTTTTTGCAAGCATGAATGACACCTGTCAGAGATTCTCAGTTGGAGATAATCAGAGGCAAACCATCAGAAATTCAGAAATTGTGTTAATAAGGGAACAGTAGGAGGGCTAGTAACACTTTATCTTATGAGTTTTCTATTCACTAATAATTTCTCAAAGGTTTTCTGGAAAGAACTATGTCATTTGGTACTAAATATAGGTGAAATAGAGACAGAGGAACTTATGTAAATGGAATGCTTCAATGTATATTTATATCCAAGGAATGTTAAAATTAAGGGCAAATGGACTTGGTTAAAGATACTCAAAGAGGTTTCTCCTCTCATCCAAGCGGCTTCTTCATTTGTGACTGACTTGAAGGAAACCCAAGCTATTTAACCTCAGAGGGGTCATTTCTAAAGTTATCAATACTTTTTGGTTTGTTAGTGCTCCTGGCTGTTGTGATGACAGTATATATGTATATAAAATAAATAAATAATAGATTTATAATTTCTTATTCAAAGCTTGGTTTAACATATATGTAAAAATGTTTGCCTGTAAACAAATTGCACATTTATGTATGTTCAGCTGACCTGCTGTGCACTGAACAAAAGACTAGAGTACCAATTGAACACTGTTTCCATTTTAGCTAGCATAACTTATAGTTAGTGCCAAATTAAATACTTATTTCCAGGAAACTTTCAAGAAAAAAATAGGAAATAAGAGACCTCTGAAATAAAAAAATACTTTTTTGTGAATAGCTTTTTTACAATTACATTCCTCTATTTTCAAAGGAATAGCACAAGGATAGTTTACTTATATAAGTCACATGAAAAATATTGGTTAATTAATATTTCAGCTTTTCAAATGGTTTCGTATCTAGTAAAAATAGAAACTTTAAATAAAAAAGTGAAAATGTCCTAATGTCCTGGAACTCAACGCTCTTAAGACCGTGGAGATGGCTGTGGATTTCAGGCCACCCACCCCCATTACCCTGTGTGACGCCATAGTTAACACTGGAGTCCGTTTTCTTCCTGGGCAGCTTTATCACCCAAAAACCTCAAGTGAGTGCTGAACATCACCTCCCTCACCAAGAAAGCCCAGCAGGCGATGTACTTCCTGTGGCAGATGAAGAAGTTCAACCTGCCACAGACAATGGCGGTGCATTTCTACACCGCCATCGTCAAATCCATCCTCACTTCCTCCATCACCATCTGGTCTCCTGCTGCCACAGCCAAGGAAAAAGGCAGACTGCAGAGTATCATTCACTCAGCCGAGAAGATGACAAGCTGCAGTCTTCAACCCCTCCTGCACCTGGACTCCTCCAGGACTCAAGGCAAGCAGGAAAGATTGTGACTGAGCGCTCCCATCCTAGACACAAACTGTTTCAGAAACTCCCCTCTGGCAGGGGGCTGCGGTCCATCAGGACCAAAACCTCACGCCACAAGAGCATCATCCCATCTGTAGCTGGCTTCATCAACCCCATCCCCCTTGTAGTACATAGTGTAAATGTTTGCACATACAAATCTGATGCACATGTAATTAACTGCCATATTACACGTAGTCTTTGTCATTCTTTTATTTTTGTGTATCTTGTCAATTTCATATTTTTATGTTTATATAGGTTTACAAATTCCTTATATGTGTTTAAACCTACTTGGCCATAAAGCTAATTTCGATGAAAGAATTAGTATGTAATTGTACACAGGACAATGTGTACAGCGTTGTCATGTCTCCTTTTCCTCACTTATTGTACATTTACCACATTATTATATTCACAAAGGCATCATGCTTATAATAAATTGTATTGTAACATAGTATAATATAAAATTGAGTGATTTTAGAATAAAAACAGCTGTTCAAATGATCATCTAGTACATCAAAACTGCAAGAGATTCAGTCATTTTTTTGAGATGAACCCAGTAAAATATATATTATGCTCAGCTTCATGCCACTTACCAATTTTGAAATTGTCACTTTGTTTAAGTTGAACCAAGAATGCTTAGTGACTGTTTTAATGCTGGACCATCAATGACTCTGTACTAATGTAGTACTTGACTCATTGCTGGTATCAAGGCTTGGTAGAGTGCTTTTCAGAGCTCAGCAGGCTGCATCCAGGCTCTATCGGAGAGGAAATGACACCCAGCCAAGACATTCCTGGAGCCTAAATATGACCTTTGTTTTCCTGGACAGACACGGTGGGCATATGTGCTGTTGAGGGAAAACGTATGGCTGGCAGATGTGCCTTTGAGAGAAAGACAGTTTGTATGCAGTTAGACAGGCACAAATGTACACATGTCCAGGACCAAGTGTTAACTTATAATTACCGTATGACTTAAATTTAAGTAAAGGTTCAACAGATTGTAGTTTCAACTGTATAAACTATGTAGCTTAAACACAGCCACACAGGTAAAACAGGGTGATAAACTAAATCATTCCTTGTGATATGGTTGTCCATTGGATGAGGATGTACATAGGGATGTTTTTGTTCACACACAAACTGGACATGGACTCATGGTGTGATGCTGGTGCAGCAGGACCTAGTGTGAACCAGTCAATATATAGGAATGTCAGGAATGCACTGGGCTGAGATGGAGACATTGAAACAAAGAGAGAGAGAGAGAGAGAGAGAGAGAGAGAGAGAGCAGACCAGTGATGACCGCAGCCCCATTGGGGAAGGGCAGATTTATGACCAGTCAGGCCCAGAGGTTGACTTTGGAAGGCCTTCACTAACCCCCTCCATCTCTCCCTAACCTCTTACCAACAGGCCTGACGAGAAGGAGAGAAAAGCCAGAAAGAAAACTGGTGAAACAGTTTTTGTCTGGTCTTTTAGGATCATTACAGCTCCAGGATTCAAAACTTTAATATGTTTAATTCTGGCTACTGTGTTTGAGGGAGTAATTGAAGTGATAGCACATTCTTCATCATAGATATGAAAAGTTGTTTCTGGATGTAATATTTATAAATATTTAAGGCTTTACATGCAGGCTGACCCTGCTTCACCTTATTAATACAGCCATGGGGCCAACTTACACTTGCTCTCAGTCAGATGATTGAAGGGATTCAATGTGCCATTTTCAATGTTTAGCAAAAGTTACACAGGCTTGCAAGGTAGTGGCTAAAATAAATGTTGTTAAAACAACAATGTATCAAATGACTATGTGAAAGAGGTCATTGGTAGTGATGACCTGGAATTATCAACTGAATCTGCAGCTCTTCTCTGCTTTATAGAGCTTTATAGTTAGTT
Source organism: Lepomis macrochirus (assembly GCA_024633595.2). NCBI lineage: Eukaryota > Metazoa > Chordata > Actinopteri > Centrarchiformes > Centrarchidae > Lepomis > Lepomis macrochirus. The sequence continues at coordinate 11,874,404 of JALXJV020000008.1, read as the reverse complement.
TTAGCTCTTTGTTGTTGTTACTGCTCAATCTGTAACTTTACTTTGCTTAACTCTCACTGCTCTCATAGCACTGTTTTTTTTTCGCAGCGGGCAGTTGTTTTCGGTGGAAAAGGTCTAAAAACAGGTACAGAGCCTGCTTAGAACCAAGCAGAAGACATGCACAGTGAGAGACAAGCTGGTAGACATAGTGGAGTATTTTGGAGCTAAAGAGCCAGATATTTCCCTCAGGAGTTGGTAAAAACTAAAAACAGAGCTAAAGGGAGAGTGAATATTGGAATTGCATTCATCAGGTGACTAAATGACTCATAATGTTGCTTGTACGTGTAGGATGTGTAAATAAGTAACTGTTTGCTAAGAAGTTTGTCATATCAACTAATGACATGTCAGAATCGTGTTCACAACTTGTTTCGGTTGAAAGAAACCCAGTTATTTCATGAGAATTAAAGGTGTGTTTTGGGACAAATACACTTTTGAGTCATTTCAAAGACATTTAAATTACAGGGAGTGTGAAAACTATAAATATTACAGAAAACAAATGTGTATATATAATATGAGAGGCTGGAAACTTCACCAACATCTACCAGCAACAGAAATATTCCATAAAAACTCACAAACTATAAAGTTGCACAACCCAGCAGTATCTCTGAACTCTGTAACACTCCGACTTTCCTTCTGCTGCAGGTGGTCACTTTTCATGCCCTTAAGAAATTTTTCTAGAATCAGATTTCCGCCAGATTTCCATGACTGCAGGCAGTGTGATAAACAACATCAAACTGTGGACCAGTGGGTGATCGTATAATGTTCCTACTGACGTTTGGGCAGCATTGGCTGGCACAACTTCTCCGTCTGTGCTACTCCCATTAGATATCATGATCTCATCGCTGTGTGACTGAGTCCCCTCTCTGATCTCATGGGTGTGTTGGAGGGTATTTTTGATGGGGCCCTTCCCCAAGCACTCACTAGGAGTGGCAAGGCATCTGATAGATTAAGCAGCCCATTAATGAAGCTGTTTAATGCTTGCAATACATACATGGTTAATTTTGAATGAAGATGCCATCATATTGATAAAGCAGTTTGTCCTTTGCTCTTCTGGTGTTAGAATACCTTTTTAATCGTTATTCCTGAGAAGAAAAAAAAACTTTTCATTGTAATGTTGAAAAAAGAATTGCCAGACATGTATATTATCATTTTCAATTAAGTGTAGCTAACCCCCAGCCGGACAATGGTGAAGCGTAGTGATGTTTCCAGAAGCCTTTATTTATGTTCAGCCGTCAGCCTTGGTTTGAACACAAATCTAGTTTCTCTTTCCTTACACCCTTTCTTCATGAAACACCGTAAGAGCTACAGGACAGATAATTAACATAAAATTAGCTCTTACAAACATAAACATTACCCAAAGGCCACAGTTAATAAAAACCTTTCTGTGACGTTACCTCTGCCAGTAATAACAATGCTAAAAAGCTTATGTCAGCACGACTTCACATGACAAATAAATAACAATACATTAAATACTTCTTGACAGTTGAATAGTTTAAACTACGTATTACTACTATTAAACATTAAACAAATCAAACACACAATACCTTGTTCCCGTGGCGCCAAAATAAAGGATTCATAATATTAAGCTCTGACGTAGTTACCTTACACATTCCTTAGAGTTTGTTACAAGAAGAGCTTTGCAACTCTCATTTCTTTATTGTCTTTCATGTTTGCACTTCACTTGACAGTTACCGTGGGTTTCAAGTTGATTAAGTTTGACAACAACTCTGACCCAGGAAAGGCTTACAAATCCATAAGAGTTTCGGAAGTGTCTGGCTACCAAAGTGAAAAGATGGTCTGTTTTTCTGAATTCATGAAATGTTCATCTGTGGAGACATGCTCACGCATCTGTGTCTGCCACTTTGAAAATCCCTATTGGATTGGATACACCGTGTACATCTTCCTGTACACTTAGTGAAGTTTCCAGAAGATAAATTGCTGGGAATTGGAAAAACTTGCAGCTGTAATGTGAGGAACTCGATACAGGCAACTTAATGTTCATTTGAAGTCAAGTTCTGTGAGGACTTTGACAAAGCTCTCTGTTCGTCTTTTCAAGAATTTGATTGCGAGGAAATGTGGAACACTTCCTTAATCCCTGGGGAATTAAAGAAATATGCATTTAGGGGCTCAAACAATCGGTCTGCGAATGCACCTCCTGATAAACACTAAATGGTTGAGGAGTTACAAGCCTGAAAGGAAAATAAGATTGAGAAAGAATGAATGTCGTAACTGGGGCTAAGTCTGTGTGTGTGTGTGTGTGTGTGCCAGTTTATGTCTTTATCTATGTGTGTGACTGTGTGTATAAACTGGAGTAGACTGCATTTAACAGAGAGGTTTAGTCCACAAAAGCCTCACACAAAGGCAGTTCTGCAGCTGGGTTGTGTGTGTGTGTGTGTGTGTGTGTGTGTTGTGTGTGTGTGTGTGTGTACTGATTCACAGATAATATCAATCTAACAGTTATTTGTTGCTAAAGGAACTTGGCTGATGGCAAATCCATTTTTTGCACATCATATGAAATTAAAATTCTATTTGAATTTACTTTATTTAACCAAGATAATCAGTATCAATATTCTTTTGGAAGCAAGACCATGATTGTTCCCCTAATCGTAACCACTTCTTTATTATTATCACTATGACAACATACGTCTCCTAACCTTAGCAAAGTTGTAATTTTAACTCAAAACCAAGATGTTTCCCCTAACTTAACCAAGTTGTTTTGTGTCTCTAAACCTAACCAAACCTGAACAATAGTGTTGTCATCCTTCAGATCAGAAAACGCTTTTATGTGTCACTGTAGAGGGCACGGACAAACAACGTATTCTCCCATTTCATTTTAAGAACTTTGTTGATCCAGCTGATTCCACATCTTGGCCACCATAAAACTGCAGGCTGCTCTTGGACACAGCATTTTTGCAGCAGCGATTTCCAGTCTTTGCTGCTTGTCTTGTGTGGGGGTTTCCCCTTTTGTACAAACTGACAACCTAAGCTGTTTCTTTAAGGACAAAACACAAATGCTTTGGAAAAGCATTAAGTGGAAACTCATGTCTGAGTGAACTGTGAGGACTCCGGCTGTTCACATGAGCACCGGGAAGAAAGTGTTTTGCATTCCGTGCAAAATCTGATCACTTTTATTGGCTGACAAAATTTCTGATGGGGGTTCAGCCGAGCTTCGGGTTTCCTCTTTTCACCATTTGGGGTCACTTGATTGGCCGGTTCGTGGAGCGTTGTGAGGTCTGACCCAAGCGTCACTATGTAAGGGAAAATCTGACAGGTTTGTACCAGGTTGTGTGTCGTGACTGATCTGTGTGTTAATTCACATGGAGCTGTGGTGCCAAGGGAAAAATGACCGTGTTTAAGAGGTGGTGCAAAGTCTAGCAAACTCTTATATGACTCTGTGTGTTTATGTGTGTTTGTGTATGTGTGGCGGCCTGTGTAGGAGTGTGAGATAGAGTGCAAGAGTTGTGTGATTCACTCTGTACCTGAGCTCGTGTGTGTGTCTATGTCCTCCCTAGTACCGTATTGTAAATTTTCTGTTCTTTTTCATTTCTAATTAATCACTTAATTATTTTATGAGATTAGTCTCTTGATGTTTTTTTGTCTGTCAATTGTCCAAAAAATAGTGGAAAATGGCCAGAACACAATGTGACTTATGTGCTTGTTTTGTTGAACCAACAATCTCAACTCAAACATATTCATTTGATTATGATATAAAACAAAGAAAAGTACAAAATTCTCACATTGAAAAGCTGGAACCAGCAAATGTATAACATGTTTATGTTTCTGATAATCTGTCAATGAACTAACTGATTAATTGACTAATCGTTTGCCTGCAAAAATGTGTGTGATCTTTGAATAATAGCTGCCAGCTTTTATACAGTCCATCTTACAAGTGCATGGACTTGAATGGCACTATTAGGCTATTTAGCCCCACAAGCCACATTGTTTCTTGTCAAAACTACATTCGCAATGAAAACTCACAACATCATACTCCTGAGTTACACTCTATAAACCTTTATGCACAGTATATAATTGTGCATGTCTATTTGAGTGGTTTTTCAATCATTAAACTAGAGTTTTAGTTTGGGAGAAGAGGGTGAAAGATGGCACATGACCGTTCCCCTCCACTGTAATTGTATACACTCTGGATGGGGGAGAACAAGCCCAAGATTTACTGCAGGCGCAAAGGCATATTCCATAAACATTGACACACACACCAGCTGCGTTACCAGACGGGGACCCCTTTAGTTACTGGCCTGTGCCCTGTCTGTGTCTGGTCTGAGTCCTGCATGGCCCTACCCTCCACCTGTATACCAATGTGACCTGTCCATCAGCAGTGGCAGTTCACAGACCAAGGTTATTATCGTTAAAGAGGTGGTGTGATGCTTTTTGGCGTTTTCCCTCTATTGAGTTATATATCTTATTGTGCATGTAACAGGTTTGCAACGTGGAAAAGCCCTTTAGAACTTGAGTTGAGGAGCTCTTCAAGTGGCTGCGGGAGGAGCTGGCGAGGCCGGGCAGCCGCCCGCTCACAGAGCCCTCTGCTCCCGCCGTCACACAGACCGCTGCAGCAACAACGGCAGAGGAAAACACAGCTGGAAGGTTTTCATACCGCTTGTCTGTTGAAACGTTTTAACCGCAGACTGTATATTTTAAGAGCTGTATGGATGGTGTGTGTGATTTGCATTGAACATTACGTCGCGGACTCGCAACAGTTGTGTGTGACGTCGCTACGAGACAAGCTACGCACTATCTCTGGGTACAATCTGCAATGGAAAACGAAGCAGGGTCGAGTCGAGTCTATCGATTTGCGCTATGGTAGCATTTTTCGGCAAGGCAGCATAGATCGTCAGAACACCAGCAACAGTTCAATGTTTAGTCCTAATGGTAAGATGTGGAACAATGACGTGTGGTTGCGGACTGGTCTTATACCATCTTCTAGGTTACGGTTGGATCACACACTAGGTTACCTTGTTTCTTACGACCCGCCCTTCTCTGCTTCTGATTGGCTAGTAGTCCTTACCTGGTTTTGTTATTGTTTTAATACTGAGTGTTTGATTTATAAAGGTTTAGATTTTAATATAACTGCTTTCCAGTCATACTTTCCTTCAGGGTGCTAGGGACCTGTTTGTGGCTCCAAGGGGGTCATACACTATCTTCCAATTTCTTAGCTGTCCATCAATTGTATTTTACCTATTTAACCTACTGATGTAATGATTTTCTTGGGTGCACTGCTCTTAGGGTTTTCTGTAGAAATTCTATCTATCTATCTATCTATCTATCTATCTATCTATCTATCTATCTATCTATCTATCTATCTATCTATCTATCTATCTATCTATCTATCTATCTATCTATCTATCTATCTATCTATCTATCTATCTATCTATCTATCTATCTATCAGATATAGATAGTGTTTCAGGCCCTATATACAAGCCTCAGCTTACAAAATGGTGTCCCTTTTCACATATGTGCATTATTTCTAGTGATTTAATTTTAATGTTTTGTGAAAAAACTAAACTGAACTGAGCTTGGCATCCTGCAGTGACAAAGATTAAAACTAACACTGACTCTAATAAAAACTAAACTAAAACTAAGCATTTTCAAAAAAACTAAAAGCTAAACTAAACTAGCAAACCCACATTAAAAATAATTAACACTAACCTGAAATTGAAAACAAAATGAAAATAAAAACTAATGAAAAAATCCAAAGCTATAATAACCTTGGTAGAGACACACAATCACCGTAGAGATACAAGCTAAGAGTACACGCAAGTGGTTTGGCTGAGACTGATGCAAACTCTCACACAGAAAGATATACATACTTGTAGTATGTGATATACTTACACTTACAGTTCACGGTGTTGACACACTTGAGAGCCTTGACTCTTGCTTTGGGCATGTGTGTTTGCACACTTATGTATATGTGCATGCATGCAAACTCTTCCAAATATGAGTGCACACAGACATTAATACAAATGTTTTAAGAGGATAATTTAGCTAATTATAAAGTAACTGCAGCACACAAGTATTCATAGAAATTTGTGCTCAGAAATATATAGTGCATATATATTTTCTCATTCCTCATACTTTGTGGTTTGGCCAGGCATGCAGAGCAGGCTCACTGATGAGTTAATAGTTAGCTTGGGTAAACAATTTAATTCTTCCACACCTAGAACATGATCTTCTACTAAGGACCAAGTTTTCTTTCTATTATTAATTCTCCCTATCTCTTCTTGTACAGCTATTTACAGTAAGATGAATAAAAAGCTACAGTATTACGCATTGTGTCACTTTTTTTTTCCTCTTTTTTTTGACATATGACATTTTCTTGTGCACTTCTTTCAAGTCTCTCTGAATGTGAAAGAAAATTGAAATACAAAATGAAATGTCTAATTAAATTGGAAATGATGTTGATCTTGAAATTTGGCTGAAAACTGGATAATTTTGGACCTTTTTGCTGATTTTTATCAAACTAAAGTGAGGCTGTTTTCTGGTTCCTTACAGGACGAAACGAGTTGATTGCACGGTATATCAAACTTCGCACAGGGAAGACACGGACCAGGAAGCAGGTAAGTTTTCTGGAAAGGCCATCTGAAGCAGCCCCTATTTTTGGACCCCTCCACAAAGTCCACTCCTGCTGAGTGATGCCCCAACACCCTGGGTACCCTCCAACTTCTCACTCCCTCCTACATTGAGGGCTGGAGATGATGATTGATTTAAGGCTAGGACCCAATGCACAGATGCTATAGGATCATGTGTCGGTGTTGTTTCTTCACCACCTCATGGACGTGGTGCTTGTTAGAAGGGGAAAGAAGCTGGGGAATATGGTGATATGGATGGGAGAGTGAGGCTGGCCGGGCAAGGGATTTGGAACTCTATCCCCACTACGGTATCTGATATGGAATGACTGATGTATGGGCAATGATGGATGTGGGGAGAAAGGGTCCCTGCTAAGTCATCTGGCAGAGTCAATGTGGGACTGACAAGAGGTGAGAGGAGAAGGGGGGTAGTGAGGGATTGTGATGTATAGTGATGCAGGTTGGAGGGATAGAGGGACACCTGCTGGTCCAGCAGCAGTAAACTGATTCACTGTTGTGCTGCTGTACAGTTTTTTAGGAAAGTTACTTTGACAGAGAATAAGAACCAACAAATATTACAAATAAAGATTCAGTGTTACGGAGCAACACATGTATTTTTTCTGCATTTGTAGTGCATATTTAAACAAGATTATGATATAAATTGTGAGCAGGGTAGAAGTAAGTGAAGAAGAACAGTGTTCAATAAAAAATGTGTTTTTGTATAGATTTCATTCTGTAGATTTTTTGCTTAACACCTCAGATGTATTGTATATGGCTGTTCATCCAAATTACAAAAAGACATACTCTTCTTCTTGGCTTTAGTGGAATCGAGCCATTCATGTAGTTTTGTTTTTATGTGCATGATGATCAACGTGCATCCACCTGAGATTTCAGCAACAGCAATGTTTCCAGTTTTCTATTGAATGAAAATGTAGCATCCTGTGGAGTGCTCTGTAAGTTTCAAGTAATCACATTAGATTTTGATTTTGATTTGTTTCCAAGTAGAAATTTGTAACAGACATAGTGCAATTTTAATGTTTCTATATAATTTTTATTCATTACTTTTTTGATGCAAAAATGCATTCAAAAATAACAAGGTGGCTTAGTGAGCCATTCAGTACATTTGTCTCTGGTGAAGCCCCATGGACCAAAGACATTTTAACCACCCTGGAGTTAAATTAATGCCCTTCGAGCTTCCATCCATCTAGTCTCTAAACCCGCTCATCCAGTGCATTCACACTGGGGTACTGATGAGGGTACACAGTGGTCATGTTGCCACACAAACATATTCACACTCACGATCTGTGAGGCAACAGTGTTAACCACTAAGCCAACATGCCGTGCATTTCAGCTGAAAATATGTTACATACATGCAATGCTTAACTCTGTTGTGTTGTCTATTGTTGTCTTTCAGGTATCTAGTCACATCCAGGTCCTAGCTCGACGGAAGGCCAGGGAGATCCAGGTGAAGCTGAAGGTACGCTACGTGAGTCATCTTTTTATTTCTATATTCACTAAATGTTTAGAAGTGTTGCATTTGTTTGATGATTTAGCTAAACATCTTTTCTTTATGCTCACTGCCAGAGAAAAGAATTGTCATAGCTGAGTTAAGTAAGCTGAGATTAGTATGTTGCTTGTATACTGCGTTTTTATTTTATTTTATTTGAGAGTGAATCATACAGATTTTCAGATCATAATCAGACCATGGTTATTATCAGGATTTCAATCAAGTTGAGCAGCAGCAGATTGAAAAAGGGTGAAACATTATTACCTGATATTACTCCCTCTTATAATGAAGTTTCATGTTTTGTTAGAAGTAGTTCAACATCCATGGCCCTTGCACTGCCGCCATGTATTCACATTCCATTAACACAAAGGGACAAACAATTGGCTATTTTCATTGCACATGCGTTTTGATAAAATGTGAACATATTTCAGGAAGCCTGAGGCTTAGTGTGCACGATTATGAACAAGACGAACAAAACCAAATTGTTAGGAAACTAATGCATCCCTGCATTATTCCTTCCAGATATTACATTTGATAAGTACCTCAATAAAAGTTTTCCTGTGTGGGATGCTGAGAGCTTACACATCCATGTGTCCCCCCAGTACTTTCTCAGTTTGCATTTCTCATCCACATACACCCACATACTCGCAGTCACAGCAGGCAACAGGACTCTCCTTCACCTTGGGCGGCAGCCATGAGGGTTCAGCTGGCAGGGCCCGGCATTGGTCACAGGGTTGGCCCCTGTGACAGGCCTTTTTAAATACGTCTTTGGTGTAACTGAGATGCCTACCACATGTACCCCCCATATTTCAGCTATGCCCTTGTGTTAGCCAGTTCTGGGAAGAAGAATGCACTGTGTGGCCTTGCCCATTAGGGCTGGGGCGGCAAGTGCTTGTAGTCCTCAGTGGTTTGGAAACTGCTGAAGGAGTGGATTCAAAAACAAGAGGCGTATCACTTTACAGTATAGCACAGGAAAGACAACTTTGTAGCTATCTAGGTATTTCAAACTATTTTAACAGCATTAGCATTTAGCAATTTTGATACAATTATTAGCAAATTAACATATGACCCTGTTGCCTGCCTTGTCTTCCAGTATGACCTCCAACAGAAGCTAGTTGTCATCACTGGCTTGCCCCTGCCAAAGCAATAAACTTAACTCTTGACCCAAAGGCCCTTGACTGTAATATCACCTTCTCTTCAGCTCTCTGCCTGGCAGCGATTCACAGATGATGCAAGCTGGGCCCTTTCATTTCCCCTTTTAGGGCTTTGCTTGTGTTACCGGTTAAGTGGGGTGCCGACTTAAATGGAGTCTGATGAGTCCTCTGCCTTTGCGTAACTGTCTCACTCACGCTCTCTGTCCCTCTCCATAGGACCAGGCTGCCAAAGACAAGGCCCTGCAGAGTATGGCAACCATGTCCTCAGCCCAGATCATCTCACCCACGGCTTTCCAGAACAAGATGGCTCTCCAGGCCCTGTCTAGACCAGCTTACCCCACTGCTGGTGGGGTGAGTCCCTGACCAGTGTCCCCTACACTATCTCACGTGAAAGGCTGAGCAATTGCCACATTTGTTTTATTAAAATACCTTCAACTTTCAACTTCATCCCAGCATCTTTAGTTTGCTGACTTTTTTAAAATTATACTGATACATGTCAATCATTTCCTCTTTGTAAATTCAGTTTGTCTGAATTTGACATCCACACGAGACTGCTTCCCTTAGCAATTTTGCACATTTTAGATTTATGACCCTGTAGTCTGGCCACAGATGATATGACATCTTTTAACTTTTGTGAATAAGTTACTTAAGAGTTAAAGTTCACAAGAGGTATTTATAGTATTGTGTTTATTCCAGGTGTGTGTCAAAAATGCATGACATTGATAGAGCTTCATCTTTTGATTTAACACATTAAGTTTGATTTTTTTTTTTTTTTAAATTTGGCTGAAAACTTCTCTGTGCTTCTTTTTTGAGATGAAGGAAGAACACAACACAATTCATGTGTGAGAGTTAGTGTCAAGGTGGAACTGTGTAATATAGTTTATACTTTTGTTTTTCCCAGTTTTGGCATGGGACTTTTCCAGGACAGCAAGGAGGCCATGAAGAGTAAGTAGCCATTCTTTCTACTCTGTAGTGTTACAATATCCATCAGTAATTTCTCATGTGAGTAGCTTAATAACCATCAGATAAATTTCAGTCAGGGACTCAGCACCACTCTGCCCCCGGCGTCTTTAGAGGTCACACGGTCCAATTAGTATGTGAGATGGGGTCATGAGGCCTAGACGGTGCATAACATGCCTCTCCCTCTCTTGTCTGTCTCGTCTCTCCAGCATTAAGCCCTTCTCCCAGCAGAGTTACGCCATGCAAGCGTCCGGCCCGGCCCCCATAACAGGTGGGTGCTCTTTCCCCTCTGTTGTGTTGACAGAAGGCTGTCATGCCGGCAAAGTGATGAGACAACCCAGCTTATGATGAAGAGCTTGCACAATGTTCAGATAAATTGTTACAATATTACTGTATTTTCATTTTAGGTTTTTACATTGTCACTCTTAAACCATACATTTAAGCACTGCCCTCTCATCTGCAGGTTGTGAAAGCACAGCAGGGCTGCCAATGTCTCCGGGTGCCCCCCCTTGGCAGGGTAGAAGTATTGCCAGCTCCAAGCTGCGAATGCTGGAGTTCTCTGCCTTCCTGGAGCAACCTCAGGATCCAGAGGCTGTGAGTAGACAGGACAGGAAATAACTTGGTCTTATCCATATGCCAAAGTGGTTTTCACTCCCAAGGCAAAAGTTTATTGTATCTATTAAGTTTTTTGCTTACTACAGAGTTCTTGTATACCACAAATTCTATTGACTGGTGCTTCAGTCCAATACTGACATTATTCACAATGTGTTGTTCAGATTTTTTTTGCTGTTTTCACCATTTTCTTTTCTCAAAAGTGCTTAGTCATGATTTTACAGCGCTTGTGCTTGCTTGTGGCAATAATTTGTATTACTTAATGATAAGTGGTTTGCTACTCTTTATTTGCTGATTATTAACAATGTATATGTCAGTTTGTTGGTAAATAAGAAAATCTCACACATGCTGTTCTAAACCCTTGTTGTTGGATAGCTTTTTTGGGGAAAAATACTTACAGACCACAGACACTACAGACTTTAGTACAGAGCTGCTTGAAATTAAACAGATGAAGAATGTAGTAGATAGTGTGATCAGTGATTCAAATATTAAAAATTTAAAGATTAAAAATTATACAGTGAAATCCAGCAATGTGAAAATAAGAATATTACCAAAAGGTCATATTATTTCACATAAAATCTCAGGAAATAGATGTCACATCTGTCTTGGAAGAGGTTGGGTATTGTGGTTTATTACTTTGGTGGGTTTATGTGTGTAAGGGTATGACAGCAAAAAGATCACAGGGTAATCTGTGTTAGCACATAAAAAATAGACACACCAGATCATATCATGATGATGAACGGTGCAAGTGTAAAGAAAAGGTTGGGACCTTTGTGTCAGGTTTTACAATAAATATGATTCAGTGGAACAGCAGGCCTAATGTGACATATGTCCTGGTCCTGGTGCTCAGTGCTCTTGGCAATGGCAATTTAGCTAACTGAACACTTGTCTTCTTTGGCTGTGTTCTCCTGAAATGCACTTTTGTCTCTCCAGTTTAACAAGCACCTGTTTGTGCACATCGGCCAGTCCAACCCGAGCTACAGCGACCCCTATCTGGAGTCAGTGGACATCAGACAGATCTATGACAAGTTCCCAGAGAGGAAAGGTGGATTGAAGGAGCTGTTTGACAAGGGGCCACACAATGCTTTCTTTCTCGTCAAATTCTGGGTAAAACATTTTAAAAAAATCTTTTAGAGAGATACAGTTTAGTCAAGTCCAATTCTGTTTGTTCCCTTTCACTTCCCTTACACTTCCTCTAAGTTCCATTTAATTTATTTTAAATTATATTACATAAACCCTTTTTAAAGTAATTATGTAAAGTTCAGTCCGACACTCTGAGTGTGGTATGTTTCATATATCCGCAGACTTTATAATCACCCCCAAGTTAAGGTGAAGTGAGAGTACAGTGAATTCTATTGTTGATGTTTTGTAGCACCTGCTGGCTGTTAATGGTCTAGCGGTGTTAACTGTGTTGAGATAGCTTAAGCATTGGAGTTAAAGGAACTTAAGTGTGATTTAAAGCTAAAATGAATGGAAAGTCATTGCTCCCATGACCTGACTGGTGGTTTATATACCAGCAAAGAAGGCAATGCTGTGCTGCATGCATTATGCATTGGTGTATATGTATGTGTCTGATGTGTGTGTGTGTATGTGTGTGATTGTGTGTGACAGCAGCCTTGAAGAGAGTGGCAGGTCTGATCTTTCACCAGGGAAATGTGAGCCCAGGCACCTGTCTCTGCGCTATTAGAGAGTCCAACCCTTGTACCCCCCCCTGCCTCACCCCCAATATGTATTTATAGATAAGCCTGCCCCCCCAAAACACAAACGCACATTAACACACAACACCCAGAGAGACATGAGAGTAAAGCATGGTGGCAGAGTAAACTTAAGATGCAGGCTAAGGAATGAAGGCAGATGGAGGAGAATGTGTATCATTAAAAACAATGTATGCAAATATGCAAACAACCTGAAAATGGGCACAAGAAAGCGATTGAGAGAGAGAGAGCCATAGATAGACGGGGAGTATGGCGGTGTAATTGGACATGTCTATTTTGTTAATCTCAGCTCGTCCGGCCACCTTGCCTTACCTCAGGATAAGACCTTTGGTATTTGTATCACGCACAACACGTACACACTTACAAACCCACCCTCAGGGCACCTAACGTCTACACATACATTCACTCTTTACTAAAGTGACTTTAATATGTCCACAACCTTCGCTTGTGGTTTAAAAGTGTCCAGTTCACATCACAGATAAAAGATGGCAAGGTAATGATGGATTTAAGGCACTTTGGCATTCAAAATAAAACATACTATTTTAATCCTTTGACATAAGGGAATTAACAATCAATACATGTAGGACTGTAAAAATATGGGACGCCTGGGTATCTCGCCTAGTGGAGAAGGCACCATGTATCAAGGCTGAGTCAATTCTCACTGCAGCAGCCCAGGTTTGGGTTGCAAGTCAAAAAGAGTCAAAGTACAGTCTCTGGGACCATCTATTGTGTGGAGCATACATACCAGTACACACACAGTACAAGGTGCAGTGTAATTTTTCTCTATCCTATGGGTGCAGGTTGGTGCATTTCAACCTGCCAAATGTCAAAGCATCATCTTCACTACTATGGAACATTGTGAAAGATGACTGCCATCATCCTCTGATTCACTTTGTTAAAAAATATGTTACGTGGAGGTGACTGGTGACATGCAAAGCAGATATACTGTATATTATAGCTTTAACTACTTTGGTTTAAAGTGCCAAATACTGTGAATGTCAAGTTTAAAGTGCTGCCTTACAATCTCATGACACCAAATGGCTTTGTATTTTTAACATTACCCTTCTCACGTGTTTGACTGCAACATTATTTATTGTGCAGAGATAAAAGACATTTGTGAGTGACACCATTTTGGCAGTAGTCTTCACCAGTCCTTGAAAGGAGCAGCTGGTCAAGCCATGGCATTTGATTGTGGGGTGAGGGGAAGGAGGGGATGAGTAGCCCCGCCATATATCATAAAGAAAAACAGAGCACGACAGCAATAAAGAGCAAGAGATAGAAATAGGGACACAGGCAGTACGAACAAGAGATAGGGATGGCATGAAAAATGGTGGCATGTTACCAACACGTCATTCATCAGTGAAATATTACTCTCTTGATTCATGTCATAGTCGATGGAGTCAACACTTATGATATGCTACTCCCTGCTAGAGGAAAACAAGCTCATAACACTGTTTCCTCTGAGTCTGTTCATCTTATCGTATCCCAAAGGGGTCGTCCAATTCTCAAGGCATCCATGACAAAACACAGAAGTGCTGCAAAACAGCTGGGCATTTCAACACCCATACTGGGGAAAAACAGCAAAGATGCTCTTGGCCATATAAATAAGCAAAATGAAATCCTCGACACATCTGAAAATACGATAACTTTATTTACGCCATCGTAAAAGATGGGAAGAGCCTATTTGATGTTGCCGCAGTGACATAGCCACGTGGTAGGTCATGACTCGGGGGTGTGCTGAGGCGCAGGTTGGCATGGTGATGGTGACAGGCGGCTGGCCCACCTCCAAAGCTATGGCATTCTAGATTGAATTTCTAGCAAACCCCCCTGTCAGCCACTAGCTGCCCTGCCCCTCTCTCCTCCTTCCTCCTCAACCCCCAGCGCCGGTGGCCCTGTCCTAACGGATTGTCTCACGCCTTTGAAGTGCCGAGGGAATCTGATTTGAGCTGGCTCTGCTAAATTGTTACACAGCCAGCCTGCCCACCATGATCTAATCAGCCAATTGCAAGCTGCTGATTGTAATTGGATGAATTCCCTCGCAGGCTGTTAGGGAAGCAGGGAATGGCGGTTCGGGGAGGGTCACTAGGCCCCAGGGATGAAGACAAATAGAGGAATTACATGAGCGAGGGATGAAGATGAACGGGGTGATGAAGAGATGAGAGGAGGCTGAGCGGTGTCTCAATGGCCCATTAGGAGACAAGAGCCCGACAGGGGAAAAGGTAAAACAGCCCAGCTGTCTAACAGAGGAGAGGGCACCTCAGTCTGATCCAAAATCAGATTATGCTTGCTTCAGTTCAAACTTAAACCAGTGGGAGGATCAGAGATGGGTAAATCTGCATCTGCCTAAGGATTACGAAACTTGACTCTGTGTTGCCTTTACATTGAACTTGTGAGGTCATAGTTGACAGCATAAATGTCTTTTGATTAGTTTCAGTTGTTGCTAAGTGACTGACAACAAAATAGATGTTGCCTTGTTTCTTTTTTACAAAACATAGTAAAGGATTTTGTTTACTGGATTTGAGTATCATATTTAGTAATAAAACTAACTTGGGCTCCCACCATGGGCAAAACCAAAGGCTCTGACATCCTTCTGAACGCGTTAGATCAGAAAAATTCCAGTTCTGTATTTCTGTCGTTCTTCTTCTGTATTATTGTACAAAACACACACACTCTCACACTCATACTCACACTCTCTCTCACACACACACACACACACACACACACACACACACACACACACACACACGAGATACACAGCATCTTGGGAATCCTAAGGCTGGATTTGACAGCGTTATACTGGGTTAACAAGGATCTGGCAATTGGATACCTCTTGGCTTTACAGTGAATCACTCTCAAGCTTTGTTGAGCCATAACACTCTTGATGATGCGTCTTTGTCAGACTGACACACATGTTCCTTGATAGCCGTATCTGTGAGCAGAAAAGCAGAACTGATATTTTCTTATAGGTTATGGTGGAGCAGTGTAATGTGTAGTGTGGCACACATCTCCCATAAAAGAAGGGCAGCAAATCCAATACATGCCAGGTGGTTTCTTGGTCCTGACATATTTTCTGTTTCTTCCCTCTAGGCGGACCTTAGTGTTAACCTGCAGGATGACAGCAGCTTCTTCTATGGTGTTTCCAGTCAGTATGAGAGCTCAGAGAACATGATTATCACCTCATCCACCAAAGTCTGCTCCTTTGGCAAACAGGTGGTGGAGAAAGTAGAGGTAAGACAAGGATACTTGGGTTTATCAAGAATCCTCCGACCACACCTTACATCACAACTGGGTGTGATCAGTTGTGATCTGCTGTACTTGTACTGTATCATGAATATATTAAGAGAACTGGATACCATGTTCCAAGATGGTATCCTATTCATTCCAATTAAAGCTGGTCAACAGATGAATATGCTAAAAACAGTTTGTCAGGCTACTGCAGGATTCCACATTTTTGGACCCGTGGAGTGTGCTTATTAGAGTCCTTCTCTACCTGAGGTGGCTGACTTCCTGCTGGCTCCTCACACACATGAACAGCTCAAAAGTAATTTCCTGTTACAGCTCTTTGAGACTTCTTTGACTTTCATTGACAGATCAAATTCCCATATTACAAAGAGTCACTTGTGACAAATGTATCATAATTTTCTAGCTGTTCTTTTCGTAATGACTATGTAAGGTGGAAACGTATTGTTTGGCTTCACATGATCTGCAATTCTTACAGATCAGGTATCTTCTATACCTAAATCACTTCACAGCAGATGGAAAGCTTTGCAGAAACTTCTCAGGACTGCTGAAAATGTATCACACCTTTCTCTGCAATTTAGGAGGGGGGGATTATTTAGTTTAAGTTTTTTTAGATGACAGTGTTTTACTATAATAGTTTCCTTATAAGATTTTAAACATTAAGGCTAAGTCAGTAACAGACAGCCTCTTCAGGTTAATTAATCTAACTTTCGTTTTCAGTAGAATTAAGCCATTATAAATACAGACAGTGACCTGATGGTGTGTTATTTGCCTATATATTTTTTAACGTTCATTTTGTGCTTTACATTTGGCCAAAAATCCAATGTTTTGGGATTATCAACAGCAAACGACAGCTCACAAAGTTTGCATCACTGATTACTTAATAAATTAAAAATTATGGTAATACTTCAACATTAAGAGGTCATGACCACGTCAGAAACCACTATTATCACCTAGGGAGTGAATAACTGCTACTGGTGGAGGTGGATTCCAGTCAATTACCAATGATCTGTGGTCAGGAAACTGACATGATTCACAAATCTCCCCAGCATGACTAACTGTTATGTTTCCCGTTAACTAGACACAATAGTGGCCCTGCCCCCACCCATTGCTGATGGATTGTACAATATAAACACATACACACACATCCCTAGGTAGAGCCATCTGCCTCAGTAGGCCACATGATTATATTTAATGGCTTCATCATTTGATTACGGTTGTCACAAGAAATATGTTTATTGTCATATCTGGCATGCCATATGCTGCATTAGGTATATTATATTACACATATTATAGCTTATCACATAGATGTTCACATCTAATGTATCCAGTTGAGTTTCAGTTGAATATATATTCTTGTGTTTTTTTACACTAGATTTCACATTTCATCCTTTAAATATCTTTTAAATTCTCTTTAAACATGGTATATGTTCTCATATATTGGACTGCATGCTATTATTGTATTGTATCTGTTTTCCCTAGACGGAGTATGCACGTTTTGAGAATGGGCGCTACGTGTTTCGAATCCACCGTTCCCCTTTATGTGAATACATGATCAACTTCATCCACAAGCTTAAACACCTGCCAGAGAAGTACATGATGAACAGTGTACTGGAGAACTTCACTATCCTACAGGTGCCCACATGAATCAGGAATATATAAAACGTGTGTATGGAGGCTGGAGATTTTAGTGCTTTAATCTATTTGCATGCCTGTTAATCCTCTGGTATTATATAGATAAGATAAGATTTTCAGGTATTCTGTTATATATTATATGAAATGAATAGTTTGATAGTTTGGAAAATACACTTTCCTGTGGAGAATTATGAGTTCAATCTTCTCTTTAACCTATAAGCTGAATATTTAGGTGAAGGCAGCTGCTCACTACCCTTAGCTTTGAATAAGACTGGTGAAAAACCAGCTAGCCTTGCCCTGTAAAACAAAAAGCCACTTACCAGCACCTCTCAACAACCCATTCACTGTTAGCAGACTGTATGAGCTGTGTTGCATTGCCCCTGTTCTGAAAATTCTGCTTGTGGTGTAGATACAGTATAAAGGGGCATAAACAGCTTATCCTGACTTTTTTCAGATATGAGTCTGCATGATATGATTGTCTGGAACACATTCATGCATTGAAACTCATTATCCTTCATCATTCATGTAGTTCCATTCACACCATTTAAGGCAGTAACACACAGGGCCACCTGGACATTTAACATGTGTGCAGATACTTGCTTTCACTTTCAAAATGATTTTTGCAGGAATCCTGTAAAGGATGTGAAACAGGAAAACTGTTGTGTTTCTAAGTTAATATGATTGTGCGGTAATATTTCCTATGGGTAACCGTGACAGATCTTTAACAGCTGGTAGCAATTTTTCTCTTCCTATAAACAGCATTTTAATGGTTTCTTGAGAATTAAAACATTTTAGCCATTCCACTGTAAGTTAGACTTTTCTGAACGAGTCCATGTGCCCCTCGCTGCGTCCGCTGAGAGGGAAGTGAATAGAATAGTGTATTACCATAGTAACAAAGTGGCCCTCAACACCAGGGTTCAAAGACATCGGTGTCCCTTCCATTGGCAGCTGCATTCCTACTTGCCAAGGGACAATGACCATATTGAGCCCACACTCACGACTACAGCAGCATGTCATTAGGTTTCTCAATGGACTGATTTAGCTCATATTAACCATGAACAACTCATTAACAAATGTGCACACACACAGATATGCACACATATAGACCACAGATGCGTGGACTTCAGATTCCACAATGGAAGGCTGAGCACAATGGATCAATACGCCTCATGTGTCAAGTGCTGTGTTCAGTGCAACACAATTGAGCATAATGAACTGATGAAGTTGTGTGCTTGTTTTTGCTTGTTGCATTGTGACACTTCTGCTGTATATTTGCAGATACAAATTAGTCTTCTATATAGAAAAAGCAGATGGTGTTAAAAAAGTAGCTGCATTATGTTTAAGAGCAAAAACCTCAAACTAAACCATATGCTACTGTCAGTAGATTTGAAAGAAAATGACAAATTATTTTTGCATGATTTTCACTGTTCTTTACATTTATACAAAAAGTATGCAATTTTAAAGGCATATATGAGCATACATAAAACTCTACCAAAACTTCAGTTGGTAAATAATGGGATGTGTACAAGATGAACCTTTAGTTTAATCAAGAAAACTATGTATTTTGATATGTTTTATATTCCCTAGTGTGATCCAGTGAAACCTCTTTTTAACTAACTTAAATTTAAACTGATATGTTGGACTGATATTAGTTTTTTTACTTATTGATCAGTCATGTCCACTGTGATGGAGGCCTATCCCCGACAAGAACTACATAAAAGCAGTGTGCAAAATGCATCACTTTATTTCTTTACACATGGATGAAAGTAATGTTTTGCTTTTATACATTTTTAAAATATTTAAAACTTATACATTGTCAAAGGCTTCTCCACATTGCAAAAGGAATGGGAACTTCTCTGCAAACTAGAAGAAGTGAATACATTAAATTTTATTAGTAAAAACATTAGGATGTTTTCCTTATCCTTCACAGCATGGCTGAACAGAACCTTCTGTGTTTATCCACAGGTGGTGACTAACAGGGACACACTGGAAACCCTCCTGTGCATAGCCTATGTCTTCGAGGTGTCCACCAGTGAGCATGGCGCACAGCATCATATTTACAGGCTAGTCAAAGACTGACTCAGTCACACAATTGGAACTTACCTGTTCTAGACCCACTGTAGCACCTCAGTAAGCAACAACACTAAACAATGGACTACTTCCTCTGTAAGCTTAAAGCTGAAACCATACAACTCGGTCAGGAGCCCAGAGAAACACTTGTTTTATCAGCATGCCCAAGAGCACCACTACTGCTGAGGAGGAGGTGGATTTGGGATTTTGGAAGCTGAAAAAGCCTTTTATGTGAAAGTAAGGAAAAAAGAAGAAGAGGACCATGATACACTGTGGTCTCTATACCAAAGGAGCCAAACCTAGCCAACAAGACCTGCATGAGAAAGTTGTCATTGGTGGTGTTTTTTATTTCATTTTACTAGTGCTTGTTTTTGATTTAGTTTCTTTTACACACATGCATGTGCAGGGGGGTGTTTGCTACAGAGGAGTTTGGCTGCCTCAGGGTGCCACCTAGTGACTTAAATATAAATAACAATGGGGAAAAAGAACAAAAGTAGACTGGGAATCCCTCCTTTGCACATCCATAAAATATCACTGTTTTTGATGCCCATCTTTTGTGTTATTTGAGCATTTGAATAATTATGTACAGTGCCACGTCATCTCCTCTAAGTAGAGTTATGAGGATAAGAGGCTAAAATGATTTAAAAGTGCTATTGTATTCACTTTGTTTGATGTTTAATGTTAAATGTATCTTGTATTGTCTTACTGTTTTTGATTGAAAGTGATCTGACTACAACAAAAAGGCACATAACACTGCTAACTTGAAACAGATTTAGATCTGTAAGCTGATTACAGAGGTTGTCTGTAACTTGCCCCGAAGTGTCAGATGAAAATACAAGTGTTTCTTACAGAACTCCTCTGTTGCTGAGTTTTTTGCATTTTGTTAATAGTGTTGCAAGTGACTATAATATGTGACGTACTCATAACGTGTGGGATTTTATCCTATATGATGGGTCACACTGGAACTTTTTACGTCTTAGCACAACTTCAGGTTATATTAAGGAGGTTATAGCTAACCATAGCTAGATATTATACATAAAATGCTTTTTAAAACCTTTAGTATAGGCTACCACTGCAACACATAAATTTAAAAAAGATAGTAGAAAAGTATTTCTGGTAACAATTTTACAGTGGGGAAATCAGACAAATTGGATCATGTTATCTAATTTCATACAACATACTATTTCAAAGCAGGTTTTAGGTGACAAAAGTAAAAATATTCAAAGATTTTAGTCCACATACTAAATCTGCTTGATTTTTAAGTGTGTTGTTGAGTGACACTATTGTCCAACAATGCATTCCACGGAGGGAATTAAGGAGTTGCTTGCAACTGCAAAAACTTGTAAGTAATGGTGAATGATAGAGCTCCAGGGAGACATCAGAAAACAAAAGGGTAAGTATCTAGTGCTGCACCACTGAGTAATCTATTAGACTATACAATGTCAGAAAATAGTGAAAAATGTCATGCACATGTTTTGCACATGTTTTGTCTAAACAGTCTAAAACCTAAAGATATTCCATTTACAATGATAAAAAAGAAACATAGCAATAGCAAATCCTTACATTTGATGAGTAATACTTGCTTTTAGTTTCTGCCAGTCTCCTCATCAATTTAAATAAACTAAGCATTTCAGCACTAATTGTATGTTTGTAAAAACATTTTGCTTTCTCTTTGTGAGGTTTAATTGGCAGCGTCCTTCCAAAGTTACAGTTTGATTTGTTACGGTGAATGCAAAACAATTTAAATAAGTTAGTATTTTTAGCGTGTACTATGAAATTAGGACACAGCTATATAGTTTTTTAATGTCAGCTAAGGATGGTTAAATGCAATGGGATCCTTTCAATTTGAGGAGTACTACTGATTTTTATTTCAAACCATCTATACAGAATAGTTCCGACTGATGGTGTAGGCTATATGCCCTGCACTCAATAAGCTCCAATCCAAAAGGCACTTTCACTTCCAGGTGTAAACTGAGAATGTGGTACTGTGATGGAGAGACAAGCTCACAAAAGGTGAGAGAAACAGCCTAACAGGTGCAGCAAATCCTAAACCAGGGAGCAAAGGGCTTATTCTGATAATCCCATTTGAAAGAATTCAGGCAGATTGCTACAATTACAGCAATCCACTCAGATCCCTGACCTTGCCGAAATCAAACGGCTATTTTTTTTCACAAAGAGAACAGGGGTTACTGGAATTATCTGGAGAGTTCCTCCTAAAACTAGAGCAAGGTTTACTTTACAGTTTTCTGGTGAAGTAATACCTGCACTGTGGAGATTCATCCAAATCCAATCAACAGGAGTATTCCCAGGCCTAAATAATGATTGATTTGAGGACTGAAAGTATAACCAACAAAACTGTTTTCTCTCACTTAAAAAAATGCCTCCTTATGCACAAAATGCTCCAATGCTACACATATGCAGGGTTAGACAAAATAGCAGGAAGACCTTCCTGTACTCCAATTTAACACCACCACAAACTATAGCTCCAAAATACCACTAGGATGAGGTACCAAACAAAAACCTTAAGTGGTCAGAAAAAAACGGAAATTAACATGTACATTTTCATGATATCTGTTAAGGAAGATTGTGTGATATGATCAACTTTATAAAGATTATATTTCATTTAATTATATTATACACTATGTACTGTAGATTGTGGTGGTCTGTGGTGTCACTGTATTACCCTCTCTTATCCCTACACTTGTATATATATGACTAACTTGTATAGCTTTATTGTGTTGTTTGTTACAGTATTTAAAATTGTATCGAATATATATATATATATATATATATATATATATATATATATATATATATATATATATATATATATATAAAAAAAATCTAAAGTAGTTGCTGCCATTCTGACTGAAAGATAGCTTCTGGTGCTCATCAGCGTCTACAGCTGTGGTGCAGCCTGGCTGGTACCTTATGCACGGTTAGGTCTCCACCTCCTCCAGGTGCGTAGCTGTGACACTGGCACCAGTAAAACCAGACCACTGGCTCAACATCATGCCTGCCAACTCCTAGTACTCAGCTTCCCAGATATGTCGATGCTTTGTCGAGATTATATTTTGACATGGTATGACTTACATTGCGCGCAATGAATGTCACATGGGGTTTCCTGACGGTTTTGAGTCTGGTGTGCCACACCGAGTCGAGGTGCTCACCGACTTCTTACTACAAGAACTGCTGGATTCGACGTTTTCCTGGGATTTTCATCGATATCGAGGAGTCTCAGAGGAGAGGAGCGCAGCTTTTGAAGTATTACCAGGAGGAGACCGCGCTGAAATGCAGCCGCACCTGTTGCCTTACGAGAAATTGTAAGTAATATTTTTAATCATTGTAAAAGACACACAAATATTGGACGATATATTGGAATTATTTTCCTTTTAGTTCATTTGTAACGGTACATTATTCCTCCACTGATCCTCTACACACGTCTCCCACCCTGATGAATTTTTCCTCTAACAGTTTCCTGTAATCTGGCGATATTTCACTATGACACCACTCAAGAAAATGTGAACTGTTTCCACCTGCATTGTCCAACGCTGGAGAGCTGCATTCTCAGCCACAGAGCCAACGTTGTTCTATACAATGTCACAAAAGGTAAGTAATGTAAAGGGTAAGTACTGAAAATGCATTTCAGTACTCTAATTCGCAACAATGTTGTCTGTGGTTATATATATTTTTAGAATATGTCTCCCTGTATGCATAGACTACAGAGCAGTGGTGCAATGTAACTATTTACTCTTTGACAGTACCTAAGTTCAATTTTCACATAGGCCTATTTATTTAGTATTTCAATGTTATGCTACTCTACTGCATTTTGGAAGGCAAACTTTTACATTAATTTGACATTAGTTACTAGTTTTGCTGATTCTGATTATTAATACAATATATAAATCAACTAATGAATTATAGTTCCTGGCAGTATATAGTAAAGTATTTGAAATTAGCTCCACCTTTACCAGATTCAATATTAAAGTGATGTACACTTTGATCAATAACTATAATCCAGTAATATATATTATTATGAAATGGGTCATTTTGCATAATAAATGCATACTTTTGGTACTAACTACCACTACTACTACTATTAGACATATCAGCTATGAAAAGTTACCAAGCAGTACATGTACTCAAGTACTTGAATGATTTTGAGGTACTTGAATCTTGCTTGAGTGTTCCCATTTTTTGATGACTGTATACATCTATCTGTACTCCACTTCATTTATTTTGTTACCAGTTACTTTGCAGATTCAGTTCTTTACATACAAAACATGTTATCATCCTATAAAATACTACCCAACAGTAGTTAAAATGATCACCACCTCAACCAACTGCAGCAATAAAACACTACTTACACATAAGAGCAACAGTAACAATGATCCAGTTATATAATCTATAATAGTACAGTACTCATATGAAACAATTTTACCGCATTACAAGTACGTTTACTGTGGATACGTTAAGTAAATTTCTCTACTAATACTTTTTACTTTAAGTCCAATTTTATGGACTTAATTAAATGCCCTGTAACAGAGATCTATATATATTGCTTCTACCAATTATACATACTAATACTAACAATAGTAAAGTTATTGAAATAGATGATAATAGAAATGTAAAAAATCACTAATTATTCATAATTAAAATGTTAGAGGCATTTTTAAAAAGCCACTAGGAGAGTCATGACAATCTCTTCCTTCCTTAGGCGTGGATCCTGACTTGTTGGTGTTTGGAAAATACTTCACTTCCAATGTACGTGTGTTACCCCACCACTACAGTCGAGTCAATGCCTCAGAGCCACTGCCCTCAGACAAACGCCAGTTCATTCATCCACCTCCACCTGCTGTCCTGCCCCTAACTTTGGCACCCACAGTTAAACCCCCCACCACTGGAGGCAAAGTGATCACCACCCCCACCACCACCACCATGACCACTAGGCTGCAGAGCACCAGTCAGCCTTCAACAGTTCCCACAACTACAGCTACCTTATCTTCCAGTCCAAATACTCCACTAGCTTCAGAGAACCATGTCCAAACAACAAACCCAACCACTTCCACCACTTCACTTGTACCCAGCTTTCCTTCTTCTCCTTCCTCCACCACAGCAACCACCATCAGCCCTTACAATTCCAAGACACCCCTTGGCTTTTTTATCACAACTGCACAGCCCTCCACATCCGCTAGCCATTATCTCACTACCACCTCCTCTCAATTGGCCACCAGCCCTCCAACTCCCACAGCCGTTAAGGGGAATATAGAGAGCAGCAAGCATTATCCCAATAACACCAATGGGAGCTTGTGGGGGGACCACACTGCAGGCAGTGAAGGAGACCAGGGTGTCAGTGGAGAGGACACATTAGGGGGTTTGGCACCTGGGTGGCAAGTAGCCGCTCACACCTTGCTGGTTGCAGTGGCCATCTGTATCACAGTGCTTCTGAGCTGCTGTTGCTCCATTCTGCTGGTCGTGAGCTGGAGGGGTCAGAGGAAGAGGATGGGACGCTACCAAACATCATGGAGAGGGAAAAGAGGCTCCATGCGTCTGATAAAGTACGTGCTGGTCAGAGAAAACACCTGAAAGTGGGGTGAAAAGTGTGCTGGAAGTGACATTTCTCTTTTGTTTACAGCAATGTTTCTAAAGAAGGGATCAGGATGACGAGACATTTGACAAATTAGAGATTGTTGCATTATATTTTTGTAAAACAATAGTTTCTTTATATTGTATTATTTTATAGCTATGGTATTGTTTATATCGCTTTATTTTAAGCAGATATGGATGAAAATGAAGTTGTCAACTGATACATTGAGGTCACAATTCTGTATATTAAAACCAAACAAGCAGAGGTATTTTGTGGCTTAGATCAGATTACTAAATACACAGTTGCCATGATTTTGGTTTCACTTGTGATGCAATGACTTTTGACTGATGACCTGAACTCAGCCAATGCTTTCGACCACAGCACTTTGCCTCAAGAAAGACTTGGCTTCAGTGACTTTAAACTGTTGTTGAAGCCAAACCTCAAGGCCTTTGGCCAGTTGTCTACACTGGCCTTAAGTTGGACTTAGTGGGCGCTTCCAAGAAAAAAAAAAAGACAGCTACAATTCAAGAGTTGTTGAGATTGTCAACAATGTGTGATGATTGGCTACTTTTTGCCTTGTGGCCTTCTGTGTTTAACCCTCCTGCAGTCCAGCACATCTCCTCATTGCATTGGGTTTCTTCTGACCTAAAAGTGCACGGATCACAGACCAAAACTCCTTAAGAACTATGAGGTACTTTTCAACAACCTACTGCTCAAAGCATCCTTTCACTGGGATGCCACTCCTCGACCTGATAGTGATGAGAGCGAGATGGGAACTGAAGTTAGGCAGGGAACTGACTGAATGGGGCTTTCATTACATAAAAGCTTTAACCATCTTGCACAACTTTTCAACATCAAAGACAGAACCATCTTAACAGCAGCTTACATTAGACTTTTAATTTTGTATTAAAGACAGCATCATACACATAAGACAGTAAATTTCTTTTGGAAAATAAACACATAAGTTGAGATCCTTGATGTTGTAATACAGTGATGTATTTGTAATTGTCTAGAGAACAAAGTAATCTCTTGTTTGTGATACTGGTACGCAGATGGAGTATTTAAAAATATTTTTGTGGACCCTATTACAGGTCATTGCTACTCTTGGTCACCATTTTCATGTAAATACATGTGTAAATTAAGCTGTATTACAGGTTGAGAACTTTCTTGACCGCCTCTTTGTACTGCAGCATGGTGCTCTCGTTCTCTGCTTCATTCTTCAACCTTGTGACAGAGTCCTTATACTCCTGCACCTCTTGTCTTCCAAGCAGCTGCTCGCGCACTTCCTCGCCTTCTCCTCCCCCGGCCACTTTCATGCGCACAAGCACATCCAATATATTCTTTTGGGACGGGCTGCCCTCCCAGCTGTACTCCTCCATGTCTGCCACGGTCTTCTCAGCCTCCCAGGCTTCTGTTTTCTTAAGAATGAGAATAACAGAACACATTTGTGACCTTTAACACGCAGCCTGCAAATGTAAGATTTATCCAACCCGACTTGTCTGTAGAATTAGATTTGAACTGTATATGTGTGGTGTAGCAAATATGTCACACTAATCAATGAAAATAGTAACAAGATATGTTTATTTCCTGCAAGTTTTCTTAGGTGTCTGGCTCGGTCCTTAGTTTTGAAAACAGTATGGCATCAGATGTAAAATATGGATGTCCTTGGTCACCCCTCACCCTTCTTTGATGCTCCTCTCACAGGGATAATATTTCTCCATATGTAGTGCTCTGTCCACTGCCTGTCTAGCTGTCATCACATTCCCTTGAGGACAATATGCACCATTGTGCTGCAGCTTAAAGCAGGGCAGGGATAGAGCCTCAGCTTTGCTGCTCTCCAGGTGTTTGAGGTTAATGACCATCATTACCGCTTATACATATCTGATCCACATAACATCCCGTCTGGAACAAGTCCAGGCACTGGTGAATGAGGAGCACTAGATACTTAGGAATAGATCAGTAGCTTAGTTTTAGATCAAAACATTTTCTCCAGTGTGCCTCGCTATAACAAAGAAAGATCTGCAGATAATCTTCATACACCAGGGCTATAACATTTGATTTTCAGAGGATAAGTTTAGTCATACTTAATTTACACTGTCAGTACAGTAGACCTTTTTAGTTAAATGTAACTGGCAAAGTTCCAACCTTCTTCCTGATGCTGTTGCAAAACGAAACAATGCAAAGTGCTGAGAGTAGTGACACCATGTCTCTCCTTCCATCCATAATTAGTTTGGTCATCAGACAGAATGTCTGATAACTTACTGGGAGACAAATGGCCGCCTGTTTTTCCAATCAAATTTATGCACATGCCAGAAAACATATTTTCAGTAACAGGAAAGGACAGATAAAGGCACAAACACAGATGGAGTGCCTCTAGTGGTAAACTCTCCTCCATGTTGGAGGCAGATTTGAGCAGTCAGGCCCAACGCTGGCCTGGATTAGCACACACAGGAATTAGCAGGGAAGGTCCGTCTCCCTGAGTGGGGAGATAAAATCACCACAGTCGCTGCTAACAATTGGCCTCTTTGTGGGCTACCGTTACAGCCTGAACGCTACGCCACTCTCACAGCTTCCACAAGCCTGCTGGACAAGCACTGTGCCTTCCATTGTGTGTCCAAAAGGGCAGTGGACAGTGTTCTGCTTCCTGGCTCGGACACCTTTCCCTACTGAGAGAATTAAAAAAAAAATGTGACTAAGCCTTGACGGGAAAAGCTCAAAGGTGAAGGGGGAGTCATTTTCTTTTATGTGGTTGGCATCTTGTGGCAGACTGATGTGGCATGGTTGGCTTAATGTGAATGAGTATCAGGGTCAACACCTGATAGGAGAGACTGTTTTCCCCCCATCGGTGGGGAAATGTCAACTGGACAATGCTGCTGTTTGCCATCCTGCTGCCCATTCAAGTCTGATACCTCCCTAATGGGCTTAGTCTCTCAGATTGCAGAACAAGATGGACATGAATTCTCCTGGTAAGGTACTGTGCCATGTTGCTAGCCATATGTAAATGCCATCAAAGATGCAGATGAACAAATTAAAATCTTTTTTTTTTGTAATACTATATTTTTTGAAATGTCTTTTGTAGAATATTTAATTCCTGAAAAATATTAATACTTATTTTCCTCATGTATTTCCAAAATCTTAATGCACACCAGTGTGCCAGTTCAGTGTCAATCCAATAACACTTCAGCTAACATCAACCTGTAAAATTAGGGCTCAACCTTTCAAATCAATAGTTTTATTTATCTGTGTAAATCATTGCAGCAGTTTGCCACCCAAATGCTTTGTTTACATAATAACTTTTCTAACATCAGCTTTAAACTGTTACATGAGAATTATACCACATAATACATAACATGAGGGTTGTGCATTTAATGCAGACTCTGATACCGCTTTTATATTGCATGGTGCAGCATATCAGATCAGGTGTGACCATTCATCTGATCTCAAACAAAGCCTCTCAAAAGGGTAAACACTGAAGTGACAGCGGGACATTGGTACAAGTAATGCCAGAGAGCAACCAGCCTTTAAATGAATGGATACTTGTTGAAAGCAGATAAAAGGTCAGTAAACAAAAAGCCCAAAGTCATACGAGACGTGTGGTGAGAGTAGACAGAGAGAAGACAAAGAGGTGTCTCAGCTAAGCACTGGTAGAGTTGTTTAGGAGTAAGGTAGAGGGTGAAGATTAATCACTGACGATGGCTTTTTGGGTTGGACAGGATTTCCCCACATGCAGTCACTGTGACTGTCTACTTGAAAAAACCCGCAATACTTTTAACTCACCCAAGACTCGTGGTAAAGGACAGTTAGCAGGTACATGGCATAGTCATAATTCTGCTGTCTCAATGGGCAGCTGGTAGAGAGAGGGAAAAAATGAATAAGTTGAGGCAGTTTGCTTTATTTCCTCACTTTATATATAATTAGTTACATCGAACACTTAGGAAGGAGTATTTACCTGTCAGTTGTGATGGTGAGGATATCAGTATCTTTGCAGTATCTCTCCCCAACAAGTTTGAGCATTTTCTTGTGTGCATGGTCATCCAGATTTAAACTGGACAGCTTTAACTGTGAGGGCAATCACACAATTAGATGATAAAAAAACAAAATAGTTTACGTACATGATTTTCCACATAAGCCTTTGCAATGTAAAGAGATGTACACAAAGACAAAAGGCAGATCTGACTGCATTATGTACTGTATCTTAGAGCTGCAAGATATGGTAAAAAAAAGAATCTATCAATTTGTGATATGATTTACCGCTTGTGAGGAATTATAATTTTTGCACCAATTTTCATTTTCTCTGAAGAGCAAGATACGTAAGCCTCAGCATCTCTGCAGCACTACACATTTGGATACTGCACTTGGACAGATTGCGATTTCGGCAAAATTTAGAAAAATTGTACAGCCCTGCTATATCTCCTGCCTAAAACTCTACTAAACTCACAGAGCTTTGACTGTGTTGATTAAAATACTATACTTTTTACAGATCATACTGTGGCCCAGAATAACTTCTGATCCCCTTGCACAATGGATAGATAAAATAACAGATACTATTCCATGATTATACTGGTTTCAACAAAAATGCACCTATAGGTAATACAAGGTCCATGTGAACAACAATTATATGACAATGCAAACATGAGGTCACTTCGAAGTGGTCAGACAAATGTGCACAGCACCGGTAAAGTGGTTCAATTTGACACATGTCTGGGTTGGATCAAACCCTGCCACAGATTTTGTTTCCAGTATTGTCCTCAGTTTCACTTTTTCACCCTGTCTAAATAAAACAAAATATTTTATATTGGTTCACTTGCTCTAGACTCTGCATGTAACTGTGTGAGTTTTGCCCTTCAATCTATCTGTCTGCCTAATCCACCTTGATTAATAGTTCCTACCACACTGATATAATCTAAGGCAAAGTGTGAGCAGATGGCTGGTGATTAACGGTAAAATGACACATTTTAACATAGAAGAAATCACAAATTCATCAAACGCAGTTTAAATTCCTCAGTATCTGTGTTGTAAGGCACGATATGTTTGACAGCTGGAAAAAAAATATACAATTTACTTGAGTAAACAGGTTCCCTAAGCCAAGAAACAAAACATGATTTGCAGAGCACAATGGTATTACTGTTCACATGTTAAAAACAAAACAAGCAGCTAAAAATAAAATGAAACTGAAACAGCTTTCTTATTACAGTACATTAACTGCCATCTTGCTAAGCCTATTATATTGCTATATTTGATAACTTCCTCTAAGTTCTACTATGGAATCTAACGTGTAAATCATGGATTGTGGTTGTTATATATTTTTATGTGTTTACATGTATGGTTCTAGTCTCTGGGGAGGATTGCATATTGATGGCTTAGCGGGGGTGGGGGTTGGAGGATTAAGAGAAATATCAAAATGTTCCAGTAAATATTATATAAATATACAGTGAAATGTTGTGAACATGTTTTGTTACTTTTTTCTGTGGAAGTATTAAGTTTTCATTTTCAAAAGAAAACTTAAACTAACAGGCAGAGCCGAGCTTCAGCACATGCCAACATGTAAAATAATTCTTGAGGACTGTAATCTCTATGTAGATGGCATTATTTCTTAGATTTGAGGTCACTGGACAATGAATGTCTCTCTAGATAAGTCACAGGGACATGATGTCAGCTGCCGATTATTTATTTGTGTAAATCTCTAATCTCATTTTACATGTCAGGTTTCACCACACTTGACTTTCTATACATCCATTAAACACAGTTCAAGCCAGGTCAAAACCTTTTTACAGAAATATTTAAAAAAAAAACCCAAACACACAAAAAAATGAAATAGCAGGGAAACTCACTTTGAGATGAACAATACGCGATGAAGGGTTTCTGACAGACGGGCCAGCGGACACGTAGTCTGTGCTTTCTACTTTGATGGGAAAGTGCTCGTCACATTTGGCATCAGTGTTCAGGGCAGAGGGCCATTCTGTACAGAACGCTGAGAGCAGAGAAAGGAATTTTTACATACACACACAAAATAAAATAATATATATATATATATGATATAGCTTTTATCTTTACAATTAAGCAAAAAAAAAATTACATTTCAGAGATTCACAGTGCTTCTTGATGGCTGCCGGTGTCAAATGCAGGAAATTTGGTATCTGAAAGAGATTATTAGACCGAAAGATTATGAGAATGTTGAAATGCACAACTCTTCTTGCAACAAAAACATGAAAATGTCCAGCAGTCTTAATATGTACATCCCAGAAAGTGTAAAGCATAATTAACACAGACAGAATTTGTATGACTGTCTACAAAAATTACTTAATGCAAGATTTCAGAATACACTTATTTTAAAGGGCATGGCAAACTAAGCAACTTTATCCTCCTTCTCCTTTGAGTAAAGGGTTTTATATAATAAAAACAATTATATAATATAATCTATATTAACATCAAAGTAAAATTCTCACAGGTCACATTATTGTCTTATATTTTGACAAAAGCAATAATTTTGACAAAAGTAATATAGGAGCCATAATTTTAAAAAAAGTAAAAGTCTCAAGCATCAAACATAAATAAGAGATGCACAGCAGTCAGGCCCCTCACGGCAGAGCGAGAGAACAAAATCAACATCATCAGATGTACGGCAGGTCTCCAGCTGTGACGGGTGTAGTGAATCTGCAAGTGGCTCGAATCCAGATGGAGCAGCTGGTGTCTGGAAACAGCAGCTCAATAATCCGGGCACAGACACAGTGCCATCATACCCATCCAGCAGAGCAAAAGGCACCCCATCAGTACTGCAAGAGCACTAGCTGGTCTAATTAACGCCACTTGTCATAATACTAGGAGGTATTCGCTAATGTATATATACTGTAGATGGAATACATACAGATACAATCCAAAGTCAACTGCATGTGGCTAAACCTGTATAACTTGCTGTATGAGGAAATAATCACCTGCATTTCTTAATCATTCTTATTTCTTGTTTAATTCCTAAAACTACAAGGACACTTTTAAAAAAGTATATTTATGATGTGGACCCATGTAATCCCAAGCATTGCAATCTGACCTTGATCAACTCCAAGTTGCCCTTCTTCTCTGGAGGAACGCCTCCATTCACCGGGTAGCCCATCCTCACAGGAAGGGGGATGGAGCCCGGTCTGAAGGGGGCTGCTGCAGGATAAACTGCAGTCCAGTCCTGATCCACCGGCATCTTTGCTGTCCTGGGCTCCCCTGCCTGATACAAAACATACATAGGACTAAAGAAGTTTTTTTTCCCCCCATTAGAAATCTGTGAGAAAATCCATGACTGTTTGTTGCAGAACCATGAAGACACTCATAATATTTTATTAAAATCATCTGTGACAGTCTATTCAGCAAGAAATGTTATCAAATGTCTTATTTAATGTTGTTTTATTTGAAATATGTGCATCTTGTTTTATTCATTTTTTAAATACAAACATTACAGCTGCTCACTTACATCTCTCCGAGGTTTTCTGACAAAGGATCCTCTACCCCCTCTATCAGGAAAGCCTAAAATTGATTATATTTCAAGCTTAGCCACAAACACTTTTTTAATATGAACATTTTCAAAATAAATTGTCATGCTGTAAACAATGTTATCTGTAGATATAACACACTTTAACCACTGCACAAATCTCATTTCTGTATCCTTCAATCTTATTTACTTTTTTGTGTGTGTTTATTCGTATTTCCCGTCAATACACTGGATGTATGCTTCACAAGGTGTGTTTTACAGTATGTGCTTGTACAACCGATTTATTTTTCATGCTTCTTGCTGTACTGTCTACATAAGTTTGTAAATTACAGCTGGAAAATATGATTGTTTTTCGATCTCTCATAACTTATTGACATTTTTCAAGCAAACATGCCAAGCATTCCCTAGTTTTAGCTTTTCAATTGTTCCATGTAAATAGTTATCCATCCGTTAAGTTTATACACTCTTAACTGCTCAAGTACATCCTCGTCGAAGGACAGGCGGTACCTTAACTGGCCTTGGTTAACTGCATCTTCAGTAGTTAGCTTAGCGTGCTGCTATGGTTCAGACACAGCACGAACTATTTTACAACGACAGTGAAACTCACCTTTATTTTCAGTAGGAGAATTTATAGACAACGCTGTCGCGTAAGTGACATTGCTCACTGACTTCTGAAATCCAAGACCAGGAACATTTATTCGCACTAAGGACAGAAAAGCCTTGCCACTGTGTGAAACCATGTTTTCCCAATGACCACGGAAACCAACGAGGGACAAACTGAGAAACATTGCGAACCGTTTAATTTGGCGCACAGTTAGTCTCTAGTGCCTCCTACAGTTTAACACGTGTGGAATCGCAGCATACTATGTAGGATAGGACTTCATTTAGGAGGAGGTAAAACTTTAATAAAGAAGGTTAAACAAATTGTTTGGTTAAAATGAATGGAGTCAATCCTTCTTCATTCGTATTTACCAAAGTGTATGGTCTTTACATGCATTATCTGCAAGCGCTCGACCATCCATGTGTGACCAGATCAGCGACGTCCACCAGCTGCTGCTTTATTAACGTGTGGTGCCTTCAAATGCCCCCCGTAAAATCACATATCGTAAAAATGGCCCTGTGGCTATAACGTTAAACCACGGAAACATACTAAGCTAACGTAAGAGTGAGGCAGGAGCACGGTCTTGTTTTTGGTTGCAACCGGATCCAGTTTGATCACACTTAAAATGTGTCTTAGTAAGTTACACTAACAGCGTGTTAAGAAGCATAACGAGTTCACTTACATTTAGATTGTTGGACAATATCGTTACGTTTAAATATTCAGTTTTATTCAACCTAACCTTGGCATAAAAAGACACGAGACTGCACGCAGGGTATGTTTGCAAATACGTTTGTCTTATTTATGTATGTTGTAGTTGGCCAGCAGCCAGCATGTAGAAAAACTAGCTAATTTCAGGTGATAAAACTAATTAGTGTTGTTTACTCTCATAGTTGTTTTACGATGCTTGTAGCACGTTTTTTGCTTTTCTAGTGGAAAACTGTTTATTTCATAATGTTCATGGTGTTACATGACACACGGAAGGACCAAGTTTTATTTTTACAGAGAAAAAACATTCAACCAAATTAACTTGTTGGGGGGCTTGGTCACATCACCCCAGGTGTTCTGTGTATCACTGACTGCATGGTAGTTTGATTATACACATACCATGTTTTAGGATTACTACATGACAACTACCATGACAGCTCAATATAAAGTAAGGTGACAACACTCAGTACACTATATTTTGACACAGGACCCTTCTACAAAACAACCATATAAACGTAATTTGTTTGTTTAGAAGAAAACACTGCTTGAAGTCATTTACCAAGCAAAAACCCCCACAAACATTCAGGTTGTCAGGCTTCTCCAACTTAAAGATTTGGTGCTTGTTTTTGTTTCATATTACTTTAAATTAAATATATGTGTGCAATGGACTGTTAAAAACGGACTGATTAATTGGTGATTAAAATAATTATTAATTACAGGGCTTCTAGAATATGTAAATGCATAAAATCAAACCTGACAAATCCATGCTCTCTGGATCCACACATTGGCAGGTGTGACTTAGCTATTACAAATACTATTATCACATTTTATATTATATCATAAATTAAATTTTTGCTAAAAAAAAGTGCATTTTGCCACTTGATAATAAAAACCCTTAGCCTGGGTACCACATTGTTGTTCGCTGTTATCATTTCCCTTAACCCATGAACGCAGCATTGGTCCGGGGACAAGCCGCGATGCACTTCAAAGGGTAAAGTCCTGCAGGCAGCAGCCGATTTAAGCCTTATGTTCTCAGTGTATTTTCGATGTTAGGGTTTGTTTTTGTTTTAGCGCGGAAAGACACATTCTAATTTATGTAATTTAGTTATTTTACCCCTGGATCTTGTTTTTATTAACTAAAAAAATCCGAAGTTGTTGCCTGCTGTGTGAGATAATACAAATATTATTTACCATCGATTACATCTTGAAAGGAGTTTCTGGAGTTAAAGGTAAGATTTCGTATTGCTGTTTAACTCTTCAAGGATGCAGCTAAGAACAGTTGCCTGTAGCATTAATTGATTCAGATATTGACTTAGCGTTTGCTTGATTATGCAGCTTCATTAAACAGATCCCAACTTGTGTTTCATTTTGACAGTTTTAAGGAAATTAGTTAAACAGATGACAAGAGGAAATGCACGGGTTTTTTTAAGGAGTGGAAGCTCAATTTTTGTAATTTATTTTAACCAACATAATTTAATTTGTGTTATGGGTCTCATGCCAGGGTCTGTTCAGAAAGTCATACAATACTCTGTAATTGTAGAGTCTGACAGCAGCCTATGCACGTCTGACAGTTCATTGTGTGTGTCTCATTACTGTGTAGTTTTAAAGGTAGAAACTCTATCTATGGTGAGACAGCAGTCATGTGGGTTTTGTCATCAGTTTATCCATAGCTGAGGACAGATATGGACGGGGTGGCTGCCTCCAATTAGCCTACCTCTCTTGTCCCATCAGGCTTTTTCCGATCCTTTTAGGCAACATCCGGCCATCTATCACACTACCTGGTTCAGTTTCTTTCTAGAGAAGATATTTAACCACCCACTTTGTTACACTAATTAATTGTACATAAGTCAGCAAAGAGTAGTATTCGCTTTGGCTTGGCAAATGGAAAGTGTTTTTGTCAAGTGACCGTGCTGTCTAGACATAGTTACAAGTTCATTTCCATTTGTAGGAATGGATATTACACACGTGAGCTCCCTTTACACAATTTACACAGTAGACTTCTTGCTTCTCTGGATCTACTGAACATCTTCTACTGTTGTTGGTATAAATTTAATTTGTGAATCCAATTTTGGCCAACAATTACCTGGATTCACATAATTAGTTTACTTCATTACACCTGCATCAAAGGCAAGTAGTGAGGTGTTTTCCTTTACAAGACAGGCTGACAGCTCTCAGACAAGCTGCAAAACAGTCGTTCACGTGGCTGCAGATATCCATGGCTTTAAAGGATCATTCAGTGGTTTTAAAACCCGGGCCCTATTTTTAAATATTTTGGCATCGAAATGACTAGTGGACCAGGCTGGTGCGATAATCACTCAGAGGAGAGAAAAGAGAGCCAAGAGAGGAGCCATGCTGGCCCAGCTTGGACTTAATTCTGCTCCTAAAGATCCGGTCTGAACAAAATGGGACACTGACCAAACAACGGAATTCAGAGACTGTTGTGCCCACATCATTACAGAGACCTGCCCTATCAACAACCGGATCAAGCACTCGACTGGTGGTCCATGTTCTGAGCTGTCAGCGCAAGACTTCGGCAAGATGAGAGGAAGTGGACTCTTAATTTTACATCAATGATGCTTGGTGCTCAAACTGAGACTGTTTATTGTGAAGATAAAACTTTCATATTATCATCTGGTTGTTGCTGTTTACATTCACCCCAGATGCAATTTCAAAAAATGCACCTTGGAATGTTTGCGGTGTATACGTGTAGCCTTGTACCTTGTAATTGGATACAAGGTACAATGATGGAAACGAGGGAGAAGAGTTTATTGTGTATGTCGAGGAACAGCTAGTAAGACCTTATTTACCAACGTTACTCCAACACAACAAAGTCATCTCTCCAACTCTGACTCACGTTTCCACTATCATCTTCCTGCAACAACTCGCATCTCATGAGATTTCAGAGCAAGGATTGTCCTTGAGCAAGCACTTTCTGTGGACATAATTTTGATGGGCACAATTGCCCCGAAGGAGTACGTTGCAGCTTCTGCAGCTGGTTTGTTGATACTGCCTGAAGCCATCTACTGTTCAGATTCCAAAACTTTTTCTACCTACTAGTCATTTTGACACCAAAATATGTGAAATTGGGCCCAGGTTCCAAAATACTGAAATTACCCTTTAATCACGCTAATTTTCTTCAGCTTGGATGTTGATTAAGCTTCTGTGATGTGACATGTTTTGTGTAACCAATAGGGAAGGTCACATAGTAACTTTAGTGGCTTGAAATGTGGTTTAGGCTGGTAAACACACTGGATTATTTTCTCTAAGACCAGAGTGCCTGCTGTGCATTTGTTTTACCTACCCAGATGGGAAACTAGATAGGCTTTGACATCCATCAAGGACAATGCAACAGGATGCTGTTTTTATAGTAGTAAATCCTCAGAGAGAGCAGGCGGAAATGGGTCTTGTTATGCTGACCTGTCACTGCCACATAAACTTGCTTCTGATTTTGTTCTGAGACTATTATGTGATAGTTATGTTCACAGGT
This sequence comes from Lepomis macrochirus, assembly GCA_024633595.2. Classification (NCBI taxonomy): domain Eukaryota; kingdom Metazoa; phylum Chordata; class Actinopteri; order Centrarchiformes; family Centrarchidae; genus Lepomis; species Lepomis macrochirus. Next base: position 11,837,039 of record JALXJV020000008.1, on the reverse strand, counting down.
CATAGGTCACAGTATAATAGCCTAACTCTGTAACCATTTGCAAAAGTTCATAGATTTGTCACAATTATTTCTTACTCACCTGTGGCAGTCCCTCTGTTTCCCTTCTCTTTTTAACTTCACAAACATGGAATACCCATAGCTGTATACATTCTGTAGATACATCTTAGAGCAAGAAGTAGAACTGTTGTGAATTCAGAAACCCTAATCAGCGTCAGAGCCCTGTAAGCACAACAAGTCTCGGTCCAAGTAAGGCTACATTTTAAAAGTAACATGCTGAAGGGAACCAGCTTAAGTATTTTCCAGATTCTAATCTGATGATATTTTTGCACTAAGGATATTTTTCTGTTATGCTTGAATGCTGGCCATCTGTTACAGTAGCAGATTTTGTATAGTAGCTGCAACATATTCATTTTTAAAACTTTCCAGTGTTAAAACCGTTTGCATAACAATAGCCGGTCACTTCCAGTAACACTGAAAATGTAAACATTTTAAACTCTTAAATTTCCTTTTTGGAACCTTCCAAGCACATTAAAACATTCAGAAGTGTTTGGAAATACTGTGAGCCGTAAAAGACGCATTGCAATTATTTGTATAAAAGCAGAGTAATGGTGGTTTAGCAAACACGCTTTACAGTGTCCAGATCTTATGTCTTTCATGACAGGTGCTAAATTAACAAGCTAGTAGAGAGCAAGGCGTACTTTCAGTCATACTATCACCATGACTCATGTCACTTATTTCACTGCAGGTATGGACACACGTGCAGTCCAGCAGAGGAGTCTTGTCAACAGTGGGTAGCTAGCAATGCCTAGCTAGGTATCTTATCCTGGTGGGTCTTCCCTTCTACGTGAACCTTGGTCATAACCTCCAGGACTTTCCAGGACTTTCCAGGACTTTAAGTCCCCCTTGGCCCTCTCTGAACTGGGCCATCCTGTGGGGCAATATGGGGGAAAGACGGGCACACTCCTTTCACATGACGTGCCACGTGCAGAGCGACCATGGCAGCAGGATGGGGAGCTCCTTCATACGTTACAGTCCCAATGGATATGCCAGCACAAGCCTCAGCCTGGACAAGGAGATGAATGCAGAACCTGTGGCCTCCACTGGCACTACAAGTGCTGGTTCTGCCCTATGGGCTCCTGCATCTGACAGAACCCACTACTCTCCTGTTTCAATGGAACTGGACCCCACATCGGTGAATAATGGATCAGACACAAAGGACCCCGTGCTGCAGACCCTACAAAGGCAGCCCTCTATTATTTCTGTCCCTCCACCTCTCCCTCGTTCGAGCTGGCTGCATCATCATCAAAAGGATTTCCAGAGCCCTTACATCAAGACTAGCATGCAGGGGGATGTGTACAACTTCCTAGAGAGACCTGCTGGACTGAAATGCTTCCTCTACCACTTCCTTGTGTGAGTACCTGTCTGGTTTTGTGTATACCAATTTCAATTCATGCTGCAGGTTGGTCTCGAAGCAGTCCTGAATCAGTAGACGTAGTTAAGGATAACAGTAGAGGTTGACAAGCTATTAAAATTTCCGTAAACCGTATAGTTGAGGGTATGACTTTGGCCACATAGGCCTGTCTCTTTGTTAGCTCCCACTCTCGTTAATTACATCTAGTGCTGCTCCTTCCAGTATTAGGTTCTGGTGCACAACAACAAAAGGAGAGGTGCCTGCTTGTTGTCTGCAGTTGTTTAAGATAACCCAACACAAACAGGTCAGCATGATCTGGTCAAGCACACCTCTGGCACTAATAAGCTCGATCTATTCTGTTCTTCCTTACTGTCAACAAATCAGCAACTTCAAGCATGAAACCTGGGGCTTCCTTCTTGATGCGGCTAGCCTGACCTGCCAGGGGAGCTCACTGACCTACAGTTAAAACAGCTTACATGAATTATTTTATTAAATCCCACTTAGGAACACCGTCTCCCCTTTGCTGGTGCTAAAATGCTCGACTCTGATAATACAGTGTTGAAACTTATATGGTAAAAATATAGAAACTTAATACATTTTATTATACAAATGTATTTATGACTAACAAGTGCTTAATGTCTAAGAAATATATTGAAAAGCAAAAGTATTTATTAAATATTTTTAATTCTATCCTGTGCCAGTTTAGACTTTTATTCATATGTTTTAAGCACATTAGAGGTTACATTTATTACAGTATATTTTGATATTCAAAATGTAAGGAGTGTCAATGATTAATAAAATGATGATGGAAAGATACATTTGATGGGGAACAACAGTTTTCAGAGTAGCAATAAGTGCACTGTAACAGTTTTTGCAAAAATAAAATACTTTAAAATTCATCTATCAATTTCAGAAATCATTTTCATGACCAAGAATAGCCTACCATGTGACTACAGGATCTTCTATGATCTCTGAAGTATCCCACAATTTAGTCCCAGACGTCAGTAAGCCCTGAGCTCATGGATTTAGACCAGATTAGATGAAAATATGAATGATAATAATAGAAGTTCAATTGAAAGGCCTCTACTGAACCATTTTACATTCAGCTGAATCATACAGTCAGTCAAATAAACAGAAAATGCTAGGTTAATTTGGACTCCCCATTTGTGGGTAATGATGACACACTGGATGGTAGTTCTGCATTTAAAGGCTTTATTTTACTGTTCCACTACAGTCACAGCAAACTGTATTTTCCTGTTTAATTGTCCTCATGGTTATGTGTAGTTTGGGTGCAGTAAAAGTATACAAACACAGCATGCTGATCTGTTTGTTACCAACTCACTTTGAAGGGGTGTTAGGAGGATTAATTGCTGATATTATAGTTACACAAGATTCCTGAACTGGATCATTAATTGGCTGAAAGGCACCTGTCATTTACTATGTTGTGTCTATGTAGACCTGAGCCCTGGACAGGTAAAACCAGAGAAAATTGTGGTAAAACATCATGTTTGTGTCTTGAGGGCTCTGTTGACTTTCATTAAATTCATAAATGGTTTTAAGTAAAATCCTTTTTATACATAAACTGTAAGAGAAAGGCCACAAACATTTACTGTATAAAAACCAGAATCTTGCATAAACACCACCTTAGTCACTATACCTGAGTAGGAAGTTTCCGTGTGTTTTCTGACAGCAGTTGCCTGTTTATTTCCCTGTACGTAATTACACCTGACCTGATAGTATAGATTCATAACGAACTAATTGTTACTAGCAGTAAAGGTAACAGTTAAAACTTAATTTTTAAGAGGTGCTCTATAGGATTATTTTCATCAATAAGGTTTGCATCTGTATGAACTAACTTGTAAGAGCACAAGTTAGCCTGTGACATTGTGTTTGCTTTTTTTTTTGTATAGAAATGCATCCATAAAGTCACAAAGTCAAGTATAAAAAAAACAAAACATTTTTTCTCAGCAAACAAAAACAGGAATTCAGGATGAAAGTAATTTAAGAATTTCTGAAACTCAAGTTGTGGTTTTTCTAGTTGTAAAAAGCTAATCATTAAAATGTATCTTTCATGAAATGTAATGATGAAAAGGGTTATGAGAGCATCATAACACACAAATCAGTTTTTCTGCCCACATGTCCACAACATTTAAGACAGCATCTCACTTTTGGGTTATGAATCAGTAGTTAGGCTGCTCTGGCCAAGAAAAACTAGGAGTATTTGGTCTGCTATGCAACTTCTGGCAAACAATCTCAATGTTTTTATCCTCTGAAAGGTCCTGTTCCTCTCAAATCATCAATTATCCAAACACATGTAACCCACTCTACAGTGCTTTAGCTCAGTTGCCTAAAAATTAACGAATCATTTAAACATAGACTAGGCCTAAAATGGAAGGTAAGCCTACCACCTTTCAGCTCTGTCTGAGAGAAATTGAGCTTGAAGAGACGTAGAATTAGTCTTTCTCATTGAGATACTACCTTTGTCAGTCAAAGATGAATGGAAACACTGTGGAGACTCTCTCTGTTGTACTGTATGTGTGTGTGTTGTGTGTGTCCTGTATTGCTGATGATCCGTCCCAGCAGTAATTGAGGCTGTAAGGTTCTCCCATCACAGAGGAGAGAGAACTTGAGCCTGTCCTTCATTTAATATTAAACCCTTCTTACTGATCTCTGCTGACACTCCTTTAAGTAACTCTTACTTGTCAATGTCTGTCGTTGGTGACCATCTATTCTGCTGGCCTCTTTAGAGATTGGCAGGGGAGAAGAGAGGCATAAAGGGCCACATTCAGCACTCATGACAGTCCTAATAGGTCCTCTCTAATAGGCCTGCTCTTCATCAGCATGACACATGACATGCATATACACACACACACACACACACACACACACACACACACACAGGTGCTTGCTCAATTTGTCACTGCCTTTATCATGCTGAAACCAGGAGCAGCAACATTTCCACAACCACCAGATGTGCATATGTGGTTGGATTGCATGACACAAAGAAGGGAAATAAACAAACATATTGGCTCATACAGAGTTATATACATCTGAAAATGCACTCATCTATGCTCCATCTGGCTTTTTCACAACATCTGTCTAATCGTAATGGGATAACACACAGTTGACCCAAATTAATGCTTGCACAATATACACATTTGTGTTTGTGTGTATATTGATGTACATACATCCTTTTAAATAGGTGTCTACAGTGAGTGTATTTGACTGATCTGATTTGTTTCTGAAAGCTGGTATACATCCAAATGATTCTGGATAAAGTTTGCTAATAGCTGAAATTGTGTACTAATATTCAGCACTTGTGGGAAAGAAAGTGAACTAGTTTGTGTTTCACAGAGGTTTTTTATAACTTTGTGCAATACTCAATTATTTCATTTAATTGTTTGTTTCATTTAATTATTTGTTTGGCTGAGGGTAAATATTTTGCCTTTGTTATTTCATATATTTTGAAAATTACTTGGTAAAGTTAGTTTTTAAAAAAGGGTTTTACAAAAATCATAATTATTTAATGAAGAGTTCCTTGCTTAAAACAAATTAAAAGAAATAACTGAATGCAATTTATGAAGTTACTGTTTCAGTTACAGGCTTTATTTAGGGGGCTCCATAGAGCATTCTCTCTCCTCTTGATGTTGGAAAAGAATAAACTAATAATACATTTATTTAACAGCGCCTTTCTTAACACTCAAGGTCGCTTTACAGATAATAAAAACAGGTACAGGGAACAGAAAAGTATAAAAAACTGATTATGGAAAAGGACAAGAACAACTGTTAACAAACTGTTACTATAAATGCATTTTAACAAAATGAATATAATAAATCACATATGTTCAACCAAACAGGAACACAAACATACACCCACATGCCACGAGTTGGTCAGAGTGGGTAGAAATCCCTTGGACTCGGGACGGCATACGAAAAGAGTGTCCAAAAAGAGTCTTATGCAATGGCTTGCAGACTCACCAGCACACAGACAACCTGGGGCAATGATCCTCTTCACGTTTGGGCCACTCCCTCTGAGCCTTTTACGTAACCAAAGGGAATGAACATTTATGTGCTCATGATTCCCCAAATGCCTTTCTCATACTGCAACCAGATTACAACCATACTTCTTGCTTCCCTTATCCACCAGATCTAACAGTTCAGTGTCTTAGAGTTTGTTATGGTACAGATATAACACGCAATATTGTCCAAACGTAACATAATTTGTTAATTTACAGTAATTCATTTGTTTAATTGTAATCAAATGTCATGTCATTGTCTGATCAAGGTAATTTTTACTATAACACCATTATACCCTAACCCATTTGCAGTGGAGGAAGCTTTGCACCTGTTTATCCTCGTGAAAATGCAGTGGGCCAGATGTTGTCTGGAATCCTTGGTTCTGTTGTGTATTTTTATATCTGGACAGATTATTGAAATGGCTATAGTGAATCCCCTCTATCTACGTGGGAAGGGCAGAAAAAGGAGACCTTTTGTTGGAATCTGCTTACAAGAGATTACTGACTGAATGAAGTGTACTGTATGGGTCACTTCCATTTCTCAGTAGCAAGTTATGGGAAATATTTTGTAATGCTATTTGTGTCTTTGTTAAACAACTGAAAAGTGACATAGTACAATATTGAAACAATCGATGAACTTCTTAAAGATTACCTAGCAACTGAAAGGATGCCATTTGAATTTTTATATTTCCAATCATCTTTAATATGCATGAAAGGTATAAATGACATGCCACAATAAGACCTGTCCATTAATTTGCTGACCAGATCCAAAATATTTCAAAGTGGAATTCTGTTAAAAGATAAATAGCATGCACATTGTTCAATTTAGGCTCTAGATGTTTAATTCAAGGAACTGCACATAGTCATCAGTTATCTGATGACTATGTGCAGGTTTTGCAATATTCATGTATATAATATTCAACCTGCCAAAAAGTATAAATTATGAATTTTTATTTTTTGCTAAAAACAAACAACATAATTCCAGTGAATATTTTATTTATTTTTAGGCCAGTGCCAAAACTACTTTACAACTTTTAAAGCATTTAGGACATACATAAAGCTTTAACAATATATCAAAATGTTGCTTACTGTGAATAGAATACATTAATTTACTCCTCTCTGACCTTTCCAATAATACATCATCATGTCATATTTAAACTTGATCAACCTGAGCCTGTAGATTATGCACCCCTAGCTTCACTCCTCATTGTCTTGGCCTTCCTTAGTGCTTTTTGCCATTGGTACAGATATATATTACGCTGGTTTGCATATTGTTACAGTATCTTACACCAAATTTAACTGAGAAGCTGAGGTTATTATCTTTTTGCTTTCCGTGTTCCTGATGCTCAATCTGACACATAATTGGTGTAGTTACTAGTAATGAATGACACTGCTTCCATTGTGTGATATCCCTCCTAACTATTTTCATTCATCTTGCCCTCCAACCTGTAAGGCGATTTACATCTATTTTCCAAGTATTAGGTGGACAAGATGATAGTTAAGCCAGGATGGAATATCCATGTTTGTGGCTGGCGGCTGATGTGGTGTAATCCACCCTAAGCTGTTCCATGGATGGGGTGGGGGTCAGTAAAGAGGGTTGTGGAGGTCTGTTCTGTCTCTGACCAGGCTAGCTAGCAGTGATGGCCAGGGCAATTTGCATGCTCTTGGCTTTAAGTTTGTGCTTTTGAAAGTTACAAGCCCTTTTTTTCATGTTCTGTCAAAGCAGCATAATGGAGAAGTTGAGCCCCCAAACTATGAGAATAATCAGTGTTGTACATATATGTAAACATTAGGGCATTGCACTATAGGGCAACCTATTATAAAACAATATTTAATGTAAAGTGTGCTTTTATTACAACTTTTACAACTACAACAAATTGCATACAAATGTGACAAGTAAGTGACAGGTTTATAATGTGGACATTGGAGAAGAACAGATTTCTTCTTTTTTGGATTAGGCCAACTGGACTCTACAGTGACCTATTGCTGCCCTCTACTGTATGTTAATAACTTTGTCTTTTGACAGTTATTTATATTTTAATATCGTCCACTACAGTACAGATATTCATTCATTTTTTTCATTTTTGTCCAGTTTTCCTAGTTGAGTAACTGTGCTCCCAGGTGCTAACTCAACAGCTTTTTTCTTTGAAGGGAGTATCTCTTAAACTGAATGAAGATGTGTCTCACTGTCCCTGAGCCTCCACATTCAAATTTGCCATCCAGGTGTTTCCCAATCAGAGCCAGCCTATAACCTGCCTACCTAACATGTAGTATCAGCTGTGTGCGGCCACAGGTGAAAGAGGACAACAAACAGCCGGCAGGTGATGTGCCATTTGTCATAACCTTCGGCTTTAAAACTTACAATTATAACAAGGCCCAAACAAAGAAGCGCTGAATGCAAAGAGCTTAGTAACCTCAGGTTAGTGAACATGTTTAGCTCACTATTGGCCATCTAACGTAATCTTGCTTCTTGCTTTAGCTACGACCTGCTGAGGTTAACTGCCCTTCGTTATGAAAAGCTGAATGAGCGTATATTTACTTGCCATGGTAGTCGATTAACGTTAATTATTAACGTCAGCTGCAAACAGGTTACAGGTTTATTGTCGATCATGCAACATTACAGTTGCATTTAGTAAACTTTACACTGGTTTGAGAGTCTGGGAAATATGTTGACTTACACATTAGTTTAAACTGTCATTGATTGCGTTGCACATTACATGGTTGTGCTCTGTGAAAAACAGGTTTCAGGTTTATTGTTGATCATACAACCTTACAGTTTTATGTAGTTATACAGAATCCTTTCACTACGCAGTGTTATAAGCAGCCTGGATTGAACGCAGCAAGCGATGCAACATTCATTATAAGCAGGAGTGACTTGAGACTTGACTTGGATTCTTGCTCAGAGACTTGAGACTTGACTTGAACTCTAGCTCAAGAGCATCTCTGACCACCCTAGCTTAGATTATGGACCCAAAAAACCCAAATCCACCAAAGTGTTTGTTTTGTCACCAAAAGTGACAAAACAAACACTATGAGAAATTCAATTGTTGCTAGAGAACAGAGGCTACTGTGACAACAAACTTTGTTAACAAAATGTAATCTTTGTATGTACCGAATGTTAAATTTGTGTAACCTTTGTGTTTAGTTTTGTGGTAATGTCAGTTTTGGTGATTTTTTTTTTTGCCAGAAAAATGCTGGGTAGCATAAGTAACATTGTTTCCTGAGTAGTAATTTGCATGTTAATGGTCCTGCGAGGTCTGGTTGTTTTCAATATATGCTTGGTGACGTTGGATATGTCTACATTGTTTGATGGTGGATCTAGTTTGTATTGATGAGTAGTAAGGAGGAGAGGCCTTTCAGGTTTCAAAAAGTTGGTTGCCACACAATTGTAGTTTGTTTTTGCTTTGGAAGGCAGTGATGAGTTTGTGTGCAGGTAAAGAGAGTTGGGAGGTTGTTTAGGGACGCTGGAATGTCCAACTTGACAAAAAAAAAAGTTAAGGAGAAGGTTTCCACCTGACAACCCCATCGACTAGCCGTCATCCACACTCTCATCTGATAGAGTGGCTTAAGGCAAATGTAGGGATACAACTCTGTAGTGGCTATTCCATTTCAATATTATAGCCACTGCCCCAGCACTAGAAGAGTAGTTGTAACGCACTTTTGTTTCTTTTCGCTAATCCAGCATTCTGTGTTTGCTGAAATTTAATTTACCTCTATATCCTACCTACAAAAATAAAACTTATTTTAAATGATAGTTATGATACTTATATGATCATACCAAACATTGTAAGTTAATGAACATGTGTGTAGTGTAAATAAGGAGAAATAAATAGTAGCCTTTTGACTCAAAAATTATATCAAATAAAGTGAGACAAGGTGTGGCTAAAAAACTGTTTGGTCTCAACCAAAGCTAGGGCCTCCACTCCTGTTTCCAACTTCCCTTTATTAATTACACCACACCCACAGCTACTATGGTGAGGCTGATTTGCCAATCAGTGGCCAAACTGTCCATCAACATCAGTGAATCAGAACTATAACCAAAAATATGGGAAGTCTTAATATAATAACTACTGTTCTTTAAATATAAACAAGCAGCAGTTTGTTTTTTTACTTGCAGTTTGTAATTGATCTAGATAAACTGTAAAGGCTGGTTATATCAGCTGGTAAAACATGTAGCACCAGACACATGTATCTCAGCCTGAGCAGATACAATGTAGATATGTGACATGTTGAAGCAGCTGGCTCTCTATTCTTTTGTGAGGATGTCAGAATGTTTAGAAGCAGGTCAAAGGGATGTTATGCAGGGATGCAGAATGGTATTACCTGTAAGACAGTTCAGTAGATTAACATGATATCCACTGCTGAGTTGAATGCAAGTTACGAGAGGTAAAGACATCATTTAACAGTAGGATTGGACTTACTATGGCTGAAAGGCTCACCCAACCTATGGCACATAGCACCATCTATATTGATAAATTACTCTAAATTGAATACTTTATCCTTTGAATATGCCACTTGTGGTACCTCTCGACTGACACCAGTCTTGATTTTCTTGATTTTATGTTTTGTCTGGAAATTAAAACATTTTTGTCTCAGTTATATCTGCGGACACTTTGGGTATGGACCCGCTGGGTAAATAAAGTGATGTAACTTAACTTAAATAAAGTAACTTGAACCCCAGTGATTAACAGGCTATGGTGGAAAAACATCTTCTGCTTGAATCATTTATATTCAAAACTGTTTAGTTTTCAGTTGTGTGTGTGTGTGTGTGTATGTGCAGTGTAGAAAGCACAGTACTCTATTAATGTGCATGCATTAATCTGAACATGTCCCATTCTTGTCACCCTCACTTTTGAGATCACATTGTCCCTGCTGTCTGTATTAAGGTGGTTTCTAAGCTCATATTGCCTTAGTTTTCACAGTTGATTGAGTAGAGGGTTTGGTGTGGCTCACTCATTTTAGTGAAGCTGGACGGATCTGCAGTCAATAATACTCGCTAAAGCCCCAGCTGTTTTGTTTTAATCAGATCCCAGGGGTTTTGGCCTGGCGAAATAAGGTTGGCTAATGGTTGAGTGACCCAGTCCTGTCAGCAACAAACACCTCCCGGTGGTGTCACTGCAGAAAGCTTTGTAGCTTTGAGTATGACATTAGGAAAATGATAACTCACTTTGTCTAATTACTATCTGTACACAACCTAACTAAATCCACTGCCTTAAACCATTGTAGTCTTGGGTTTGGTTGTGGTATTCATGAGGGTTGTTTGTTTTTTATTGTTTTGTTCAATCTTGGGACCTTTTTATGTGTCAATTGAAATTGGTAGGAAACTTGAAGCCATGACAGTTCATTCATGACATTCATGAAGAGAGCGGTACTGGACAGTTTGTACAGGTTTTGAACAGTTTTAATTCCCAGCATAAACAAAATGCAGCAGCATAGCATAACAGAGGTGTGATACACCTGAGAAATGTCACTGAAATTGGATCAAAACAACCTTTCACTCACAATACTGTGTTATAGGGTTCCAGTGTTTTATAGAGCACTTTGCAACATTTTGACAGCGATATAGTCAGAACCAGGGCTGGACTGGTAATCCAGCATACCGGGCATAAAAAAAACAACATCGTACACATAGGCCACCAAATACGCGGAAATAACCGATATGTTCGCTGCTGGGGCTGCTGGGGCTGCTGGGGCTGCAGTAGCTTCAACATCAGCTGCAGTACCCTGCATAGTGCAGGCACAGGCACCTGAAGGAGTAAAAGAGCTGTGGTGGCCACTGCCAGGCAGAGAAGGAGGCTGTGTTAGTGAAGCAGAGGGACAAAGTGACAAGGCTGAGGGAGAGAAAAAACATGAGGAGAATGAAGGTGAAGCGGTAAGCATGGAGTAGCTCAACCTATAGGGAGGACGCACGGAGGGTAATTTACACTGGGGACGCTTGGGACATGTAACCACCACTTTTTGAAAGCAGTTGTTAAAAATGTTCTGAAAAATAACTCGCACCAAGAAATGTTGAATAACAAATAAAAATGCTATAAGAACAGTTTATTTGCATTTAAGAAAACCTGCAATGCAATATAAATATAGAAGAAACCTCTGCGTTGTATAAACAAGTAACTTAAGCAAAAAAAAAATAAGCTACTGATTCCTACATTATATTTTATTATATTTTTATATTGTGAATTGTCACCTGCCACCTGAATTTTGTGCTTCCCTTTATATAAATAAAGACATTCCCACCATAAATTGGTGCGGGAAATGTCTCCAGAATGCAGGAAATTTATTGCTAAAAATCTTCTGGGGGAGGACTTCCAGACCCCCCTATCATATATTTAATCTTTAAATATTTTATTTATAAATACTACGTCTATTAAAATATATTCTGGACACCAATCATGTGCAATGTCACATCTCAGTGTTTCATCGCACCCCTAACCCGTCCCCCTAATTGGAACGATAGTGTATTAGTGGGAGAAGTCTGACCGATTTTAGTGGGCCGCCTCGGCCAAAAGTGCCAGAAAAATATAGTATATAGACTCCATACTCAGGTTTTTACCTGCCCAGAGAAATTTTTGGCGCCCCCCCCAAAGAGATTTTAGCAAGAATAGTTTAATTTGTGAAACAGCTGTATCTCAACCAACAAAACTATCTGTAAGCAAATTATCCAAATAAAATGTAACCTGTAAATATATTGTTATACTAACATTATACTTTACTTTTATACCTTTACTCCTCCAGGTTGTGGATATATTTTGTTTATCAAATGGTCAGAAATAACAAGAAAATGCACAGATTTTGGTCATAGGGTAACTCATTGCCTTTACTGGATGTGTACCGGCCATGCTTACTGTCGCATAAAGTCACCCCGCAAAGGCCCATTCTGAGCCAGGAAAAACCTTGCATACTTTTTCTGTGTGTGGTTCCAAATTCTGCTACATTCTTGTTAAGCTTGCTTGGAAAGAAGTCTCTCTATTAAGCCTTGAAAAATATGAAAAAATGTTATACTTGTCTAGAATTAACTACAGCCTTGTGCTAGATGGCCTGTCTAGTGAATTTTGACATTTTTCCCACTGCTGATACAGTATGTGGAGTCCCATGGATATTGCATTGGACTGTTATCCTTTCAAAACAAAACAAATGCCAGTGCACTGAAGCAAAACACACAGATTACATGACCCTGACAGCGTGTACATGACTATGACATCATATTTATGCTTATCCTAATAAGATGATCTCATTTCAACACAGGGCAAATGGGCTTAGATTTGACTTTACCTGCCCTCGTCTTAACCTGCCCTCTGTGTCTGACTGCTTCTTTACCAAATGGCTGGGAAATCCGCTGCCTGTAAGCCTGGCAACAACATATTACACACATTGTTTTTCCTGTTGATCAGCTACTGAATATTGCCAATATTACACTTGACGGTGGTAAAGGTTTTCTAATCAAAACATAAGAGATACATTGAGGAATTTGCCAGTCACTACAAATGGTTTTACAGTTTGATTAGGTGGTAAAGGCTCTTCTGTTGAACAAACTCCCCAAATCCACATAATTAAGAGATGGCTGAAAGCAGTTAACAATATCAAAGAAACTTTAATAAATATGATAAAGGCGGTTAGGTTGGTGAGGCAGTTGCAGCAGCAAGTGATGTTGGCATGAGGATCAGCTGAGTAATAAATAGAACTGTCAGGTTACAAAGGCTGGCCCTCTACACTTGAATATGGCTTGATGTTACTTTTCGACTTATGGCTGATCAGTGGATTTATCAGTGCGTTTATTGTCAGTGTGAAACAGATAATAGTTTATAAGATAACACAAGTGTCTGCCTGAACTACTAAGTTTCTCTTTGTGTGGTTTACTTTGGTGTACTAAAGATGGTTTACTTTTGTGTTAAGAAATCTAACTTAATTAAGTTAAACAACAGAAGCAACAAGTCGTTATTAGTCATGGATAACACAGGAGGATTTGTTTTTATTGTGGTCTTTGATCTTTTAAAGCAGTGAACAAATATTGATCAATGTCACCCCCAAACTTTTCAAGTCTGGGACTGGACTGGACTGTATAAAAGCCAGTTTGTTTCATTGGTACGAGATGAGGTTCATTCCTCATTTGCGTAACCTATTGTGTTCCTATTTGACTTTAGATGTTGTCCTGGACGTTAAATCATTTGCTTTTAGTGAAAACATACACCCCACAGAGGGATGGATTGGCTCTAAACCTAGTGTTTAGTAATCAAACTTGGGTTAGAAATATAAGAATATGAATATGTGTCCAGCCATGGAATTTCCCTGGCCACCCCAGGTGACACTCCAGCGTCCCAAGATGTGACTGGCTCATTTCAATGTTGGAGGCTGGACCATCACACCAACACAAGACATACTCTCCAGTGGAGCAAAGGGAAGATCATTCATAGTTCCAGGCTGGGTAGGGTCTAACTCTTTTAACCCTGATTGTAATATTTTATGTTGCATTAAAACGTTTTTATTGTTTTTCCCTGTTGCTTTTATGTTTTGTGTAAAGCACTTAGAATTGCCTTGTTGTTGAAATGTGCTATACAAATAAACCTGCCTTGCCTTGCCTTGCCTATGCCTCACCCTGGTCAGAATCAGTGGAACTCAGACACATGACGCTGATGGACAGAGGGGATAGTGTCCTGTAAACACAAGTCAAGAGAGGAAGAGTATATGTGTGTGTGTGTGTGTGTGTGTTTGTGTTGAGTAGTAATCCTCCAAGAGTAAAATCACTGTCCCATCTGGCCAATGTGTCATAGTCTGTGTGCAAAGGGAATCCTTCTTTAGGAGTCTTACCCTTCATCACCCCCCGTTGTCTTACACTCATTCTACAAGCTGAGAGACCTGCACTGATCTTTTATCTTTCAAATAATGCACACCTTCTACCTCTTTCAGCCAAGTGGGTGTCCATTGTACAGGGTTTGCTCACGTAGATGTCTGATTTAGTAATATGCTTCTGTTTTGGGCATACTCAATTTGTGGATTCAGGGAATGCAATATTTTCATGTCTGATGTGGGAGTATATGTTTCTGCATTATCTTGGATGTTATGTGAATAATAATATGAATATTACATAACCCTTCCAGCATATGGCATGTAATCCAGCTTGTAGTACACAGCATCATAATGCACCCACTGTTTGTTTTTATAAAGTGAGCTTGATCATGATGATGGTGCATACAAACACTCATATTAAGTATGTAAAAGCACTTGTGTTCCAAGGATTGTACTCTGCTCTTAATCCTGTAGTATGCAGGAAAGACTAAGCAAAGCCCCTCATAAGTTATTTTAAAATGTTTGAATAAATAAATAAATAAATAATCAGTGAAGTGGTTTAAGAAGTAAATATAGTTTTTACTTAAATTGGAAAATGTCTCAAATAAAAGTATAGTTACTCATTAAAAAAAACTTAATTAAATTCAAAGTTGTGAAGCATCTTGAATGACATATACAGAATTATGAAATACAATGCAAGTAAGGCTTAATTTAAAAGAAAGGAAAAACACCAATATTATTGGAGACAATAATCTTGGTGTTCTTTAAATATAAATAATAATTATTGAAAAAAATAAACAAAAAACAACAAAAAAGACAAGAAATTTATCCGTAAATTATTATGGTATATTTAAAAAAAACAAGTCAGTAATTTGTTATCTGTTTATTATCTATTATCTATTTTAATTCTAGAGCTTATACAATTTTGATTATAAATTAAAAATGTCATAAATTTTCAAACAAAAATGCAAGGCTTTCTCTCTTTTTTTGGCTTCTCCAATGTAAGTATTTGGACTGTTGGCCAGACAAAACAAGCAAATGTAATATGCCAACCTTGGCTCTGGGAAGATACAAGGGGCCCTTTTCACTTATTTTTCAAAAAAGATAAATCAATTTATTTAGAATTTTATCTTCAGATGGATCGATAATGCTAATTGCTATTTGCAGCTCTATGTTCCTCCCCCCACTTTACTCCTTTGCTCTCTGCCTTCACTCTCACTTTAATGCAGTCTTTCCCTGTTCACCTCTGCCTCCTTCCTTTTCTTCTTCCTCTACCTTCATTTACGTATACTGGTAGTGGATGTTCAACCCACAAGGCTATATTTGTAGACCACATATATACACTGACAGATGGACGGTCTCGTTGGAATGTTTCGCTGTTGCTAGGAAACATCATGTCAGCTGTTAATACAAGCAGATTGATGATAAAAAGATAAACGGAGACGTAGTACCTTGACATCATTGTAGGACAACTGGTTGGTAAACAACTTGTTTCTTATATTTTGTAGCAAATATTCTAAATATAAATTGGTAAGCATCTTTTGGTGTCAATCAGGAAATTGTACTCAATAGGATGATTTATATCTGCAGCAAAATCACTGGTAATCAATAGAAACGTCTTTTCTGTGTAACAAATGGTTCTTAAAGAAAACAGCATTCTGTGTAACAGATCCCATCCCCAACACTGAGTTGATCTTCCAGGTTCCTAAACTCTCATTAGCTAAAACAAACAAATGAATTCTCTTTCATACCCTCTGCCATCTCTCAACTAACCTTATTAGGAAAAGGTAATTTAAGCCCTTATACGCAGGGTCTCAATTTGTATTCATAATTCAACTTAATTTTGTTTTAATTTGTGCTTGCTTCTGTTTCACTGGCACACTGTGCAATTAAGTGCCATTTATTTTGCATGTTCATGCACAATTTGTAATTAAAATAACATATTTTGCAGAGATTATTTTATATTATGTGGTGTATTTATTTATAGTATAACATATTGCCAGTTTTATACATTATTTTTATGATTGTTGACATGCAGTACTTGCTTTATCTTTCTTATAATTTCCACCTAAATATGTTTTTTGTTAGGGCGGCTTGGTGGTGCAGTGGTTAGCACTGTCGCCTCACAGGAAAAAGGTTGTGGGTTCAAACTAGGGATGTCCCGATCAGGTTTTTTTTGCCTCCGAGTCATTTGATTTTGAGTATCTACTGATACAGAGTCACGATCCGATACTTCTAATACTTAAAAAACAGATCCAGGTCGTTCCTTATTTTTTATTTAATTCACCTTATTTTAACATTCAACAACTCTGTTAACAAACAGAGCATTTCTGTGAGGTAGCTTGAACCATCAAGTAATAAATAACGTAAATTCTTCATTTTGGACTTTAGTGCAACAGTAAATAAAAATATGTGAATATATATATATATTTATATCCGAGTCCTGATTGGCAGGTAACGCATGATTCCGATCGAGTCTGAAACAACGTGATTGGGCCCGATTTGGACATCCCTAGTTCAAATCCTGGTCGCCCCGGCCTTTCTGTGTGGAGTTTGCATGTTCTCCTCATGTCCGCGTGAGTTCTCCCAGAGACATGCAGGCTAGGTTAACTGGTGTCTCCAAAATTGTCCTTGGGTGTGAATGTCAGTGTGAGTGGTTGTTTGTCTATGTGTGGCCCTGCGATGGACTGGCGACCTGTCCAGGATAAGCAGCTGATGATGGATGGATGTTTTTTGTTATGCACCAAAATGCCAAAGCAGATAAAGCTGATTCTGATTTGAGACCAAATTAAGTAATTGTTTGATGAATAAATACTTGAGTGAAAGTCAGATTATTAAAGAAAAAATTATATACAGTAATAATATTTCCTGCTTTATTTTTTGTATCACTGGAACTGTAATGTGAGTGATATATGGTGATGATTCTCCCTACAGTTTCCTCATGGTCCTGGTGTGCCTAATCTTCAGTGTCCTGTCCACTATAGAGCAATATGCAGACTTCGCCACTGGAACCCTCTTCTGGATGGTGAGTACTTATATCGTTCTGATTCAACTTCCATAGAAATCCATAAATAGGCTGAATTCAGAAGCATCTTCATAACTCCTTCACATTGATTTTTATTATTATTAATTTATTATCATGCTGCAACTTATCCCCTGTTCTCAGTGTAGAAACACACACACACACACACACACACACACTCAAACCCTCAAACACAAACACCAAAGATTACAAGATGACCATTTGATGATCATTTGTGAGTAAAAAGAAAGTATTTTATCAATACACCTGTTCAACAGGCCTAAATGTAGAAAGCAATATTTTTATCTGCTGTGTCTAAGTCTCAGTTTTTTTCAATTACTTACCTGCTTTGGTCAAAACTGAAGTCACATTATGAAAACTCACAGTCAGTGAAACAGTTCATGTGGACTAAACTGTGAATCATTTTTCATTGCTATCACAAAAAATGCATTCAATGACTTCACTTTCTCAAAAATCCATAAACTCTCATTACCTCTTCACCACCTCTAAAATAGTATATATCTGCAGCACATTTTTCAAAGCTAACACAGTGTCCAAAACTGTTGAAAACACACTCAAAACAGAATGATTGCAAATATCCTGCATTCTTGCAGTTATCAGACTGAAATAAATAGAAAAGCAGAATATTAGAACATATTATGAACATTTTATGTTTAGATCTATGTCCTTAGAGAAATGTGTGTAGTGTTTTCCAGTGAAGGTTGAGATCAAGGGCAACTTGACTTGGTTGAAGAAAAGCTAGAAGATATACCTCATTCAAGAGACTTCTTTAGTTCTGACTGACTGCCCTCAATTCCTTCAAAGGAATAGCACCGAGCCACTGATACAGGTATGTGGATGACAGGTCAAAATTAAAACCCAGGAAGTGCAAGCCTTTGCAGAACACATCAACTCTGTGGAAATAACATCAAGTTCACACGATGAAGATGTCCACAACAACAGTTTGCCGTTCCTGGACTGTGCTGTACACGTTGAAGAGGATAGGAGCCTACAAATTGTGGTTTATAGGAAACCCCCACATGGACCGATACTTACTTTTTCATTCCACACACCACCCACTGGAACATAAGCTAGGGGTCATCAGAACACTGCACCACAGAGCAGACCACATACCAACAAGTGCAGAAGCCAGAGAGAAAGAACAGAACAACCTGAAGGGGGCACTTACAGCCTTTGGATACCCTAAATGGGCCTTTGTGAAAACAGCCACAAAATCCAGGAAGAAGACCAAGACTACAGGGGATCAGGAGAAGAAGGTCCATGAAAATTGTGTCTGGAGTATCAGAGAAACTCAGGAGGATTTTCAACAAACACCACATCCCTGTTTTTTTTAAACACAAGAACAAGTTAAGACAGATACTGGTCCACCCCAAAGACCGCACACCCAAACACAAGAAAAGCAATCTAGTGTTTGCGATCTAATGCAGTGAGGAATGCACAGATCTGTACATCGGGGAAACTAAACAAAGGCATGGCTCAACACAGAAGGGCTAATTCCTCCGGTCAAGACTCAGCAGTTTACTTACATTTGAAGGATAAAGGACACTTGTTTGAGGACCACCATGTGCACATTTTAGACAGAGAAGATGGATGGTTTGAAAGAGGTGGCAATAAAGCCATTTACACCCAGGTTGAGAAGCTGTCGTTGAACAGAGAAGGGGGTCTACGCCACCACTTATCACCTCCTTACAATGCTGTCCTTTCATCACTTCCCAGGAAAATGAACAAGCATTTCCTCTTGGCCTCAGGTGAAGATACCAATGATAGTCGTTCAGACTTGGCCACGGGTGGTTCTAACAACCATGAAAACTGTCGTTACCACAGACAGGAGCACTAACGAAAAACTGTATGGCAGCACTGAAATTTCAGGAAATATTTTCACAATTACTTAATGCAGTGATGTAGAAACAAAGGATATTGAAACAAATTTCTGATTCATTCTAATCTTGTTACATATACTATAGTACAGTCAATAAAGGTAAAAAATGTTATTCTCACAGTTTATCTCAGTCACTTTGGTACATTTCTAGAATCATCCTTAACATTTGCAAAATTATTTGTATTTGTAAACTATGACAAGATTTGGATGACAATGATTGAAAATGCACAAGGCTGCACTTTTTGTATATGGCATCAATTTCAACAGTACAGAGTTATACATTGCAAGGGTATGGACAGGATTCACAATTACGCTTTTACTGTGTACGCTGTAATTTGTTGACAGCATGTCATTGTGATGCAGAAAAAAACTAGACTATTTTATATACCTTTATAATACACTGTGAGTAACATGACATAAGCAGTTGATAATGTAGGAAACAGCAGACAATTGTACATAATAATTTGCATAAATGTGTCAGCATTTGCAATTTTTCAAAAGACTGACAAATTGACTAGATGATGTGGATGTAGAACAAGTAGAATTTCACTTCTGATCTGAGAAATGTACCTACGTGACTGAGAACAACTGTATTCAATATGAAATACTGATTTATGCACGTTGGTAATGCAGACTGTGTGAAGTGTTTTAAAAAGTGTTTTGACCATTGCATCTTAGCCATTGGAAAAAAACTGCAAGCATGGTTCAAATAACAGGAGGATTGGGGGGTTCTAACCCCCCTATGGTTTGGATCCCTCAAAAAGAGACAAAAACAATGGTTCAGGGGAGTCTCTCTAGATTGTAATTGTAAATATTTCAATATATTTCCCATATTTATCCCTTATTATTAAGAATCTTGAAATACAATTTCAGACACTAAAATGGACCATACCATTTCCTAAGGTTGAATGTCTGACCATTGGTCAGTTGAATGTCCTGTCAGGCTGTGTCAGTTGCAGCTGCTGCTGCTCCACTCAGTGTATCACACCCACATACAGATACTGCAAGCAAATGTCAGTATTTAGCTCTCTAGCTTGTTTATTACACTTAACTCTACTATCTTCAGAATTTCGTATTAAGCATTTCTTTTACTTAAAATGAGTTATCTGATGTTAGCTAGCTGATAGTCCACCCTATCATTTCATTATCATTAGTTCATTTAATATTGTATATAATTGTTAGTTAACACTTGTGCTTAGGCATGGGCAGTGAAATTGAGGATTAGTTATGGAAGAGATACATTTTGACATCAATATAGTTTATTATTTCATTAAGTCTTTTGTGAGTCTTTTTATGATAAGCATAGCATTTGTTTTCACTCTGGAATTCAGGAGTTTTACCTTCCCAGGTAAATGTTAAAATCCAGGTTTTTTATTTCAAATGTATCCAGTTATATTTCTATAGTGTCAATTCATAACAAAAGTCATGTCCTTGCACTTTTCATATAGAACAGGTGTAGACTGTACTTTGTTTAATATTATTTACATAGACCCAACAATTCCTAAGTCCCTGACAATGAATGACTACTGCATTAATATTATTATTTTATTGGCAATCAACATGAGCAAGTGGAAAGGAGATACTTGCTAAAAAGAGTAAGTTAACTTAAAACTTTAAATGATAAAAATAAAAGGAATTAGATATGATAATGCAGTCTGTTTTTTATGATAGTGTCTTTGGTTCTGGTTTAGCATTGAGCGGGTCTGTTTTGAGCAGTCATGATGGCCTGATGTTGTGTGTGCAGGTCTGACTTGCAGTTTTGCACTGGTGTGATGAATTTGATTTATCATCATCTACAGACAGCATACATTAGTTAAATAAGCAAGGATATTGTAATCATTGTAAGATTTTAGTTCACTAAAGCACACACCAACTCTGTACTGGGAATACTTTAGGACCTGGAAAAAAGTTGTCGTATAATTCGCACCCTGACTGTAAGCAAGCTCGGCTTGCTGGCTCAGCTAATACCGAATTGTTACAAACGAGCTGAAACGAAAGCTGTCTGTATATATTCTAACTGTTGGCAAATTCTTGTAAGCTTAGCAGTACCTGGATGCTGCAGATGGAGGAAGACAAAGGACATAATGCTTTTTAAACTTCTCAGTATTTTGATGTCAGCTAGATGATGATTTATTTTATTGACATTTGTGTCAGGTGAGATATTATTGAGATATTATATTCAGGAGTTTTACCTTCCCAGGTACCGATAAGTGTATGGAGAATGAACTGAACCACTAAGGAGTATTGATAAGAGAAGTAGAATTGAATCAATCATAAAATCAGTGATACCCATCTCTACTCCCGAGAAAATGGAATATATGTTTAGAATAATTTATCACTCACAGTCAACGAGTCTATCTCTGGGGAAAAAGAGCAAACATTTTGCATAGGGGCAAGTAAAAATTGACTTAGAGGAAGTAGATTTCTGAGCCCCTTACTGGGCAGGTGTAAAAAAAGGTGAGAAAGTTTTCTTGTGTAACAAACCTTTAACAAACCTTTTCTTAATAATAAAATTAGTATATATTTTCTTAGAGGGAACAAAAAAATGACCGGTGGCTAATATGCAGCCATAATTGCTTCACTGCAGTACCGTCCTCTATCCACATGATGGAGACAGAAGATCTTGGCTGGGAGGGATTCTACCCGCCATCTTACACCTTCGCTCAAAGAGATGACAAAGCTCAAAAAGACACTTTTAGTTATTGCAAATACCAATACACAACACCTGCCGGTATGTATTGCATTCATTCAGTTTTACAGTATGTAATGTGTGCATGTTGTGCACATTATTAGTATGGGAATGGAGCCACTGGTTTTAACCTATTGCGATGACACTAGTTATTCAGAATCATTTGGCTCCACAAAGGCTGTACTTGATGATACTTGCTGGTGAATTGACTTTCGTGGCTTATTAGGCTGTTAAGGCTGCTAAGTGATGCAATAAATCCAGGGCTTACAACAGGTAGAGAAAATTATGGCTGCTGTTTGGAAACTCTACAAAGAGCTTGCATCATCTGTCTCTCACTGTGAATAGAAATGCACACGGTGCTACTGCATACTTGCACACAGTTTACACAGACACACACGCTCACAAAAACACACACATGTACCACCTCCTGAGTCCCGGGGGCAAACAGAGGACAGAATGGACACTGTGTTCTGTAAACTTTTGGCCAGTGCCCTTTGAAGACCCACTATCACGGTTATTCATTTATTTTCACCCAGGAAGAGCCAAATACTCTCTCTGTCACTCTCTTTCTCTCTCTCCTTCCACCTTTTTTTCTGTTGCTCAAGAGAACAGCAATAATCAGCCACATGAAGACATACGGTTGAAAAAAAAAATAAAATTCCTCCGCACAAATTATTTTATCTTGAATTGTAGAACCTTGTTCATTTGAACTCCTGGTTTTGTGTATGTGTGCATGCATGTGTATTTATAATACATGGTTTTGGTTCAGTATTAATTTTTGATAAGATAATACTGAATCGTGTGTGTGTGTGGGCTTGTACCAGTGTATGTTTGAGGGGGCGGAGCTCTGTATATGCCATGGTGGCATATACTGGTGGTGGTAGCTATACTTAGAACGTTCAGGGTTAGCTGACATCCCTGAATCACAGGCTGCTTGTTTTGGAAGGCAGAGGGGACATTAGTCCTTGAGGATATTTGGCCTTCAGGGCAGCTGCCAAAGTAAAGCTAGCCAGGAGGCACAGAAGCATGCATACTCACAGTCACACACATGTGTCACATGGATCTCCTCTTCTTCTCTTCTGCCTAGGTCTTGTTCAATGCTTCCATATTGTAAAAGTGTAATACATATTGCACAAATACTCTTCTACCCTCACTGTGCATGTAGGTGTACAGCTAAGCAGCGAACTAAACACACTCACAAGAGTTGAAGGAAGCGGATTGCTTTGAGGATTTTACTATAAGCAATTGTGAAACAGTGAAAACAGCATTGGACAACAGGTGCGATAATAGTGTATAGATAATAGTGTAATAGATAATAGTGAATACTAATCAGAAAACTATGAGCAAAGGATTCACAAAAGTATACACTAGCTGTCAAAGAAGTTACATTGTGCTCTTTTATATAGTCCATGGTTTCATCACTTCCCTGACCTAAATAATGAGAGCTTAATTAACTTATCAAACTATGTCGTAGGAGCACTTCCAAAAATCACAAAAAAAGTATTAACGAGTGGGGGATGACATAAAGAAGTGGCCTCATAAAACACATGAGTTGTCTTTTGGGGTGGTGGGTCTATAATGTGCAACTATAAAAGCACAGAGGTGTGTCAACATTGATGACCTGGTATTTATGAAGACTGATGTCCCACCTAGCAACCAGGGCTGATGGTCAATCTGCCTATACAGAGTACCTCCCACTGGTGGTTTGATGCAAGGAAATTGAGAGTAACGGCTAGCACAGCAAAAAAGGTCCCTGTGCGTGTATCTGGTAATTCAGATAACTTTGTTAGAGAGCACCTCTTTCCTAGGTTTCATGGAAATATTGCAACCAGGTATAACCAGAATGAGGAGGTGACCTGCACACAGATACATTTTAGAAGAGAGGCACAGTAGTTAGTGTCAACAAACAATGTTTTTTTTGCAAACCCAGATGGCATGTTGAATGCCAGCAGAGCTGCTGGAGATTAAATGTCCTGTTTTGAGCAAGAACTGTACACCTCCGACTGAACTGGTTTCCTGCAAGCTTACAGATGTGAAGCTGGTAGACAGGGTTCCACAGCTGCAACTGAAGAGATATGGTGATTACTACCTTCAAGTGCAACTAAGTATTTTTTGTACAAGACGAGAGAGACGCAAGCTGCTTGTCTGGGCTCTGCCTGAAATTACTTATTCTAACTTTCATGGCTTAAATACAACCCATGTGAGTCAATTTTTTGTCATTTTAATAGGAAATAAGTCTAATCACTATCAATATAAACAAATTCCATGAGTTTAATAAATTCCACGATTGGAATACAGTATCTTCTTGCTGTTTATGTACATAAAATAACCTTTTCTTACTTATTTTTGGAACAGCAGATCTCTGATGGTAAAGCCTCTGTCTGCCATCACTTCATTGCCAGGACGAAGTTACTCAAGAAAGCCAGACTCTTGAGTGATGAACTTGTTGCTACATCTGCTTCCATAAACATTAGAAATATAAAAACAACATAACAAACTAACACATGCCAATAGCGACTAAATACTTAATAGTATTACTGGAATAATAATGGCTGGATGATTCGCCTCTGGAGTCATGATTGTGTGGTTACTGCAGGGTGGTCGCAGTGCTGTCAGTGATGCAGGTGGTGTTAAGGAACTTCTCCCTGAAGCACTTCGTCATGGTCACCAATATTTGATCTATTATGTGCATCAGTTTGCTTTATAGAGCTGCTGCAGATACTCAACATAATCGAAGAAGTCCCATACAACCTTCCTCTTTTCTGTTGGTGGCTGTCATCTGCCACACACAAAAGACCATATTGCATCCAAATTCAGCTACGTGGTCGATGATGAAAAAACTCCCGCTCTAAGTAAACCGTTTGTACCAGTTATCACAACCTCTTTTGTGAATGAGAATTTTTTTTGGGCAATTTTTGTCTTAATTTTGAGTGACACTTGGGTAGGAAACCTTTGCATCGAGTACAGTTTAATGGCAGCCAAATGATGAATGCTTACTTTTCTCCCTTTTTTTCGATTGAGTTAATCTAAAATGTATGTTTTATGCTTTCATATCTCTGGTGAACTCCTTGCCCAAGAGGGTTAAAGCACTCACCTAGGGGTGTACTCAATTTTGTTGCCAGCGGTTTAGACATTAATGGCTGTGTGATGTATTATTCTGAGGGGACAGCAAATTTTCACTGTAATACAAGCTGTACACTCACTACTGTACAGTGTAGCAAAGTGTCATTTCTTTAGTGTTGTCACATAAAAGGTATATTCAAATATTTTCAAAATTGTGTGGGGTGTACTCTCTTTTGTGAGATACTGTATCTTTAAACATTATAGTTTCAGATGAAAATGACAACTGTGACAGCCTCAGGTTCGGGCCCCCTCTTGTTCTTTGTATCTTGCTGTGTTCTGTCCCTTTAATCCAGGTAGTTGGTGGGTGGAGCTGATATCTGGTGTAAGATGCAACACACTTGAGCAGGCAAGGCTCAGGTGGCTATAAAGGATCCTGCTTGATGATTTGACTCTCTCTTCCCCTGGCCTGCCAACTCATTCTGTTCTGTTTGTTTCTTTGTGACACCCATATACTGGATACATACTGATTTAACAGAATCTTACAATTGTATATTTTGCTTAATTTAAAACTTAAAATGTCTGGTATTATTTTCAGACTATGTGGTTTCTCTCTTTTGTCACTTACTGCTGAGCCAGGTTGTGACACAACAAATAAATGAATTTGGTGATTTAACACATCTCTGCAATTCAAATCAACTGCCAGTCGTCTTCCTGGCTTGTTGTAAGCAAGATGTCACAGTGATTCTATGTATATCATGAGAGGGAGTGCTGTTGTACTGAATATCAGCATGGCTGTGATTTAGTCGCAGGCCAAGTGCTGAAGATAATCCTTTTTTGATGACCTTTTATAATTTTACTCAAATGTTGTGGAAATGTGGAAAAGTTTTTAAAAGTAAATGTCTCAGTGCTGTTACAGTAGACTCTAGGGTTGGGAATCACAGGGTACCTCATGATACGATACATGGCTCACAATAGCAATAATATCATGATACACCAATTTTGCGGTAATTGATATATCGGTAGACAATCCTAAAATGATAAAAATGATACATCACCATGTCTAACTATGAACACAAAATGCCTGTGAAAAATTTCTGTTTATTTGCTGTAAATCCGAACTGTTAGAAAACAGCACAATTCTGCATCACACGTTTTTTAGTTTGTAAATTAAAACTACAGAGCAACTATGAAATATTATTATAAAAATCATTTCTTTATAAAAAGGCACATAAACATGCAAATTCACTGAATTTACTGACTTTTTTGCTGAAAATACAAATTGCTGTGTACCACCTAAGTCTAATATGTACATGAGATTATAATAACAACTGTTCAGTGACACAGCATTGTACTGCCTTTTTTCCACCTAGTGATAGCTGTATTTTTAGGCTACAGGGAATTTTGGGTTTGAGTTTTGACCCTTTGGGGTTGCTGTAGCATGCAGAACTAGCAGATCACGACAGTCAAGTTAGTTGTTTTTTTTCTCACTCAGAGTATGTCACTCAGGATGTTAAGTATGGGAAGCAAAATGTGTAGTGTATGTTATGATTATATTTTCGCGATTGCAATGCTAATGTCTATTAGCACATTAATGGAGATCCCCATTATATATTAGTGTTGGCTAGCCGTTAAAGTGTTGTTTCTTTTATTGTATGTATCGATACGATGGGCTGGAATATCAATACAGTATCATGGAAAACTGTAATGATATGTTGCTGTATCAATTTATTGGCACACCCCTAGTATACTCTATATCAGCTCTTAAGGAATGCCACTTGTCCAATCGAATTAATTGGTCAGAACTAACTGTTGTATAATTCACAATATTATCTGGAATCCAACATTAAAAACAAGGCTATTATTTTGGATTGTGTACCATCCATGAGTGACTTTGTGTGTGTGTGTGTGTGTGTGTGTGTGTGTGTGTGTGTGTGTGTGTGCGTGTGCATAATCGCACCTCTCTTGTAGAGGGACACACAGATGAAGCAATCTAATCACATTTTCATCTGATACCGTAATTCCCAAGCAGCTCTTTGAATGAGCTTCATCCTCATCTGGCTTGACGAGATTAGCGCTCCACAAACAGGCGGCTGTTTTCAGTAAACATGTAGTTGCCAGATTCTGATACACATACAAAAACACACCAACATCTGGGTGACCCATTTTATGGATTTATTATGACTAATCCCTTCAAATTCCCCAAATTCATGTGTACCTTTGACTTTCAAATGTTACCCAGATGTCATAATTACTAAGGCTGGTGAATTGGGATTTGTGGGCTTTTTGTGTTGGTGCTGATGTTTTAGTCTGGCTGTTTGCCAACTTCAGTGAATGCTTATTATTTTGTTTTATTTTCTAGAAAACATATTCACAATAAACTTTATTAATCCCCAGTTATCAGTTAGCACAATAGACTGTATAAAACATAGACATAGTGTCCATGATGTCACCAATAGTTTTCTGAAGATCTACTGCCAAACTCATTTTGGGCGGGTCCCGGTGGCGCAAGGCCATCACCAACTTGGCAGTGCCTGACTCTTGCTAATCCAAAAATGGGCAAGGAGGTGGAGCTGATACATGCCGAATACAGCCTGGTTGCTGAACTAGCGGCTAGCCACCTGGAAGGGCACCCACCTATGACTCAAAGCGGCCTGATCTTTAATTATGTATAACTTTAAGCTTTACTGTAATTTCTATGGTTGAGTTCACCCATCCATGCATTTATTATGAACATGGAAATTAGCTAAAGAGACCAAAACTATTTTGTTAACACCAGAGGTTATATATAGATTATATAGACACAGCAATAGGGACTGGAGATATAGTCTAGACTTTCCTACACAAACAATAAGGCTATGGCTGGCTGGTCAAGTTCAAATGAAATGAATGTTGTAGGTAGCTTCAGTCCAGACCTCTGACTGCCTGCCCAGATCTCCAATTTGTTCAGTGATTCAAATCTGAATGAATGAAGTGAAACCAATGGTAATTCGGCCTGATTATCAGGCTATGTTATAGAGATTTACTGAA
Organism: Lepomis macrochirus; assembly: GCA_024633595.2. NCBI lineage: Eukaryota > Metazoa > Chordata > Actinopteri > Centrarchiformes > Centrarchidae > Lepomis > Lepomis macrochirus. Next base: position 11,809,127 of record JALXJV020000008.1, on the reverse strand, counting down.
CCATTTCTGCCTGCCTCTGGCTTCAATTCTGCCTCTTTATCTTCCTCCTTCCACCTCTCTCTTTGTCTTTAACTCAGTGACAGAAAACTAACAATTCATGGAGATGAATAAGGGCTATTGAAATCCCAGGCCAGACAGCTTAACCACATAATCTAAAGCACTAAACATTGTTAATAAATGAAAATGGGCTACTGAAAATGAAGGATAAAGGATCTGTCCATCGGTCTGCCCCATCACTGTGATGATACTGTTGCAAAAGAATCACTAAATGTACATGAGTGAGTTTTCACTTTGTGCTGAATCTAGAGTCACACTTTTGCTAGCCAGAATGGTGTCTGGTATGATTGACAGGTCATTGTTTTGGGGCTCCGTGGTGCTATGTTATTGCAGCAGGGCTCATGGTATTAAGTTTCATACAAGGGGTAGTCAGGGAGCAGCTAGTTCAAGCAATCATTGAGATTGCCACCCACATGGCCTCAGGTTTGAACAGACAGTGTGGTGGCAAAATATTATGCATACATGGTGGCCAGGAAAACGATCTCCATCAGACAGGCTTAATTAATTTACAGAGGCACATGTGCATGCACATAATAGAAAAAACAAACGCACAATGGCAATGTTAGAACACAATTTAAATGCACAGACCTCAACAGGTATACAGGTGCATTTAAATATGAGTCAAGCCTTTGTTTTTTATTTTCTCAGATTAAGTATAGTTAACAGCCTTCAAGTGCTACAGGAAGGTTTGCAATTATCACAAGACATGAACACCAAAGTTTGTTATTTAGCCTTGTTATCTGTAATGCAGCAGTGTGATTGCATTTCATCCCATGGTTTCAATCACTTAGCCATTGACCCTGTCTCAATATGAGCTGTCATCAGCCATGTTATCAACCTCCAACTTTCCTCCTGGGTGGTTGATCTTGGTACTTCTAGACCACCTCAGTGTCTCTCTTTATCTGTCTGACACACCTGTCATTACCCACTCATATTGTATTGTAAATCTTGGCCTTAATGCTTTTAGATTAGTCATTATCCATGGCGCACTGTTATCAATGCTTTTAGAAATGATACTTTATCTACTTCCACATCCTCTCGTCCTGTATGTGTTTCACAATTATTCTCTCTGTACCAATGGATTAATGTAACCCTTTGCTCTGTGTTTGCATTGTACTCCACAGGAGATTGTGCTGGTGCTGTTCTTTGGCACAGAGTATGTGGTCCGGCTGTGGTCGGCAGGCTGTCGCAGCAAATATGCAGGCATCAAAGGACGCCTCCGCTTTATCAGGAAGCCCATATCAATCATAGGTGCACCTGGCATTTTCCTTTGCTCCCATTTAATACAACGGATGTCATGAATTGTTCTTGTAGATCAACAAATTAGAACATTCAGGCAACGTAAGGCTTTACTTTAGTACAAGGTTTCATTGAAACTGAAATGATCGCAGTCCTGATTTGATTTTCTTGTTTGTCTTTATCTCTGTCACAGATTTGATAGTGGTCATTGCCTCAATCATTGTGCTCGGTGTAGGGTCCAATGGCCAAGTGTTTGCAACGTCTGCTATCAGGTAGAGTGAGTATTCTGTTCTGCATTTTATTATTTACTCATAGATGGAGAGGGATGAGAAGATACTGAGATGGATGAGGTGGTTTTGTGTTTTGCAGGGGCATCCGTTTCCTCCAAATCCTGCGCATGCTCCATGTGGATCGACAGGGAGGAACATGGAGGCTCCTGGGATCTGTAGTTTTTATACATCGACAGGTAGGTTGAAAGTACGCAGGTTTGCTGGCTAATGCTGCTAATGCAAAACTCATTGCTTGTTTTTCAGAATGATTTTTTATCACATATCAGCCAGATAAAAAGCCATTCACCCTCCCATTGCATCACTTAGCTGTGTTTCTTCTATAAGGTGACTGCCCAGACCACACTTCTCCTTATATAATACGCACAGTCAGAAATGGATGTGCACATGCACAAATAAGCCTTAGCAGACCTGGCTTTATAAAGAGGAGAAGAGAGATCATCAAGGTTTCCTTCTTTTTTTTTCTTGTATTCTGGTACACTTGTTTTAGTATTTTCTGAGGCTGATACACAAAAGTAATAATGTTCTTTTCTTAATCCTTGAAGTAGACTGTGTTCTCAAACCTGACATTCATAGTCTCTTTGATGCATAAAAAGTGCAGGAGTGATCAGTGAGGATTGTGTGCAAGATCAAGGAAATAAATGTAAGATGAATTCACGACGAGCCTAATTTGATTTGTGGCCATCTCCCTGTTGTCAGATGACCACTTTATCAAATGATGTGCTCTGTTTAGTGGAAATTTATTGCCTTTAGCTGTGTCAATAAGTTGGTGGAAAGGAATAAGACTAAGAATGTTAGGATGTGTGCTCAAAATAGCATTTGATTTCAATGTGGTTTCACAATTGGGCATTTAGAAATATTTACATTTGCTCATTAATTAAGGTAGTGAAATTGCCAAGCACATTTTCAAGATGGGAAATAATGTATGCCAGTTATTTAAATATTTACTTCAATAGTTACTGGATTTCATCTGGTTATACAGTCAAATAGACAGTATTGCATATTAGAATGATGGTTATACATTATAACCTCTAATATGGCTATATAGGTTTGCCTTCCTGCCATGACACAATCATTGAAGCATTAAACATTAAAATCTACAACTGGTCATGTGTAGCAGACTTTCCATCTAACCTCACTGGTTTGGGTTAGGGTAGATTGGAAGTGGCATGTTCAAGCCTGACTGATTGTAGAACACTGTATATTAGTCAGCTATAATAACCTCCCTGTAATCTCCTTCCAACTATGTGGAACATGGTGAGTGACCTAGCTGACACAAGACCGGTCTCATCAGTGTACACAATTTTGTTTTAGCAGTCACCTGTAGAAAGAAAAAACCTGCAGTGAGGCATGATCAGTGTTAAAGGACATGAGGGATTGCTGCTGTCTGTTGTAACAGCCAAGCTGTGACAAGTTGCAGAATCTTTGGAGAAAACCATTTATATCTGTTGTTTTCAATTAGAACTTTGTCAGAAAGCAAAATAGTAATGTGTTTATATAATGGTAAAAATGGTCAAGGTATAGCCACCATACATGCATAATCTTTCATAGGGCATTATGTGTTTTTTCAGGAGCTGATCACCACCCTGTACATCGGCTTCCTGGGCCTGATCTTTTCCTCCTACTTTGTCTACTTGGCAGAGAAGGATGCTGTGGATGAGGAGGGCAAGACAGGCTTCTCCAGCTATGCCGATGCCCTATGGTGGGGCGTGGTAAGATAGCTAATCTAGAAAATGGAAACATTGTATAGACAAAACAGGTCCTTCACTGATGTATTTGTGCTTATCTCTGCTTATTTGGTTGAGTACATTTTCTAAATTTTGTTTTTGTGCAATGCATATATTACGTGGATCCTTGAATGCTACTTGAGTTTCCCAGCAAAGCTTACATGCCTGGAAGGCAACATTACATGAAGAAAGGGATCTCTAAAGAGCTGTAACAAAGAATCTGCACAAGGCACTTTCAAATCTCAAGTCTTTACTGAACTTGATTGGCCACCCTGGTTATACCAATTATTAACCTCCTTGTGTTTTTATTCTTCTCATTGGTTCTTCATGTAGCATGCATGTTTTACGGCAACACTTAACACATAGGCAGGTGTGTAGATGTTTTCCGTGCGGAGAGCTGGTTTTGCGTATTTTCCCTCAGCACGGAGGCTCAGGTTTCCAGAGTAGTTAATTAAACATTTGAATTGAAAGCACAGAGTAATGAGAAACCTATGGCAGCCTTGTGCAGGGGATCAGCGTGCCACAAAGAGACGGTAATAAACCATTCACCTCAGGGCTCTTTGGCTCAAAGAACTTTTAGAGCACCAATATAAAGTGTCAGTTCCCTTAATTAAAACTTTAATTGTGGGATTACTACCTTTATGTAACGAGGGTTAGAGAGGTCACAGTGCTCCTCACTACTGTGTGGAAAGTTGAAGAAAAACTGTTATTTGTGTTGCTCTGTTCACAATTGTGAGAAAATAATCATGTTTTTCTGAGACTGTAAAGTTGAGAGCCATGATATGCTTTTACAGTAGGTTTGGTCAAATTTGTGAGTGTGTGTGTGTGTGTGTGTGCGCTTATTGAAATGAGATTGTGCTGATTGGAGAATGCTTAGCTCTCCCAGTGTGTATTCCTTCTTTTGGCATGATTTCCACATTCGGATATGCAGGTGCAAGGCACAGCTGGAGGACAAGCCAATGCCATGATTCATATCCCCTTCTTTCTCTCTCTCTCTCCCCCCTCCCCTACCATTCCTGCTTTTCTTCTTCTTTTGCCAATTGCTGATGGTTAGGTAATGGCTATTTGATTTTAACAACCTTTTTCTAACTTAAACCAGGACACAGCGTGAAATAGAAAATGAGAGTTGCCAAACTTGCCATTTTGTAGTTACGGTGCTTATGTTAAATATGAATTTGGTGTAATCAAACATACAGGAAATATGCATGCAGATCAGCATTCATATAACCATCCATATTGACATACAGATACACTTACACATATTCAAAGACTAGGTTTGTGACCTTTGTGTAGACAGGAGGAGGGTTTTGCCACACACCCCAGAATCTGAATGAGAGGAGTGTTTTTGAGCAGCCCATTCCACTCTGATGGTCAGGAGGACATTGTTTAGTCATCGGATTTGTGGATAAGGGATTAAATCCCCCACCGGTCCACCCACCCCCAACATATACCCACCCTCCCTTCCTGCCCCTGATCCTTTTTTTTTACTCCCAAAGCCCTTTTAAGTATCTCACCTTACATCAGCCGCTTTGTGTTAGTGTTCAGCGGCGGCTGACGCGGCGATACTCCATAGACACCCACTGCAAGCCAAGTGTGTTCTGAATGTGTCAGAATTGGCTTGGCTTTCAGAGTGGGTGTACATGCAAATGCAAGAGGTATTTGTTTTCCCCCCTCACCCCTGCAAATTCCTGCACTCACTGAGGATTAGTGGTTGGGAATCTTATTCCCTTTGAGGAGCAAGAGCTTCAAATGCCCCGACCATCGCTGACAGCAAGGCCAGAACGGCTGATGAACTTTTTCTTTATTGTCTAATTCCTGTTATAGACTGCTGTAGTAAAGCTTTGAGAGCTCTACCTTGACTGACATTTTCATTACATCGGCAGTGTATTAAAAATGAGAAGTTATATCTAATGTAAAATTGTGATGTTTAAAATGTAAGGGAAAATGATTTACATTTATATTACATTTGTATCAGTGAGGTTTCATCTGGGTCAAAGGAAAGGATATCCATTGAATTCTTGGCTCACCTTGGCAATTATTCTTTTAACACTGTCTCTCATGCACACTTGTGCTTACAATCAGCCTTTTTTAATCAGACACCCTCTACTGTCCCGCTTCAACCTGCAATGATGTGGCTTTTGTTAAGCTGAAATCAGCCCTAAATGTCCTGACCTCATTTACATCAATGTAGGGCTGTGGACTTTGGAGGATTTTTCTTTCAAAGTGCTGTTACCCATATGTCTACAATCTGCTTATAATAATCTTGATAGATGTAAGAGGAACTTCGTCCATCCTGTCTCTAGGTGACTGTCACCACAATCGGCTATGGAGACAAAATTCCTCAAACGTGGATAGGCAAGGCCATCGCCTCCTGCTTCAGTGTCTTCGCCATCTCCTTCTTTGCTCTGCCTGCTGTAAATATGATTTTAATCTGAATCATATGAAATTCATGAGCATTACAGAAAGACTTCATTTTAGATTTATTGAACTTATTTTATTTAATTTAGTCCCAACCTTGTTATAAGTATGTTATGTAAGTTATGGTAGTTTTAGTTTAGGCCTGCCTGTCTATGATGATGCACGACCGTATTTGTCTTTATCCTTTAGTAGTTGATCCTTAGTGTTCCTGTACAGATGTAAGAATTTATTTTTTTAAGTTTGTTAGATTCTGTATCTACATTCCTACAATTTATGTTACAACTTTAATTTAATATATTTTCTTGCAGTATGAACATATATATAGTACAGACTAATTCTTTCTAGGGTATCCTGGGTTCAGGATTTGCCCTGAAAGTCCAGCAGAAGCAGAGACAGAAGCACTTCAACAGACAAATCCCCGCTGCAGCCTGCCTCATCCAGGTAAATTTCAGTATTTTCACTAATGGATGGATCTTAGCTTTATAAAATGTATTGTAGTAATCCACAAAGTTTACATTAAAATCCAGGTCAGACACCGTCCATCAATGGTTTACAGTAAACACATGTCTTCTATACCTATTCTATGAACATAAAGTCAGAAGTCTTTTCAATCTGATCCTTATTTATTTGAAAAGTGCAAACTTGCACTTTCCAGATCTTGCCAGTGTAAGCTTCAGCAAACATTGGAAACCGAACTGAGAGAAAAAGTAACAGTACTTGTAGCCTGCAAATTCCTACTGAGCCATGGGAAAGGTGAGCTGTATTCCACTTGCCAAGAGTGAAATGGTAGACAAACAAGTTGCTATGTTGTGGCAACCATTACAAGGATTACAATTACCTTGAACACACTGAGATGCAACCACCGACAGTTTAGACACCTATGACACACACCTAAATGTCTGCAGGATGATGATAAAAAAATACTGCACATATCCTCTCAATGATTTCTTGAAAGAAACATTTGTTTGATAATACCATGAACAGAATTAAACTATATAAAGAATAAACTATGTTTGATATTATCAATCAATCAACTTGTATAGCACATATCATAGTTCTTAGTGTAATTCAAAATGCTTTACATGTGACTGACAAGTTAATTATAAGGTAAAATAAACAGTAAATATATAGAAATATTGCAGAATACATTGTTTGATAAGTGCAGTTTGTCTGACACTCACGAGATAGCAGTAGCAACAGAAATATACAAATGTCAAACCAAAAACCATCAGTAGCTGTTAAAGCAATTTACACATGTCACTGAATTTCTGGTTAATACTGGCATGGTCCTATGGTTGGTTTTAAATTTGTATTGTGGGAGTATAGGAAAATTACTGTGGATCAAAGCATTGACTAACACTTGTTCTATACTTGAACCTGTTCAGACACTTTGGAGGTGCTATGCAGCAGAGAAACCATGCGGCTGTGCTGCTACATGGAAAATGTATGTTCTCACTCCAGAGGCTGTAACTACAGTGGAATCGGACAACTCCGGCCCTTACGCCAGGAAACTGAACATATCGGTAAGTATCCAGTTCAACTTACTGTAAAACTTATTTATTGTGTGGCTCATGTTTTGTACAGTTGTCATGAGCAATTGATTTACTTTTGTCCAAAGAACAGGACAAGTCTTTCATTTCAAAACTGCTCTATATCCCTAAAATATAAAGTATGTCTTTGATGCAGTGGGCTAAGGCGCATACCTTGTGACATCCTGGCTTTGAATTCAGCCAGGGTCATTTTTTCACATCCACTGTTTGTGCCTCTTTATTTTGATCTAACATCTAATTAATAAAAATAACAGCATTCAGTCTTTAAACCTAGGTCATATGACAATTGATTTCCAAATTTTCTGGTTGTAGATATCTCATTACCATACACATATGTGGTATCTTTCATATATGACTGAAACATTTTCTTCTTCAATAGACATTTGAAAGAATCCTTTGAACTTGAGGTGTGGAACATCTACAAAAGGATGTTGTCCGAAAAAGCCCTCAGACTGTGATACTGCAGGGCGGATTAACATAAGTCTGGCCCACACTGTATTGTCTCCTTGTGGAGTTCACCTTTCACAACAATATTAGCTATGTTGCACTTAGGCCATACAGCATAAAGGGCAAGTTAAGTTCCCACAAACAAACGCATACGCGGAAGGACACACATCGTACACAAATACACACACACACACACACAGCAGTCCAAGTCCTGACTCCACTAGGATGACTTGAGGCCTTTGTCTCTGCCGGACAAAGACTCAGTCAGTTGAGATGATGTCACCGCCGCCTTTCTCATGGGAGTAAACCTTTGTCTAATAGAACAACAACAAAAAAATCTTTGTGTGGCATTGAACCCACATGTATTGGGGAGAATGAAGGCTGCTTCCGCTCTTTTCTCTTCCAGCATGTGACTTTCTCCTCTCTCTCTCTCCCCTTTCTCTGTCTTTCAAGATTCCTCTACTGTTTCTTCTCTGTTTAAAAGATTTTATTTCACTTTCCTTCACTGCTCTTCCTGTACTCTCTCTTTCTGTGCATTTTCCTCTGCCCCTCTCTGCCTTGTCTATTTCTTTCTTATTCTAGTTCACATGGATCCCACTACCTTCCCTTTATATCTGCAGTAAGTCCATCAGTCTCTGTTTCTTGGTCTTTCCCTCTCTTAAACTCAGTGTCTGTTACAGCTTCTTTATACCCTTCTATCTTTTTCTGTCTTTTCTCTTTGTTTTCTCTCTATCAATCTCACAACACCCACCCACCACTACCTCCCTTTCTCACTCTTTGCTAATGAGTCATTCAAACCGCGGGTATTTGGATTGAACTACTGGCCACTTGTCAATGCCAAAGTCTGATCCACTGAGTCCAAATAATTAAGTTTCTATAAAGGCCACATCCATGCCATTGGTTTGGGTCAGTGGGTCTGAGGATTGGATTTGACGCACCATTTAGGTCCTCAGAAACTCACTGAATCAAACAACACATAGCTATGATCTCACGCAAAGAAACTGAGATTAAACATGTACTGCTGATGTCACCAGCGTGCAAGCACAAATGTTGGTAAGATTATGATGCATAACAACAATGTGAACTACAAAGGTACTAAAAGGAAAATAATGTGTTTTTTATTTCAATAGTGTTTTGGCATAGCATGTCTTTTTAACACTTGAAATGGCTGAATCCCTTCACTCATTGTTCAGAGAACTTGTTTCCTAGACATTTTTAAACACCTGATATGTATTCAAGTTTACTGTGTTGCTAAGAGGCTAGCACATTGAAGAAATTAATGTTTAGCTATTATGTTATCTTAATTTGGTAGGAAGTAAATGTTAAATGGACTATAAATGATTTACAATAAACTAGTTGTAATCCCTACTCTTTGTAACATACAGCATAGTAAGCAATGCAACCGTGGAGTAGCACAAAAAAATAAACAACCAGCTGTTGTGGTGACGATATTTACACCAACAACATCCATTAGTAAGCAAAGCGAAGAGTGCTTTAGGTTAGAAAAATGTGTGTTTAGTCTCCCCTTATATTTAAAGATTTTGCTGGGTGATCATCTATAATTCTATCGGCTAAAATTTCAGCTTGAAGACTTTTGTTGTATGAGATGAAGAGGTGGTCCAAATCGAATCCATTCTTTATTCCCATACTGGCATTCCCAGATTCTTATACAGACAGTGCATAAAACTCAGCAACACCAGAAAAAAAACATGATGGGCAACACTTAACTTTATGTAAACAGGAATTAATTGTTTTCTCGAGACATTATGAAACATTTTCTCCCTACATAAAGTGAGGCCTTGCCTAGATGGCATCACTGACTCCAACAATTATTGTGGTATAGGGTTTTGAAGAATGGCTCTTTGAAGACTCTATAAAACTATATTTCATTTCTTAATTATGTATACATTTTATCATCATGATAGTCCTGACACACTTTTGGTTAATTAAATTGATTGATGATTCCTTTGTCTGTCAGAAAAAGGTGACCAAGAGACGTTTGAAGTCCAGAGGTAATGGCTCAATGGTTGTGGCCTCAGAGAGGGCTGTGTCGATCCCACAGATTATCATTGATGACTCTGTGGAGAAGAAAGATGTCTCATTTTTCCTGGAAGAGCCAAGGGAGGCTGTTGAAGGTAATATACTGGAAAGAGCACTGCTCTTCTATAATGCGCGGTATCCAAATTAATATCAAATAGATATCAAGGTTTATTGTCAGTCGCTAAGTGTAGTGCCCATTTTTGAAAAGAAAAACAGCCAAACCTCTATAAATAGCTTTTCCTCCAACTCCCAGACAAATCAGCTAGCCAAGATTACACATGAAAGCACTGAGCCCTGTTTTATTACTGCTTGATTAAACTGACTTCATTTTGGATCTCTTGACAACAGAATTTTTATTTTAAAACTTGACACCTCAGAATGCCATGTTCTGTGAAAGTGTTTTTGAAGGTGTTTTTGTACTGCACTGAATTTCGTTGTGAAGCTATCTTCACTGTTTTGATACAGTTCAAGGCCAGCTGGCAATGAGGACATTTGACAAAGTGAATTACTGCAATAATGAAATAATAGAACTTTGTTTGGTGAAATAATGTATGTTGAGGGCTATGAAATGATGTCATGATGCCTTAAAGGCCTTGGAAGTCAATTATTTCAGTAAAAGTTTGTTGTGTTTTTGCATTCAGGTCATGGCCACAAATGATGAAAGGCATTTTTAATGACACTTGCTGCAGATAAATTGGCTGTCAGCTTGTACTTTGTGTTGGTTAGTGTTTCTCATCTTTAGTTTGAATGTCTGTTAAAATAAATACTGTAGATAAGCATAAAATAAGACCCCCCACCTAATAATTATTTTAATGCAAGTATTTTTTCACATTTAGGCTAGTAGAGACACCACAAAAGCTTGAATCTAGAAAACTAACATTTTACGTTGTTACCGATATCTGACGGCAATCAATAGCTAAATATGGCGTTGAGACTTCTCTCTGTACTCTGTTTGGTGCTCACTGCTGTTACTTCTGGCATGGCAAGAGGACATGCTAAATAGTAACAACTTACTCTTAGTTCATTCTTTGTGGAGCTATTGGTTAGATATGATATGTGTGTGAGCAAATCTGGCAACGACCGAAAGAGTGATTATGTATAGTTTATAGACCAAACTCTCTGAAGCATGCTTTATACTAGTGAGAAATAAAGTTCGGTGTTTTAGCCATGAAAGGCTCCAGGGAAGTCTATGCCGGCGTGTCGCTTTGTCAGTTTGTCTTCCACTTTTGGCCGACCTGAGATGTCTCAGCAACTGTTTGATGGATTGCCATGGAATTTTGTAAAGATATCCATGGTCCATAGATGATGAATAACTTCGCTGAGTCCCCTAACGCCATCATGAGGTTGAAATTAATTAATTTTGTGAAATGACTTAGTTAAGGCCACTAAATATGGTACAGACATTCTTGTCCCCCTCATGGTGCATTGTCATCTCTTTGGTGATCACTTAAGTTTTCCTTTAGTACCATAATTGGGTCGAAATTTCCATTTGTCCAAATACCTGCAAAACAAATGACATTCCCATCAACTGTGCTGTTTGTTTGTTGCTAAATAGGAAATTGAATCTGCTAACACATTAAACTAAGATGCTTAACATGGTAAATATTATAACTTGAAGGACAAAGTAATTACAGAATAGACAGCCTCTTTGAATGTGGAGCTAATCTTCTGCTAAAGATTACAGTTTAGTTCTCTAAGTTTATACAAACAGTGGAGACCATTACACATTATGGGAGGAGTTGGTTTCTCATTTTCACACAGTAAACAGAGGCCCTATCCTGATCCCCTTAGATCCAAGATGGCTGCCAGGTGTCTTCAGTAGGCCAGATGGAAGCCATTACAGTCTCAGTGGTGATTAGAGGTCATGGTTACAAGCTCTTTACTGCTTCACTTGTCCCCTTTGCTGTCCACAGACACTCACACTGGGCTTAAGTGGAAAAAACTTTAAAATATGGGCTTGTCAAGGTTACAAGTGGGAATTTCTTGTTATACCGCTTGAAGTTTACCAATAGTGCTGCAGTCATGCCAAAGCCAAGTTGTATTATCTTTTTATCGTCAAGCTGAAAAAAGCTTGGATGAAATCATGTTGTTGATTTCTCATTCAGTATCCAGATAATTATAGCATCATTCCTAATTGTTGCCAGAACTCGTACATAACAATGGAAACTTATGGTTTCTAATGCAGGTCTATACACACAATATATGATTGATGGCTGGTTGGTTAAAGGGGTGGTGGGGTGGTGGTTTAACTTCCTGTGTTAAAAGACATTCAAGTTAATAAATGCACTTTATGAGTTTTTCCTGTCAAAGCGTGCAATCATAAAAGAAACTGGAGTGACATAAACTTGACATAAAGGCAGACCATCACTAGAAGAACAACCACTTATGAGGGGAATAGTTGTTTAGCTTCTTGCTTAACTGGGTGAATCTTAGATAATGAAGGAGAACATGTGTCTTAAGTGCATGTGGAAAAAAGAATTGGCCAAGCTGTAGATGGCATAAAACCATGTAATGAAGTCAAACCCTGCAGCCTGCTGTCACTAATGATAATGTGTAGGGTTGAAACAGCATGGGACTGTATGATTTCTGCTTCAGATCAACTAATAAAACGGGCATCTGCTATGTCAACTGTCTACCCCAGGGCTGCTACTTTTTATTTATTGTTTTAACCATCAAAGTTTCTGCTGGATTCTGTAAAAATAAAAATATCAAGAGATACAGATGTTTTTTTAACAGTTTTATAAAATGTGTTCTTAATAGCAAACTGGTTTAATTTAGATTTTGCTGTTGGGGTTTATGAGTCAGCTAATATAAGTTGCATGGTAATGCAATTTGGTTGTTTGTGCAACTGTAAACTAACTATGTTGTATTAAAAGAAAATAGGGATGGCTACACAATGTCATATGCGCTTCCCACCTTTCCCACACTTTCTTGGAAGCTTTTTATAGTTGTGTATAGTGCTTTCTCTTTCTCTTTAAACATACAGTAACTTTTTCTTAACTTTTTTGGTCACTTGAGGGCAACGAAACAAGTTCTGAACACAACATTGACATAACATCACCTTTTAATATGGTGAACTTCTTAGTAAATAGTTGTAGTAATATTTATACATGCAGCAGTAGCAGCGAAAACAACACTTTGAGAGGAGTTGAGAGTGTATCCAAAAAGTAGCATTGCAGACTGGATCATTAAACAATGAGCTGAAACTCACTATAAAGCTCTGTAAAACCGAGGGGAGATGTAGATTCAGATGATAATTTTTTGCAGGTTCCTCATTACGGGCAAACCCTCATATAGTCACATCGCTTTCACATTGTCAGTTGATGCATTGTTATTGCAAAATTATATATTATAACCTCTTTAAATAAATACTTTCAAGTGAAGTGTCACAATTACTGTATTCTTTAAAAAATAATTTGCAAACTGTATCTGGCCCAGAATTGAAAATAAAATCAAATTTCCAATAAAGGAGGAAATTATTGTGCAACAAAAATGCTTTTATGTTGCAACTGATTGAGATTGTTGATACATTAGTTAGTTAGTTAGTTAGTTAGTTAGTTAGTTAGTTAGTGTTATTTCAGCTTTGCAGTCATTTCACAGTCCCATATTAATAAGTATTTCCGCCTTTCTTCGCAGGAATCAATAGAATGTTCAGACAAAAAGGTAAGTCTTTCTAACTCCTCCATCACACCTGAGGTGAACTAAATGGGATTCCGGGGATTGTAATATGACATTTTGTTACAGAGATAATGCCAACAAATATTTCTGTGAACTGGTCTCATGGTACCTCTCTAAAATTTCATTCCATAATTTAGTATTTTAAGGCATAAGCTGTATGCACAGCTAATCTACATGAGTGAAACAATGTACACCCTTTTATTTGCCTGTTATTCTTTGTCAAAACTACAAACACAAAGGGTGAATATGTAGTGTATATGTGATCAGGGCAGTAGCCCCTTCCACTGGTTAAGTACTTTTTTTCCCTCCTATTTAAAACTCCTCTGTGATAATCATTAGCTACCCTGCCTTTAATGTGGCTCAGACAGTATTTTAATTAGACTTGCTGGCTGGCTGGGCCTTTGTCCCCAACTGGACCAAACCAGAGCCAAGCAGAGAGACTCAGATGCTGGTTCTGGGTTGACCTGGCCTGTAGTCTTTACTGGGTGCCCTGCCAACACCACAGTGAGGAACAAGGCTGGCCTGGCTAGGAATGGGCAGGGGACTACGGAATCGTGGGGACCTAGACCGGTACACTAAAGGGAGGGAGGGAGGGAGGGAGGGAGGAGTTGATAAGCGACCATTGTGGAGCTCCAGTGGTCAGAAATAAACTGGTCATTGTTTGATTTGGTCAGTGTCCGGCTTATCGCTCCACTTATCTGTCTGGCCCCACTCACCTCCCTGTCTGTGAGAATCTCTGTCTCTCTCTCTCTGTACCACTATCTAACTGTCCTTTTTTTTCTCTGCACTTATTCTTTCTTTCTCCCACTACTGACCTTGGCCCATACTATCCCAACCAAACACGTTTGCACTGATGGGACAGATAAACTACATGTTGTTAATAACCCCTTATCTTGTTTGCATAGCCAATAAGCCAGTTCACGTCTCCTTCTGTGAGCTGAAGTTAAGGCTAAAGGTGGCTCTTATTAGCTCTAGTTACTCCCCTCCTCTCTCTCTCTCACTCTCTCCCTCTCTCTCTTTCTCTCTTCCTGATAGGACAATGTTAAACAAACTTGATGATGGAGTACAAGGGAGGTTGAATGGATTTTGCTTGAATTGGAATGGCCATTCTGTCCTTGGACACAGATTTGGCCTCCATTCTTTATCACAACGGAGGCCTGGTGGTTTAGAGGAGAGACCTGTCACACTCAGACGCAGACAGTCTGACTGCAGGTCAAGACCCTGCCATAGTTGTTCTTAGCTGTTGTTTTTTGCCAGCAGCAAGCCAGCTGCACTGTTAAACTGGAGCTCATATAAATTGTCAAAAATTAAATACTTAAAAATAAAAAATAAAATACTTAAACTATCAAATACTTTTTCCCAGCAACACTTAATTTCTTCTCATATATAGTGTATATGTATAGTGTGTATATATATATATATATATATATATATATATATATAGTATATATATATATATATATATATATATATATATATATATATATATATATATATATATGTATACATGAGCAATAAATAAAGTCACTCATATATGCAGTGTTTGTTGAAACTTTATCCCTTCTCTTTTTTTCTTCTTCTCCTTTCTTTCTCTTGTCTTATATTCATTACTTTTGCATGGCATCAGGCCCTCCTCACCATTCTTGGTCGTCTTTCACACTGAGCTGCCCTGGCTCTCCAGGTATCTTTCTGTTTCTTTGTTTCTGCTTTTATGTTACACCTACACGATTAAATATATCTGCACTTCTAAGCTTGTTTTGCTGTAGAATAGTTTCTGAGAGAAGCCAAACTATGTGCAATATTATTTAATTCATATTACGTATCTTGTCGTTTCAGAGCTAAACCCTGCAGTTATCACATTTTTTCTTTCAAAGCAAAATTAATAAATTTAAGCCCATCCTCAGTATAATTTAGAGCTGATTTAAAATTGTATACAGTTTACCAGCCCAGTATGAGTGCACTAGAAGTACTCTATATCTGTTATCTATGTTCTTTACAGTGAAGAGGAATCACGATAACAACAGTTCCATCGACATCTCCCGTGCCAACAGCTTAACCGATGAACTTGACTACATGAGTGAGGACATTTCCCTGCCTGTGGTGACTAACAAAGCTCAGTAAGTCCCACAAAATGTCCCTCTGCTCTGCTCTGCTCTGGAGCCCCCATCTCTCTCCGATCCATCACCCTGCACTGACCTCCATTCTTTCATAGCCTACATATAATACTGATTTCCCCATTCATTGTAGTACCTAAAGGCCTTTTGTCAGACCAGAGAGACCCTTTAGCTGCTCTCAAAATTAAGTTGTTTTGTTGAACTCTCTTGAGGGTTAAAGAGACTGTTGAGGGCCAGGGCCATATCAGGTACAGAGAGTTATAAAGAGGATTATCCCTTTAGTCTTGAGGGAAATGTCAAAGAAATCTCTCTCAAAAGGTTGTTGGAGATGTTAAGGTACCGGATGGCTTGTCACCACATGCCCCCATAGGATTAATAATTCACTGCTGTTGGTTGCTGTGTGAATTGCAAATGCATTTTGATGGTGTTTCTTCTTCCTGCTGACATTCTCCTTCAAATGAGTTTCATTAATGTGAGCCAAAATGTAATTATATTGGCTTCCTGTGTGTGAGTGCTGTAGCAGAGCATGTTAATGACTGTTACAAAAACAATTTATTCCCCATTAGTTCTCTACTCACTCCTGTCTTTTCAGAAGTATCAACAGACCAGTATTCCCACATTGTGTTTTTTCGAGTATACACTATCAACAGTTACTAAATGTGTTCACATCGAAAGCAAAGTGGAAAGACTTTGCATTGGCATGTCAATACTATTGTTTGGCTTAATACCAGTAGTGGGAGACTGCTAGGGTGCCTTTCCCACTCGGGCCGAGTCATGAAGAGCCATTGCATAGAGATTAGATTACATACTGAGCAGACAGGTGATACAAAGTCTTATAGGAATAAATGCAGAAGTTTAACATTTTTAATAGATTGTGGGCTACACAGGGGCAGCAATGTAGTTGATGTTGTGTATATGTGGTTGTTCCCTGTTGTTAATAATAGATGTGGTTAATCTGTAGTGTACATCCACCACAGTGAGCTACAAAACCTTTTAATGCCTTAGGTGATAGCTCATGAGCTCATGTCTAAGTCTAAATACTGCACAGACAGCAGGTAATGTCTGAGTAAAAATCATTGTAAAAGATGCTTTCTATTATTTTATTTAAAGCTTTTTTGTTACTCAAGTGTGTGTGTGCTTGTCCTCATGATGTAGTGTGACAATGGATGTTGTTCAGAAATGTATTATGTACAGTATTCATGCCTAAAAGGCATTCTTCTCCTCTGTTGGCCATGCAAATCTACCGTCAACTCTGCCGCTCACCTTCACCTCTGGCCTTTTTGCTTTCCTTATTTATTCTGTATTTTCCTTTTTGTCCCCTCTAGAAACTTTTTAGTTTAACCTTTTGTGCAGAGTCATTACCATATAGGACAGAAACCTTACAGGGTTCAAAATATCCAAATGATGATAAAATGATGTCCACCCACTGAGGATAATCCAATACTTTCGTTCAAATAAAAACATTAACAAAACAAACTGTAAAATGAGACATGAGCAGCAGCACATTTCCTCTCTCTTACTGTCTTTTGACCTGCCCATTTGTGGCATTGGTCCAGAATGCTTTCTCCACACAGCACTTGAATTCCACAAGGTACTGCACTGGCTCTCCCTCTATTCTTCTTCTCGTTTTTCTCCACCTCTCTATCCTTCCATCCACCCTGATCTTATCTGCTGGTCAAAACGTGGGAGTAAACCATGATGGTTTAAGAAGCTGTTGCACAACTGCAAGGGGATAGACTGAATCTCCACACTGGCTACCATACTTACAGTATTGCTGTCGAATTGGCTACATTGAAACCCAAAGTGCGTCTAAAGTGGCACTGAAAACTTTCAGGTGTCAGTTGTTTTAAAAGAATATTCAAATAAATATGTCATGTTTAGTAATCTAGCACTTGTTCTTCTTAAAGACGATGGTGCTACTGCCCTTGTTCTTCTAAAAGGCAAAATGCTGGTACGATATGCCATAAAAGAGCCCATAGCCTGTTTTTTAAGGGGCCTGTTTGCTCATGACATTCCTAATATCAATATTGTTAATACAACCTTTGTTATAGTCAGCTATACAGTTTTATATTTTATTTAGATTTCCTGAAAGTTAATGAATAAAAAATGTCCCTTGAGAAGATGACATCTGGGCTTTCTTAAAAATCCTTTTTTAAAATGTCATCTGTCAAGGAACATTCAACATGTGGCATCTCATGGCCTGGATACATGTTTTTTAATTACCTTTTTATGTGTGTGTGTGTGTGTGTGTGTGTGTGTGTGTGTGTGTGTGTGCCTGACCATTTGCGTGTGCATCTGGGTGTGGGACCACTGTGTGTAAACGCCTGAGTGTGTGAGAGCAAGTCATGCAGCTACAGTGTCTATTTGTATCAGTTGCAGGGCCGCTGTGCTGGTAACTTAGCTGTAACAGCCAAGCTCAGATTTGGGCCATGCTGGGCACACTCCCATAACAGCTGGTTTGTTTTGCCCCTGGTGTCACGCCATCAAGGCATCCTTATCTGAGTTTCTGCAGCTACCACATCCACCATACTGCCTGAGGCATTCACACATATTGTATCAGTTTTCTGCTGTTTTATATTAAGGTATTGAAGTTTCTCTACACCTTCCAGCCATAATGTAGGTTTGACATGACTTGATGCTTTCCTTACTATAGTTTGGTGCTTGTTCAAAATGCCTTTATTCTACATTTTGGTACATCACTTTTATTGACTGGAACATTTTGGATGGTATTGTGGAAGGAGACTTACACTAAAATGAGCGTCTGTGTGTTAACATTGCTACAGCTGGCTGTGACATCTCTGTGTTTCTGAGGAGGAAGTGGTGCAGGGCAGCGTCCGCACGCAATCATGTCTTTTGCTCTTTTGAACTGAAAACACACATACACACACATACTGTACACAAACGCAAACACAAGCAAACTTTCCCCCTCTGAAAAGATATCTTTATTATTACCTTGTTTATTTAATACCAGCTGTTTTTTTATCATATAAGTATCTCATATTGAAAAAAACTAAAAGCATATACAGTAAACTTGTTCCACAACATAGTTCTTCCCTTTTTACTGTAAACACATCCCTTCACTATTTGTTTACTTGACCCTGTGTAAATGATGCTTGATTTTGTTTGATATGATACAGTGTGTGTGTGTACAGCAGTACACTTTGAGGATGTAGATTTCTGAGATTAACTGTTGAATGAAATCATAACAAACCCAGCAGGGCTGCTGATCCTAAAGACACCCGAAAGCTGACGACATTTACCCTCATGGGGATTGGGTAAATGTTACCAAGTACACTTTTTAGGCCCCAAACAGAGGAAGGACTTGTTTAGCTGATTGCAATGATTGTGTCCTATCTCTCTCTCTCTCTCTCTGCCTGTTCTCTGCTGTAAAACCCTTTTTTCTCTCTATTCTCTATATAACTGCGGTATCTCCCTGCATGTCCATGT
Organism: Lepomis macrochirus; assembly: GCA_024633595.2. Lineage (NCBI taxonomy): Eukaryota > Metazoa > Chordata > Actinopteri > Centrarchiformes > Centrarchidae > Lepomis > Lepomis macrochirus. The sequence goes on along the minus strand of JALXJV020000008.1, from coordinate 11,790,123 downwards.
ACCCAAAAGATACCCAACAGAGAAAAGAACTGTCCTAGTTCCTTTCTCTGTCTAGCAGCAACACATCAGTAATGTCTGTCATCTTGTGAGGCGGTTACCCCATCCTCCTGCTGGGTGTGGCCAGGTTCTCCGCCCTCCTCCTTCTCTTCTCTCAGACCTGTAAAAGCCTGCATGGGCCACCTGCAAGCAGCTCTTAATTAGTTCCCCTCTTACAAGCTAGCCAGAGATAAACAATGAAAACCCACTGCAGCGCCACAGGAGGGACTGCAGGCAGAGACACATGCATCATGGCCTGTCCTCTTCAAGTAGGGGCCTCTCTCTGCTGAGCAACTGGTGCTTTTGTGCAGTTCTCTGAACAAATTGATGTTTTGTCTGGTTGGCCTCTGTATGCATGTCTTTAACACTGTACTCTGATACTGATGGCACGAAGAGGTATTTCAAACATATGGCAGTTAGTCAAGAGGAAACATCTAAAATGCATTCATGGTTTCTGTCACGGGAGTCTTTTTAAACCTTGAATATTGTCACTTATGGCAATATGTTTGTGATATGTTTGTGAAGTTTCCTCCAACAGCATGCCCCCTTCTACTCAACTTTGTGCTCCAAAACATGTGCTGACCAGGAACTTATTTTATGGGGCAAGATTCAACAGTGAATCTAACACGAAAATATCCAAGTAAGCCCGTTTTATATTTTTGGGTTTACTGCCAAGTACTAGAGTGACAAACTAGACTAAGCAAGGACCCCACTTTTGGCACATACACAAGACACAAGTGCACACATACATGCACACAGACAAACGGATGGAGAATCCATGGCCTCCTGCCCTGCAGCAAGAAAAGCTGCCTGGGTGCTGCTGCTTTATGAAAAGATAGTGAAAGAAACTATGAAAGAAAATAACAAATTGTGCCATAGTTTCTTGACTTTCTGCCAATTTCTAAAGCAAAAAGAAAAGACTGCAGTAAAACAGCAACACACTGATTCATATTCTCTGGACAGCAGAGCTGTGCATGGAAGGATTCAGTAGTTAATCTCATTACAGACTGGGCTTTTTAAGCGGTTGCTGACTTCCACTCTACCTTTACTCGCTTGGACGTATTAGAATTAGTTTAATTGCTTTCACTTTTCCAAAATACAACCAGCAGAAATGCTACAGTTAAGCCGACAGTATAGTACATTCAAAAATGAAATTGCTTGTTGTAACAGGCAATTAGTTGGTTGGGGGCATTGGGTTTTGATGGCTGCAGTGTGCAGGCCTCTTGTCAAAACTATAAGACAGATGTTTTTTTCCCCATTGTGCTGTGTTTGCATTTGGTAAACACTGTTTTGATTGGTTGCAACATAATTTTAGAAATAAAATATTATTTCTACTTTGGATAGATTAATCCATTTTCATTTAGCTTGGAGAGAAATTCATCCTTTGAATAAGCCCTTTGAATGCACAAGAATCTAACTTAGCAAATTATGTTCAATGTATTTCACAGTGCCAAAAGAACATTATAGCAATGCGATAATGTGGTAATTGTGGTTATTCCAGTTTCCTGAATATTACATTTAGTGCAGAAAACCTTCTTTAGAAGTAGAAATTCTTCTGCATGACCAGAGTCAAAACTTTTATACTGGGGTAGCACACCATGTGTCATTCCAGACATCACTTTTCTTGTAGATCTTAACTTGCACATGCACCAGATGTAGAATATCCAGTGTTACAGCATAGCCAAGAAAAGTCAACAGGTTTATTTTGAGCGTTATATAGATTAATTAAATGAGAGATGTGATTTTTAACATTTACATGTCAAAAAGTAACTAAAATGTAATAGTACTTGTAAAGCATGTTTCTGATTAGATCAGACTAATCAAAATCATACATTGTATACTACAGAGAAAAGATGATACTGTGTGTTTTTATTTTAAATTTTACTGAGGGATCACTGGCCACTAGAGTAAATTCTTCTACCAGGGCCAAAAAGAGAGTCAGCAAGCCATCTTTAATGACATATACGTCACACCCAAGGCAGTAAAAGGCATTTTCATAAAGTACTTAATTAAAGAGTGCCTTTAGTCAGGCTTGACACTGGCCATCTTGCCTTAATGAAGGCCCTTATGCTGCTCTTGGTGTGGTGTGGTGGATCAGGGTTCAGTCATAAATTAGCATGACTAACTTAACCCATGGACAAGGCCAGACTGAATAGCATTCATGTTCAGTTCAAACAAGAAGGGTTGCTTTTGATGCTGGCAATTTAGCGGTTCACGCTGATTTTACTGTTGGACTTGTAGTCAGTTGCTCTGTTTAATTACTACATAAGCTGAAGCTTATATTTATTCTAACAATGAGGACTATTTCTGTGAATATGCTCAAAAATCATGACTGACCCACTTACCGTGGTCTGATCACCCCAATGATCTCTGAAAGACTAATAATAAACAAGTCAGTGGAAAGATTTAGGTCTGAGCAGAAATGTACAGTATGTTTTTGCATGTGTATGGTGTGTGTGTGTATATGCGGCCTCAGGAGTGCATTTAAAATCTGCAAAAAAGTCTGGTGCATCTACCTGTGCTTTCCTGTAGGCGTTGCATTGCTTTGTCTTTGCCATCAGTGTCTGTTCACCACCACAAATGCACCACAAAAAAAAGATAATGGAAAAGGAAAATTAATTCAGGAAATTGCTGTTTTCAAAACATAACTCGCTGAGTAGCTCTGTGATGTCATAGCCGCTCTGTCCTTTGTTTAGGGGCAAGACAATTTTAGAAAAACTGGAAAAGTGTTTGTTTTGATTAAACCAGAGTGCTATTAACACTCAGAGGACAATATTAATGACAATTAGTGTTTTGTTAGTTGCCTTCAAAATGTAATTGTTCCATGCAGCACTTTGTTCGGCTATTTGAAATGTTTTTATTTAATAATGTTTGTCCTAATGGATTGCAGCATTATAACATTGAGGTTAAATATACAATTAGACAAATGAACCAACATAATTATACTAAATTAAATTATTAGGCCCCCATTAATGGAAGTTTTATTTCCACACAAACGCAGGCATAAACAAACTGAAGATAAACTCCAGATGATTAGGAAATGTTTTTCCTCTTCATTAATTATTGCATAATTACGGTATGACTGAAGAGGAAGTAAGTCCTGCATTTCATTAGCTCTGTACCCATACTCTGCATAATGAGAATAAAGCTAAATCTAATCTAAGTAGTTTTAAAAACAATATCACATGAATTACTAAAGAGAAAGCAAACAGACCTTTAGCTCTGGGACAGAGAATTTTGTGGTACTTATTAGTTATAAGTAACAACTAAGTAACACTTAAATTGTTTAACATTTTAAAACAAATTCTTCAAAAAAGTAACTCAACAGAACATACTGTAAAAACCTGAAATTATAAGTATAGTTTCACTTTGTGAAAAAAGACCCATCTTGACTAATAATTTGATATAAAAGGAAAAAGAAAATGCACGTCGAAACAGCAGGTTGTAGAGGCCCAGTACTGCTGTAAGAACTGACCAACTCAGCATGCAAGGAACCAGATAATACAATACTTGGTAATTGGTGAGAAGGATTTTGTGAACTGTTTACCAGTAAGAAGAGGAAATGTGATTGTGCTATACATTTATAGTGTTTTCACTTGTTGCACAAATGTTTTTACGCCTCTAAGTTTTAAAGCATGTCAACAATGATTAGTATGTGATTGTGTATTTAGAATGGCCGGCAGACTTTACAGTAGTCCTAATCCTTGCACCTTCTACTCTGTCTTTAATGAAATCAAAGTTAGGCCAAACCCAGACCTTACTGGGAGAATTCCCAGACTTGGTATAGATGCTTCCCTGTTTTTTAGAGGTGTGTCTCACTCCCTGCTCAAGTATTAGGAGGCACCTGTATAAATACACAGTATCGTCTTTTGTGTGTGTGCTTCTTTCAATGTTCTCCTCCTGCTCCTCCTTTGCAGGACTTAGTTTCTTCTTCACTCCTGTTAATGAAAACAGCAGTCTGCAGCAGCACCTGAGTGGCCTGTTTGTACAGCCAATCGTATAGCCGTCCACAACTCTCTTGGTTTCCTATTTTGCTCGACTCTCATGCTCTCAGGATTTCAAATAGGCCAGCCGTGCCATTTGATGTGGGCCAGGGGGGTTTATTCAGGTGTGGCGACCAGTGCTGCCACCACCCACCCTCTGATGTTGCGTTCGTCCGCAGCCAGGTGCTGGAGCTTCGTCAGAGAGCCTAGTGTTCCGGCCCTGGAGATGAATAGAGGGCCTGTTGATGGAGCTTGTCTGTGGGGCCCTGTGGTTTCTTCCCTCTTACACGCAGAAGCAGGGATATGCTACTGGCCAGGGCGTTTACCTGCTGGAGAGTAGATGGGTTGACTAAATGGGAGCTACAACACTCTGGCCCACGCTTTGTGTAATATAGTGCATAAATATGTGTGTGTCCTTGTGTCCGCATACATGTGTCCCCACCCTGCCCCACATGTCTGAATGAACACCTCTCTGTGTGTCTGAACTAAGGCTGGGTCTGGGTCAGCAGGGGTTGAATTGGCTAAAATGGGCTGTCTGGCATCGCATCAAGGATATGGCCTCAGATCACATTATGAGGTGGGAGGGTTTGGGTGTATTTTCTTTGGACGTGTGATTGTTCTAAAATATCCCTTCCCTTTATTTTACATAGCCAGAGGAGGGTTATTTATGTAACATTGATAAAAAGTTATTTTGGTTGGCTAAAATTGCTTTAGAATATGCAATTAACACCCAATTTTGAAGTGAAATGGAAACTACTCTTTAAGGAAAGGTCTACACTGTGACTAACTTCACTGCACGTTTATATTAGGCTTACTAGAGAATATTTTCAACACTTTCTATTCACTTTATACATCTTCAGGGTACATGCATTTCTTGAAGTCTTAAAAAGTTCCCTTAAAAACAAACAAACAAAAAATTCTTGTCAGCCATAGACCATAACATTAGTTATAACTTTGTTTATGGATGTGGTTGTGCAGGAGGCTTGTTAGTCCTTTCTTGTGTCAGAGTGTCAGTCATCCGACATGTTGCAAACAGCTAGTGACAGCAGAAGTGTCCATTTAAGCAAAAACTTAAATGAACTTAAATTAATTATTTTTCAATTGGTTAATCTATGCATCAATTTTCTTTTTTTAGATTTTCAAAATCCTGGTCATGTTAATAATAATGAGTAATTTAGGCGACTTATAACTGCTATATATGTCAGAGCTCGAACGCCTCTGAAGCAACTAGGGGTTAAGTGTATTGCTCACCGACACATTGGCAGATGTATCAAAGTGGGAACTGAACCTGGCTCTCCCACACCAAAGGCATGGGTGTTATCCACTGGCCCATCACCACCCCACATTAACTGATTAATTATGTTACTATGAATTATTGTTGGATACATTTGGGAAATAATGAAAAAATGTGCAATAAATGCCAATAAATTCATATACTCATTCTTACTCTTACTGCCCCTACTGATTTTACCATATGACTGGGAAAAGGGTATTAAATTGCATTCTATGTGATTTTTAAAATGTCTTAAAAAGTATCAAATATAGTTTTTAAACACTGAAGAAACCCTCTTCATGTACTTGTTGCTGAATGGCATGACTAAAATAAAAGCAACAAGTCAATGTTTCCTGACAACAAACCAGAATTACTTTATGAGAATCAGTTTCAGTAGCTTGAATTTCCTGGTAGTACCCGGTATGGTAGCAGAGTTTGTTTGAATGTGATTTCTCAGAAAGAAAGTTTCTGTCTTTTGAATTGAACTCTCATCCTCAGAAGTTTTCTTTATCATTCTGACCACTGTGAAAGACAACAGGGGGCTAGAGTCAGCCTCTATCGCACTACCCTAACCAGGCTTTGCACAAGTTTTATAGGCACCACTCACAGCCTCACATTTGCAGCTTCACCACAGTGAGTACAGTGGAATTTAGTGCGCTCTTTGCTTCTTAGAGAAATCCAACCACAAAAACACTGTGGTTTCTGACTAGATGACATCTTGGCAGTACAAAGAAAAAGATAAGCAATGTAGAGGATTATAGTGAAGAGAGAAAATTACCTTTGTTGCTGCTCTACGCTGTATACACACTGTAGCTGGAGATAAAGACGTAGTCTCCGGGTTATCAGTCAAGACCTTAAATGCCTCTGGAGGCAGATGTTTTAAAGCAGTGGTGTGAAAGAAAAGCTTTAAATCATTGAAGGGGAACAGGTAAGACTTAGCCATGCATCTGTCACCTCCTCTCCCCAAACTCACACACAAACTTTCTACTTTTTACTCTCCCGGTGTATTTTTTCCACTGCTGTTAATAGGAGCCATATAGAACCTAGTTCATAATGAAAGACCCCCCAGGGGCCATGGCAGGAACTAATAACCCTCTAAATAAGTCTCTTCTAGTGCTGAAAGGCCAGTCCCTTTATACTACAAGTGTATATGTGCTATAAAGTATTTTCCAGCCTCCAACTGTAATTTTATGGCTTTGTTTTATCTTTTTTCTTTCAAAGCCTGTCAGAGACATTGGGAGGGAAGATAGAGAGGTCTGTGGATCAAAGTGCTTTAGGCAATCCCATTGTAAGGCCCTGAGAAGTAGTATAAATACATTAAATTACTTTAAATAGCTTAGATATTTTATATTTTTTGAGAATTGAATTACAATTAATGGCTTTATACGAAGGATGCATCTCACAATAAAGAGTCATGAGCAGAGGCATTAGAATCAGAGTGACTGTAAAATTCTGGATTTCTGTGCTTTTAATGCGTATTTGTATGCAGTTTGTGCAGAAAGTGTTCATTGTGTGTTTCTGTGTGAACAAGCTTCACTGGCTGTTGAAGGCCTCTGCTTGCTGTATAATCAAGAGCGGATAGAAGTCATAATCCAGTTAACTAAAATTTAAAAAATTACTAAGTAGTACAATTTAAGTATAAATAAACATCCTACCGGGGTTACTGTAAGATGATGATGTAATTCAGACCAAACCATTCTTCTGTTTTAGATTCCCATTGTGTGACATAGATGCCACAACATACCAGCATAATAATAGAACAATGCGCCTATATATATATACCTTATGAGCAGTGCAAATAAAAGAAGGCCTTTAAAAGCATATATGAAAAGGAGGACAACACTATATTGGGTAATGGGATCTCATCACAGATATTTGGATGATAACAGTGATGATTAAAATGTTCCACAGTTGTCTCAGAGATATACTGTATATACCATATGCTGGGGTTTGTCAGAGCAGGGTAAGGTGATCTACAATTACAAACTCAGTCAGAAGGTGGGGGTGGAACAAAGATCAAACAGGCAGATTTACAGTGAACAGATCAATAAGATAGGATATTTTAAAAAGATCATCATTTAAATCTGCATATGGGTATAGTTAAAAGTGCTGTAGATGGGATTTTACAAGTGTTTGTACTTTACACTTGTAATATATTAATAATATAACACTTACTTAAGAATGTACAGAAAACTGTCTAATATTTAAAATTTATTTAATAAAATTAAAATATAGATTGTTTTCAGGTTACATTTTCTGTGAGTTTTATTATTCACTTATAGACAATTGTGTCCCAGATTTTCTTCACATGCTTTGTTATATTGTTAGGAATAAATACCTGAAAGTGAAATAATGGATCCCCTTTTCACATTTGTTGCTCCTAAAATAGTCTAATTCAGAGCTGCTAAGCCTGAGAATATTTGTAAAAATGTATTAATTGTGAAATATAAAATGCACCTCCAGTCACTAAAAAATAAAAAATCCCAGAAGACATAATGCCGGTTTAATGATTGCTACAGCCCTAATACACAAATTTTTCAGCTTTGAAAAAAATATATTGTTTTTTAACCCTCATTATATAAGGAAAAGTAAACATAAACAGTGGTCCTTGTACCTGAAGGTGAGACAAATAAGTTAACAGTGGAAATATAATACATCTTAAATCAGTTAAATCACAAAACTGCAGGGAGGGCAACAGTATTTCAACACTAGGTTTAGTCTTCTAACAACACTCTGCAGAACACCAGGTGTGTTTATGAATTCTTTATAAACTATGAACTAACTAGACTAGCATGGTTTAATATTGTTGTATGCAGGTGGTTTTGTTAATGCTTGTTTTGTTAGTGATAAAGAGCTTATGTTGAACTGAAAAGTTGAAATAACACAGTAGCGTTAAAAAGCCAAACGTCAGCAGTACTACAGGCTGTGGAGGAGGGGAGCTGAGTTTGGAGAGTAAATAAATTCCTCTCTCTGACCAGCAGGCTGTGCTGTAGCAGCATCACTATTCCCTTCACTTCTCCTCACTGACATGCAGACTACAATCACTGAACTCTTTTTGTTGTTGCTGTTGTTTTTGAGTATTTAGTGTAGTTTTAATAATTCTGTCTCAGCTTGATTTCCACAGAGAGTAAGAAGGAAATGGTAAGTGTAGGATTGAGCTCAAATGTCCTTGTCTGGTTGTTTAAACAAGTTTGGTGTCTGCAGTCGGGTGTGCCCATTACTAGAGACCATCAACATCACCACCACCACCGTCACTGCTGCTACCCTGGTCAACCGCTCCTCTGCCTGCAACTCATTATGCTTCTATCCTACTTTTCCATTCTGGAGCTAGAAAGAAAGAGAACAGGAGGGATGCATGAAAATAATTGACAAAACGCACTTTCACTCTATCAAAGCTGCGTTTTTTTATTGCTGTCTAACAGTGTTCAGGGTTTTTATGTCAGACTTTTTGATTTGGTCTAGCTGCGAACAATAGCTGTTGTGTGCCAGTTCCAAAACAGCTGATAACAGTTTGGTTTGTGATAAAGATTCTACACAGGCACATTTGCTTTTGAATATAGAGCTGTCTCGGTTGGGGCAAAGGACGGATCAAAAGAGTGTGTGTGTGCTTGTTTGCATGTGCATGTGTACGCTGCTATGTGTTTCTCTAAATTTGCAAGCTCCATTTTGGTGTGTCACTCCAGTATTTATAACATTTTTCCTGACTGTAGGTCAAGTCACCCACTCTCTCTTTTTCTCTCTCCCTCCAGCTCTCCCTCTCTCCTCTCTTGTGCACTCTCCTCTCTTTCTTTCTCTCCCTCCTTCTCTCTGTCTCTTTCACGTTTGGCCTGGCCTCAGTACAAGTCCTAGCAGTTGTCAGTTTCAGGAAATGCACTGCGCTCTGTTGGGAAGTGAGGTATCTGCCTCCGGGCCAGCTTGCCTTTTTTTTTGTGTGCAATTTTTATCAGCCGCTTACGGGAAGCAGAGCTCCTCCGTGCACACAGGACTGTTCGCTCAACCCTCTCCTTTCTTGCTGTGATTGTATGCAGAAAAACACACATACTGGCTGGATGAATAGATGGGTATTTTAGTGAATGGATAGCTGGGTGGGTGGATGTAGTACTGTGATTTCCTACCCTCTTGTTGTCTTATTACTGTGTGTGTGTGTGTGTGTTGGTATGTTTATACAGGTAAGCCCTTATTGTACACACTGCTACACGCATAGCTTCACATACTCAAACCAAGCACTCTCCTTCCCTCTCAGTGTTCCAAATGCTTTTACATTTGTTTGACTTGTGTTTGGTACAGGGTCCATAGTTACTGCTGAGAAACATCTTCAGACTGCTGTCCACTCCACCACCCACACCAAACCCATACACACACACACACACACACACACACACACACACACACACACACACACACACACACACACACACCCACACACACTCGCCTCTTTACACCCCCAAACAGTGTAGCCTCACATGATCTTCAGAACAGCACTTCAAAAGTGTGTGCAGAAAAGCAACAAAAACAAAGCCGTGTGTTTTTGGCTGGGGGGGCTTTGATTGTATGTATGGATTAGCTTTGTGTGTGTGTGTGTGTGTGTGTGCGTGTGTGTGTGTAGGAGTAAGGAGAGCAGCTTGAGTCCAAACAGGATATTGTAGTACATGGGAGGCACAGAGTCTTCCTGCGGCAGTTTGGCTCAGTGAGTTCAGGACAGACTCAACGACAAGCAGACAACACGCACACGCACACTTATATGCGTAATCTTCTAGCCTCCTATCAGATAACTGACTCAGTAGCCACCCTCCCTTTCTATGACGGAAACAATATTATTGGACTCGGTGACAGTTTCCTAAGAAGGGAGCAAGGTCCAAAGAAACAGAATAAAAACAATCATGCAAAGTGTTGGTCAACATTATCTCAAGCTGCACATTTTAAACTACAATATACATTCGAATAACTTGACAAATTAAATTTAACATTTTGGACAGAATTTGCTCCCTCAAACATTTAATAACAAGCTGGCCTTGGACTTTTCATTTAAGATGTTTTGCTCCATGCAATCCCACCACAGTGGACTGTTTGAACTCACACCATCAACACCACCACCACCACCATCACTGCTGCTACCCTGGTCAACCGCTCTTCTGCCTGCAATCCCACCAAATTGGATTGTTTGCTCCATCCTAGGTGCATCATCTGTAACACTGCTGAGGCAGACTGACTGATTGTGTGTGTAATTGCATGGAATGTTGTGTGTCCTTGTAAAGACAGAAAGGTAGCTGGATTGTTAGATAGACTGGGAGAAATGTTTCTGTGCATCACATGTACAACAAAAAAGAGCAGCTCATGAATATAAACACTGAAACAATTTGGGCAGAGTGTGAGTCAGGGCTAACTAAACTATTAGTTTTGGGTTACGACCAACAATTCCCATTTTTCTCCCCTGTGTTTTGCCGTGTTTCTTGGTAGCTCTATTAAACGTTCTTTGGACGAGAAAGCAGACATTGTTATTTGCTGAAAATTTATTAGTAAATATGAGCTCTGAGTTTCCATCAGTTTTGATCCATTTGCATTCGGTCATTTATGTGTTTGAAATCTAAATCAATTCCTCATTTGTTACTTAACACAAAGTATTTTGTATTGAACAAAAGAGCCATAATGTTGTTATTAGGGCCCGAGCATGAAACATGCGAGGTAGGGGTGGGAATCTCTGGGCACCTCACGATTCGATTACGATTCAGAGGGCTGTGATTCGATTATAAAACGATTATTGATGGATCTTGATGCATCATATTTTTTCTATACAGGATCCTTGGGTAATTACTAAGCATTTAATTTGCACATTAAAATCCAAAAGAAAATTGCTAATTAGCTTAAAAGGACTAGTTTACATCCCTAGTTTACTTTATTAACCTCAGCTCCATGGTCCATTTCATTAACAACTAGTTGTCAGACTTTTGAAAACTGAAATATAATATCAGCATGTACAGTATGTGTACAGGACAGAGCTGTACACCAGTTTAGTCTCAGCTTGTGCCTGATGTTCTCAACCCTTGACTAGTAGGTTAGTAAATAATGACATACAGCTAATAATTAAAATTACTTCATTTCTAATTTAGCTAATGTTACATTAATACGCTGAAGGCTTCTGAGGCTGGTGTGGGGGACAGAGTGAGCCCTTGTACAGGGAGATGTTAGCTAGCGCTAACAGCCTTCACTTTTCCAGCCGTTGGGGAAACTACAGACTTTTATTAACGGTCACATAGCGACCTACCTGCACATTTACTACCTGACTGAAACTTGCTGCTAATATTTTTCACCGCTAACTTTCACCGTCACGTTCTGCCGCTCGCTCTCTCTCACTCGCTCGGCCTCACACACACAGCTGCAGAGCGTCACCATGCTCGCAGTGTGCGAGTTAAAATAATTACTTGCGCATTGATATTAATGATTGTATGACATTTTGGGGTTATTTATTCCACAGGGGTGACGAATATAGGGGACACTGTTCTCTAGGACGGTCTCAGACGGTCGGGCTGTGTTTCGCTGAAGTTCCGCCTTTTGTGTTCCTCAACATTATGTTATCAATTAACATTTAAATAATCGATTTTTAGACATTTGTGCATCGATTAATAATCTTCCACGTCCGCATCGCGATGCATCTAAGAATCGATTATTTCTCCCACCCATAATGCGAGGTCCCTATTGGGACTGAAGGAATTAATTTTCTGCAAATTAATCTTGTTTTTGCTCAAAACTCACCAAACTTTGTATGTAATTCAGGTGGCGAAAAAGTTTGTGTTTTATGGGTCTCACACATGGGCATGCCAAAATGGCTCGGTAGCACCCACTACAGTGCAGCCTCTGGCCAAAGTTTCGATGTGTACGAAATATCTGTGGTACATGTATCGTATCCAGATGTACAAACAAGCCTCTTGGAGGGATGCCCCACACCCAACAGGAAGTCAGCCATTTTGGATTTAATGGTTATTACACACTTTGTACTTTAACAAACTCCACCTACAGAATTAATCTGATTGACTTTGAATTTTCTCTGTGCATTCTAAACCCATTGCAGATTAAAAGTTGGACAAACGGTAAGCTTTCGTCCAAGCGTGCCCGAGACAAACAGACAATTCGCCAAGAAACAGGAAGTTGTTCTAACTTCAATATACATGCTCACATCTGTACCAAATTTGATATGGATAATAACAGTCCCGCCCTGAACACATCCATTTGCCATTATTCACTAAAAGTCATAGCACCACCTGCTGGCAACAGGAAATGACAAGTTTTGCGCTACGATGGACTACTCCTAACAGGTTGGCCCTATCATCTTCAAATGTAGCGACGAAGTTCCACTCTTGCAGCTTTGACACAGGAAGTTGTTGTAACTCGACTTTACATGCTCACATTTGTACCAAATTTTACACTTTTACACGAGTCCCACCCTGAACACATGTACATGCCAACATTTACCAATAGTCATAGTGCCACCTGCTGGCAACAGGAGGTGACCTTTGAAGAAGCAGCCCCTGCGGCATGTTTCTCTTACATGTATGAAATTTCTGTGGCACATGTATCATGTCCAGACTAAACCCAACAGGAAGTTGCCATTTTGAATTTTATCGTCATTTTTGAATGATTTACACATTTCATACTTTAACAAACTCCTCCAAAATAATTAGTCCCACTTACTTCAGATTTATGTTGTTCAGTCTAATTCCTTTGATGCTTAAAAGTTGTACAAATGGTGATTTTTCGTTTAACGGTGTGCCCGTGGCGTGGCGTCCAATGTCAATAATTCACCATGGAAGAGGAATTTGCTGTAACATTACATGCTCACATGTTCACCAAACCTTACATGGTTGATAAGAGTCCCGCCCTGAACACGTCTACAAGACAATATTCACTCATAGTCATAGCACTACCTGCTGGCAACAGGAAGTGACTACTTCTATGCTGTGATGAAGCACTTCTTTCAGGTTGGCTATATCTGCTATTTCAGAAAACCCATAACTCATTGATGATGTTGTGTTGTAAAGCGTATGAGTTTTCTTTTAACAGTGTATCCGTAGCGTGGCAGTGAAGTTCCATGTTTCGCCATGACACTAGAAGTTGTCACTACTTCACTGGACATGCTCAAATCTGTACCAAAATTTATGTGCTTGATAACAGCCCCACCCCGAACACATCTAAAGTTAAAGTATGTTAAAGTTATATATTTAAGTAATCCAAAAAATGAGTACAAGTAGGGCTGGGCAATATTTTATATATGTATATCGATAATACCATTTTGTCTAAAATAACATACTGTACATTCTCAAATATTGCAAACATGCAGCAGTAATATTACTCCAAATTAGTAAAATGCTGACAGTGGCCATTTTATTGCACAATTTTTACTTTACGTACATTTTGCTATAATACTTGCATATATTTACCTTAGTGAGGTTTAGGATGCAAAACTTTTACTTGTATTGGAGTATTATCAGAGTGAGGTTAGCATTAGTACATTTGCTTAAGGAATGGACCTGAATACTTCTTCCACCAATGGTTAGCACACCCATAGCTTGGCTGCACCTGTGTTTTACCGGCCACATCTTCCCCTTAAGGAAGGTGGTTTTGTGGGTCTGAATGTTGTTGTTGTGTTAATAATGTTCAATGTTCACTATTATAATGCAACCTGAGCGTATCTACCCACTTGCTGACTAAAGTTATGTAACTACCCCTCAGCAGCTACGAGCAAAAACAATGAAATCTTGAATATGACGATATAATCATCCACTATGACACATTAATTAATATTTATATACATATATAAGACTTGACCGGAGAGTGTTTGTGTTACAGACACTGCACACTAAACTGGCAAGAATATATTCAGGGAACTTTTATTAACACTGACAAGAGCAACGCATTTCAGCTCATGAGCCTGATGAAATACTAATACTAAAAGATCCTTGATTATTTTTTGCGGTTTGCGCGGTTTCTATAACACAGTTGCCAATCTTGCAATTGCCAGCACTTCCAACCATGATGTACATGCTGTGTGCAAAGCTTTTCTTTTTTATCCACTGATTTATATATTCAAGTGTCAACGTTTGACATTGTGAAATGTTTTTTATTCAAAATAGAAAGCAACATTTCAGTGATGCTATGTATGCATAAAACAAATGCCTCACTCATAACCCACTTAAAACAACCCATGACCTTTTTTCTTTTAAACTTGGGTCATTTCTCTTGTGTGCTTACTTAATTGCGAAGGTCATGACTGATGAAAGATGAATCCATCCCACTGCCTTTGCTGGGAGTGGATTCATGCTAACCCCCCAAGCAGGGAAAAGCAATAGGAAGCCAAAGCAATAAAAGGCTTTGACACTGATGGGCCTGTTTCCCAAACACTTAGGACCTTAAGTCCTCTCCTCTCTAGTCTGGCTGGAGGGGCCAGGGCTTCACTTCTTATTGCTGTGTCTGACCAGAGTCGCCATGCCCCAGAGAGGTCGACTTTTGGTCTTGGACCCTTAGTGTGTGTGTGTGTGTCTGTGTGTGTGTGTGTGTGTGTGTCGTGTGTGTCTGTCTGTCTGTCTGTCTGTCTGTCTCAGCCACTGAACATGCTACAGAACTTGGCGCGGTGGTGGGGTAAGTGGGTGAGGAATTTCTGTGTGTGTCGAAGGCCTTCAGCAAATAGCCCTCACAGTGTGAAAGCAAATACAGAGACCTGTTCTCTTGTGCAAAAAAACCCCAAAAAACAGAACTACATCTGACTGTCTGCTGATTATACAAGTGCAAAGGGGAACAAGACTGGTGATAACAACCAGAAAGTATAGTATGTTGCTTTTGAATTCACAATAAATGTGTCATGGACGAGTCTCGTGACAAAATGACAAAGCAGAAATGGAAACAACAGAATTTTACTTTTCCTTAGAACTGTGGCATGTGGTGAACCTTAGAAAAACAAAAACAAAGTTACTGGCACATATAAAAAACATGGTGGGTAGCCATAGAGAAATAATCAGTGTTCAGCATTAGAAAAATGACTTGGCTTTATTTTCATGTTACTTTGAGATTTAAAGCCAACACAACCTACTTTCTTTTCAGGTTGCTGTTGAACAACTTCTTAACCCCCCTCAGTCTGTCTATTTGGCTTCCCTGACTGGATTAGATTCATGCACAAGGTCCGTACTCATAGCAGTGGATTGCTTATGACAGGCCCTTATGCAGACACCTTGACTGCCATGAGCGATTACTTTAAATACACAGGAGACGGCCAGAGCTGGGCTGACCTGTGGGAGGGTGAGAGGTAGAGAGGGGGATAGACAGACAGAAGGATAGAGGCACTTAGAGAGAGGTGAAAGGGGAGGAAAGAGAAACGCCCTACATTCTGTTTTTTTTCCTGAGCAACACTTACATTCACTTGAAATCACAAGTGAAAGTTACAGCATTAGTACTCACAAGTTTAGAAGAGAATGAAAAAATGTGTTGTTTTTTTTTACTCACCTGTGTATCTGCTATACAGGTTTAAAATCCTTAGCTGTCATTTGTAATCACATAGCACTCACATTACATTCATGTAACTATATCTGTCACTACCCCAGGGTTCTTGCTAACTGTTGCGTAAGCGTTACTAAAAATCCATCTGTGTCATTGTTCATTGCTACATTTCAGATAGACTTACCTGACTGTGCGCCTGACAGTGACAGAACTGACAGCAGTCCTGATCCCTCCCAGTCTCCTCAAGCCCAGTCTGTCTGTCGATCAGGTTTCATACAGATCTGGACTAGCTCTGTTACACTACAGGCCTTGTCCCTGCTGCTGGGTTTTTGCTTGCTCTGCTCTGTTTCACATAAAATTAGGGAGGGTCCTCAGACACTGACTGGGCACAACGAGTGCAAAGAGTTCATAGGGTTGTTGTTGTTGAGGTATAGTTTGCAATGTATATGAAAGAGAAGGACTTGTTTTCATATGAGGCTGTGAAAGGCAGTGGTGCTTTGGTGTGTTAAAGCTTTTATACCACATCCATCACTCTGTCCATCCAGGTTGTGTTTGTAAGGTTCAGAAAAAAATACAAATCTTTTTGTAAAGGGAAATCTTATTTTACACGTGTACATTTTGTACACGTGTACACCACTGCTGAATGGATAGAGTGGAAATATTGACCTAAAAGGTTTATTTGCACAGTGTTGGCCATCATTTCTATCAGTAAGATAACATTATACTCTTCAAGTTTATTGTTGAGATCTGGGAACATTGCTACATGTTGTAAACACACCAACACAGTTTACAGACCAACTTTCAGGTTCAGCTTTGCCTTCTCGTACATATTTTTGCATGTCAGAAATTTTGGGTGTGTAAATTTGACTTTTTAACTCTAAATAAAGTGGCTAAACTGTTTGTTTACAATCTGTCTGATCATCTGACTGCTCTTCTCCTGCCATCTGACTTTCCGCAATGACTTTGCTGTGTCAGTCTTGACTTAAGCAATAGAAATTATGGCCAAAATAACTCACTAACTCACTAAATAAAACGAGTCGTATCAAGAATACAAAGTAATACACCGGAATTTTCTTTTTAACTTGGGTGAGGGAAAAGTAGACTCTTTTCTCACTCACTTTTCATGTGAGTGTATATGTTAAGGCTGCTATAGTTTTTGGACAGCACTTCATGAGAACAGTTGATGAGAGTTAAATGTGTGAGAGAATGAAAAAGTGGTGAAGGCCAGAGTTTGTGTGAGGTGAACCAAAGCTTTTGCACGCATTGCTTCAGTTCTTTTTCAGCAAACGTCTTTCTCTCCAACTCCCTCCCTGCGTTGTCTCTTCTCCTTGTAACACACACACACACACACACACACACACACACACACACACACACACACACACACACACACACACTCGCGCACAGTGTAATGACGAGAAGTGTGTGGGGCTGCTGAGCTGTTCCACATGTGTAGGGTGCGTCAGATCAAATTAGGCCTCGTTGACAAAGGGCCTTTTACACACAGGTGGATGATGGGGGAGCAGGGGCTGAAGTCAGCCAGTCAGTCCAAAACCAAGTCAGTCAGCAAACCAGCAAGTCACTAAGTTAATCAGTCAACCTGACACTCAGACAGCAGCAACTTCAGCTGCACCATGTGTGATGTTTAGACGGACAGGATGTGATATAACTTTTCCTTCACTCAAAAGGACATTCCAAAAGAATGCTAAAAGATGTCTGGATTTTCTTAAAATGTCTCACCACCGCCATCATCACCATCATCATGTAATTTTGGAGCATCCTCACACTATCGTACTTATGCGAAACTCTCTTGTGGTGTGCAGTTTTTGAATGGAATATCAACAAGCGTGGCCTTGACACATGCAGTACAGCCCATCAAATCACAATATGCAACCAAAATCACAACAGCATTTCAACTGCCTGCATTTGTGGAATGAAAAGCACAATTTCCAAGTGTTTTGTGTTTACCTCGGTTTCCCAAAGTTTATTATGATCTCTCTCCAAGTTGTCACTTTTCATATAGGAACATAAATCCCTCTATGGCAAACACACATAGAGAGTCACACACACACAGCAACCCCCTGGGTGCCGGGGTATCCATAATGCAGCTGCGGCAGTGCAGGCTGAGTTATTACATTTAATCCGTCTAATTGTTGAGTTTTATAGAATGGGACCCAGTCTGCCTTGGAACTAATTCTGTCTGGGCATTCTATTTAATTCGCCACACTGGGCCCTAAGCTCTTCTAAAGGCAGGCTGCCCCCTCTGTTCCCTCCACCCCACCCTTTAAGACTATAAACCCCTTATCTCCCCTTGCATGGCAGAACACTGGGTGACTTGTGCTGGAGAGTGATTTTTCAACAGTCCATAAAACATTCTTCTGACATTTTGGACATCTACTCTAATGAGATGCTATCTAATGAGACAGCCAAAAAGGCCCAGCCACACCAGCCTTGCCAGCAGACGCTTTGAAACAACAACGAGCAAGTTGCAAAGTATGCAAGTTGCACGAAGACATGGGATAAGGCAAGAAATTAATGGAAATTGAGATGCACATCTTGGATGTCTGAAGAGAAGCTTATTGACAGCGTCACGTGTACAAACCCAACCGCAAAAATGGTCATGTTAGGACACAAAAGGTTTCTAAAAATGAATCTATTCTGAAAACCAATCACGGATGTTGCATGTGTGCACGGAAGTGTGTTCCAGCTGGTGTTTAATTGTTGCCACTGTAAGTAAATCAATGAACTCAGCGTAGCTTAGCTGACATGGCTGCAGTCTCATCCAAAAACAATGCTGCTTTAACTGGTCAGATTGGTGGGGGGTTGATTGGTTGGTTGCGTGGCTGAACGGTGATAATCCGCACTTGCAAATCCCATGCGTTTAGTCAAATTATTCCAGGCCTTAAGGCTCCCATTGTGCCTGTTGGCTGGTGTGCTGCTGTCTGAGCCCCCCACAGGGACAACAATGCCACCATTCACGGCCACTCGCTGCTACCAACAGGCAATTTCAGGTGTGAATTGGCTGTGTAGCCAGTGGCTTATATTAAATGACCTAAGACGTGACCTCAAAGGGTAACAGAGGATAGAGAGAGAAAGGGGAGAGAAGGGAAGAAAAAGAGTAAGCATTTGGAAAAGAAAGAGATTATGAGCAAGAGGGTCAGCACTGTAGCCCGTGTCAAGTTCTGTCATCATTTTGCTCTGATCATCTTAAAAACTGGCAAGAGCTGCATTATTTTGGTAAAGACATGATGAATGAGAGGGAGAGAGAGAATGTGTGAGAAAGGTAAAGAATGATTTCTTCCTGATATCCTGTCTTCTTTTCCCTTCACTCCTTTTCTGATAAACCTCTCCTCTGTCCTTCCCCCAATAATGTGCTTTTAATCATATCTCCTTGGCTGGCTTGCTTGCGTGGGTGAGCGCTGCGTCCAGACCCTTTGATGGGAATCTGCGATGCGCCCGAAAGTCTTTTGAAGTGGCCGGCTGGGGAGCTACAGGGGGGCTAGCTATGGGGCCGGGAGCTTTGATGTGCCAGGGTCTGGAGAGGCCGGCTGCACGCTGCCCTGCACCGATCTGTCAGTAGCACAGCTGCACTGCTCACTGGGGAGCCCCTGCCTCCAACCCTTGACTGACTGGTTGGCTGGTTGGCTGGTTGGCTGGTTGGCGGCTGACTGACCAACTGGCCAACTTACCTAGTTGATGGTATATACTATCTACCTGCAGAAATAAGTGCCAGCAATTAGGGAAAGGCAAACTTTGGTAGGCAGTACTAGTAGAAGGTGAACTGATCTTTGTCTAATGGCATTGGGGGTTATTGTCATACTTAAAGTATAACTGCGCTGTATGTGTGTTTATTAATATGTTGTTTTGAGTGAATATATCCCCAGAGTTCACAGGGATCCAAGTCATGCTTCAGAGCCTTTCACTTTTTCTTTGCTTCTCCTGCTATTTCCTTTATTTCCTGTCAAGAAGCTCACGGAGAAAAAATACGTAGTGGACGGCTGTTTTCTTCTCAAAGTCTATGTAAATGTGCCACTGGGAATTTTTCAGTTTGACTATTGCCAAATGGAATCTGTTTTCTCTGCAGCTGCACGGAACCATTAAAAAGAGACCATGTGTTCTAACCTGTTAGGTTTCAGTCAAGCTCAACCTTGGCTCAACTCTCCACCTGGAGAGGAGAGCAGTTTCCAAGGCCGAAGCTATTGACACTTAGCTCACTGCAAAGCTTTTCTCTCTTTCAGAAGGAGGATACATTAATTGCTTGACTGAAGCTGAGAACATTATTTACGGCACATATATTTATGTATATGCATCTGTATCCCACATTTGTTTTTAATATTATTAATTTTTATCTTCCATATTATTGCATATAATTAAGAGTGTTAATATAATGAATGTTACAAGGGGTATGGCACTATTAGTAGTAAGTTACATAAACCCGTGGTTAAATGAAGGTGGACCCTTGAGATACTTTATATTTTTGCATATATTTATATATATTTATATTTGAATGCATTTCCTAACATAAGTATATTGGAGCAGAACTGTCCAAATTCTTTGGTGCACAGATATAGCCATTATTGAAGCTATTATGTGTATAATTTTTACTATTGTGAGTTCTGCTCTAGCCTTTAGAGGAATTGTTAGGGAATAGGGAATGAATAAGATGCATGATCAGTATTTTAACACTCACACAATTCCAAATTGTCACACCTGGGAGGTGTCCAGCATAACTGTACAGTGTGTTCTATACTCTTTAGCCACTGAGCATTTCCTTTGGATTAGTTGGGGACTGCCTGTAACGTCACTATAGTTGCTGAGAGCATTTTTACATTCATTTTTTTTCTATCAGGTTTTCCCAGCCGGTCAAGAATTCACACCTGCAGACAAGTGGCCTCAAGCCAGATATTGAGTAAGCTCTGATAAAAGAAAGAAATGCTCTAGCAACTACTGTGATAGTAATAGAATATGGACAGAAGGATAGATAAATGATGAAAGACTAATGAGAGTAGAGCCCCTGTAGGAGTCATTTATTCCTGAAGGATTAGCTTGACTGTAATGAAAAATGATGATGGTGAATGGCTCTCAAGTGGCAGTTTGTTTGTTGACATTGCCTCGGGATGAAGGATCATCCTCAGTTAACCTCAGCTTCAGTGAACATCAGTTAGATTTGTGGCTCTCCTTTTTTCTATTTTTAACAGGATAGCAGACAGACACTACACAGGCATGACTGATAATAGCCACCAATCTGTCAGTTTGTGAGATTAGTTGAAAATGTTATGTGCTGATTTTCTGATCTTTTTAGACTGCTTAAGAGGAAAAAAAAGCAAGCAGGTAATCTAAAATCATACAATTTCTCACTGTCTGACAATATAATTTATATTCTGTATCAGCTTTTTCCATTACTTTGTCAAAGCTACAGTATATGATGTTTATACAAGACACAGTGCTTTTTATAGGTGCATCATTCCATTAAGTTGAAGTTTTCTAGATGTCTTGTGCATCATTTTATACACATTTCATCAATATTCAGCATGGCATGTTTGGTATCTTTGAAAACTTTGAAATCTCCTCTAGAATTTAAAATAAAGTTGTTTTTACAACTATGCACAATGTGTGGCTTCACAGTAGAGTTTGTAAAAGGTTTAAGAGTTTCACACAACTCCCCAACAAAACTGCTGGAATGGTCCTACTCACCTTAATTTCAATGCAATATACACTTACCAGAGCAAACCAACTTAAGAGTGCTTCAGATCTCTACAAAGGGTTCTGGCACTGCTCCGACTCATTTGAAGCTATAAGCAGAATATGAAATAAGGGCACAGATCTTCACAACAGTAGTTGAACAATGAGTTCTTTTTGTGCTAGGCTCATCAGGTGCCCTTAGCATGACCTGTGAATGCAAACCCGCTATCTTCAACACATCTGTGCCTAGTTAAATGAAGGTTGTATTTTAGGCCTATTATAGTCAAGGAGACAACGCGGTCTGACTGCTAGTTTGACCACTCACCCCTATCTGACTTGCACATGTGGTCAGTCACTATGGCAACGTGCTGAAAGGACTGCTTCCTGAGACTTTGTTGTGTTTGGGGCTTGGCAGGGCATTGTAACCTAGATATTATTTTTAGTCCGTCAGCAAAGGCCCAGTGTGTGTTGATTTAGGATGTGAGCTGACTGCCTCTTCGGCACACACACAAGAACACACAAACACACAACCCCTTGAGTACACAAATTCACAGCCCCACAGAGTCTGTCAATATCAGACATGGTTAACTTTGCGATATACTACTGCAAAATCACGTATTCACATTTTGCATCTCTGAAGGCGCAGACATCTGTCAGCCAATCTCAGGTCATTGAAGTCATCATCTGCAGTGACGGTATGAGAAAAGCTCTGTGTTTCTGTTTGTCAGCTGTGTTGTCCCACACCCATCTGTGGTCTTTTATTGCTTTTCTCTCTCTCTTTTTCTTTCTCTGAGTATCTCTCGCTCTCTGTGGCAGGCAGTAATAAAGGTCTGACAGGCAGAGCGTGAAGGTCATGGTTATTAGATGGTAAAGACGAGAGCCACAGCTGGGCTGGGCAGGCCTCCTCTACGGCAAAAGTGATGAGTTGTGTGCGTTGGGACGGGGGGGGGGTCTTATTTGACACAAAGTTTTTTTCCTTTCCTTACGGCCACCTGGTTTGGTGATGGAAAAGCCTCAGGGTCTTTTGATAAAGTGCGAGGTGTGAGTGAGAAGAAAGGGTGGTGATTATGGGCAAGCCAACAAGTTGAAATACTGTCCAAGTGCTGTGTGTTTGTGTATGTGAGCTCGTCTGACAGCCCCAGAGGCGTTCACACCTGCTGCTTCTTCAGTTCCATTTGAGCTACTGTGGCCAAGGTTGCTAGAGCTAAGCTGTGACACATGTAGACACATACACACATTCCTTTTTGATGAGATGGTAACTAAAACCCTTAGTGGATCAGATAACTAAAACCAAGCCCAATGAGTCCAATTTAAGTTTCACTAAAGTTGGAAAAAGTTCAGATGAAATTGATGTCTTCCAAAGTGGTAACATTGTGAGACTGGTCGTCTATACACAAAAGTATATTTAAATCAATGTTCACTGACAGCACAGTGAAATAAACACATTCATTCAAATAAATCAACTATCATCATTCGTTAGAACAGTTAATAACTAATATTGTTCCTTCTAAGCTAGTTGGCACTGTTTAGAAAAATGCTACCCCTGTATAGCATTTTTTTCACTCTTAATGACAAAATACCATTAACAGTCATACCATTATTTATTTAACTTGAGAAACTGTAAAGCAACTGTAACATGAGTACATACATAGTTAGATTTATGCTTGCCAGGATAGCCCTGGACTCACACAGGCGGCGGCTGCGCCGTGACTGCCGGAGCTGATCGTGGCCATATTAGTCAATGTTTGTGCTCACACCAGAAGCGCCCCAGATGCAGCTCTCTGCCTTGCTCCACAGAGAATATGCGGCGAGCCTATTTTTTGATGGAAGCCGCGTCAAGCAGCACAGAGCAGATGAACCAAAAATAAATAAAATCCCCAGTGCAGACTTCCTATCAACAATAAAGGCAATTA
Organism: Lepomis macrochirus; assembly: GCA_024633595.2. NCBI lineage: Eukaryota > Metazoa > Chordata > Actinopteri > Centrarchiformes > Centrarchidae > Lepomis > Lepomis macrochirus. The sequence continues at coordinate 11,766,754 of JALXJV020000008.1, read as the reverse complement.
AAACAGACAAAAAAGAAACCATTTTAATACATAGTCTACTTAACAAGGGTAGAAGCATAAAAATCAACAAGTCAGCAAAATCAGGCAGGCATAACACTCTTATTCTGAAATTCTCCATGTGGGCTGTGAAGCTGTGCAGAGACTGGAACAAAACACGGCCAAAGAAAGCTGTGATCGGTAGTAGAAGCACAAACAAGTCAGCAACGTGGGGAAGGCTAAATGCTCTGCTGCTATGACGTTTCCAGTATGAGTTTACCCCTGGCATAGGCCAGACCGAAGACCATGGTGCAGCCGTTCCCTGTCTGAATCCAGGGTAAAACATAAGCTTGGGATGCTTATCATGGGATGCTAATAGCCAAAGTGGAAATGAATTCATATTTCACCCAACAACTCCTAAATAAACTTACATTTCACTAACTTAAAGAGGTCTTTTGCATTATAGTAATGCCAATAACTGGATAAGACATTTAGCTTAGCCATTTTTGCATAACAGAAATTGGATTTTTGGCACTGAGATCTTTATTTTAGCTGCTGTAATTTGACACAATGTGCACAATTTGTGCTCCTGGATGCAAAGCGGCATAAGTAATTGTAATAAGTAGTACTTTTTTAAATTGCTTGTTGTTGTCACATTTGACCATTGACTGTATTGAGCTTGAGCAATCAAACAAGAAATATAAAACCACTGTGTTGAAGATTGATCCAAACAGCAGGTTGTAGCTCTGCCTGAAAAATCTAAAACCTCTGTTTTCAAGTTTTTGGAAAAGACTTTCTTGTTGATTTATCACAAAACAAAACAATAGCTATAACTTGATACCCATATAAGTGGTCTTCACTTGGGAGCAAAAGCATAGAGAATCAAATAGAAATGTAATAAGTATAGATGGTTTGTCTTATGTCCTCTTTTTATCAAAAATATTGTCTTTGGTTCATTTCCAACTTTTCTCATAGCCACTGCCAAAATCCAACTCTTCCAAACCTCAAGTATTCTCAAGTGGGTTTAGAGCTGTTTTGGAAAAATAGTGCAGAGAGAGAGCAAAGTGGAGTAGGTCCACATTGTAATGATGCATTCAGCAGAGACTGAATCAGCCTGCGTTTCTCTACCCTGTACACAAATCTCATCCTCAAAAAATCTGTCATCTCCCAAAGCGTTCTAGGATGAACTCCTTTCCAACCTCATTTGCATTGATATGAAATTTGGACAAAAATCCGATAAAGGGGCACCTCTGGGTGATTACGGGGTCACTAGCCAACCATGAAGGAGAATCTCTACAAGCCGCCGCCACCATGGCCAAGAAAAGAAGCACCGCGTTGGGCAAAAACAGGACTCAGACTAAGGATCATTGTGTCTGCTATCTGTTGCTACACAATAAGCCGTCTCATTCTTTGGGACGGGTGTCAGGAGTTCAGCCTTTATCTCCACGACCTGCGTTTGACCTCATGGAGGGTAGAGATGCAGCTGAAGAGGCCTCGTTGAAGCTGTGGAGACAGAACCCCCCAACCCCCCCAACCTCGGGTGCTTCTATTAGGCTTATCACTCAGGAGGAGCTAGGAATACAAATCTGACACTGGCACATACACACAACACACATGCCTAAATTAGCATGCACATACACATACACAGATGTGTAAGTGGAAATACTAAGAAGAAATAGCTAAGACATGAGAAACCACTGTCCTCTGCTGATGGCTAATGATGAGCAGATAGAGAGTTTAAGTAAACAAGCTACATAGTGATGCGCAGCGTCACAGGCCCCCTGACAACAATGTTTATTTTTTTTTCTTAAGAGAGAAGAGGTGAAGAAGAGGATCAAGAAGAGAGACAAGTTAAGCTGACAGGGTTTACAGCGTGTCTGTAGCTGGAGAGCAAGTTTGGCTGGATGTTACTGAAGTCCAAGGTCAAATGACAGTCATCTTAGTAAACACACATCTGCTCATATGCACAACTAACACATAGGGCTGGTTGATAATTAAATATTTTTATATATTCATACACCTTTTTTTTTTGATGAACCCATTGTACGTTAATTGCTCAGCATCAAAATGACAGACAGGCAAAAGTTAGGTTGTGAATGTAGTGGAGCATTTAGCAGCTAATGAGTCAGACATTTGCCTCAGGAGTTGGTGCAGACAGAAAGAAAAATAAAAAGGTGTGAAAATTGGACTTAATCCATCAGGTAGCAAGAAACAAATGAATGCTAGTGTTGTTGAATGTGTAAACAGGCAAATGTTTGCCAACATGTTTGCTGTGACAACTCTGTAATGCACTAATATGTCAATGGATAGTTTTGAGGTTGTTCCATTGCCCCCGAGTAGCCCAAAAAAAAAAAAGTAAATGTAGCTTTAAATCAAGAACTGTCTAACTAAGAAATAAGTTTCTGTATAAATTATCATCAAGTGCTATACATACACAGCCACCACCATCATCATAACCAACATAGTCATTATCATCCTCATCACTGTCATCATTTAAGCTGTCATCAGCCGAACCATTAATTTTTTTGTCAGTATGTATTACCCAGATGTCAGCCTAACCCCGCCATTATAAAGTGTTATTCTTCCATAGGCAAGAACCCCGTCCCACCCTGCTAACACACACACGTCCTCCACAAGGGAAACACTCTTGTTTGATTTCCACTGGTTTCGGAACAGATTGAACACCCGTGCTCTGGTCTCAGGTCAGCTTCGCCGCTCATACTGTACAAACATTCCACATCCGTCTGAGGGCAGGGCGGAGAGGGTGGAAAAACATGTACAGTCACATCATTTGGTCGCCCACCAGGAGCTTATGGATACAAACACAAGTGTCCCAAACACACACACACAAACATACACAGAGCCTCTGGATTTTACGATGGAAACATGGATGATTTTTGTGTCAGCAGTGGTGTTCTCATCACTTAACTTGTAAACTAATTAGCCTCCATTTGTGATCTGACAGGTTAGCATCAGTGGACTGTTTGATTTTCAGTGAGCTATTTCACTGCTTTGATCAGCTCCTGTGCAGAGCTGTCAGGTGAAGGTGAATCAGTAAGAGATGAACTGTACCTGGCAGCCACTGACATCAACAGGTGGCTGTCTGTAGCTGTTTTAACTTTACCCCTCATATCGGGGGCAATGTGACGATTTGAGATTGCAATCTAAGTCATCCACAATCTACTTTTCCGGTGAATCGCCTTGTCCTGATTGCAGTATTTAATGCCCTCTTACTGCTTCTAAACTTCACAAAATCTCATTGATTAGCAGATCCACACTACGTGAACAAATCAGTTTAATGTAGTCAACTAGATGGCCCTGCTGTTTGGACAAATTAATTCACATGGTTCTTCCTCGGTAAACATGGTCAATGCAATCGAGTTGTGTTATTTTATGACTGTTATCTTTTGGCTTCTGTTTCCAAATTCAAATTTAACTCAGGTTTTATCATCATCGTTTTGAAACCTGTATATCATTTGCAATATTGTGTTTTAATGCTGCAAATGGAGAAATTCCTAGGCTATTTCAGGTGTTTAAAAATTGAGAAAGATCACAATTTAGATAGTGGACTGTGATAGTGATAAAATATATTGTAAAATAATTTTTTGGCCCGATTGGCCACCCATATCTCACATCTCATCTATCTCTGTGTTTCAATGTCAAAGTCTGTTGCGTACTACTTTTGGTACGTTCCATTTGACATGGGAAGTCGGAATCTTTAAGCCAGAAAAGTAAACAAGAATACCCCCTTAAGTCGGGTTTCTGATTCGGAAAGTTGGGAGAACCTCACCAACCCCAACCTCAAAATCCAAAATGGCTGCTATCAGAAGCAACAGTAGTGAAAGCTGTGGTAATATACTGTTAATCGCACTTCTGTTTTATTTATGTCTCATTAAATCAGTCATACACACAGTCCTGTCCAACTTATATCTGTAGACATGTTTCTATGGAGTTGCATGTGCAAAATACCACATAATGCATTATCAGCTGGTATTGCTAACAATGACCAGAGGCATCAATCTTTGTTTTTCAACTAAAATCTGTTGTTGTACTGGAACGCTGTCAACTCTGGTGTGATATCATTTCTAGCTCCGACCTCCGTCTTCCGAGGTAAATGGAACGCACCATTTGTCATTGTTTATTCTGATTCTCACTTTCTCACTTTCTCTCTTTCTCTTATTATCTTTTTCTCTTTCTTCTCTTTTATTGGTCATTTGTTTATTATTTCACCTTCTTTTCACCTCACTTCACACTACACTTGACACAGACAGCTGTGTGTTGGATGTGGTTGTGTGTGTGTGTTTCTTTTTGTGCGTGCACATCTCCCTGTTAATTCTTGGATGAACATGTGCTTATAATCTGCAGTGTGTGCTGTGATGTGTTTGAATGGTTTCCACATCTATGTGTGTGTACGGTATGTATGTCAGCCAGCTGTGACGATAAGCAGGTTACAGCACCTTTGCAGATTTCTCTTACACAGGAAGTGGAAGCGGTTGTGGGACTAAATACCAGCATCACAAACAGTTTGCCACATGAAACAACCTTTGTTCTGCCAGTTGCACCTTTTTAACTGTCAGCATTTCTAGAATTTAGAAAATCTGTTTTTTATTTATTTATCATGATACATTCAGAAATGTAAAAAAAGTAAAATCTAAATTTTGCATAGGTCTTTGGAACCCGATTCATCTAACACTCACTCAAATATGATTTCAATCCATGGTTGTTCATTGCACGCGAGAGGTTAATTTTCTTGAGAGTTTTTAAAGTATTCTGTTTCTCATTTATTTGTCCCGTCATGCACTGTAAGTGTGGCTTGATATGTCTTGTCTTGACCATAATATTGTCTTCCTTGCATTCCCTGTTGACACAACAGCCTCGCACCCCTCCATCACACTCCAGCTCTTGTCTCTTAGTGTAAAGTCGGGAGAGGAAAACCAACACACAGTTCTAACTCTGCCAATCCTCTCCCTTCTGTGTCGCTAGGCAGCCTTCTTTTTTTCAGGAGCCTCTTTCTCTTCCTCCTTTCGTGCATCTGAAAGGGGTCAATGCCTCTGCATGATGGAACCATAGGGCTAAAAGTCTTTGGGCCAGACACTGGAGGAGTCCACTACTAATTGCTCTCAGCGAATCCCCAACTTTTGTCCTCCACTGGGATTCAATTTGAATTTGAATGGAGGTAGCTAGCTGGTGCTGAGAGTGTAAGGTACACAAATGACTGTCACTGGGAATGGATAGCAGCGCTACAGGGATTGTGAACTTGTCCCCTAAATAAGCACTGTTGGCTTTTTGGCTCTGCATAAGTTACGGCTTGTTTGCACTAGCATAAGCGCCATATTGATGTACGCTTGGCTGAAGTAGTATTGGGATTGAATGGGAGATGTGTTGGGGTGGACATTTTGTCAAGAGGATTTCTTTTTTGGCTTCGATGCAGAGGTGCTAAGTTGTACCCTGCCATCTTGCAGCATCACTTTACATCATTAGACACATGCATAAACAAAAAATAATTAGTAGCCCAAAGCTGTTCCACTTGCCAATCATACTTCTTTATTCTTAAAGCAATTTGTGTTTCTCTTCATCTGTAACTGCTAGGACACTGTAAGACAAGTTCAAGTTGCCCAGCAAGAGCCAAGTCAATACATCCAAAAGAAAGATGCAAGGACAGTGAGACACACTGGCCAGGTCTGCTCTGAGAGACAGACAGACAGACAGCTGAACAAATTGCCAGACCTCCCCCTCCCTGCAGTTCACTTGTTCCTTCTCTATAGAGGCGAGGGTCCTGGTCCATGTCCCCCTCTTCTCCTGCCCCACTAGTGGTTAATTGAGCCCCTGCCAGGCTTCGCCCCTTTATTGCCTCCATTTGTCAAAGCCTGTAGGCATGAATGGTGCAAGAGACCTTATACAAATGAAGAGTCTCCTCGCCTCTCCATCCCTCCATCCCTTTATCGCTCTCTCCATCCCAGAGAGCAAACAGGTCTGACCCAGGTCAGATCAGGGCAAACAGTGGCTCAACAAAGCATCAGTCAGGGGCTGTGGGCAGGTGGCTGATGTTCTCCCTGAGACCTCCAAGGTCAGTGGTGCTAAATCTCACTGTGGCAGATGTGATGAGCTTACCTTGTGGCATCCAAATCTTCTACTGTGGAAGAAAGCTACAGATTGAAACACATGCATGCTAAAATGAGCATCATGGTTCTGAGCAGGGGACAGGTGTACAGTGGGAGGTATTGTGCCACCAGAGTCTGTGTCTGTGTTATGCTGTCATCAGCACATGTGCTGCTGCCATCCCGTGGCTTGCATACTGTAGATAAGAGCAGCCATTCAGCAGAGCAGCGAGCCATTCACTATGGTCATCTTTGTTTGCTTAGGCCAGAGACAGACCTGTAATGTACAGAAAGAGACATGGGAGGGGGCAGGAGCTCTTACAGGGAAACAAAATACAAGGAAGAATGACAGAACGAAGGACGCACCGAATTAAAGAAAGAGAGTTGGTGCGATGCCATATGGAGTCAAAGAACACAGGAGCCTGTTTGTCTGTGCTACATGTGTCGGCTGCCATATACCATATTTACACAAATTAAAATCAGAATTGATGTTGGACCAGAGTTTCATAAGACCATGCTGTGGCTGACTGGTTCTTTGTGGACTTTCTCCTGGTAATAGACACATTTATTGTCTAACGGGCCACTTTATTGATTTCTGACCTGAATCTTATTGTTCTGGTGTGATGATGACAAAAATTCCAACATACGGTATCAGCAGATTTTGTGCCTTAAAACCATACCTGCTTAGGTTTTGGTTAAACTCCATAGTATGTAAGTATCTATGTAAAAGGTGTCATCTAATGGAAAACACAATTTTCAAATTCAGAAAATGGAGAAATCCATCTTGTTTGCTCACTAGGAGATCAATCACACATATTTAAATTTAAGGGCTGATGCCATACTGGAGAAACTGGAAAAAAACAAAATGGTACTAGTGGAATTCAACATTCAGGGCTATTGAGAACCTCAAAAGTGGCTACTTTTGTGCCCTTATTTAGGGTCAGTCATAACACTCAATATACCCATATTGGAATAGTGATACAAGTGTTATACATACTTTCATCAATCCACAGACCTTCATTTTTGTTGTTTAAAATAGAAGCAGTTCAAATAGGTGCCACATTTTAAACTCAGGGTACAAAAAAAGAAGCAATGGTTTAGTCTCCTACTGAGTGCTAGTGCTGCATTTAGTGGCTAGCCTGGCTAACCAGCTTAGAAGCGGGTGGTATGATGCAGACTGCTTTGCCAGAAACCATCAGGTACAGTTGACTGTGAATATCTGCGCTCTAGGGCAGCTGAAACTGAGTCACAATGGTGCAGTTTCACTGTGAGTACACATCATTGCAGAGGGAGTTTCATTATTTTTCAAGGAGGAGGAGGACTTTCTTCAAATATCTTGCTTCCAGAAATACTTTGATTTGATTTACACTTTTATTGCACTAAAATATTGTTGGCGGTTTTTACTTTTATTTTTATACTTTAACAAAAGTAGATGAACATGCCCAGCTCAGCTATAGGTAGGAGCATTTATTTGCTGGTGGCATAGCATGGCACTAAATACTGGGAATTGTAGAAACAGCTGAAGCAACTCAGTACTTAACTGTCAAAAGGAAAATGTAATTTTCTTTGCCAATATTTGTTATATTTAAAAAATGAATGTTTCTGTCAATCCAGGTAATATACAGGAATGATCCCACAGCCATAAAAATAATGTGTTTTTATCATGGCCCCTTTATTTTACTGTAGAGCCCTATAGAAGTCCTCAAATATTCCACCAGCTAATTTTGAAAGTGCAGAGTCTGAGTAGAGAGAACTTCCCCGTAAAAGAAATGTAGTCTGTGCAATGCCATTGACACAGGAATAAACTGCTTAAACATAAAAGCAAATGCCATCTGGCTTTCAGCTTTCCATATTCTAGATTTAATTCATCCTCTGCATCATCCATTGATTTTTGTTTGTCTAGATGGCATGAGACATTGCATCATATGCGCTTGTCTTTTCCATGGCTGACCAATCCTCAGTGCTTTTGAAGTTCAGGTTCATCACCAGGATTTTGAAAGTTGATGTCCAAGTGCAGAAAACATTATGATGTTCTCACGGTCGTTAAACACTGAGAGCATTTGAGTATGAGACACATTTGTATGTGTTATGTGTATGTGGCTGACAGGGTCACAGATACTTAAAAAGCCTAGAAAATAATTAGAATTTAATACTTTTCAAATTACTTGTTAAGTAATTTGAAAAGTAAATGAATGTTCTCACTGTATCAACACATTAAAAGTACTAATATTAGTACAAAATGCAAAACATGTATTTGTATTCTTCCTCTATAGTTTTTGAACTGTTAGTAGTGGTGTTTGGTGACCAAAATTAACTTTCTCTGCAACTTTCTTAATGTTTTGAAGTCATAAATTCATTCACAAACCTGCAAACATAATATATCTATTCTTGATGTATTGTTTGTGCAAGTGTGTTAAACTGTGTGTGCACACATACAATCCCCTCCAAAAATTACTTTGTTTTTGTTGTTCACTGAGACATTTGGGTTTAAGATCAAAAGATGAGTATGAGACAAGAGTTCAGAATTTCAGCTTTTATTTCCAGCTTTTCAGCTTTCATATCTAGATATGTTAAAAATTAGGACATATCACCATTTGTATTAGATTACAGCATTCTTAGGTGAGCAAAAGTAATGGAACAAATAATCTTACAGTAAATAACATTTAATATTTGATGGCATAACCCTTGCTTGCAATAACTGCCTCAAGCCTGCAACCCATCAACATCACCAAACTGTTGCTTTCTTCATTTGTGATGCTATTCCAGGCTTTTACCGCAGCTTCTTTCAGTTCTTGTTTGTTTCAGGGTGTTTCTCCCCTCAGTTTCCTCTCAAGGAGGTGAAATGCATGCTCTATTGGGTTAAGGTCAGGTGATTGACTTGGCCAGTCTAAAACCTTCCACTTTTCCCCCCTGATGAAGTCCTTTGTTTTGTTGGCAGCGTGCTTTGGGTCATTGTCCTGCTGCATGATAAACCTCCTCCCGATTAGTTTCAATGCATTTCTCCATAAATTGGTAGACAAAATGTTTCTGTACACAATTCATTCTACTGCTACCATCATCAGTTACTTCATCAATAAATATTAATGAGCCTGTTCCAGAGGCAGCCATGCACGCGCAAGCCATGACGTTAACTCCACCATGCTTCACAGGTGAGCTTTTATGCTTTGGATCATAAGCAATTCCTTTCTTTCTTTACGCTTTGGCCTTTACATCACTTTGGTAGAGATCTTTTTGGTCTTCTTGATCTTGGTCCCATCAGTCCATAAGTTTGCGTTCCAGAACTTTTGCGGCTTATCTCTGTACTTCTTTTCACATTTCAACCTGGCCTTCCGATTCTTCCTGCTGATGAGTGGTTTGCATCTTGTGGTGTGGTCTCTATGTTTCTGCTCTCTGAGTCTTCTCATTGTGATACCTTCACCCCTGCACTGTGGAGGTTGTTGGTGATGTCACTTACTGATTTTTGGGGGGTTTTCTTCACAGCTCTCACGATATTTCTGTCATCAACTACTGTTGTTTTCCTTGGACGACTTGTTCGACGTCTGTTGCTCAGTACACCAGTAGTTTCTTTCTTTTTCAGGACTTTCCAAATTGTTGTGCTTGCTATGCCCAATATTTTTCCAATGGCTCTGGTCGATTTTCCTTCTTTTCTCAGCTTGACAGTGGCTTGCTTTTCTCCCACAAACAGCTCTCTGGTCTTCATGTTGGTTTATCCTCTTTAACAGGAAACGCAATCTTTATAGGTTTGAACCAAGGATGAACATTTAGACTAGTCATGCAGAGCTATTTAATGTTTGGACAATCAACCTAAAAGGCAACACCTGGGCAACAAGAAACATCTGTCAGTTACATGTTCCAATAGTTTTGCTCTCTTGAAAAATGGGTGGGTTCAAACAAAGGGTGGTATGTCCTAAGTTGTTGTGAATACCACGAAATGAAAGCTGAAATTCTGAACTCTTGTCTCATACTCATCTTTTGATCTTAATCCCAAATGTCTTCAGTTAACAACAAAAACAAAGGAATTTGCCTTACTGTTCCAATACTTTTGGAGGAGCTGTATGTTGTTGTATGTATTTGTATTCATGTGTCTTGGTGCATGTGTTTGCTCCCCACGCTGGGATGCCATGCCCCAGTGCAGGTCTTTGTTGTGAGCGGAGCCGTGAGTCAGGCCTGTGGGAACAAGCCCAGCATCTCTCCTCTCTTTCCCACACTTTCACACTCATCCCATCCTGTGTACCTCTACTTCACCCCTGATGACGGGGAGGTGGTGTGTAGTGAATGCCATTGTGGAAAAACTCACACACACATGTGTAAAGGGCGTCAGACCCAAAGAAAAAGAACGTGCATATCATGTATGTGGATATACTGTATATATGTACATGTGCTTACATCTGTGTGTGACTTTTTTCCCTTATTGACTCATGGTGTTGTTTTTCCTCCTGTTGTCTATAAACGAACATGCCTATCATGAAGCAAACATGCTTATTGTTGAAAATAGATATATATGTATATATATAAATAAAGATTAGGGGCTATTTGAAAAAAACACACAAATAAATTCATAAGCCCACAATATCTCAATCTTGCATTCACTAACTTGTAGATCCTCTCTGAACTAAAGTGAAACCTTGTTTGTACATTTGTGGAAGCTTGTTTTGTTACTGATGCGTAGTTGCATGTATACTTTATAATATATTTTAATATCTGCATTGTTAAAACAATATAAATGATCAGAAATACTAAACATATAATGCTGACAGGGACCACAGAGAGGGACATGTAGTCTTATTATGGATTTTGTGTTACCCTGCAAGGGCTACAATGGCCTTAACTACGACCAGTCTTTATCGCGTCACTGAATCACAATCATATTAGAGAAACTGAATGCATTTCACAACTATAATGATGCTTATCTCCTCTGACTACCTCATTTCTGTGTCATCACTTGCTGAAAGGTCATTTTCAGTTTTTTTCAGTTTTTACATTTTATAAATCATAGATCAGCATCAAACTCAAACTGACAGCTTCAAATACAGTGATCAAATTGTCCGTAGTTGTCCGTCACTGGGTCTGAAATAGTGTAGTAACGTGGCTCCCATGAAGTCTTTCCAGTGTCATATTTTTCTCCCAGTCTCAATCTGGCAGTACCCAGTGATCCTCATCCAGTGGGTGCCATCTGGCTGGCTGTGCCCCAATCAAAGAGCTCATTTGGGGGGTTAACTTAGCAGCAGCAGAGCGATGGGGGAGGGTTTGAGGGACAGAACCAGGAAGCCAGACCGGACCCAGGCCAGGAAACTTTGAAGCCCCTCACCTTAGCCCACAGAAAGGGGGTCTGGGCCAACCAGCCAGAGAGAGTGAGAGAAAGGCCTTTATCAACAAGCCCGAGTACAATTGTGGTGTGCAGTGTGGGAGTTGGGGGAGTTAACTCTTTGTATAGATGAATGGATGAATAGAAGAGGAGGGCTGAAACACTAGCATCTCCCCCTTCTTGCTAACCCCCCCCCCATGCAGGATCTCTGTATGTTTTAGGTCGGCCATCTCGGGGCCCCAGGGCCCCTCTCCATGGACAGATACCATCAATTACCAAGGCCAGCCCCTGGCCACCATATGGTCGGTGGCTGTATAGGAAAGGAGCCTGTTCACTTCACAGCACCAGCCCTGCAGATGCTGTAAGCCAACTAGCAGAGATGCAATGCAAATTGTGTGTGTCTTTGTACGTGTGTGTTATGTGCTGTGCTGGCATAGGTTTGGCTAGTGTTACAGGGTGGCCTAAGTGTCAAGGGGTCAGGATAGAGTTACAGGATTGAGTTATACCTGTGTGTGCGTTTGTGTTCTATTGTATGCCTATCTTTGTGGGGACCACATTGAGTTTCAGAAATTAAAATTAGGACATTTTGGTCTGTTTTCACTGCTTCAATTGGCACTTTAGGGTAAACATTTGAATTAGGTTTATTTCCCACAGTGTCTTAATATTAAAATGGGATTGCGTCATGTCCACTTAAGAACAGGAATAATCATTACTGAGACCAGTTACACTTTGAAGGAACACATGGGGATATACGTTTTATTTTAAGATACTTTGATAAAATGAAACCTATTCTTTTAAGGGGCTACATTTAGTTTTTTAATGAAATCATTTATTATTAAATCAATTTTTTACTGCCTTTTTGTCAATGGGTTGTAGCCTCACTTAGAAATGAAGCATATGCATGCTCCTGAGCCTCTCTCTGACTACAGCGACAACCCCGCAGCTAATGTCATGCAGTCCATTAACACCATAAAATGACCAGCACAACACAAACTCCAAAATAAACTCCACGTAATGATAAAAACAACAATTAGTTATATGTGCTGAAGCCCATCAGACCAAAGGAAATTGAAATGATGAACATCAGAAAGGCTGCAGTCAAGGGAAGGGTCATGTTAGCTTTACAGCTAACGTTTTTCAGTGCAAAGTTGTATGGCTTTCCACATTACTTCGCCAGCAAATGCTACCCATATTGCAATCCTGTGTACCACCGTTGTTTTGTCGAAGTGTTAATTTAGCCTGCAAGAACTAACGTAACGGTACAAAGCAAATGTGGAACGATTTGTTTTGTATTAGCCTATAGTGATATAAGGCAGGGTCGCCAGCTAACGTTAGCACGGATCCACACGTGTTTGCTTCGAAATGTTCAATTTAGATTTATTGTCTTTTACCAATACTCAGGTACACAGCTTCTCCACCATCTGAGTTGCTGTAACTAACATAACCCACATATTATACAATAATGCAACATAATGGCGCATGACAACACAGTGGAAGACCCATACACTACAGTAATGTTACTTACTGTGGTCTAACGGTGTGGCAACAATTTCATTTATAATATACAGTCTAGTTCACTTACTGTTTCATTATCATCCAATACATTTAGTTGTGTTGACATTGCTGAGACTCTGGTGAAAGATACACAAATGCTGGTTACTGAAATCAGCAGGTAAGCTAACACAGACATATCGGCTAAATGCAGTAAATGTTATCATGTAACAAGCATGGATTAATCCAACCTGTAATTTTGCAAAGTTTACCTGAGTTTCAAGCGTGTTGTGTGACACTCTCTCCCTATCTGTCAATAGCATATATACACTGCCTTTTCTCTGCATATCAAGCCAATATAAATACAAATATTACCTCTTTAAGACAGTTAGGGTGATGGGTTAGGGAATGTATCTCAATCTTGGTATGGACGTCTATGTGTGTGTGTGTGTGTGTGTGTGTGTGTTCGCTGCAATACGCTGCCAAAGCCATTATCCCCACCTGACAGCCAATCAATACACATGATCAGGCACCTGTGACCCAGACACTGAAAATTATGGCTTGGTTTTGCAAAATGAAAGCCCATACAGTGAAGTGACAGCCTTTCTGCTCTGCACTCCAACTCCTTGAAAAGGACAAATCTTCCCAAATGCACTTTAATTTAATTAGACATGTCTGCTTGAAATCAAACTGCAAGTGGAAAAGAAATCCTGCTCTTGCTGGTCCGCCTCCGCTCACTACATGCCCATTAACAAAAAACACATTGCTTATGGGTGGGGGAGGATGGGAGGGATGTTGAGAGAGAGAGAGAGAGATGTTTCTGTTTGATATACAATGTGAGAAAGAGCCAACAGCAAAACAAGGAAACATCTGGGTGATTAATCTTTTGGGAGGGAGGAAAACAGGGAGGCAAATAGTACCAGCCAGAATTGCCACACACACACACACACACACACACACACACACACACACTCAAAATATGCACACATATATGCATGCAAAAACAGCTGGGAGCCAGAGACAGTGATCCATGTGAGTCACGATCCTCATTAATATTATTTGTAAGCCTATTTGATTCAGGCTTTGGTTGTATAAGTTAGTTGAAAACATTAAAGGAAACTTAACTGTAACCAGTTTTGAACCTGCTGGTCCATGTCAGCCATTTACTCAAGCTTCCATTTACTTGTTTTAACAGTAATGGTAAATTTTAAATAGCAGGTTTTTGATTCCCAAGAAAGTGTTGTTTTTCATTTTTAGGGCGCTTCAAGGCGCTTTTACTGGGAACATATGTTCTTCTCATTCATTCAGTGAGACACATTCACACTTAAGAAGCTGCCCAGTACAACCACAGCAGTTACACTTTTTTCAACTGTACTTTACTCCACTGGAGCAGCTGTGGGCAAAGCACCTTGCCTTAAGGAGGGAAAGTGTTACTCATTCACTTTCTCTCACCCAAATTATGCCTTTCTTGGGATTTTAACCACAGACCTACTTATCACAAACCAGCCTCTGTAATCTCTAGGCTACTGTTGTGCTACTAACGCAGCAAACAAGGTCAGAATAGCCTTATGGTGGGATGGCGTGATTCTGGAAAATCAGTTCTTCCATGCTTTTACCATATGTGATGATGAGTATGTTGGTGCACTTCGTTGTATTTATTGTTTTTGTTACAGTGCATGCTTTAGAATTTTTAGTGCACCGTGGGAGTGTAGCTTAATTTCACTTCAAAACACCATAACATAAAAGTAAATCTGCATTTTTTAAAACTAAAAATGGTAATATGTTAAGCATATGTTTACATTAATGAGCCTGCGTACTAAATTGTTATTGTTACATTTCTTTACAGCATTGGTACATGCAGTTTTTGGCAACACATAGGCAGCTGTAGTGTGCAGTTGTGCAATAGACACTTTTTAATTCCCTCAGGCCCTGGACTATGAATTCTCAAGGCAGGATAGGGCACTGTTGTTTACTTTAGCTGAAGATGACTTACAGTAACAGTAACAGGCTCCAGCATAACAACCCAAGTGGGGATGAGTTGAAACTAGCACATTTTTGCTGCCTCACAACCTGATGAGACGGACAGATAGACAGGGAACATCTGTTAAGCTGAGCATACGTGCACTCACCACCACACAGACATACACCCACCAAGGGCCCCAACAAGGGGTCTGATCCTATCGTACTTACTGCAGGTGTCCTGTGATAGGCACACACACTGACAGCACATGACCAGACCACACACACACACATAGTATACACCAGTGACGTTAAACCTCAAAAAGCACATAGCCCATCTCACGCACAGTTGGTATTGTGATACTGTGACCAGCCCATATTGGCACCATCTGTTGTTCAGGGGGAATTCATTGTACGACACACAACCGTTGACATGTAAATCACTGCCATTCTGGATTCACAGCAATATATTCACATCTGCAGCAGTTAGTAACTTCTGAAAAAACACAAGCAATTGTAAAATTTTTGCGCTCTGCTTGGAAGCTTGTGTAGGGAGTTGAGTTTTTTCCTTGTTTTGCCTTGGAATTTGCTTGTTTATGAATGCAGTATGGGATGGATGTCGTTGAGGTGGGAGCACATCCCTGGGTTTTGGCTTGCTAGTCGCTTTGTCACGCTAGCAGGTTTTGATGCTTTAGTACCTACTGTCTTTAGCCCCTGTCGTTAGGCTTGTATGCCTTGTTTGGGCATTAGTGAGGTCAACACTTTACATTCTTTTGTTAGCCAGGGGCTGGTTGCTGTTTGAGTATTGGTCATTTATTGTTATACATGGTGGGAATAAATCGCTTCATTAAAGCTCTGTACAAGAGTACAATGTGTTGATGACTAGACTAAGGGAAAGGAAAATGTCAAGGCTATTGTAAAAGCAAATTTGTATGATAGGGAAATCTTTATCTCTCTTAATCACTCCCTAATTTAGCTTAAAAGTTTAAGCAACATATAGAACTGTTGAAAAACTGATTGAAAATACAATAAGAATGTAATTGGAAAAAAGGCAGCAGGCCACTGTCTCCAGATTATATAAGATGCGCCCCTCCAGGTAGTGTGGAGCCTCCGTTTCCTCAGTCTCTCCCTTGTTTTACATTGGAGTTTATTTTTTTTTTAATTTTCTTAATAATTTATTTAGTATTCTCTTAGCCTGCCAGTATGGCAGTTAGCCTGGCAGGATGGTTCCCTGCTAGTCTCATTTGTTAAATAAATTAATCTCTAAATAAAATTCCTTCCTTTTAGTTAATCCCTTGCGTGTGCTTTGCTTATTAGTCTCAGAGCAAGGCCATAACACTGTGCATATGTTTATCAAAGAGGAATGTAAAGAGAAACAGATTTAAGTCCTCTAACAATGATTGACAGTTAGTCAGTTTTCTGTCATCGCACATACACATACACTCACACTCACACTCACACTCACACTCACACTCACTCATTGCTCTGTTAGTGGTGGCGGTTGGCCAGTCTGAAGTCCCGGCTGCGGTCCCATTGTGCTCTGGTTTTCCACTCAGACACACTGGCATTGGAGGGCTCTGCCAGCCTCATGTGAACCCTCTCACAAAAACAGAATGCACACACAGACATGCGTTTATGCACAAAAACACATGCACACATGCACTACACAATGTACTACAGAGGTTTACACAAAGTATAATTAGAAAAAAGCACCTAACAAAACACATGCACAGAGGCAGGAAGTGCAGCCAGTGACTCTTGGCTGCCAGTTCAAACCTCTCCTGTTCGCCATGAGACCAGCTCCTTTATGAATGTCCTCGCTTCAATTCAGTGGATGTAGATTGACAGACCGGCTGCCCACTCCACTGGAAGGGGTATCTGTACTCCAGCGGGTGTGGGTGTGGGTATTTGTATGTGTGCGTGTTGGTGTAAATCTTAATCAGGATGTGCCCCCTTTGAAAGGAGCAGTGCTCAAGAAGGAAAGAGTATGGTAATAGTTTATTCAGGTGTTTCATATAAATGCATCTACTCTTCTAATAATGTCGCATTAATTTAATGCTTTTCATTCAATGTTTGCATTACTTTTATTTTATTCTTATCAATATTAGTAATGCCTTTTTTTGCTTTTAGTGCTTTGCATGCCATTTGATGTAGAGATGATGATGAACTGTCCTTTGTTTTTCTGTTTGGTTTGTTTGTGTCTGGCTTCTTTAGTATCTGGATAATCAATCTACTTTGAGCTGATTAACATTAGAATTTATTATATCCACAATTGTTATTAGCCATCTACAGATTCTATTCTGAAGTTATGTAAACTCAACTTGATATAAGCTAAAGCGTTATTTTGCATCTTTTTCTCTTCATTATTCTTATACTCATAAATCATCATTAATATTGTCAACGTCATCTATATACAGTCAATACTGCCACCACTGTCTCCATTGTTATTGTAGACAATCCCTAACCAGTTCCAACCAGAGCTGGTAGCTGCTGCAGTTAGTAGCTGCAATAACTCTCCCACAGCCAGTGAGGTGGAAGCAGTGGATGTGGACCCGAAATCCCTACTTCCCCTCCTCATTCCCATACCGCTTTCTGCCCCATTCCTGTTATGGGGACAAAAAGAAATCCATCCGGTCACACGCTGTGCAAAACCCACGCAGTTAGGTCTAGGGGATCGTTGCTGGCTGCGACCATGCCAGATTGTTATCACTGGATAATCCTCTCTGAGAGAAGGCAATGACACACCGACCCTGTTATTCTGTGACACTGCAGATGATCTTTTGCAGGACAACTAGACGTAATCTTTTAGAAATAGTTTTTTAGGTTAGTTAGAGCACATAACCACCCAGACTTGGGAAATATGTCACAGTGTACTCCTACAATATATTACACTGTATAATTGTCTGTGGAGATTAGTGAGAATGTCAGTGCAGAAACGTCAAATCAAACTTAATTTACTTAGCTTTAGTTTTTTTTTCAAAATTGCAGTTTAGTATGCATGTATAACAAAACCATACTACTTATACACAAAAGTTGGTCTCATTTGATGTAATATGTTCTGTAGATAACAAATCTGAAAAGTTGTAACTGAAGCTATGGTTCCCTTGGCTGGCCATATTCACTTAAAGAAGCTTCTCCAGAGGTTGTAGTCCTGGCCTAATGAACAACTCACAGGCCAGTGCCAGAGGAACAGAGGGATCTGAAAGGGACATACCTTACAAAACTGTCAGAAATAAAAGAAGGTGCTAATCTGTCAAGTGATAGATCTTAAAGTCTGTCCAGAGACAAACAGGCAGACAATGAAAGAACTTGAAAATAAGCGGGATTTGTGCTTTCCTTCCTGACTTGGATAGCAAATGTGCTGTTTCAGTTTGGATAATCTGCAATTTATCTAAGGCTTATTTGGGTTAGACCAGAAAAGACAACGTTTCAGGCCGGTAGTGATGAAGTCATCCATACAGACTTTTTTTGTCTGCTCATGATAGAAAAGGCTGTATGTACTGTAAATAAGTGGCAACTTGAGTATTTTCATTTTGTGTAACTTTTAGTTCTACTCCACTACAATTCAGTGGCAAATATTGTGCTTTTTAATCCTGCATTTATTTAATAACTTTAGTTACCTGTTGTTTGTCAGATTCAGATTAATAATAACAGATGGTGATGTATTATTATATGTTAAGATAAGGCTTTAAATATATCTGGGGGAAATTCACACACACATGCAGCAGTATGTAAAGTAATGAAAATTTGCTCCACATGAATGTACCAATAATGTAACATAATACACATTGTTCTGAAATGGGCCATTCTGCATGTTAAGTACTTTAACTTTTATATACATTAATTATATCTTAATGCTAAGACTTTTTTACTTATAATATTTTAATTCAGGGCATTGTGTTAAGTAAGGCAACACTCTGGTACTGCTAATTTTACTTAAGTAAAATATTTGATTAGTACTTCCACCACTGCTCGTTGATACTCTGATAATATAATATTTATAAAATAAACAAACACAGTTTGGTTGCAGTGACTACTTTGCTCTAAAGATATTACAAGCATGGGCATGATAGCATTTAAGATGACTACCAAGAAAAAGTTAAAGACATGACATTTTGTTGCACACACATAGACAAAAGGAAATGTGTGGCTGTGTGTTAGAATTAAGGTATGTAAAATAGTTTCAGCAGGAGATATTGCAATGAGGGAGATTAGTGTTCTGTGGGCCCCATAGCGACGGACCCGGATCCATATCATTGTCCATATAAACTGAGGCTCTCCTGGGGTTGTTGCTTTAAACAAATCCCTGCTCTTCCTATCTCAGTCACAACACACCGACTTTGCGAGGCTGCAGCCCTGTGTGTCTGTGTGTGTGGGAGAACGTGTTAGTTGCCACCAATAGCAGACCTTGTGTGTGTGTTTGTGTGAGAAATCAATTTCTAGTGACAGAGTACGAAAAAGCGGGAGAGATTTACTTATGACAGATGGTCTGTGTTTATTTTAGAGCAGTTCAGCATTAAGTTGAATGAACCCTAAAATAACATTACAGTAATGTTTGTATCCATTGCATTTTATTTGATCCACAACTATATTGGTGTGCAATCTTACTAAATGATTTAATCTCATGTTTTTCATGACTTTTTCAATGTTTGTTATCTCAATGTCAAGCATTTATAAAACATGTATTTCTCTGAATGCTCATCTTCCATAAAAGTGCCTCAAAATCTACTAACCAAAGGGTGCTTATAATGTCTCAGCTAATTTGCATCAAACTAAACTAGCAAGAACGCTTCAGTTCCAATGCAAATTCCCTTTCCTGGGTCTTGCCCTGGGAGATTGTACTACGTGGCCCGAGTGAGCAAACCAAAGCGAAGCCGCATATGTCTTGCATTTGGACATTAAAGCCGACTATTATGAGATTAAATCAGGGACTTGTGATATATTCGGTTCAAATCTTAGCTCCCACCAGCCTCAGTCACGCAGAGGGAACTTTCAAACTGATATTATGTTCAGTTTCTGCCAAAGCTTCACAATCAACCACAATGAAAAGGAAGTTAATAAAGGTGTTTTGTCTTGAATTGTAACTCAGATAGATTTGAGCCATGGGGTGATTCAGTTGATACTGTAAAACATTTTCAAACTGCAGGTTAAAAGGGTCGTAGGCCTTTCCACTGCCATGCACTCACATAGTACACCAATACACACACATGCTTGCGTGTCTCATGTCTTCCTCCTGGTGCCTTTTTCAGTCGATGGATATAGTGTATATGTGTGTGTTTGGCAGAGTTAGAGCTCCTCTGTCCCTGTCCTGTGGGCCTGTTAGGTGATGAATGACCTTCAGGCCCACTAGTGACAACTCAGCTCCTAATGACCAACTGGCTGACTGACTGGCCTTAATGGAAGACCCGCAGAACACACACACACACACACACACACACACACACACACACACACACACACACACACACACACACACACACACACACACACACACACACACACACACACACACACACACACACACTTGTTACACATACTGAAATAGTGGGAATGTATTTTTCTCTTCTGTCCTAGTTGTTCCTACAGTATTTATCACTGACACAGGGTATGATTGTATCATATTACTCAGGCCAAAGCCCTGATGTTTGAGAGGCAACAAGTCTTTTTTTTCCAGGTCCATATTTTCCTTTCCAGCTCTGAGTCCTGTAAGGCCCTTCCAAAGAAGTTGGAGCAGGAGGCCGGGGTGGGGTGGATGGGGAAAGAAGAGAAGGAGGGAGATGTACAGGATGGAAGAAGTGTCAGAAAGAGAGGAAAAAAGAGAAAGAAAGAAATAAAATAAGCTGAGAGGAAGAGAAACGGTCCTGTTACTGCCTCCAGTTAGCCAACTGGGCTCGGTCCAGTTGCTTGGGGTTCTGGAAAAAGAAGCCGTCATCTGCAAAGCATCATCTAGTGTCCACACTTGGACCTACTTTCAGCACTTGTCACCAGTCTTGTCAGTGTGACAAACTCAAATAAACATCCAAAATTAATCACACCATTACTACTGAACCCAACAGCTATCTTCCTCTTGCTTTTCCTTTAAAATTGTTTCTAAAAAGAACCTAAATATAATTTCCAATAGAGCAGCTGTAAGATTTCTTCTTCTTTTACTATTTTGTTCTTCCATTCCTTCATTTATGTTTAATTGTTACAAGGCACATGCGTGTTCATAACCAAAGCTGTCAAAAGTTGGGTGCGGTTTACAAGCTATTTTGTCTCAGTGCGGTGAAGGAGGGCAGAGCGGTTGGTGGTTTCATTGCTGGGTTTCTCTCAAGGTCTTTTTACACTGTGATGAACTATATCAGCCTTCTCATTCTCTTTATTGACAGCTGTCTTTTTGTGCACACATGGTGCAATTAATCAAACTATTCAATTGCCAGTCTTGTCAAATGTACACAAGAGGGCTGCTGTAATTAACTGTTATAATAATGTGAGCTAATCACTGTATACACAAAACACTGTGGTGGAGCTGTTAATCTCATGTAATAGGTAAGCATGAATTGTAACCATACTGAAAGTTCCAAAACAAACCAGAGATATTCAGAAGTTACATATGCTATACAAATACGGAGCATTTACATTTACATTTACATTAAAAATACCCATTTGATGAAGATATAGCATCATAAAATAGTTAAAATTTATTCAATGATTTGTCTTCAGGTCTGTTCCTGTTAGGAAAGTGCCCATTTTGCTAAGAAAAAGACGAAAGAAAAGAAGAAAAAAGGTTTATTTTTAATTACTATAATGCAAGCAATAGCGGTCTGCCGGTCCACCATTTTCGTCCTAACTGAAAAATGTCAGCAGCAACTGGATAGATAGATACAAATGGTCAGATTAGGGCTGTCACTTTTTCAAAAAGTCAAGTTTGAACAAATGATCCCAACCACTAGCCCAATGGGGTGGTAGATAGGTAGGTAGCTTTATTGTCACAATATAACAAGTTATAGAGTGAAATTGAGTTTTGTAATTCCCCTCTGCTACATAGCAGACAATATACATTTACATGCCCAAAAATCCTTATGATTCTGGTGATCCTTTAAGGTTTCATAAAAACAATGAAAAATTTTAATTGTTCAACATGGTTTATGACCAGAACTAATGACATTCTCATCAGCCTCAGCTGTACTTGTGTTTAACGCTAATTAGCAAATGTTAACACACTAAACACATGGCAAACATGGCAGTGAACCTGCTAAATGTCAGCATGTTAGCATTTAGCTCCACTGTGCCCAAGTATAATCTTACAGAGCCACTAGCTTGGCTTGTGTGTTCTTTGTCTTGTTAGAATAATGTACATAGTTTGTAAAATAATGTGTGATAGCCATTACATATAGGTATGCTTATTCAAGTCAACTCCCTAAAATATTCAACACATGTGGCCTGAACTACAACAACTGACAGTCTTAAAAGTAAGGAGGATCGTGAAATACACTAAAATCATTGGCCATTGACTGATAGTAAGAGATTCTCACAGAGAAAAGGAAATGAGCTGCTTCAAAAGCCTTACCACCTCCACTGAACAGTCCTCTAAGAAGATGTACGCCAGCCCCCAAACTGCCTGGAGTCTAGAATAAAGAAAACTCTGAGGTCAAGTTTTCTCCTGGCAAGAGGAGCAGAGAGGCTGTACAGCACCAATGTGTGTTGACCAAATGTAGGCTATGCATATAATTTTTAGGGTGATTTGTTGTTTTTAGTCATTTAAAACAAAAACAAATTTTCTCTGCAGTATAGTCTAATTATAAGCCGTATCATGTCTCTTGCTGATTACTGCTGATTTTTTATGTCCCTGGAACAAAACTCCTTTCTGTTTGAATGTAGAATTGTAATTACATTTTTTATAATATTTTGATGGGTAACATCTAAATAATTTGTTGTACACAGCTAGTGTGTGTGCTCTGTGGTCATCTGTATTGTACTGTATTGTAATGTTTTTCCATGCTGGGTGTTTCCATGGTTTTACTGCGTTGCAGGTGTGTTTATGGTGCAGCAGGTGCTGCCTGGCTGCTATGCTGTGAAGCGAGGGAGGGAGAGTGTCATGGCCAATATACGAGGGAAAGAACCTCTGACACATGGCACTGGTATTGTAGACCTCTGGAAAATCCATTTAAACACATACACTCACAGCAAGCATTAAGACATGCACATAAGTCACATGAATACACAAACGCACACATGAGAAGAAGACGTGTGGATATGAGGAGACAGTCTTTTTCTTTTTACATGCACATATATAGACTCCTCTTCAAATACTGGCTGGCTTAATACATGAGTGAAATACATGTCACTTCTTGAAAAAATATGCAGTGAAAATAATTCAAAGCATTTTTATGCAACGTTTGCATGAAAATCAAAATAGCCTCCATCATCTGTTTAAATATGGAATAACTTAAATTTATTCTGTACAGTTGACTCCAGCACAAACTGCCAATCATTTAATGTGAAAACATTAAACATCAAATAAAACTATTTTAGATTTATTTGTTTTATTTTTAGGTTGTTTGTTGAAATGGTAATATCCATCTGTCATTGCATCAGTATACACAGCTCTTTTTACCCTTTTCTATTTTTTCCCCCCTCTGTCTCTTTCACTCAATGTCAAGGTCACTGCAGAGTTTTCTGTCCTCTCTGTAGGGGGCACTGTCCCTCTTCTTCCCTCCCTCCCTTTCTGTCTTGTTTCTGAAAATTCATAACCTCTTGCGCTCTTAATTTTTTTATTTTCTCACCATATATTCTATTTCCAACTTTTCTCTCTGTGTACTTTGTTCTTAGGCATACTGTTCCTTTTTTCAGTTTTCTGTCTCTCTGGTCACTGTACACAGTGTCAAACTTCACTATGTAAACAGTTGAGGTGTTTGACTCCACATGGCCAGGGGCTTTTCTTTCTCACTAGCCACAGCTAGGTTACATTAGCAGACAGTGGGATGTATGAGCATGTCTCAGTGACTTTGGGGTCATGGGGGTTGCCTGAAAATGGAAACAGTGAACCTATGCAACCCCTCCCTTCCCATTCACGGACACACACACGCACACACACTTGTACTTTCTTCCGTGAGTGTGAACCCAAGTCTACTTTCCTAAGGCAGCATTCTTGACCCAGCTCTTAGCTGTTGTGTCTTCCACTAAAATAAATCTCCTCCTCATTATCACAGCAACAAATATTTACGTCTATCCTAAATCTTGGAGAAACATTCTCATGGTCTCCCTGATTGGTTATGTCATCAAACAGTCCTGCTGTACCAGCACGAGTTCATTTTTAGTCATGAATTATTGTCCTGTAACAACCAGTAAGACTACCTTACTGACTCCCGTTTGTGCCCATGAGGCTTGTGGGTAATTACTATATTTATGTCCTGGTGGATGGAGCCAGGCTGGCGATCACCTGGGTAGCTGCACAGGTATTCCTGTTGTACTGTGTAATTTTCATTTTATACCAGGGGCAAGCTAAATATTTGCATTCCACCACAGGATGAGCCTCCCCAGCAAAATGCGAGCTCTCCCACCATATAAAACTTTCAATAGCTCTTCTCCCTGGCGTCAGAGAAATCTTGAGATGTCATTACACCATTGGGGGGTGATATCATGCTTAGGGTGTATGTGAGAGGGCTGAAACAAAATTGCTAGGCGATGTATTTCAACATGTACGTGTGTGTTACATTTGTGTGTCAGGTGTAGTGGACTTCTCCACACAGAGGAGAGGAAGAGAGTCACTTCCTCCACATACTTTGATGTCGAGACTCATTTCCTCTGGTCACAGTACTAGAAAGGCCAGGGAAAGGGTGAAAAAACCCTGTTCTTTTGAACGGACTGCCTTTGTTTTGGCTAGAGGCCTTTCTCATTACATGCAGAATAGTGATTGCGCCAGCAGGGATTGTGTGAGCTTCAAACTCATCAAAGTTGGAGAGACTTCCATATTTCAGTAATGTTTTTCCAAGGTTAATTTTACGGATGACTACTGTGACATGGGAAAATATTACGTTTCAGAACAAATGAACGCTCATTCCACTCAATCTCTTTTCAGTGTCATTTCTTAGATACACAGCTCTGAAGGACTCAAGGAAGACCAACTTCTACATTTATAACCCGTCTGTAACAAATATTGAGGCAGAGAATCTTTAAGCGGCCCCTAGGGAACAAACCAGAACATTCTGTTATTGTTTCCAGAGAGGAAATAATCCGTTAACAGTAGGATGCGCTCCGCTGGCTGCCTTATTTATTTCTTTTCAGAAGCAATTAGGGTCCGTTAATTAAGCCCATAAAATGTAGGCAGAAGTTGTGCTCCAGGCGTAGCCTTGGCACTCAATGTGGTATGTAAAAGAAATGGTGAAGTTTAATCATTCATTGGAAATGGAATAGGCAAGTCAGCAGGAGAGACCTGGTCTTAATCTGTGAGGGACATACATTTAAATTTTACTTTCCCATAATCCTTTATGGGAGCTTTGGTAACATAATTCATGTACCAGATTATTCTAAATTGAAATATGAAATGAAAACATTAAGGCACATAGGGCTGATAAATCCTTCTTGTATTTAATTTTTTTTATTACAGTTTAATATACGTTAATATATGTATCATATATTGCAATTCTGTCTGGTCCACTACTTGTCCTACCTATCTAAATAAGATTCTGCAGATCCCCCCCAAAAATTGTGAGAATGATTAGTTTCACTAAAATATACATCAAAATATTCATCTGCTCCTTCCCAGAAAACACAAACATTTAAATTGTTAATGTGAACATATACCAGTCCTTTCATATATTCATATTCATATTTTATGTCATTCATATAAAACAAGACTCTCTTAGGACTTTTATCTCCTATTTTATCGGACAACCCTTAACCAATATACATTGAAATACAGAGGACCATTTCTTTGGAATAATCTACCGCATCACTACAATCATTATCTACATTATCATCATTTAAGAACATTTTAGAAGGTAACAAATCAACAATGATTTTTAAGATCTTATCATAATTCATCTAGTTTTATTATTATTATTTTTTTAATTTCATTGCTGGTAAGTGGAACTTGTGTCACTTATACCTCTTTTCCACCAAAAAAGAACTGGTTCAGAACTGGTGCTGGTTCAAAGTTGGTTCAACTTGCGAACCTTCTCAGAACTTGTTTGTTTTTCCACTGATTAGAGAGCCCAGCGAACGACGTCATTATGTCACTGTGTACGTGGTAAAAGAATGGTTCTAGTCCAGCAAAGAGTTGGTGCCGCTTTGGAATCAGTTTTCCTGGCCGAGAACCGGTTGTTTTGCTGTCGAAACACAAGGAACTGGTTCGCGAGTAGGCACCGGCTCCGAACCAGCTCTCAAAATGCTTTGGTGGAAAAGGGGCTTTAGACGGGTGGTATCTTTATTAGCATTTTCTTGGCTTCTAACATCTCCTGGACATAGTTTGTACTTTGTATCAGGTTTTATTTTATATTTTTTTTATAAAGTGTGAATAGACTAAACTAAACTTCATTTTGTTACCGATTCCCGAGAGCCTTCATCAAGTCAAAAATATCCCGTTGAATAAGTAATTCCACCTGGAGAAAAAAACACTTTATTTGGGCATTAGGTGTCACATAGGTAAACGGAAAATATCCAATAAGGCTGTGTGGCTTTTCTAGTTTTTAAGTCTACATAAGACTTGCCAGTCATATCTGATTATTGTTTGATGGAGCCTGATGGACCAGGTGACAGGTGTTAGTGAGTTTCTGCCTGTCTCTGATGGCGGCCTCTTCACTAATGAACTGTCAGTGCTGCAGTTGTGACAGCCCTCAGCAAAACAAGATGAGAGGGCCCAAAGAGCTGCTGCACCATGCTGAAATGTCAGCGTGTGCATATGTCAGTGCGTTGTTGTATATCATTAAGTATACAGTATATCGGCATACAACCTGTTTTACTGCTAACATATGTGAACATTTTTTAATAATAAGCACTTTACGTATGGAAGCATGTTTGAGTATGCACCTTTATCCATTAAAGGAGGTGTGTGTGTGTGTGTGTGTGTGGTTGTGTGTATGTGATGAGTTGTCTAGGGATCAGAACACCTGTAGGTGGGTGTTCATTACAGCTGGCCTGAGTGATGGCTTGGCCTATGGGAGGCCCTTGTTCATTGTCATCTCCCTTCAGTTAATTAGCCCTCACTCACAGGTCAGAGGAGACCACTGAAGGCCCCCTTGTGTGTTGCACACATGCATATGTTTAGGATTGAGCTTTGTGCTTGATATGGTGCCAGGGGAAACACAAACGTGCATGCACACCCACACATGTTCAGATCCACACTGTATCTACACCTCCTAACCTTATCACCAAACCACCTGTGCATAATTTTAGGACAGATTAGAGTGGCACAGGCTGGGCCTTGTTTCATTAATACATTGAAATTACACCTCAGTAGCGAGGAACCAAATGTCTCTCTGTTTCCATCTCTATAAGGGACTTTCACTCAAAGAGATTAGAAGTTGACCCATTACTGGAAATGCTGTAAGTAGGCCTCATTGTTGTGAAATAACATTGAGCTACACTGCAAAAAATGCAGAAATGGCTGAATATGTACTGTGCGCAAAGAGGAATATATTTTTCACCACTAATACTTGTATGCTTAACCTCCCCCCTTACTTAAAAGTTTAGATAGTGTAGTCTGGGTGTGTTCTTCCATATTTGTTGTTAATGTTGTTGCGTCAATGTAGAGGGAGATTCACATGCAGCAATTTTAATTCAGACTTAAAGAGGAAAAATCTTTGTTGGACATTTTTTTTAGTGTAGATTCCTGTGCAGGTCATTCTCTGTGGCGTGTGTGCTGGAGTTAAGCTGCTTATTAAATGACATCGCTATACCCCACCTTGGGCCCCGACCCACTTGGCCTCCAGCGAGGAGAGAAAAAAAGAGCGTAAACGTGAAATATGAGTTGTGGAGAAGAAAAGAGATGGAAGACAAGGTGCACAGTACATTTTAGAGGGAGATGTCAAAAAATAAAAAATTGACTATGAAATGGAGAGTGTGGTTCAGGGTGTGTACTGTGTATTTTCAGTATGAACGTGTGTGTGGTCGTGTCTGTGTGTGAGGTGACTAACAGAGAAACATGATTAGCCTCATTCACGTCAAGCTTAAATATGACAACTAAAAATTCTTATCTGAAATGATTTTTTAAATATTCAGATCAACAACTCAAAAATGATCACACTTCCAAAAACTGCAGTACAACTGATGATGAGATTCACTGAATTAATTACCAATTCAACAGATATGGTACCATAAATCCTTCAAGAAAATAATACTTTCTTAAACATGTCTTTACAGCCGTAGGTTAAGAAGATACAATTGTTTTCATAGTATATGCATACATTTATTTGTGTATTTACTCTTTATATTCTTCCTCAAGTCTTGCAAAATAAATAGATTTTTATCATGCAAGCTTCCTTTGCACCAGCAGCAGGAGAAAAGCAGAGATTTCCAGGGGAATAGTGGGTATTCCCAGCTAATACCATTTCATTTAGTAGAGTCAGTAGTATTTCTGCTCTTTGCTCCCTAACTTAGACCCATCCACTCCTTCCAACACTGCTCACATGTTTTCTGGCATCGCTCTGAGGTGGTGGAAGATGGGGAGGAGGAAGAGGAGACGGAGGAGGAGGAGTAGAGGGTGTGTGGGGCAGGCGGACTCCTTTAGCTGCTCTTCCCTTCCCTCTTTCGGACCTGTCAGGCATGTGGCCAGGGAGTAATGTGGAAATGTGGCTGGCTGGCGTCGACTTGATTAAGTCTGCGCACGTGTCTCTGCAGAGAGGAGACCCCAGGCTTAATCACCCCTAGCCCTGACACTCTCCTCCTCCTCCTCGCCTTTCTCTCTCTCATTTTCTCTCCATATCTCTTTTTCTTTCTTTCGCTCTGTCCTCCTTCTCCTCTGCTGCCTCTCCTTCTTACTCCTCCCACTCTGAGGCTGAAGGCAGGTTTTTTTTCCTTCTCTGCCTTTTTTTGTGCTGATTTTCATTTTTCAGTGCTTTTTTCGCTGCCCTCCTCACTCCCTGTGTGTAACTGACTTTTCTTTTGTTTGTGAAGCCCTTTTTTCACTCTCTTTATCTTTCACTCTTTCTCCCACTGCCCTTTCTCTCGCTCTTTCCCTTTTCTTGCACCCCACCCCATGCCCCCTCCACCTCTTTCTTTCTCTGTTGTTTCAGTGTGCATGTGTTCAAGGTCGCCTTTTTGTGACTATGTGTATCCTTATCTGTGAGAGGAGTACTTTGAATACACTTATGAGCTTTTGTGTGTGATGTTGTTGAGGTTCTGTTCCCCATAGTGCACCATGCAGGGGTGGACAAGAAACTTTCTTGACAGCTCCAGGCTTCCTCACCTCCTGCATAGAGACAATTTCATGTATAAATGTATTTTTCTCCTGGACTGGCTTCAGGCCAACTATAGCACATACAGCCCTTTACTTTAAAATCCTACACACCCACTTCTAGCCATCTACTGAGCTTTCACCTATGAACATGATTCATTTTTACTACAAATGAACTCACACTAAGTTAAAAATAGCAACATGGGTGACTTCTGGATAATTTAGTTATGTTGTGTTTGTCACATGGAAATATTGTGTCTTTAAGCTGTAGTGTAATAAGTGTCTTTTTTTCTGTCACTTTGCCATGGCAATAGCTGTAAATGCTGCAGAACCATTGGTCTCACTAGCATTTGGTTTGGTGAAGATGCCAGCCAGATGCACATATCATAGCTGTAGTAAATTTAAGTACTTACTTACTTAAAACTGACTGAAAAATGACTCAACTTCCATTCTGTGCAAACAATAAACTGGACTTTTTTATTTCAGAACCATGGCTGCCTGACATAACTCCTCCCATTTCTCTGCATAGGTGTGGGCACACACACACTTGTACAATGTAAACTGTATGCACTTACTGTGCTGCAGTAATGACAAATGCAGTATTCAACATTTTAATTATTCTCATTTTCTCCACAATTTCTAACTTTAAAGTGGTGATCCATAATAGCTCTCTGTGTTAACAAATAAAGAACTTGAAATGATTACATTTCTCACGTTATTCTTATCCAGATTATATTTCTTTTGCCTGTTTGTATATGGAAATATGGAGGTCAGTGGCTAGCTGTGAGTGACAGTTTGTTTTTGGGAGAAGGGGTGGGCACACAAGGTGGCCATTAGCCGAGATGGCACAGTCTTGCAGGCTTTCGAAAAGCAACATGCCCAGTCATCATTTTACCTACATATAGACAAGGCTCTGTGCATTTTTCAGAGGGGGTCTTTGCCATGCTTATAAAAACACTTCAGTGTCAGAACACACATATGCAAACTCCTACATTCATAGACCGAAATGTACACATAGGCACACACAGATGCTGATGGCCGCAACTTTAGCAGCGCTTTCTACCTCTTCAGTGAGTCAGCAGGTCTAGCGCAGCAGCAGATGATGCAGTGCCCTTGCTCCATCCATCACATGCTGTCGTTATCCCAGTGTGCTAAATGATTCTATTAGCACGTCACGCTGAGCCCTCAAAGCTCCCACTGTTCTCACCTCTACAATGTGGCTCCAGCTATCCAACCCATGCGTTGATAATTTGCCCTGAAAATCTGGCTGGGGGCAAGCATCCAATTATGGCTTTGCACCCCATTCCCAGCGCCTTGTTTCAGATAACCCTTTCTCATAACTGGGCTCTTTGAAAACAAGATGAATCCTGCACTTCTTAATCTTCTTCTTCTTCGTTTTCTTATTTGGGCTGCATTTTTATGTTTTGCTTCCTCATCCCTCGTTGTCTCCTAGTTTTGTCTGTTTGATGTCAACATGGCTGACGCAGTTGCTCAGTGCGTTATCACGCCAATGTTAGGTGAAGCATGTTGACAGATATCAGCTGATCTGAAGTTAGTTTAGTATTATGACAAATAAATGCCTCTGAACTTCAGCCTGTCATTTAATGCTCTGGGCGCTGAGCCAGCATGTCTGTTTTTCCTGTCTGTCAGTGTGGAGCAGTGTTGGAAGTCATTTTTCATCATATTCATTACCCTGGCTTGCAGACTGTGTCATATTATTAGGTCAGTGCTGTTATATCATGGTAGGATTACATCAGTTACAACAAATTATGCATGTCCTTGCATGATTCTCTGTATCTGTCTTATATTAATGTGCCAATATTTAGCCCAGAGTTTAGATAATTTCATAAATCTGCAGGATTGTTTGACATATTATTACATTAAGTTATTATTCCAATACAACATATATATTCTTCAGCGTTTTGTTTGGATTTGGAGTTTAGTTTTATCTTCTGTGCTTATAAATTGGACACTGTGTTCGGTTTTGAATGTTGGCAGCCGTCCTGTTTTCAACATTGGCCCAAATGTTCTGGCTATTGTTTGTTCTACCACTCAAATTAGATTTCATGTCTTTTGGAGCACAATCTCAAGATCAGCAGATCTGGCTGCTCACTGTTGCAGAATAACACAAATATCTCCCAAATTGATTTTAAGCCATGCTGGAACCATATTCAAACATGGTCAAGCAATGTAAAGTGGGGTTGAAAAATACAGGCAGCTTATGCAGGTGATATGTTTTTAATTTAATGCCCAGAGTGGTGAATAACCACTTACATCATATTCACACAAGGGACAGGTTTTAGTGTAATATAGCATTTTAGTTATCAATACTGCTCCGTTGTCTTAAAAAGTATTCAAATGTTGTTGAAACAGCTGTCTAACAGCATTTGAATAACCTCAAAACAGTGCTATTGCAAAAAAGCGTATAATTCTTAGAGGAGCTTAAGAGCGGTGATACAGGTCCATAATACACCCTGACACACTACCCTCTCACATCTCATCTCACCAGAGAACATTAGGAGGGTCAATTTGACCAATCATAGACCCTGCTGCACACACCAAGCCCTCTGATCATCTTTCACCTCCTCCTGGGCCCGTGAACTCTCAGTGTACAGTCATCTGATCCCACTATAGCAGCAAGCAAGAAGCAATTCCAGACTCGGACTACTACACACTCAAGAGAGGGGGATCATAGCCTGTAGTCAGCCTTTTAAATGTAGCAATGTTTCTAATTTTGTTCACTTGTTCTCTATGCACAACTGATATGTACTGTCATTTGTTCCAGTCACATTGTGTTCAGCTTGTCCTACCAAAACTTAAAGAGGTGGTATTATGGTTTTTGGCTTTTTCCCTCTCCTTTATTGAGTTATATATCTTTTTTGTGCATGTACTACGTTTGCAAAGTGAAAACGCCCCAAAAGTCCACCCCAAAGGGAGTTCCCATCTCCCACACAAAACACTGCTCTGAACTGTCTGAAAACAGCTCGTTTGTAGTCCAGCCTTTACTTCCCTTTCTTGTGATGTCACAATGAAAATACGTGTCATAATACTCGCTGGGCGACTAGTCCGACACGCCCTCAAAAGCACCAGTGGAAAAACACTGAGCTACAAGGGATTCTCTCTCCTTCCTTCCAACCACTAGCTACCCTCCAAGCAGTCAATGGACATGAAGGTGTTACTGTGATGTAGAGACAGAGCTCAGTTAAAGATACCTTTGTTACTGATTAATAACTCACCACTCTGAAACTCTTGCTCCAGTCCAAATTACCAAACTGATCGGCAACATGTAGCCTACAGCTGAATCGAAGCTGTTTACCGTCTTTTTGCTGACCCGCCCTTCTCTGCTTCTGATTGACTAGTAGTCCTTAATTTGGAACCGTGCATGTGCAACTCCCAACAAAGATCATTTAGAGACAAGATGTATCACTCCATAGCTACAACAAAGTCTTCAACACAGAGTGAAAAGAGGAGCTGCAGCAATGTGCAGAATGAAAAAATATGGTGTTTTTTGAAAATTAAACCATGTAAACCTGTTCTGGTAAATCCTAAATAGTATTTTGAACCAGAAAATGAGCATAATACCACCTCTTTAAAATTCACCCTTTTCTGTTTGACCAGATTAGGTTAATGTTACTATTCAGAGAAGAAAATAAGGGAAAAGACTAACTTCTCGTCTCTTTTAGTTAGATAAAACAAAACTTCAGCTATCCTTGCAGGCAACTGTATAAGCAAATGCTGAAAGTATACACTAAAGACGCCTACAAATTAAAATGTAAAACATAAATTTTTTATCGACAGCAAAAAATACAGTGGTACAGTTGACAGTACAGTACAGAATGGAACTATTAAAACATATGGATTATAATAAAAAGCAGTTGAAGTGGTTTTGGATTAGAGGTTGAAACAGGAGTGGATTTTCACCTCTGTCACATCCCACTTCCACAGTAAATACTTCTCTTATCCCAGGACAAAAAAAGAAAATCCTTTTCCTATCCCATTCAGAAAATAGCTATTATTCACATTACAACTGCATATTTTGATATAAAAATTATGATTCCCCTCCTGCTTGCTCCCGTTACTTCCTGTTCTGTCTCATGTGATGAATAGTGAAATTGACTCCTATCTCAAGGGAATCCCACAGGAATCCAGGGACCCACAGGATTCACGAAAAGATGTCAGCCTCTACTTTGGACTGCTGATTGAATCAAAGAAATGGCAAATTGAAACATTTGCATACATGACAATATACTAAAAATACGAATTATATGTTATATGAAGTAAGTTGTAAATATATCAGTGTAAGGTGTGTTGGCTCACTGGTTAATGACACTTTGTGTTCCCTCACTGATATTTGACCTTCATTGTGCAGAATGAAAGAGTTGCAGAGTTAAACACAAGAAGGCTGTTTTCACATTCAACTGGGGCAGCTGTGGTCAGAAGATAGAGCAGGTTGCCCCTCTAGTCGAAAGATCAACTCTTTGATCATCAGTCTGCATGTCTTGGGCAAGATACTGAACCCCCAATTACAGTGTGTGAAAGGGTGAATTTCACATACTATAAAATATTTTGAGTGGTCAAAGACTAGAAAGGCTATACAAGAACAGACCATATACTAGCTGCTGAAGGGGGAAAGTTTATTGGTACTAATGGTCAACCAGTATGGGTTTTTCAATAGCCAATGCCAATATTTAGAGATCAGTGGGCCGATGGCTGAGATTAGATATCAAAACAAAGAAAAGTCATGTATAAATCAATTATTCCATGCAGAGTACAGTATAATATACATAGTATCTTAGCCAGTAACGTGTTGTTTTAGGTGGAATGTTTGTTTATTAATTAATGAAATAGAAAAACACATTGGGTAGATTTCTGTAGATTTTAACATGACTGGTGTTTAAGGGAGAGTGGGGTACAGTTTCTTGGAAGTGACATCATTTAACTGCTTTATTCTCTACAGTATAACAATTTATTGAAAATGTAACGTTAGCCAGTAATAGTGTTCTAGATAAGATTTGCTGTCACTTAGGATGGTAAAGATGAGTTAACATTTAGAAAAGACGATGGTGACTGAGGAAACTAACTTTTACACCACCAAAGCTCACAGCAGCAGCCACACTTACAAGGCTGCCTGCAGATGTGTCCCCAGACACACCGATTTTGGAAGCCAGCCATGCTCCAATATGCAACTTACAGAACATGTGTGATGTGGACATTCGAGGAATGGAATTTGCAGTAGGAGACATCTTGTCCATCAGTTAAACTTTTAAAATGTGCAATCTTTTTATATTCATAACTTGAAATGAAATGAAAGATCAGATGTAATAAAAAAATTAACTGTTAAAAAAACATACAGTATCAGAAAATTACTATTCAAAGAGTGTTTTTATATATATGACGTCTTTAAAATATAATAATTTCATATCTATACTTTACAAGCAATAAATCACTAGTGGAGGGTTAAGAAGTAGCAGCGTCAGTGATAAGTACCCATTCAGACCTTTCTCCACTTTGCTGTCTTTCTGTCTGCATGGTTATCTGTCTGTCTGTCTGCTTTTGTATTTGGACTGCTGGTATAATTACCTTCCAGGCAGTGACAGACCTGGAGACAGAGGCAGTGGGCTAATTGTACAGTGGACCAGGAACGGAAGCTATTAAAGCAAGTCTGCAAAGCCATTCTCAGCCTCATCTGCTGCCATAAATCCCTCCTCTCCACTACGACTTATTAGTGTTACCACTACCAGAGAGGGATGACTACCACTATATCCCTCTCTGTTCCTCTCTTTCTATCACTCTGTGTCTGTCGTTACTCTCAGTTTCAGCATTATATTACTTTACTGTTGACTAATTAGGCTGATGTGCAGAAACTGAAGAATCTAGAATTTCAGCAAGTTTAACAATGAAAAGAAATGTGTGGGAGTTGCAAAGGAATGTATTTACTGGCCACCTTATTATTTTTTTGTCTGTTTTTATTAGCTTGCCTCCTGTCTTTTATCACTTTGCAAATAAATAAAAGCCAACGAAAGCAGGGATAAACAGAGACTGATGGGGTTGTTCATTAGCTGACCTGTTCCCGCTGATTTCCTCTCCACGTTTTGAAAGAAGCCTGTAGCGTTGGGTTTGGCTAGACCTATAGCCATATACCTCCTGTGAAATTGTCTCCTCTCCTGACAAAGGGACGTTAATATGTGAGCCTGGTGTTCATGGTGAAATGTGTGTTTAGTCGAAGAGACTGATGACCTCTACCAGGTTTGGAGAGGTGGCCTCTTAAGCTTCAGGATTGCGATGAAGAAGTGCTGTTCTTTACTTACTAAAAACACTGATCACACTGAGATGGAAAGTGTTAGCAAGAATATATGCTTTCTCAGAGTATTGATTAAGTGGCTGCACAAATTAATGGAGGAACAACTTTGCTGCCTCTCCACATCTTTCTTCTGCTTCCTTTATCTTCCTCTCAAACACAAACACACACACAGCACTCGCTGTTGGCCATTAGGGAGACCAACCGGGCCTCCCAAAACTGAAAGCAGGAACAGAAAGGCTGACAACTGTAGAAATGCCTAATTAAACAGCAGTTTTTAATGTCAGCCCCCCACTGTAGCCCCAACCACACATGAATGAAAGAATAATGCTCTTTTGAAAAGGAACACGGTTTCATAATCTAAGCTGATTGGCTTATGAAGGGAAAGCCCCTTGGCTAAGAAGGTGCACAGGTCACACTCCATCTCCTCCTTTCTCTGTCTTTCTCCCGCTTTCTTCTATATCCCTCTCTCTTCTCTTCTTCTTCTCCTCTGTCCTTCTGCTGGGACCATAGCCAGGGTTAAGCCAGGCTGAATGCGTGGACAGGTCTGTGACTGCCACCTCCAGCGGGCCCCTGCTCCCCAGAGTGCGTGGTGATGCTAATTGTCCCTGCGC
The DNA here is from genome assembly GCA_024633595.2 of Lepomis macrochirus. Lineage (NCBI taxonomy): Eukaryota > Metazoa > Chordata > Actinopteri > Centrarchiformes > Centrarchidae > Lepomis > Lepomis macrochirus. The sequence continues at coordinate 11,730,639 of JALXJV020000008.1, read as the reverse complement.
GCGCACACACACGCACACACACACACACACACACACACACACAGCATGCACACAAACACAGATGAACAGCCATGTGTGTTGGCATGACCAACCACTGGGCTCATGTGTTTGGATTATCAGAGTTCCATGAAAGAGAAACAGCCAATTTAATCCCAAAATGGTTGCTGTAGTGGGACTAAGAGCTGAGAGGAGTGGGTTGGGTTGGGTGCTCAGGGACCTCTGTGCCAGGGGTTATCCCAGAAAATCCCAGAAAAAAATCTTAATCGGTCCAGTGTGCCCCCCCCTCCCAGCCTCCGCTCGCCACTACCCACCCCCAAAAACCTCCCCACCCAGGCAAGGGGACCCCCCGACTGGCAGCAATAAATAGATTCTTTCTCTAACATGCCTAATCCTGCTAAACAGCAACAAATCCTATTAGGCCATGAATTATAAATCCTTCTTCACCATCTCACCCCCTCGTCCCCCATCAGGAGAAACCCAATCGCCCTCTTGTCTTCGTAACATGCACGCGCATACCCACACCTTGCATACAATCGCACAAGACATGAAGAATGTTGGTCTAAACATGGAGGAATTTTAAGTGTTGGATGCCAGCACATTGTTGTGTATGTCTAAATATGTGCCTGCTTGCTTTCAATTGTACTAGATCCTGGTGCTTGTGGATTTGTGACGGTGTGTGTACAAAATAAAACCCAAACAAAATGATAAAAAAACCCTCAAAAGTGACAGAGAAGATGGTGAATCGCATCATATGTGGCACGGTATTTGATGCCCATGGCACTCACTGGACATATCATAAAGGAAGAAGTTAAGATATAGTAGCTGGAATATGCAGATCTGGGGATAGCTGGGAAATAGGTTAGTGACATATCCCAACTTGTTGACACGCGTCAGCCAGTGATGATGTGTGTTAAGGGATTTACAGGTTTACAGTGAAAACAATGGGTGCGGATGTTTTGGCATGTGTCATATGCTGCCCTTAATACAGGCAAAGAGTCTACATAACCTCTGTGAGGCTGTCATGCTCAAAATTTTAATTTTGATTTGATGATATTGCAGACAAAAGTTGTTCAGACATTTCTTTTCAGACAAAGCCTGAAAAGAAAACACTTACTGTGATACACTCACCAACATGCATGCCCACATCACTGACACACCTTAGGCTAAACATTTAGACTAGAAGAAGGTCTGGGACCAAAGAGGGGGTCATTAACCCCAAATCTATCCAACTCTCTAATTAGGCTCACTTTGAAGAATAGTTACAGCCACATCCTTCTCTTAAGGCTACACCTTAGGCCTGGAACATTAACCCTCAGAATCTGAAGTAGTCTGAACCTTTTTTGTTACTGCTCTTAGTGTGTCGATGCAGGAACTGCAAGAACATATCTTAATCAATTGTAGGATTAATTGTTGAATCAAATTAAAATTTGAAATGTATTGAAATATAACAGTATCTATATTTTACATAGGAATTCATGTAAACTACATTTAAAATAACTACAATTATATTTGTGTCTATATTTCCCAAATTACAATCTTTGCTCCCTGCGGTCTTCACACCCTAGTAAAAAGCATTTTTCTCATGGCATTTTCTCGGCTGCCTAACGGGAAGCCTCCTCGCCTAAATCTTCAGTTAATTTGGCAGTTAGAGTCATGTCAAGAAGAGTTCACCAGTCATTAGTCTACTTGTTAGAAGTGCGCTCCTCTCCAATCTTCTCTCCGGTGGTGGGAAAGAGCTGTTTCAGTCTCTGTTCTCTTTAAGTAATAACAGGTTGTGAGACTTGGCGTCATTAACATTAAACATGGGTGGGACTTCTCTGAGGTCACCAGGATGTCGACCATCTCTCTTGGAATTATTTTCATTGGTGGGATTCTTTCACAAGCTTAAAGACTGGGGACTTTCATTCACATGTACTGTTAGAGGTATGTGGTGACTGTGTGTATATATAAGAGACTATACAAGGATACTGATTATCCCTGGTGATATATGTATGTATGCATGCTTGTATATATGTGTATGTATATATAGATAGATAGATAGATAGATAGTATCTAATGAATGATGGACTCCCATTGGCTCCTTGTTTTGTTTCCTTTTTTGTTAAAGCCAAGAAAAAAGGATTAAACAGATGTTGTGGGCTAAAGTGTGTGGAAAATACTGCGTGAGAGATTGAAGCACTGTATTTGTCTGCATTTGCTTCATACATTCCTACATGTATATACACAAACATGTCCTTCTCCCACAGTATACAGTAGTTTCACAGCATGTCTGTGATAGAAATGCAGGAGGTTAGGGTGACTGTGAATCTACAGTATCTCTGACCTCGCTCGTTTTCTCTCTGTTTGATGTGCCACACACATTAAACATGTGCTTGTGCTCACTCTGTTCTCTCTTTGTCATCAGCTCTTAATGGGCACTGCACTTTGATGTGGCTTGGTTGCTGCTATTGTCAACAGCATGTCTTGATCAGTGTCTGTTGATCTGAGGGGGACATGAAAACAACCAGAGCAGACAAACAGGGAGGAGGGAAACTATTGGATCAGAAGCCATATTTAACCAGCTGTGTCGTGCAGCAGTGAGTGCAGTTGAGTCTCTCAGGTTCTGAATGTGTCATGTTTGAGAAAGTCAGATAGGAAAATCCACATGCGAGCATTCATTTTGTTAAAAATGCATCGAAGCCCAGTCATTTAAAACCTCCTTGAATGGGGAAACCTGGCTGTCATGATATAGCATCTTACCAGTGTACCCTTAATTCTTACCACAGCACCCTCTGGCATGCCATCGCTTTTAGATCAAACATTCTTGAAATAATGTAGTCATCTTATCCTTCCAAGATATGATAAAAGGAAGTCTGTTTTTGAGGAGAACAGAAGAAGAGCACATCTCTTTGATGGACCAAAGCACCAGTCATAAAGCTTATCTCACACACACACAGATGCACACACACACAGGCCAGCAGTCTTGCTGGGCCCTGACCGTAGCACATTGATGTCTAAGGCTGCTTTCTCCTGACTGACTCTGAGGTTATTGCAGCGCACCATGGAAGCACAGGATATTTGACGGTCCCCTGCCAAAGAAAGAGCCAAGGGGTTGGGGGATGAGGGAGAGTTGCCATTGACAACTCGGAGATCTCCAAAGTGACCATCTGAAAATGTAAAAAGAGAAAACTTAATAAGAGAGAAGGGTCCAGGGGAGGCCATGGGACTAAATCTGTCACAGCTTTTCAAGAGTGGGCCAAGGCCAGTTCATGAGTCCAGCAATTACAGCTTCTACATGACTTCTACAGTTGACCTATTGAAGAATAGCGAGTCTGTTGAGAAGAGCTAGGAGTTGGGGTTTAATCTGTAGAAGAGAATAAAAACACACAACCAGCCTTCCCAATAGAAAATTAATCATACAGTGCAGGACAATAGAAAATATATTGAAGTCGTTGTGGGTGAGATCTGAGCTTTGCTGACTCAAGAGGAGTCCCCGGGATACACTGTGTGTCAAATCTTCTCCACAGATGTAAAATAAACATGAAGAAGAGAAAAGAAAGAGGGGAAGGCAGAAGGAGATGATTAGGAAGCGGAGTCAGAGTTGACAAGTGTTTGAAGGGCAGCATCAGCAGAGAGATGTGGAAATTACATTCCTTCAGTTTCTGTGTGCCAAATGCTTAATGGAGTGGTGTTGTACCGTGTTATTCTTTTATCGCACTTACCCAATGAACATGTGTGCACATTTGTGTCAAACGCAGGAAACGGGAGGAGGGCAAGGAGGGAGCGGGGTACAGTTGTACAACGATCAAAACTGCACATGTTTTTTGTTTCCTACATGTGTTTTCTTTCCCAATTATGCTTGAACCTCCGAGTCACACAGAAAAGAGTAGAGGAAAAAAAGTACACATCCTTCTCGTCATTGACGATGGAGAGCAAGGAGGTGGGGTGTTGACTTTTTTTCCAAAATAGGGCCTCTTGCTCTTTATGTTTGGTATTGTCTGTGTGCATTTCCTCCTATAGCTTGGGCAGGCCTTGCATGGAGGGCAGGAAAAAAGACAGAAGCCTGACAGCCTTTGATGTTCACGTTTTATGGTCCCATGTCAACGCATTGTCTGTTAAGTCCTTTTGTTGTCCCCCTGCCTAATTAAGACCTCAGAGCGACTTGTTGACTCCACAAAGACCCTTGTTTGGGGAGTTTTTGTGTGTCAAGTGTGTGTGTGCATGTGGGTGCAGCTGCTTTGATTGGGGCGTAGTTTGAGAGACATGTTCAAAGCAGTACACAGACTCAAATGCATTACCCTTTTATACAAAAGCATAGGCTTTGACATAAGAATTAAGTAATTTATTTTCATTTTGAAGGCTATTTGAGTAGAGAAGAACTTATCTTCAGCTGCAGATACACTCAGTAACAGTAGAGAGCTTAAAATACGCACACAAACATCCAGTGCATTCTGAGACTACATTTATGCATACTATTGCATTCGGTGCACGTTTTAGGCAAGTGTTTAAAAGTGGGAATACAATGCTAACCATAATTTTAATATTAATAATTTGTTCTTGCTTTCACATCTGGTGTTTGCACCTGGTTGTTTTCTATCCCCTTTTCATTTCTGCCATCTTACTCTGGATCTCCCCAGCAAGAATCTAGTGACGTCGGTTTGCTGTTAATCCACCATCTCAGCAGATGGCTGGCACATACACTACACACACACCATCCTGTGGCTTACCAGCTTAACTTTGATGTCTCTGATACCAATAGATGACTGAAAGGTCACCTGTCTCTGAGACATACTGTACATGAAATAGAAGACAGGTAGAGAATAGGCACAGAAAAGAGGAGCAGGTCCTGCTCATCCAGCAGACAGGAGCTGTTTTACTGTATATTTTTATTTTTATAAAACTTTTTGTATTTTGATTTATCTCACTTTGTGTACAAATCAATTCTGTAATAATATACCAATAAGCATAAAAGCATTTTTCGAAATTGTAATACGTTGACACTCTTATAGCGAACTAATGCCTGGCAGTATTAAAGAGAGCTGTGTACTGAACCATGATCCTTTTAGTACTTACAGAATCATACACCTCTGATCTTCTGACCCGTTAAACTGACCTATCCACCATGCATTGGTGATGTTTGTAGATTGGAGGCTTTAAATCTTTTTCTGAGTGATCCAGAAAGTAATAAGAGCTTTGAAGTAATTAATTTAGAAAAGGAAGTAAGCATTAATGATTTATTTCTGTATTAAAACCTAATGATGACCAGTATAGTATCAAGAGAAATTAAAGCTGCAAACAGCGTTGGGCGGGCCCTCGCACGTGTAGCGCATTGGGGTGTGAGGTGACCGCGTTGCAGATTCTGGAGCTCTGCCGGTGCGGCTGTGAATTTGCTAGGCGCTTCAGACGCTGCATGACGGTTTTACACGTCACTTCCTGTGTCCCCTTTGTGGCGCTACATAGCACTTGGCGCTTTGACTAATGAATATTGCCATGTAGATGTGTTTGGGGTGGGACAGTTATAAAACACGTAAAGTTTTGTGCAGATGTAAGCATGTACACTGAGGTTACAACAACTTAGCACAACTTTTCATCGTCAATGCCTTTAAAATGCACAGTAGAAAATGTAAGTCGATCCGATTAATTCCCTGGGATTAGTTTGTTAAAGTACGGACCTTGTGAAAAGGCCATAAATGAGCTGTAGTTGCACATTCAAATCAAAGTGGTTGACTTCCTGTCTGATTTTGGGTATGGCTTCAAGAGGCTTTTTTGTGCTTCTTGGGATGATACATGTACCATAAAAGTTGTGTGCATCTTGATGATTCAGTGCGCAGGGGCTGCATCTTTGAAGGGACACTTCCTGATTCCAGCAGGTGGCGCTATGAGGTTGAGTGAATCTTGAACTGTAAATGTGTTCAGGTCGTGACCCTTATCAAATGTGTGAAATCTGGTAGAGATATGATCATGTACAGCAAAGTTACAACAACTTCCTGTGTCATGGCAAAGCATCGGAATTTGACGCCATGCCAAGGACACTGTTATGTGTAAAAGGTAATTTCCTGTTGCCAGCGGATGGCGCTATGACTGTGGGTGAATGTCGGCATGTACATGTGTTCAGGGCGGGATTCTCATCCTAGATGTACAGTTTGGTGCAGATGTGAGCATGTACACTGAAGTTATAATAACTTCCTGTTTCATGGCTAATCATCGATTTTGGACACCACGCCACGGACACGCCCATTGACGAAAACTCACAGATACTTTTCATTGTCAATGCCTTTAGAAGGCACAGCAGAAATTTGAAGTTGATCGGATTAATTCTGTAGGAGGAGTTTGTTAAAGTACGCACCCTGTAAACGTTGAATTCAAAATGGCGGACTTCCTTTTGAGTTTAAGGTATGGTTTCTTGAGGCTTTTTTGTGTGTCTTGATGTGATACATCAAGATACATCAAGACACACAACAGAAACTTTCGTGCGTGTAGGTTGAACGTGGCCGAGGAGCAAATTTTTTCCAATTTTGTAGGTGGCGCTAGCGAGCCATTCTGCCATGGCCATGTGCAGGACCCATAAAATACAGAATTGTTCACCACTTCTGACGTGTAGAAAGTTTGGTGAGTTTTCGAGTATGTTTAGCCCCCCAAAATGGAGGTTACTTTGCAGGAAAAAAAATCCCTTCAGTGCGAGGGACCTCGCACAGTTTGTGCTCTGTAAACAGTGTTTTAATGCTCCTTGTACACACCTCAGGTCAGTGCTTCTCAACTTTGAGGGGTCAAGTGGGGTCATCTGACATGTGATTGGGTTACAAAAAACTTTATAAATACTTACCGTAAAATACTTTAATACAGTTTCATTAATATATGATGTTTATGGAGCTTAAATGGCTATGGACCTCCATACAACAGTATGGCTTTCTCTAATTCACATGACTGTTTGACAACTCTTTAACTGCTGGGGTCTGTGTGTGACTGTGTCCTTCTGTGCCTGCACACTGTATTTGTGTGTTTTAAATCACTTGGGCCACTGAAATCCAGTCTACATTTTCAGTCTGCTTTTTCTCATCTATTTTCAGTAATAGAATGCACATTATCAAAATGTACAGCAGTCACAAAAGGAATATCCAAAGACATGTTTCAGCATTTTCTGACAAATCACATAAGCACCAGTGCACAGCATACAGAGTGCCTCTTTGACAAAAGTCAATATGGTATGCAAGTATGAGTTTGTGTGTGTTGTTTGCCTCCGGTGGTTTCTGTTTCAGTGTTTAGCTCCATACCAGTGGGTTTCCTTTTGTGTTGACACAGATGTGCTGCTTTGAGCCGAGGGACATGTGTTTTGGGACTCCTCTTAATGCAAACTGAATCTGGTTTCCTTCTGTAGAGAGTGGGGGTTAATCTATGTTGACACATACAGTTATAGGTTAAATGTATATGTTTATGTACATGAATGCAAACCTGTCAATGTGTATGTTTTCTCTCTTGTCAGGGACACACATTTTCTATCCATCCTTGAATGCAGTAAGAGCCAATTAGACTGGGCTCTGAGCACACAGTCCTCCTTGTCTTTTGTTTTTTTTCCAACTCAGCTTGTCCAAAACAAGCTATTTCACATTTTACAGCAAGGTGACATCTGTAGACTTAATGATCAGCGTTTTTCTTTTAGACTAAACCAGTCTTTCTTTCTGTCACAGGTTGTCCCATGCCCAGAGGTCAGCTGTAAAAGTCCTCCGCAGAATGCAGTACTTTGTTGCCAGGAGGAAATTTCAGGTAAGCAGAAGGAAATCCTGAGGAGGAAAGACATTCTACGGAGGGTGTACAGAGATAAAGAAAGAGAAAGATTGAGGGTGAGCGAGGGAGTGAGACGTGTGTGTGTGTTTGTGTGTGTGTGGTGTGTGTGTGTGTGTGTGTGTGTGTACGGTTATGCTGGATGTGAAGGAGGAGCACCAAGGGCATATATCAGCTGCATCGCCACTGTGCACGTTAGGTGTATGTACGTGTGTTTGTCTGTAAATGCCTGGAACTTGCACCTGCATGTCTTCATTGTGCTCACTTCAGTTCAAGTGTAGTATCATGGGAAATCTATTAACCTGTCTCTGGGGCTACAGTAGGAATCCACTTACTGTACTGCACTCACAAAAATGCACATGCAGAGATGACAAAGATACACTTAAAAACAGCAGGATAGGGCCTACCAGCACTAGAGTTAGCAGAGTTATGGTAGCAAATTTTGTGCAATAAATATTTCAGTTAAAAAAATAGTATCATGTTTGAGATACTTTAGCCATCATTTTCATGCTACATGTTATTGTAGAATGATTCCTTACCGTGTCCAAGTGTTCTACATGTTTTCAATTATAATAATTGATCTCAGCTGCAGAGGCTATACTGTAGTGTACCAAGGATACCCTAAAGAGTTCACTGGGTTCTTTCTGATGCTGCTTGTATCCACGTCACACTAAACAAAGCTGTGAAAGGACCTTAACGCGATTGCTTTCTACATGACCATGCACTTGACCGTGCGTGCACACACACACACACACAAAACACACACAATGAGTTAACAATGAACCCTTTGCACCCAGGGGGGTTGGGGATGTTTTCGGGGACCAAGCAACAGCGGCTACGGTTGACAATGGCTTTTGTGTCCGTGTGTGTGTGTGTGTGTGTGTCCGTGTGTGTGTGTGTGTGTTTGTGGGTGCGTGTGCGTGCACATGCATTGATCCACAGCAAGCTCGGAAGCCCTATGATGTGCGAGACGTGATCGAGCAGTATTCCCAGGGTCACCTCAACATGATGGTCCGCATCAAGGAGCTGCAGAGAAGGTGGCGTCCTTGTTTCATGCTCTTTCTTTCTCGCTTTCTGTCTCTAACTCAACTTTTTTCACATTTATGTTGATTATGTTGAATACCACTGCGTTGTTACAAGAACAAGGAAGAAGTCAGGAAACAAAACATGCAATCTCATTTTATAAAAGAAACTGATCAACTTAAATCCTTTGTCTTCATACCATTTTTCCAGTGGCACAGTATAAAACACATAAACTATGAAGTGTCACGTTGTATCATGAACATGTGTGTTTCTGTTCATCTTGCCCCTAACTAAGCTGTACTGAAATTATGGTCAGCTGAACTTGGTCAGGAAGACAACAGGAAGAGAAATGACTCATTTACTCTATATCTATTCATCCTTTAGTAATTTTGCAACTCTTAACAGTTTCTGTTATGACTGTTCATTTGACACATAGTAGCCTCAATGGGCTCGGATTTGTTACACCTAGTTGTGCTTTGTTGAGCTGTATTAAAGTCCAGTACCCACTAAAGTAAAACCTTTCGTTCTCTTGCTTTAGAAGCAACTTACTTTCTTCAAACCACCCAGCACTCTCCTATGAAGGTCAGTTAGGTAAGAAAGTGGGTCAAACTTATGTAAGTGCGTCACCTGGACCTCTTAACACCTTTTGCAGTAATTCAGCTGCTCTGTAATGCACTATGAAATTTTGAAACCAGCAGGGCATTATAATGTATCAGTAAATTAAAACACCGGCTATTTGATTATTAAATATAATTTACAGCTAACTAAAGAGAGGTAAAGCTTCAATACAAATCATAGTCAATTCCTATAAATTCTACACAGTTTCTCATAACAATCTAAGCTGCTGATTCTTTTTTTTTGTAACCCTAAATTAGACTAATACCAAAACTTAACATTCAACACAAAACCCAAAGAAAAAGACATCACAGCGCTGGCCACATGTAACTTTTGCAGCGCACCACAATAATGCAATGACCACTTTGCAGAAAATGGGTCACAAACATAAATGAAAGATAATTAAAGACATGTGATTTTTATGATAAAATCCCTCCCTTAATTCAAAGAGATGAAAAGAGAATGCCTTACAATGCATATTGAACTGCTTCCTTTGCTTCAATTCATTTATAAATGACTCCACACAAGCAAGTAAAACCTCTTGCAAGTCTGCTTGTTTTTCAAAGCTTTACATTTCAATAAGAGCATAGCAATAATTTATCAATCCCATAAACTCTTGCATGTGTTGTTTCCCCCCACCGAAATGCACCAATATAAGACTGTTTGCACTGATGCCATCTGTTTAATTTTATTGGATCTATAAATTGGCTTATATTATTTTACTGCTTTGATCCTGAGCTGAAACAAAGTGCTGTTTACTCAACTGAATCCCTTCTGTATCTACCCAGTGTATTTACCTTTCTCAGGTCTAATTTCTTCTGTCTGTTCCCCAGGCTGGATGGCACACTGGGGAAGCCAGGAATGTTCCTTCCAGGTAAATACACAGCACACACAGCAGTCTACATCTGATAGACAGTCGTCACTCTTCACTCCATCTCTGTGTTTATACCTCACACATCTTTAGGCTGTGCCAGACTAAATATGAGAGAAAAAGATGTTAGTGTGTATATATCTCTGTTTGTATGTGGGTATGTTTATGTATGAGTTTTCATATTTGTAAATATGTAAAATTGTGCACCCTGCTTGGTTTCACTGTGCATGTAGGCATGTATTATCAGGCTTATGTGTGTTTGCATGACCATGTGGGTGTACATGTATGTATGTATGTATTTCAAAGTATGTACATTGGTTTTGATTGGTTAGTCTGTAGTGAAAATCAGTGATAAATTAGGAATCAATCATTTACAGCATTTAAGTTCCAAATATCTAGCAAACTGTCATCATTTCATAATTTGTATTAGATTATGTTATTTGTTAAAAAGATGTTGAAAAATCAGTTAACAGTTATTTATAGAGGCACATTTTAATATATCAGTGATATTTGATGGTATTCTCTTGTGTTTGGTTACTTAACAGTTTAGTAGATTAATATCCAAGCACATAGTTTACCATGTATTAATTAATCATAAAGAAATTACTTGTAGCATCAACAAACATAATGTGGGGTCTGTTATAAACTGCAGCTGATGTTAAATTTGTTTAGTAAACTATAAAAATCTAGTGAAATGGACATTATCAATAGCCTGATTCCAGACCTCTGAATTACCGCCTACATCTATGATTTGTTCAACAATTCAAATAGGATTGGTGTCATGTGCATTGACAGTTGGCCAAGTAAAGCATGGGGATGCCATCTTCCTACAAAGCTAGCAAGCTACCTGGGGATATTCATGAAAAAAGAAGTATGAATGAAATCAAGTACCTACAAGTACAGGTTACAAATATACCAACTTAGTAACATAATAATAAGTAATATTTCTATGATCAGTGTGAAAAATGTTAAAACGATCCTGGCCGCTGTCATAGCTTCTATGGCAACTGAAAATGACGTTGGCAAAGCAAACTAATCACCCTTCCCAACAAGAAATTGGTTAACATCAACATGTCATGCTGAATGAATAAAGAGAAGAAAAACAATGGCAATTCAGTATGATTATCAGGGTCCGTAAAAAGTTATAAATAGGTTAAAACTAAGTTAATTAGCTCCTAGATGATTTTAAAATATTTAATTCACATGTGATTATTATTTCATGGTGGCTAGAATAAAGTAACGCAGTATGCATACATATGATTCTAAACATTCTCTACACTAGATTGCATTGCCAGCTTCCCCCACCATTACCCACCTTCTTTTCTTTCCTTCCTCCCCTTCTCCTTTGGCCCAATTCCCAGGTGCGTAGTAAACATGTCTAGGCTGACCTTGACCACTAACATGGTTAGCAGTTGGCCAGTTCAACAAGAGACTGAGTTAAGAAAACAGCTCTGGAGCCCTGTACTCTCACATTTTGCATACTCTACAAAGCCATGCCACACTAATTTCATACATACACACATATAGGTATCCAGTATGAATGAAAGCTGACCCATACCCACAAAAGCAGCAGAAATGGAATGACTTTCACTACTAATCATGAGCCTATAGGGCGCTTACCATAAAAGATAATGCTGTTTTTGCAATATGTGCATATGCATACAATATTGATTTGTCTGTGCACAAATCAATATTGCACTTTTTTCCAAATGTATTTGTCTTGCAATTACCACCAATTTCAGTTGTAAATTCCTGTCGACCAGACAAATGTATTTATTTTAGGATTGCATTGTTTGAATGTGGGGATATATGTTTGATTTCCTAACTTTTTTCCTTACAGGAAAAGGGGAAGATAAAGAATTCCCAACGATTGGAGCACGACTGATCAGGCTAGAAGATAAGGTAGGCACACTTGTGCTGCTATGCGTGTGTTTGTTTTGTCTTTAAGAGAGATAAACTGATTAGATAATCCTAGTATGTGTGTGTGACTGCACAACTGTGTGTTTTTGTGTCTGCCTGCTTGTGTCTCAGATGAATGCTTGTGGTGGAATCTTTTGATATGACCATGTTGTGGCTGGGCTTGGTCAATCTGTGCCTATGTCAAACATATACCTGCATTATCTGTTCTCCACCTTATCAGCATCTATTCAGCGCTTGGCCCTATTCTGGGCTGGGTAATTTTGACGATTTTCCATTCCAACCCTTATTTTTTCCTGTCATCCTAGGTTGATGACAATTCTTGGATGTTTATGTTTCCATAAGGGAATTTTAGCGTACTGAAAGCATTAGGTGGGCGCTAAAGAGAAAAGTGTTTATGCAGTGAAGCATAGCCAATAGGCAACAGCTGTGTTATGAAGCCCACGGGTGTAACGAGGCGTGTCCTCTCCCGTAGAGGAACGGGCACAACTTGATGCTGACACTGATGCCAGTGCCAGCCAAGATAGATGTTTCCCCTCTGCGGATGGTTGTGCCAGTTGGACTGATGTAAATGTGTCTGCCTTTCTCTGGTCTATCTGCCTCAACATCTTTCCATGTGCAAATCATAGGTTGTGAAATGTGTTTGTTTGTTTTTGTGTGTGGCTACATCTGTTGTCTGTTTGTCTGACTGGTGGAAGAACTAGAAAGTGAAATTATGTGTGTTGGTATGGAAAGATTTGAAAATGTGTTTTTTTTTCTTCATGAAACTGGTGTTTTAAATTGAATATTAACCTCGTTCTCAAGATATATTACAGTAAATGAAAAACAACTCCTATACAATAGAACAATGCATTCTGTAGCCACTTCTTTTCTATTCAAGTCAGCCAGCTCAGGACTTCCCACTTTGCCTTCACATTTACCATCCCATCTCTGTGCCCTCATCAGCACTGATGTTCTCTGTGTTTGCATGCATTTGCTCTTGTCAGACTTCTTTGTTACGAAGAGAGGAGTAATGATCTTGAACCAATATACCCTCCTAGCATGAAGACCTCCCTCAGTGATTGAGCTACGGCCCATTTGCTCTAGGCTACATGTTGTGATCGCAATCTCCTGATTGGAAACATAAACCTGCGTTCAGAAGTACCTCCCCTACCTGGGACTCTCTTACTCTCTCCTTTTTCTCTTTGTGTCTATCTTTTTCCTCTTTCACTTCTTCTCTCTCACCAATCCTCCTTAACATAAAGGCAAAATAAAAGTGGTGGACAGTTGAGAAACAAATCAGTGGAGCCCTACTGATGCAGGCTGCTTTCCCTCCTTAACAATGTGGAACCAATCACCATTCCTCTAATCAGAACTCACATGCATTGCTGCAACAAGCATCCTCTCAAAGTCAAACAAGAGAGAAGTAACAGCAGCTTGTGATACGCAGAGCCGCCCATCCTTCATAATTACTATTTTCCTCGTCTCAACCCACGCCCACTTTCCTTGTCTCATCTCTGGTCATGTGAATTTCTTGTTTTGATGCTTCTAATGGGCCAACACACCTGTTATATGGAAAAGGGGACCTCCTTTTTCCCTCAGGCAGCAGGTGGATGAACCTGTCAACCTCTATTACTTGGTACATTCTCTGGCCCTCCTCCAGATAGGCCTACGCTGTCACGCACCAGTAGCACTACACAGATATTATTCTCTACTCTAGATAAACTAAATATGTTAACTTTATGTTTGTGGTATGTGATGATTGTATAATTACACTTACAATGTAATTCCCATCTCGCATGTGATTGAACACAGCATTTCCTTTGTGCTCTGGATCCATTTTGACTCAAATCTTTACTTTGTTGAAAGTTAGATTCAGATTTTTCAACATATAAGAAAACGCATTCATTCTTGAAACAACATTCTATCATGAGACCTGTGTTAATAACGCTCCATCCAGACTCCCAAGCTAAATAAAAGTGTGCCACAATGTGTGTAGTTTACAGGAGATGTATGAAAGCAAAAAGGCAATGAATCAAGTCTATTCCGATGACTAGAGTGCCTTTGCTTTCAGTTATAAGTTCCAATTTGTTTGCAACAGAATCTCCAGGGCTGTTTTGTTTGTCTCCCATCACTGCATGTATTTTATCATGTTGTGTAATTTCTGAATTGTCACCCCTTGCATGTTGCTCATAATAGTAAACCTAATCACACGCAAAGCAAAACCCTGGTGTCACAGTTGAATCACCTCTGAATAGGATCTTTCCCAACAGCCCAGAGGAATTATTCATCAACTCTGTGCCCTAATGTTTGTGTGTGTGGGTTTGTATGTGCATAAGAGTGTGTTCCCATGCCTTTCTCAATACTCACTCTTGGTCGGCCTCCAGCTATATCTTTTTTTTTTTGACAAATTCCCACTTTCTACTCCCCTTTCCCCTGTAAAACACCAGACATCAACCACTCTGACTGTGTTTTATGCAGCAGCTGAGTAAGTAAGATAGAATAATTTTCTTGTCCGACTTTTGTCAGCACATCACTTGTAGATGAATTTATCTTCAGTGGTCTGAAGGGGGCTCAGGCATTGTGTGTGCTGTACAGGGTTGGACAGTGATTTATCACACACAGACAAAGACACACATAGGTCTACACACATATACACTCACACACACATGAGCATAGAGTTGATTAATCACCAATGTGTCTAACCCCACACTCTCAAGATTGAATTCTCCGGGAGCCACTTGGAAACGAAGATGGATGGCACTCTGTGACAGTGTGTTATCTTTCTGTCAGACACACTCGATGAAAAATACCCAAACGACAAGCTCAAACAGTGGCCAGTGTCTCTGGGCTTCAGCGTGGCCTTTCAGAAAGGAGCTCACTGCATGCTTAAGGATAAACTCAGCCTACTGCTTGTGGTAAATCTCTCCTAGTTTTATAGGAACAGGATTTTTTCTCATAGCAATAGACATAAAGGGCAGGGAAATTACAACAATATGTTTTCACATAGCCTGTAAATGTCCATCTGAAAAACAATTGTGTGCTTTTTTTGTCTGATCCTATTTTGTTTCAGAGATTTAACAATATCGTGAAGTGTTGTGGAGGCCTGAGCAACCCTGCAACAGACAAACTGAAATTAGTGTGTAGAGCTGAAGGCAGCAGCCTTTAATTATGTAGGAAGAAAAATTAGTTATGTTCAAGGTTGAAAGTTTATCACAAGACTAAAAAAAATATTAGTCCACACCAAAATATGTTTTTGAAAATGGAAGGGATGACAGTTCATTATTGACAATTTTGCATATACCTGATATCAAGACTGCAAATTTATAAAGTACCAGAACCTCTAACTTCAAATTAAGAAGTGGTTTCACATTTTTTTATTTGCTGACTGATTGAAGAAAAAATACTTTAGTCACTTAAAGAAAGCAAAGAAAGGGGCAATTGTGTCATTTTTGGTTCACATTCAATACGTAGTTTATCATGATTAAGTTATCAAAGTGGTAGTCAGTTGTATTTGGAACTGCATTGGTCGTTGGTGTGTAAAATCATCAGCTGTGTCTAGTGAAGAAAATACCCTCTAATGTGCCCTCCAGACCTGCACAGACATGTCTCTGCTCAACACATCATTATTTGTGTTACTCTAAGTGCACTACATGGACCATAGATCACATTCACTCTATGGTTAACTTCACTCCGCTGTATTAGGGCAAATAGACTGTGCCATATATGTCACGCTTATATCATGTGCATTAGCACTAGACGTACGCAGAAGAATGCATGCCCTGACCGTAATAGCATCTCAATTAGGTAGGTATGCTGTAAATTACAGCAAGGCCAAATACTGGGAATACTTGAGGGCCGAGACAGAGTGTTGTGTTTGTTAGGAGTCCATCTGTAAGGCATTTAGGGCCCCTCGTCTTTAAAAGCATGGCTTTGAGGGGGGCGTGTGTGTGTGTGTGTGTGTGTGTTTAGACTGGTCCGATCTAGACCCAGTGGAGGGCTTTAGAGATGAGGGCTTGGTAAACACATACGCACGTACTGTATATACGTATTTATACGTTTGACCATATACAAAAATACAAGTGGATATCCAGGCACACACATGAATATAAAAATGCAGTCGCACACACACACACACACACACACACACACACACACACACTGTTGTCCAACCAGTAGTGTCTCAGCTCAGCTCTCAGCCGGGCAACAGCAAACTGGTACAGCTTCATCATCTCTTCAGCTGGTGCAGGAGGGTACTGAGACTGAATGGCTGGAGGGGAGTGCAGAGGAGGAGCAGCCTTAAATCCATTAATGATTTTCAATGTGTGCATCAATATATCTATTGCATCCAGTTATGTTTTCCTACAATTGGCACTGAGAAGCAGTTAATCCCACATCAACAGGGACTAAGACTGTAAATCCTTTTTAGTTCATGGGGTATTCTCTGAGGCTATAGTTTTTATTTTTTATGGTAACAACAGAATTAATGCACAGGAATGAAAGACTAGAGTAAATATTTATACTTGACCAAAACAAATTAATACTGTAATAAGCTGAACAGAATGTTACAGAACACATACAAAGATGTAAAGTTAAAGAGATTTCTAAAATTATTGGAACTTGAAAGATGCTTGGTTCAATGAGGTTTCCAATGTTCTTATGTAATGCTCAATTGAATTTTAGGGAGTTTTAAGTTCACTGGAAATATTCAGAGTATATGAAGCTATATTTGGCCTCTTTAATCTTTTTTGGATAATAAAATAAAAGCTTGTCTGTAAATAAAATTCTGTGCAGCCTAATTAAGGCTGCCTAAAATGACTGGTTTGTAAATGCTGAATAAAAAGGAAGACAAAATAAACAACATTAGAAAGTTCATTCACTCACAGGGCCCTTTTTTGTTTGAGTGTTAATTGGTCACCCTACAACTGTTTTATTTAGGTACACAGGGTTTCAGGATGAAACTGAAGCCCCTTTTTGTTAGTTATAGTAATAAAACCAACCAATTTGACATCAAATGCTTGTTTACAGTGCACAAATATAATTATTCCATTATAAACTATTAAAATTAGACAGAAATGTCCCCTTTAGAGTTGCAACTCGGTGAGTGAGTGGTCACATAGTACTTTTGCCCTACGCCCGCCTCCTTCCTTTCCTCTGGGTCATTGGTCTTCCTCTATTCATCTGCCACTTTACTGCATATTCCCAAACCCTCTCCCTTTTCCTCTGTAATTAAAGTGATGGTCACAGTGACCCACTGTCTGTCCTTTTCCTACCCTTCTGCCAGAAAGGGTGAGTCTGCTGCCATCTTGTCCCCCTTGCCCCTAACAGACATCTTTCTAGTTCTCTGTTACCCCTCTCTTTCTGTTTTCCTGTGTGGACACTGCTCTGTCTTTCTCCAACTCCCCTTTGCTCCTATTCCCAGCACCTCTCTGCCCTGAGAGCACCCTGTCTGTTGTTGTGCTGTGTTTTGATATATGTGTGTATTTGGCCGCAGTGTGCTCAGCGGGGAGCCAGTCTGACCAGGCCGGTCTAAACAAAGAGAGGAAACTTGGCAAAGGAAGCGCATGCACACACACACACACACACACACACACACACACACACACACACACACACACACACACACACACACACACACAAATCCTGGAAACACGCAACTTCACTGCAGTGGCCCTGCTCTCACTGCCTTGTGTTGCAGACAAGCACATACAGAATCTTCCTGCATTTCTGACAGTTACAGCACACAACAACCTAGCAGTTCCCCCTGTTTCTTCTGTTCTGATTAAATCTAGTTCTCTAAATTCTGTCCCACACAGGCTTCTTTGTGCTGCCAGTGAATTAAGAAGTCTCTGGATAAAAGATGTAGATCTGTGCAAATATTTAGGGCCCGAGCACTAACGGTGCGAGGACCCTATTGAAATTGTAAGGATTATTTTTAGGGCCCGAGCACTAACGGTGCGAGGACCCTATTGAAATTGTAAGGATTATTTTTAGGGCCCGAGCAACGTAAACGTCGCGAAGGACCCTATTGAAATTGTAAGGATTATTTTATTTTTTTTTTCTTTCTTTCTTTCTTTCTTTATTTTTCTGCAAAGTAAGCTCATTTTTCAGCGGCCTAACATGCTCGAAAACTCACCAAATTTGGCATGCGTGTCAGGACTGGTGAAAAATTTCGTATTTTGTGGGTTTCAGCGGACGGGCGTGCTAAAATGGTTCGCTAGCGCCACCTAGAAAATTAGGAAAAATTAGCCCCTCGATCCCCGCTTGACGTACATGCACGAAATTTGGTGGGGACGTGTATCATATCAAGACGCACAAAAGCCTCAAGAACCCATACCCTAAACTCAACAGGAAGTCCGCCATTTTGAATTTGGTGGCCATTTTGAGACGATTTGCACACTCGTACTTTGACGAACTCCTCCTAGGGATTTAGTCGGATCGACTTCAAATTTCTGCTGTGCCTTCTCAAGGCATTGACGATGTAAAGTTGTGCTATCTGCGCGGTTTCGTCAATGGGCGTGTCCGTGGCGTCGATGAATCGCCATGAAACAGGAAGTTGTAGTAACTTGGCTGTACATGCTCAGATCTGCACGAAATTTTACACGTTTGACAAGAGTCCCGCCCTGAACGAATCTACATGCCGACATTCACCCACAGTCATAGCGCCACCTGCTGGCGACAGGAAGTGACCTTTAACGAAGCAGCCCCCGCCGCACGTTTGATCTACATGCACGAAGTTTTGGGGGGACGTGTATCATATCAAGACGCACAAAAAAGCCTCAAGAACCCATACCCTAAAGTCGACAGGAAGTCCGCCATTTTGAATTGTGCGGCCATTTTGGATGGATTTACACACTCGGTCTTTAACGGAACTCCTCCTAGGGATTTAGTCGGATCGACTTCAAATTTCTGCTGTGCCTTCTAAAGGCATTGACGATGAAAAGTTGTGCTATCTGCGCGTTTTCGTCAATGGGCGTGTCCGTGGCGTTGATGATTCGCCATGAAACAGGAAGTTGTAGTAACTTGGCTATACATGCTCAGATCCGCACGAAATTTTACACGTTTGACAAGAGTCCCGCCCTGAACAAATGTACATGCCGACATTCACCCACAGTCATAGCGCCACCTGCTGGCGACAGGAAGTGACCTTTAACGAAGCAGCCCCCGCTGCACTTTTGACCTACATGTTCAAAATTTCTGTGGCACATAGATCATGTCCAGACGCACAAAAAAGCCTCTTGGACCACTCCCCTAATCTAAACAGGAAGTCAGCCATTTTGAATTTTAGGGCAAAGTTTTGGTGATTTACACAATCTGTACTTTAACTAACTCCTCCTAGAGATATCAGTCGTATTGAATTCACATTTCTGCTGTGCCTTCTGAAGGCACTGACGATGAAAAGTTGTGCTACCTGCGCGCTTCATCAATCGGCGTGTCCGATGGCGTGGCGTCAAACATCAAGTCTTTGCCATGACACAGGAAGTGCTTGTAACTTCGGTGTACATGCTCAGATCCATATGAAATTTTACATGCTTAATAAAGAGTCCCGCCCTGAACAAATCTACATGTCGACATTCACCCCCAGTCTTTGTGCCACCTGCTGGCAACAGGAAGTGAGATACAAAACCTTCATGCAACGCCTGAATCGGCAGTAGCAAGTGCACAGCCACACTGGCAGAGCTCCAGAATATGCAACGCGGCTGCCTTCACGCCCCGACGTGCTACATGTGCGAGGGCCCGCCCATCGCTGCTTGCAGCTTTAATTTTTTTTTTTCTTTCTTTATTTTTCTGCAAAGTAAGCTCACTTTTCGCGGTCGCAACATGCTCGAAAACTCACCAAATTTGGCACGCATGTCAGGACTGGTGAAAAATTTCAGTATTTTGTGGGCTTCGCGGATGGGCGGGAAAATGGCTTCGCTAGCCACCTACAAAATTAGAAAAAATTAGCCCCTCGTCCACGCTCGACCTACATGCACGAAATTTGGTGGGGACGTGTATCATATCAAGACGCACAAAAAAGCCTCAAGAACCCATACCCTAAACCCGACAGGAAGTCCGCCATTTTGAATTTGGCCGCCATTTTGGGACGATTCACACACTCCGTACTTTAACTAACTCCTCCTAGGGATTCAGTCGGATCGACTTCAAATTTCTGCTGTGCCTTCTCAAGGCACTGACGATGCAAAGTTGTGCTATCTGCGCGTTTTCGTCAATGGGCGTGTCCGGTGGCGCCGACGATTCAGCCATGAAACAGGAAGTTGTTGTAACTTAGCTGTACATGCTCAGATCTGCACGAAATTTTGCACGCTTAATAAGAGTCCCGCCCAGAACACGTGTACATGCCGACATTCAACCACAGTCAAAGCGCCACCTGCTGGCAACAGGAAGTTATGTTTAACGAAGCAGCCCCCGCCGCGACGCTTGACCGACATGCACGAAATTTCTGTGGCACATCTGTCATGTCCAGACGCACAAAAGCCTCTTGGAGCGATGCCCTAAACTCAACAGGAAGTCGGCCATTTTGAATTTGGTGGCAATTTTGGATGATTTACACGCTCCGTGATTTTGACAAACTCCTCCTAGGGATTTAGTCGGATCGACTTCAAATTTCTGCTGTGCCTTCTAAAGGCATTGACGATGAAAAGTTGTGCTATATGCTGTTTTCGTCAATGGGCGTGTCCGTGGCATGGCGTCAAAGATCAAGTCTTCGCCATGACACAGGAAGTGGGTGTAACTTCACTGTACATGCTCACATCTGCACCAAACTTTCCATGTAGGATAACAGTCCCGCCCAGAACACGTGTACATGCCGACATTCAACCACAGTCATAGCGCCACCTGCTGGCAACAGGAAGTTACGCTTAACGAAGCAGCCCCCACCAGACGCTTGACCGACATGCACGAAATTTCTGTGGCACATCTATCATGTCCAGACGCACAAAAGCCTCTTGGCGCGATGCCCTACACTCAACAGGAAGTCGGCCATTTTGAAATTTATGGCAAAGTTTTGGTGATTTACACACTCCGTATTTTAACTAACTCCTCCTAGAGATAGAGTCGGATCGACTTCAAATTTCTGCGGTGCCTTCTAAAGGCATTGACGATTTAAAGTTGTGCTATCTGCGCATATATGTCAATAGGCGTGTCTGTGGCGTGGCGTCAAAGATCAACTCTTCGCCATGACACAGGAAGTGGTTGTAACTTCACTGTAGATGCTCAGATCTGCACGAAATTTTACACGCTTGACAAGAGTCCCGCCCTGAACAGATCTACATGCCGACATTCACCCACAGTCATAGCGCCACCTGCTGGCAACAGGAAGTGTGGTACAAAACCTTCATGCAGCGTCCGAAGCGCATAGCAAAGCACTGCTGCACAGGCAGGGGTCCACAATAGGCAACGCGACTGGCTCACACCCCGACGTGCTACATATGCGAGGGCCGGCCCATCGCTGCTTGCAGCTTTATTAGGGCCCGAGCACGAACCGTGCGAGGACCCTATTGAAATTGTAAGGATTATTAGGGCCCGAGCACGAAACGTGCGAAGGACCCTATTGAAACTGTTAGGATTATTTTTTTTTTTTTTTTCTTTATTAGGGCCCGAGCACGAACCGTGCGAGGACCCTATTGAAATTGTAAGGATTATTTTTTTTTTTTTTCTTTATTTTCTGCAAAGTAAGCTCATTTTTCGAGGCCTCAACATGCTCGAAAACTCACCAAATTTGGCACGCGTGTCAGGACTGGTGAAAAATTTCGTATTTTGTTTGTTTCGCGGACGGGTGTGGCAAAATGGCTCGCTAGCGCCACCTAGAAAATTAGAAAACGTTAGCCCCTCGTCCCCGCTTCGACCTACATGCACGAAATTTGGTGGGGACGTGTATCATATCAAGACGCACAAAAAAGCCTCAAGAACCCATACCCTCAAGTCGACAGGAAGTCCGCCATTTTGAATTTGGTGGCCATTTTGGGACGATTTGCACACTTCGTACTTTAACGAACTCCTCCTAGGGATTTAGTCCGATCGACTTCAAATTTCTGCTGTGCCTTCTCAAGGCATTGAAGATGTAAAGTTGTGCTATCTGCGCGTTTTCGTCGATGGGCGTGTCCGTGGCGTCGATGATTCGCCATGAAACAGGAAGTTGGAGTAACTTCAGTGTACATGCTCCAGATCTGCTCGAAATTTTACACGTTTGACAAGAGTCCCGCCCTGAACACAAGTACATGCCGACATTTACCCACAGTCATAGCGCCACCTGCTGGCGACAGGAAGTGACATTTAACGAAGCAGCCCCGCCCACGCTTAACCTACATGTTACGGAATTTCTGTGGTATATCTATCATGTCCAGACGCACAAAAGCCTCTTGGACCACTCCTCTAATCTCAACAGGAAGTCGGCCATTTTGAATTTGGAGGCTATTTTGGGACGATTTACACACTCCGTACTTTAACTAACTCCTCCTAGGGATTTAGTCGGATCGACTTCAAATTTCTGCTGTGCCTTCTAAAGGCATTGACGATGTAAAGTTGTGCTATCTACGCGTTTTCGTCGATGGGCGTGTCCGTGGCGTCGATGATTCGCCATGAAACAGGAAGTTGCTGTAACTTGCCTGTCCATGCTCAGATCTGCACGAAATTTTACACGCTTGACAAGACTCCAGCCCTGAACAAATCTACATGCTGACATTCACCCCCCAGTCATAGCGCCACCTGCTGGCAACAGGAAGTCACCTTTAACGAAGCAGCCCCGCCGCGACGCTTTACCTACATGTACGAAATTTCTGTGGCACATCTATCATGTCCAGACGCACAAAAGCCTCTTGGAGCAATGCCCCAAACCCAACAGGAAGTCGGCCATTTTGAATATTACGCCAAGTATTTGGATGATTTACACACTACGTACTTTTAACTAACTCCTCCTAGGGTTTCAGTCGGATTGATTTCAAATTTCTGCTGTGCCTTCTAAGGGCATTGACGATGAAAAGTTGTGCTATCTGCGAGTTTTCGTCAATGGCGTGTCCGTGGCGATGGCGTTAAAGATCAACTCTTCGCCATGACACAGGATGTGGTTGTAACTTCACTGTAGATGCTCAGATCTGCACGAAATTTTACACGCTTGACAAGAGTCCCGCCTTGAACAGATCTACATGCCGACATTCACCCACAGTCATAGCGCCACCTGCTGGCAACAGGAAGTGTGGTACAAAACCTTCATGCAACGCACAAATTGCATGTAGCAAATGCATAGATGCACCGGCCGAAGCTCCAGAATATGCAACGCGGCCAGTATCACACCCGACGACGCTACAGGTGCGAGGGTCCATCATCGCTGCTTAGCAGCTTTAATTAGGGCCCGAGCACGAACCGTGCGAGGACCCTATTGAAATTGTAAGGATTATTTTTTTTTTTTTTTTCTTTTTATTTTTCTGCAAAGTAAGCTCATTTTTCGAGGCCTCAACATGCTCGAAAACTCACCAAATTTGGCACGCGTGTCAGGACTGGTGAAAAATTTCGTATTTTGTTGGTTTCGCGGACGGGTGTGGCAAAATGGCTCGCTAGCGCCACCTAGAAAATTAGAAAACGTTAGCCCCTCGTCCCCGCTCGACCTACATGCACGAAATTTGGTGGGGACGTGTATCATATCAAGACGCACAAAAAAGCCTCAAGAACCCATACCCTCAAGCTCGACAGGAAGTCCGCCATTTTGAATTTGGTGGCCATTTTGGGACGATTTGCACACTCCGTACTTTAACGAACTCCTCCTAGGGATTTAGTCCGATCGACTTCAAATTTCTGCTGTGCCTTCTCAAGGCATTGACGATGTAAAGTTGTGCTATCTGCGCGTTTTCGTCAATGGGCGTGTCCGTGGCGTCGATGATTCGCCATGAAACAGGAAGTTGGAGTAACTTCAGTGTACATGCTCCAATCTGCTCGAAATTTTACACGTTTGACAAGAGTCCCGCCCTGAACACAAGTACATGCCGACATTTACCCACAGTCATAGCGCCACCTGCTGGCGACATGAAGTGACCTTTAACGAAGCAGCCCCGGCCCCACGTTTAACCTACAGTTACGGAATTTCTGTGGTATATCTATCATGTCCAGACGTACAAAAAAGCCTCTTGGAGCGATGCCCTAAACTCAACAGGAAGTCGGCCATTTTGAATTTTATGGCAAAGTTTTGGTGATTTACACACTCCGTATTTTAATTAACTCCTCCTAGAGATAGAGTCGGATCGACTTCAAATTTCTGCTGTGCCTTCTAAAGGCATTGATGATGTAAAGTTGTGCTATCTGCTCATATATGTCAATGGGCGTGTCCGTGGCGTATGCGTCAAAGTTCAAGTCTTCGCCATGACAAAGGAAGTGGTTGTAACTTCATTGTAGATGCTCAGATCTGTACGAAATTTTACACATTTAATAAGAGTCCCGCACTTAACACATGTATATGCCGAGATTCACCCCCAGTCATAGCGCCACCTGCTGGCAACAGGAAGTAAGGTACAAAACCTTCATGCAGCCTCCGAGTCGTAAAGAACATTCACAGTCGCACAGGCAGGGGTCCACAATAGGCAACGCGGTAGCAACACACCTCGACGCTACAGGTGCGAGGGCCGCCATCGCTGCTTGCAGCTTTAATTTTTTTTGGGCCCGAGCACTAGCGTTGCAGGACCCTATTGAAATTGTAGGATTATTTTTTTTTTTTTCTTTCTTTCTTTCTTTTTTTTTTCTGCAAAGTAAGCTCATTTTTCAGCGCCGCAACATGCTCGAAAACTCACCAAATTTGGCACACGTGTCAGGACTGGTGAAAAATTTCAGTATTTTGTGGGTTTCAGCGGACGGGCGTGGCAAAATGGCTCGCTAGCGCCACCTAGAAAATTAGAAAAATTAGCCCTCGTCCACGTTCGACCTACATGGACGAAATTTGGTGGGGACGGGTGTCATATCAAGACGCACAAAAAAGCCTCAAGAACCCATACCCTAAACTCGACAGGAAGTCCGCCATTTTCAATTTGGCGGCCATTTTGGGACGATTTGCACACTCCGTACTTTAACGAACTCCTCCTAGGGATTTAGTCGGATCGACTTCAAATTTCTGCTGTGCCTTCTAAAGCCATTGACGATGTAAAGTTGTGCTCTCTGCGCTGTTAGTCTATGGGCGTGTCCGTGGCGTCGATGATTCGCCATGAAACAGGAAGTTCTTGTAACTTGGCTGTACATGCTCAGATCTGCACGAAATTTGACACTATTGACAAGAGTCCCGCCCTGAACAAATCTACATGCCGACATTTACCCGCAGTCATAGCGCCACCTGCTGGCGACAGGAAGTGACCTTTAACGAAGCAGCCCCGCCGCACGCTTTTATCTACACGCATCGAAATTTTTGGGGACATCTATCATGTCAAGAGGTACAAAAGCCTCTTGGAGTGATGCCCTAAACTCCACAGGAAGTCGGCCATTTTGAATTTTATGGCAAAATTTTGGTGATTTATACACTCCGTATTTTAACTAACTCCTCCTAGGGATTTAGTCGGATCGACTTCAAATTTCTGCTGTGCCTTCTAAAGGCATTGACGATGTAAAGTTGTGCTATCTGCGCATATATGTCAATGGGCGTGTCTGTGGCGTGGCGTCAAAGATTAACTCTTCGCCATGACACAGGAAGTGGTTGTAACTTTACTGTAGATTCTCAGATCTGCACGAAATTTTACACGCATTGACAACAGTCCCGCCCTCAACAAATCTACATGCTGACATTCACCCACAGTCATAGCGCCACCTGCTGGCAACAGGAAGTGAACTTTAACGAAGCAGCCCCGCCGCGACGCTTTACCTACATATACGAAATTTCTGTGGCACATGGATCATGTCCAGACGCACAAAAGCCTCTTGGAGCAATGCCCTAAACCTGACAGGAAGTCGGCCATTTTGAATTGTGCGGCCATTTTGGGACGATTCGCACACTCCGTACTTTAACTAACTCCTCCTAGGGGTTCCGTCGGATCGCCTTCAAATTTCTGCTGTGCCTTCTAAAGGCATTGACGATGTAAAGTTGTGCTATCTGCGCGTTTTCGTCAATGGGCGTGTCCGTGGCGTTGATGATTCGCCACGAAACAGGAAGTTGTTGCAACTTGGCTGTATAAGCTCAGATCTGCACGAAATTTTGCACGTTTGTCAAGAGCCCAGCCCTGAACACGTGCACATGCCAACATTCAACCATAGTCATAGCGCCACCTGCTGGCAACAGGAAGTGACCTTGAACGAAGCAGCCCCGCCGCGACGCTTTGACCTACATGTACGAAAATTCTGTGGTACATCTATCATGTCCAGACCCACAAAAAAGCCTCTTGGAGTGATGCCCTAAACTCAACAGGAAGTCGGCCATTTTGAATTTTATGGCAAAGTTTTGGTGATTTACACACTCCGTATTTTAACTAACTCCTCCTAGAGATAGAGTCGGATCGACTTCAAATTTCTGCTGTGCCTTCTCAAGGCATTGACGATGCAAAGTTGTGCTATCTGCGCGTTTTCGCCAATGGGCGTGTCCGTGGCGTCGATGATTCGCCATGAAACAGGAAGTTGTAGTAACTTGGCTGTACCTGCTCAGATCTGCACGAAATTTGACATGTTCAATAAGAGTCCCGCCCTGAACACATGTACATGCCAACTTTCAACCACAGTCATAGCGCCACCTGCTGGCAACAGGAAGTGATCTTTAACGAAGCAGCCCCCGCCGCACGTTTGACCTACATAAATGAAATTTCTGTGGCACATGTATCATGTCCAGAGGTACAAAAAAGCCTCTTGGAGCGATGCCCTAAACCAAACAGGAAGTCGGCCATTTTGAATTTTATGGCAACGTTTTGGTGATTCACACACTCCGTACTTTAACTAACTCCTCCTAGGGATTTAATCGGATCGACTTCAAATTTCTGCTGTGCCTTCTTAAGGCATTGACGATGAAAAGTTGTGCTATCTGCGAAGTTTTCAGTAAATGGGCGTGTCCGTGGCGTGAGCGTCAAAGATCAACTCTTACGCCATGACACAGGAAGTGGTTGTAACTTCATTTTAGATGCTCAGATCCGTTCGAAATTCTACATGTTTAATAAGAGTCCCGCCCTAAACACATGTACATGCCAATATTTACCCACAGTCATAGCGCCACCTGCTGGTAACAGGAAGTGAGGTACAACACCTTCATGCAACGTCCGAATCAGCAGTAGCAAATGCACAGCCGCGACCGGCAGAGCTCCAGAATATGCAACGCGGCGCATCACACCTGACGTGCTACATGTGCGAGGGTCCACCATCGCTGCTTGCAGCTTTAATTTTTTTTTCTTTCTTTATTTTTCTGCAAAGTAAGCTCAATTTTCGCGGTCGCAACATGCTCGAAAACTCACCAAATTTGGCAAGCATGTCAGGACTGGTGAAAAATTTCAGTATTTTGTGGGTTTCAGCGGACGGGCGGGTAAAATGGCTCGCTAAGCCACCTAGAAAATTAGAAAAATTAGCCCCTCGTCCACGTTCGACCTACATGCACGAAACTCGGTGGGGATGTGTATTATATCAAGACGCACAAAAAAGCCTCAAGAACCCATACCCTAAACTTGACAGGAAGTCCGCCATTTTGAATTTGGCCGCCATTTTGGGACGATTCACACACTCCGTACTTTAACTAACTCCTCCTAGGGATTTAGTCGGATCGACTTCAAATTTCGGCTGTGCCTTCTAAAGGCATTGACGATGAAAAGTTGTGCTATCTGCGCGTTTTCGTCAATGGGCGTGTCCGTGGCGTCGATGATTCGCCATGAAACAGGAAGTTGTTGTAACTTGGCTGTACATGCTCAGATCTGCACGAAATTTTACACGCTTGACAAGAGTCCCACCCTGAACAAATCTACATGCCGACATTTACCCGTAGTCATAGCGCCACCTGCTGGCGAATGGAAGTGACCTTTAACGAACCAGCCCCCGCCGCACGTTTTATCTACATGCACAAAATTTTTGGGGGACATGTATCATGTCAAGAGGTACAAAAAAGCCTCTTGGAGCGATGCCCTAAACCCAACAGGAAGTCGGCCATTTTGAATTTTGGCGCCATTCTTGCATGATTTACACACTCCGTACTTTAACTAACTCCTCCTAGGGAGTTACGCGGATCGACATCAAATTTCTGCTGTGCCTTCTAAAGGCATTGACGATGTAAAGTTGTGCTATCTGCGCGTTTTCGTCAATGGGCGTGTCCGTGGCGTCGATGATTCGCCATGAAACAGGAAGTTGTTGTAACTTCATTGTACATGCTCAGATCTGCACAAAATTTCACACGCTTCACAAGAGTCCCGCCCTCAACAAATCTACATGCCAACATTCACCCACAGTCATAGCGCCACCTGCTGGCAACAGGAAGTGACCTTTAACGAAGCAGCCCCCACCCCACGTTTAACCTACAGTTACGGAATTTCTCTGGTATATCTATCATGTCCAGACGCACAAAAAAGCCTCTTGGAGCAGTGCCCGAAACCAAACAGGAA
This sequence comes from Lepomis macrochirus, assembly GCA_024633595.2. Classification (NCBI taxonomy): domain Eukaryota; kingdom Metazoa; phylum Chordata; class Actinopteri; order Centrarchiformes; family Centrarchidae; genus Lepomis; species Lepomis macrochirus. The sequence continues at coordinate 11,701,947 of JALXJV020000008.1, read as the reverse complement.
GTCAGCCATTTTTATTTTTGTGGCCATTTTTGGACGATTTACACACTCTGTATTTTAACGAACTCCTCCTAGAGATGTAGTCGGATCGATTTCAGATTTCTGCTGTGCCTTCTAAAGGCATTGACGATGAAAAGTTGTGCTATCTGCGTGTTTTCGATCAATGGACGTGTCCGTGGCGTGGCGTCAAAGATCAACTCTTCAGCCATGACACAGGAAGTGGTTGTAACTTCACTGTAGAAGCTTAGATCTGCATGAAATTTTACACTTTTGACAAGAGTCCCGCCCTGAACACATGTAAATGCCGACATTCACCCACAGTCATAGCGCCACCTGCTGGCAACAGGAAGTGAGGTACAAAACCTTCATGCAACGTCCAAAGCCTGTAGTAAATGCACAGCCGCACCGGCAGAGCTCCATAATAAACAACGCGGCCGCCTCACGCCCCGACGTGCCACATGTGCGAGGGCCCGCCCATCGCTGCTTGCAGCTTTAATTGTGTGCTGTTTTGTATTCTCAATGCAAGATGGCACTGGGGTAGAAATTATATTCATCCTTAAAGTAAATTTTTCTTTTCGCTGTCCCCCTGCCACAGGGAGTTCAGAGGTCATTGTACTCTACAGAACAACAGCCCCTGGACCTGCTAGGCTTCCAGTATTTTGCTCACAGACATTTTAGTAGGTACAGAATGCATTAATTCATCTTTAGACGTACACAATACAGGTAGAATTGTGACTTTCTTTGTTTAAATGTGTAAGCACATATCCAGGTAGAATGCCTTTAAACAGTTTAGGTTGTTTATCATGCAAGGCAAATGCATAAATTATCATAATTTTTCAGAGCTGTAAAATACTTTATCATAAAATTATAAGATACATTGTGCATTTGTGTATTTTTTGCTATTTCCAGACTTACTCTTGATCCAGCAGCCTTTGCTTTGACTGACCACACCACCCCTTTACTGCACCAAGCTGAACTGGTCTTTCTCACTTCGACACTTCCCACTGTTGATGTGGTATCTTTTATAGCATTGTGAACTTGATAGCATGCAACAAGTGGTGTGCTGCTGTGAGTTAGATAGCACACCAGGAGCGGTGTGCTGTTTGTAGTGCAGTCCAGCAGTAAATCATGTTTCGGCAGTGCGCTGGGGATGCAGCCCCTGGCAGCTCCCAGACGGCCTTTGGCTCTGGCTCCCTTCTCTTAGCGCCACTCTCTAATTTCAGAGCCGGGACCCTGCCTACTACTGTGTCTTTACCGCATTCCCACAAACCAGAGACGGACAGTCTGCCTGCATGTCTGGCTGCTTGCTCTCCATCTCACAGTCTCTCTTGCTTTCTATCTCTCGCTGCCTTTGTGTCTCTCTATCACTTTTTTACTCCCTGTTTTTGCCTGCTGAGCTTGCCCCTTCTTCTTTCCTCCGTCTCTGTCTGGTTCTGTGCCTTCAGGATTATAGGTCTGCAGTCTTCACTCACAGCATCTAAATCATGCTGTACACTGCCACTGTCTCTTGTCAGACCCCTCCTAGTTGTTCTCTCCATCTCTCTAGCATCCACTGTGGGCTTGCTTGATGGCTGTAAATACCCATGCTACATTTCCATTTTAATTGCCCGAGTTTCTCAGGGCCCAGGGATATATTTTTTGCACATATATTTTATTGTTTTGGCCAAATGCCCCCACTACTTTCGGTTGGACCTGACCACTAATATACTCCTACATGGACCAGTTCATTATCAGCAGGGAGGTGTGAGCTTATTTAAGAAGGTTATGAAGGGGTCAATATAAAGTTCATGAAACAGGGGTCTGTGTTTTATTGGGACCTGTAGTCTTACTAATGCACAGTGCTAAGTAGCCCTGGTGCCACCCTACTTTTGAGTGCTATTAAATCAGTCTATACTGCATGGAACAGTAAACCAGCTGCTAATAATGCCAAGCTGTTAAAATTACTCCGGAGACTATGAGTGTAAATGTCACCGCTATTAAGTCAAACTGGTACCTGGGGAACATGTAATGGGTAATTTGTGCATTTGTTTAATACTGTACATATAACTGTATGTATGTGTCTTATGCAGATGTGTATCTCTGGTATTTAACCAAAATGCACACATAATTGTAAGTCAATTAAAGTTATAGTAAGTGAAACATTAATTTAGCTTATCATACTGGGATTCGTTCCTGTGAAGCTTTTAATTACGCCTGTTGTTTGGCTAGTTCCCCATCCTGCCAAAACCTGACTCTGGCATATCTACCTTTCAGGGGGTGGGTGCTGATGACTCAACTATACCTGGGGCTGGCTAATGAACCCCAGTACTTCTCCTAATAAAATGTGTCTGTAGAAATGCTTAGTCAAATTCCTATTTTCTGACCAAATATTTCCTGATTGAAATCACAACTGCTAAGTTTAGAATTTTGTGTGTTTTATTTAGGAAAAATTCTTCAGCTTCTTAAGACAATATTAAACACTGATGCAGTGAGATGTTTGTATAAGGGGCATTATTTTTGCTGTTTTCCTATATTCCCCAAAGTAAGAAATAGAAACATTTAATTTTGTTATATAATGGTGCTTGTATTGAACACATTAAATGAAACCTAGCAGTACCTACAACTAGCAACTCCTGATTTTGAAAATAACAGTAGTCGTAATTTGCAGGGCACTTTTCAAAATAATTACTTGCACAAGACAACCAAGGATCTGTTCCAGCCCCCAATGACCCTCTAAAGGATAAGTGGGTATAACTAATGGATACATGCATTGATGGATAACATGGTTGTAGACAGAGTGTACAAACTCTTGAAATACTTTAAATATGCATGTCAGCATTAGGTAATCAGCACTGAACACAAAGTGCAGTTGAGGCTTTTTGGAATGCCATTAGTTTTGCAGGCATTTGGTCTGTGTTTGACAAATTAAAATTGTGGCCTGGTGGAAAGTTTGGGGATCACCAAAGTTATTAGGATTCACCAACTTGGCCCTGTGAATATATACAGTTGTTGGGATCTGCCATGCCATTATATAGGAGCAGATTAAAAAGTAAAATAAGGTCAATTTTATTATTGTAGCAAGGTGTTGTGCCATAGCAGGCTAGCACCTTAGTTCATGGAATGATTTTAACTAGCTGTTACTAATGCAGCCGTGTTTATGACTGTGTAAAGAGTTGACTGGGCCACTTGTGGTTCAGACATTGGTCCTATGGTACTCGGTGCCCAGACACATCCCCCAGGCAACAGTCGGGTTGCTAATGCCCATACTAAATCATGGTATGTATGTGTGTTTATGCACACCTACTGTATGTGTTTGTCCGACTTGCTCCATCCACTCTATGCCCAGTCTCCTGTCGGCCCCCTTTTGCTGTAATGGCGTCAGGCTTTTGCAAAACAATTAACAAGCTTGTCTGTATTACATGGTGAGTTTTTTTCCTTCAATAAATGACTAATGATTTTATGGGAGTATAATGGTGGGTATTTATCTATACCTCTGGGCCCTGTGTTTCCCTGTAGAACAATTAGTGACACACCTTTCAATTGTGTGCAATTAACTTTGTAGTCCACACAGGATACAGGCCTCGCCTAGTCACATATGGTACAATGGATAAAATCAGGAATCTATTATTTGACGCTGAATTAGTGAATGGGGCCATGAGTGTGAACTGCATATTTCTACCCCTTTTAATGTTGACCATGAAATAAAGGTCCCCCACCCTGTCTCTGTTATACAGCTATCATCCAATTGAACAGCTATATGCGGTGCAGCTTATCCAGTTTTAAATGTTGTAGATAGAGTTAAATAGCCATATCATAAATCCCATACCTCCTCCACCTCTCTAGTCTCATGTTTTACCTGAAATGTATTAATTTATTGTCATTGCTGGCTCTGTACAACCATAAAATCAGTGGAGGTAGTGATCTCACTGGTAAAAAGTACTAGAAGCTTAAGTAATAAGGAGATCATTTCCATTGTCTGCTGTGGTTAGCAGCGTGACAAAAAAATGATGATGGTACATTGATGGTTGTGAAATGAGACTGTGTGGTAGTCACAAGAGAAGTCTTATGAAAGCATTTCTTAATATTAGCAGAATTGCCTTGTGGGAACAAATAACATTAAAGGCAAAAAAATACCTGTCCCATTCCCAACTGATGTAGCTGACAACATTTAATTACAGATTACACCTTTTTTGTTGATTCTGTTCTATGGTTATTGATAACATTACACTATTAACTGAGCTCAGAATGCTTCAGGTTTCATGTGTGAGGGAAGAAGTCAGAAAAATGATTAGTGAGAGATCTACAACTGTACGTAAGTATTCACAAATACTTTACTCAACATATAAACAAGTTGAGAAATATTTAGATCAGCTACAACTCAGACAGCTTCATACATCAGTTCACTCTCATTCCATTTGGTACTTAGACAGACACAGAGATAGAGGGAGAGACAGACATTAGTCTGGAGATCTCGATACTGTACGTCTCCTCCATGACATACTGCTGAGGACAAAGGGAGGCCAGGAGTGTCTGAGCTGAAGTTGGCCTGATAAGCAGAGCAGATAGAGGGTTGCAGAGAACCAGAAGGGCAAGCTGAAAGGTATATGTCTCTTCCTTCACAGAAGGATTCTTTAGAAAAGACCAGAAAAGACTGGCACGACTAAACCAAAGTCAGTGTGATAAAGAAGAGATAAGATATTCTGCGGTGCCTTATGTTCTCACAGATGCTATACAGGAGGAATGTGATCAAGTAGTTGTATTAACCAATCTAACCAGAGACTACACAGACCACAGACTAACTACAGAGGGTTTTGTTTTTGTCATCCAGTAACATCTGGATGCAAAGTCACTCATGCATTGCATTTGTGAATCTCAGCAGGTTTACACACACACACACACACACACACACACACACGCACACATGCACGCACACAGACAAGAATACACATGGACACATCAAGCATGCTCACGGACAGCTTGTGGTGAGAAGTGAACATCCAAAGGTCCGTGTTGGCCAAGAGTGTCATTCTCACCAGTCCACCGCTGGCCAAACAGCATGGTAATTAGAGCTCAATGGAGCCCATTCTGGCTGTATGTACAACTGTGTGTCTTGTCCTGTCAGTATGTCTCATCTGACAGGAGTGTGTGTACGGCTCTAGGAAGAGGCAAGCGACAAGAGTTTCCTCTGAATTGAAGAGGGCGAGAGGGCACTTGAGAGCAAAGAGATTATGTTTGTTAGAGTGAGTGTTTCGCATGCATCTGACTGTCTGTGGAGTGTGCATATGTTTGCACGTGTGTGTTCACTACTGAATTTAGCAGGAAGGCAAGTGAGGGGTGTGTTTATGCTCTAAGCAATGTGTCTATTTTTGACCTCAAATTCAAGAGTAAGCCTCTGTGTGTGTCTGGAGCTCCCTGCACAGCTCACTCAGCACCTTGACATTGGCACTGAGCCTCTGTGTAGATCTGCTGTCTCAGCTGGATCGCTCTCCTCCCTTTTCCTCTGACCCTTCTCCCCTCCATCACTCACTCCCCCACTCTTGCTCTACTCCCACCTCCACTCCAGGCCCTTCCAGCTTCTCTCATCCAGGGGAGAAGAGATTAAATCACTCCCTTTTCTCTGTCTCTCCAAGGGTTTCCTTCCCCCCTACACACACTCACCCCGTCCCTCCCTTTCTGATAGTGTTGTGGGGGAGGGTGCGGTGGGCTGTGATTGTTGACTTGGACTACTGTGGGAATGCAGGTGCTGTGTGTGTGTGTGTGTGTGTGTGTGTGTGTGTGTGTAGCCCCTCCCTGTGCTTACTGGCCAGCTCAGTGGTCACACCAGCCGTTCAGACTGTGCTGTCATTGATATGACAGCATGCTATGGCAGATGGCTGCCAAAATATCAAAACAATCTCTTCTTAGCACTCACGCAACTAAGGTTTTAGTCAGAAGTAATTAGATTCTGATTTTTGCATTTAATTATCAACTGTTAAACTAGGATTATTTTCATTATCAACAATGCAAAATCCAAAGGTAGCACTAAATCCTCATATTTAAAAGTCTTGAAACATGGCATTTGGAATGTTAACTTGATAAATGTTAAATTGTTGATTGATTATCTGATGATTGGCCAGTTTATTAATTGGTTAACCAACTAAATGTTTCAGCATTATTATTCACATTTGTACACCATTTGATATGTTTTCCAACTGGATGCTTTATACAGAAGGAAATAAATGCAAAGACAGAATTGCTTGCAGCAACACATGTATTTCCAAATTGAAGCAAACATAAACATATGTTTACTGTAATTCAAATACCCAAAACTCATCAGATTTGTTTCACAAAATTAAATTGTATAAATGAAGAAATACAAACACAATAAAAACAAAGACAATGTTCTAATGAGTGTACTGTTCCTTCATATCAGTGTGATGAAGGAGCTATTTTCCAGTGAAGGCATTTGACAATGACAGCCTTGACAACCTTTGTAGCCTTATAGCTCCCCAGCACAACAATGGCAGATGGTATCTGTTGCAAGTCGCAACCTCTCGTGTCAACGTGCACAATAAATCCTCCGTTGCCATACCCACTATAGCTCTAAACAAAATGCACAGCAGGCGTGTTCACACTACCAGACATCTTTGTTTTCCACAAGTTTCTTGAGACCAACCCACCCACCACCTTACGTGCATATCGGTCTCCTCATATGTTTCGCCTCCTCTCTTTTTTTCTTTCACTTTGACTTTTTCCTTCTTTTTTTCCGTTGCTTCTTTTGTTTTGTCTTTCTTTTTCTTCTTGCCTTCCGCTCCTTCTCTTCTCTTGGCCATTGAGGTTAACCACCACTTGTATTACACTGCATTACAACTCATCAACAGTATGCCGGATAGAAAGAAAAACAACCCACACTTGTTGTCCTCTCTCTCTCCCTCTTTAGCTAAATCACAAAACAAGCAGGCCAAAAACAGTGAATTGCCTAGAAACCCAATATGGACTCCACCCTGGAGATTATACGGTCAACTCAGCCAGCCTGCACTAGAATAACAGCCTGGCTTGCTCTCACTGTCCCCTGCCCAGTATGTGTGTATGTGTTTATGTGTGTGGAGGCATCCCCAAGTACCTTACCCTCTCTGCTACTGTCTCAACGTGTGTTAGGCATACATGTATTTTGTAAATGTAAGCATACCTTTACAGAGATTTTTCTTTGCAGTCGAAATGGTACTTCAACTTGGAATTTCAAAGATGTGCCATTCTTCAAAAGCTGTTGGACAGAAATTGTTGACACATCTACACTTGATACTATTTCACACCGGCCAACAACAATCATGTCACTCAGCAGCTGCACTTGTTTCTTTAAGTGATCATTTTGTATTTTATCTTGTGTAAGTGTATTTTTTTTTTACAATGATCAAAACATCATTGTAAGCAAATGTGTTAAATACAAAATCTACTAAATGTGAATATGCACTAGCCTATTAACATCTAAATTATTAACAGTGACCTATATACCACATTAAAATAACAAGCACTGTAGGTAGGTAATTTCTCAAAAATTAAAAAAAAAAAGAAAAAAGTAGTAAACAATTATTTTTTCAGCACTGTATATGAACAGATTTGGTGCCACATCATAAAGGGATCAACATGTGACTTCTTTGTTTTGTAACCTAGATGTTGAAAGCAGGCAGTCCGGTCAGGAAAATATCATTTATGTATCTTACGTTGGCAGTGTAGTTTAACCTAAACTCACACAATAAATGCCTCTCAGTACATTAATAATTTAATTTGATTGTGAGATCACAGTAAATTAGTCAACGACAGGCAAGTGCTCACATTCAATTACCAATAAGTGTTTAAGATAATGGGTTAAAATCTAAAGCTGAATACTAATATCTTGTCATAATCAATGATAGCCAGTTTCCTTTACTAGGGAAAGCAACAGTCATGATTATAGGTGCCATGTAGTCAGTTGGACATGAGCCTCTACCTGTCTTCTGTGACACAGGAATAGATTTGAAAAAAGTTACTAGATTTTGTTTCAATTTACTTAGAAATAGAGTTAATTTAGATTCAAGTGTATGTTAATGAAGTTAGAAAAAAATGACCATAACAATTTAAACCTGGTACAAAATGCATGATATAATAAATACGTGTATCCATAACTGTTTAAAGAGGTGGTATTATGCTTTTTGGCTTTTCCCTCTCCTTTATTGAGTTATATATCTTTTTTGTGCATGTAAGGTTTTCAAAGTGAAAAAGTCCAAAGTCCAGCCCAAAGGGAGTTCCCATCACCCACAGAAAGCTGTGCTCTGAATCGCTTGAAAACAGCTCGTTTGCAGTCCAGCCTTTCACCTCCTTTACTTGTGACGTCACAATGAAAACGCACCATAAAGTTTGCCAAGAGGCTGGTGGGGTCAGGCACGCCCTCAAACCAAGCTAGTCTGAGCGGAGGCCTTTGGCTTGACTCGCCTTTCTTTGGTTTTCCATTGTAGAAATGTCATACCTGTACCTGCTTCCAGATACTTTTTTTCGTATCACCTCACCGCCGTCGAGGTTCCACGGGAGGTGAGGGATACTAAAATGTGATGTGAAAACGACAGACTGCTGATTAGAATATTTACTATTCACTGCATCATCATTGCGTACAGTTGACAGAGGCCAGCAACAGAAAGTTTATTTTACAGTTTTCGTATGGATTTTCATCACTAAATCCACTTCTGAGAGGTTTTGAGGTGAGAAATCAGCTGTGTAGATTTCGAAAATTGACAGTTTTATGAGAAGTGATGGCGGAACTTCAGTTGAGGAGCTCTGCAAGTGGCTGCGGGGGATGCCTGTGCCAACCTGCGGGAGGAGCGAGGAGATATCATGTGTTTGTGGGCTGGTAATAACTTATACCATCTGCTAGGTTACGGTCGCAGTTTGAAGCCGCTTTGATTTGGATCACACTACCTTGTTTCCTACGACCCGCCCTTCTCTGCTTTTGATTGGCTAGTAGTCCTTACCTGGGAACTACGCATGTGCAACTCCCAACAAAGTTTTTGTACAAGTAAGATGCATCACTCTGTAGCTCAAGAGCGGAGCGTACAACACATAGGGTGAAAAGTGGAGCTGCAGCAATGTGCAGTAGGAGAAAAATATGGTGTTTTTTGATAATTAAACCATGTAAACCTGTTCTGGTACAACCCCTAATTAAGATTTTGAACCTGAAAATGATATAATACCACCTCTTTAAGCAATAATGTGCACGTAATGCTTTAATAACATTTACAATTCATATTAATAATAATATGTTAATAGTGGTTGAACTCACGTTTTCCAAATATATCAACTCAAAAGTAATATGTTGATAATATATGGCAATCAATACATTTCATGTCTAGCCATTTAACACGCATCGTTGAAAAGGGGTTGGGGGGCATTTCGATTTGGGCTCTGAGATTGTGCTGCCCATAGTTTGGAAAGCTGGATCCAATCTGAGGCCAGTCAGGCTGTGGTGATGGAGGCTTCTCTAATGCTAGGTCTGTAGGTCTGCAACGCCTGACTCTGGCCTACAACTGGGGTAGAGTGGCTGATTGTTTCCAGCCATGATGGAGGTAATGAGGGGGTGGTGGTCATCATGATACACACAAACACAGAAATACACACACAGACATGCATGCACGCACACACGCGCACACACACACACACACACACACACACACACACACACACACACACACACACACACACACACACACACACACACACACACACAGACTGACCTATAAGTGAATATTCATTGTGTGTGTGTTCTTTCACAGCATATCGTCTCTCTCCACAGACCACAGGGTCACTCTGCTATAGACTCTCATTAGTGGTCACCTCTACTGGAGGACACACACACACGCATGCTGGTACACACACATACAGACACACACACACCACATATACAAACATTCACCACCGGCTTTAAACATGGAGATTTACCACACACACCTTAACGTAAATCCTCTCATTCAGTTCACAGTATTGAGTTTGATGCACGCCATGCTAGGTGCCTTAAAGTGAAACCACATGCAGCTAAGTTCAAGTAGATTTGCTAAATCTCTGTCAAAAGGTGAATGAATCATGCCTGTACTCAGCGTGCAATCACGCATGTGTGGTTGCTGTATCACAAGATGCAGGGTGACAGGGCTCATGGAGAAAAGCTGACAAACATGTACACAAATATCAACTCTCTCACACCAATACACACACTTGCTCAGATGCACTTGACGTCACAAGTGTCTGGAAAGAGAATCATTTGGGGAAGTAAAACAGCACATTTGAAGGAGATGCATCTCTCTTACTGTGAACCAAAGTCTGTCATAAAATTAAATGACTAATACCAAAACAATTATTAGAAGCACTTAGCACGAAGTGCAGCAAGTCAGGTTGCCTAAAAATTAGAAAAGTAGGTCGACTAGTGTCCTATTGATTAAAAAATATTTAAGTGCTTTTAACAGGTTGCTTCAATGAGTAGCTAACTGAAGAAACTGCACTGAGAAGTTTTGGCAATAAAATAAAACTTCTACTTTCTTTTTTTAAGTCTTTTATGATAGACCTTAAGCTATCAGCAAAGCTTTATCACATTATGTGTCACTTTAAAGCACTGCCATGAAATTGAGGGTGAATGGTGTGGTAACATAGGATTGCATTTTCCCACGCTTTAGTAGTTGTATGTTAGGATTTCCCCATAGTTCAGCCCACCCTCTCCAAAAATGTCCCAAATCTAGTGTGAAAGGAAAAGCCTGGTCCTCAGGTCTGTATGGTTACTAAGGTGGCTGACACATCAAGTGGACAGCTGGCAGTCCAATTGAGCATTGGTGGCTGATCACTGGCTGTAGTTTTGGCAATGTGTTGTGCACCGTTTACTGCCATTTTGCTTACATACTTTCTAGGCATTTTTGGCTTTATGTGAAAACAGCTAGCATGGACCAAGGCCTCATTCAGACCAACTTAAGTCCTGCCTGAAAAATCAGCCCCCTCAACTGAAACCTGCCCTTGGTGCACACGGTGGGCTTCCAATGGAGAGGGCTCCATCAAAAACACAAAGATGGTTGTCGCTGTGATAACTTTCCAGAGCAACAAAATCTTTCCTCATAATATAATACATTTGTGTGCAGTGTTGTGGCGTACATTTATTGTCCCACATATGTATAAAGGAACACATCCACACTGACATAACCCCTTGCCTTTGCTTATTTTGGTCTAAATGATCACTAGAGGAGTGGGGAGAGAGAGGGTAAGAGAGAGTAACATGCTGCATTGATCCCCAGCTGGATTCAAATCACCTTTGCATTTACATGTTACGTGTCTAGGACCTCTAAGCCATCAGACACCTCAGTGATTTCATTACTTACTTTAGTGTCTTCCCATCCTATAAATCTGTTTTTTTCTTTTTTCTTTTTCTTCTGCAACCAAGGACTAGCTGACAATGCCAGTGCATTGCCAAGTGACCAGTAATTTTCCTCTTACTCAGCATAAAATGAATGTTTGCGTTGGTGGTCAACTGGTCATCAGCTCTACTCATTACAGTGTGTTCAAGTGCATCTTATTTGCATAGGATGTGCTTTGACACAAAGCCTTTGATCAGTCAGCTTTTGTTTATGCTAGTTTTTTGAGGTCAGCTTGGTGCATCAAGGCCATGAAAGGAGAGGGTCTGGACACAACTAACACAGCTTATCTTCTGTCCCTCCAGCACTAGTCAAGTTACACATTAACTAGCCACTCGAACGCTCCTGCTCTTCTGCTGTTGTGAGCAAACTTTATTGCAGCATAATCTCACTTCAGTGTGGGACGGTAGTGGAGGACCGTTTAAAATATCATTCAAGTTTAGTGCCTCAGGTAACATATTAAACAGAACTGGGCACTGAAACAGTTCAGTAGAGCTGCAAATGATATAAAGTAATTAATCTAATAATAGAAAATAGGTAGTAATGTCTTTAAACATAAAAAAGAAATTTTGCTCTTTAGAGCAGAAATTATCTTCTAATCTTATATCTTGTCTATGGTTATATGGCTTTCAGGCTAGATGAGTGACAGAGTAGGGCTTTTATTGTGTTTAAACAATTGTTATTCATTGACTGGTGCTAGGTGTTCCAACCTGGCATTTCTCAGTTCATAAAGCACACAACAGCAGCCTAAAAAACAATGTGTGGGCTAATTATTTAAAAAAAAAATACTACTATAAAGAAACATATATATGTAAAGTATAATTAACGACTTACTCCTCGAGAAACACAATGCTAACAGTGTGATCACATACTTGATCATCTACAATGGTTAACCAACTCTTTAATTATCCTTTAATTATCCCTATTCTCCAAACTGGAATAATTGGAAAATACCACGTATATATGGAGCAGGCGGTAAAAAACTGAACAATGTGAGAGAACTCTGAGAAGCCTTGGGCCTAAAGCTTTAAAAAACTTAAACACTTTATTTGATTTGACTAGCCTTAACCTAACCAGCCATCAGCTCTTTTCCCAGGATGGAAAGCTCATTTGTGCCTTTTAGGAATGGCTGAAATTCCCAGTCCCACTGTGGTTGTGAGGGGGGAAGAGTCTGGGCCACTGGGATGTACCAGATGGGATGCTTTTCCGATATGTAAGCATTACGTAGCACCAGGGAGTGGTTTATAAGTACATGACTGTGGTTGCTGCTCAAAGTCTGTAGTATAGATGGGTAAATCATTGGCGTATTTTGTCAGTGCTGTAACCTATTTGGTATTAGGGCAGGTTTTTGAAGGAAGGAGGAGGTATAGGTGTGACATTATTTGAGACAAATGTCCAGCAGGTATTAAAATATTTCCTGGGACATTTCGGACTCTTTTTTTTCACAGCTTCACCTGAGAATATTGCTTGAATGAATATTGACTTAGTAAACCACAAACAGAAATTTGCACGGAGCTTGACATGGTTTGCTCATGTTCAACAGTCCAAGTCGATATTTGCATGGGATCTGCAGTGTTTTGCCAGTTCTAAACTTTATGTACACTGAACAAAATTATAAATGTAACACTTTTGTTTTTGCCCCTATTCATCCTAAGACTTTCTCTATGTACACAAAAGGCCTATTTATCTCAAATATTGTTCACAAATCTGTCAAAATCTGTGTTAGTGAGCTCTTCTCCTTTGCCGAGATAATCCATCCACCTCACAGGTGTGGCATATCAAGGTGCTGATCAGACAGCATGGTATTGTACAGGTTTGCCTTAGGCTGGCCACAACTGTGAGGTGGGTGGATTATCTCAGCATAGAAGTGCTCACTAAAACAGATTTGATGAGAGAAATAGGCCTTTTGTGTACACAGAGTTCAGCTCATGCTGAATGGGGGCAAAAACAAGTTGTAGTTGTTAGAGGAAGTTTTTGTTCAGTGTATGTTTGCATACCAACATATATATGCTTTGCGTAACTATAGATAGCTTGTCTGCGAGATGTTCCCAGAAAGTACCAAGCAGCACTGGCCGAGGAGGGCCTGCCCTGTGTATGAATAGCCCGTAATTTCAGCTGGATGGAAAACACTAATGCAGCTCGTAAAAACAGGACACTTAAGACTGGTACAATTACTCTTTCCAGCAGACAAAGCCAAGAAAACACACCATGCAAGGCACTCTTCAAATCATCAGCCTTATGACCAACAAACAAGCAGCAATCAATCCAAACTACTGTTTGCTTTCATTGCCTCAAGCGAAACTATACTCCATTGTGTTAAAATTAATTTTTAAAAGCCACCACAAAAGGAAGAATTGTTCGTAACTATAATTCTCTTTGTCATGAAGATAGACCTAGGGTTGCATTATTAATAGTCTTGCATTAGAATGCTTGTTTGTACCCATAAAAATATCAATCTAGCTGTAAGTCATGAAGACCACAGAGAGGGAAAGAGAAAGCCTGAGTCTATGGGTATTTTGTCAAACTGATGCAAAGCAGTCAAACAAGTGCAGCAATAATAGCAGATAAAGTTGCACTGACACACACTGCAAGCCATTAACCATCTGATGGCCAATAAATCATTAATGTACAGGATCTCTGTAGCGTTGTTCTGGCACAATGGTCCCCATCTTGAGAAATATCCAATGTCACTGCTGAATTAAATTAGTGATGAAGTCACGACAGACCCAAAACAGCTGCAGGCCTATTTTCAGTGAACTTTCACTATCCTTGTTTTTTGAATAGTAAACCTAAGCAATGTCAATAAAACTGGAGAAGTTTGCAGCAATGTCTGGATGAATCACATCAAGCAAAATAGAGCAGAACATGGAAAATATGGCCTGTTGCTCTATTTAGAGTGCCTTTATGTGATTTTGGGCTCCTATAAACATGTTTGTGCGTCTGTGTGCGTGTGTACTGTGTTGGAGAAGCAATATAGTGTGTGCATGCCAGCTTTGGCATGTGCACAGGTGTGTTTAAATGTGGTTTAAATATGGTAAAAATTTGATCATTGCAATTGTGTGTCTGTTTATATTTCTCTGTGTTTGTGCTTGGCCATTCCCACCCATTTTTGAAGCAAACTCTCAGCTATCCCTGACTCATAGTTACCATGAGTTTCATTCTGCTGACTCTTCTTCCCTCCACTTTTGCTCCCCTTATTCCTTTCATCAGTCGTGTCCTCCCCTCAGTACCTAACATTAATTTTACCAACTTGTTCTTATTAACCCCTGTGATGATTTTAATGAGTGTGCGTCACTTAGGGCAAAGAGTTGTAGGTTTTCCCACTCTCTCTGGTGTTTTTTTCTTTTTTTATTGTGGTTTGTTCTCAGAGCAATTTGCTGGTGCAAAAAACAAAGAAGAGCTTGTTAGGAGCTCACAATCAATAGATTAAGGCTGAGAAAGAAAGTGGAGGAGAGAAAGTTTGAAATAATAAGAGAGCTAGAGGAAAGTAAAATTATATATCTGTGTGGTTTCATCTCTGTATTTTTGTGCATGAATGGGTATTTGTGTCATTTTGTTTCATTCATTCATGTAATCATGGCCCATCTAGACTTAAAAAAGCAGAAAATGCTTTACATTTAAAAACCTGGTACTAGGAAATGTTGAACATTTTTGCTTGAAAGGAACTCAAATGATGAATTGATTATCCAACTGCTCGCTGTTTAATTCTCTGATGAGTGATTAATGGACTAACAGTTTCAGCCTCTCCTCATCTATTGTGACAGCTACAAGACCACAAAACAATAACCTGACAAGAGAAGAAATCAAGGTACAGCAAGGATGTGTGCAAGAGGAATTTAAAAAAGTCTGCTTTTGTGGGGTATTGATGCTGGAAAATAGTACAGTGGTATAAACTGTGTCTACCTGTGCTGACATGTGGCCAGCTGCTGCTGGTGGATGTTTATACTAAAGATAAAAAGGCAGCAGTCTTGAACCAGTATATTTTGGACTTGACAGGTCATGACAAGACTGCTGAAAAACTAGTGACAATGGCTGGATTTCCGTGTAATTTGCTGAGGATGGTTATAATCTTCAGAGGATGGATTTGTTTGTTTTGGATGACCCCCTGACTTTTCATCTTGTGCCACAAGCCATATAAGTACCCACAAACTTCAGAACCTTCAGCCAGAATAGCAACCTTTTTAGTATGTTGTTTTGTTTTATCCAAAACTTTGGGTTGCTTTTGGGATGTAATGAACATTGCATCCTCTAGGGACTGCTACAGGGGTTCCAGGGTTGGAGTCTTGTTAAACACTGCTGTCTTAGTATTGCTTTTCTGGTTGGATCAGTAATACTTTGGTGTAAGTCCTGTAAACAAACAGCAGCACGGCAGAGGATTTAATATTTCCCCCTGTACAGTAAGTTGGTATAGAAGTAAAGTGAAAAGGCTGCCAGTCTCCTCAACAGTGTTCTTGTTTGTTTACAGTATGTATTGTAACATCTGTGAACCTACTGCAGACTTTCCTTTCCTATCTTAAATTATCACTGTCCTGAGGCAGCCAACCAACACATGCACTGTTTATTCTTTTCTATCCCCTGCAGTCCTGCTCTTGCAGCACAACCCAGCCCCATATCACATTCCCGCTGTCCATCACTGGCACAAGGCCCCCGCTTAGCAGCAGAGAAAGTCCTCGGGGTCAAATCATAATGGACCTAAATGCAGCTCATTATCCTGATAAGGCAGGGGCGGTGGCTGTCTGACTGGTTGGATGACAGCCACACAGCTTTGACAGGTAGACAGAGGTAGACACAGCCATGGCGGCTATCTGATGGACCTGGTTGACAGATCCAGTTGCACTGGCCTGCTGCTCTGAGGCAATGGAAGAGTTTGGAAACTGGATGCCACAGAGCCACACAATGATATCTCCAGTTCTGCTGTATGATGGAGTGTTGTGAATGCGACTCACCCTTCCCTCCGGATGTGTGCACTGCAAAACATATCTAGCTTAATAAGTCAATTTACTGTACATAGTCAGTTTCAATTAATTGTTTTTCTTTATTTTCTGAAGCTGTTGGGTTATAGGTGTGGGACCTATAGTGTGTGGTCATTGGGTACTACAGTGTGTAGTACCCACTGACCACTGTTTGTGTTGGTAAAGGACAGAGATTTATTTTTAAGCATTAATATACTTTTTAATGTCTCCTCAATTTTATGTCTTTATGTCCCCAGAATATAATATCAGAAATGATTCAGTTTTCATGTGTTAAAGGCAGTTGGTGACAACAGGTGAAGTTATTTACTTACCGGATATGATTCAGCCCCTGGTCTTAACAGGGGCATGTCCCTGTTAATGACCTACCACCCACTTATTTAAGGCAGGTATAATTCTCTTGAAAAAAGTCCAACCACTTTTTTTCTAAGGGAATGCACGATATTCTCAGTTGTTGGGGATAGTAAATTTGCTTTTTGGAGCAACAGTTCCATTTTTTTCATCAGTTTGAAAATGTATATTACAGTGAATAATTTGATAAGGACATTTTTTCTCTGACTGTGGTCACAGTTTAGAGGAAGGCCATATTGCCCCGTTGCTATCTGTCTTTGCCATCAGGCAAGAGGAGGCGCATGTGGGGAGGCTGTCAACAGCACCAGGCCCCAGGGCATCTAAGTAGCCACATATTCTCTTACAGCCAGATGTCATCCATAACAGCACCACACACTCTCACTCACAAATCAACTTCTCCGTGTTTCTCTCATAACAGTATCCTCCCTCTCCTCTCTGCCCTTAGGTGTGCTGGTGTGGGTGTGCCTCCAGTTTCTCTTTGCGTATATTGCCTGTGTGTGTCCCTGTGGTTGTGTATGTGGGGGTGTGTATCGGCCCATGTTAATATGCCCAGTGGAGGCATGTTGGGCAGATGCCGACTTTCCGTCAGTGGGCGTGATGCGGGGGGATATGACGGCATGAGTGTCATACAGTGAACAAATCTGACTCCTTTCTCTTACCTTTGGCACACACTGCTCTCGTATAGGGTGACAAGGTAAGAGATAGCCCCAACTGCTACGCTTTGGGCTCTACACACACAAAAACACACTCTTCTGTTCAGACATTTACAGCACACACAACCATCAGGGGGAAAAGCACATGCACAAAATAAATGCACCGAAGAACATGATTGCGCACACTGCCACAAATACTACCACACACACACACACACACACACACACACTCTGACATCTACTCATTTTACATGGTTTTATACTTTGCTATATATACCATTCCAAGCTTTCAATGGGGACAGCATTTTGAGGGCAAGGAGGTATGAGCCTTGATGAAAGAGTAGTTGTTGAATGGGTATCATGCTGCTCAGCATATTTTACCATAATCACTCAGAGCCATAATTTTGACAAAGCATTCCTCCAGTGTAAATCCACATTATCCAGGTGCATATATGCTACCTGCACGCCTTTTTTTCCTACAGGCTTGCATAGTGCTTGGCAGGTTAGGAAATGTTTTTTTCTTTTTAGATGGTAATCTTGCAGACTTTTTGATTACCTGCTGCAGACTCGCTCCCCTCTACACCTTCATATTATGTAAAATACTTCACTACAGCTTTCTCTTAGACGTACAATTACAGCATTGTGCTTTTGTTTTTATAGCACCCACAAATGCATGGGATATGCATTTGTTGGTGGGTGCATTTTTTTTTTCAACTTGAATGCAAGCCAAGGAATAAATTGAAATATGAGCCCCAGTGCTCTGAAATTAACCATGTCTTCTATTTTTTGTTGGCATAATTTAAATTCTTTATATAAATTTAACAGCTAGCTGGGAGGACAGATTTGGGAGGTGACATAGTGTTCTGATGTGAAAAAAGTGACCTACACTTTGTATTTCTCACACACATATATACATACGTACACATACACAGCAACCACCGCTGTTTCTCACATTACTCTGAAATAGCTCCTTGTTCACCTCTGATGAGAGAAGTGGGGGAGGTAGTGAGAAATGGCAAAAAAAGACAGAGAAATGCGAGAAAGGGTGAGAGTTGACCTTTGGGTCTTGCTGAAGCAAGCTCTGTAAGTGAAGGGGCGGGTGGCTGAACTAAGTGGCTGATTCATTTCCCCAGAGACCCCCTTCCCCCAAGCCCGTGCACACACAGACACATGCACAGACACACACACTCCCACCCTTTCCCTTGTGGATGAGTCTAGTGATCCAGGTGCTGGTTTCAGCAGAGATGGTGACATGGCCTCTGTTGACCCCAAGGGAGCCCAGCTGGGGTGAGAGGTCATGGCAGAATCCTCCCACTGTCTGTCCATGTGTGTTTTTGGCTGTGAAGACCACAGGAGCAGCCTCAGGAAGTATGTCAGCCACTGGGCCCAGCCTGACCTCTTGTCATTTTTTCATCTTTTGACAACAGAGAAGACTAGGAGAAAGGAGAAACTGAAGTGCAAAGCTCAGTTGGGTTGAGAAGTTTAGGTGGAAATGTGTGTGTGTAGTTAATATTTTAATGTGGGTAGAAAAAGGGCTTATATAAGGTCCAGTAAACCTGCAAAGTCTGAGATATTACCTAATTTCTTTGTGTTTGGATGAATACGTGCTATAGTCTTGTTGGTTTGTGGTTTTAAATGTACCTCATGTACCTCTTGTCACTGACCATACCTGTCAACATTTCATATGTGTTTACATTTCTTTCCCTCCTATCTCTAAATAAACACTTTTCAAGATAAGGTCTCCCACATTCAGCATCACGCATATGAACCACCCCGCTTCTCTCCATCGCTGCCTTGGCAGTGTTTCATTTCAGCTTGATGCTAAGTCAAGCAGCTGTCCTGTTTTGACACTCAGGTAACAAAAGCTCAACGCTGCCCCATTAGCACTCTCCCTTCTGTCAGCAGTGTGCAGAGGCAGATGCTACCTGAGGCTGAGACACCAACGCGATACTTGGAACAGACAGCACTGAAAGCTTCATAAATTAGAAATGATCACTTTGTGAACATTACAATGGCCATACATTAGAAATGTTTACTGGGGAAAGATAAACTAGCATCAGGTTTGTATTCTGTAATCTTTAGTGTCCAAAAATTTCACACATTGAAATTAATCCACATTAAATTTAATCTGTGAGTAAAAGTGTAAAGATGGTTCATAAAGATGGTTCAAGGGGGAACTGTTGGTCAGATGTGTCAATGTTCTTATGTCCAGCTGAATTGCTTGGAGTTGACAACATATACAGAAGAGAAATCAAAGTTAAAGGATAAGTTGGAAAGGAAACTCATTTGTTAATGGGTCTTTGTTGGATTTACTTTAGAGCAACTTTAGTAATTAAATGGAAGCGTGCAGAAGAAGAGATACATTATGTTTTTTTAAAAAGAGCGTCATCCAAGAGGAGGTCCTGATCCCAAATTAACAAGTTGCATGGAAAATGGAGCAAGTGAATTCCCCATCTCATAAATGTAATGGGCCTGCTGAGTGAAGACAAGCTGTATAGATGTGGTGTAGTGTCGTGAAAGTTTTTGATATTGACAAGGTTGCAAGCAGGAAACAGATGACAACAAACACACACTGAGCATCTGCAGACTGAATAATTACAGGCTGAAAAGAAACAAAGATGGTAGAGAAGCATGTACACACACAAACAGACACACAGACTTCATACAGTGAGGACAGCAGGGGTTTTAAGGATAAAGAGGGATAGACTTTACACACTCAAGCTCACCCCCCTCTACTCTATGGCAGTTCCAAACAGAGACCTGAAAGATAGTCTTCACAAAGATGCTGAGTGACGGGAAGAAAGAGAGAAAAGAGGCTCAAAGAGAAAGACAGAGTGGCACCTAGTAAAGGAAGAGACAGCGTGTCTTTACTACTTCCTGCTGCCTGGCAGCTGAAGCTGAGAGGAAGATCCTTGTCTCCTTCTGCCTCCTTTTAATTATGGCCAATTACAAGGCTAGCACGCCAGGACTTATTACACGGCATCCAAAGAGCCCCCCTTCAGCATGTTTGTGTGACCGAGACGCATATTATGGTGGTTTAGCGTGGCAAAATTTCCAACGCCTGGGCTCCGAGGGGCCTTTGCAGTTCTCTTTTTGTGGTTTTAATGAGAACTGAAAGCATGAAAATTGCAGCAGCAGAATAAGGCCCCCCACTATAAAAGAGCAGCACTCTTCTCTAGTCCACCACAGGCTAGCTTTCGAGGTAGCAGAGGGACAATGCTCCTACACATGTTTCACTCCTCAAACTATGTTATGGTAACTGGTAATGTCTTTATCATAATTGTGCATGATGGAGGATAAAGAGGCAATGAGACAAAAGATTTGAAATGGTGTTCCTAGAGATGCTGCATAATAGGAGGAGAATGAGCTGAATTAGGACTCCAATTGTTTTCCCATAAGTCCTGAGGAGTTGGAGCATGTGTGTTCTTTGTCTATCAATACGTCTTTCTTTGTGTATTATGTGGGTGTATGTGTCTTTGTGCAAGGCTTACCTTGACACCAGTAAAAGAAATGTCTATATGTGCATATGACATCTTAGGTGATATGTTTCCTTACATACATGTTCGCTAATAGTAACAATATTTAATGTAGTGTATAGCCTTTTCAAACTGTAGGCCATCTTGGAAACAGCAAACCTTGTGGCATGTAGATACTAAATTCTTGCGTCTTTAGAAACATACAAGTCTATTGCTTGGCACTAGCTGGTCCCTCCCTCCGGTTGGCAGGTGTAAATAGGGCTGATGAAGGCCTGTCTTTGCTCTTTTGTGGCTTTGAGTGTTCGGACACCTCCTTGGCATGAGGTGTGGGGGCACAGCTGCTGGTGAGTGCCAAGTTTTATGTGTCGGTGACACGGATTCAACAGAAGAGGACTTGTCATTTGCAGCCCAAGACAATACAGCGTAATGTCAGGTGGGTGGTCACTCCATTAGGCCACGTCATTCCCTCCATTCTGTAAGTTTACAGCCTGATGCCTGATGATGTGGTGACTTCACATCATCCATAAACACTGACCTAACTCACAGAGTAGAGTTTTCCCCCCTTGTTATGCTCTTAATGTGAGGCGCCTGTGGATTTCCCACTGATGCCACTGAGACCCCTGAGATTAGCAGTGAAGTAAAATAGTAACTAAATAAGATCTAGAACAGTAAAATTACAATATGTTAAGTGGGTTTGCCCACAGTGGGCCCGATAAATTTTCAAAACACTTTTATAATTTTCTTCCCTTTCTTCTTTTCCTCCCTCTTACTGCTGCATGCAGATCTTAACCTTTGCTTTTTGTGGTGGAGGGAAATGTCAGTGGCACAGCATGCTAAGACAAAGCACCCTCTGATATTAAATCACCTCATCTCCAGCTCACTGGGCCAGTTTTGGGGAGGAGGGGTTCCCAGACTTTAGTGAGCACGTTAGGCTTCTGATTTATACCCCAGTGCTGCATAAAACAGATGAATGGCTCACAATAACAGGGACATTGTTAAATCTCCAGCAAAGGAGGAGAGAGAAAGTAGAGGAGAAAGATAGAGAGGGGGAAATAAAACATGTTATGGAGACCTGTGGAGATACGCAGTGGAGTGGTGCCAGGGCTGTTATATTTCAGTGGACTTTAGCTTATTAATGTGATAAAAGCAAGATTTGAACTGCACATGAACCACAGAGTTTTTAAAAATAAAAAGTGAATCAAATCGAAATCCAAAAATACCATCTGTCTGCCATCTCAAAGCATTCCTGCAGTTCCTTTTTTTTGTAAAAATATTTGTTGTCTCTGTAGTGACCTTCGATGTTTTTGTGTGAGAGCTGGAGCCCCCACTTTGTTAACAAACAAGTGCGAATTAGGTTCCTCCCCTGTCGTCAACATAGTGTGGAAAACCCTCCAACAGGAAGCTCACACCAAACATTAACAGGCCTCTGACGTCAGCTACACATTACACATCCCACCTGACACCTAATGTCTGTCACTGCTGCTTGTTCTCCATTTGTTTGTTCTACTTCTCTTTTCTACCTATTTGTCTCTCTTTCTACTTCCCTCTTTCCCTCTCTATGACATAGACTCACACACACACACATTCCCCTGACTAAGCTCGTCTAATCGGCATCTTATCAGCCATCTTGTGAGCGTGCCGTTGTTATGACTAGAGTTGTTTCTATTCCCAGAATAGGACTGACACTGAAATAGAACATTCCCATGTAGCCTCTCCATGTAGTTGTTTAAGCATTCCACCAAATACCGGTTTCAGTAAATCATCCTCTTCTTCTCAGTTCATCCCTGAGCTCATCCCACAGACGATGTTTTGTATTGAAGGCCATGAGATTCTTGTGTGAAAAACAATGAGCTGCGCCATGATGGAATTCCTATTAGGCTCAGAAACAATGCATACTTCAGACTTCTGCCTGAGGCGTTTTTGTGTGGGATATGTAAATGTTTAGCTTAATATAAATGCAGATGTTTTAAAAACAGAGGAGGTTCTTGTAACTGCCTTCAATCATTATTCAATTCGGTAAAATGAAAAGATTAAAAACACAAGGAATCACAAAATGGACTCAAAATCTTTCATCCTCCATCCTTTAGGATGGTTTAAAAAGAGAATCGAATAGAGGATACAGCCCGTCCCTTTACATGTTGACCTTGCTACTCAGTACGAGAGATTTCTATGTTACATTCTCCGTGTTATTATTTTCAGTTTACAGAAAGGCACATTTTCCCTCCCCTTTCAAACCCACTTTTACCACAGCCGCTCACACACTCAGTCTGACACACTAATGCTCCCAGCCACTAGTGCTAGAGAAAAATAATGAGCTGGAGGTCCAAACGTGCTCCCCGCTCCACCCGGTGGAGCCTTTCATTGGGCCAGGGGTAGCCAGTGAGTGTGGAGCCTTGGGGTGGGGTGTGGGGTGGGTGGGGTTATGAGGCAGCAAGCAGCCGTTCCTCGCCTACACCCCGTAACTCCATCTTGGGTCATGAGCTAGGGGAGAGGCAGGCACGTGCCGCAGCACCGCTGGAGGCCCCCCCAGGCCCCGCTGTTGCTTTTGGACGATGTGGCGGTGCTGGACTGCTATTGAGCTGGACCTGGTGTCGAGTTCTTCATGGGCCTCCGAGATGAGATGATGAGATTTTGTACAGGTGGTGGTACCTAAATGAATGCGCACACACACGCATATGCACACACAGAGACATGATCCATTGGAAGATTTGCACAGCTGTATAAAGGGGCCTCCTCCCTTGCCAAATGTAGCGGCAGCCCTCTATGATGTGCACTTTAGCACACAAAGATGAAGAATGGTAGCTCCTCACTGGCACACTGCTCACCAGGCAGCATAGGAAAAACAAAGTTCAAGGACCTGACTTGCTCTTTTATTACATTAATTACTTTTATGTGTTTATTCTGCTCACACTAAAAAGGAGTCTCCAGACAGATCTTGTTCATTGCCGTCTTGCTAGTTTTCCTTCTCTTACATGGTTTGGTTGATTATGTGTAATTCTATGGTGATCAGTGCGTGTTTGCATTGGTGACAATTTCCCTATATTATTATTATTATTGTTTATGGTACCTGGTGTGTATTACTGCTAGAAAAGATCAATCCTGTTGGTACTGAAGCAAACAGTTAATCAACTCACAACACATGAAGTAAGTGGAAATTTCCTGCCCTTTTTTTAAACAGATCACGATCTGGGAAATGATTCGTCATCGAGAGCTGCAGTTGCATGCCTCACTGCCACTCACTGGGCAGAGCAGCAGCACTGGAACATCTGTCTCTTTGTTTCATTCTGTATCTCTCTCCTTCACACTGTCAACCCTCTTTCTCCCTTCTCTGCTTCTTCATCTGTTTCCTCTGATGTCTCTGATTCTTTTTTCCATTTTCTCTCCGTACTCTGTTGTTCTCTACTCCTCTGACTTTTCTTCATTGTTTTTCAGTTTAATTACATTAATGAAATGGCAGCATTGACAAAGAAGTGGGTGCATCCATATACATGGTTGGATGGCATGGAATTGCATTCCTGCAGGACTATAGTGCAATAGACCGGACTTGTATGTGTACAGATAAGGCATGTGCATATATTCTTTTGTCTTTCTTTAAACACTTTGTGCAAACTTTTATGTTTTTGAAGCGGTAATCTTCCACAAAAAGTTCATGGAAAGCCTTTTCTATAGTAGTAGTCTGTCTTCACCCTTCACACATACACAAGCACCCTCTCATCCACAAAAATGAAGAGATCAAAACCGCAATGCACTCATCATGCCGCCCCTCTACATACAGACACACACACTCTGTCTTTGCGTTTTTGCTATTCAACACTCTGCACCCTATCCCCTCCCTCCTCCCAGCCCACTCCAGATGTGCGAGGACAGAGGGAGCCCAGTCATATTCAGTCAGTCAGTCACTTTCTCCCCAGAGTGAAAGTGAAACACCACCTGTGTGTCTGTCTGCATGCATTTCAATAGCCAGAGCCATAACCCTCTCCCTCACCGCAGGCCAGCCAGAAAGTCTCCCTGATGGCTTCCCAAGCTGGAGAACAGCAAGGTAACTTAGAGCTACAGAGAGAGCGAGTAAGGAGAGAGACTTTGTTTATCATTAAGTTTCAAAGTTCTAATTTTCTTACAACAAAAACACAGTCTGCTGGTGGAATGAGATCATTTCCTGCCTGTTTCTGATCTGAATCAAATTTTGTTTTATGAATTTTCTGCAATCAATTGTGCAGGAATTTATCCTTATCTTGACACTGATACTGACACTCATCCTAAAAGACATCTTGCAAAAAATAGATTTATATTGGAAACAGGTTGAAATAATTTTACTGTATTGGCTGTTTCAATAAGAAAGGACTTTCAGGGCCTCGTAATAGAAATAAATTACTTGGTATGGTGGAGAATTTTGTGCATGCCCTTATAAGCTTTAGAGGGATATGTGTAATTAAATGTGCAACAGATTAGTGTTGTAGATGGCAATAATTATGTACCTTTACAAAATAAGTTATGTAAGATGTAAGATAATCAATGAAAGAAACATGAGAAATTGCATCAAAAGAGTAGTGTGATGGTTAAGAGACAAAAAAAACAGTCAACTTTTAAGTCCAGTGTTGGTGCAATCCACCAACACTGGACTTAAGTACAGTCATGGCGATTTGAAAGCAGATTTGAATTTAAAAATGGGAACTCGAGTCATTATGAGCGGTTCAGAAGGAAAGAAAAACTGAACTAAACAGGAAGTAAGGATACTGGTGAGTCAAGGGGATTTAAGAGATAAAGGAAAGTTTGTATTGCATCAGCAAAAGGTCTTCAACAAAATAATAAATAAATCTGAGTTTCAGTGAAGAGAAAAATAAGTTCTCCAAGAAACAAAGAAGAAAGATGGAGGTAGTGGGAAAAACACTCCTTCTGTAGTCCCTCCGAGTATCCCTCTCCCCTTTCTATACTCAGTCTTTGCAGGCCCCAGTAGAGTGGTGATCCAACACCATGCTTTATAGCCCAGAGGGACCAGGCCTAAATCTGATACTGGGTCCCTTAACACACACATAAAGTCAGCACATCCCTCAGCCTGGTAAAAGCAGTTCATATTCCTTCACCTTTACAACAATAGTGACTGTATCTATGTGCCATTTGGATGGAGCTATCCCTGAGTCTGTAACTCACAGTATGCATCTAATGGGAAGATTATTTTAACAACTCAGATGTATCCAAAAAGGTCGATGACGTCAAGTACAGTGAGAAAAAGACTCTTAGTGCTATCCCACTCTCCAGTCCAGTACTTTGGAGGACTTGCTCAGAAGCACTTCATCAATGGTCCACAGCCTAACCATTTAGGCTGTTCAACAATTCCAACGATGGCAGTATGTCAAAAAAATCCTCGATGTGAGCCAATTTCTAATACTGATGAGAACATGAATTTTGAATAACATTTAGTTTGACGTGCTTATAGATGCCAAGACACAAGAATGCTTTATGCTACTCTGGCGAGGGATCACAAGCATAGGATCACAACAGAAATAATTTACTTCTTTGTCTCAACACTTGTAACAGTAGAAGTATCACACGGTTACCTGGTATGCACATATTTGAACTAAAAAATGCAGTGTGTTGCCATATGACACTGGTATAAACTTTGTTGCCAGCCTTCCCCCTGTTTAGGGTGGGTTTTTTGGCAGGGCGTGTACTGCGTCACTGCGGTTGTCCCATTGAAACATTGCATTTTTGATGCACCTGTATTGTCAATTTTAACATGATTCTCTTACTCTGTGTTCATACATAGAAACTTTGTGGTCATATTATGCTCATTTTCAGGTTCATCACTATATTTAGGAGTTATACCAGAACAGGTTTACATGGTTTTATTTTCAAAAATCAACATATTTTTGTCATACTGCACACTGCAGCAGCTCCTCTTTCCACCCTGTGTGTTGAACGCTTCGTTTTAGCTATGGAGTGATGCATCTTACCTCTACAAGATCTTTGTTGGGAGTTGCACATGCACAGTTCTTAGTTAAGCACTACTAGCCGAGTAGAGAACCTAGGGTTCTCTATTTAGAGCAAAGTAGGGTGTGTCGTGAGAAGCCGGTACACACGGCTTCAGTTCAGCTGTATGTCACCTTACCTGCTTAGCAACATAGACTGGAGCAAGAGTTTCCAAAGTGGTGAATTATTAATTTGTAACAAAAGTATCTTTCATCCATAAAGTTGTAACTGAGCTCTGTCTCTACATAACAGTAACAACTTTATGTCTATTGACTGCGTAGAGGGTAGCTAGTGTTTGAAAGGGAGAGGAGAGGCAGCAGGCCGACGTGTTGTTACTGTGCTGACGCTCAGACTGTTTTTCCACTGGTGTTTTTGAGGGCGTGTTGGACTAGCCACTAGGCGAGCATTATGACATGCATTTTGCTATGTGTTCACAGAGAACAAAAGGAAAAGTCTTGACTACAAACAAGCTGTTTTTAAGGCAGTTCAGAGCAGTGTTTTCTGTGGGAGATAGGAACTCAGGTTAGACTTTGAGCTTTTTCACTATTACCTATTACATATATATAACTCAATAAAGGAGAGAGGAAAAGCCAAAAACCATAATATGACCTCTTCAAGTAGCAGTCTGTTTGGTCTTTTGAGCCTGAGGGTTGGGTTGGGTTTAGCTTTGAGCACAAAGCTCTGATTTAATTGTTATTTTCTCCCTTTGTCCACTACACTGGTGCACAGTGGTATAGCTAAGATTCCTATTTTGCCTATTATTGTCAGTGTGTTAAAGTTACAGTCGCCGTCAAAAGTATTGGAAGTATTTTTGTTGTTCACTGAAGACATTTGGGTTTAAGATCAAAAGATGATTATGAGACAAGAGTTCAGAATTTCAGCTCTCATTTCCTGGTATTTACATCTAGATGTTTTAAACAACTCAGGACATACCACCCTTTGTTTGAACCCACAAATTTTTCAAGTGAGCAAAAGTATTGGAACATGTTTCTTGTTGCCCAGGTGTTGCCTTTTAGGTTGATTGTCTAAACATTAAATACATAAATACATATATATACAACATGACTAGTCTTTTCATCCTTAGTTCAAACCTAATTCACAATGAATGGAAGATTGTCGTGCCTCTGTAAAATTGAACAGGGGTAAGACTTGTCTTACAAGCCTGCTTTTCTTTTGCCTTCAGGCCAACATGTACTGCTATTCTTTCTCTGTCAATTAGGTCTACATGCACAAGTGACACCAACTTTAACTGTGGTAATAAAAGAGTACTCAGAGTTTAACCCTTCTTGGATACTTTGGGTTTTGGCATTTAGCTACCAAATGATCTAAACTTCATGTTATGTTCACCTTCATGTTACCTCAAAAAGCTGTATGACTGATAAATATGTTTGATTAGTTAGATTTGCTACACAGTAATGTAAAATATTTGTGGCATCCCTGAAGAGATTATTCCCCTTGAAAGGTTAAAGATGACTTTGACCTTGACAATTGAATACTAGGAGTGATAGCCTTAGAAGGTCTTCACCATGTCAGAATTACCTTGTTGCTTTGGATAAGCGACATACTTTTAGTAATGACCCTGAGTAAACAGTTTACATCTTATCACAGACATGATTGTTCAGTGTTATCATGTATCATGTTGAGGGTGCTGCAGTCAGTATGCTTTAACCGACTTGCACTTGTGTAACAACTGTGTGATTGCTGTTTTAGCTAAAAGCACTCAGAATCAACTCTCTGGAAAAATTCTTTCACTGCAATACAGTGGAGTATTGTAGGCAGAGGAAGAGGTTGTAGAAGACAGTGAATTGAGTGACCATAAGTAAACACAAAAGGTAGCCTGGTTGAAGCATGTCATCAACTATCACTCCATCACTGCCTTTGCTGAGCTATCTTACTAACCCCACAACAAATGTCACCACAAAGCCCAGGTCAAGAGGCCAGAGAGACAAACAAACGCTTGTCTGTCTTTCTGTTTGGACAAGGATTTGTTCTGGAAAAGCCTTCAGTTTTCCTTCCTGAGGTGTTTATTTGCACTTGGGCTCCCACCAGCACCTCATCTGTTTACAGTGTTTGTTTGAATCGTTTCTATTTTATTTTCCCCCACAAAAAATTGCTTTGGACAATGCTGGTTTGTTTCTTGACCTAGGAATATTTTTAGACAAGCAACCGGATAGACATCCTTCCCGTTATTGGAGGTCAACCAATTAGTTAAAGAAAGCCATTGGCCCAGAGGGCGTTGTTATTTGCAATATAGCCATGTTTTTTTTGCTAATCGATGTGGTTTCATATCTGACCTCACTAGGGAGAAGAAGTGTAAAAATCTTAGAGCAGCTTGGGCTTTCCATGTATTAGACTGTCGGATATGACAAGGTAAGGCATTCCAGAGGGAGGGTGCAGCATTTGAAAAAGAAAAAATGTGAAAACTTTCTGAAAAAGTGCCCAAGCCAAGCTTATTTTGTCTGACCAACAGTTTAAACCCAATGAGAACAGAAAAAAGCAGTAAATCATCCCATTTGAGATGCTGTAAAGAGAATATTTTTTCAGCATCTCAGGTATGAGCTATACCCATTTTTTCTTAATAAATCACTGAATTAATTAGTCAATGATAGGATTATTTTTTTCAGCACTACTGTAATACATGATCATGAATTGTGTCATGGTTACTTTACTTGTGCATGCAGTATTTCTTATCCCTATCTTAAGAAGTTTTACAATCTTGATCTTCAAAATCCCCTGGATTAAGTGCCAGTGTAAATCCATACAATGAAAATGCAAATGAAAGAGAGGTGTCTGTGTTAAATGGAGGAGATTGCTTGCTACTAATTAGAATGACTCATCTCTGCCTGAATCTGCAGCTATGTAGTTGAGCTCCTCACAGACTAAAGTCTTAGCCGGTAACACGATCCTCTCTCTTTTTGTCTCCACTCCATGTTATCAAGCTCCTGTTGAAAATCAACCCATTTCTTCTTTAATTAAAGAGCTTTAGGGATGTTAGTTTAAGGACACAGAAACATCACATGATAATACTTATCTTGTAATGTTGACAGACCATCGCTTTAAAAATCCCCAAATGTAAATGCAGATTGTAGTATTATTTAGTTCTTTGTCAAGTGTTTTCCATTCTGATTCATACTTTCATTGACTCAGAGTGACTGAAAGCACTCTTCTGTGTGCATATCCACAGCCATCCTCTGAGGTAATTCGTTGATGATTCAGTAGTGTGCTGGCACGAGTGGTCCGGATGCTAGTGGTTCTCTGCAGAGAGGTTAATCAGGATCAGGGCTCAGACCCTCTGGCCTTGTTCAGAACCAGCAAAGCATACAACTCTCTGTTTTCACAATACACCCTCGCTGCCATTAGTGCTGTGTCACCAGACAAGCCCTTGTATATGGGCGTGATAGTGGGTGTGTGTATGTGTGTTCAAAATGAGTTATGAGTTTCAGGAATCAGGAACCTCCACACACATACCTACGTAATTATATTCAATCACATGAATTCAACCACATACACGCGGTCGGGGTGGGGATAAGTCTCATTAGCCATCTTCTGACACAGGGTGTATTTTGAGGAAGTAGGGGCCAGTGGATCCCTGGTTACTCATGCCTGGAAGTGTCAAAATGTAACTGGCCTACTCAGACTTAAACTAAAAGGCCAATATGTGACTAGTATTGTCCTCCAAATGTGTTCACTTGCTTCCCCTCTTATGACTTTTGGGCCTTTGTTCTCCTCAAGTAAATATTCAGCAAAGACACTTTCATAAGCATGTATGTAGGAAGCAAGGAATGGGTTGTGTGATGATATATCATGAAACTATAGATATTTGTCACCTTCAGACATTTTGATATACACTTTAATTCAAGGTTGTAATTTCTTTAATGTCTCTGGTTTGAAGGCACTGTGGCAAATAATGAGCATGGCTTCTTTATGGCAATATTGGATTTGTAGGACTCATGAAAACAGATGCTCTCATCTGGATATTGTATATGTACATACAATTATGTTTCTCAATTGAATTTCTCCAAAAAATGTTCTATATCACATGTACACATGTAGTGATAGTAAATTGAATGCTATAAGGACTCTATTTTGCTGTCTTTTACTGCTGATTCATTCTCCTGCTTCCCATTAAAACCAGTCCATCTGCAAATCATCATGCTTTTATTGCAAAGCAGCTACAGAAAATTAATTTTATTTGTCACCAAGGTTATAAGGACTGTCATTCAGGACACTCTAGCTTGGTGTACACAACAAAATGAAAAGCTGCAGTTGACGTCCTCACTGCACTCTGTGAGAACCAGCGTAAACCAACATGTTATACAAGTCTACAAAGCATTTTACTGTACCATGTGTTCCCGAGTTTGCAGAAAAGCAATGCAGACTCAAAAGCATGAGATGGGTCTGATATAGCAAAGATCACAGTGGAATACATTGGCCTTGCAATGCTGGCTCTGTCTGAGTAATGTTGCCTGCGGTGATATGATAATGTGACCTAAAGTGGCGTGATGTGTGACACTGAGCTTTTCCCTCTATTATAAAACACAATTT
Source organism: Lepomis macrochirus (assembly GCA_024633595.2). NCBI lineage: Eukaryota > Metazoa > Chordata > Actinopteri > Centrarchiformes > Centrarchidae > Lepomis > Lepomis macrochirus. The sequence continues at coordinate 11,670,616 of JALXJV020000008.1, read as the reverse complement.
GTGAAGAGGAGTCGCATTCAGCCATCATTGCCCAACTTGGGTGGCTTCTCCTCCCTTCTAATGACATGTGCTCACCTGGGAGCACAACATCAAATTATTTATTGTGGAAAAAAAATCTTTTTTTCCACAATAAATTATGAACTCTTAGCGTGGAAGTTTAATATTTTTCCTTTTTTCCCTCCCATTTACCCACAAACCTCTTTTTTACACTGTATTTATGGAAGCAAAAATAGACTCCGTTGGGGGGAAAGAGGTAAAACCCATGGCACACTATCTGAATTTTTCCAGTATGTCCTGTAGTAAATGTGGCAGTAGCAGAACATGTCTCGTTGTGTCTTTCACTCTTTGACTGACAGTGGGCACAGTGTGCCAAGGTGGTGTGGTTGTTAAAAATAGAGAAAGTTAACTCAGCAGAGCACTTGAAAAGATTTAGCTACCTGCAGACATATCCTGAACAGGGCCACATTTCCTTCCCCCTTCTAGATCAACAGTCCTCTAAATGAGGACTGTGATCTTTCCTGACTGCTTCCTTTGAGGGGGAAAGACAGTGACAGAGGAGTACATGCAAGATGGAGAAGCAGGGAAAACAGAGAGAAAAAGAGAAGGGCAGGGGGTTGTGTTTAATGAAAGCCTGGCTCTCTGTTTACTACAAGCTAAAAATATTACCCAGCCTGGTTTGCGGCAGGCATAAGGGGTTGGGGGTGGGGAGTGGCTGTGTACATTTGTGTGTCTGTCGTCCCAGACCCAACAGCTGGAAGTTAGAAGGTTTAGAGAGGGTTCTACATTGCTGCGGGGGAAACAACAGGTGGATGAAAAGGCGTGTGGTTCAGTGTTTGTACTGTATATATGTCTGATTGTGTGTGTTCTGGCTTAAGGGTATGTGTGTGTATGATTGTGCTTGCGGGCAAGTGTGTGCAGAAGTGTGTGCTCACAATTGCATACATCTGCACAAGATTTACACACCAGTACCCCTTGTAAAAAGTCCAGTGCCACATAGAGCCTTGTGTCTCTGGCTAAACCCAAGCTTGAATTGTCTTATTCATCCTCTATAATCTGCTATGAATCAAAATTAATGACTGTGTTGTAGATGCTGATGTTAATGCTCTGGTATGAGTTCTGTATTGGCCATTCACGGCAGCAGCTCGCTCACTAGCCTCTATTTTTACACACAAGCATGTGTGTAGGGGCTAGCATGTGTGTCTTTCCCCACCACTTTTTCCCTGATGACAAGAGGCAATTGGCCTTCTCAAATGACAGTGACTAGGTACTGTGAGGGTGATTGTACCCTGGCAGCTGTGCATCTCTCTCTCTCTCTCTCTCTCTCTCTCTCTCTCTCTCTCGTTCTCCCTCAATCCCTCTCCATGTAGCTAAAATGAAATTAGTTACTGATTCTGTGATTAAATACCTTCCTGTTTGTGCAGGGTTGATCAGATAAAAGTTACCATGTAGGGAATGCGGGGACTAAAAACAAGTTAAAGCTGGTGGCAAATACACTTCTCTGGGTCATTATTGGCATACCTGAGATGCTGAAATAACACTGGATGACTGCGCTGAAGCAGGAAATTGTGTGTGGACGGCAAAAAGAGAGCAACAGTATTTTATTGTTTTTATGGTATTTTAATCATACTTAAAGATTCCCTGTGGAGTTTTTGACTCCACAGCACTAAGTAGCACTAAGTAGTCATTTTCTATGGGTCTGTTTTGTTAATCTTGCGCACACTTACAAAGACGTGGGTGACGATGATAAACAGTCCAGACAATGGTTCAACACCATTCCATTGATCAACAGGTGGTGGTAACTCACCCCGATATGCTGACACCAGCTTCATTTTTAATGGACAGATATTCAATTGGTATAGATCTTCTCAAATCCCTCTTGACCAGAAAATAAGCATAATTCGTAAAATGATGAACTAAGCCTTTAATCCTTCGCACCCCTTCTTCTCAGAGTCATAACTCAGGCTAATCTAATCACACATCCTTCTGGAATCACTCCATTGTAAAAGAAAATCCTTTAATCTGCTAAATTAAAAAAAGATGCTTAAGATTTTGGCATAATTATCAAGATCATGCCTCATAATTGTCATCTTTACATGTTTTCGTTAGTGTCAGAAGTAATTGGTATGTACACCAGATCAAACAGGAACCACTACTAGCAAATGCAGCATGACTTTTCATGGTGGAGACAAAGCAGCAACCTCCGGGTCTGAAAAGTGAAGCCAATGAAGGAACTGCCCTTAACCTGCATTCGTTATAATGGCCAGAAGAGGGTAACTGCACTGGTTGCAAAAAGAAGACTGAGAAAATGACCCTACTTCTCGCTTGATTTATTACCTCAGTAAACACTTTCCTAATGAGTTTATGGTCTCAATGTCTAGTTTCAACTCTTCTTCAATGCAGCATGATGTTCATTTAGTAAATTGTGGTCCCAATTAGAGAGTTTGCTTTAGGATGTGGCAGCCTCGTGATCGACAAGTTGCTACCACAGCGACCTGTTGATCAGGATAGAGGTGAATCGTATCTACTGCACTGTGTACATTTAACATCAGTGAACTTGTTTTGGGGTGCTGTCTGTGTTTTGTCTCAGAACTCTCACATTAACCCTTTCGCAGTGTGTTTTCAGTTCATGAAAGTTAATTGTAACATTTGGTTGCCTAAGAATGTCTTGTTCAGTGTTTGGTCGTACCAAAACACAATCTAAGAAGTCAGCAGTACATTTATTCACATTTTATTAGTTTTTGCTGGCCAAAATTTGCATCCAATTTAATGTAATGGTTAACGAGAATAACTGATGCATCTTACTAACCACTCAAGTAGCTCCAGCCTCTTAACCAAATATGGTCACTTCCAAAAAAACAAGATGGCTTTAGCCAAAATGCCAGACTCAAGGCTTTAACATGGTGGTCCAAAAACCAATGGGTGATGTCATGGTGACTATATCCACTTCTTTTACATAGATTTTGTAGGCTCTTGAAAATGTAAAGGAATAGAAGCTAAAAAACAGGGCAAAGCCTAACTGTGGTCCCTGACACCTCTGAATTTATGAATCCTTATTTAATCAATCCTTATTTTAATCAATTTCAGTACAACAACACACAGATACACTCAAATACAGTAGCACCTTTAAGGCAGAGGTAGTGAACAGAGGATATTAGACGGGCCAAAGTGACTGGCCAAATGAGTGAAATAGTTTCATCTGGCTTTATCAGCTTCACGTCTTGTTTTGTCTGCCGAGCCTGGCAGGAAAGAATGTAGGGTCATCAAGCAGAGCTAATGGAGTTATTATGAAATTTGGTTCTGGAATAACACCAGACATCCCTGTCCACTGTAAATTAGAAATAGTCAGTCTAGCACTCATTCCAGAAGCATTTGGTAATGCCACAAGGAAGCTGTTTCATTCCAATTTTCTAACATTCTGCTGTAATTTATCATTAAATGAGCAAACTGCAGAGAGCTCCCTAGACCCGGTGACCTCTCTGCAGTTTCCTCGGGCACTCTGACCAATCGCGTGTCTCTGAATGCTGTCACCGGCCAACCAGGCGTCTCCGGTCTGTGTAATCATCCTCCTCTACATCCCTCAGACATTTGCAGACGGCATCAAAACATCACTCCTCAAAATGCCAAACAAATGTGTCTATCGAGTGAGGCTCCTAACCGACTCCGCTTTTCATGTCCTCATCTTTGATGAGGAGAATCGGCACCATAACAAAAACAAGAGGCTGAGTGGGACGGGGAAACATGCTATATTTGGAAACAAACGAGTGGGCGACAAAATGTCTGTTATCTGTCTTGTTCTGTCTCTTGCTACTTTTCTATGCTGTCTCCTTCTCTATGTCTGTCTGTCTGTCTGTCTGTCTGTGTGTTAGGCCAGCTGTGGTCATATAGTATAATAAGGCTCTCTATCTGAAATAATGGCTTTAATGCTAGTTAAGAGGGAAAAGGGGGTTGGTTTGGGTTAGGCTGACTCCTGCGCCCAAGGATCAGCTGGCATGCTGTTGGGCCCGTGGCACCAGGCACAGGGCCACTGTCTAGGCAGGACAGACAGCTGGCGGGGCATGGGGGATTCTCTCTGTCTGGAATACACACACACACACACACACACACACACACACACACACACACACACACACACACACACACACACACACACAATCTTTACTTTAATTCCCTCCACTGTACGCAGACAACCTTTGTTTACATTGCATGTGTTGTATCATGTCTCTCTCATGTCTGCTAGTCTTGTTTGCTTTATTTGTAATTATAAACATTTTCTGATATTAAACACTTTTATTTAGAAACTATTGGGAACCTCTCTTTGTAAAATAATTGATCATTGATTTTTGAATGAAACCACAGTAACTAATGATTGTTATGTTTTAATATTCAAACAAGTAGTTGAGTAATCAATAATTTGATCAGCAGTAGCAGCAAACAGTCACAAACAGTCATGATGAATATGAGTTTGGTGCTGTCTTCTATATAATTGTGTATTAAATGTAAATGGGTTATGAGCTATTGGATAAAAGAAACAAGCAATTTTGAAGTTCACATAACTTTTTATGGGTATTTTCCATCAATGACAAGATAATAATTGAAAGATTATCCACAGTGACAATTATTATTGGCTGCAGCACTGCTATGTTTATGTTATGGTATGTAAGTATTTTAGTTCCTCAGAACACAGCACAATCTGTGCTGTTGAGGGAAATTATTTTCTGTGAATAAACCACGACGCCACTAGTATCCATTTCAATAGTCGCCCTGAACCTAGACCAACATGCTGGCACGCCCCTTGTCATTTATAATATCAGGCTGACTGGCCTATTGATGACGAGAACAAAGCCACAGTGTGGCCGACCTACAGCAGTGGCCGTAGTAACATGGCACCTCCCCGGTGACTGACGATGCCACGCTGGCTGCCACCACAGCCTGGCACAGGAGTGGGGAGGCAGAGGAGTGTGTGTGTGTGTGTGTGTGTGTGTGTGTGTATTGAAGGGGTTGGGGGGCATTTGGTGGTTGTGGCAGCTGGCAGTGAGAACCCAGGGGGGGTGGGGGTGCCAGGGGGTTCCTCATTTATAAAGACTCCCCTGTGTGAACCCCATGCGAGGCCACACCCTGGATGCAAACTCAAAATTGCTTGCCGAGGTGCACGTGCACGCACACATTCATAAACACACACATATGCTGTACTACAAAGATACGCACAGATTACCCGTTAAACACACAAACACAAAATCCCTGCTCTGATGCTGCATTTGTCACTGCCCTTTTATATTTGTGGAGGTGCTTATCAGTATTTGTGTGCGAGTATGTTTTTTTCATTTCAGTGTATGAGTGTGAGTGATCCAAAGGCACAGCAGTCTACAGTTTTGTCCTGTTGAGTCCTTGCTTCCTTGCCCATGAAACGTAGAGTGGTGTCACGTTGCTGAGCTGTTTATTAGCGGCTATTCATCTCCCCACATTAGAGCTCACAATGAAGAAATATTTGTGTTTGGCTTCACTGGATGTGTTTAAATAGTTCCTAGAAGAGAAGAGGGCTTAAATAACTAGTACTCTGAGTGTGTGTGTGTGTGTGTATGTGTGTGTGTTTTGTTTGTATTATATTTATATATTTATGGTATGTGTGTGTTGAAACATGACAGCATTCTCAAGTGTCAGATTTGTTTGTGTCCCTTATTGTTGATGTTCTATTTTTTTATGTGAACATAATTCAAGTATTGAAATGTGTTTGCTGCCGTGTTCGGTCCTCATGAGGGCCACCACACTGGGGACCAGTCAGGTGCCGACCATGTCCAGCTGTCTCTGAGGACAAATGTTCCATCAGGCAACTGCTTATTCCCTCCACCCTCTCCTCTCACCCCTCCACCCTGTTTCCCTCTGTCCTCAACCCCAGTGTGTTTACTTGACTTTACATGCTAAAAACATTTTGAGTGCTTTTATCATTTTATCGATTCGGACAGGACTATGTGTGTGTGGTGACAGTATCCTGGAAATAGGTTGGTAGGGGTTGGAAATGTTTTTGGATAAATGGCGTTTTGTTTAATGGGTTTCCCATGGAGTGTAATGGACATTTGAGTGTGTTTTTTTATTTTCTCAACTGTTCAAACTTTGGTCTCATTTCTGCCTTTTTTTTTTTTTACAGGTATCAGTTAACATTTGGCAAATACTGATGAAGAGCTTAATTTATATTATAATAGGACACTATCATACTTCAAAGTAAAATTATTACTCTTCGTTATAAATATTTGTTTTTTCTCATCCAATTTTAAATGTAACATTTTAAATATAAGATTTCTCAACAAATACAAATAGAAATAGGATTTATAGAATAGAATTTAGTCTGCTCACGTTTTCAATCCAGCTCTTAATATATTCTTATGCTCGTGTCATAGAAGTAGCATGTAAAATTTTTTTTTCCCTATATGTGGGGGAGTGAAACCTAAAAGCTTTCCCTCACTCGCACCCATATTCCTCTGACCTGACATCAGCTTCATCTCTTGGCAGCCTTCTCATAATTCATCTCTTTTGGCTTGTTTATGCTGCACATTTATTTTGTTTGCGGTAACATTTCCCCGACCCTTACATCTCTCAACGTGAAAAACGCTAATGCGCCTCCAACACAACATCAAAGCCTCTCCCTTGACCAACACTGTCTCTGGCTGTTTCAATTTATTGCTTCTTCTTTTTTCTTTTTTTTCTTTTTTAAAAAAACCTTTAACAACATGAAAGACCATCAGTGTTTCCCGCGCATATGTATGTGCATGGACACACACTACCATGGAGCAAGGGGATGCATGCATGCACACTGCACACACACTTTCTCTCTCTCTCTCACACAGCCCCACAGTCATGTCCAAACAGAATGATCAGTAAATCAAACAAATCACCCACAGTGTTTCAGAGGGAAGGAGTGTGCTCTGAACAACGGAGAGATAAAAAGGAGAGAAAAAAGAGAAGGAGAGCAGGAGGAAAGGAGTGGACATGGGGGATTGTACATCCTCGTGAAAGTAGCCCTCAGAAACAAAAGCAGCTTTGAGTGTGCGCCCACTCAGAAGAGAGATTAGCCGGTACACACCCCCTCCTCAACACACCACCACCATCACCACCACCACCACCACCACCACCCCTGCAGAAAAGAGCTTTGGCTGCAGTTTAGCGGCACGTGTCACAGCCCTTGATACTTATCATGTGCGTCAGGTGCTCTTGCTCAGTTTCCTGTTCTTTAAAACATAACCACCATTTCCCTCTTTCACTCCCTCCTTCTCCTTCTCTCAGTCCAGAACTAATCCATCCACACCGCTGCCATCCAGCCTTACCCTTCATTTCTTCTTACTCTCTTTCTTTGTCCATCTCTTTCTCCTGCTTTTACAAATACAAAGAACATATTGTATCTGCCAGCGTTAAAGTGAATCCATTCTCCTTGGCAGCGGCCCGGCCCATGGTGAATCCGAGCTGGGCTAGCTCTGTTTTCCAGCTGGCACTGAGGCCGCTGGTGGAACGGGTTGGTTGCTCATTGGGTTGGTGAATTTGAGTCCAGCTGACACGTTGGTTTAGGATTCATACACGCAATCTGTCGCTGTTGCTCTGCCTCTTTCTCATTCTCAATCAACTTGCAAAGCAAGACCCCAGTTTACTTAATAGGATGCACTTTTATGTGCACTTTTAGGATGCTGGTTTAAAACTTTATTTGCACAAACAAATGATTACTACGCACTGATATCCCTGTAATATCACAAGCTTTTGAGAGGTGCACTCAAAAAAGGAAAATTCAAGCATATTAATACATGATCTGAGGAGGTTTTTTTACAAATGGGTCACACAAATATAACAGACTGACATTTTCACACATTCATTGCATTAGCTTGTGGTTTTCAGCTGTTTCTCTCCATCTATATGAAAACCAGACTGTTCAGAGCAATTCAAAATCCAGAAAGAAAGAACATTTTAAGGTCATGGTCAATGACTAATAATTCCTGATAATAACAACATTGCTTCGCTTTCATGCAGTCTTGCATACAAACACACAAATAAACCCAAAACACATTGCCAAAGTAGCAGACTCTTTCAGAAAAGCCATTATAAACACACAGTGACACAAACACATCAGTAATGAGATGCTATCACATTTCATAATCATGGTGTGGGTCCCGAAACTGAATACAACCTCCTCCCTTCCCTTCAAATATGAAAGAGCCCAGAAGATGAGTCAACACACTCACGACGCAGCAAAAACAAACCGTTAATAAAGGCGACAAGAGCCTTTTGAAGTTGGTTTGACTGTCCTCCATCTTTCATCTTTCCATCCACCCACTTCCTCTTCTGGCCTCTGTTAACTGCTGGCCCATGTTTGTCATAAAACAATCATATGTGTCTTTTCTTGTGTTTGTCTTTCTTATTTACATTGTTTCTCTGTGCAGTTAGTTTTTATACATATGGTTTTATACGTTGTTGTTTTTGTTGAACATTTTGGAGCACTTTGGTCAGTACATCTGTATGTGTGTGTTTACCAGCTGAAAGTCTCTGAAGCAAACTACCCACTTCTTCTAAGGATGGTTACATAGGCTGTGTTTTATAGCCCAATATGACTCTGTTTTAGTAAAGTATCATTTGAGATGGTCTATTTGTTAATGTTACAGTAAAGTGATAAGAGCACAGGCACAATGTTGGTCATTACCCAAAACTTTTGGTAAGCTGAATTTTGAAAACTGAGAACCTTTAGCTGTTCCAATTTAAATTGAAAATAATAATAAATAAGGACATGCAGCAAAGTCTTGAAAATGTTTGTAGGAGAATTGGAAACTGTAGGCTCATAAAAGCCATCCTTAATCTTGCCAATTCAATTACTAATAATAACCCTTCATATGTAAAATATACATTGAGCCCAGCAGCTAACTGATAATGACATGACTGACTGACGAGTCATACTTCTAAACAAGCATTATTCAATGAGATATGACTTTGCAACAGCATTGCCTCTCCTTTACCTTAAATTTATTTTTAAAATGGTGACTATTTAAGAGAAATGCAGTTGTGTTTCCAGATCAGCTGCCATTGTTTTCTCAAATTGAAAGTCAGAAGCAAAAATGAGTGGCGTTGACGATTCATACAGTCAACTGTAGGAATATTGATGTGTCAAGGAAGTTTGTGAAGAAGCAAACTCAACTAATGTACAGTCTTAATGAAATAAACATCAACAACAAATCTCTATCCAGAGTAATGACCCAAACTTCTACAAACAACTTTCCATAGACAGTAAAGGCATGCAATTTAATGTCACTTCTTAGGGGGTGAGTATACTGCAGCTGTGTTGAATGCATTAGTTTTGATGATGCTGTTTAGTTATAGCTAGTTGCCTGCTTTCACTCAATGAAGTGTTTTTAAAAAGCATTGACATCAGCATATCAGTGACCTGCTGACTTTCTAAGTTTAATACGGTGTGTGTGTGTGTGTGTATGTGTATGTGTATGTGTGTGTGTGTGTGTCTCCTGAAGACAAAAGCCACTAGTGTCCATTTTTTTCCTGCTGTCAAATTTATTTTTCTTTTCTTCTGTATTTTTTATTTTCCTTCCTCCTTTACTCTCTTTCTTTCTGCCCTCCCTCTCTCGCTCCCCTCCCTCCCCTCATCCCTGATCTCCATTCTCCATTCATGCATCCCTGTCACAGCGATGATAATGATGACCTCTGTGTAATGCTAGCTTGTTATTGGCCCACCAGCGAGGCCAGTGTGTGCACCCTCTGTTGCTTTTTCTGCATTGACCATTGTGTTAAGAGCGAAACACTGGATTGTGTGTGTCTGTGTGTGTGTGTGTGTGTGTGTGTGTGTGTGTGTGTGTGTGTAGGTGAAACACAAAGAGAAGGCAGCCAGAACTGACCCTATGCTGTTGCTATTTTACTGTAGGTTTTATAGGAAATGGGCTGGAAAATCACTGGAAACAACCACTTATTTGTGTACTACATTTTGATTTAGATTCATTTTCTTTTGGCCAGTTGATACAACACAACAGTAACTATAACCTTTTCAAGACAGTAGCTGGTGAACAGGAAAGAGCATCCAACATTAGAGTTTGAATGGAATGCCATTTATTTAGTATAGCAGTATAAATCCATTTTTGGTCACAATGGAGTAAGCTTTCAACACAACATTGGCATATTGTCAACTGAATATGATTGAATATGATTGCCTTATTTTATGAGGAAGTAGGTGATTGGTGTAGACAATTAAGTCACCTTCTACAAAAGTTAGCTTCTCACCATATAACACTATTTGCCTGATGAAGGTCCAGCTCTGAACCGTTGTGTCAATACGTATATATTTTTTGCAAGTTAGACAGTGTGCGGCAGTTTTCTTTGCCACTTTTGACCTACCTGTCCTGCTAAAAAGCTCTGTAGAGCTAAAGGGGGGACTGCAGAGTCAGAGGATGATTCTCTGTGGGTTTCTCAATATGAGAGACCCCTCCCACATTACATATATTCAGTTGACCCACTGTTTATATAAAAATATTGATTATCGAAGCTTTAACAGACATAATGCAGGGAAGGACAATATAAAAATATAACACAGTGGGATATCTGTTGGCAATGTGGATTTATTTAATTGATAGTACAAAGGTAGGTGATTACAAGAACTTTTAACTATATGTTTGTAAAAAGAGTGATGGGCATTATGAAAGAGATGGTGTGTTCTGTTTGCATCTCACGCACCCGCATGCGTTTCACAGTACACAAGACCAACAGTTTTGCACTATCCCGCTGATTGACAGTTGGTGGAAGTAACATGCCTAGAAAAATAGTAATGTGCCAAAAGGCATAGAAGAGCGCAACTAGTCACTAAACCAGGATGTAAACAATGCAGGCTCCAAAATATCCCAAAAAACTGGCTTTGTAAATATTTTGTTAGGGAGGAAAGGCATTGAACAGGTTTGCTATAGGCCACAATATGTTTTGAATGTAAATATATAAACTGCAGACAACTCTACAGGGTGCCTTAAAGAACTGGTATATTTAGAGTGAGCTGCTGTTTTTCCTGTTTATCAAGAAGTATGAATTTTTGCCTTGTCTTCAGTGAATGTAGCATGCTTTTCATCCCTGGACAGTGACAGTGTGAGTTTAGATGCCTTCACACCAGATATAAAAGGAAATATAAAAGATAAATACACTTCTAGAAGTAGGAAAAACTCATAATGTGAAAGAGAAGGACTCAAGATATTTTCTGTTTTAACTGTAACAACATTTTAAAATCTTGCTGTGTAATTCAAAAGGCCTCACTGGGATATTAAAGAAATTCCTTTCCAATTGGAATGAACATCATGTGAGTCATGCTAGTGCCCTGTAAGTGGTCATAACATAACAAAGGTGAGAAAAAATGATGCTGTAAAATTCACTGGTGTTACGCCGATTGGAACGCCGGGCCTTTTGAGGTCCACTGGGACGGGGAACTTTTTTTTTTTACACCTTAATACACATTCATTATACCATGCAAGGACAGTGATTACGCAATTGTTTGGTTCTCGTCTTATCTCTCTCTCTCTGTCCCAGCTCTGTCTCCATTGTCTCGTGCGATTGAGAACATTTCAATGACAGGAATCTTGTTTTGTTGAATAGTGCAGTCTGGTCGAACACAGATGCCAAGACATTCCTGGAGCTGGTAGTCTTTCCCTTCTGGCAGCACTGCACCTCTGTCTCATCTGCTCTACTCCTGTATTTTCTCTGTTTTCACCCCTCTTCTGTCCGTTTCATTCCATAGTCCTCCTCAAGGTGACTGTCAAAGAGAGAGAACAAAAAAGGGAGTTAGAGTTACACGTGTCTCTATGAGTTACTGTGTTTGCCTATGTGTTCAGTGTCTGTGTGTTGACTGTTTAAAGAAAGGCTATCTGCTCTGTAATCCAGCCAGGACCGCACTTTTTAGTGTATAAACCGGCTTGGTTTTCCCTGCTGAATAATAAGCCACACCACTTCACACCACCTAAATTCCATTCATTACATGTCACAGCTAACACGCACTCCCTTGGTCTTCCTCATCCAGTATCTCATATCCCTCTTGCATATCGTGTCTCCATTTATCAGTTATCATGCGATGGTAGAATTTGGCATGGATCAGAGAATGCAGCGATAGCAGCTCCAAGCTTTTTTCCCAGGCTTTATAACTCTCCAACAGATGGCAGTGTGAATTGCTGTATCAGCACTGGCCAGCTTGTGAGGAATTAAGGTTTGCTGTTATAAATGACTTTCATAGTAATGCAGACATGTCTTTTCTTCTCTTCTGCTCAAAAAGACAGGGTGAGAAGTTAATGACCTCTTGAACTGATTTTAAATTTCTTTAAAATTTTCTTTTTTTCTAATTTTAAATTAAAGTAGTTTTTAAAAAGTATATTTTTAAGCTGTATGACAGTATGTATTCAGTATTCATTCTGTATCACTGAAACACCTTACAGTATTAGTTATTTATTGCTTACTCTACACTAAGTGGAATATTCAAACCCAAGGCACCGATGTACTAAACTCAAGTGTGTGAGGTTATGGATGTCGACATGTGCAATTGTCTGTTCTTGTTTTTATACTGGCTGCTTTTATTGCCCTTTGTGTTACAGCTCCAGTGTTTGAGAAAAAAATGCCCTGCAGGTAAAATAAAGTTGATCTTATTTCATCTTATCTTACCATGATGTTGGTTTGAGTCCAAGTATCTAATGTGTCAGAATGTTTAAGTGAATTGATGGTGAATTAAACTTTTACTCAACATCCCTTTCTGTCCCCATAGCCCATCTCACCTATTTCAACTTTTAATGCTTTTAGATAATAATACAAAATATTAATTGGTTTCAGCCTCCCAAATAGGAGGAGTTCCTTCTTGTAAATTTAATATCTTTGAATTTTGGATCGTTGGTTGGACAAAACAAGAATTTTAATTCACCTGTAGCATTTTTCACCATTTTGGACAATTTATAGAGTAAACGATAAATTGGTTAATAAAAATACATTTATTGTTGATGAATCACGGATGAATAAAATCATCATTTGAAGCTCTACCTACATCTATTTTTATGTTAGGTGATAAAGGCAATGTTCTGCAATCCAAAGGATTACTGCAGATACAATGTATGTACGTGGGTTGGAGTTAGTTCACATTTTATTCAGTTAGTTCAGAAAATAGAAAAAGGAGAAAGGAGTGGGAAAGAGAGAAAAGGATCCCTCACACAAACTGACATTTCATTTAAAATACTGTTTAAATCTTGAATTGACTGAAAAAAAAATAACTTACATAGGCCAGATATCTGTTATCCAAGGAGGGCTGAATCAAGGACAACTGGACTTGGTTGAGATAACTTAAAGACATTTCGCCTCTGATTCAAGAAGATTATCTGAAAAACTCAGGAGGACTTTTAACAAACACTATATCCCTGTGTTTTTTAAATCCAGCAACAAACTAATACAGATACTGGTCCAGCCGTAAGACCTCACCTAGTGGCAGCTCCTGCCAAATTTCTCAGAGGCGGCAATTGTTGTGATGATGGCTAAGATGACTGCGGTCTAAACCAGGCTATAAGACAAGAATTTGTTCCTTAGTCTACTGTACAGTATTTGTGAACAGCTACATCATGAAGTTCATTGTCAATGTCTACAGTGAATGAACATTCCACAGTGATCATTAAAGATGGGTTACCATTTATCAATTTACCCTAAAAGACACCTTTGGATATAAAGGCAACTACTTTAGGATTAATGAAAAAAATGACTCACAATCATCTGATTGACCAGTCACATACATTTTATTTAGGTACAACAAATCCAGAATAAAGTGCAGTGTCAATGGGGCTGATAATGTGCAATTAATAAAACTATTTATAGTTCATCCTGCACTGCAGCTAAGAGCCAGGGTGGAGTAGAATGCAAGCTTACCTCTCAAGTAGTCTAGTCTCAAGTACTACTGTAATATACTAATGTTACATATACTGTATAAGAAGGAGGATCAAACATAGGTAATCTTAAATGTTTAATGAGGCACAGAGGAGCCTAGTATTTATTTTCATTCTTTACACGCATTAGACTATAAGTTTTACAGACTAAGAGTTTTAAAAAATCTTGAATGTTCTCCACTTGTTATCCTGTAGGTACACAGTAATATTAAGGGTGTTGGCTATATCAAAAGTATCCACTGTTCTCCCATACTCTATAATCACACAGTAACAACGAGCTATGTGCTGTTCTCCCATTCTTACTCCGTATTTACACACAAACAAGAAAGCATATAAGGGGGAATATAAAAGGTATTTTTTCTATTGTTTTGAGTTATTTTCTTGTGTTGCTCTCCTTCTTCTCCTTTTTATTCTCCTCTGGCAAAGATACCAGTGATGGCCACATTATGCTACCTCCTTATTCTTCTGTGATCTTTGGCAATAAAAAAAAATAACAACACCCAAAATAATTGTTACTGGTTGAGTGCAGTAAAGTTAACTTTAAATTGACTCCACTACCACACATAAAACATACCTAAACAATCACATTTAACATAAGTATAAAATCCGGCTTAATAATAACTCTCAAGATTTGTTTTGGATTTTTTTTTATATTAACAGTTATTAGCGCCTATGGCATTTCACACTGCATTAGTTAGCCTAGAGGCTTGCACACTTTTCCCCCACTCATAGCTTAACAAATTACATGTTTTATTTAAACTATGTCTTACTCACTGCTGGTTAAGTCACTGCATCTCCTGACAGAACACAAGGTTTGAATTTACGTTTTGTTGACACACCAGCTGATTGTAGTGACAGCAAGAAGCTGGTGGTTTCCCGAGTCGTTTTCACGTGGCACAAGCGTAGCTCTGCTGCTGGTTGCATGATGTAAACATGTAAGTGAGAGCCCTCCCAGAAGCCATAGAGATTGCATTGCACCGCCCACAGTTCACCTTAACAAACTGCCTTAACATGAAATTCCATAAGAGCAATCTGGGTGATTTTCAACCAGAATGAAATTGCGTGAAATGGGCGGGACTCCACGGAACAAGACTTGACGCTGATTGGACAATGATATTCAGAGGCAAACTGTCTGTCAAAAACACTCACAGCTAACTGAAAGTGTGGTAGAAAGTGTGAGAAAAATTGCCTGCCTTTCCCGGTTTGTTGGTGCGTCACCCGATCGCCCTAATGAACTGCCCCTGATAGCACCTCTAAACACAAGAAAAGCAATCTAGTATTCTGTCCAAGGCAGTGAAGAATGCACAGACCTGTATGTCAGGGAAACTAAGCAATCACTACACCAATGTATGGCTCAACACAGAAGGGCCAACTCCTCAGGTAAAGACTTTTACCTACACCTGAAGGACAAGGGACACTCTTTCAAGGACAACTATGTTCATATTTTGGATAGGGAGGACAGATAGTTTAAAAGAGGGAGTAGAGGGACCATCTCTGAACAGGAGAGGATCTGACATCCTGTTCATCACCTACCCACAAGGCTGTCCTTATAATCCCATCCCAGGAGATTTAACAAGCACTTGCATTTGGCCTAATAAGACAATTAATAACAGTCGTTCACACTTGGCCTCAGGTGACTCTAACAACCAAGATGACTGTAGTTATAACAGCCAGGAACACTATCAAACCAAATGGTATCCATCACCTTGATAACAACCCCATGGAGGATAAATAGCTGGGACTCTCTGCCAGTTAGTGAGAAGTGAAGCACCCTCTTAGATGAGAGGTGGAACGTCATCAAGTCCTTTCAATCAGTGTAGTTTCCCGTGATTCAACCCTTCTTGGATAAATTACATGTAAAAGCACCAGACGCTTGCACACATGTCTCTCTCTCTGAGTTGACTCGGCTGTTGTCAGAGGGACCTTATCGGAGTTCAGGAAAACCCCTGCTGCTGAAGTGTCAGCTTTGTCAGTCCTGCTTGTGACTGTCCCATGTGTTGTCTGTGGTCATAGGGAGGGTTAGGTGCAGCTGGTGTGTCACCTGTCACTGGATCAAATGCTTATATATGACACAGCAGTGGTGACACCAAATGTCAATTTAGAGAACGTTGTGTAAATTACAGTAAAAGTCCAAAGACATCTGCACAAGTGAATCATATTTAACAAAATACAAAATAGCTTATTGCTGTTTATATGTCATTTTCACCTTATAGAGGCACAAATGACTAGATGGTAGCTGCAAGAATTGCTTAAGAATTTGTCGTTAGCACACCAAAATTATACAATGTGGCAAAAGGAAAAGTCTCACATCATGACATCATACAGTACAATATGTCAAACGCAAGACGTGAGTATTAGCAAAGAGGAACAGTGGTCACAAGTAGTCACCAACACTGACTGTAGGACCCATTACAGGATATTTGCAACAAACTGTGTACAAACTGTGGCCTTAGAAATTACCTGTGAGTTGAATCATTAGATAGTTTCTCCAAAGTGATACCAACTATCGAACATTAATTATTAATAGTGTTATTTTGTCCCTCTGCCTGTTACTTTAGGTTCTCCCCCTCCTCAGACAAAAATAAAAAACACTAACTAAAACTTCAAAATGTATTTCTTTTTAACTTAATCCACCTTCACCTGCTTCTGCTTTTCTCATTTGTAATCACACCATCTTTTTCATAACACATCCAGACTTGGAAACACATACAAGGAGATTCTTGCAACACACAAGCTCATAACCACCAATGGCACATTCATACACATGCAGTTGCACAACCTCTCAGTTTTACATCTCTCACCCACATCCATACACAATCAGTGGCAATAAAGGAGTCTTGTGTGTTTGCAACACGCCTGTCTAATTATGTTTTACTTGTCTCTGGGTCGGTCTCCAGGGCCACCCCTTTTAGACACACAGCAGGAGGGAGGAATTCCTGATCCATTTTAAGCTCCAACGAGAATGTTGATAAGTCTGTAGATTACTGTCCAACATGTTTATGATAGCATATTATTCTCTAAGCTTCATCCGGGCCCAGCGCATGCTTCGTCTACTTAACGCAACTATTTAGGTCATAGTACAATCTCAGAGGAAAGCACTCTGAATGGTGAAATATCAGCAAAAAGGGTCAAATTGAAGCAATTCTTGCCCCATCATTTTGTAGCCTATATTTCTGATCAAATAGTTATGCAAGGTTTGCAAGAAATTGACAAAACATATCATAGTCAAGTCTTTAAAGCAGCCAGTCTTCTTGCACATGACTTACACATGACCTAAAGTTCACTATATTTAACTGTAGATGTACACAACTCTAAAACATACATTTTGTTGTAATGAGATCTAGATACTAGACTCACTTAAAACAGAGCTTTTTGCATGCAAAGAAAAGCTGAACTAGTTTATTTATCTGGAATCTGAGTTTGACCATAGTCAAACTGTCTGACAATGGTCAGTCATTTATAAATTATGATCATTTGCGTGCTGAGATGCAATTTCATTCTTTTCTATGACATACTCTGGTATTTCAGATTTATGCATTCTATTAGGACTCACATTTCAACAACAATAATAGCTGCTAAATGTCCCACTCTGCCATAAAAATGTCTAAGCCATCAGGCACACACACTAAAAGATGGGGAGAAAAGGGGCCATACCCTTAAGCCTATGAAAATGCCATTGATGTTAACTATCTGACTGTGCCCTGCCAGAAATGCAGCAGTTGGGCCTGAGTTGTTCACTATCAGCTTCTAGTAGGGAAGGGAGTCTGAATCTGTCTGTTCTGCCTGGTGCGTGAGATGTTATGGCTCTTTGATGTGCTTTGCTGTTTAGGCTTTGATTTACAAAGCGCCATCTTTATCATTTTCCTTGGTTTCTTGAAACCATTGGAACCATCAGAGGATATTGCTTTGTGTGTGCTGTGTTAGTACTTCAGGAGGAGAAAATATAAAAGTACAGAGGTAAAACCAAGGCCAAGGCTGTGAAGACAGAAAGTCTCTTTGAAGTTACAACTGTGTGTAATAAGTCTGTGCGTCTACTTTTTTGTGGTTGTGTGTACGTGAGTGTGTCTTGCTGTGTACATGTACAGATGTCCTTACTGTATTTGCATGTCAACAGGGAGCCTATTGTCTGTTTATCTCTGTCACTCAGGTGGAGCAATTCATCTGCATTCACACCGTGGTTAGGCTGGCTGTGCCCTGTCAGAGATGTCTCTGTTGGGTGACACACCTGTGTTTACTGTTGGGAAAGCATATAAACAACAGCAGCCTGTATGTGTGTGTGTGAGTGTCTTTCCTCCCACTCAGGGATCATATAGCTCAACAGCTTTAGTAATGAGTGGCTTTAGCAGGTAGACGGCGACTGGCAGACTAACATGTCATTATACCCTGCACCACTCTGTCATTGGGATGGCAACTATATTAAAGAGGCAGATGGATACAAAACAAAAGCACAAACTCACTGGCATTCCTTGTTTGTTTCATAATAACAGTCTGCACTGTACTTATGATCAGAGTATTTATCCTGGAGGCTTTCAGCTGACCTAACCTGTTTGTCTTTTGTCATTGTGTTAAATCCAGGTCCATCAGATGGATCAAAAAATGGACTCAGTTCTGCGGATACTGATGGAGCAGTTTCCTCCTAAGCCGGAGCTGACATCTAAGCCCTCCATTCGCAGGGTGACCATCCAGAAGCGCATGGGTGTCAGCATTGACGAGGGGCCATGATGTTGGAGCAATGGTTGGACTGATGTTATCACCAAAGGTGGATTAAAGGGCCAGGACTTCACATAAACAGCCTAGGCCCCTACATGGGGGCCAGCCTACACATAATAATAATATAAGAGGACTCAGTCTTCCAAAAATCCCTCCCTCTCTTTCATTTGCAATCCCAATTTTTCTCATTGACTTTTGACCACTGAGAACAATTTTTAATTGTTCACTCAGAGCTGCGTTACTCTGGGACATGAGGGCCAGTGAGAGCCACCTCTTCCTCCTAAAGACTGTAGGCCCTGTTTGGGTCTTCTTTTGTTGTCTAAAGTAGCTTTCTGTTCTGCACTAGCATTGTGGGACCTCAGTCTTCCCCTGCAGCACACATTCAAATGTTTCAAGCTGCGGCACGCTGCATGAATTTGATCTTATTAATTTATGTGTGGCCTGTCACTGAGGTGCATTCCTCTACTCCAAATATTATTCCAAAACTAACTAACCCAGTAATGAAGTTGTAATGCAATCAAAGCACTCAAGTTCCCTAAAGACACAGAGAAAAACTGAGTGTACAGCCATGGCAGAGGCATTCCTCAAATCCTTCTGATTATCTTGGCACCATCCAGACCCAGTACACAACAGGGTTATTTCCATAGCCACATATCCATCTTGACTAACTGTACTTAGGCTGCTGCGGGTGTTTGTTAGTAGTGATCGAATAACGCGAGAAGGGAAGGGCAGATTATCTATTGAGTTTGCCCTGCTTTAGGGACCGGAAGGCTGGAGTAAAAGAAATGGAACTAAAGAAATATATCTGGGTTGAGTGGCTAACATGATACTGATTTACTGCTATATTGAAGCTAATAAAAATAGCCAAACTGCCATGACAGAGCTGAGTACTGTGTTATAGGAATACAGTCCAACCTCAGGCGTAGTCTTTGAGTTCGCTCCAAGTTTTCATATGTATATCAATCTAAAACACTTATAGCAGCACCACTACTCACACCACCACCAAGACTCTGCTTAATATCCCCTATTACCCTCTTCAGGGGGCTCACCCTGCTGTGTGCAATTTGAAATAAATTTGCCCCATTAAAGCTCTGATTATTATTTCTCTCCAGAGCTAATTAAGTGCTGAATTCCTGGTAAGGGGAGATTACTCACTGTGAATGACTAATGAAAAGAAACTGGAAATGTGCAGAATTTAAACAGTAAGCTTTGAGGAGCAGGCGCACTAATTCTGTGTGAAAGGTTTGGAAATATCAGGCTGCCACTGTGAGCACACATTTGAAATAAAAAGACTATGCTCTCACTTTGTATTCATACTCATAGTATATACCTGACAGGACACTGAGGCATGTAGGAAGTAGAAAATAGAAAACAACTCAGCTATGTAGGTACTTTCTGAAAGGCTTCCTTTAACTACAGCACATACATTCTTACACAAAAGAGGGTAAAACAGGGAAGGGAAAAGAGGAGAGGCGTTCTCTTTCATATTTTTGTGGTGGTTAAAAATAGCTATTATTTATCTTACATTCAATAAAGTGGTTGTATTTTAAAGGCACTCTACTTTGGTGACAGACCTTGATACATATCTGCCTGTCTATTCTCCTGTACAGTTTTATAAGAGTTGTAAATAGAATCATTGCCTTATTGTACTGTATTTATTATCATGTGGAAAGATCAACCTGGAACATGTCTGCTTGTTGAAGTGATGAGAAACACAGAGGGTGAGGCTCTTGTTGTACAGATGGATGGAAATGATTGTAAATGATATTCACACACACCCTCTGCACTGTAGCTCTGCTGTAAATAATAAAACTCCATTTCATTATGCTCTGGCCTCCTCTCTTGGCTTTGGAGGAATTTGATTACCAGCTCCTCTATTCCATAATTTGCTTTCATTGGAGGGTGAAACCTGCCTTATAGTTTTTCGAAGCCGTTTGCTCAAACCTTGAGCTGAGCTGGGTCAAGGTAAGCCATGGGCCGGAGTTTCCATCCAAAAGAAAAGCTCCTCAACTCCTCATTTCACAAATTCCTGTCACATTGCAATCACCACGGAGGGGGAAGAGAACGAAAAAATAACACATTCACCGCACCTACTTTGAACTGCAATATTCCATAACCCATTGAATGAAGCATGCAGAGGAAAAAGAGAATACATCTCATATTACCACTCAATTACATTTGCCTTTGAAGGCCAAAAAATACTGGGGATGTCCCAAGATCAGCACGTCCAGCAACGAGAGAGAGAGAGGAGGAAGGAGGGAGGGTCGTCCCGTGGGAAGGGTGGACAGGCAGGGGAGAAAGAGAAAGGAGGAGAGACAGGAGGAGGACAGCAGGAGTATAAGTGAGCTGGGGAAGAGAGCAAAGATGAGAAGAGAGCAAAGCCATTTTCAATTAGCCAGAGAGACTACATGGGCTGGAGGGCTGCAGAGCTCCGCTGCCTTTTGTCCTCCTCTGGTTTCTATCACTGCCGGGGGATTTTGGCAGGGAGAAAGAGAGAGAGAGAGAGCAAGAGAGGGAAAAAAGAGAGACCCCATGGCTACCTCCGTCTGTAGAGGCCGCTCTGTGTCACCCCTGTGCTCCTCTTTCATCTCAAGACTAGACAGCAAGAAGAGAGGGACTCCCACTTCAAAAGGCAGTTTGATCTCAGAAGTACACAGGAGCACAACCTAAAAGGGGATCTGAGGAAGCAGTTAAAAGGAGAATATAAG
This sequence comes from Lepomis macrochirus, assembly GCA_024633595.2. Classification (NCBI taxonomy): domain Eukaryota; kingdom Metazoa; phylum Chordata; class Actinopteri; order Centrarchiformes; family Centrarchidae; genus Lepomis; species Lepomis macrochirus. The sequence continues at coordinate 11,649,288 of JALXJV020000008.1, read as the reverse complement.
GGACACACTGTCACAGATGCTGGATAGTGAAATTTGGCAAGGGTCTGTGCAGAGGAGAAACTCATGCTAGTCATGAAACGCTACACTCTCTGAGCTTTGTCAATCGTCCATGTCGTTTTTGATCCTGCCACCTGAGCCACACAGAATAGAACAGAACTTCAATATGCCGCTGAAAATAGAAACCACAAATCACACAAAACAGACTACTTTTGTTGTACATCTTACAAACAAAATGATGGAAATAATCAGTGGACACAATGCTAAAATACCATAAAAAAACTACATGACCTTTTTGTATTGGTTGTATTTCAATAAGATACAGAATCAAAGCAACATTTGGAATTATGTTTCTGTCAAATTCCCCAAACTGGGGAAAATCTATATTTGAAACTAGATAGATTTTCCCATGTTTTCCTCCATCTCCTGAGTCTCTTCGTTATCCTTACACGTCACTTGTGTCTGCTATTTTCACACTAGGCAGGCAGTGTAAGACCTGCATCCTGAGGTGTTGACTGTCTGGTAATTGTACAGTATGAACAGCAGCCCTCTAACATCACAGGCAGTCTTTTTATATGATGTTAATGAAAGAAAATCACTTAAAGCCGCTCCAGTAAATAACTTCACAGATTAAATGCCCATGTGTAATATGAAAGGGGTCACTCATAGTGATGAGTCCACAGATGATTATCATGTGACTCTGCGGACCCCCTCTGAGGAGAGTTTTAAGTCTTTGTTTGGGGTTTACAGGCAACTTGAGCGAGTCGTATTTATCAGACTGTGTGGTTGTGTCTGCCCACCGCTGGGGCACTTGGAGGCCACCTGTCTAGAGAGGCCCAGGCATATAGAGGCCCAGCGGTGCTATATGAAAGCAGATATGACTCAACAGGTGTGTGTGCATGTGTGTGTGTTTGTACTGTGTCAACCAAGATTGTGACAAACAATGTCAGCAGCAGCTGATGCTGGCCACTCTGTCAGGAGTTGTCCCTAAATAGCTGAGGCCAGCAGTTGCTTGGTAGACAGTTGTTGTAGCTCCTTGCTCTCCCCCACACCTCTTCACCATAGAATATTTGACATTCCCACTTTTGGTCTTGCAGTATAACACAGACTGTTTCAGTTTATTCTGATGGACTTAGTCTGGCTCAAAACCACCATAAAACACCCAATAAACACACACCTGTGAATCCATTAGTCAAGTATTAATGTGCTACCAAAAAAACAGCTCATATAGGAACTGAAAGGGTGTTGGGAGCAATGTCAAAATCAGTCTTAAGCCCTCTTATTACTTAAGTATTGAATTACTTTCTATGGTTTCCTTGTGGGAAATGCAGTGGTAAAGTTCCTCATCCTAAATCGTCCCACGGTACCCTCCACATCCCCTTATCCCTAACTCAGAAAACTGGTGTCTATGCAGCCTTTCACAACAGCAACAGATACAGTATGCCTTATGAACCCTTTTCTGTTTGGTCGGAGCAGGGTGACATAACCCCATGGGATAATAAATCAACCAGAGGCCAGGAGGTTAGATTGACCCCTTGTGACCTTTGGCCTTAAGAGATTTCCCTCAGCCATATGCCTGTGGCTCACCATGCCCTGCCCCTCTGTGTGACCAGAGGAAAGCTCAGCAGCCAAGAACAACAGCACAAACCAGCACCGTTAGGATCCAGAGCTCTGTCTGAACTTCTCAGTTTCACATCCTGGGTCCAGCCAGCCATAGAAACTCCACCCAGGGCTGGCTATGCTAAGTGTGACTGCTGCTAATGTGTTGTTACGGCTGCTGCAGATTTGAGCAGAGGGGTCAAAGGAAAACTGGTGGGGGGGCTGTCTATATAGGTCATATTATAAGGGACTTTTTCCCCAGACGGGAAGAGAATTCCTAGCTAGGAACTGGAAGGACTTCAGTAGTGTGCTGGTGTTTGGCCCGCCGAGGCAGAATGCTAGGCATGGTGGACAGCTGCACCACAGAGCTACTGTAAGACAGAGAGATCGGAGGGGGGAGTATACAGTACTATACAAAGTTTGACTGTCAGTCCAATGTTATGTAAAATTGTAAAAGTATTTTTATTCAGAAAAGGGAAGTGAAAACAGGACATGAACAAAAAGGACTAAGCATTACTAGAAAAGCTTGTCGTACAGTTCTTTGCAATATAGTTTCATTATTACACACTTGCTTCTTGTTATACCTGACACAAATTCTCTGAAGTGATGTATGAAGAATGGGGTTTCAAGGATGATGAGATAAGGATGATGCAGATTTCTGTCCACCTATCAACCGCTATCAAAATCCCAATCCACTGGCACTGAGTCTGTTTATTATAGGTAGTTTTTTTAAATATCAAGGAGATCTTATCAAGGAGAGCAATAGTCCTATGTGTGTAAAGCAAATATGTATATCTTTCAATTTTTTTCCCTGCCTCATCTCCATTTGATTTACACAGCAAGGCAGCTCAAAATCCCCAAAACAGCAACACCATAATCTTCAGTGGGTGAAAATTAAAAAACATAGTGAAAAATTGAATATTGGGAAGCCAATGGACCACATCCACGGCTGTCTAAAAGCAGAGGTAGGTTTTGCATGGTGAAAATTCTGCTTTTCTCATTGAGCCCTGTGTTGGAGAACATGTTCACTCATTCTTATGGCAGGAATCCTTTCAACACCAGAACTGAGGGCCCTGCAGCGCAGAGGCCCCACGAGCCTCCTGATGAGGGCAGCAGAAGCAGGATGAAAAAAAAAAACACACCTTAGAAAAAAGTCTGGGTATATTCATATGAAATGTGGGCCGCTTTATTGCTTATGAAAAGTGGAAAGTTGATGCATTTCGGGCATCGGTCAAAAATGATGCTTAAGACAATTTTCCATTTTGTGTCATTTTAACCGACAGTGTTCCCTGGTCATTGCTTTAGACATTATGGCAGGCCAGTTTGGTGGATGGGATGTAATTTGATGTATACTGTGGCCACTGACTGGAATTATTGCCACATACATTTCTGCAAATGTTACAAAAAGTTGCATCACATGGAAATATTTTGCATCATGTCAAAATCAAACGCATCCAAACACACACCCATACTGTCATCATCATCTATGTGGAAAATCTCTTCTGCTATTTTACACAGTTAAGTACATCATGCATAAAGTTATACTACACAACTCCATTAACTACAACCTTCGTTTGGTCATACACCATTAGTTAAAATTAATATACAAGTCTCCAGAGGACCTAAACATAACACTCACACACAATTTGACTTTCACTGAAGCGCTGTCTCCACCACTGTGGACTAGTATGTATCACTGAAGTTACACACACGCACAAATTCCCCCCTGCTGCTGAAATAATTTATCTAGTGATTTCTTCCATCCTTACTATTCCTATGATTGAATACTGGAGCCTGACAGTAACATGTCAAATTAGTCAGGGTGTATTAGATTGCTAGAAGTGATAATTTACTAGATTAATTAGGTAATTTATTATGCAAACAAATATGTCATTTTCTGCTTTTCTGAATTTTACATCATTGTACATTGTAGGCCTATACCTTTGAGTCTGGTCAGACAAAACAAGCAAAAAGAAAACGTGAAGAAAAAAAAATGTCGCCAAGAAAAAAAAAAATCTATCTGCTCTGCACAGATGTTTCAGCTGGAAGCCCTCCCTCTATTTCTCAGCCAAACGTATCTAAACGCATCCTTGGACATTCCTGACAGGATTACTGGGCCAGGTACCATCCACTGGTCAGAAGAGACAGAGAGAGAGAGGGAGATAAAGAGAGAATGAGTCAGAGTGAGCGTGCAGCACAGCCTGCTTGTTTTCACGTCTCGCGCTGCGTGTTTGAGCAGATTTGCCTTGATAAAAGATAACGGCTCTTTGATAGGCTGCAGGTGCTCTGCTTTAATGAGCATTACCCCTCCATTACGCCTCCCCACACACACACACATACACACATACACTTTCTTCCCTGCAAAAACGCACCACAGACACACATCTGCACATCTGTCATTTGATGCTCTGCAGCATCTCCCTAACTTCTCCTCCCCTTGCTCCCCCGCCTGTCACTCATCCACCCAGACTCTCAAACGTATCTCACACGCTCCGCACACCGCAGCGTTTGAGGAACCAAAGCGACGTCAGAGCCCTCGCTATTCAATGAAATAGTTTTCTTGTATTGATACAGCTTTCCTGACTCGCTGAATCAAATTGAGCTGTCCAATAAAACATCCAAACCCCACCCACACGGGGCATTCCAGGCAGGCTAAAACAACCGCTCAGAGAAATGGAAAAGAAATACAGTAATTCAGATGCAATTTGGCCTGCTCACATCCTGTTAGAGGCACATTGGAGAAAGAGAGAAACAGAGGGAGAAAGACAGAGAGAGGGGGTGTTAGGTGTTTGTTTGTGGGCACTCGCTTTTCCCTCATTCAGAGCCTGAGGTGCCAAGGGAGTAGCTTGATGACGTGGGTTGTGGTCTGGGCAGGAAACATGGGGAGGAACTTGTGACTTTATATTAAGTGCCAGGGCGGTTAACAGGAAAAGATAACCTGTTTCTGTTGATATAGCAAGGAAGCATGAATTTTTGGCACATGCGAGATGTCGCAGAGAGGAACAGGCCGATGATGCCTTCCACGTCTCTGATTGACTGGCTCACTGGAATTTCCTCGAGTTCACTGTGGTTTTGTTTGGGTGGCTGTGATGGAGTGTTGCAGGAATGCTTTCGACATTCCTGATGTAACAGAAAAGGTGTTTCTTATTCAAGGAGATACTGATGCATCATAGTGGCTGCACAGTGTAGTCTCATCAATGGCCTCCAGAACAACTGACCACTAAACAGTATAGTTTAAGCAGACCTACTGTACATTGTGAAACAATTGTGTAGTTCTGGTATTACTCAGTGCTGATCAGCCACTTCAAGAGAAATAACATGGAATGATAAGTCATTGTGTGTCATTGGGTTATAGTCACATCAAAAACAGGATAGAATTGTGCTAGTGTATATGTAATTATATGTATAAATATGTGTAATTCATAATTCATTTGTCAGACTTCTACAAACAGCATAACATTTTATGGTCACTGTGTGTATTTATTACATTAGTGTGGTAAGATTAAATTTCCCATTGCCTGATGAAAATAAGAAAATGTTGCACCGTTGACACCACTTACATTACAGTGCATGTGTTCATTGTATAGATGAACTATAAGATGCTAAAATGCTATATCCCTATATATATATATATATATATATATAAAATATATATATATATATATATATATAAAATATATATATATATATTTCCCTATAGCATGGGATTGCCCTCTGCAGCCATGCAATGCTCTCACTCAGTCACTCACACACTCTCTCTCTCTCTCTCTCTCTCACACACACACACACACACACTCATTACAATCAGAATTTATGGTTATTACACTTACACTATTATACACAATTTTCTGATGAGCTTTGTTTTATTGTCACATATTTAGTATATATTGTGTATCATTTCCTGTCAATTCTCTGTGCATCCTACATGTTCTCACTTGCTGCAATCACAATGTGCCTCAGTGCAATTTTTATTTTCTTAAAATTCCTTAAAGCATTTTAATTGAAAAAAAAATCCCTGTCATTTTCATAATTACATAAAAAAATATTACATTTAAAAGCAAAGTTGCAAGTATGCTTGTATTATTTTTAATTAATTTGCATAGAGTTTTGAAGGTTTAAAATAGTTAACACTGTAGTTTTACTGTAGTGTTGGTTTAAACACACACCTCCTCCTTTTCTGCCTCCATCCAACCAATCGGTCAACCAAACAGACACCAAGTCAGTCAGTTAGTCAGACAGCGAGCCACCTAGTCAAGCAGTCAGTCAGTCAGTCAGTCAGTCAGCCTGCTGTTTGGGCAGGGTGGAGGCTCGTAGACTGGCTCTTTGTCTGAGCAGAGAAGCCCCAGACACAACAGTGGTCGGCCCTGGCCCCTCACAATGGCTCTCCACACAAAAGCCCACACACTGGGACAATGGGCCGAGCTCAGAGTGGGGGTGGACGGCTGAGCTGAGGTTACCCACCTGCACACTTCAGGACCCCCACACCCTGTGACACACACACAGCCCCCACCCACCCAGCTTTAAAGAGCGGCTGCAGGTGTCTTCCTGTGTCTGTGGCACAAGGAGGAAGCAGGGAGATGCCTGCAGTGAAAGAAATAATTTTGGGTTTTACAGCAGAAGATGTGCCATGACAGAGACTGAGACACATGTGTAGTAAAGTTACCACAGGTCAAAGGGCGTATAGCCACGGATTAGGGCTCTGCTGTTGGCATACATCACTCACAATGGCAAGACATTTTTATGTAGAAGAAATCAGAAATAAAAACATATTACAAGTTACATAAGACCAACAGACGATTTGCTGTACTAGGTTGTGTTTCTGTAAGTGCTTCCCTCCCCCAGTTTTATTATTATTTATTTATTAAGTTATAACAGGATTACATCGGTAAATATTAGAACAAATTCAATATTATTTAAATATAATGATAAATAGATGGAAAGAGATATTTTTATAGATATTTTTTTAAATCATTAAAGTTCTATTGTAGATATAAATAGGACATACAAAAATACACTTACTAACTTGAATTAAATTTCACCACTTAGCAAAAAAAAAAAAATTCTTCAATAACTTAAAATAAATGTAAAAACGTGATTAGTGGCAGAAACAATTTAAGTTGAAAATATAATTTCACACACACCACACAAGTTACAAGTGGAAACAGTCTCTCTTGCTCTTTCCTCACACACTCACAGAAATACAGATGTTATTGAAGCCATTACAATATATAATTACAATATACAAAATAATAAAGTTGAAGTATTTTAGTTTGCAGTTGAGAATTGTATTCTGAGCTCAAAGCATTTACATTTTTCTCCATGAGAGCCATGCCAATGATAAGTTACAGAATGTTACTGGCTGCAACAAGTGGTCTGCTTTCCCCACTCTCCTTTTTATTGGATGACCAAAGTGTCAATCATCAGCTTGTTCAAAACGCTGGTGGATTCATTTTGGGAGTGTCACTACATACCAGCATCCATCCATCCACAGAAATCCACTAACACCGCTGCTGTTGCAAATGTTCAGAACTTCCAAAAGCGTGTGTTGATCATTAATAGCAGTTATTTCCTGAGTGTTATTTTTGCAAATGTTAAGTTTTAATAGGCAAAACCAATGTGTGAAAAAAATGTGTGAGTGATAGTGAATTTACACCAAGTGTAAAAAAGCAACAACAAGTGAGATAAATTTAATTTTCTCTTTTAATTGATTGCAACACATTTTATAACCACACATTACATAATGCACATCAAATTATTTTATCAGGCTCAGTTTGCAACCTTATTGATAAGAAAAAAAAACTACCAAAAATATGCTTTTACAAAATAAGACAATTATAATAAAGTAAATGCCACTTTGGATAACCATAATCAAAAACCCATTTTTTATTCTACATAAAAAAAGCTTGACATAAATAAGTTAGTATAATTTCTCAGTGTTTTTACAAAATTATGTACATAGGTACATTGCAAAGATTTACACAAATACACAGGCATGGTGACTGCATTTCTGAGACAAGCTGTTTTCTTTCTCCATCCAGGTGTACACTGGTCTCTTTGAATATAACCCACATTTTAGACAAATAAAGGGAAGCTTTTAGATGCTCACATCTGCATCCTCAGCAGGCTAACAACATTGGTGAAAAAGAAAATACAAACATGAACGGAAATTTTAAGGCTAGGTTATCACAAAGTAATACAATGTGAAGTCAATTAAGGAGCACCAGTGGTGCTGGCAACCATACTGAAGCAACCATGTATTTGGTATTGTAGGACATTCAAAGCCTTTTCAGAAAACCTCCTCTCTGAAGAGCATTACAGCTGATGAAACAAAACAAATGTAGTCGAAGAGAGGATGACTTCACAACACAACCTGTGCAGTTTGTATGGTCTTTGTCCTTCAATATCTAAGTACCTCACAACTCCAGAGGAAATCAAAACACACCATTACAATGTGGCTAAGGTGTGCAGGAGAACTTGAGAAAAGAAAAGAAAAAAAAAATAAGATCATCATATTCCAGGATTCAACTGATGCTAAAAGCACCTATCACAAAATAAATATTGGGTGATGTAAAGGAAGATGTCCTAACAGAAATATACTTTCTTTCCCTGTGTTGATTTCCTAGGGAAATAGATCTTATAGGAGAATGTGCATGCAGTGACACAGAAATGACCAGAGGAAGGAAAAATAAAAAACAGATGAGCTACATTTGTACCATTCTTCACTGCTGAGTTAGGATGATGACGGAGTGAAGTTACACTGTTAAGAAACTGTAAGAAGCCATGATTGAGTTTTAAATGTAGCAATTAGGGACCATGTTAAAGTCAAACTGCCTTTCATGAAATAACAAAATAACAAACAAAACAGCATTTTGGAAACATGTATCAAACTACACTGCAATTCTTCAAGTCAAATCAAAATTCACACCATTTTACATCGAGGATTTGTGTTCAAATCATAATGTTTTCTTATGTGCTACATATGGAGAGAAATATAATATAATATGTATATTTATTTACACACAGGTAGTAAAAAATGAGCAAAAAAGGAAATCAAACCTAATTGCACGCTGCTACATTGACTGCTTTTAGAGGCAGTAACTTTTTAATTGAGTGCCACAACTTTAGTGTTTCTATTCAGTGCTTCAACAGCGTCCTCCCCCGTCTGCAGGAGAGTTGATATGTTTGATGCTGTGTAGTTCCACTTCCAAACTCGGCCAACACTGAGGTTTCCCCCGTGAAAAGGGGAAATACATCTTCAACTCTGTGCGGGGAAAAAAATTAGATGAAAGAAAAATAAATTAATGGTTGCAAGGTTAAGACTAACTTACAGCACTGAGCTTCATGTATCATTCACAGAAAACATTTGCAAATGAGTGAGAATGGACAGAACATGTGTGCATAGTTTTCAGTTAAAACATGGAAAATGTGTGTTTCTCTATGTCCTCTTGCACTTTGGCAAAAGAGGAGGATTCATTGGAAAGCTACTAGACAGACACCAAGCTATGTTGCAAATAAAATTGTCCAGCAAGTGTTGTTTTTCTTTTGCCTGTTATTGAAATGATGCAAGAATTGTTTGTTAGCTCATTCAGATGACTGCACAAAATATAAGTGTAAAAATAGAAGGTTTTATTTTACACTAGCACCTTCACTGTTTTGAATTTTATACTTTATACTGATGTGTGGGATTTAAAAAAGGGGGCTAGCATAAAGGCAAAACAGTAGACATGTAAACAAAAAATATTTTTCAGGGAATCATAAACTTAGTGTTTCTTCTTAAAAATCACATTGTTTTCTTTATATTTCGAGGTTCTAAAAAAAAGTTAGACATCCCTATATAGGCTTCGCCCATTTCCACAGATAAAATAAATATATACACTAAAAGGCAGGTGTATCATTCACTGCAGCCATGACAGTTCACATCCTGCCACTACAGTGTAGATTTCATACATAGTCCTCTCCACCGTGGCCAAAAGGCTCACGACATTTCAGACCTGCACGGCTCTTCTGCACACTCTACAACGGCAGAGACAAATATGTGCGTATTAACATTAGTGTGCAAAGTGTGTGAGCAGCAGACACACACACACACACACACACAAATAGAGACCAGCCCCTTCCCGTCCCTGCTCTGTGTTGAGGGCAGTGGCTGCTGACGTGTTACTACACTGTTGTTCAGCACACTTGTTTACAGTTCAGGCTCGCTGAGACAGGCAGCGGTTGTAGTAAAAAAGGTGTAAATGCGCAGACACGGTTTTACTCTAAACTCCTCTTGCACCAAGCATCGTGCATCGAAACAGTGAGGGGGAAAAATACAACTGAAAGGTGAACTCTACCAGCTGCGCCAACCGCTTCTACAGTTACTATTACTACTAGGGCTAAATGAATGGGACAGCTCGACAACACCTTTGAAGGGCACGCACAAGAGTATTTTGCTTGCCAACGCTGCACACTTCTTTGAAATCCAAATTTAAATAAGCATTTATTCCGAATTGCAGAGGGATTGCGTTAAGGGCCCCACCGACAGTACGGAAATAATAAAATACATTTAAATTTTTTTCTTCAATTTTATTTGCATCTGTCTTTCGAAGCAAACAGCTGGAACAGTGGGACGTAGTCAGCATTGTCTAACGTTACCCTGACGCTGGAACAACCAACTCTAGTTACACTATGCAGAAGCCCATAAGAAAAAAAGGCACATTTAAAAAAAGGTTGCATTAAAGCCAAAACAGTTTCTTACCTTTTCTCTTCCTCACGTTTGCCTCTTGGGACTAGTCTTTCTGGGTGTGTGTTCTGCAGAGTGGGTCAGGCTTGGAAAACTAACCTCATCTGAGCTGGTGTGTGACCTCTTGTTTTGGCCCGAAGGGTCTGCAAAAGCAAAATCCGCCGTCAGTTAAAACTACTTTAGAGAAATAAATAAAAAGGTGCGCATATTCATTATGTTCCAATTTTGAGGCTTATTAAAAATAATATTCGGTGCGCTTGAGCCTGATGTGCGACATGGCCTACTAGGTTACCACCGTGATCGACAATGTTTCAATAAACCCCAGCCTGGCTACCTGTTGCAAAGAATATAATGGTTGATGTAAGTTAGTACCGTGATATGCAGGTCTTTTCCTCAGCCCGGTGCACTGCTCCGTGCACTCCATCTGCCCGTCAGATCTGTCGGTATCTTCGCTCGGAGCCACAACACAATTATGATTCCCATTTAAATCCACGTTATTCCCAGCGGAGCAGACGCCCTTCTCCCTCCTCGGCTGCTTGCTGTAGAAACTCGGGACGTCTCTGTAATCAACTAATTCCCACTCGAGCCTGCCGTTGACTCGCGGCGTGTGATTGGCGAAGTCGAAGCCCCACTTGGCGGAGGCAGCCTCTTCCATCTCCCGCAAATGTCCCTTTAAATCCCTCTTTAACTCTTCGTGATCCACCGAGCCGAAGAGGCTTCTGCAGGCTGACGGTTTCGGGTGATCAGACACCCGGGGGTCCGTCCGCTCCAGCGTTGGGCTCCCGTTTGATAGTCGAACATCCGACATTTTCCCCCCAAAAAGACAGACAATATTTTTCAACCAGCCCGGAGCGTCCAGTTTTCACGAGAAAAACACACCGCTCAAAAACAACGGCTGTCTCCTCGTCGCTGAGCAAGATCCAAAACAAGCGTAAAACGACTTATGCCATGCATATGTCGAGCTGGAGACGGTAACGGTCGCGGCGTTTCGGGGTCCAATGTAGTCTGCGCGGATCATCAAAACAAAGTGGTCAGGAACTGAAGCCGCTCTGTCAATTTCGTCCCGTAGTGAGAGGAACAGCAGACAAACCTTCTCAGTACCCAATATGGCGATTGAGAGATGTACTTGGGATTGAGAGTGGAGCTTGACTGAGGAAGGGGAGGGAGGGGAAGGGGGGCAAAAATGATTGACACGCAGAGCTATTTAAATGGCAAGAAGGCCGCTCATTGGTCAAAGTGCGTAAGCCCGCCCACTTCTCTTAAGGTGGACCTTCTTGCGGCAGGCGTGCAACATCAGCACGACTGTATATTATTGCTTACAATAACAAATTATCAAAGTTGTTCTTCAAAATTAAAACTGCGTTGACAACGAAGAGACCTTAGTGAAAACATGTCAACACCAAGACTACTTTGATTATGGTTTGACAATGCCTTTCTATTTTTTTTTTTTTTAAATAAACATGTTGCGTTTTATTTTTTGTCCAATGAGAAAAGACTTTACCCTACTCACGATTGTTGTCTATTTCAGCTACCAAATTAGAGTAACAGTTTATTTTGGCTAGTGATGAAAGCTGGTAACACATTTAAATATTAACTGGAAGGGATTAATAATGCCATTTCAAGAACTGCATCCTAACAGAAAAAAGAACAGAAGACTAAACTTTGAGTCTAAGATATAACACATTTTTGTTTTAAATTCAAATGACCTTACTACCTTTCCAGCATCTAAAGGCTATAGTTTATTTTATGTTAAAGACAATGCCACACAAAACACAAATTTGTATAAAAAGTCAAACAGCTGCCAAAATAATTTCTAGTAAGATTTGAAAAAGTAAGTTTGATGCAGTTTTAAAAAACAATGTTAAAAACGAATTGCTTTTAAATTCCACCTTAAAAGAGATTACATGTCTGAAAATATATGGACTAGAGCATGAAGGTGTGGGAACTGTATTAGAGTAGGTGTACCCCCCAGTGTAAAAAATATCCAATTGTGGAAAAAAAATAAATAATAATTTCTGCAACTTCGATTAATGTGCATCTTTATGACATGGTATTCCAACCAGTTCTCTGGAGCTTAGAGGGGTGAGTCAAGGTCAGCACACACCAGACCCTGTCCTCTTCTCCACCAGCCCCCAGGACAAAGAAATGAACAGATGTACTAGGACTAAAAAGCACACACATCTCCACATTGACAAGTCTGCAAAAGCAAAAACCCCAAAACAGAATACAAAGACTGACAGACAAAGGCCCTGAAAGTTAAATAGCTATTTACACCATAGTGAAAATGTCTTACTTTAAGGGAAAATCTAAAACCAATCTTGAAAAAAAGTCAAGTAATGGAAGTATAAAAATTTCTGCATCCTAAAAAGAATGAACAAGCAACATTACTTTATTTAGGAATTTATCTAAAATCTTGTTCCTCTCTTGCTGGAACAGTTTACACCTTCCACCACTAAGTCAGCAGAAACAGCCACATGAAGACTGATGTTGGCCTTACATTCACATCACATTGAAAGGAACATGATTTGCTTAAAATAGAACCATAAACTGTTTGCGAGAAATGATGCAATTTAATTTTACTGTGAGCAATTATTAACCTACGGGGTCACAGCAGGGTATGTGGTGCAGCTGTGGGGCCTGCAGCACCACAATTTATGGTTGGGACACTGCTGCCCCCTAGTGTTCAATTTACAAGATCGCTTTAGCGGTACAAAGTCAGCAGGCAACAATCTTTATAACAAATGCTTTTTAATACCAAAGCTTGAGATAACATCTGTACATATACATATTTATATGACAACCACAAGCGTTTAGGCAACTCCAAAAATCTAGTATGATCCAAATTATCAGTCCATCCAAGTCTCTGCACCGACCTTGCAGAAGGGTACTAGTCACCTACCTTCTCAGTAGGTCCATCATAGGTTAAACTGGTCCTTTACGAGAGCCAACAGCCTCAGAGACTGAGCCACTTGATGATATAGAAGTTCCTCTTGCCCACTCTAAGCAAGGTTAGTCCATTCGATAGGATATGAAGTTTGGGGATCAGTACCTGCTCTGGTTTATCTGTCCGCCTGTGGTTAATCCATACTGCTCCCTCCAAAACCATTTGATATCTACACACAAACATTTTAATAGTCAGTTAGTACAGGGTTTCTTCTCTGAAAACTTCTGAAAGAGTCAGGACATTTAACCTTGCATTACTGCAAAAACCCCTCTTCCACACTTTATATGTTAAAGTCTACACTCTAACTAAAGTATGGATGTAAATGATGAAAGTTCCAACCAATTTCTGAACTACAGTACATCTTCGCACATATAACAGATTAAATAATTGATCTATCCACTGAAATTGTCGCAAATTAAATTTCTGTCAATCAACGTCATACGCATTGCATTACCTCATTCAATACACATTTGGTCAAGACTAACTGCCAATCATTTTATCGATAAATCATTTGAGCTCTTTATTATGGGAAGATGCCAAACATTCTGGTTCCAGCTGCTCATGTAAGGATTTGCTGCTCTACTTGGTTTTATATCACTGAAAACTGGACAGTTTGGACTTTTGGTCTTCAATTTGGAACTTTCTGAAAGACTTTTAAAATTATTCTCTGATATTTTATAGATTAAACCGTTCATCTAAAGAAAAGTGACAAAATTTTAAATAACTTAAAAAAGTTATGAAATAAAAAAGTGAGGATAATCATTTGCAGCTCTACAAAAATATGCACTTAAATATGAGACAGGATTTGGTTATGTTTTTTAGAAAATTGAAAAAAACCCCAAACATATAAATTGAACTGTATATAAATGTATTGCGCTGCTGCTCCAATGCAATGCATGTAAAAGGTGAGAGCAACATTTCTTTCCAGACTCGTCGACTCATTTACCTTAAAGCTAGGTTAGACAATTTATTTCAGAAGCGTTTTCTGCTATATGTGTTGAAATTCTCTTTACATCCCGACAACACTCATTAATGACCCAAAAGCTCCAACTGTGAACCATGCAACACCGTCTGTGGGAAAAATAAATGGAACTTTGTCTTCCAGAACCAGGGGCGCCTGAAATGACCCCTCCCACTTCGCAATTCTATTAGATTTAAGGAAAACCTACCCTTTGGGTCCCTCTGGGATGGCATTGACCCTGCGACAGGCATCTATCACAGTAGTTCCCGGCTCCAACAGCAGCTCATGGAAGGGAGCCTCCCTGAAGAGCTCCTGAAGCTCCTCGTCACTCATTTCCTCCAAGGCCTGCACACTGCTGTGGTACAGCGCGTTGGTACATCTGCAGTGATAAAGTTAAACATGACTTTTCTTCTCTGAAAAGGTAAGTTGTCCTCTCTGCAAGAAAGTCAGAGGTCATGGGGAGTGGGCCGCTACAGAACAGTGAGTTAAGGAGTTGGTGTTTTTCTCAATTACACTAATTTATTTTCCAACTGAATTAATTCCTGCTGTCTCTAATAGGGTGACCTAAATAAACAACAAGTGTAAGAAATGACCAAGAAAAAAAATTGAATAAAGAGCATTAAATACCACATTGAGTACAAATACAGCTTGTTCTGACCTCTTTGCACTCTCAAGACCCTCCTTTCCATGAACCAGTTTGGTCACCTCTGCAGCCAGTCGCTTATGTGCAAGGCGTTTACCTGGATCCTCTCTCTGCTGCTCCATCAGCCTCTCCACCTCTGCCAGAGGCAGGAAGGTGAACAGCTTCAGGTACCTGCAAAAAGGCAACACAATATACGTTAGTTTCCTGTTACAGTTCACAGAATACCTACATTTACAGTATGTTAGACTCTACCTCAGGTGTTTTCAGATCTTGCATGGTAATCTTATCTTTGTCACAAAAATCTTTCATCTGGCTTCACCTACCCTTCCACACTGGAGTCAGGCTGCCTGAGAAAGAACTGGTAGAGTTCAAAGGGAGATGTCTTGTCTCTGTTGAGCCACACTGCATTGCCTGCAGTCTTCCCCAGCTTGTCCCCAACAGAACTGGTCACCAGCGGGATGGTCAGGCCATACACCTCCTCACCACTTACTCTGCAGAGGAATAAGGATTTATTAACCAAATGCTGCAAGTATGGAGTAAGTATTTCAAAACCTGTGAGAGGAATGGTCCACATCGATGAATGCTGGTTCCTTTTTGCATGCTTAATTGGAAGGCGGGAAAACAATTTAAAGTTTCAGTGCAACCATTGGGATAGTGCTGCAGCTAAAAATTATCGTCATAGTCAACAATTTTGTCGGTTATTTTCTTGATCAATCAGTTAGTTCTTTGATCTGTTTAATGTCAGTAAATAGTGGAAAATGTTGATCAGTTTTTCCCAAAGTCCAAGAGGATGTCCTGAAATGTCTTGTTTGGTCCAAAAGGTATTCAGCTTACTGCCATAGAACAATAAAGAAACCAGAAAATATTCACATTTAAGAAGCTAGAAAGAATTCTTAAAAAATTACTCAAACCAATTAATCAATTATCAAAATAGTTGCCGATTAATTTATTAGCTGACAACTAATCAATTAACCTTTGCAGCTTTACATTGGAATGATAGGACATGATGACTGTTATTGTTTTACAAAGTGTTGTTCAAATGCATGATTTCAAGCAGGTTTTAAATAAATTACAATTATTGGTATTACAAGATGAGATCCTGGAGATGTTGTTCTGAATGTGTGAAGAGTTTTGTCTGATCAGGATAGAGGAACACATTCACAGTATTAAACCTCAAAATGACTATTTAATGAATTGATTTATATACATCTGCCATGTAAAAACATTCTGATTAATATAGTGATAGAAATAAAGATTACATATTCACAGAAGACATATCTATTAAGAATAAACTCATACCCAGGCATCAAATTGTCCAGTTGATCAGTCCCTCCAAGCTGAATCTAGCAGTTGGCAGCAATCACAAGCGTTTGCTGATTAACAGCAGATCGCCACTAAGATTTAGGTGACAATTTTGATTTTTAGTTAGTCACTAAGGCCTCAGAATTTGGCAGGTGTCAGCAGCGCAGGAATCAATCTAAAGTGTGTCAATGTTTGAATTTGTTGACATGTATAGTGTGTAAAGTATGCAGAATTAGGCATTGGCTCCTGACAACTAAGAAAAGACGCTTAGTCACATTTTTGCTCTGTATAATCACCAAGGCTTAATGACATATTAACCCAACTGAATTTTCAACGAGGTTTGGAACTATGCTCTCTAACCACGCGTTACAAGACATACTCCCGATATAACCTGCTGTACGATTCTCAAATAGGATGGTCATTTACTTGTGAATGAACTCATGGCCAGACATCAAATTGCCCAGCTGGTCGGTGCCCCCGAGCTGAATCTTGCAGCCGTATATTTGGTTCAGGTGGTAGAAGTCATAAGCTTGGAACACTTGGTAGGTGAACTCTGTCAGGCTCATACCGTCTGCGCTCTTAAGCCTGGACTGCACGCTGTGGCGGCTGAGCATGGTACCCATCCTGAAGTGCCTTCCGGCCTCCGACAGAAACCCCACCACGCCCCAGTCCTTGTACCAGCTCAGGTTGTTCAGTATAGTAACGGTGCCCAGCTTCTTGGAACCGTCGTGAAAGTGCAGTTCGTGGTTGGTGAAAATCCTCTGTAGGCTCTCGCGGATGCAGTGGGTGCTCGCCTCCACGGCGTCCGTGGACAACCGCTCCCTCTCGCTCGTTTTCCCACTCGGGTCTCCAATTTGTGCTGTGGCCCCTCCGAGCACAGCGAGGACGTGGTGCCCGGCGTTTCGGAAGTGCAACAGGCCGATGATAGCGAGCAAGTTGCCCACATGGAGGCTATCGGCCGTGGGGTCAAAGCCGCAGTATACAGTCTGAGCACCGGACTGGAGCAACCGGGGGAGCTGGTCCTGCGCTGCGTCTTCAGGGAAAGATTGCTTCAAAATGCCTCGTTTACTTAGAGAAAAGAGCAGCCCGTTATGTCTAGTTGAAGAACTGTAAAACTTAAACCCGTGTGTGAGGCAAAAACTCGTTCCCCTTGGCAAAATACAGGATCCATGCCGCGATACATAACGACAGATTCTTGCCATGGACGCAGCCATATTGGACAATGTGATAAGAACGAGGAGGAGGAGTTGAGAATCATGCATAGTTTGTCAGGAGCAGAGCGCCCTCTAATGCACTGGTGCGCGGTTTGTTGCACCTTCAGCGTGTTGTGGTGCACAATGAAAAAGGAAGGGCGAATTACAAACCATACATAGTGGTGAGTGGCAACTGTCCGCAGATAGCAGATCTCAGATCTCCGGGAGCTTTAGGCTAACAGTTAGTGTCATGCACTTGGGGGCCGTGGAGCAAAAATTATCCATAGGCACCATAGACACCCTGCACGACCGCCACCATTTATCTGTGAAGTTGGTACTGTCACATTTTAAATAAATGATTTAAACTGCTTTATATAGGAATTTGCAACTTGTGAGCACACTATCAATTTAATTAAAGGTATTAAAAAAGAAATGTTTTTAAGGCCTTAGTACCCCTCTGCAAAACAGTGTTTTTTTGCTGATATTGTAATTTAGTGGTGCATATTCCTAAACATAAAATGTCCACACATACACACATTGAACCTGATGCTTTTGGTACCTCTAAGGGTCTGGGGCCCCAAGCAGCTGTCTGCTTTTTTCAGGTTGGTAATCAAGCCTTTGTCATGCACCACTGAATCACAATATGTTACAACATAGAAGAAGGGCCTTAATGCGGGTCCTGCTTAAATACTTTATCTTTAGGCCCTGCGTTTTAGAGGGCCTTGTGTAAAAATCTAGTTTTAAGACCAGCATTATTTCAGTTCAGAAAGCGTGGCTCCAGATTTGCGATATTTTTTGTTAGTCTGGAGCCATGCAGTGTTCCAGCCAGATTCCAACACAAAAAACCTACATCAATGTCAATACTATCACATAACTCCCCTAACAAGTATAATTTAATATTAAAATATTTAATATTTATCATGATATCTAAGTATCTTAGATAAGTATTATGTTTCAGTGCATACTTTAAACTTATTAATATTAAGGTGTTTTGTTTATTGATTCAATAAAGGCAATATTAAAATGTTTTATTGTTGGAATATACAGGTGCTGGTCATATAATCAGAATATCATCAAAAAGTTGATTTATTTCAGTAATTCCATTCAAAAAGTGAAACTTGTATAATGTATTCATTCATTCCACACAGACTGATATATTATAGACTATTACAGACTTATATATTCAAGTGTTCATTCCTTTTAATTTTGATGATTATAACTGACAACTAATGAATACCCCAAAATCAGTATGTCAGAAAATTAGAATATTGTGAAAAGGTTCAATATTGAAGACACCTGGTGCCACACTCTAATCAGCTAATTAACTCAAAACACCTGCAAAGGCCTTTAAATGGTCTCTCAGTCTAGTTCTGTAGGCTACACAATCATGGGGAAGACTGCTAACTTGACAGCTGTCCAAAAGACGACCATTGACACCTTGCACAAGGAGGGCAAGACACAAAAAGGTCATTGCTAAAGAGGCTGGCTGTTCACAGAGCTCTGTGTCCAAGCACATTAATAGAGAGGCAAAGGGAAGGAAAAGATGTGGTAGAAAAAAGTGTACAAGCAACAGGGATAACCGCACCCTGGAGAGGATAGTGAAACAAAACCCATTCAAAAATGTGGGTGAGATTCACAAAGAGTGGACTGCCACTAGAGACAGTGTTTCAAGAACCACCACGCTGAGACGTATGCAAGACATGGGTTTCAGCTGTCGCATTCCTTGTGTCAAGCCACTCTTGAACAAGACACTGCGTCAGAAGTGTCTCGCCTGGGCTAAAGACAAAAAGTACTGGACTGCTGCGGAGTGGTCCAAAGTTATGTTCTCTGATGACAGTAAATTTTGCATTTCCTTTGGAAATCAAGGTCCCAAAGTCTGGAGGAAGAGAAGAGAGGCACAGAATCCACGTTGCTTGAAGTCCAGTGCAATGTTTCCACAGTCGGTGATGGTTTGGGGTGCCATGTCATCTGTTGGTGTTGGTCCACTGTGTTATCTGAGGTCCAAGGTCAACACAGCCGTCTACCAGGAAGTTTTAGAGCACTTCATGCTTCCTGCTGCTGACCAACTTTATAGAGATGCAGATTTCATTTTCCAACAGGACTTGGCACCTGCACACAGTGCCAAAGCTACCAGTAACTGGTTTAAGGACCCTGGTGTCCCTGTTCTTAATTGGCCAGCAAACTCGCCTGACCTTAACCCTATAGAAAATGTAATGGGTATTGTGAAGAGGAACATGCGATACGCCAGACCCAACAATGCAGAAGAGCTGAAGGCAACTCTCAGAGCAACTTGGGTTCACATAACACCTGAGCAGTGCCACAGACTGATCGACGCCATGCCATGCCGCATTGCTGCAGTTATTCAGGCAAAAGGAGCCCCAACTAAGTATTGAGTGCTGTACATGCTCATACTTTTCATGTTCATACTTTTCAGTTGAAACATTTCTAAAAATCCTTTTTTGTATAGGTCTTAAGTAATATTCTAATTTTCAGAGATACTGAATTTGGGATTTTTATTAGTTGTCAGTTTTAATCATCACAATTAAATGAAATAAACATTTGAAATATATCAGTCTGTGTGTAATGAATGAATATAATATCAAAGTTCACTTTTTGAATGGAATTACTGAAATAAATCAACTTTTTGATGATATTCTAATTATATGACCAGCACCTGTATATGGTCTTTCAATGCAGGGCTGTTTCGGGTCTTACTCTACATTTGGACAGTTCTTACCTTTGCAAACCATCAATGCCAGACAATCCTGGATCCTTTTTTCTTAAAACTGTGGAATTAATATTTTGCATGTAGAACTAATGTTTACTATACAAATCAGTTGCAGCTTTGGCTGTAGACCAATAGATGGCAAACCTGGATGAGTTCCAGTTTACATGACAGCCTTAGATAATTAGACATTGTACTACATGTTTCGAGATGTATTTTATCTGTGGACATTTTAATCTAGGAAAGACCCATCTTAACTGGAGAAACCTAGCTTAGGTGAAAAGAGGGAGAATTTCTACAATACTAAAATTTAGTTATGTTAACTCTAGTTATTTAAATTCAAACAAACAAAATGTAAAATGTGGTGGATTTTAAATTCATTTTATTTTGAAATCCATTCAATTTCAACTTGTTCCATTGTTTAAATGACTAGATATACATTCATCAAACATATACAGTATTGTTACCAAGCCACAGTTTATTACATTATCAGCACATCCAAAGACAGTCTCTGTTGTCTCTTTGCACGACACTATAGCAACAAAAACAAACAAAAGAAAAATCAAATATTTAATTCTTATGACTGCTGCCCTCTGGTAACATTTTTCTGTTAGTTTTGGAAAATAAAAATACAAGGTCATATTAATAGATATTGTTGGTGTTTGTGTGCTGTAAGGCAGAGCACTATAAACTCATTTCAAAGAGAGACAGAGATAGAGAGGAACAGTATCTTTCTTTGTCCTGAGCTAGTTCAACAAAGGAAGACTAGGTTTCCCTGATACAAGTTAAAATGTCCCTTGTCAATTCAACATAAATAAGACATTCCTAAGGGTAAGCAGACATCACAAATTTACATGTACTATTCTAGGGCATGGCTTAAGTGTTCCAACCATTTTGTGTTAGTGTTTAAATGTCATTTTTAAAGCAAATTATTCATTGTTACTGTTCTGTACAGTAAAATGAAGCCTCAATAGCACTTTTGAGACTCTTCCTGTACTTAGGATCATTTATGAAATCTGCTGTGATGTAATTTCCTGTCTGACGACACAAACAGTTTACAACTGTGTGTGCACAAGTTAAGTCCTTGTCTGAATCTCTAGTGTTTTATGGCATGGGCACATGCTAAGGCACAGATTATTTGTGGTTAATCCTAAAGCATACCTGGGACCTCCAAGTCCCAGGAATCTGCGTAGGGAAGAACCAAGCTGCAATAAATGAATTCTGCATGTGGGATTGACATTCTGTGATAAGATATAATAAGTAAGTAGAGGCAGCTTGACAGTCTGTAATCTATTCATGGCATAAGAAATGTTTGGTGGGTTAGTGTAATTTAGCAGCTTGTGAGGAGAGTGACAGAAACAGGATTAGCAAACAGTATGCACTGCATTTACATTACTGCATCTTCTTTACTTTAATAGCATGTGATATGGTGACTGCATTCAGTTTTTCTTTTTAATCAATAGAGCTGTGATGTGTCAAAAATACAGGGTGCAACTATAGATGATTTCTGATGAAATTCTGTGCATATATTACCCATTTGTTGTTTTTATGTGCAACCTGAGAACAGAGTATAAAAGAGTATACCAGTATGGATCAGTGCTGACCTGTAGCTTTCAAATGATATATGTAGGTTTCACTGTATTCAAAAGGTCAAGTGTTAATCAACTATCCAGAGTTGTGAGCTTGTACAGCCCTGCATTGCCCACAAGTGCTTTCAGTTTAAATCATAATAGCATCATTTCACAGATAAGGAAATACAGTTCAGTTGAATTGAATGCATTCTGCAGCATTGATGGTTCTGTATCTAAAATAGGAATTAACAAAAGGAATGACCAACAGGATTCAGATATATGGATATTCAGATTACCAGTTGCCTGTTACCCTTAAGTCTATTTACACTACACTCTTCAATCTAGTCATTTCAGATACACAATTATTCTATTTAATTAGTCACACATACTTTAGTATAAAAATATCCAATTCAATTATAACACAAGTATGTGGCATTTAAGCAAAAATAACATACAGTACATAACTACATTTATTGTAAAATTTCAAACATTTAAAAAAATTTACCAACAGAGGAATACAAAAGTTGATCATCATTAGTACCTTGTATACCTCATGTTGGGTTGATGTTGGGTCGTTGTGTTCGATTGGTCAATGTGATCATTATAGCTAAATACAGTACACTCTGTTTATACAATGTGATGTAATTACAAACAAGGTCCATTTCTAGTGACTGAATTCAGTAATTCAATAAATTCTTTCATGACATTTTTAGGAGATTGTGGTTGGAGAAGCAGTTATGTGGTGGAGGTGGTAGGCCTTACATGTCGGCTCATTTCATTTATAGTTTGTTTTCTACTATAGGCAGTAATACAACAAAATACAGGAGTGCACATGCACCATCATCATCATATTGAGATGACAAAGCATCTAAAGGATACCATATGGAAATGTATTTGGTCTTCATCCATCACCAGACACCTGACTAACTGTTAAAAAAAGTCTCACAGACTGTCTGTATCTTACTCATCAAATAAGTGCAGTAAATAATAAGTGCCGATGGCCACATGCTTGTGTTTACTTTTGTCTCATGATTTTGACAGTTTGCCAAGAATGACCAAAAAATTTTAGAGAAACTACAAGAACCATTTCACCCAAAATGACAAGTTTCAGATGATAAAAAAGTATCGGTTTTATCTATGAGGCAATACCATTATGATTTTCTATGGAGAAAAAAGAACAATGCTTTTCTTTTGCCATTGTATAATTAATTGTGCACATTAGACCCCTGAATCTTAATCAACTGCATGCGACATGAGAACTAAACACAGCCAGTGAAATACAACAGAAGGCAAAACAGACTGATGGGAGAAGGAGAAGATACACAAAATGACCAATTAAAAGAGAAAAAAAGTAACTTTGAGAAACAAGGCTTCACTGAGTGAGAAATAAAGAAACCAATGAATTCATTTCTAGCCAATCCGCTTTAAGTCTGTCTGTATTAAGGTTGTAATGCGGTTTATCTTGGTGTTAGCCCTTGAGTACCAGAACACAAAACAGGATGGAGTGCCAAATGTCTGAGCATGTGTTTTGTGAAAAAGGCATGTTGATCCAGTACAAAATAGTGTCATGTTAACATATCAAAGGCATGTTCATGCTTCAGATGTGCTTTGTGGTGCATGTACATAGTGAATATGTGCCTGTGATTATCTCAAAATCAGATTTTCACCATAAGATTTTGCTTTGTTTTTAGTGTAAAAAGTGTAAAAATACTATTGCCTGTGCAGTTTGCGGTAGAGTGATGCATAATGATAATCCATACCAAGTCTTGATGCTGTCTGGTTAGGAAGAGAAAGGCGTATTAAAAGTCATTGATAATTTCCATTATAAACAAAGTATGGCTTAGGAGACTTACAGTACAAATAAATTATTATGTTCAGGAGCCTGGTGGCAACACAGGTGTGTCTCTGGGTATAAAAAAGTGAAGAAACATGACAGAGGGCTGGTGCATGGACAACCATCACCACCATTTTATTGACAGCCAGTTTGGCAGAAGCTGCCTTGCATGAAAACTGTATCTTACTTGTCCCAATGTAGCTGCTGCCACTGAAGTAATTTGGGTGTTGTTAGCTGTGAAGGTATATGGCTCTTCGCTCTTTGACATCAGAATAAAAATCTTTCAAACAGTGCTGGAGTGGCGACTATAAAGTTCACTTTCCTTCCTCATTTTAGGGCTTGTTAGGGTCTGGATAAAAATAACCATGGTCGTCACATCACAGACTTCAAATTAGCATTAAGTGTTTTTATCCAACAGTTTGGTCAGAAATTGCATACACTGGTATCTAGATAGGAGCTCAATCAAATGCAGATCACATCTTTGCATACATCACTTTTCTGCCTATGAAGGTCCACACAATGGAGTAGAGAGCACTGTGTCAAACCAAGAGGATCATCCACCCCTTGCCAAGAACTAAAGTGGACCTGTTGTGCTGACCAGAAGCCAAAGCAAACTCTTGCTGCATTAGGGGGTTTAAGTGGTTCAACCTATCTTATGGAGGATTCTTCTGTCCCTGAAAAAAAGGTTTGCAGAGTGCCTCTTCTGGTTATTCCTCCATAACCCTCAGTACATGTCTCTGTAGATCTCCTGCAGGAGTGGGTGCAATGAGGTGTCCTCTGTCTTTTTGATCTCCTGCACCAGCTGTGCATGCTCAGTGACTAGCTGCCTGAGGTCAGCCAGTTTCTGCAGCAGCTTGGGGAAGAGGAAACTGTCATCGGGGTGATTGGCCAGCAGATGGAGCTGTAGCACCTGCACAATACTCTCCTGCATTCCCTCAATGTGCGCCACATTCACCAGTCCTGGTCGGTCTAACCACAGAGGAAGCAAAATAAACTTGAGTGAGATACCTTAACCATAATCTCTAGTTGGAATAAAATATTTCATAAAACAGTAGTACCAGAATTCACAATTTCTATAATTCAGTGTGATGTAAAAGCATTTGTTTTGATATAGAGTAAAAGTCTTTTAGGAGCAAAGTGCTGAAAGACCAAAAAGAGAAATAAGATACAATATTTAATTCAGCAAAATAAAATATAATGATGATAATTGTAGTTTATTTTAAACATTGTTATTTATCCTGCAGCCTCACCTCCACAGCAGATGATAGCAGCCACAAACAGAGACAGGTCACTGTCATCTAGCTCCAGCCCGTTAAACTTCATTGCAAACTGGAACTTTGGCTCCATCATATCACTGAATGGCCGCCGCAAGCTCTTGAGGAATTCCCGGGTGATGAAGCCTGACCCATACGCTACAAGAAGCCCGTCTTTGTTCATACTGGACGCAAGCATGGCGAAGAGGGCTTCGTACACGCCATATTTCAAAAGAGTCACCTGATCGTTTAGATCCAACCTTGAGAACCCAGGGACGGACTTTGCAAACTCTGTGAGCTCAGTGACTGTTTCTACCGACGTGCACTGGCAGCAGTGGAAAATCCGAACTTCTGCCTCCCTGTCCTTCAACGCTCCTGCTGAGCCAACCATCTTTGCCACCAGCGTCTGCTCTGCTAGCTGGAGGGTCTCCATGTCATGAATAACGAAAGGCTGTGGAGAGTGGAGAAAGACAAACTCTTATGAGCAATGTATGTAAAGCATGATTAAAATGGGTTTCCAATTGAAATGCAGCACAATCAGTACAGTGTGTACAATGATTTAGGTTTACATAAATAAACCTGACTACATAAACATGGAAAACTGTGAATTAGCAAACCTCTCTTTATGACAAACTCTAGTGACTGTGGTGTTTACACATAATCTTTACTGAAAGGAGAGGCTAAGCCCAGAGCCCTTTTTGGCGCTTGAATGTTTCCACAATGACTTAATTACTCTCCTTGACCTTACCTCCATATAATTATGAATGTCAATCGTAACAATCAACAGAGGTTTGAGGTGAAATTCATTTCTCAGGAAATATAGGCACAGTTCATGTTAAAGGTAAAGCAGTGTCAGAGTAAAGAGGGCTTACACCAGGACAACCTCAAAACGTCAAAAATAAGAAGGAAATTCATTTGGAACTAAGGACCATCTGACAATAGGCTACCAATAGGCTACTGTCGCTAGAAGTACACATGTATGCAACGGTAAGCAGCTATGTAAGCTTCTACTAGCATTGATTGAATCTAGCTAATGGGTGTTTTTAGCTGTGTCACGTTTCCCACAGTTGACAAGTAACATCATCTGATAAGCAGCTACACCTGCTGCTGCACATGATATCAGGGCTCTGACTCACAAATGCTGTGCTAAATGTGGGCTTGAGCAGCATGGGAAGATATGCAGGACATGACACAGAGTTGTTTAATTTTGTGCTACTTCTACGTCAACAACAGTTAATTATCAGGCAACTTGTACCTGATAATTTACAATAAGTAACAAGTTGATATAAGAAAGACAGAAGATTTCTGAACAAGGTGTATGTGAAATTGTATAATACCACAATCTGTGTCTGTGTGTGTGTGAAACAACGTTGCACAAAAACTGCTGACAATTTGTGTGCATGTATGTTGAATTAAGTGAATGTCTTGTTTTTTAATAGCTACTTTGCATCTTTTTGGACTCACTGCCTCAATTGATGCTATGGTATCCTGCAGGAAAAAAATAAGTCAAAATCATGCAGCTACACCCTTAGGGATGTTCAGCTTTGTAAGGCATTTGTTTCTATAAATATTAATACAATTTATACTGAAAGCAGAGCCAGGTGTGCCACACTGATAGCACTAACGTTACACTTTACCTGAGTAACTGCTACTACCAACTTTGGAAAATAAAGTGGATACATTTAGTCTTGTCATGATGTTGTATGGTCCAGAAACAGTCTGATGAAAAAGCTTAGTCAAAACAACAGCACTGTGACAAGCTTTCAAGAGAGCTACATGTAATTAAAAAATAACAAGACAAGAGTCTACATCCATGCTAATGGCTACTTAGTCATAATGATGCTTTGAGTTTTTGCTAATGTCAGCATACCAACATGCTCACAATGACAATCCTAACATGCTGATCTTTAGCAGGTATGTTTACCTTGGTTTACTGTCTACTGTGTAGCATGTTAGCATGCTAGTATTTGCTAAGGGCAGCTGTTGCTGATGGGAATGTATTTACTTTTATAGGAATTTGGTTATAAAATATTAGACATAATAAAGTGTGTCTAATGATGGCTCTAGATGAAAAGTCATGATATCACCAAAGTAGGCTTCATTCCCTGAATCTCTGTACAACATGTCATAGATAACCATTTTATAGTTTATAGTATAGTAGTTGAGATATTTTAGTCTAGACCAAAGTGGTGGACCAACAGACCAACATTGTCATCCTGAGATGCTAGTATAACTAAAAATAAGAACAATGTATAGCCCTCCTCAGTTTTTGATTTGCCATGCTGAACTTGCTCATATAACTCAATTGGAGGATCCACTATTGACAGAATAAACAATATTGAAAACAGTCATTAGTTACATCCCCAGTGATGATAGTTAGACTTAAATTTCCCCACACATGCCTATATCCATACCCAGCATACAGTGCAGCCCAGAACAGCAGCAACAACTTTACAATTCTTGCTTGTTCTTTTTTGGGACTTCCAATGAAGACTGTATGTGCTGTTAAGATAAATCATAACCAGTTGGCTCAAATGATAAAACTGATATTTGCTGTATACAAAGCAGAGGCAACAGAGGCAGAATTATGGCTCAGTAATCCTCCCAGACGTTGAGTCACACCTGTCATAAATTTACTGACTTACAGGTATTAATTAGATCCACAAGAGTTGATGACTGAGGATCCAAATTTTCTAGGGATTTTGACCAATAAGTTGAATGTTTTCTCAATCAACTATCCCCTTTCAACAGTATATTCAGCATTTCAAAACATTATTTCTCCAGAATATTTATTTAAATTAGTCTTAAAATAATGCAAGCTTGCAAAAAATTAGAAGGGCGTTCTTTCATGAAGTGCTGTTCACATACAATCAAAGTTATAAAATGGGTCAGCATTTGGATGCTGGGCTTTGGCAAATGGTACAAAATGACTTTCATGTGAAATTCCAAGTATAAAAATGCTGCAACATCATGAATCAACTCTAAAATCAAGAGTGGATCACACAATATGTGCCCTTCCACAGTCTGCTTTCCAGTGGCTGCAAACCCCAGAGACTCCCTCTGGACTCTAAATGAAGATTTGATCTCCACAAGCTGTGCCGGAGGTCTGTGTTTGAACAAGCATGTGCACTTGAACTGACCTGTCCCTCTTGACCTATTTCACACCTTCAAACACCCATCCATGGAATTCACAACAACTCTGGTGTCCCTAACCCTCAGCTTGGCGACCCAACTTTTTGATAAAAACAAAATGAAAAAACAAAACAAAAATGAGCCTGCGAGGGAATGTTTTTGTGAGACTGGGGATGGGTGATGAAAAGAATGCAGGGATGGAGGGGAAATAGGCGGTGGAGGGAGAAGTGATGGACTCATACACTAGCTCTTTATATAATTTCGGTGCAAACAGATGTTTCCTTGTACAGCTTGTGTGTTGCATTACTGATTGAGCAAGTTATTTCTGTCAGTGGTGGCAGCACATAACCTCTGAAGTACTGGCTGCCAGATCATGTTGAGACACTAGTTTGATTGCAAATTTTGAATGTGCTCAGATTGAGGTTAATATTACTCCGATGGGGAAGAAATGAATTAAAAGTTGCAAGACAACATGAACTTGACCTGTGGGGAAATACTGGTAATGATAAGAGCCATGAACTAGAAATACACACACAGACACACAGACACACAGACACACACACAGACACACACACACACACACACACACACACACACACACACACACACACACACACACACACACACACACACACACACACACACACACACACACACACACACACACACACACACACACACACACACACACTTTCACTCACCAACCCACTACTTTAAATGAACGTACAGGCGTGCTGGTCTTGCCAGTTAGAATGGTTCGAGCCTTGGCCTTGTTCATGTTGAAGTTCTTGAGGTAGGCCTCGTATATCTGCCTGGCAAGCGTCTTCTGGTCGGCAAGCTGGGGGTTTACCACCTCCCTGTCTCCCGTTACCATCTCCGCCTTCAGCTTTAGCTTCTCTGACTGGGGCATCCGGCCAAAACGGATGGCTGTGGAGAGGAAAGCAGACAGAAAGTCAGACCAAGATTACAGAATTTGTACCATATATATAAATATGTCAAATGGCAGGTTAAATGTACAGTGCAACAGATATTACATATATTACAGAAAATGCAAAAGGTTTATGTAAATATTAAATATTAATATTACAAACAGCCCATTCATAGAGAAAACTACTATATAAGGACAAAGAGAGGACACAAAGTGGTTTAAAAGAAACCCAGTTTTGGAAAATCTAAAATAGCTTGAGTTCCAAAAAACACACAAATCCCTTATTCAAGATGCTGACAAATGCGGACATCTGTTGGAATAATTTTTAAAATCTACAAAGACATCCCACTAAGTAAAATGAATCCACGTCAACATATCAGTGCAGAAAAAAAAACATTGAATGTATCCAAAACATATTAAATCTGTCCTAACAAAGCTTGTGGAGCAATAATGAAATAATAATAGCTCCACTGAAAACACAGAAAGCAGTGCTCAGGCTATTCAGCATTTTATTGTGCTCACTGTTTTCCTGACATCTGGTGCTAAAGCTGTATTTATCCCAATTTACAGATCTGAGCATCTGAGTATTTTGTGATATCCTAAACGAGAGAGTCAAATTTCTTTAATATAATGTCACAATAAAAGTCGAAGAGGTTAAAACCTGAACACCAGAACACATACCAAGTAAAAAGCATACCAGTCCATATTTTCAAAGTCTGAGAAATTAAATTATACTTTTATAAATATTATTTATTTATTTTGTGTATAGACTACAGCAGCAAAAATATCTGCAAACAACACAGTGCCTGTACTAAACACACACATGCGTACGCGCGCGCGCGCACACACACACACACACACACACTAATGAAAACAACCTTCCAAAGAGGGGCCAAGAGATCAGGAAAACCCAGACCAGTTTACCATAGAAGGTACTTTCAAAGACAAAAACAACACCTACATCTACTTAAGTTTTACAGATGCAGGCAGTATATCAGTCTCTGGCACTGAATGCATCTAAAATTAGTTCCAAGAGTATTCTGTGCTATAACAACAACACCTTATGAGCAATGGCAGAGCCAGGTGGTAGCCAAGGCTTAAGTCTGGTGCTGTACCTTCATTCCTTTGTGGAAGGAATGTAATAATCACCTTGAGAGTGATCGAGTGTTCATGTTTATTGCTTGTTTTTGTATAACATTTGGCAGGCTGTATGATACATGATGCACATACATTTTGTCTTTATGCTTTGGTAGCATTTAAAACAAAGTTAATGCAAAAGCAATTGAAATTTATGGATGAACACAACAAGTTACTATACGTTACAAGGTGTGTTAGAAGTGGGCATCAGTTGTGTGAAGTGTACTTCAACACCATACAAGAGTTGTTTTTCTACGGGACGATGCTGGGATGTCTCAGACAGCCTGATCCCATTTGAGTAATGAGATTAGAGGTGAACTGTTTTAAACCCCTCCTCGCCAATTTCGATGGGCATGAGCTGATGTACACACACACACAAACACACTGTTCTGTTAGAGCCCGACATTCAGCTGTACATACTGCCTGCATTTAAAAACTATAAAAGCATAAAAGAAAATCTGATTTCCCATTTTTCCACCGAACAAACCACTGTTAAAAAAAATCCAGGCCAGCTCAGCACAACTGAGAAAGGATGAGACATGGAGCTAGCAGGCAGCATGAGGTCCCATTAGATTGCTTCTCAAAAAGTGGATGGATCATCTGAAGCTAGTAAAGCTCCAGAGCAGGTCGCCTGGGCAGGAGCCAAGTCTAATTAAGATGAGAGGAAGTGAGTGATGTTAAGCTGAGCGTAAGTCTATTTCCTCAGAGCCGATTTGAGCGGATGAGTCTGATTCGAGTTGGGCTAAAAGTGGGAGGGGGACAGCCTGTCATTCCATTAAATCATCAGTTTCAAAAGGTACGATTGGTGGAAGAAGATTTCAGCCACTAAACGCCTCCTTCTCAACAGTAAGAATTATTGCTATGGATTCGTTATCACAAACGACCAAAACATTAAATGATGTGTTTATTACAGTGCATCTTCTCAGTTCATGAGATCTGAACTATTAGTAAGCTAAGTTAAGAAACTTTCAGTCACTTAGGTGTTCACCAAGGCAAACTTTTTGTGGAATTCACAATAAGACAACTCTGATTCACCTAACCCATGGATATGCCATTTGAAATTTCTACAAATGCATTTCTATTAAAAAAAACAAAAAAAACACCTCTCTACTGTTCACTTTAGAACAGAGGCATAAAATATCCCCCACAAATCTTACTGAATTCAACAGTAAATGTTATGTTAATATTATGTTTGTTATACGGAGACATTTGACATTTATTTATTTTTTACTTTTTCCACTGTTGCTGTCATGTATATTTGTTGTCTATTGTGGAAAGCACTTTGGTCAACTAGTGTTGTTTTTAAATGTGCTATATAAATAAACTTGAACTTGAACTTTTTGTTATGATTTCCCCTTATCAATGAAGTTTTGGATGGATATATAGGATTTTTGGTCAAAATAAAAAAAGCATCCCTATATAATTGATATAACAAACTCAAAGTACTTCATTGTAAAGCATAATTTCATATGTACAAAATAAAACCAAAGTCAAATAAAGTCTTATCCTATCTGATGATGTCTGGATGTTTGTTGATACACATGAGTTAGAGCTGAACGATTAATCATTTTCAAATCGAAATTGCGATTTGAAAGAACGCCATTAGCTAATCGTGAAGACGGTGATTAAAATGTAGGTTAATTATACAGCGCATCTGGCCCGTTTTAACAGTCACGCAGTTACAAATTCATTCAGTCGTCATCCTTGTGCGACAGACCTGCTCCTCAATCACAAGCTCCATGCGCCTCCTGTTAGGTCCTACTCACTAATCAGGGGCGAGTTCAATCTCAAAACGTTTTGCACCGGTTTACAATGTTTTCTGATTGAACGACATGTTTCCTTGCACCGTTTCGCAACGTTCTGCAACGGGCTTCGAGGTATGTTTGCTCCCTTTGGTGGCCGTGTCTCAGGTGTTACCCAATCAGCTGCAACAAGTTTGTAAACACAACAGCATTTAAAGGCAGGAAATTGCAGTGCGCTTGCGTACACAACAGGGTGTTCAGGGAACCACTGTTTCCGTTGAACAAAACGGACAGACATTTTGTCTAGTAGTAGTAGTTTTAGGTTTCCTAGAGTGGTTGTTATTTTGGGAACTGCTCATCTCTGAAGATAATAAAAACTGCTAAATTATATTTCCTTTGTGTCTGGCCTTGCTTGGGAATGGGAAGAGTAAGTAGCCACACCTTTTATGTTGCGTCCAGGATACCCTAGACCTTGGGACGTAACAGCCGGCACTAGTTTCAGGTTGGTTATTTTGTTGAAAGATTATCTTATCGCCCCATTTGTACTGTCTTGGAGACAGACAAGTTATGCAGTCTCATCTTTTGTTTCATTATGTGTCAATTAAGTAGGTAGTTCTCTATTTTAGAGTGATATTAAAAGACTACAGTGATGTGAGGCAATTTGGGCCATTGGTAAACTTAAAATAAACTGATCCCATTCTGTGGCAGTTCTCATGTTACTTAATACCAGAGCAATACCAGAGATGTTTTAAGAGGTGACACGCCACTTAAAGAATCCTCAATACAACTCTGTAGGGAAAGCCTGTAATGCCGGGTTATCCAGCCCCTCGTGCTAGAAAGCCAATCGTCCGCTTTTAACATCTTAGCTGAAAAAACTATTAAGCCAACTGTTTGGTTCCATTGATGTCAACGTCACTACAATCATGCACGTGTAGGAGAACTATAACTGGTGGGGCAAAATGCTTTTTAACCTTATTTTTGGGCAAATCAAAATTTTCAGTGTTTTTTAAAAATCAGATTTTACTGCTGATCAGCGGCGTCGTTAGCCCTGGGCGTCCGGGGCTATAGCCCCGGATGTTTTTTGAAAAGCCCCGGATCTCTGAAGGATTTTTAAAAGACAAACAACAAAAGGCCGAAAATTGAACTTTACTCGCTTAACTACCGTTACGTGCGCGGGAGCGAGCGAGTGAGAGAGAGAGAGATTGTAGGCTATTATTTATTCTCCTGCACATTAGCGAGAATAAGATGATCCAGCTGTAGCTCTGTGTCTGTCCTCTCTGCTCCACCTGAAGCTGTGAGCTGCGCTTTATCTGAAATTAAGGCTGAGGCTGAAATTAAGTGTATAGATTTGTGGTGAGGTTAATCACCTGACAGGCAGAGGAGGCATTTTACATGTTTCATTTCAAAATCTACAAAATCCCTCTTTCCTAATGTAAAGTTTTATGTAGGCTATTACCTTCCTGGTTCTGAGCTGGCTCATAGGAGGTAGTTTACTAAGAGACCAGTCAGTCACTCACACTCTCCACATCAGTCGCGCGGACAAAATGTGGCCTATTTAAATGTTGAGGGAGGAAAAAAGTTGCTGAAAAAGTTGCCGGTGCAGCAAAGTGCCTCAATATTACAGACTTTTCTTTTGTGCTGCTGTTACTTCTAGCTGATGGGTGGGTCCATCTAATGTACTCTTAATTTTGCTACATTTTCTAGTCATACCTTTTATAACTGAACCAGTCTGTAATCTGCATGCATTTTGCTTCATTAACCGAAATGAGCGCATCGGGCTGTGCGCGCGCAGTTACGCAGTAAAGCGCAGGTCGGGCGCTTGTCACAGTCACAGAGCTGGCAGATGCAAACATTAAGGCTTTAATGTTCTACTAATACAACTGAAACCCAGTGAGCCACATATGGACCTGGTGGCCTGTTTGGAAAGCAGCCTGCGTCTCTTTAACAAGTCGGCAAATAAATTTCACTTTCAATTAACGGCGCATTAAAATGTTTATTCTCTGCAGAGCAAATGAAGACGACACACTGTAAGATCTAAGTCAGATGATCACTGCATTGACTGAGATATTAAAAGTGTCCTGTTGTTGAACAGAGCTTCGCTTTGGACATCAGCCTGTTTCTTTTCTTTAATACACATCGGTTGCTATTTGTTAGCGATGTCCGACGGTGAGTCCATAAACTGAATGTCGCCGGTGAAACTAATCTTTCCCTCAGCAGAGAGAGAGAGAGAGAGAAAATTTGGTGGATAAAACAGTCCTATTGGTTTTACGCGATGACGCTACAGCTTCCTCTGTCTGCAGGTTTACCTGCTTCATCAACAAGCTGCTCTCGTGTTTCTGCCACTATAATTCTTTGCGTTGTGAAGATTATTTAGATGCTTCAGGAATAATCAGATTGTTTTGGC
The DNA here is from genome assembly GCA_024633595.2 of Lepomis macrochirus. Lineage (NCBI taxonomy): Eukaryota > Metazoa > Chordata > Actinopteri > Centrarchiformes > Centrarchidae > Lepomis > Lepomis macrochirus. Next base: position 11,615,201 of record JALXJV020000008.1, on the reverse strand, counting down.
AGCCTGTGCTGCTGCAGAACAAGCGGTTTTGTTGCCTACATCTCCATAATAAAAGGCACAGGTAAAAGTTGGCTGGGGAGCAAAAGTGATATTTTAAAGTGATCTTAACACCTTCATGGAGATTTAAAAAGGAAAACAATTGTAGAAACAGCTAAATTACAGATAATCAGCTTCTTCACGGCATTTGCAGGAATATTTTAATGGGCTACTTAAAAAATAAACTCATCAAGTTGCCTAGTCTGATGCAATAATCAGTTTTACTCTGATAGCCTATATCTTGACCTTTCCTGATGTGGACACATCGGGGCTGTGATCCTGTGCACAAAAAAACATCCCTACACTACCATGGATAGTAGTGGTGCTACGGGTTGCAGAATCTGTGGTATGGATCCCGTCCACACGGTGGAGCAAGCAGGTGGAATGCGGATTGATTGCAAAATTTATGATTTATCCTGTTTGACCTCTCAAAATATTCCTTTATTCTGGAAATGCCAGAGAACCCAGTTAGATTCTGTGCAGAACTTTGAACATGAGCAGAAACCTGCTGAAACACAGGAGCTATTAATTAGGAGTACAATTGCACATTTAAGATGGGAATAAATAATCAGTTACAAGGTCATAAAATATCAAAATGTTCTCAAATATTCACCACAATTCAGCACAAATTCACAAAGACTATCAAACGATCAATCAGTCCTTACATCTGAAGGCAGAATGTCGCAGTTTAGTTGTTATATAAGGCTTTTGGATTTAGACACAACATCACAATTTAGCAGACATGACACAGTTAATAGTGTTGCCTTGTTGTGCCATATAAGTAGAGTATGTTTACTATTGCTTTAATGCTTGGTGGAGGTTTCAATTACTATGTGAAGATATGAAGTTTTGTGGGCTGGGCTAAGCCCCCAATGTTTCAAGATCCTAACAACGCCCCTGCTGCTGATTCTGTACAGGCAGTTTTTATATTCTGGTGACCAGTAAAAGTGCAGTTATGGCGCTCTCCCCATTCATTCAGATAGAGGCTTGGTCTAGTTAGTCTGAAATAACCACCCGGTTATTGGTGTTACCAATATGACTGCCGAGTGGTGGGACTTGCCTATAAGGACTTTGGCAATACTTTTACTCCAAATTTTAATGCTAAAATTAATAGATTCATGGCTTTTCAAATCACATTTCCAGTGCATTATAACAATTAAATGTAGAGATCTCCTGATGACTTTTTTTCTGAGGCATTTCATATTGACTATCTAGTCAATATATTGACTCTGTATAAATTTGCTTCTGTTTTTCTCCATCAGTATTTAACCTCAGTGTAGTTATACCAAAGATTGTTATATTTATCTTAACTTCTGTCATTAAGGTGCCGTATCTACAAGTATTGCGAGATTATTAAGACATTTATATAGGCCTAATTAGAGTAAATAAATCAGACTATAGCTCATCACTAAACTTAACTTATTGACACTTGATGCCAGGGAGTGGATGCTGTTGGATGAAAAGTTGTAACATCTCCAGGAAGCACGGAAAATATTTTATTATGTTCGAGAAACACAAAGGCATATGCGGTGTAGTGTAAGTTTAATCTTGTACAGTCAGTATTCTTCAAATTCTGTTTGACTGGAACCTGCAGTGCATCCTGATTTGATAATGGCATGCACTCAAGAAAAATATAGCAGTATCAAAGCTAGCATCCTGGACTGATTTGCTGATGAAGAATGTGGAGTTCATACTATAAGCAGGAACTTTTTTTCGGCTGAAGCAGCAAACACAATACATGACCTTAACACTATTAGCCTGCAACCTAAGCGTGTAGCCCATGTCACAGAGCTGTAGCCAAACTAAACATGCCACACTGGTATGTTTTACAGACACCTAGTAAAATGTACCTCTTTTACTTTCACTAGTGAGTTTCAAGAAGTTAAAACTGCTGAACTGTTATAGTAAGGAACATCCGTGTTTTCAGATTTAATTGTGAAATCAATTGTCGGTCGATACAGAGGGACAAAGCTCCAAAATTAGCAGTACTGTAGACTCTTAGACCACCAGACTTCAAAAGATAAGGTTGCACTGGTCTCAAATCTCTTTCCTTCCTCTCTATTGGTTACATTTAGGCCCATGAAACTTCAGACACATACCATAGAGGAAGTGCAGCTGACAGAAATACTACTAGTACTGAGCTTTAAGGCACTACCATATCATCATGAAAATCTGGGCTAGGCATTAAGGACCCCATGGGACAAAATAAAGACACTCAGTCCAGCCTCTGCCACCAATAATATCTGCAAAGTGTGCACAGTCTTTATGTAAACCGACAGATTGCATTGACCTTTTCGATCTTCGAATAAAAGTACACTGAAAGACAAAAAACAAGCACCTGCACGCCGGCACACACAAATTTTTCAGGACAGGTCAGCATGCCATGTTTACACAGAGTAAACAACATTCACCAGAATCTCAAACTTTAACCTCAGAATTCCTGTATTCCAACACTGATAAGCAGCACTGGGGTGAAAATCTGATGTAAGGTTTTCAAGAAAGGGCATTTACAGATGTTGCATTTGAAGGTGTTTTCTCTGTGACAGTCAAGATTGAAACCCAAAAGTGTGATTGAGCATCAGACTTTACTGTAAGTAAGTGCTGGATTAATAATCACAAAAAATAGTTGTTATTTTTTATTTTTTTAACTTTTAATAGTTTTAGAAAACACTGTAATGTTATGGGAATAAAGTCCCCATTTCAAGAAAAAATATCACCATTTCATTATGTGGGTAAAGTCTTAATTTTACAAAAACAAACACAACAAACACAAATGTAAACTGTAGTAGAATAAAAACATTGCTGTGAGAAACAGCGCAGGGTCCTGTCACAAAATAAATACAAAATCACCAAATGGCAATTTTTTTTCACATGTGATTAATAAGCATTCATGATAATTATTTTTAACATTTTGGACTATGAAAATCTGCTTTCTTGATTTTTAGATCCATATGTGCAGTTGACTATTAGTGTGCTCCAGTTTTTAGTGTGCGGTTTTTGCTAGTTGGAAATCACAAAAGGTCTGAGTGGGTTTAACCATTACATTTCAATATGACTCCAGCACTACAATGGCTGCAACATGCACAGCCACAAATGTACTATGTATTGACTTTTTTCAGGAAAAAAAGGGAAATACAGATGGTCCAATTGTTTAAATGGATTCATTTTGAGGGCACTGTCTGATATCTGGGGTTAGTCTTCAGTTAATGACTTGCCTTAACATGTAACTTAACACTTACCTGTAATGTTAGATTGCTTATTTGTGCTAATTGTGTGTGTACGTGCCTGTTCAACCTTTCACTGCATCTGCCTACCTGTGGTACTTGTTATGGCAGAAAACTGTGTCCTCTTACATTTAATCTTTCATGCATGTTCTTACACTATTATTATAACTATTATTGTTATGTCTTTTATATATATATATATATATATATATTTTTTTTTTTTCTGTTTTTTATCCTTCACCTTTTGTTCTTCTATATTTCTTATGTTAGTCTGTCCACATTTACTGGGGTTTAGGTCAGAGCTGTGAGATTGTTTTGGTATTTTTCTTTCTTGCTGTTCCTCCCCTCTGCTTGAATGTGCATTCAAGGATGGGAGAGGATCTCTGTTCCCCAAAACATAGAAACCTAAACCTAAATGATTATGCATACCTTTGCTCTGGGCCGGATGCCCAAAGCTGCCCTAGGCGGCAGTTTTCTGGACCTTATTAATAAACTCTTCAAAGAAAACAGTTTGTTGTAACTCAATTATTCGCTTAATCCCTCACCAGAAATATATTTTCCATGACAGTACTCTGCTCAAGAACCATTCATAGAACCATGAATAGGAGTGTGTGTATATGTGCGTGTGTGTGTGTATGTATGTGTATGTGTGTGTGCGCTTGGCTTGGAGCCACGCTCTGTAGGACTCACCATTGTGGGACATGCCCACTGACAGGCACTTCTGGAAGCGGCAGTGTTGGCACTTGTTGCGGTTTTTCTTTTGTATCTTGCAGCGGCGCTCACATTTGTCATACTCCAACTTCAGACGGATGGTTCGTCGGAAAAAACCCTGAAGAAATGAGGGGAAAAACATGGTTACGTTAAATATGAATAAAGCTCATATGATATAAAGAATAATACACAAGCTAATGACACCTCAAAAATGTAACATACATACAGTAAATTACCTTTAAATAAACACTGATGTTATGAAACCAGCTTCAGGATCCACAAAAAAAATATATATAAATCCAACTCAATATGAAGAAAGAAGCCATTACATAGGCAGTTATTTATTCCCATATTAATGGTGCCTGACAATATCCGATACTTAGTTTCACCATCAGTTTTTCCTCATTTACACAACCTTGACAAAAAGAACACTTTGGCAAGGAACAGATCAACCGATGTAACAGATGTAGCAAGTGGCATGTTTGCAGTTGGCTGGAGGGTAGAAAATGTCCTGGGGAATTGCTTAATAACATATTAAGCCATATTTAATAGCAAATTGCAGTTTTAAACAAAACTGTCACCCAGTGTGCTGAAATACATACAGACACCCACACAGTAAGAAAAACACATAAATGGTCATACAATACAAGATTACACAGCCATGCTACAGCTATCTGAGCACATCCAACTGACTGACTCTCACCCCCTAAACTCCAACGTCACATGCCCGCGCGCGCACACACACACACACACACACACACATAAAACAAAGCTGACATGTCGCCCGGACAGAAGTAAAGGTCAAATGGGATTCATGCCGACACTGCTTGTGTCCACTGTCGTAAAGGATCAGTGAAGTGACATCACAGAGGTCAGCCTCCTCATATTAGTCTCAGGATGGATATGATGCACACGAGAGGGTGCCTATATGTGTGTGTGTAGTCGTTTTATAGAATAAGAATAATTTAATACAATATTTTTTAGAAATAACTTTAACCTGATTGTTGCTTATTTAATCATAAGTATTTAATGTTGTAGAGAAATAACCAATGTTAAGAGTGCTTAAAAAGGATAACTTCTCAGTTTGTGACAATAATCATTTCCCCTTTACTTTCACACTCACTCTGCACATAAACCAAAACAACTGGCAAGTACAGTGGGGTCATGGGTCACATTGTCATGTGAGATTTTTGTTATATTTTTCAACTTTAGGAGTAGCAAACAACCACCAGAATGCTTCATTACAAATATTTACAGCAGGGGTCTGGCAAATAAGTGTGGCGTCGGGCCAAATTGTTTTCAAGCTGTTATATAGCAGGCCGGAACATAGTCAAATGATTTCAAATCCCTGAATGCTCACATTCTACATTTAGCTCAGTTGGTGATAAGCGGGACTAATGTTGGGAGGGTTGTATGATCTGTGGCGGATATTTTTTGACTGACTTTTCTGACTTTTTCAGAGGTGTGTCAAGCAAGCCAGAGACTCTTTTGAGTGACCTTCAGAACTTTTCAAAGTAAAAGCTCGCAATAAACTTGAGATAAAGTAGCCTATTGCTGCAAAAAATGTTCTTGTGCTTTTTGGAGGCACAATCACTTAAGAGGAAGTAATCATATGGGTAACTGTAGCTGTCATGACTGAGAACTATTTCAGCACCAGCTGCTATGAATTTATTTATTTTTTATTTTTCTGCTATCAAACAATTTTGCCCACGGGCCAGATATTATTGCTGGCGGGCCAGTTCTGGGCCGCAGGCCACCTACTGATTTACAGGCACACAGCAGATCATGGGATACTAAGTGCTGGAAAGGACTTGGAGGGAAGGGGTATTCACAAAATCCTGGCAAAAGAATTCTGCTTCAGGGTGTTGTAGTGGCCTAGATTTTAAGACGCATACCATTAATTGTGATTGAAACTTCCGCGGTTCAATTCCCAGTGGGCGTCCCTCTGTCTCCTCACATTTCCAGTCACCTCACTACAATCAACCTTTGAGAAAATATTTGTGGCTATAACTCTGGCCTAATTTGGAGTAGCCTTTCAAATGTGACAAGCCTTTCTGGTTCATTATGACAGATATTATCAAGAAATGCTGAGCTCCGTTGGTCCAGCTAATGTTGCAAGTAGGGCCTTCACCATTACCATGTGGCACTTCACAGGTCACTTGTGATAGTCATATAAAAACAAACAAACAAAAAATACAGGTTATCACAAAAGTTCAAGGTCTACCTAGGTTATGTTTGTTTGTTTTTTTCCAGTTTTACAGCCCTACAATTTCACCCTGCGCAGATCATGACTTTGACTCTGCCCTCCAGTGTTGATACCTCTGTATTGAGGCATTGGACTGACAATCAAACATATACACTATTAGCGTTAACATAGAGACATAATCCTTCTATCACTGCAAAGACTCACACTTAAGTGAGCTGCTGCTCTGATGTAAATGTTTTTGCAAGAGCATGTTGACATGATGGAGCTACTGAGTTTTTAAATTACTCCCTGACATACATACTCCTACTGGATTCACATTGTAGAGGTGTAGAAACGTCTCTTGCTTCAGTAGCTGCTTTCCCTTCAGTTTTTTCCCTTCAGTGATCGATAGAAAAGAAAAAAAACATAAAAAGAATACAGAATACTGGCATACCAATACAGGCTCAAAAACACATGCACACACACCTCAAGTTTCACTATCTTTGTCCTTCAGTGCCCCTTAAAGAACAGCCTTTGGTTGTTCTTCAACATAATGAGTAAACAATTAACTGAAAGATTATTGAGCCACCACGTGTGAAAGCAGAGCCTGGTATGGCTGATGCTTTTAGGAGTTATCATTAGTCACAAGACACTGCCTCTGGATTTAGGTCTACTACTAAAACTACTTTCTTCAGTGTTTTACTTCCAAATATAGGATTTGTCTTGAGGTTGGTTAAACATGTAGTCAGAAGGCTGTTTGTGATTCTTGGCTTGTCTCTGCTTGAGTTTGGGTGACTGTGGGATGAGGTGATTGATAGATATCGACAGAAATATTGACCAAAATAGGGAGAGTAAGTAGCAGTAAGTACCACCTAAGGCAGAGGCATGTGTGATAATTTGGCCACAGATTCAATCTTTCAAAATAATGTCCTCCAACAACTACATGGCCATTAATGAGACACACCTGCTCAGTCACAAATTCTTACATTGGTCTAGTCTTCACCAACATCTAACATGACATAAAAAAAATTGCTTGACTGTATAACTAATGTGTGTACTATTTGTCTCACCTTACAGCCCTCGCAGGCGTGGACTCCATAGTGGTAGCCCGAGGCTCGGTCAGCACAAACTCGACACTCCAGGCTGAGCAATGAGGAGGAAGATGAGAAGTCCTCTTGGGCTGCTGCCACACCATAAACAACTGACGATGGGCTGGATGCTGGTGTCAGGGCATCTACAAAACCCAAGAACGTGGGTGATTAAACATTTCCCCTAACTAATACACATACATCTTGGTCTCCAAAACCAGTAATTAATTGATCCTACTAACAAATATAGTCTGTGTAGCCAAAGCCTGATAAAGCGTATACCACTGTTCCACAGACAATGTTGTTCAAAAACTATTAAAAACACAAATAAAATAAGCCACAGTGATATTTGTCTTCATTAAGATGAACATGCCCAAGGTAGTTAATTTTAGCCAATCCCACATACACCGTCCCACAGCCAGGAATACTCTCTAAAGAACCAAATTTGCAGGTGAAAACAGTCCTCTGAAAAACGCACTATTTACTCATTTAATCAACTTAAAATATTGCCAGCTTCTTCTTTGATGATCCACTTCTATGCACTAGGCAGATTCAATGGAGAAAAAGGACCTGGCTTAAGAGAGCAGTTGTTTTGAAGGAAAGCTCATTTTTGTGCACAGACTTTCTGAACTAGTTCGGGGTTCATAGTTTTGATATTCTTAACTGCACATTCAATCTGATGAGACAAAGGCTCATGAAGCCTTTGAGGAGAGACTGTGTGAAAGCATACCTTCTTATCCTCATTTGTACAATTTATCATGTCTTGCCCCTCTCTATGATAACAGAACAGCTATAAACTCTTTTGCCCTCAGATGTGAATGGACTAAACTTTGTATGAACTAGTTAATTCCAAACATTCCCCAGCCTTAATTCTCACTTCTGGTGAAGCTTAGTAAATGTGCATTTTGCTTTGTTGAATTGCATTCATTGTGTCATGTCAGTGTAGACAATGCAATAGTTACACAAAGTTATAAAATTTTATGACAATATCATGCCTTGTTATTGCCTATAGTACATAGGATACAAGTTGAACGATACAAATTAAGTCATTATCTTGAGTCTCATCTCCCTCCGGCAATGAACTGGTAAAGTGCAGTTTGACCTCTTTGCCTTGTTTGTTGCCTGTCACAAACATCACAGCACTGGAATAGTATTACTGATCTTCGTCATGGATTCTTTCCACCTTGTAAAGGGAACATGGTTGGTAGAACTTTCTTGGTATACAAATAGCAAAATAGTGGCACTAAGTCAAGCCACATGAGTTGGTCAACAGACGCCAGAACGGGGATAAGCAGCATTTGGCAGCGGACCTGTAGCTGTGTTCCTGCTTGGTGCAAGTGCACATGTTCCAACTGAGTGTGGACAAGAAAAGCATGTCAGTGTTCCTTCTGCTCCTATCTCTTACTGCACTTCCAAAAACACATAAATCCTAAACACCCTCTCACTGACTTTTCCATGACATCATCAAATCTTTCTGAGATGCCTTCTCCTTATTCCTTCCGCTCTTTTCTGCTTTCCTTCCTTCTCCCTCATTTACATCCTCTATTCTTTCATGAAATGCTCTTCTTCCTCTTCCTGAACTATTCATTGATTCTTCACTTGCTGCATAATTTGGTAGTAGCATAAATTTCCCAGATGTCCATGTGACTTTTATTCAGGAGGAAACATTCAGGAGGAGGCAGCAAAATGAATGTTTCCTAAGAGGTGATGCGTGGTGGCTGAGGAATGTGCAAATTTCTCATTGGATATGGTGTGAGGAGAAGGGCTGGAGGAGGACAGAGAGGTAAAACAAAGGAATACAGAAAATAAGTGGTAAATAAGTCGAGAGAAAAGAAGAAATAAGGAGGACACATGGAAGCAATTGGTGGGAAATGGGGCAGGAAAATGCATTAAGGCACTCACATTTCTCTGATTTACACAGTAAATCAGAAAAAAGGACGAACCAATTAAGATAAAGGATTATTGGCCAAAGAGGTAAAAAAAAAGTGTGTGAATCAAACAATGAGTAAAGATGGGGGTGCTAAAGAATTGTAGAGCAGCTTTGTTGTGGGTTAAGTCAAGTATTTGAATGTATGTGAGTATGTCCTCTGAACATTTAGTTGGATAAAATTATAAATTAGTGGGCTAAACTGAAAGGACCTTTGCTCTTGACAATAACAACAACAATGGCAAGGCGATTACACTGAGCTGCTGGGGACACTTGAAAACTGGGGATAATTTCAATTAAATGATAATGAGAGTTCACCTAGAACAGTGGAACCTTCAGAACCATTACTAGAGGACTGATATTCGGGGACATCATAGGAGCTGAGGGCGCTGCTGTTGATGGACTGGGAGATGTCCTGAAGCTCCTCCATGCCGCCCATGAAGTCGTCATCGGCGCACAGAGGGCTGCCCAGCACAGAGTCCTCCAGGGGCGAAGGGGGATGGTAATGGCTCTCCATATCGACCATCGCGGTGGAGAAGCGGGCTGCTGGAACTCTCACACATCAGACTGGAGTTAGAGGAGGGAGGGGGAAAAAGACAAAGAGGTCAAAGAGGTTATATGAAAAGATAAACAGAGGCTTAGATACAGCAGTGCTTGCCAACATGCTCACAATGGCAATGCTAACATGCTGAGGTTTAATATGCATAACATTGACCATGGTCACCTCCTAACATTTGCTAGATAACGATAAACAAAAAGTACACGTCATTTAACTTGCAGGTATTCAGGTTATAAACCAAAGTTTATGACAAGGTTTAAGGTTTCGGATGGATGACCTTGATATGATGATACCACACAATGCGAACTCAGGGGATCATTATTCTTCCCTAGGAGGATGTGAATGTTTGTACAAAATAGTTGTTCAGACATTTCAGTCAAAACCACAACCATTGTGATTGCAAAGGAAAAGGAAAGGAATCTACACAATCAATAGGATACGTCATGTTTTGCACATGAAGAAATGTAACCAAAGTGGTTAGGATCGCATCCTCTGGGCACCATGAATCTACACAATTTTCATTATCAATTTCAGTGAACATGATTTAACACAGCAATGCTTAAACACATTTAGGCCTATTGAGCATTGCTGATGTAACAAGCAGCCATTCACACCAACAGGTGCTGCACGTTACTATAGTGGGTCAGCAGGCAGTAAGGGAATGACACGGAGTATCTACTGACACAACACTGGCCCCTCCTCTTCACTCCAAATACAGCACCGTATCCTTACAAACCTCATACTGCTGCAGAAAGAGAAAGACAGAGGACAGAGAGTGAGGCACAGAGACATGTGGAGGGATGGATATAGGTCACTGGTCTGGCTTAGGCTTTGTTGTGACAAGAAGGCTAGGTCTGGGGTGAGGGCGAAGAGACATGACAGACTGGCTTGTAAAGTAGGTGTTTGAGATTATGCTGAATTGCACAGTGGGAACTGGGACTAGCTATGCAATGCACATGAAAGTACACTAACTGGGCTTGTCTCGTTGGCTAAGCTTAAGACTGGCAGAGGGAATGGACCTTACATTGCATATATTAGATTATATTAGATCGTCATACATTTACATGTAAACTAGGTCAATCTTCAGTAAGCTGTTTTCATCAGACCCCGCTAAGAACATCAAAGAGGGGGGCTGTTTGAGAAGAGAGACTGACTACATGTTCAAAATGTTTTACCCTCAGTGCTCCCTGTGAGTCTATGAATAAGATCTAATGACAGAAAGGAAAGGTATGCCATTGAAGCAGCTACTGAGAGCATAGATTATTTGGATATTTCGCCTTGAGTGCACAGGGCAAATAAAACAGACAATTTAAATGTCATTCTATGTGTTATGTGACTGTTAATAACAAAATTAATGTGTCTTTACATTTAACCCTTCGAGTTGAATGAAGTAAGTAGGAAGAAAAAAATGGAAGAAACCTGGGAAGGTCCCTCCAACATCCAAGGGCTGGTGGCTGACTAGCTGGCAACATAGCCTAAAGCACATCGGTGATATAATGAAAACTAACTAATAACTGAAATGTTTTTAATAACAGCAACAGTAAGACAAAAAGACCTGGCTCAAAGTCCACAACAACATAGTACACCATGTATAGATGTGGCTGTGGATGAGCAGTGAGCCCTCTTTTAAAATTATGGAGAACACTGGCTAGTACAACTCTGTGTTGTTAAAAGGCAAAATGCTGAGTTAGTTTAAACACAAATCACTAATTTGTCGCTCAGTTTAGAGCTACCTTGATTGCTTTGGCATCATCAGTCTAGTTCCTGCACTGAAAGCAAATATATCAGCACACTTCAGCTTTTGCAAATATATTAAAAAGGGGAACCTGATGGTAACTTGGTATTTACATTCTGGCTCTTGGAAGTTAGGAATTTTGGAAATATGAAATCCTAATGGCAAATGGATGAATGACTATAAATGTTTTAGGGCCAGAGTCATTGAGAAAAATAGCTCGACAAAGAATTAGACATGGCAGCATTTTAGTAAACGTTCTTCATGCATCTTTAGTATTAATACAGGGTCAAGAAGCAGAGAAAAAAAAAGAATCACTACCCTGAAGAACTCAACTTAATTTAATAGTAAAGACCCTCAATATTTCCACCATTAAAAACACTACTCTAAATGAAAAGAAGCCAAGCATGTGAGGTGGACTACTTCACAGAGCTACTCTACAATATACTAGCAATTCTGAATGGAGGCAGTGTTAGCTCTGCTAGGATAAAGCAAACCTCTTTAGCATTCTGCCTCCTCTAGCTCCTGGCCCTCAGTTCTTCCTTTAGAACACATCCTGTTTCATACACTCACTTCACTCAGCACTGTCTCATTATAATACTGCTTCAAGGGGAAAAATAAAGAAGCTTCTTGGCTACAGCTTGGCTAACATCCATGGTGTCTGTTTAGATAACACTCTAGTAACCTGGGCAAGTCATCTAGTGGTAAAATGAGACAAATTTGGGCCTACAGACTATTAAAAAATCTATTTTCAGTATAAACTTCTAAATTTATAAATATTCATTGACACAGTCCACATTTAGGCCAATATAAAGTGGGCTATATATTGAGTCTATGTCCACACACACACACACACACACACACACACACACACACACACACACACACACACAAACACACACTTCATGCCTTTCCATTTAAATAACATACACGCACAAGTCCTTTTCTGAACTCATGACCCCCCTACCAGCAGCTATGAAGTGGTGGACCAAGCTTACCTTGTGTTGCCACCAACATACAACATGAGAATGTAAACAGACAGAGCAGCTTAGTTGCAGATAGCAGAGGTCTCGTGGATTGAGACAGAGTAAGACACAGAGAAACATGGGGAGAGGAGAGGAGTGTCAGTTATCTATAAAGCCCAGTATCACAAACCACAATTTGTTTAATGGGGCTTTACACTCTGTACATCATACAACATCCTCTGTCTTTAGACCCTCAGGGTAAGGTAGCTTACAGCGTCTTTATCAGCAATGTGTGAGACAGAGTGAGCAAGTGAGACACACAGAGAGAAAGAAAACAGTAGTTCCTATGGAAACAGCAAGCCTTTGTCCTTTAGGTCAAGACCTCTCTTGTGCTCACTCAACCAAGCCCTCTGAGGGCACTGTGCACACTGAGAGGAAGATGAGCAAGGTCATACGTGTTTGTGTGGGTTAGGGTTGGGACTGGGTCCAAAATGGGAGGAGGGGGGGTTACATTGACAAAAGACCAATAACCAAGAGCCACCGAGGTCGCCATGACGATGCCATGGCAATGCCGTCAAACAGATCACGCTTTGAAATCAGTGGCAGAGAGCGGGCAGCAGGAATGTGAAAACAGCTACAACCTCCTACCAGTGGAATTCAGTCTCTCATTAAAATCAATAAATCCCATTACACTTGACTTGTGTGTTAGCAATTCTGTGCCAGATGTAGCAGGGCCGGATGTAGCCTACTGCAGCATACAGAATCCATACAGACCGATGGATTTCTCACAGTTGCTTGTTCACCCAGCTCCCCATGTTATGCTCATCCATCGCAGTCCCACATTAGACAGACAGGCCATGAAGCTGTTAGAAAGCTCTGGCTGAGGCAGAAAAACATGCTCAGAATACAACCATGGCAAGTAGACAGCCTCTTAGTCTCCCAACAGGAAAGGACATAGAAAAGCATGATGTTACTTTACATGGCTGTCTGAGATCTTAAAGAAAAAAAATCATGTTATCTGATCCTGTGCCATTTCTACATCCACACAGGCTTCAGCTGGCATTGTCTCTGGGGCATTCAATAAAGCTTCTAAAAACCATCATCAAGCATGAGAACTAGAACAGGAAAGAGTAGCCTATGAAGACAAGAAAGCACATATTACGCTTAATTGAATATTATTTTCAAAGATAGAGAGAGACAGAGAGATAGATAGATAGACAGATAGATATAGTGCTGCTTCAGTGATGCTCTTGTTCTATCTTGTGTGATAAATCCATGACACCCCAATCAATCCCTAAAAGCCCATAGTATCCTGAGCAGGCTGTGGCTGTGATTTATATATTTACATTACATTTATTAGCCTAGTTTAAGCATTTAACACTGCTAGTGAATAGCGGACCTTTTCTCTAGCTTACTCATAGCTTAACAACATATTATTTAACTTTACCTTTCTTGACCCACCTGTGGTCTAAATCATTGCATGACGCAACACTGCGGTTGACTTCTGGAGTTATGTAATGTAGTGTAATAAGTTGCTTTCACCTGTCACAGGTCTATTTCTCCTCGCTCCGTGTGTGCTGAATAATGTTGGATAACGATGTTTTATGTACTGGGCTAAAAAACCCTCGAGGCTTTTCAACGGGCTATTGATTTGGACGTCAATAATAATGGAAACAGTAGATGCTTCGAAGCATACGGATCAGTCCTTTAAAATTGTGTGGAATACTTGTAATCTCAATATTGTGTAATGGTGATTATGATTTTTGCCATAACAGAGCAGCCCTAGATAGCGCTGGCAGCAGGCCAAGACATTAGAGGTATGTATGGGCTTGTCTCGCCCAGGCATGAAAAAACTGTTGTCCTTCCAGGTACAAGAGAATGAGAAGATGGCAATGAGAAGAGAATAAGGAGATATAAAATGCTCATGTAGCCTACTTGTCTGTTGTGTTAGAATAAAACAAGTATAGGCTTTTGCTATGCAACAATTGTTTTGTCAAAGAGTGTTGGTAGGTTAGGTATAGCCTATTTATGGAATATAAAAAAAGACAATAATTTGTCAACAAAACAATACCTCCCTACCTTCCTCATCCAAAACTTGAAATCTTCCATGCAAATTTGGTCCATGACAACATTACATCCACCTCTGTATGATCATCCAGCGTGTGTGTGTGTGTGTGACCGAAAGCTGACCACAGGTTAATGTTTAATCCACCCATCATGTGGTGTGAGTGCTGACAGACATGCAAGAAGAAGAGCCCCAGGGGGCATAAAGGTGGTCTTGGAAGAGGAATATGGGCTGATGGGGCTGTCCCAGCAGCTCCGCCTGTCAATTTGTTTTAAGAGTTCACTCTATGAGCTCAGCCTGAACCGTGCCCGCAGTGTAAACACTCGAGTGAACCCTTATCACTCAGGGCTGATATGCTGGCCGGCGCCCTCTTATCGTTATGGAGACTGACCAAAGTACAGGTCGGGAAGTGATTGACATTGGACTTTATCTGTAGTCTGTGACAGATGAGCCATATGATGAGCATACAGCTAACAGTTCAATCGTCCTTTTATCAGGTTGCTTACCTTGTCGATTCAGGGTCATTGACAGTTAAATGTACAGTAAAGAGCACATTTTGTCTGCTGTGTTTAGACTTGAAAGTCCAAACTGCTTACTTTGCAAATGTGAGCTCCTTAACTATAAATTATGTATAGCTTTACTATATACTTTATACTATACATTTGACTACGTAATTTAAAATGCTTGCTATAAAAGGTATATATTTTCTGATGTATTATGCTCTCCTTTACAGACATGCTTTGGTTTTCATTCATTTTTGTACAATATGAAAATCTATTAACAAACTTGCTCGAGTTGCTTAATCCATCGTCATGAAAATTAAGCCTGCATTAGGCTCTGCCAACATTACATTATTGTTATGAGATAATGCAGTTTATGAGGTAATGCAGGTAATGCAGCGCCAATTATATCATATGATCTTCATCAGCAGATGATTCAGCAACAAGATAAGCAGATGTCAATGAATTCTCAATGCTTAAATGTCCATCTTTTTCTTTTAAGAACCCTTCATCCATGTTGGCATAAAAGAGGAGGTTTAATTACATACTTTCACAATATGTAGTATATATGTAAGACATCCGAAATGACTGGTGTGGTCCTTTAAATATAAGACTAATATGTTTAGCCACACATAATAAATCCACCATAGGTCAAGCCAAATGATGCAAAATGATTAGGAAGTCAAACAATGCTTTTGCTTTAGCCTTCACTTCATGTTTATGTAATATGAAAGCAAACTAAAAATTTTTTGCACCATTATTATATTTTTGTTTCCCCATGAGTGTATAACAGTTCCTACAGAAAACATGACTAATAAAATAAATCTTACATAAAAGTACTTTTGCTGACTTTACTGAATACTTCACTGAATATACATAGTTTTCCACTACTGGAGTTATCTATTCCACTCATAGAGGAAACATGTATGTTTCTCAAATATTCTTTCTTTTCTTTCTAAATGGACAGGACTTGTGTTTTCTAAGAAAACAAATGTTACTCAAGTAGAGCTCTTGGTTTGGCTGTTGGCATATTAAACACCCATTGCTGTACTGAGTTGAGACAAAACTGTGGGCTAGATAAACCCCAGTGGACTCTTACCTTTGCATTGACAGCATGTTCAGTGTCTAAAATAATAATTAAATATTCACACACAGTCACAAGACAGCCATTACAATTTGACCATAAAACACTGCAGAAGGTGCAGTCATATTACCTCAGTAGGCCTACGGTAACCTATCCCTCCACACTGGCTGTTTAAGGCACATTATTACATGGTGGAAAGTGTGCCTGCATGTGTACATGTTGTGGAGCCATATCAAGCACATGAAATTGTATGGGGACATTCTCCATATAAATAAAAACCTTAAGTGATAGCAATCATTACATGTTATTGTCAGTTTTGGAGAAACATAAAATCTTAATCTGAATTCTGAATTCAGACACATGGATTTGGGTGTGTTGACTGCCATGGCACACTGATTTACTGTTGTCATGACCTTTTATAAAGCTATTGATGGTAATGTTTAGTTTGAGCAAATTTAGTTCATAAATACTAATATATTATGTATATTTACCTTGACCTGCCATTATCCCCTGATGTTTTGTCTCTCATAAAGTTGTGAGGGGACAGATGAGGCTTGGCTGAAACATTTACCAATTTATATTTCTTTTTAAGTATTAGATACATATTAGTTCCCAATAACCTGTTAAATACTGAAGGGCAATAAGGTCATATGCTTAAACATTGAGCAATGCATTTATGATGCAATTCTGTTTAAAGATATATGACATAATAAATCTGATTACATGGGACATCCTTATCTGGCTCAGAAGAATATAACAAAGAGAGTAAAAGATGGTGAATTTGGGCAAGTGTTCCCGATATACTGGCAGTTATTAATAAAACTAATCTGACACATCAGCATCAGATCTTAGGGAGAATTGACACAGCTGCTGTGCAACCTTGAAATGCAGTATAGCCACGGTTTGTCCCCAGTGTGTTAGATGTATTTGCAGCTGAACAATTGGCAGGCTCGATCCTCGCTGTTCCCAAAATCATCAATCGCTAATGACACTGTCCTTAAGCAACACCTCCATTCTGTGCCAAATGCTGGCTCCTGGCTGCCACTTGGTGCTTATTTCCAAATCAGTTACAAGGATCAAGCAGGCCAGCCATTACAAAACCTCCCTGCAATACATTAAAACTGTAAATTTCAGAGTAAGGAAACTGCTGCAATCTCTTCCAGCTGTTTTTATCACTAGACAGATGTAGGGCTGGGGTAACAAGACAGCAAGACGCACATGCATATATTAAACTGGGTCAACATCACCAAGTGCCTGAGTCTTTTTTGCCTTTCCGAGTTTTGCACTTTTTTGTTTACTCAATAAACCGGTTTTCCTTTCATTGCATACTCATGTACTGATCAGCAACTGTGCTGGATGGCAGAACTGTACAGTATTATACAAAAATATTAAAAAGATTGCAGTATTTATCTTTTTCTTCTGAACATAAACTGCAATAATTGTGGACATTGGCTTTATCACTGTACATGCTTGTGAACAAATTTGAAAGTGGAGGAAACCAAATTCTAGTGGTCAGAAATTTCTAGGCTTGAAAACAGAGACAGGCAGGTTTGAACATTATGTACACGTACGCTCTACATGTGGGTACACACTCATATTTAGGAAGTGCTCTAAGGCACATTCCCCTCCAGGAATATAAATATTACACATGTGATCAGCACAATGCACATATCATGGCTAGTGCCAAAAGAAGGGAATGTTCAAGTGAGTCTGTACTCCACAGCGAGTTGCTCTGTTTCCCCAGAGGTTCTGCCAAGATACAATACACTGGCAGAACAGCACAGGGACACCAAGACAGCAGAGAAAGCTCACAGTCTGTAGCTCTGTGAACTTCCACTGACCGCCTGCCAAGAAATATAGAGTGTCACATTTTACATGCTTTGGCTTGATTAGGAGTGCAGTGCTACAACATTACAAGGGGAACTTAAATTCTTAGTATTATATTAGATGTGCAGGGATAACTCTTGGAGAAATCGTGTGCTATAGTTAAGAGCTGAACTGAATTCAAATCAATCATCATTTAATGATTCAGCAAAATATTAACAAAAAAGTAGAAAATAACAATTGTGATAACTGAATGATCATTTAAGGTAAAATTTCAACTTCATGTAATTTCAATAGCTTTGGATTTAGGACTTCATTTTGAAATTTGGCAACTTATGATGGGAGTTTTCTTTAAAGAATAAACAATTGACCATAACAATAATCTACAGATTAATCATCAATGAAAATAATCAGTAGTTGCATCTCCACTTTAATAAGGCAACAGAAAGGGCGGCCTTGAACCTTCTATCATTCTATGCCCAAAACAATCTTTGCTCTGAGGTATCCTCTAAAAACGTTCAAAAGTTCTTTAGGGGAGTTTCTGCATTACTGAAAAACAATAGAGTAGGGACTGCCAGACTGCAGAAATCGCCAAAACTGAGATGAGAACAACATGAAGCTGGGGGCATTTCTTTCTGCTCAGACAGCTGTGTGTATCTCATTACATTTTCCAGCATGACAGTGGAGTCCTGAGTTCACCCTTTCTAGCTGCCAAACCAGCCTACATGTTTGTGTGTAAGCATGCAGCACACTGGTGACAGAACAACACTAATTTGCTACTGTATTGGGATTGCTGAATAAGGCAAAAACACAAAATGTTGTTTTGGCTTCCTACATGCGGCAATAATTTGCAATCAGCAAATGTTTGTTCATTCATTTCGTATATGCACACACTCCACCATTGCATTACTTTACCAATGTAAGGTACACAGCTGACACACAGTATCTTAATATCTCTCTTAATACAAAAAAATCTTTGCCCTGCCTCAAACTTTGGCATGGTCACCGGTGGTCACCATGTTAATAAACACTGTCAATTTCCAATCTAGTGTCAAAGATGTCTGTTACAACGAAACAACCAAACTGATATCTGGTAAATACAGGCCTAGTTCCAAATTCTATTCACTGAATGGTAGTAAAATGAGATTAAAACTGATGAAGATGTTTTTGTCTGAGCAGATGAGTGGAGGTGAAAGAGAGTGGGATAAGTCAGTAACAGAATTAGAGTGGGAGATATGTCATTGATTTCTACTAGGGCTGAACGATTTTGGAAAATAATTGCAATTTTTTTTTACGAATATTGCGATTTTGATTTAATGTGCGATTAATTTTTAAGCTCTTTACCTTCTGTATTATTCAAAACGGACAAGCAGTAAATCAGTGTATAGTATGACAAGCAGTAAATCAGTGTATAGTTAGACAGATTAAACATACACTGCTCTTTCTTGTGGGTAGGTAGAATTATTATTACGAGCAATAAGATATATCAAATTATAATAATATGAAAAAGACAATTTCAGTCAAGTCATGCCATTAAATGTTATCATCATGATATAATATTATCAGGTCGGCCTACCTTTTCACCACAGTGTGTTATACAGTAAGCGCTCAATACAAAACCCACAGTTCAACCACCAGTTAATGAGTCCTTATCTCAGTTCAAATCTCCTAGTCCATCTTTCTATATCGCAGTAAGCGAACAAAAAATACTCAATTTGAGGTTCAATTCAAAAGTTGGACAACGAAAACAGAACAGAGTGACGCCTCTCGTGTATAATAGACAAACACACAGCTGGTGAGCAGCGCACCGGCTGTAACCAGGCTGTAACTCGGGACAGAGTGGGTCTCTTTCGGACTTTGGCGTTTAGTTTGAAAAGACAATTTACAGATAATTCTTGAGCGGACAGGTGGCTGTGTGTGTTACACAGGCGCCAATCGCCACAATGCGCTTACCTTGCTACACGCGTCTTTCTGTGGTCCATCAAAGTCGAGGATGGCCCGATGATTTCATCCACCAACACCACCAAGTTACCCGCGGTGGCGGCTGCTACTTTCATTCCGCGTGACAAAGTTTATGTAGTGTGAGCTTTTGTCAAGCTGAAGGCCATTTTACAACAAGAAGGCAAGTTACAGCGTAACGTGCAGATGAAGCATTAACTTCTCAGACTGCTTTCGTCTTGGGTGTCATGTGACCAGAGTATAATCGCAGCCTTTGCGATTAGAAAATCTCGTTTTATTACATCGCGATAATATCGCAAATGCAATTAATCGTTCAGGCCTAATTTCTACAGGCTCACATGGATATGGGGATCAGACCTCAATGCCTCAACAGACAGACAAACAGGATGTTGAAGAGATATGACTCTCACATAAGCAGACCAGAAAGACAGGACTGGGAGAGACAAAGAAGTTGTGGTGAGAAACACATTTCTTTCTTTCGAGACCCGTCAAATCCTCCTGTCAAGTCCCCTCATTGTTCAACATACAAATTCAGCTTAGGCTACATTCAGCATCCTTCCCCAATCATTAGCACAGCCAATCTCCTGTCCAGAGCTGCTTAGTGTTAAGTCTGGCTGGAGGGCCTCAATCCTATTCAACCCGGAGGGACTTTACCATAAGGAAGGCTCAAAGGGGAATAGACCTGGCTCAGATGAAGGTCAAACCTTTGGGATAGAGGACACAAGTTGCAAAACAAATAGAGCATAGAACTGGCTACAAACAGCCAGAGACACCACGCTTAGACTAAAAATAGCACTGTGTAAAAGAAAACTGTGTGGGTGTGTTACTACAGGTAAGTCATCTACGAATATGTGCTGTATCTGTATCTGAGTGACAACTATGCCAGATGTTGCATTGCATTGTGACTAGAGCTGTAATGATTAATAGATTGGTTGTCAACTATTAAATTAATTGATCGGTTTGAATATCTTTGGATTGTTGACAAAACAAGACATTTGAGAATGTCATCTTAGGCTTTGTAAAAAAAAATTACATTTGTCATTTTCACCATTTTCTGACTTTTTATATACCAAAAAACTAGTCGCTTAATCAAGAAAACTGAGTTTAATGACAATGAATAATGAATAATTCTTAGATGCAGCCCTATGTGGCATAAGTTGAGCCAAGTTTAACTCTGTTAACCCTCTAAGAACCCCTGTTGGACAATTCAGTGGCCTCAGTGACATGACTAATGCCCCATCTACACTACTCCGTTTTAGTTTACAAACGGAGAATTAAAACGAATACAATCTCCGTCCACAACAGCGTTTTAGAGTTGATCTCCGTCTACATTAAAACGGCTGAAAACGCACAGCCATGGCCTGTTCCAGTACACTGGGCATGCGCGTGTCAGTGTAAACACGAAGCAGATGTTCTATTCTGTAGTTACAGAAGATTTGGCAAAAGAATAAATGAATACAGATTAAGCATCAGACCATTTTTTATGCATGCATCAAAAAGGAGTTGGGACTGTTAATGAACTGAAAGGTCAAAGTAAACGGCGACATGCACAGTACAGGTGTAGGGAAATACGTGTTATTTGCACCGTACATAATATTTTAATAAAATACGATGTCAAAACCCCGGTGGTAGCATCGTGTTTCTCTTTTGAAACGCAAAACGGTGTCGGCAGTGTTTCCAAACTTCTCCATTTTCGTCATTTTAGTCTGGATGGGAGGTGCAAACGTAGCAGAAGGTCTCCGTTTTAATTTGAAAACGCAGTAGTGTGGATGGGGCCTAATGCCGGTTTCAGACCAAACGCGAATTTTCGCCTCGCAATGCTTTCCTCGCCTGAGTACATTCGCTGCAAGTGTTCACACACAACGCGAGAAGGTGATTTTAACGCGATAAGGTGAATAAACACAACTCGCCATTACTACAAGTGTATGAAACCAATCACATTTTGCTGTGATTAAATAGCAATAAAAGGATTAAACTGATGCCGAAATAACCACAACATGATGCAGATTTGTTAAACATTTGAATTCATGCTTTGTCAGGTCTACCTGCAAGACAGCTGGACAACAACTTCTAAAAAGTTTGCTTTCTGAATGGAGTTTGGATCGATCAGGGTTATGCTATGGTAACTTGGTCATAGTAAAGTACAATGATAGCTGGAATAAAGTTACAGAAACATGTTTTCTGAACTCACCAGGTTGTTCAACCTCCTCGCTTTTTTCGCTTGAGTTGAAAATATTCAACTCATGTGAATTCCTTCGCGTTGCCTTTGCGTCGCCGGCCCCGCCCCCTTCGCTTTGCCCGACAGGAATTCGCTGCTCTATGCGTCTTTGCATTGACTTTGTATGTAAATTCACTCCCCAAACGCTCGCTTCGCATTTGGTCTGAAAGCACCTTAAGGAAGTGGCATATTCTGAGTGCTAATGTCAGTGTGAATGCAGCCTCAAGGGGTTGAATGAAATGCCTATTAGATCCTCCAACAGTGTCTGAAACTCCTCCATGCACACCTTTTCCGATGTCTATATTTTTGCCACTTTTCTAGTGTTAAGATAAGTGCAACACTATTATTTCTTTGAGGAGAGACTGCCGGGAAGTGTACCCCATTATTCCCATTTGAATGATTACTGCCTCTTAGTACTGTATGTTGGCAAGTTTTTAGGTCCGCCTTTGAGTGTAGCCATCTGGAACAGCTATAAAAATGTTTGCCTTTGAATGTGGTTGGAAGACACTCGGCATGAACTAGTTTGTTTAAAGTAGGCCTATACCCCAGCCTAAAGTTCTCAACATAAGACCCCACTACCTGCAGACGCTAATTTCTTTGGGTTTGCTCACACAGGTAAGAAATACCAGAAGCACCCTTAAACCTGAACCTGAGTGGATAACAGCTAGTGGTACCACTTATCCTTGTCAGTGAGTGTCTATAAGAGCTAGAAGAGCCTTCTGGAATTAATCTAAGACAGTAAGTAATCTTATGCACTCAAAACTATCCCCAATGCTAACATTTTTACCACTGTTCCCCTGCATGTATGAGTGATACAGCAGCTTGAAAAATAGGTCAGTGGAACTAGGTTCTTGTTGCAAAACATCCTTACAATGCATCTCTTTATGAACCCACAACAGAGACAAATGATAAACTCTTGGGACTGTGCAGTTGAGAACAGAACCAGAAAGTCCTGTTTGAGGAGCAGAGACGAGAAATCTCAGCCTTTCACCTTTCAGTCTGTCACTCCAGGCTGTGAATGCAACCAGGCAGAAGCTGTTTACAGGTCTCAGGTTCCTGGAGACAAAACTGTCAGCACAGCTAGACAGAAACTAGCTATGATAAAAGGACAACATGGCAAGCGCCCTTAAGGATGATTCAAAGAAGCACAAACAATTGCTTGAGCAGGGACAGAGTTCAGACACTTGCAAAAAGTTCTGAAAACAGAGTAAGTGAGATCCACATAATCCTGTTCTACAGTGTCTAGGGAAATCTGGATGGAATAAAAAAAGTGTTTCTTTTATATGACAGCAGTACCCTAGGAACAATATTTTTAATTTACATTTTTTTAATAACAGTGACACTATCAGATTACCTTGATGTAGTAACCCCACCAACTTGTTATTCACCAGTACGTTTAAAAAAAAAAAAAAAAGTCATTTGCAATTACTATTTGATCATTTTTGGCCTAAGCAGTGATTTAGTCTTCAGTTTAAAGGGGGAAAATATTCAACAGGCTAGCTTCAATTTGCTTTACTCTAGTGTTGTAGTACTTAAGACCTAGACCGGTCTTAAGACAACTTTTTGATGGTCTTTGTCTCATCTCAGACTCGACCGCATTTGTGCGCGGTGTTGTCTCAGTCTCGGACATTAGGACTTTTGGATTTTATTTCAACCAGTCAAGACCATAACTTTGCGACTATCAATAAATTGCTTTTGCAATGTCTGATATATTTGTTAACATCCTAACTTTGATTGAACGTAAAACATATTGATTCAAATGCAACCAATAACCCTAATTAAAAATGTGTTGTTATTGTTAACAATATCATTCCTCCCCATGATGCATGGAAATGAGTGTTGAATAAAGATGCTTATGTTGATTTCAGTTCTTAGTGTTTGTATGTGGGTGTTTTAATGGGAATGTGGATTTTCCAGATCAATTTTATGAAGTAATGTGGGGAACTGGTCTTGGACTTGACTCGGTCTTGCCCTCCCTCGGTCTTAGTCTCAACTTGGTCTTAGCCCCTAAAAGTCTTGTTTCGGTATCGATAAACTCTGGTCTTGGTATTGACTTGGTCTTGGCTTGGACGGTCTTGAGTACAACACTACTTTACTCCATCAACAAAAATAAAAGACACTTGTTAATCATGGCAGAATTATTACTGGATTTTAACCACATTACCAGAAAGTTAAGGTGTGTAAAAATAGTTCTGAGTGAAGACCTTTGATCCCAAGGTAAATACCACGTCAATGTAGAGACTGGCTTAAAAGGGTTAGCAAATAGAGGGGGGATTATGTAAAAGCCTGGTACAGAGAGGACTGAGTTGTGTATCTAATATGTATTTAGAACTGGGCAGCAGAATGGAGCATCTGTCTTCAGATCACCTTCAGCCTTCCTTTTAGGAAACATGTCAGCAAAGAGCTAGACCTTCAGATGCCACTTTTCAATCTTAACTAAAAATGGAAGTCTCTTCTAATCATTTGCATTTAAATAAATCAAAAAATAAAACCCGATTTATGCAAAGGTAGAAGTTACATTTTGGTACAAGAACCCTTACCTTGCAGGCATTTTAGTTTAAAGAGTTAACAACTGAAATGAAACATAGGACTCTGTCAATAAATAAATTATGCATTCCTATGCTGCTTAGGGGAATGGGGCAGGTACAACAGCAGGATTTGGGTCATATTTCACTTTCACAGAACAAGAGTCTTATTAAGCAATGAGCGCATGTGAGGTGGCCAATTTTCTAAAGAAAGATTGAGGCATTAGTTGAGGTGCAGAATGTCATGCTCATTGTAGTCACACAATCACTCAAATTAAGTTGGCTAATCTAAATATGGGGACCTGTTTGGCCTAAATGAATTGATTCCTTTACTACAGTGTAGAGGTAAATAAAGAGTTTAGTAAGCTCAACTTAAATTGGTGATAAATAACAGTAATAAATACAGTTCCATTTTTGGGAGGCATTCATTAAAAACAATGAATGATGTAACTGGATTACTGTGAGACACTTCTTTGAGCTATGGATGTTCAGGAGCCACTGAGACAGAGAGAGATGCCCCAAGGTTATCTGGGCAGTGACTTCACAGCACCTACAGCTACACATTAACCACTGTTTCAACAACTGATCAGTCACTTCAAGACTGTGAAGGTGTGTGCTAAGTACTTCACCGATCCTAAGTAATAATAAAAATGGAAAATGATTTCCAGGCAATATGTCAAGCATCCCAGGTTCAAGTCCAGCCAGGGACCTTTGTTGCATGCCATCCCCTGTCTGTCTCCCCTCATTTCCTGTCACATTTCTACAGTGCCCAAAAATACACTTAAAGAAAACATTTTAAACTGGAAAAAGCTTCCTTGCAAGAATACCAAACGCCATCTTTAATAGTTAGGCTCTTTGCTTTGCTTCTAGCAATTACAGCCCCATGTCTAGAGTGCTTAAGCCCTGACTAAAACAGTATTTGCATCAAGTCTCGATGTTTGCTGTGCTTAATTTATCTCATAGCAGTGACCTTTCAACATTACTGTCACCCTGCATCAAACATGCTTACCAGAGGCCTTCATAACAAACAATATTAATAAGCAAGTCACCGCTTCTTCATTACAGGGAACTACACAGGGAAATATAAGTAAATCACCTCTGTGATGAACGCATTGCTAACTAATGCATAGTGATATTGCCTGTTGATGAGCAAGCGTCACTTTAGCTGCGCAGGAGTGCAAACTGAAGGCTGATTTGCTTGCCTCCATACAATAACAATGGACCTATGGAAAAATTTATTAATGCGCCCAAGTTGCCTGTAAACAAAAGGTTTTGTGTCTGAAAACTGGATACATTAAAACTGGAGAACATGCGCTATTTCTAGGCTGCAACCATCTCTGTGCATTCAACTAAATTCCCTTACACATTTCTCTCAGCTGCTGCAGGAGGGGTCATGAGTGAGAGGCTAAATGAATACAACTACCTTTCAACAGCCAGCCCAATCCGAAGCCGCCATATCCTCGGAAATCTCGCTGGGTTGAGAAGAGGTCGGTGCAAGATCGACAGAAACTCGAGGAGGGAAAAAATAGTCCTCGACCCCAACCACGTCCTTGTTTGTTTCCCAACAGCGCTGCCGCTGTCAAAAATCCCCCACCATCCATACAAAGCAGATTCATGAGCTCACACCCGCCGGAAGTGACCTCATGACTGACAACTGGCGGAGAGAAAGCGCACACCCCCTGACACACCTATAGTTTCAGCGAATAGAAAGAGCGCAGCCATTTACCTTCAGACGGTCGCCCCCTAACCACGGTGACAGCAAGAGAAACCGGTAAAAGACGCTTTC